>JAWDJD010000001.1:472197028-473658695 GCA_035047305.1 Bradypodion pumilum
ATTCCTTTTTTAAAATAATATGTTATGTAAACAGTAGCCATGGCAAGAGCAGAGGAGGCCAGGAAAATTTTGTCACAATGCAGAATACAAGGACAAGTGCTAGATTACTTTAGCCAACTTGTCCATCTGTTCATTTAATCAACCACTAAAAGATTTGCTCTCCACATTTTGCTGATTCTTGCTGAAGCCAAAACATCACTCATCAGTGGGGAGATTTAGACATTTGCATGGCTGCTACTGCACAAACAGCACAGAAGCTGTGTGCAGTTTATAACAGCTATCGCTGAATGTAGCTTGTTTGCTGATATTTAAAATTAAAATTTTTGTGATCACAGCCATCTACTAAAAAGTGAGAGCTGTCTAATAATAATACTGTATTTGGACATAAAAGTTCTTTGGTTCTGTTAATTTTTCCCTTCTCTGTTATTGCCCTTCCAATGAGAGAGATGGTTACAAGAAAGCTTTTCTGTGGTGGTGCTCTGTATAGGCGACTTGTGATCAGAGCATGGAAAACTATATTCTTGGAGCCTTGTCTGTTGAATGAATGCTAGCTTGTCACCTCAATTATTGACTTTTTGTGTGTGTCAAATAAATACCTTCCTGTATAATCATGCATTTATGAACTGCTTTAAGTACTTTTAGACCAGCGTTTCCCAACCTTTGGTTTTTGAACTTCAATTCCCTAAAGCACTAATCAGCCAATGTACTGACTTAGGCTTCTGGGAATTTAAGTCCACCTGTGGGGCATGGGCCCCATGTTGGGAACCTTTGTTTTATACCTTCACAGTTTTATATTATTGGGCTTACTTTGAATTGTGCTTCACTGCTTTTATTCTTTGCTTTTGGCTTTATCATTTGTTTTAATGGCTGTATTTTATGAAGAAAATGCAAAAAAGTCAGTCTCGATATGGAACCAAGATGGCTGTCATGTATTCAGGTCTATCTGTTCCTTCTCATTTCTCCAGCCTCTTCCTGTATCTGCTAATCTCACATGGCCCACACTTAAACAATAGGGCCTGGAAGCCCAGGTGCCAAAATGGTTAGTTATGCTCTTGTGGTGCTGCAACTTTCATGTCAATGATTAGGAACATTAGGAGTTGCTGTCCAAAACATATAGAAGGCTCTGCTTTTGCCGACCACTAGACTGCATGTTTGGATAGTTCCTCTTACCAAAACTCAGGGTTGTTGTTCTTGTTCTGGTTCTTGTTGTTCTTGTTGTTTTCAGATTTTGGTAATGGAGATGGGATTGTGTTGAAAACGTCTCTTCCTGTAATGTGGGAAGGGCTACATTTTAGTATGCCTGCCAAATCTTTTTTCATATTTCCCTTACTACCTTCAGTTATTCCCACATTATACTTTGTGTGTAGCTGCATTGGGCTTTCATTTCTTTCCTGGAATAATCCAGGAAAGATTTATAGGGACAGGCAGTTTTAGAACCCATCCCTTCTAATTGTAAGGTCTTAAAATTTAGAGCCACTTAGCACAGGAGTATTAAAGAGATGTCACATGGAGGCTCTGTTATCATTGATTATTATTATTTTTTGGCTCAGCTCATACTGCCAGATTTCTTTCTTTTCTTAAAAAAAAAGTAGCTGTAGAATTTGCTATACAAAGTGACCTAAATCGTAAAAGTGACCTAACTATGGTTACATCTTCTGATGAGAATTCCCTTAGGAAACATTTCCATGAATTAAAATTAGTTTTTCCTAACCATTCAGTCCATATAATCATAAAGGTTGAAGAGAAAAACTGAGCTCAGGTAACAAAATGATCCACTTCAGTATTCCTATAATGGCTGCTCTGATAGAAATGAATCCACATTAACATTGATAAAGATGTCATTAATGCTAACTATTGCAAGAAACCCAGAGTCGTCAGTCATTGATTTCAAGGAGCTCCTGCTTGATTGCTACACAAGCTTCTTCTTGAGCTGAGGCCTTGGTTTGGACATGCAAATAAGCTTTTTTGCAAACTCATTGGTATTATGACTTCCAAGCCACTAGGAGAATGACTGATTTCAGCAACTCTAGCTCAGAAACTATGGGCTTAGAAGCAGAATTTCATTGCTGGATTCATAAAACTGAAACAATTCCAAGTAATCGGGCTGGACTTTTAAATCCTAGATCACAAAATTATTCCTGGCATAATTTTCATTGCTTGTAGTCCAAAGTCTTACCAACATTCAAAATCAATTAATATTTCTCAAATTATATCAGTCCTTCCCCTACTCATTATTTGTTAAGTCTCTTCTGGGGATTCTTAAAGATGGCAAAACAATACTGCAGAATGCTCTAGTATAGCTGGTGGGTCAATGAAAAGGGATGGAGGGGAAGAACCTAATGCATACTGTTATTTGTTTGAAGTTTTCAACACACTCCCCATCGTGAACCTCAGGACCTTCAGGGCAGAATAATCTGCCCCGATTCTCTTATTGGGTGCATTTATGTCATTTGCATTGGCTGGGGAAAGATTGTTTCATGATCCTGATGGGCAAAAGCACAGAGGATTCTACACAAGAGGATCTCAGACACCAGTTATTTTATTTTAGGATGTATTTATTTTGTTTGGTTTATTTTAAATTTTGTTGTGTGTTTTATTATGTTATTTTGATACTGTATTTATATGTACACCGCCCAGTGTGGAAAATTTCCCAAATGGGCAGTATAAAAATGCAATAGATAAAATAAATAAATAAATAAAAATCTTGGGTAAGCATATGTGAGAAATTCTATCTATCTATCTATCTATCTATCTATCTATCTATCTATCTATCTATCTATCTATCTATCTATCTATCTATCTATCTATCTATCTATCTATCTATCTATCTATTAGTCATTCATTCATTAATTCATTCTATACCATACCACTTAACCAGTGGTTCCCAACATAGAACACACACCCAACAGGGGGACATCAATTCCCAGAAGCCTAAGTCAGTACATTAGCTGATCAGTGCTTTGAGGAATTAACTTAGGCTTCTGGGAATTGAAGTCCAAAAACTAAAGGTTGGAAAATACTGTTCTAAACTGAATTCAGAAATTGACGCAGCTTACAGTAAAACACCTATACGTTTCTGGGCTTATGATATACTGTATTCCCAAAGAGAGAAGAAAAATACATTGAAACATCATACATACATTTGAATAATTTTAATTTAATTTAATTTAATTTTAATATGTACACAAAACCCCTACATCTCTAAAATGTTCAGAAAAATACTTCCGTTGATTGGGACATGCATCCATCAATTTGAAAAATGGTCAGAGAAATATGTATGTACCACAATACACATCCATACTGAGCTAGCATGTAATTTCTTTGTTGGTAGGTAAAGACAAAAATCCGTGAAAATGAACTTGACAGATCTGTCCATCACTGTTTTGGAAAAGAGTTTTGCAGATTCCATTTCACAAAAAATTCAAAAAAAAAAGTATGGTAAAAATCAGTTTTTGGGGATATGGAGACCCTTCATGGAATATGTAATTAGTGAAAACTTGGGATGTAAACCTGTCCAAGAAACAATGTTTTTTTCTGGAAAGAAACTAAGTAATATAAAAGTGTTATGTATGACAATTTGTAATGTAATGTATGACAATTGTATGGTACATGTGCCCCCCTTTACAGGTGATGGTAGCATGAGATTATAATGTTGAGTTTTAGATTAATATTTTTTGTTTTTTTTCTTTTTATTTTTCCCCTAATGATATTATATAAATGATATATTCGGTGTATGCCTAGAAATGTATTATTGTAGGTAGAAGTGATAGATGTGATATATAATCAATGAAGTGATTTTGTACTGGTATAAACATACAGTGGTATCTCGCATAACGAATGCATTGTATAGCGAAAAATTCTCACAACGAAGCATTCATTATGCAATGGTGATACCCCGCATAACAAAATTTGTTTAATTATGTGGGGTTTTTGGTAACCGGAGTATACTCGCTTAATGGGAACTCTGGTTAATGAACATTTTTTTCCATTATGCAGGGCATCTCCCATAGGGAACCGCGTAGCAGAAAAATCCGCATAGCAAAGAGCTCCATAGAAAGGAGTTTTTCGTTATGTGGGGTTCTACTGTATTTCTTTTTATTTTATTTTTCTTGCTTATTGTATTTATTGTTGTTAAATTTTCAATAAAAATATTTTTTAAAAAAAAAGAAAGACAAACAAGTGGGCCCTAGGATCAAATCACACTTGCCTCCGCGGATAATCGCCCAGGTGCCCTGTTCCGGGTTACCAGGTCTCTCCTTGGCCAGGAGGGGCCAGTGCCCGGGTGACAGGGTTCGGCTGAGGTTTTTGCAGACTATCTGGTGGAGAAAATCGCTCGGATTCGCTCCGTGTTCAATCCTGGCGTGGATGGGGAGAGTCAGGAGGGGATCAGAGATCAGTCTGGCTGTGTTATCTGGGATCAATTTGATCCAGTTGTCCCCTGAGGAAGTGGACAGGCTTCTTGCAGCTGTTTCACACCACCTCCTGCCCTTTAGATCCCTGTCCCACCTGGTTGGTGAAAGCCTCTAAGGTGGTGATGGGAGGCTGGTTCGGGGCTATAATCAATGCATCGCTATGGGAGGGGGTGTTTCCTGCACCTTTAAAACATGCTTTGGTGCACCCCCTCCTGAAGAAACAATCCCTCGGCCCAGCAGTTCCAGCTAACTATAGACCGGCCTCCAACCTCCCCTTTTTGGGGAAGGTACTGGAGAAGGTGGTGGTGCGACAGCTTCAGGGGGTCCTGGAGGAAACGGATTATCTGGATCCCTTTCAATCAGGTTTCAGGCCTGGATATGGTACAGAGACGGCATTGGTCGCATTGGTAGATGATCTTTGGCAGAAGCGGGATGGTGGCCATCCGTCCATCCTTGCACTTCTTAACCTCTCAGTGGCCTTCGATACTGTCAACCACGGTATCCTTCTGGAACAGCTCAAAGGATTGGGGATCCAGGGTACTGTGTTATCCTGGTTTTCCTCATTTCTGGAGGGCCGGACCCAGTCGGTGTGGTTGGAAAGTGAGAGGTCCAACCCTAGGCCCCTGCGTTATGGGGTGCCTCAAGGCTCGGTGCTCTCTCCTCTCCTATTTAACATCTACATGAAGCCGCTGGGTGAGATTATCCGTTCCCATGGGGTGAGGTATCATCAGTATGCTGATGATACCCAGCTGTACATCTTGGCCCGTGGGGACCCCAGTGATGCGGTCAATGTCCTATCAAGATGTCTGGAAGCTGTTGGGGTCTGGATGGGGGACAATGGGCTACAATTGAATCCCTCCAAGACTGAGTGGCTATGGATGGGGGGCCCCGCGTTAGCCAGGGAGCTGCCAACTTTGGTCTTGGATGGGGCTGCTTTGCCCCAGACAGACCCAGTACGCAACTTAGGGGTCCTCCTGGATTCGGGACTGCTACTTGTAGATCAGGTGGCAGCCGTGGCCAGGAGGGCTTTCGCACAGCTTCGCATCATCCGACAGTTGCGTTCGCTCCTAGACCGGGACTCCCTGCTCATGGTCACACATGCTCTGGTGACCTCCAGGCTAGATTATTGCAATGTGCTCTACATGGGGCTGCCCTTGACGACCATTCGGAGGTTACAGCTGGTGCAGAATGCCCGGGTGGTGATGGGGTGCGGGCGTTATGCTCGTGCCTCACCATTGCTTTGGGAGCTGCACTGGTTACCAGTTTGTCTCCAGGTGCAATTCAAGGTGCTGGTTTTGACCTTTAAAGCCCTACATGGTAGTGGGCCAGGATACCTCAGAGACTTTAGTGTAAGGGACCAAAGACAATGAAACAGCCGAAGGGTTGGCTTAACACAGGTTTATTGCATGATGATCCGGAGGAACATGTGGTAATGGCGGATGAGTAGCTCAATATATACAGCTGGCTATACATTTGAATGTGGCTCGTCGACAGACTATTGGTTGCTGCCTGCGTGACGTCGTAGAAGGTCACGCCCTTCTTGACCAGGTGAAGAGGTGGCGGGGAATCTTCCCGCGCTGCTGAACCAGGTGAATCTGAGCCATGAGAGCTGGACGCTCGCTATTGCCATCTGGTGGTCACTAGCTCGCGTCCCCTTATCAGGTTTACATTGATACAGCTGATGGTTATAATGTTGCACACAGAAAGGTTACATTGTTAACACATGGCAAAGGTACATTGTTAAAGGCACAGCTTTACAGAACACAACATCCCTCCCCCCTAGGATGAGACGAAGTCTCTCAGCCAAGATGGCTTGTTGCATGTGCGTTTGGGCCGTGAAGAGGGCTGACCCCCCCGGGGGCGCTACTGCTTCTTTGTTCCTTGGTCCCTTGTCCTGAAATGGGAGAGGGAGACTTGTTAGTGGCTTGCCGCTGTCTGGCGGCCTTAGGGGAAGGGAAAAACTCCATTGTGGGCAGACCGGGGGCGTCGGGGCTAACGAAAAACCCCTCTTCTCGCTTGGACGGGTGGGGGACCACTCCGAAACCCCCCCCCCCGGTTCTGAAAATCAAAATCTAACTTAGCAGGGGTATCCGCATTTGTGGGGACATTCCGCGAGATATGTATGGGGTCGGGTTCCTCCTCCTCCTCAGAAAGATCCCCTAGGATATCTACGAGAATATCCCCCTCCCCCCTTGGTGGGGACCCGCGGACCCCTTTCCCTCCCCCTTGGGATGAACGGGTGGGGGAGAACCCTAACGCTGATTTTTCCTCTATTTGGTCTGTGCCCTGCTCATCGGAGACCCTGCATCGGAGCTGGTCCGCGTGCCGCCTCCACAGGAGCCCTGTACTGGTTTCCACGCGGTACGACACGGGGCCGGTTTGCTCTACCACTACGCCCGGTACCCAGGCTGGGCCCGTGCTGGCGTAATTCCTGCAATGCACGGGGGCGCCTATACTGAAACTCTTTGTGGCCTCTAGCCCGATGTTCCTTCCTCTGTCCTCTACCCTCGTGGGGTCTAGCCTAGTAAGGATGGTGGTCAGTTTCCTACGCATTAAGAGCTCTGTGGGGGAGTATCCTGACGCCAAAGGGGTCACCCTGTACCCTAGCAGAAACTGACACACTTGTAGGTTCAGATCCCCGGGGCCCATGTGCCGCAACGCGTCCTTCGTGGTGCGGACGAGGCGCTCTACTTGGCCATTGGTGGCTGGGTGAAACGGGGCGGAGGTGATATGCCGAACGGCGTTAATCTCCATGAATGCCCTAAACTCGGAGGACGTGAAACAACTAGCGTTGTCGCTAATTAATGTGTCGGGTATGCCGAACGTGGAAAAGAGCCTCCGCAAGTGCCTAATGGTCTGGGCCAAGGAGGTGCTCGTGACTGGGATAACCTCCAACCACTTGGAGAAGGCGTCCACTACAAGAAGGAACAGGGTGCCTCTGAACGGGCCCGCGAAATCAACGTGCACCCGGGACCACGGCCCCTTAGCCGCGTCCCATTCCCTGTGGGGAAGGCGGGCCTCCTCTGGTCTGGAGCATTGGCAACTTTCACAAGTGCCGACCATGTGCTCGATGTCAGCGTCCAGCTGGGGCCACCAGAAGTAACTCCCGGCCAGCGCCTTGGATCGCACGATGCCGGGGTGGCTGACGTGCAGCAGTTTGAGCACCCGTGGCCGAAGGGAAGTGGGGATCACCACCCGCTGCCCCCACAAGAGGCACCCCCTCTCTAGGGACAGTTCTAGCTTTTTTCTGAAAAATGGAGCGAACTCCTCCGCTGGGGAGGACGCCGGCCACCCTTTCTGCACCCAGGAGCTAACTGCCGCTAACGTCTTGTCCTTCTCTGTCACTTTGGCAATGTCGGCGGGCACTACGGGGGGCGAATCCAGCACCTCTATCATGAGAACCTGATGGTCCCGCTCCCCCTTGCTCACCTGGCTGGGCGTTAGGGGAAGGGGAGACCTCGATAGAGCGTCCGCATGGCTGATCTCTTTCCCGGGCCGGTAGACCAAGGCGTGCTGATACGCGTTGAGAAAAATGGCCCACCTGAGCATCCTCGGGGACAGGATCTGCGGGGTGGGCTTATCTGCGGTAAAGATGCCTAGCAGGGGCTTGTGGTCCGTTACAATGGTGAAGGGGCGGCTGTACAGAAAATCGTGAAATTTTTTTGTCCCCGCGACTATTGCTAGTGCCTCCCTGTCTGTCTGTGCGTAGTTTCTCTCCGCTTGGGACAGGGACCTGGAGTAAAATGCTATCGGGGCCTCCCTTCCGTTTTCCAACACGTGGCACAACACCGCCCCCACCCCCACCGGAGATGCATCACAGGTCAGAACTACTGGGCGTTTGGGGTTGAAGTGGGTTAGTATGGCGTCGGACGCTAGGAGGCTTTTTAGCTCACTAAATGCCCTTTCTTGGTCATTGCCCCACTTCGATGCCTGGTCTTTCTTTAGCAGTTTGTGTAGTGGTTCAGCCACCGCTGCCTTCCGGGGGAGGAAGGAGTGGTAAAAGTTGAGCAGCCCTAGGAACGACTGCAGCTCGGGCTTGGAGGTGGGGCGGGGGGCTTTCTTAATGGCTGCCACCTTCGACTTGGATGGTTTTATCCCCTCAGGAGTCACACAAAACCCTAGGAACTCAACCTCGGTTGCGAAGAAGACGCATTTGTCCTTTCGCAGTCTCAGCCCCGCTTTTTCGAATATTGTCAGGACCTTCCCCAACCTCTTGGCCAATTCAACCTGTCTCCCCCCCCGTTATTAACATGTCATCAAAATAAGACAACACCCCCTCCAGTCCCTTCAGGAGGCGTTCCACGAGTGACTGAAAAATTCCAGGCGCCGAATTCACGCCGAACTGGAGGCGCGTCACCTGGAACGCCCCCTTATGGGTGATTATGGTCTGTGCAGCAGCTGCGGCAGGGGACACCGTAAGCTGCTGGTAGGCCTGTGCTAAGTCGAGCTTAGCGAAACACTTTCCCCCGTGTAACCTGGCCAGCAGATGGCTGACTACCGGCACCGGATATGCATTCGGGCGGATCGCCTTGTTGATGGTGCACTTGTAGTCGGCGCATATGCGGACCTCCCCATTGGCCTTTAGTGCGGTTACAATTGGAGTTCCCACTCCGCGGAATCAACAGGTACAAGGATTCCCTAGCCCACCAATTTGTCCAGTTCCGCCTCTATCTTGTCCTTAAGTGCGAACGGCACCCGGCGTGGTTTAAGACGAATTGGGCGGACCTCCGGGTCCAGGTCGAATGTCACTGAGGGCCCCTTGAATTTCCCCAGTCCTTTTTTGAAAACTTCGGGGTGCGCCTCGCACACCTCCAGAATTGGATCAGTCCCAACGGCGTGCATCCCAACGGCGTGCACCCCCCCCAATAAACAAACCCAGGGGCTGGAACCATTGAGTCCCGAGGAGGCTGCAATCTCCCCCTTTGAGCACGACTAGGGGAAGGGACGCGGCGTGCTTCTTGAATTTAACCTGAAATTCTCCAACCCCCAACACTGGAATGCTGTTCCCTTGCACGTCCCGTAGTGTGGACCTCAATGCTTTGAGCTTGGGTCGCTTGTGGGGGGCAATTCCCAGAAACTCCCTCTGGGAAATGATTGAATATGAGGACCCCGAGTCAATTTCCATCCTAATGGGAACCCCTTGGACTAGTACCTCAACAAAATAGCGGGGGTGTCCTGCAGACACGCTGAACACTGGGGGGGCGTCCTCGCTGCCGTCGGAGATGCGGCCCACGCCGTCCTGCTTCCGCGTGGCCTGGGCACCGTCCTTGGGTCTCGTTGAGCGGTCTTGTCCCGCGGAACGGTCTGCGGAGCTCCTCCGGGTCTCGCGCTTCTTCCTGCACACCTTGGCGATGTGCCCGCGGCGGCCGCAGTTGTGGCACTCGGCCTTCCGGAACGGGCACTTTACACGGTCGTGGGCCGCTCCACAGCCGTCGCACCGCCGGCTCTCCTTCCGGACCCTCCGGACGTCCTCGTCGTCGCTGCTCTCTGTGGACGACCTCGAAGTTCGCCGGGCCGCCTGTACCGGAGCCTCTGCCTTGCTCGACTTCGGCCGCCAGTCCTGGAGTTCTTGGACCCCGGCCTTTGTAGCTTCTGCGGCCTGGGCCGCTCTGACGACCTCCTGCAATGTGGGAGGTGGCTCTTGGTTCATTAATGTGCGCTGGGTCTCGGCGTCGTTCAGGCCGCACAGCACACAGTCCCGGAGGGTGATTTCGGCATTCTCCCATTTGCACGGGCCGGCCGCCAGCCGCAGGGCCGCCACGAATGCGGCGACCGTCTCCCCGGGCGCTTGGACTCGCCTCCAGAACGCACTCCGAGCGGGAAACATCGCCGTGGCGGGCCGGACGTGCTCACGCAGCATCTGCATGAGTTCCTTGGCCTTGAATTCGCTCACCCTCCTCGGTGCAATCAGGTCCACCAAGGTCCTTTTGGTTTCTTGTCCGAGCATCCTGGTGAAGATGGCCCTTTTCTTTGCCTCTTCCGTGACTTCGGACTCAATCAGTGCTGCCTGGAAGTCCATCTCGAAGATCTCCCAGTCGCCCGGTTTCCTGATTTCGAAACCGGCGCATGTCTTGGTCCCGTGGGCTGCCATGATCCCACCTTCGTCGCCAATTTAGTGTAAGGGACCAAAGACAATGAAACAGCCGAAGGGTTGGCTTAACACAGGTTTATTGCATGATGATCCGGAGGAACATGTGGTAATGGCGGATGAGTAGCTCAATATATACAGCTGGCTATACATTTGAATGTGGCTCGTCGACAGACTATTGGTTGCTGCCTGTGTGACGTCGTAGAAGGTCACGCCCTTCTTGACCAGGTGAAGAGGTGGCGGGGAATCTTCCCGCGCTGCTGAACCAGGTGAATCTGAGCCATGAGAGCTGGACGCTCGCTATTGCCATCTGGTGGTCACTAGCTCGCGTCCCCTTATCAGGTTTACATTGATACAGCTGATGGTTATAATGTTGCACACAGAAAGGTTACATTGTTAACACATGGCAAAGGTACATTGTTAAAGGCACAGCTTTACAGAACACAACAGAGACCGCATCGTCCCAAGAGTGTCTGTCTGTCCAACCAGAGTGGACCGGAGGGGCTCTCTAATTGTTCCATCTGCCAGAGGGGCTCACCTCTCTGGCACACGAAGGAGGGCCTTTTCTGTGTCCACACCAGCCTTGTGGAACCTCATGCCAGTAGAGTTGCCGGAGCAGATGGAGCTGCTGCCTTTCAGAAGAGAATTAAAAACCTGGCATGTGTGGGGCTCAGATGGAAGAGTGGCCCCCACCTGCTGGCTTATTAAATGAAGCCCCCATCTTTTTAATGCGGGCAGTTTTAATGTGGTTAGTTTTAATAGGTGGGTGGGTATGTTGGGGTTTTAATTGTTTTTAATATGTATGTTTTAATTTTGTTGTGAGCCGCCCTGAGTCGGGCGGCATAGAAATTTGAACCATAAATAAATAAATAAATAAATAAATAAATAAAACTCTCTAAAAGCTAAAAATAATGAAGTAGATACTCTCATACTTTTGGGCACATAATGAGAAATAACAAAGATGAGATGGGTTAAGTCCATTAAAGAACCACTAACCTGAATTTCCCAGAAACAAGCAGTTCTTCCATTGGTGGCACAGTTCCTCATTCATAGGATTGTCATGGGTCAGAGAAGACTTGGTGGCATAAAACTTCAACAGTTGGGGGGAGACCTTTGTGTGGCTCTGTAGGGACAAAGGTTCATATCAGCAGAGAAGTGGCAGCCCCTGCTGTAATGTCAGCATATGGTTAAACTATTCACTACTGCTAATAGTGGCAGTAGGACATGTAGCTATAAATTAAAGGGTGCAGGAAAGACACTGAGTGTTCAGATGAATTATACAACGGTAGCAAGCATTAGCAACACCCTGTTAGATAAATTTCTCAGTCATATCAAGAACTACTACCAATAACTTATTTTGACTGCTTAGACATGGATGGTTTCAGCATACCATAATATATTATTTCACCTTAAAGGTAACTTTCAAAATTCTTCTAGAGAGTTTTCAGGACCAGACAGACATAGATATTAGTTTTAATTGCTCCTTTAAAACCACATGGCATGTAGTGACAACTTATTTAAAAACATCACAGCTGTCTTTCACTTTGTGCTCTGTAACTGTGGTCAGAGTGAAGCATCTCCTGGCCTCACTCTTTCATTTTTTTCTGTTTGCTTGTTTGTCATCTGCTCTTCCAAACAAAGATATAACAAGGTCTTCTATCATTCCAAGGCTCTTTCTTTCTTCTTTTTGAAGGGATCAAGAGCCTTTTAGTAGTAATTACTGGCCATATAAACATTTCCACTAGTAAACTTTATGCTAACGAAAGAAAGCAGATATTTGTTTTAAGAAATACAAACTGCATGGCTATTTCTGGTGCTTTTAATGCTAGTGGCTTCTGATTCTTTTTAGAATAATAATTTACTTTCCATGTAGGCCTTCAGTTCTTTTTAATCACTTGGATCTCAGTGATTAGACCATGGAAACAAAATCTGAAAGTTACTCCCATATTAATTTGTCAGAAATCTTTGCAGATCCGTATGTCGTTATGAACCTCATAAACAATTAGTCAGTGGGATCATATGTAGTCTTCATTATCCATTGTGCAAATGAGAACTCTTGAGTGGAGATATTTTCACAATTGCAGGTCTGTCACGTTAAATATCATTATTGGGTAATTCATCTTGATAGTTAATTTTCATGAGGGTAAATGTGTTAATTGAGCAAAATAGACATCTTTTAAGAAGATGGCTATAAGGTAGTGATCAGTTGATAATCATACCCCGGGGGATTGCAATGTGTAAAATGCAAGCAACTCTTTCAGTATGTAAAATGATATTATTGCAATTTCAGAATCTTAACCTAAACTTACTGTCAGCCTTTAGAAACACATGATACACTAAACTGTTGTATATTGAGAAGTGAAACAGAGCACAAATTTCTGTATTGGTCTGTTGACTGTCTTTTCTTTCCCTTCACTTGCTTAATGAATTCTGTGGTTATATCTAGAAGTTATTGTGCATACCCCCTGATCCTCCATAAGCAAAATGGGAGCCAATGCAGGATTTTGTGCCACAACATAGATTTTTTGCACTGTGTTGGGAAATTTTGTGTTGCACTTGCCCCATACCTTCCAAGGCTCCTCTGTTCGAGCCTCTTCCTTTTAGTCCCAAGGGTGATTCTTATTCCCCAACCATCTAAGAGGAACCTGAACTCTCCAAGAATGGGATGCTGCCAACCTGGCAACCTTAAACTTAGGGGGATGTTATTTAAGACATGACATTTTAACATGTTCAGAAGCATCCTAAAGAGTATATCCTGTACATTCATGGAGCTCTACATTGATCTGCTTTGAATTTATACAGATAGCACAGTAGGGTACTACTGTGGGTTTATCACATTACTTTATGCTTTTTGTAATTATAATGCAGTGTAGCATGGTATAATATGGTATAATATTTTTCAAGGTAATACCACAGACTGCACATCTTTATTTCAGAGCAAGTATGAGTTTCAGATGAAATTTGCAAAGAGGCATCGTATAAGAGCACTACTCCCTTCCCCCATCATCATCGGCTGCTACTCGTATCCGAGCACACATTTTTCCTGGTGGTCATTTTCTCAGCTGGTGGATGTTTCTATGGTGACTCCACAAACTGATCCTGAATAGATGGTGGTGGGTGTGGTTGGGTTTGACAAAGCTTCCATGCTTGTTGTCTGCACCGTTCCTCTTCAAAGTGATCAGTAGCAGCAGAGATGGTTTGGTGCCAAAGTGGGTGATACTTAGCCGTTGTCTCCCAAGTTTGTGAGTTTATACCTGACACCTTCATGGTTTTGTTTCAGCTGGTCCTTATAGTGCTTCAAAGGAGCTCCGTGGGGTCTTGTACCAGAGATAAGTTCCCTGTATTTCACAACAAAATGTCCAGATAGATTTCAAGACCACACAAGGCCCTGTAACACCTAAAGAAACCGCACAAACTTATGCAGACCATGGGCCTGTTCACCAGATACTTTTGGTGGTTGCTACTCATTACCCACACAGACGGTGTGCTGGAAGCATCAGGTTTATTAATCAAAATTCGCTATAGCTTTTCCCAAGGTGATTAGCCCAGGCATCTTTGCCATGGTATCTTAACAGTCACTCTTCAACATATAGTACTAACACAATAGCAAGTATCTGATTCTACAGGTATATTCCTAACTACATTTGTACTAAAGGTAGTTCCATGCTACAGACATTTTTTTGTAAATACATGGCAACATATTAGCAGATACATAATGTATTTCATTGTAGAGGATAAGAGGAACAATATTTTCTTTGCTAGACTTGCATGGAAGAAGGGCATAACATTTTCGGGCATATCTCATAATGCAGGCATGAATTTATTCAAGTTAAGAAAAAAGGTGTCAGTACATGGAGTAGCACTGTCATTGCAGGCGCACCCCCCAATAACGGACTCAGACACCATTGAAAGTGGATAACGGCATTGGGCCACATTTATTGATTCATGCCCTAGTCCGAATTATAAATTTGTATTGGTAAAACGACCAATCATAATTCCTAAGGCAAGCAGGCCGAAGTAACACTGGTAAGGTACCACCCAAAATTGCCAACGGCAATTGGTTACAATGTATCAATTTGTATCAATTTGTTTGTTGACAACAAACAAATTGTTGACCGTAGTCAATATCTAACTAATGACCCCACCCTCTGACTCGTATCCGTGAAATCACGGGGTGATGCATGCTGGTTAGCTATCGCCATCACCCCGTCGCCTGGTTCGTCGTTGACCGGACAACGTTTAACTAATTTATTCCTATCTAGTGTTGTCCAGTCAATTGCGAACCTGCCGGATACCTGTGGGTCATAACTGTTTACCTTACCAGTGCTACCTGCCACACGGAGGGGCTTCAAAGAAGGCCTGACGCCCCCCCCCAGACCGTCAGCTCGGTCAACAGGCCTGCTCGCCAATCACCCAACAGGAGATCCATACCTCCTTGCGACAGATGGACCCCATCCCCTGCATAAAAATCATAATTTTCTAGTCCAATAGCGGGGTGACGACTGACCCGTCCCCAAGCCCTGTCAGCAAGGAACCGCGCCACCGCCCTATTGACCGCGCGCCGAGCGCGGTCAAGGGCCATGAGGTCAACTCCTCCCCTGTAAGAATGGCGCGGGACCATGTCCGACCAAACCAGGGTTGCGTGAGGCCAGACGTAGTGCAAGTAGGCGAGGTCCTCGCAAATCGCATGCTTGAGCGACAAGCCGGTGACCTGACCCAAATCGTTAGCCCCCAGGTGCATGATGAGAATGTCAGGCGGGGCAGCACTTCTGCCTGAAAAAAGAAAAGGCAGCAGCTCCCGCCACAACATCCCAGCCTTACCATGCCATGTGAGACTGGCGTGTTCACCCAGTCCAGTCGGGGTCCCCACTCTGTCGCCGCAGCGTAACGCGCTGCCCTTTAAGAACATAAGAACATAAGAACAGCCTTGCTGGAACAGGCCACAGCCCATCCAGTCCAGCATTCTGTCTCACACAGTGGCTCACCATTTCCTTCAGGGTATTCCCAAGCAGATGCCTTCACCTGCTTAGGATTCCCTGGAAATGATATTGAGAGATATCCTGCCTATCTCTCCAACCCGGAGGTTGTCCTTAAGTATCCATAATTATAGCCATTGATACTCTTGTCCTCCATGAACTTGTCTAATCCTTTCTTAAAGCTGTCAAGACTGACAGCTGTCACCACTTCTTCTGGCAGGGAGTTCCATAGACCAGTAATCCTCTGGGTGAAAAAATACTTTCTCTTATTTGTTTGAGAACTAGTACCCAAAAGTTTCATCGAGTGTCCCCTAGTTCTAGTGTTATGCGATAGGGAAAACAGTTTTTCCTTATCTACTTTGTCCACACCGTGCATGATTTTATAAACTTCAATCAGGTCACCTCTTAGACGTCGTCGTTCAAGAGTGAAGAGGCCCAACCGTTGCAGCCTCAGATGGTAAGGAAGGTGTTCCAGTCCCCTAATCATTCTGGTTGCCCTCCTCTGCACTTTTTCCAGCTCCATAATATCCTTCTGGAGGTATGGCGACCAGAACTGTACACAGTATTCCAGATGGGGCCTGCACGTAGCTGTGGCCCACCAGCCATACTGTCACCGGTGTAATACGACACCCAGGGTCTGTAAGAAAATTGAGGAAAAAAGGAAGGTAAGGTGACTGTATTGGTACTCACGGCGGAAGTGGGCGCACATAAAACTGAAAACATTGTGAACCGCACCTCCCCATGCTGCGTATGTCAGCCCCGGAGTACCCAAAAGCAGCTGCTGTAGAGGCTGCCCCAATACGGAATGAATGTGTGCCATAACGGGCACCTGGTAGGCCCACCCTGGCGAGGGCTCTGCCTGTCACCTTCCAAAACTGAAATTTAGTAAGGGGAGACCCATCCTGGTGACAGAAAAACGGGCCATGGTGCGTGCCACGCAGTGCAAGAAACTCCTGTAGGGCACCAACCGGACAGATGTCTGCCAAAGAACACCGTAGCAGTCTCACACCACTGCCTGCGCCCTGCTGATCAGTCTTAGAGGAGCGTATCCTCAACTGGGCCCAGTCTTTGGCAACATATACATCTTCGAGTTCCAGTGCCCTACAACTTGCATCCGCCTTAGACAGCATCACAAGTTCGCTGATGTGGAGCGCTCCAAAAAATGCCACCGTTGTGGCTGCATGAAAAAGGGCTGCCTCATAATGATCAAAACAGAGGCCTGGCCAGCCCCGGGCCAACTGGGTAAGAACCCCTGGGGAAATAGGGTGCCGGTCGTCCGGGCAACGCCCGCGCTCGCGCATCCACCCCTCCAAAACATGTCTCACACGGAAGTCAGAGGTGCTGTCCACATGACCCCCCACCTTGGCCATGAAAGCCAGCGCCGAGAGCTTGGATGCTATGGTGCGAGGTGCGAGGCCCTGGGAATGCAGGTGAACCATGAACTGCAGAACATGATCCACCGGGATAGGCCAGGTCTCTGGCAGGTGAAATTGGGCAGAAAATGCCCTATAAGAATTAAAAGCTTGTTGATACGCCTTACGCGTGCGGGGCGCCAGTGACAGGCCGATCGCCCGGTTCACCTCTCCCTGCCAATGGTCCATATCTCGTCCGGGAGTGGCGAGGGAAATTCCTCCGCATCCGGGGCCAAGGCACGGAACCGGGAGATCTGCAGGCGGGACAAAGCATCGGCAATATCATTATTAACCCCTGGGACGTGCCTAGCCCTGAACAAGACGTTGAGGCGCAGGCAGCGCAGCACAAACTGGCGCACTAGGTCCATAACCCTGGGCGATTTGGAAGTCTGTGCATTGACAATGTGGACAACAGCAGCGTTGTCACACCAGAAATGCACGACCGAGTTGGCCCATTCCTCGCCCCACAGCATCAAAGCCCCCAGGATAGGAAAAAATTCAAGGTATGTGAGATCACACAGGCGACCAGTGCCTGCCCATGCCGGTGGCCACCCACCATAGGCCCACTTCCCATTGAAGTACATCCCATAACCCAGGGATCCTGAGGCATCAGACTGGATCTGAAAATTTGGGGAAGCCAGGAGGTCAGACCTCCAAAATGAGACCCCATTGAACTCCCTCAGGAACTGTAACCAGACGAACATGTCTGCCCTGATACCCCGGGTAATCCTGACTCTATGGTGGGGCCTGGATAACCCTGCCATGGCGTCGCATAAGCGCCGAGCAAAAGCCCTGCCCGGTGCGACCACCCTGCAGGCAAAATTGAGGTGACCATGTAACACTTGGAGTTCCCTCAGCGATGCCTTGCGCTTGGCCAGCAAATCCGAGATGAGGGCCACTAACCGGGACACCTTATCCCCCGGTAACCTAGAAGCCTGCACTACTGTGTCGATCTCCACCCCCAGGAATACTAGCTTGTTAGATGGGCCCTCGGTCTTTTCGGGCGCTAAAGGGACACCGAGTTCCTCCATTAGCGTCTGAAATGTGTTGAGGAGACGTGTGCACGTGTCCCAGCCCCGTTTACCCCCGAATAAAAAGTCATCCAGGTAATGGGCTACAGACCGGGACCCTGACCTGCGGACGAAAGCCCACTCCAGGAAGGTACTGAAACGCTCAAATGCAGAGCATGATATGGAACAGCCAAAAGGCATGGCCTTATCAAAATAATATTCGCCCCGAAATTTGAAACCCAGCAACTCGAAGTCGGCCGGACGCACCGGCAGTAGGCGAAAAGCCGACTTGATGTCGCATTTAGCCAGTAGGGCACACGGGCCGCACGAGCGCACCATGCGCAGCGCATGGTCAAAGGATGTATACCTGACCGAACAAAGGTCATCAGGGATAGCATCATTGACCGATCGGCCGGCCGGGTAAGACAAATGATGAATAAGGCGAAATTCGCCTAGGGACTTTTTGGGAACCAAGCCTAGGGGTGATACCTTAAAATTGGGGAACGGGGGTGCAGGGAAAGGGCCAGCGACCCTGCCCGCCTCAACCTCCTTCCTAATGCTGGCGGCAGCCACCTCCTCCCTTCCCCTAAGAGATAAAAGATTGGGGGCATCCTGAGGGGACCTATCACCCATGAAAGGGATATGGAACCCTTGCTGAAAGCCTCGAAGGAGATACTCCGCATCCTCCCTCTTCGAGTACGATGTGAGCCAACGCTCCAACATACGCACATTAATTGGGGAGGGGGCCTTTTGGTACACTACCTCCATCTGCGGCAGTCTTGCCAGCCCACTGTCCGCCCTTCCCTCTGCCACGCGTCCCTCCAGGTCTGGGACACGCAGAGGCTGCGTGGGGACCCGCACAGGTGGGACACTCATGCCTGTACTTGCAATTTTTCCTATTACAGGAACCATTGGACGAGAAAGTCCAGCACAGCAGGTGGGCTGGAACCCCCTGCCCCGCCGCCTGGCGGGGAACCTGAGCTGGAGCCGCTCGCTGGACCGCATGTCCGCAATGGTATCTCTCCCCTGGCGCGGGGCGCGTGGGAGTCATGTACAGAAGCCAAAGCCTCTGGCACGGCTCATCCCACCTCATCTCGGGGTGCAGGGGAATCCGCATACGAAATTCCTCGTCATAAGCCAACCACGAGGGGCCCGGAAAATCGAGCATCGCCCTATAGATGTTGTCCAAATATTGGACCATCGGAATAGCCAAATCCGGCCGCGCTCTCAAGTACACTGCCATGTAGATTAAATAAGCCGGCAGCCAGTTGGCCCAGGTACGTGGTGGCTTGCGACGACGTGCCTGCTCCTTGTCCTTCTCGTCCTGCCCCTCCCTCTCCTCCTTGGTGGGCTCTCTGTTTAAGAGTGAGAAGATATCTACATACTCCCCCCGCCATATCTTTTCTCTGGTGGCTTGTGCTAGGTGGTCACCCAGTGGCAAAGAATATCCCGCCGTTGGCAAGGCCGAAACTGGGACCGCAGACAACGCGGGCACCTGAAAAGGGGCCTGTGCCGGCCCCGCCACCCCCAATACATTCCCGGCAGGGTAGGGAACACCTATAACCCCAGGGGTCTGGGTAGCAGTTGTCATCGCCGAGTGGGGCGCCGGCGGCTGAGCCACTGCACCACCCGCGCGAGGCCAAGGCCATTGAAAGGCCACCCCGGTATTGGCAATGTGTGTAGGTGTATTGGCTTGTACTGCATACTCACATGTTGCACCCCCGCTGGCCGCCCCCACCGGGGGTTCCGGCCCACCGGGGGCGTCGGAGCTCACGACCGCCGCAGAGCTCATCATCGGGGCCTGACCCACACCTGCTTGCTGGCCGGGGAGCTGCGAGGCAGTGGCCGAAGGTCGCCACGCGCCTGCAGCAGCTCGACCCGTCCCGTCGCCTGCTGCTGCCCGACCGACGGCGCCTCAACACGAACCCCACAAGTAGCCCCAGCATGGCTGGCCCGAGCCAAGGAGGCCTCGAGGGCCGCCACGCGGGCCAGTAAGGCCTCAACGCTGACCAGGGGCCAAGGGCCGGCCAGCCCGCCTGGTAGAGGCGCGGGTACAGGTCCCTGTACCCCAGGGCCTGAATAGGGCCATTGTCCCGCACCGATGCCCGGAAGGGTCGGTGCAGGGGCCTGCCAAGGCAGGGGGCCACACCACCCCCCAAGGCTAGAAGGCCCCGGGGGAAGCTGCGCCACAACCGCTGCAGGCCCAGCAGAATGGGCAAAGCCAGGAGCGGTGTCCACCGCTTGCGGGCCGGGGGCCGCAGCCCTCCCTGAGCCCATGCTTGGGTCTCCCGCCGCCGGCCAAGGGGTGATCGCCCCATCCCGCCGGTCCCGGCGGGCACCGTCAAAGGCGGCTGCTGGGGAGGCGCCACCGTGGTCCTCCGACCCGGATTGCGCCTCCTACCCGTGCGAGCCGCACTCGAAAGCGCCTTCTTCTTCGGAGGCATCTCACTAAATGCAAAAGGAAGCCGAAAGAGAAGATTCGCCGCCAAAAGGCTTCCAACCTAGATAAAGAGCGACGGAGACACAGGAAGAAAAACTTCTCCGCTCCGTCGCTTAGGTAAAATGGCAGCTCGGCTGCCTCGTGGCCACCCCTTTTGTAAGGGAGCTGGTCACGCCCTAAACTACCCGGATCATTCGTCCTGTGGGGGGGGGCCGCAAAGAGCTCGGCGGCCATTTTGGCGCCGCGCTTGCATTACTTAGAGTAATGTTTCTATTTAAGTATTGTGCATGCTACAGTCCAGATTATAAGACATTGTTAATAAAACGTGAAAACACACTGAGAAAATGTGAGGAAAATACAACACATATTTGAAGAAGTGATCAGTTTTATTCCTGATGTGTCTTCTTCTGAAAAAAATATAACCAAGAGGATTGATGTAACCAAGTGAAGCCAGTGCGCCAATACTTTCACGGCTACAGATTAAATGTGTAAAGCTCACCTTGTGTGTTTACAGATCAGAGGGGACATGCTAGAACACAGTTGAATTTGTGGCAGACCATTCAGTATTTTAACTTTGGTTACCATGTCTGATCCACAACTAGTGGTGGCTGTCTGTCTTAGCATACAGAAGGCAGTTCTCTATTTCAAAGCCTGTCAGAGCTGCTGCACTTGAACAGATGTCTGATCAAAAGTCTGAACTAACAAAACTTCAGTGCTGGATAACAGACTAAAAAACCAATCAGGTAGCTTAATTTGTCTCCATCCTCCTCACCATGTTAACATGTCTTGTATTTCTACGTAAATGATCCTAAGATAAATTTGCATATGCAAATATTGTGCTATTTTGTGTCCTTTCTGGCAACGTGATTTCTCTTTGATTGAAGAGCACAAGTTTTGGTGGGGGAAAATAAATGAGTTCTGGATCAAATCAAGCCTCAGCTATCACAACTAGGAGGCTATCATATTAATATAAGAATGAAAGACTGATGGGAAAGGGGAAATGATAGTGCTAGGTAGCATTAAAGCAACAGGAAAAGGTGAAGACCAAACATGCAATGGATTGATTCAATAAAAGAAGCTACAGCCATTAGTTCGCAAGACCTGAGCATCTAGCATCCAACACCATCTGGAGATTACTAATTCATGTGCATCTATTATATTATGTCAATTTGATTCCCCTTCATGAAGACTTAATAAAAGGTCTGATATATGTGAGATGTTTAAGAAGTGGTTTATCAATGTCATCGCTGAATATGTTTCTATGGCCAAGCAGAGATTTGAACTTGGGTCTCCTGAGTCCTAGTCTAACACTTTGTCCATGACACTAAATTTCATTAACTCATTGGAATACAGTGGAACCTCGTATAACGAAAATAATTTGTTCCACAAGGCACTTTGTTATATGATTTTTTGTTGTATGAAGCATGCATCATATAACAAAAATCCCTATGAGATGTATCATACAACGAAAATCTCGTACAATTTTCATTGTATGATTTTTCCCATAGAGGTTTTTGTTGTATGATTTTCCCCCATAGGGAAGCATTGCATCATACAACAAAAAATTTCGTTGTACAATGCAACTTTTTTCAAATTCTCTTCGTTGCACGTTTTTTGCATGATATATTCGTTATACAAGGTTCCACTGAACTGTAATTTGAAAGTGACTTGATGGCAAATATCAACATGCAGCCACTCTAACAAAAACACATATTGTACAAAATGTCAAAGCTACAGATCTCCAGCATCTTGTGTTTCCTTTCTTTCTGTTCCAAATTCCCTTTGGCTTTGAGTGTCTAAGGGTGGCTGAAGCACATTGTGCTTCATTTACAAGAGAAAAAGGCAAAAAACAAAATCATACCAACAGAAAAAAGCAAAAATAGTCTCAAACAAAAGGCTGAAAACAAAAATATCTATTAAAAAGGGGGAAGTGGCAATAATAGAAGAACAGTAATAAGAGCAATAAAGAAGAACAGCAATAACAGCAAGAAAGAAGAGGAAAGAACAAACCTTAAGAGTTAAAAAAATTAAATCTAGGTATAAATGTCAAAGAAATGTGGCTGAATATTCAGATAGACATCCATCTCCAGTTGCTCCCTCTATACTCCACATACTAACATTAAGAGAGTTATAAAATCTTTATAACTTTAGTCCATTGATCGAAGGAGTGAGGACATTTGTCCTACCAGTGTTGCAATATCCTTTTGCCTTCATTCTTTTCTGGCATCAGGGCCTTCTCCTGTGAGCCCTCTCTTCTCATTTGGTGGCCAAAGTATTTGAGCTTCAGCTTCACTTCCAAGGAGTCAGGATTGATTTCCTTCAAAATGGCTGGCAAGGTGATGTCTCTACTTTTTATTATGCTGCCTAGGTTTGCCATAGCTTGCCTCTCAGAGAGTAAGAGTGTTTTTATTTCATGCTTGCAGCCACTGTTTGCAGTGATCTTAGATCTCAAGAAAGTAAAGTCTGCCTGTTTTGTGTTGTTTTTTCATGTTGAGTTTCAAGCTAATGTTTGCACCCTCCATTTTCACCCTCAAGAGGCTCTTCAGATCTTCTTCGCTTCCTGCCATTAGGTGGTGTCATCTGCATATCTGAGGTTGTTAATATTTTTCCTGGCAATCTTAATTCTGTCTTCTTGTTCCTCCAGCCCTGCATTATGCATGATATGTTGTGGATAGAGATTAAGCAAGCAAGGTGACAATATGAAGCCTTGCTGTACTCCTTTTTCTATTCTACACCAACCAGTTGTTCGATACCAGTCCTAACTGTCACTTCTTGGTCTGCATACAATTTTTTCAGAAAACAGATAAGGTGGTCTGGTACATCCATGTTGGATTGGGGCCGTGAAGCGGCCCTTGAGGTCCCGGAGGAGACTGGTCAAGTAACGACACGAGACAAGATGGAGCGAAGACCAGTGGTTTATTGAGGGAAAATCATCATCATATATAGGAATTCAAGGCAGCGTGTGATAGAATCGTCATCTGACAGAAAATCACATCACCTGTTTACCCGGGTTAATTGGGAATCTCTCTTGGGGAAGTTAATTAACTAAGGCAAATACTGACAGGGGAAATCCATTGTTCACGGCTTGCACAAGAGTAAACATGGCCACTATTTGCGCTAGGGCTTGGGCTAATCTGCAAGTGCGGATTTACCTAATTCCTAACTTGAGTTAGATATTCAACTTCCTCCTGCCGAACTGCCTGCCAGGTCAGATATGGGTGAATCATTCTTATGACTATTAATCCGCTCCCCAATTTCTGTACCCGCAGAGGTCAGTGACCAGGGGTCTGCCTCATCCGGTGTAACCTCTGTCAGGGACAGTTATGCCAATCGTGCTCGCGGATACCACACTTCCATCTCTTTAAGCATTTGCCACAGTTTGTTGTGATCCACACAATCAAAGGCTTGAATTTAGTCAATGAAACAGAAGTAGACATTTTCCTGACACTCTCTTGCTTTCTCCATGATTCAGTGATTTTTGGCAAATTGGTCTCTAACTGGAATTGGAACGTAAACTGACCTTTTCCAATCCTGTGGCCACTGCTGTGTTTTCCAAATTTGCTGCCATGTTGCATGCAATACTTTAATGGCTTCCTTTTTTAGGGCTTTAAATAGCTCAACTGTTATCTCCACTGGCTTTGCTGTTAGTAATGATTTCTAGGGCCCACTTTACTTCACACTCCAGGATGTCTGGCTTGAGGTCAGTGATCACACCATTGTGGGTGTCAGGGACATTAAGGTCCTTCCTGTTTGTTCTTCTGTGTATTCTTGCCACCTTTTCCTAATCTCTTCTGCTTCTGTTAGATCCCTTTTGCCTTTTATCATGGCCATTTTTGCTCGAAACGTTCCCTTGAGTTCTCCAATTTTCTTAAAGAGATATCTAGCCCTTACCATTCTGTTGTTTTCTTCTAATATTTTGCATTGTACAGTTAAGAAGACCTCGTTATCTCCCCTTGCATTCATCTGGGTGAATCTTGCTATTTCATCTTTGCCTTTTGCTTTCCTTCTTTCCTCAGCTTTTTGTAAAACCTCATCAGATAGCCACTTCGCTTTCTTGCATTTCTTTTTCTTCAGGATTATTCTAATAGATTCCTACATGATACCAATATCAGTCTTGTACAGCCTACTAGAGGACTGCAGCCAAAGCATGGCACTTACTATTAAGCAGTGGTTCAGTGGATTGCAACCATGATGCTTAGCTGTGACATTTTGCTGCATATAACTTTTCTCCCTATATGCAAAGGGAAATCTAAATGTGCTTGTCAGATGTGAGCACCAGCCTGATTACTGTACACAACACTGACAAGAATATAAAGACTCCCTAAGGTTAAATTAGGCATCTATGCTGAAATTCTAATTAAGCATATAAGTGCCCTAACTCTGCGAAAATGTCTGTGTATTTAATTACTCTCTGTTTTTGTGTCTCTCTTGTATCATTCCATATCACTCTTCTTCCACTTTTCTTGCTGTTTCAAGCAATCCTTGCTCCTACTTAATCTAGGTGTAGGGTCTTTCTTAGGTTGGAATTAATTGACAGTGTTTATTTATTATTTTTCCTTTTCATAAAGCCATATATTAACTCTGTTGGAGCATGCCTACCCCCTTGGATCTGGTAGCACAGCTCAGCCCATTTCTGACACTTCTCTACACTTATTAGCAAGAGAGAAATCTGGCTTGACTTAAAATCTCAATCATTATTTATTTCCATTGTCTTCACTGTGTGTTACCTGTGAAAAATCTAAGTCTCTCAAATTGTATATTCAACTTCTTAAGTAGGAAGTTGAGTGACTTTCAGCTACTATCTAAGTTCAAAAGATTCTACTCTGCCGATAGGCCAATGCAACTTCATCTAACTTCATTTTGGCCTTCAACCTTCAAAAGAAATCAGGGGATCAGATCCAGACATTTAGTTAATGGCAAGGTCTAGTAGTCCTAATGAAACCAAATTATTGTTTGTATATGCTGTTATGTATGTATGTATGCATGTTCATTATACTGTAAAGGCAAGAATGTAACCACTCCAGATACAAACGATACCAGCTGTAAAGGAACGCGAGCAGACAGCCCATAGAGGGCAGCTGCGAGCGTTCAGCCTCACATGGTTCACATTGCTCAATCACGGACAGCCGCGGGAAAACCTTCCCCGCATTCAGCAGCTGAAGAAAGAGGCGTGCCTGGGCGAGGCCACGCCGGTAGCAGCCAATGAGCTACCGTGCTACAAGATTCAAATGTAGAGAGCTACTCTCTATCAGATAGTATATATTGAGATGTATCACCGCCATTACCTCATGCTTCACTGGAACCTCATGCAATGCAATAAACCTGTGTTAAACCAACCTTTCGGTTGTCCGGTTGTCTTTGGTCCCATACACTAAAATATGCGCTATCATGTCATATCTGATTTATGGCAAATTTATAGGGTTTTCAAGTTATGTGAGATGTTTAAGACTTGGTTTTACTATTACCACACCACATTTCTATGATCAGCCATGGATTTGAATCCAGGTCTCCTGACTACAAATCCATCACTTTTTCTACTATACCACGTTAGCTCTTAGCAAGTTGTTAGTTATCTCCTTAATTATGCCTGCAGTTTCACCACCAGGGATAGAAACCTGGACTCCCATTATAACACAGGTTGAGATGTTCAATGCACTTTCTTGTTTATGTTTGTTGGATCAGTGAAAACTGGTAAAAGCTGAAGATGTGGACAAGGCACCTCTGCAATGTAGAACTAGCCTCTCCCTGTGAGATCCTTGCCCTTCCTTGTTTTTATAATCTGCCAGTAAGGTAATGAGATATTGGGCCATTCAGATCATCAGCTCTTCTCTTTGAAAGGGCTTAGAACATAAGAACAGCCTTGCTGGAACAGGCCACAGCCCATCCAGTCCAGCATTCTGTCTCACACAGTGGCTTACCATTTCCTTCAGGGTATTCTCAAGGAGATGCCTTCACCTGCTTAGGATTCCCTGGAAATGGCATTGAGAGATATCCTGCCTATCTCTCCAACCCCGAGGTTGTCCTTAAGTATCCATAATTATAGCCATTGATACACTTGTCCTCCATGAACTTGTCTAATCCTTTCTTAAAGCTGTCAAGACTGACAGCTGTCACCACTTCTTCTGGCAGGGAGTTCCATAGACCAGTAATCCTCTGGGTGAAAAAGTACTTTCTCTTATTTGTTTGAGAATTAGTACCCAAAAGTTTCATCGAGTGTCCCCTAGTTCTAGTGTTGTGCGATAGGGAAAACAGTTTTTCCTTATCTACTTTGTCCACACCGTGCATGATTTTATAAACTTCAATCAGGTCACCTCTTAGACGCCGTCGTTCAAGAGTGAAGAGGCCCAACCATTGCAGCCTCAGATGGTAAGGAAGGTGTTCCAGTCCAATAATCATTCTGGTTGCCCTCCTCTGTACTTTCTCCAACTCCATAATATCCTTCTGGAGGTATGGCGACCAGAACTGTACACAGTATTCCAGATGGGGCCTCACCATAGATTTATAAAGAGGCAAAATGACACGCTGACTTATTTTCTATACCCTTCCTAATGATCCCTAACATTGAGTTTGCTTTTTTCACTGCTGAGGCACACTGGGTTGACATCTTCATTGAGCTGTCCACCAGGACACCAAGGTCCCTTTCCTGATTTGTCCCAGAGAGTTCAGACCCCATCAGTTTTTAAATGTAATTGGTTTTTTTGCCCCAACATGCATCACTCTGCACTTACTAATGTTGAAGCTCATTTGCCACTGTTTTGCCCACTCCCCCAGTGTCAAGAGATCCCTCTGGAGCTCCTCATCTCTCACAGTTTTCACTACCCTGTATAATTTAGTGTCGTCAGCAAATTTGGCTACCTTGCTTTTTACTCCTACCTCTAGATCATTTATGAAGAGGTTGAAAAGCAGGGGTCCCAGTACTGAACCTTGGGGGACCCAAGGCTTCATACCTCCCTATCTAAAAGAGCCTTGTCAGGGCCTGGGGGCTTGAGCAATCTAACTAAGCTGTGTTGCCCATCTCTTGTCAATAATGTTAGGCCAGGAATAAAACTCACCAAAGGATCCTCCATCGGATCCCTTGGGCAAGGTGAAAGCGGAGAACACAAGTCATGGTTTGCCTAGCAACGGGTGACATGATATCCAAATGGCTTAAAAAAACACATGCAAATGAACTTGATTTCTCAATCAAGCCCATACAGCGTGTTTTACTTCTACTTCCAGGAGCGACGAGGGTGTCGGGGGCTAGATGAATTGGTGTTGGGGGCTGGATCTGGCCCACAGGTCATAGTTTGGGCACCCCTGGCTTAAGCAGAGAAAATAGCAGCCTAAAAAATCTATCTCATCCTGTTGCAAAACAGCCTTCCAGTGGGAGGAATCACATGACCGGCCCACTAAACCATGTGGCTGGCCCATGGCCCCTGACCTAGAATATTGGTCCACCACTATATAGGAATGAGTGTGTGTGTTAGTGTGAGTGTGTGTGTGCACACCCACACACATTTATATATCTACTAGCATAGTTTGCCCAGCATTGCCGGGCTGTTATAAACTGTGATCAGCTTTTTTGGTGTGTTTTTTTTTGTGGATTAAAAAAAGAACAAAGGATAATATAATTGTTTCAAATTGTTTTATTTAACCAAATAATGTTATAGTTTGTGATTATTTTTGTTAATAGTTGTACCGTTGGTAATATTTTTTAAAATGTGAAAGTACATGTTTTTTACATTCCATGTTTTTAAACTGTGTTTAGATGTTTTGGGGTTTTATTTGAGTTAAAACTCAACACATGATGTTATAAATCTTTTTATTTTAATTATTTAACATATGTTTGTTATTTGTGTAAACTTTTGATTTATTGTTATGTTTTTGACTTGTTTTTACTCTTGTGGCCTCTAGGTGGGGCTGTTGTGTGTTTTTGAGTTGTTTTTACTATTCTGCCCTGCAGGTGGGGCTGGTAGTGGTTTTGGTTTTGTTTCACGTGTTTTTTTCTCTCCTGGCCTCTGGGTGGGGCTTCTTCCGGTAAGTAGTCTTTGTTTCTTCATTTCTGTTCCGGTTGTCGTGGAGGGAGGACGTGCTGGTGAGTTCTCTGGTTTTCTTTCTTCTGGGGTTTTTCTTTGTTTTGTTTTTGTGGTGATGGGCTGGGAGGTGTTTCTGTTTGTTTATTTTTTGTTTTGGTTGAGTTTTACATTTGTTTAATTGGCTTGGTTATTTCTGGTTTTGTTTAATTTTTCTTATTTCGTTGTTTATTTGTGTAATTAGTTGTGGGGGTTTTGTGTTGTAGTTAGGTGTTTTGCATGTGGTTTTGTGGTATTGTGGATGTTTTTGTTTGTGTATTTTGTGGTTTACTTTTTTTGTTAATGGTGTTTTTAATTATTGATTTATTTTTGTTTTATTATTTTTTATTAATTTTGGTGTTTGTTTTTGGTGTTTACTTTAGCATAAAGAACAGGCTGCCTGTCAGTTCCTCTTTTCCCCATTGCTGCTTCGAATTTTGGTTTCAATGCAGCAATGGGGGAAAGGAGGAGGAGGCAGTCAGCCCATTCTTCTCCCGGGAAGGTTCGTTAGGTAGGTCGGGGGAGAAGGAGGAGGTAGAGAAGAGCTATCTCTGCCTGATGATGGTTCTCTCCTCTCTGTCTCCTTTCTCTCCCGGCTTACCTAACCGGAGATCGGCAGGCAGTGATCCGTAAGGGGTGGTGCTCTTCCTTGTGGATTGCTGGCTTCTGCTTTTGTATTCAGAAGTACAAAGGCATCAGCCAGTCATCCACCAGAGAGGGTGCTTCCCCTGATGAACTGCTGTCTGTTGGGGGTTTTTTTGAGGGGGGGTCCACCCCGACTCAACTTTCCTTGAGGCCGGAGGTGGTCTCGCCGTGTCTTCGGCGGGGTAGTGTGGAGGAGAGGGAGTCCCTCTTCTCCCCGTTGCTCCAGGAAAGAAGGCTGGCGGATGTCTCACGGTGGAGTTTTGTGGCTTGTTTGTTTTGCGAAGCTGTAAGGCGCTGCGTCCGCCTGCGGCGGACTTGCGCTCCTGTTGCATTTTATAAATTTTTTTTTTTGCATGGCAGCTTTCTCAGCGTTCTGCACGCTCATGGCGTGCAGGACGCTGGGACTTGTAGTTTTGTGTTTCTGGTTTGCGTTCGTGCGGTTGTTTTTTTCTGTGGCTCAATTTTAATTGGCTGCACCACATTTCCCAACGTTCTTTTTGCTCACGCCTCTCAGACTGATTGGCTGTGGTGCAGCGTGGTGCAAAGAACATTGGGAATTGAAGTTGTTTCCCTTTGTTCACATTCGTGGGGCTCTTGCCCCACTGGCATGTTTCTTAACCCTGCAGTAACCTCCATACCAAGTTCGAGTGAGTGCAGGAGGCTCAGTATGGGATAGGATGGATGGGTGCAGAAACGTATAGCAAGTTTCAACAGTTAACCCTTGGATTTATAGGTATAGATACCTATAAGGAAGGGGTGTGGCCGTATGTGTGCGGAATGCGTACCTACACCCCTGGAGCCTATCCCGTAATGCTCCACACACACCTACCTTTTGTCACCGAGATCATCGCCACGTGGTTCCAGGGGCCAAGAGTGGGGCCTAAGCCCCACAAAATGGGGGAAATAATGGAAACTACAACTCCCATGGTGCCATGGTAGAAAATGGCAGTTTAACAGCCAGGCCTGGAAACAGTATGTTGGAGAGAGCTGATTTTCATGTTGGACTGTGATTGGTTGAGAGTGAATGACTGAAGGAGAAAGGTCCTGATGCGGATGGAACAAACCCATTCCATTTAAGCCTCTATAACCCTGGAATGAGACACTTTCAATGTACATCAATGCTGTGTGAGTGAGAGACAGAGAAAGACAGGGAGTGTGTGTCTGTGTCTGTGTGTGTGCAAGACAATGCATAAGACAGTGGGTTCCGGATCAGTCACTTGTGGGTGTGGGTGTGTGCCTGAATGAGAGAGAGAGTCTCTGTGTGTTGGGGTGTATCAGGGTCCAAAAAACCTAAACATACAACAAACATCACCCGAGCAAGGCCGGGTAATTAGCTCTCATCCTTCCTTCCCTACCTCCAGCCATTCTTCTCCCCTTCCTTCTTTCCTTCCCTCCCTCATTTTTACCCTCCCGTCTTCCTTTCCCCCTCAATACCTACCATCCCTCCCTCATCATCATGATGGGCTGAGTCTGCCCAGATTCCTTTACTGAGAGCCAGGGGACATCACAAATGGGGGGGGGAGCAAAAAGGAAAAAAACCCTCTCCAAGCCACCCCTTTATTATATATTTAATCAAATGTGACAGGGACAATTTTTTGCTTCATTTGCCAAAGTAACTTTATTGGCTTTGGGTGCTATGCAGATTAATTAGGGTGGATGATGGCATCATTTGAGCTTTCTCAAATATTAAAATGCCATGGGGCAACCTGGGGCCCCAATTATTTCCAGACCAAAAGTAAGAGCAACATTTCATGCCCTTCATGCCCTTAATCATAGTTTACAGAATTGTCTTGTACCATAATTTCCACCACCACCACCACCACCCAGCCAGTAGAGATACATGCAGGATGTGCTTTTTTCTTTGCTCACACTCTCCAAAAAAGTAACTTTTCCAAGCTGTAGCCACATCAGAGACTATGAGTTTTCAAATAATGCAGTGAGACAGGAGGAAGGCAGTGGCGTCCTAGACCAAATGTGTCCACTCCAAGCTGGTCACAGAGCATTGCTTTTCATGGTTCGCTTTTCAAATTGCTATTATTGAATTCCAGCCATGATTCAGTTTGAGGAATTTTGTCACAACACATAATCATTTCAGGAGATTTCCCAAATAATAGAATCCCATGCAGTGCAGATACCAGCCATCTAAAAAACCCATACAATCTCAACAGGAGTAGATGCTAGCTGGCTTTTGTCTCTTTGTATCTTCTTGCGCTACAGCCTGTCATTACTTTAGCTGTGAAAGGATATAAATGTGAAAAAGACAGCAGTCAGGCGGTAGCTTGGCGTTGACATTTTGGAGGTTTCTGAATGTTCCATGTCATTTTCCCTGCTTGTTTATCTTATGCTCAAACAATATTCAAGCCAGCAGGAAGGTATAGACGCATTTCAATGACTTACACCATGCAGGATGCGCAGAAAACAGAAGCAGCTATGTCAGCTGCCTACTTGTACTTGTTGAGTTATCCCCCAGGTAGTCTGCAGTATTTTCTACCATGGAATGTTGCTGCTTTCTTCCAGTATGCCAATTTTTTTAGTTAGTTTAGTAGATTATGATATACAGGAGAAACATTCTTCTGTTGATCTATAATGGGAAGGAATGTTAAAGAAAATTAATGTCCTATTATGTGGTTTGGCAACCAGAAGTATATTGGCTTTGAGCATGGAACAATGCATCCTAAGACACAGAGGAAATTCTGGTAAGGATACTTAGTGTTATTCTCAGTTTTGGCAACACCAGAAACTACGGCTACAACTACCAAAATATTGTTGTACCATTAAGGGTAACAAATTTATTTCATTGTAAATTCAGTGATTTATAATCCACCTTTTGTGTTTCTGGAAATGTGGGTCATACTCCATGAAACCTCCCACTAGAATAATTTTATAGTCTTTGTCGCTGCTGTTCTGCACATTCCTGGACATAAGCTAATTTACAGCATTTCCCAAACTATGTTCTGCGGAACACCGGTGGACTTGAATTCCCAGAAGCCTAAGTCAGTACATTGGCTGATCAGTGTTTTGGGGAGTTGACATAGGCTTCTGGGATTTAAAGTCCAAAAACCAAAGATTGGGAAACACTGAGCTAACAGAAAGCATTATTTGATGTTGCTCAAGGTCATACGGTATCTAACATGGACCCTGAGATGTCGTACAGCACCTTGTGCCAAACACAGTGCAGCACTTTGCACAAATACCTGTAGCAGAACACCTCTGGAGTTTCCTCTCCATGAGCAAGGATATTGTGCTAAATCTGGAAGGGAGGGAGGAATCTCTCTTGTGGAACGGTACCTCTGGATCCATGTCTCTGTTCTATCCAGATCAAAATCCATTAATTAACCCATTTTTCTTAAGTATGTTTAACCTACAGTAGCAAACCCACACTACACAAGTAATGTGGTTATTGTAATGAATTACATAATAGGGTGCAATGAAAGTTAACATATCAAAAGTCAATTACTTTTTTTAATGGTTAACAGTTTAGTTCTCTGTTAGTGAACTGCAATGTCTAATTTGGTTAAAGTGGAAACATTTTTAACAGGTACATTGATCCTGATCATCTATTTAAGTAATTGAAATAAAGTTATACCAGGAAAAATAAGACAGGCAAATCCCATCTATTTTTCACCCATCCTCCATCCTTTTTTGAGCTGCAGTAGGATTCTCCACCCAACCCATAAAATCCTTGTCAGGAAGGGGAAAATAAAAGCTACAAATCTCAGGGAATCAAAATTAGTTTCCTTGAAGAATTAGTATGTTACATTTCCTGTAGAACACAAAATGATTATTATCTTGAGACAAAAAGTAACATTGTTCCTTTCCAAGCTGTCCTTCTTGCCTGTTGCTTTAAATCAGGGGTGGCCAAACTACTGCATGTGATGCCAAATTCTCGAGCCCATGGCGCCCTCGACATTACCCAGAAGCGGACGTGCACACGCATGTGCAAATGCTGCCGTAAATGTACCCACAGATGTCGTAAACACATTTACAACAACTGCAGATGCTTTTTATGGCAGTATTTGTGCATGCCTGGGTGCGTTTTACTTCCACTTCCAGTGGGAGGAACCAGATGACCGTCCTGATCAGTTGTCCAGGAGGTGTGGTCAGGCCCGCAGCACAAAAAGTTTGGCCACCCTTGCTTTAAATCTTCTAACCTTACACTCTATTAAATAATGGAGTCTATACTCACTGTAATATGTTGGATGGAATGACAGAGTAGGACTCAAGAAACCTAGTTCAAATCCCCTTTTCACCATGAAAATGTATGGGAGTGGTGGAACTGGTAAAACCTAAGTATTTTGTCTTGGAGGGAAAAAACATATTGGGTTCCATCTAAATTTGACATTATATATCTCAATCACACACAAACACAACAGATTTGCAATCATTAATTTAAATCCTTAGTTCAACATAGGCAATAAGACATAACCTTCAATGTTTAATGAGGTTAACTTCCAGGAAAAAATGTTCATAGGACTGCTGTTACTGAACAGTGCAAACTGATGCAGATTTAATCAGAAGTAAATCTAAAGTGTTTTTACTCCTGCAAACAGGCTCATTTATTTATTAGTTTCATAATCCTCTGAGGACTTTACTAAATATTTTATCTGATTTTCTGTAGCCATTAATCTTTCAATAAAAATGTTATTTCTACAACTATTTTGCAGAATGAGGGAAGCTGTGATTAAAAGACACTTGAAATATAATCCTACATCCACCAGACTGGCAGGCAGTAACTAAATGCCACCAGATATTGTGGGGCTTACTTCTGAGAAGGCATCCATATGATTGCCCTAATAACATTTTTACTATAGATACTAAGCTTGTTGCATGAATTTTTGCATTAGATCACATTACAGTTCCATCTTATTGTTAAGGGTTGGTGTCAAGTTCTCTCTATCTTACAACAACCCTATTATATTTAGAAAGTTAGTTGGCTTTTCCCAGTTTATGTAACCTTTCTAAAAGCACAAGCAATCCTATTACTATTGAGTAGACATTACAGATTGTGCTATGTTACCTATCATAGCACATTGGGTATAGCCTCCATTATTTATTAGAGTGAAATGTGAGAAGATTTAAAGCAACAGGCAATGGGCTTAAACAGGTTTAGCCCATTGCTGTGGTGGGTAGTGGGTGTGTGTGGTTTGGTGTGTTCCCAACTGAGCGCAGAAGAATAGACGCTTTTGAACCGTGGTGTTGGAGGAGGCTTTTGAGAGTACCCTGGACTGCAAGGAGATCAGATCAGTCGATCCTGAAGGAAATCAACCCTGCTCATTGGAAGGACAAATACTGAAGATGAAGCTCAAGTACTTTGGCCACCAAATGAGAAGAGAGGACTCACTTGAGAAGGCCTTGATGCTGGGAAAGATTGAGGGCAAAAGGAGAAGGCGGCGACAGAGGATGAGGTGGCGAAAATGCATTGTCGATGCAATAGGCATAGATCTGTGTGGGCTGTGGAGGATGACGAAGGACAGAGGAGCCTGGTGTATGGTGGTTCATGGGGTCACAAAGGTTCAGACTTGACTGTGCGACTGAACAACAACAGCAACAACTAGATTAGGAGGTTTATTCACGTGCACTGCATCTTGGTTATGTGTGTGGAATCACAACAATGTGGATCCTGAGATTCAGCGGTTGGAATACTGTCACATGGATGGTGGCACGAGGACATGGCCTGAAGAAGATAACAGGGGGGAAAATTATGGCTTCACACTACTTTGTGTCGCCTTCATCCAAAATGAATGAAATATGAAAATGTTCATTGTACACATCCCTACCATGTACCAACTCTGGGAACCTGGCTATGTAGTCTTAAAATCTTTTTTAAAAAATAATATCTTGTCTTAAGCATACCTGTCAAACACGGCTCTGGACAATCCGGAACCTGCGCACAACAGTTCTGCGCAAGTCACGTTCTACGCATGCGTAGAAGGCTTTTACGCTTGTGTAAAACCCTTTTATGCTTGCGTAGCCTTCTACACAAGCGTAAAAGGGTTCTACGCAAGCGTAAAAGCCTTCTACGCATGCATAGAATGCGACTTGTGCAAAAGGGATGTGGAGTACCTCTTTTCCCCCCACTGCCAATTCCAGGGTTTTGGCAGCTGCGGGCGGGAAATGGCGCAAATCAGCACCGAAAATCGGGAAATCCCGGGAAGGTTGACAGGTATGGTCTTAAGAAGCTTGTATTAGTAATAATAGTTTACATATTCAGCACACATCTTCAACTTCTGTTACCTTTCAAAACTGCCATTAGAACCTTCACAGCCAGTTTCTATTGCAAAGAAATAGACTTCACATCAAGAGAAGAGCATCTCCCTTTTTTGGGAAGCTCTTTGTGTGGTTCAGGATACCAAAGTTTCCAGCTCTCTTCTTCTAACCAGATGCTTCTCATGTTTGTCTTGAGCTTGCCCTCAAATAAAGACAATCTCTTATTCTGATAGAGTTCACCACATAAAATCCAATACAACTGATCATGATTGTGAAGCAGGAATTGACCATTTGTCTCAGCAGAGCAAAATTTTATAGGAGATGTTTTGGGACAAATATACGAGCAACAATATGTTAGTAATTTTGCCATATATATTGGCAAAAGGGGGGGGGGAATGCAAATATTTTAACACTTGAAATACTAACAGTTTAAATTTAGTGTGAGTTACCATGAGATATGTTATGTTATATTATGTTAAGCTAGAACTGAATTATAGCAACCCTAATAGGACTTTCTAGGTAGCTGAGGTATTTAAGGAGCAAGTTTACCAATTCAACACCCAATGAGTTTCCATTACTGACTGGGAACTCAAACTAGTCTGTCACTCGATCTACCACACCACACCACACTACACCACACTGTTGTTGTGTATTGAGATAACTGTTAGTACTATTATTATTACTTATTATTGCATTAAAATGACAACTTGCGCCATTCAAGTTAAAGGTAATTTTGATTCAAGGCTTGCCCTTATGCAAATGTGTTAGACCCGATTTGGTACTATTTTAGATCATAGCAGGGATTCATCAGGGCTTAAATATAACATTACTGATTGGTTAATTATGATTGTCCAAAAAGGTTGCTACCTTGTAGCATTGGGTAACAGCCACTCAGACACTATATAGGCACCGCTTGCAATTAGGGCATTGTCTCTTGGTTCACACGCTCACACAACACACAGACGTGTGGATTACCTCCAGAAGGTATAGGTGCAGAACTAATCCTGGGTAGTAGAATAGTGGAGCGAGAGCTGCCAACTCATGTCTAGACTCATGTCTATTTAAGCTGTAGTATTGTTCCAAGAGTTTTGAATAAACCGTTGCATCGTTGTTTGAATCACCGCTCATTGGACTCTTCATTTTAAAGCTTAAGACACAACATTTTGGCGATGAAGGTGGGATCTCCAGAGGTTCAGATGGCTGATCTCGTTCCTGTTGGTATCGAAACATTCAACATCTCCAAGGCAGAAAAATGGCTGTTCTATGAACTCCAACTCGAGAATTATTTTATTGCAAGGAAGCTCAACCTGACCCTGAGAAAGGCGACCTTCCTAGCCCACTGCGGGTTAGCTACTCTCGAGATTGTGTCCAGATTGCTGCTGCCCACTGCTTTGTGGAAAATATCTATGCAAGGCTTGTTGGATCTTCTACAAGTATACTTCCAGTCTCGGGCTGCTCTCCAGAGGACAGAATCACTGGGTCCAGCTATGACCCCCGATGACTCCACTGAGACTTCAAGCCATGTCCTCCAGGGACTTCCAGGAAAACTCCAGGGAACACGGGCGCCTGCACCGGGAACTGTTGCGCCATGTCAGGACTGCAGTAGGCACCACCTGCAACAAGATTGTCCATTCAATAATGCAGAGTGCCATTTCTGTGGTAAGAAGGGTCACATCTTCAAGGTATGCCGCCAGCATTCGGAGTTTGTACTTCATCGCCAAGGCCTACACTATCCATGGTTTCAGCGGCTTGGTCCAAGATCTAACTGACGGATTCATCATCAACATCCACTTGGGAGGGGTTTTGTTTTGCATGGAAGTGGATTCGGGATCTTTTCTCTCTATCATGGCCGAATGTGAGTTCCAGTAGATTCCACTAGCTTACTGCCCTAAGCTTAGGGCACTGCCCAACAAGTTGGTGGACTTGCAAGGCCGTCATGTTCCGGTGCAGGGCATAGGCAACTTCGAAGGTTTCTTCAACAATATTTCCACATGTCTGCCTCTCATGGTGTGCAAAGTGGGTAAGGCCAATCTCTTGGGGTCCAAGTGGTTCAGGCCCCTAGGCATCTCTTTCACAGGTATACACTTGGGTGGGAGCGACCCTGTCCTTAGTGTGAAAGACGAGGCTCCGAGTGTGCCGATTTCTGGGACAGGTTTCTCTAGTGGGGCCCCAGAGTGTTTGAGTTCTAATAAATACTTTGCAACCACGGACTCCCATCATGTGCACATTGCCCAAACTGACTGTGACTTTGCTAACTTTGAGGATTGTTCTAAAAAGACTTGCATTTTGCCCGAAGACTCTGAACTATGTGAAGCTCCTGAACTTTTGCAGCAGAACTACTTGGAACCAGCAAACCCTGAGTTTTGGGACAGTTTAGCAATTACCTCACTTAAGTTAGTACTGGACTTTGCAAGTGCAACTTTTAAGGATCCTATATTGTGACAAATTGTATTGTGGGAAGAGTTGGGGTGGCTGTCACCACCCATTTCTGCAGAATTTTAGGTTTTCCACAAAGACCGGGATAAGATAACATTCTTGGGAGGTTGTTTATACTGGTTAAGCAAGACGATAACACCATCCCAGGTCAGGGATAAGATTCTGCATAATATACTGTCCGGGTCTAATCTCACTCGCTCCAAATTGATCATAAGGAATTATTTCTGGTGACCAGGACTTGAGGAGTCCATCGAAGCTTGGGTTCAGAAACATAATACTACATTCATTCCCAGGGGTGAAAGGAAGGTTTCATGTCCCCAAGGGGAAAAGGGAAAGGAAGCAGAGTTTTCAGAGGCAGAGGGAGCTGAGCCATACTCCCTGAGAGCAGAGGGAACTGAACCACGTTCCCCAAGGGGGAATTGCCAGTGTGCTCAAGTCTGAAGAGAATGGTGTTGTCCAAAGGAGAAGCAGGGAATACTGTAGTCACTACGGGGATGTATTATTTGGTACTACTTCGTACACTCCCTGGGAAATCGCTCCAGGCTTTGATACAATTGAGTTTGTAGGTCGGTCAGACTGTCGGAGGTATGAGTTTTCCTCAGAGTAGCTAATTGGGGAAAGCAGGTTCCAAATTATGCGGAAGGTAGAGGTTGTTCGAAGCACCAGGTCTGCATCCATGGTGGAGTGTTTGTTTCCTTCCCCAGTTCCAAGAGGTTTCACCATGTTCCATTAACTTGTGGTTGCAGAGCAAACGTAACTCAAGACTTTAGCAGGTTACGCGGAGGAATTGTATGACAAATTGTCAAGCAGAAACATATAAAAAACTTGGGGGGGAGGAATGTTGTGTATTATTATTATTATTATTATTATTATTATTATTATTATTATTATTATTATTATTATTATTATTATTATTATTATTATTATTATTATTATTATTGCATGTTAAAATGGTGACTCGCACCATTCTAGTTAAAGGTAATTTTGGCACGTCTTCCCCGGTTCAAGGTGTGTCCTTATGCAAATGTGTTAGACCTGAATGGGTACTATTTTGGATCCTAGCGGGGATTCGTCAGGGCTTAATATAGCATTACTGATTGGTTAATTATGATTGTCCAAAAAGGTTGCTACCTTGTAGCATTGGGTAACGTCCGCTCGGATGCTATATAGGCACCGCTTGCAAATAGGACATTAACTCTTGGTTTGCACGTTTGCACAGCACACACATGTGTGGATTACCTCCAGAAGGCGCAGGTGCAGAACTAATCCCGGGTTGTAGAATAGTGGAGCAAGTGGTGCCAACTCATGTCTAGACTCATCTCTATTTAAACTGTAGTATTGTTCCAAGAGTTGTGAATAAACTGTTGCATCGTTGTTTGAATCACCGCTCATTGGACTCTTCATTTTAAATCTTAAAACACAACTGTGTAATCTGAAATATGTTAACTCCTCTTGTTTTCACTTCTATTCCTAGAAAAATAATGAATCAGATATCATAAATTATCCCCCATCCTTGCACTAAAAAAACCATGGTGCAATCCATAGATAGAAATATAATAGTTTGATATCATTTGAATTCTTATATCTCCATCCTGTGCAATTCTGGGGTTTATAATTGGATAAGGTACTGTACTGTTTTTGGAATACTCTGTTAGCTGCCTGGTGCATTGATCTGAAGAATAGCAGAAAATTGTTAGTACCTCACAGAACGGCAAGTCCTAGGATTCTATGAAGCCTCTTCATTAGCCCAAGAAGAAATACTTGAAATTTTATTTCTCCCTTTGCTTAGTCAACAAGCATTTTGCCTACTACACAATAATCCCCAATAACTGATCTGGATTTTAAAAAACATCCATGCTAGCTCTGGATTCAGTCTTGACACTTGATTGTCTGAGCACATTGTCATGTTTTGCCACATCACCTTCAAAAATTGCAATGAAGGGAGTTCTGATGCTGAGCAGTGGCTGAAACAAAGTAAAATAAAAACCAACCACCGTGATAAATTCATTGTGCCTCCACCACATGAAAATGGTTCTTGGGAAAGAGCAAATAAAGAAAGGAAGAGGGTTCCTAGTTTTTCAGAAGGACTTGTCATAAGAGGTGAAATTCACAATCCCAGGTTCTAAGCTGTTTGATCAACCCACTGAGACACAGGGCACACACAGCCTGTTTAAATCTGTCAAAACAATGTTCCTCAAGGGTGTTGTTTTGATATCAAGCAGACACATTCAGATGTCACCCTCGATGTGTGAATTCTTACTCAGTGTTTAGTATTAATGGTGACAGCATCAATATTTAAAAATAAACAGTTGTGTAGTTTTTATGTTTGTTGAAATAATCACTGCCTTGGGGGGAAAGGAGAGAGAGGAAAAACCTCTTAAAACATTTGTTACACTCCAAATGTGAATGCCTCCTTTTGTCTTCTAGTATGATTTCATTTGCAAAATAATTGTCTTCCACACTGCCAGGCGTATGGCTGTAAACCAAACAATTTCAATCCAGTACAGCCTTTTTTTCCCTCCCTCTCAAGAGCACTCAGTTTGTAACAAATGGTTTCCAGTACTATATTGCTGAGTGCCTTCACCATCCTTTTCTGACTTGTAGCAACCCAGAAATATTTAAGGTTGGAAGACAGCCTGCAGCTTCATGTTGAACTTGGCATTTTTGCATGAGTGACGTTGAAGCAAACCAACAAAGTTACATTTTATTACCTACTGGCAGCAGGTCTCTGAGCATAGCTGGATGTTCTGACACTGCAGGAAGTCTCTGATGAGACCAGGTGCAGCAGTCTTTATTCTCAGTCAGCAGAAATATTAACACAATGCTTGTTTGGATGAGAAAGTTATAAGACGACAGAGGAAATGACAGCTATTGAGAATTCAAATAGTTAAACGTAAAACTTGGAAACTGCATTTTGGAAGTTAATGTTAAAGGGTTAGTGTGGGAAGAAGACTCCCTCTAGGCTTATGAAATTAACAGTTCAAATATAACATTTTCTCTAGGTGCTGTCTCAGTTGCTGTGTTTGGCTGCCATCATATTTTTTCTCCATTTGTCTCTCACTATATGGATCAGTTCTCTGTTAAAGTCTAATACCATTGATGGGGCTGTCGGAGTGCCTCAACTAATATCATTAAAAAAGAAAAATGTAATTCAACAGTCAGTCAGTCAATTGGGGGTGTGTGTTAAGATGTTGCTTTCAAAACATTATTCATATGCATCAGTTGGCTGGTCCTTTCTTTTATATTTTATGTATATTTCTGGTTTTAATTATTGTACTCTGCCCAGAATAGGAAAATATCCCAGATGGTTGGTATATAAATTTAATAAATGAATAAAATTTAATGAAGAAGTAACTATTGTAACCTTAAATCCTAAATTAACCAGCTCTGGGTATATATCATTCAATATTTGTGTTGCCAATGTTCATAAGTTTATCTTGCTTTCAAAGGAATTGTTTTTGGTGATTTCTCATTTAGCTTTTTTAAATAATCATATCAGGAAGAAGGGCAGTATCTCACTAAAAAAGCATATGTTATGAATTCAAGATGCTCCAGGTTCAGTCCCAGCACTGTCACTTAGGACTGGGAATGGCTTGGATAGGAAACCTTGAAAAAATAGCTATCAATTATTGCAACTCATTCTGCTTCAAGCTGATGTACTCCAGATATGTTGGATTATACTTTCTTCAGGGGAAAATAAGTAAAGCACACATATCACTGATTAGCATTTTAACCCTGAAAACATCTTCTCTGCCTCAAGTAATCACATCATCATTTCTAAAAATTTAATGCTATTAAGCATGTGGATCACCATCATCACGGGCTATCTGTCTCCATGCATTGAAATTACATCCTTAGCAGATACTGAAGAGAGTAAGGAATTCACTAATGGTCAAGACAGGCATCACTCCTCAGGAAGAGATGGCTTGCAGTTGATTCCAGTGATAAAATGTGCTCCAACACAATGGATCTGGTTCTCTTTCTGTTGCAGTGTGTATGGCTCTTTATTCCATTGCTGGCTGTTGTTGTTGTCACAGAAGATAGTTCCACGACTGTTATAGCAGAACATTTCCTGTCATGTGTGGAAGTTCTTGATCCATATACGGTACTGCTGAAGCCTAGCTTGTGAGATGAGTGCAATTGTGCAATAATTTGAGCATTCTTTGGCATTGCCCTTCTTTGGAATTGGAACATAGAGTGACCTTTTCCAATCCTGTGGCCACTGCTGCATTTTCCAAATCTGCTGGCATATTGAATGCAACACTTTGATTGCATCTTCCTTTAGGGCACGGATTCTCAACCTGTGGCCTGTGAGCCGGATGCAGCCCATGGCACCATTTCATGTGCTCCCCCACTGCCTCCACCACACCAGGAAGTGCCATGTGGTGGGGGAAGGGCAAAAATGGCCATCTGGCCCCCAAAGCTGTCTGAGGGAGCAAGACCCTACCCCCAACTTTAAAAGGTTGAGAATCTGTTTTAGGGCTTTAAATAGCTCAACTGGAATACCATCATCTCCACTAACTTTGCTGTTAGTAATACTTTTTAGGGCCCACTTGACTTCTCCAGGATATCTGGTTCGAGGTAGTTGTCAGGGACATTGTAGTTGTCAGGGACATTAAGGTCCTTTTTGTAGAGTTCTTCTGTGTATTCTTGCCATCTTTTCCTAATCTCTTCAGCATCTGTTAGGTCAATACCATTTCTGTCCTTAATCATGGCCATTTTTGCTTAATACATTCCCTTAATTTCTCCAATTTTCTTGAAGAGGTCTCTAGTTCTTCCCCTTCTGTCCTTTTCCTCTATTACTTTGCACTGCTCATTTATGAAGGCCACCTTATCTCTCCTTGCTTTTCTTTGGAATTCTGTATTCAGTTGAGAGAATTTTTCTCTTTCAGCATCACGGGGGAGCCCTCAATGGTGCTGCTTTCTTCCTCCGGGTTGGTGCCTCTGCCTGAGGTGAGGCCTTGTGGCATACCCGTCAAGCGCAGCTCCTGGAAATATGGGAACTGCTCCGACCCAGGTGCACATGCGCTGCAACAACTCATCTGTGCATGTGCAGAACCCCTCTGTGCATGTGCAGAGCCCATTTGCGATGGGCACGCGTGTGCAGTAACCCCTTTCCCTGCCGTTCAAATATGGGACGGTGGTGGGAAAGGGGAGGGACGAGCAGAGAAATACGGGAAATCCTGGCCAATCCGGGATACTTGACAGGTATGCCTTGTGGACCCTCCCCTGGCATGAAGTCAGTGGTAGGCTCGAATTTTTTTTACTGCCACACTGTGGCCGTGGTATGGTGGGCGTGGCCATGGAGAAAGCCCTGCATTGCACCTGAATTAGGACTACTTTATTTCAAAAATTGGATGGGTGGGGCCAGCCAGAATTTCAGCTACCGGTTCTGGTGAACTAGTGCAAACCTGCTGATACCCACCACTGCATGAAGGGTACTTTTGATTAGACATGTTGAGGACCACAATGTTAGATTTCTATTTTATACATCAAAAATGAGTAATTTGCATGCCACACACTGACCATGTGCAGCCCTTGGTCAATTTTTGAAAGCACTTTGAACCATCAATTCATCCTCCTATGAAACCAGTCTGTCTCTTCCCTAGCTAGGTAGAAAGGGATAAGGGGAGAAAGAAGGAAAAAGAGGATATTGACCTGATCCACAGTTGGCATCAGCCCTATGAAGAATTCACACTTAGTAGGGAATAGATTCCATCAAATATGCTGGGGTTTACTGTTGAAACAGCATGCAAAAGCCTGTGTTGTTTAATTAGCATAATTAGCAAAGCAGGAAATAATGAAATGCTGCATTCTTATCTAGGTGATCATCAGGACTTTTGTGAATTTTCCCTTTGAGAAAGGATTAAATGTCTTGTTTTTGCAGGCTGGGGTGGTGATAGGGAGGGTTAAAAGTTGGCATGTGGGAAAGGTACTTCATATTCACCTTGAATAATTTCAGGTAATGAGAGTGGAAACTTTCCCTTCTCTGCGTGTTAATGCATCACCTAGAATTAAAATCTGGCACTTGCTGAAATGTTAACAGCTCTTCATTGCATGCAAAGGCACCTCTCTAGGCTGGCTCATGCCAATAAGCTCAATTCTGTCATTCCTGCTACATTGCTTTGCATGCTTTTTTTAAAAAAGCTGAGTAACCATACTGCTAAGCAATTTCCATATGACTTAGCAGATGAGGTCATGACTCCCTTCAAACTGCCAGTTTTATTTTATGTGCAGGATGGTTTATGACAGATACCTTCTATGCCTAGATGTCAATTAAAGGACACAAAGATACTTCTGTGGAACATGAAGAGATCCATTTTATACAGGGCAAATAGGGTAAATAGACCCAATGATATTTTGACATTCCACTCACATGCAATAAAGAAAATGTATATGAAATTTACCAAGAGGATATGGCTTTATCTTGTAAGAACTGGAACCGTTTGTCTTGGCAAATAAATTGATTTAATAATTTCTGCAAGCTTCTCAAAAAGTCTTTATAACACAAAGATCCGAACTCCTTTCGATAACAGGAATTTTCAGTTTTTTCCTCACGGATCTAAACAAACAATTTAACAATTTTTACCAACAGATATATACATGGAATATACATATATACACGATCTTGGAATAAAGGATTACAACATTACCTGTAGTGTCTTATTAAAGTCCAATTCATTGTTATTTTGTTATTTTATCGCATCCTAGACCTCACCCGTTTGTTCTTATGGTGTCGACGGACGTTAACCAAACTATTCAGAGTTCATATTTAAGGATACTAAACTTACACAGCTGATTGAGGACAGGAATTATAGGAAACAAGTAAAATCAATTTCTTGATTAAGCCCAAATGGGTACAAGGTGTTGAACCGATGGATGAAATAACTCTCCCTCTGTCTTAAAGCAATATCTAAGTCAGTGGGATGAAATGGTTGTTGTTTATAACTCTCAAGTACTACGAATTTGAAATCTTGGTCGTTGTGGTTTGCTTCAATGAAGTGGCTGACAAATGGTGCAGACAGGTTCTTGTTGCGAATTTTAGACCTATGTTCCCCCACCCTATTGGCTACATGTATCAATTTGTATCAATGTGTTTGTTGACACAAACAAATTATTGACCAAAGTCAATATACTATCTACTGACCCCACCCTTTGACATGTATCCGTCCAAATATCAAGGTGATGCATGTTGTGAAGCTCCTAGCATCACCCCGTTCATGGTTCGCCCTTGACCGGCCAATCCTGTTTCCCCTGTACCTATCTACGTGTTGGCCAGTCAATTGTGAACCTGCCGGATACCTATGGGTCATAAATCTTTACCTTACTAGTGCTACCCGCCAAAAGTGACCAAAGTCAACTTACCCCGTATCTCAAACACTAGCGACAGTGTGGGATGGGCGAAAAAGCCAAGAACCAAAGTGCCAATTGTAGGTTCAAGCAAAAATTCCCACCTGTCCCCGAAGCGACCAGAAAAGTCACACTGTCCACTAGGGAGAGGGTGGAGGGAAAAACTTCTCCGCTCTGTTGCTGTTCTTTAAAATGGCAGCGAGGCTGCCTCGTGGCCACCTCTTTTATACAGGGGTGGCCACGCCCCCTAACTAACCCGGATGTATGAGTCCGGGGGGGCACAAAGAGCGCGGCAGCCATTTTGGCACCGTGCTTGCATTGCAGGCACACCCACCCAAATAAAGACTCAGACACTGGTATTGGATTAAAGGTATTAGGCCACTTTTATTGAATAATGCCCTAGTCCGAATTATAACTTTCAATTGATGTAGCATCCAATTGTAATTCTTTAAGGCAAGCAGGCCGCAGTAGCACTGGTAAGGTTCCACTAAAAATGCCAGTGGAAATTGGCTACATGTATCAATTTGTATCAATTTGTTTGTTGACACAAACAAATTATTGACTGAAGTCAATATACTATCTACTGACTCCACCCTTTGACGTGTATCCGTCCAAATATCAAGGTGATGCATGTTGTGAAGCTCCTAGCATCACCCCGTTCATGGTTCGCTCTTGACCGGCCAATCCTGTTTCCCCTGTACCTATCTACATGTTGGCCAGTCTATTGCGAACCTGCCGGATATCTATGGGTCATAAATCTTTACCTTACCAGTGCTACCCGCTGAAAGTGACCAAAGTCAACTTACCCTGTATCTCAAACACTAGCGACAGTGTGGGATGGGCAAAAAAGCCAAGAACCAAAGTGCCAATTGTAGGTTCAAGCAAAAATTCCCACCTGGCCCCAAAGCGACCAGAAAAGTCACACTGTCCACTAGGGAGGGGGTGGAGGGAAAAACTTCTCCGTTCTGTCGCTGTTCTTTAAAATGGCAGCGAGGCTGCCTCGTGGCCACCTCTTTTATACGGGGGTGGCCACGCCCCCTAACTAACCCGGATGTATGAGTCCGGGGGGCGCAAAGAGCGCGGCGGCCATTTTGGCGCCGCGCTTGCATTGCAGGCGCACCCACCCAAATAAAGACTCAGACACTGGTATTGGATTAAAGGCATTGGGCCACTTTTATTGAATAATGCCCTAGTCCGAATTATACCTTTCAATTGATGTAGCATCCAATTGTAATTCTTTAAGGCAAGCAGGCTGCAGTAGCACTGGTAAGGTTCCACCCAAAATGCCAATGGAAATTGGCTACATGTATCAATTTGTTTGTTGACACAAACAAATTGTTGACCGAAGTCCATATACTATCTACTGACCCCACCCTTTGACGTGTATCCATCCAAATATCAAGGTGATTCAGGCTGTGAAGCTCCTAGCATCACCCCGTTCATGGTTCGCCCTTGACCGGCCAATCCTGTTTCCCCTGTACCTATCTACGTGTTGGCCAGTCAATTGTGAACCTGCTGGATACCTATGGGTCATAAATCTTTACCTTACCAGTGCTACCCGCCACACGGGGAGGCGTCCATGATGACTCACCGCCCCCCCCTGACCGACAGCTCGGTCACCAGGCCCACTTGCATGTCCTCCAGAAAGAGGTGCATACCTCTTGCCAACAGGTGGACCCCATCTCCTACATACAGGCTAAAATCCTGCAACCCTATTGCCGGGTGTCGAATGGCTGTCCCCAAGCCAGTCTCAACAAGAAACCAGGCAACAGCCCTGTTCACTGACCGCTGGGCACGGTCCAAACCACGGAGATCATTGCCTCCTCTATAACAGTGTCTTGGCACGAAGTCAGACCATAGCAAATGTGTGTACGGCCATAAATGATGTAGAAACGCCAGGTCACTGCACACCGACATTTTTAAGGAAAGGCCAGTGATCTGTGCGAGATCATTGCCGCCGAGGTGCAGAATCAAAACATCAGGCGGTCCAGCATCCCTGATGGGCATCAGGAATGGCAACAGTTCCCGCCATCTCATGCTACGCACACCATACCACCACATAAGTGCGGATGCACGCTGCCCGAGATAGGACCCCACTCCGACGATGCAGCATACTGTGCCGCCCAGTGCACATACTTGTGACCCACCAGCCACACTGCCACCAGTGTGCGTAGACGCACAGGGTCTGTAAAAGAAGGAGAAGGAATTAAGGCCATAACTAGGTACTCATGCAGTGAGGGGACGTACATATAACGAAAAAACCAGCGGATCCCCACCTACCCATCCGACATATATCAGCCTCAGAGTACCGAAACGCAGCCGCAGTTGACGCGGCGCCTATCCTGAATGAATGGGTGCCATAACGAGCCCCAGGGAGGCCCACAATGTGAAGTGCCGTCCCGGTCACCCTCCAGAATTGAAATTTGGTAAGGGGAGACCCATCCTGGTGGCAGAACAATGGGCCAGGGCGCGTACCACACACTGCCAAAAATGCATGTAGGGCACCAACCGGACAGATGTCAGCAAATGTATACCATAGCAGTCTAACACCACTGCCTTCTCCATGCTGATGTCAGCAAATGTACACCGTAGCAGTCTAACACCACTGCCTTCTCCATGCTGATCGGCTTTTCAGGAACGAATCCTCAACTGAGCCCACTCCTGGTTGATAGATACATCTTTGAGTTCCAGTGCCCTATGAGGCACATCCCCCTTTGACAATGGGACCAGCTCGCTGATTCTCAGAGATCCAAAGAAAGCTACGGTGGTAGCTGCATGAAAAAGAGACTCCTCATACCTATCATAACACAGTCTATGCCAACCTCGGGCAAGGTGGGACAGAATACACGGTGAAACATGGTGACGTGTGTCTGGGCGGCGGCCACGTTCACGTGTCCACCCTTCCCATACATGGCGTATACGGAAGTCACTCACACAGTCAGTAAAGCCCCGTGCCTTGTCCATGAATGCCAAGGCCAAAAGCCTGGTGGCGATGGTGCGTGGGGCCAATCCCTGATCATGAAGGTGCACCATATACTGTAAAACCTGGTCGACCGGTATCGGCCACATTTCAGGCAACTGCCTTTGCCTACAAAAGATCCTAAATTGAATGAGTGTATGCTGATACGCCTTACGCGTGCGAGGTGCCAAAGACATGCCGATCGCCCGGTTCACCTCTCCTTGCCAAATGTCCATATCTCGGCCAGGAGTGGAGAGGGAAGTTCCTCTGCATCTGGAGCCAAGGCATGGAACCGGGAGATCTGCAGGTGGGATAAAGCGTCGGCAATATTGTTATTAATGCCTGGCACATGTCTGGCCCTGAAGAGCACATTAAGGCGCAAGGACCTAAGAACAAATTGGTGAACTAAGGCCATGACTCTGGGGGACTTAGACGTTCGGGCATTGACAATGTGCACCACAGCAGCATTGTCACACCAAAAGTGAACCACAGAATTAGCCCACCTGTCCCCCCAGAGCATAAGGGCACCCAAAATTGGAAAAAAACTCCAGGAACGTAAGATCGCGTAAGCAATCCATGCCCTTCCATTCCTGGGGCCATTGACCATAGGCCCACTGTCCTTCAAAATAAATCCCATAACCCAGGGAGCCGGAGGCATCCGACTGTACTTGGAACTGGGGGCTGACCGTAAGCTCAGATCTCCAAAAGGAATGCCATTAAAGTCCTATAGGAATGTGAGAGAGCCAAACAAAGGAAGTGAGCACTGGTAAGTTTTGCAGTTGGAGTAGAGCTGCTTTAGAGGCCCGCGCGCCTAACGGCGCGCGAGATTACAAACTAGGAACATAAGAAGAATATAGTCTTACTAGGTAGAAAGGTAGTAAACGTGTACATTTTTGAGGCCCAGAATACTGCACTTGTTAAAATGGATTCTGAGGGAACAGCTGTAGTTACCTGCAATTCTTGTGCCATGTTTGTGTTCTTGCCAAAGCACATGGAGAACTACACTTGCAGCAAGTGCAAGCTGGTTGCACTACTAGAAGAGAAGGTCCAGCAGCTAGAGGCCCGCATATCTAACCACCAACAAATTAAGGAGCTTGAGCTGTTCTTGGACAGAGCGGAGCAGACTATGCTGGACAAAGAAGAGACAGGGCACAGTTCTGAGGGAGAAGGCCCTTCACTAACTCAGGAGGGAGATGGTTGGAGGAATGTGACTCAAAGGAGGAGAAGAGTAGGGGATCACTCTGAGAGTCTGAAATTACAGAATAAATTTGAGGCTCTTTCCCTTATCACACCTGACGAGGAACACACAGAGGAACAGCTGGTTCCACCTGATGATCTCTCCTTCATCACACTTGATGAGATCCAGGGAGATGAACATCAGGAACAAACTGAGGTTCTCTCCCTTAATATGGTTGATGAGGTGCATGTAGATGAACAGATTGCAGGAGAGAGGCTCCTTGTACTAGGCGATTCAATAATTAGAAATACAGAGAAATGGATTTGTGATGCACATGATAACCGTAAGGTGACTTGCCTGCCAGGTGCAAAAGTTGCAGACATCACAAGAAATCTAGATAGATTGTTAGAGAGAACTGGGAACGAGCCAGTTGTCATGGTACACGTTGGTACTAATGATGTTGGGAAGGCCAAGCGGTCTGTCCTGGAAGCCAAATTTAGGTTGTTAGGAAGAAGATTGAAGTCCCGGACTTCCAAGGTAGCATTTTCAGAAGTGCTGCCTGTCCCTCGCGCAGGACCTACCAGGCAGGCAGAGCTCAGAAGCCTCAATGCGTGGATGAGGCGGTGGTGTCGAGAGGAGGGCTTCAGATTTGTCAGGAACTGGAGAACATTTTGGGACAAGCCAAATCTGTTCAGGAGGGATGGGTTGCATTTAAACCATGATGGGACCAGATTGCTGGCACTCAACATCAAAAAGGCTGCAGAGCAGCTTTTAAACTGATAACTGGGGGAAAGCCGACAGGAGCTGGGCAGCATCCGGTTCGGGAAAGTGTGTACTTGAGTAGTGAGGAGGATGCAAAAATTACTGAGCAGAGCAAGGAGCTAGTCACTAGCATTCTAGCAGAAGGATGCAAGAGGCAGTCTAACAATGCAACTGGACACAAAAGACTGTGTCAGAAATGCATATATAAATGCTTGTATACAAATGCCAGAAGCCTCCGGAACAAAATAGGGGAGCTGGAATACTTAGCAATAGATAAGAATATTGATATTATTGGTATCACTGAAACCTGGTGGACGGATGATAACCAATGGGATACAGTTATCCCAGGCTACAAACTGTACAGGAAGGATAGGAAGGGGCAAACAGGAGGTGGTGTAGCCTTGTATGTCAAAGAAGTGATAAAATCTTATGAATTGGAATATCTAGGTGATTTAGAGTCACCATTAGAAGCTCTGTGGGTAAGAGTACCAGGCCACAAGGATGGTCTAACAGTAGGCATATACTATCGGCCTCCGACCCAAACTCTTGAGGGAGACTGGCAGTTGGAGAATGTTGTAAAGGAGGCATCCAGGAAGGGAAGCCTGGTTATAATGGGGGACTTCAATTACCCTCACATAGACTGGGTGAACTGTTGTTCAGCACATGATAAAGAGATAAAGTTCCTAGATATGCTCAATGATTGTTCCCTGGGACAGATGGTTGAAGACCCAACTAGAGGTACAAGAATCCTTGACTTGATCCTGAGTAATACTCAGGATATGGTGCAAGATGTTAATGTGACTGATCCAATAGGGAACAGTGACCACAACTCAATTATGTTTAACTTGAACATAGACCGCAAGTCACTGATAAAATCTAACACAGAGACCTTAAATTTTCAAAAAGGAAATTTCCCAAAGTTGAGGAAACTAGTAAAAAAGAAGCTGAAAGGGAAAATTGAGAGAGTCCAAACACTCCAAGAGGCATGGAGGCTGTTTACAAAAACAATAACACAGGCCCAATTGGAATGCATACCCAAAAGGAAAAAGGGCACTGCCAGGTCCAAGAGGACTCCTATGTGGCTTACAGGAGTTGTTCGGGAAGTGATCAAGAGCAAGAAAAGCTCATTTAGAAGATGGAAGGCTTGTCCAAATGAGGACAGCAGGCAGAAACATAAATTCTGGCAGAACAAATGCAAGGCAACAATCAGGAAAGCAAAGCAAGACTTTGAGGAGCGTATAGCTAAAAATACTCAGAGGAATAACAAAGACTTCTTTAAGTACATTAGAAGTAAGAACCCAACTAGGAAGGCCATTGGACCATTAGATGACAATGGAAGGCAAGGGGTTATTAAAGAGGAAACAGAGATTGCAGAGAGACTCAATGAATTCTTTGCTTCAGTATTCACTGAAGAAGATAGAGACCACATGCCCAAAACAGAACCTATCTTCGTAGGGAGGGAAACCGAAGAATTAAGCAAGATAGAAATAACCAGGGAGGAGGTCCTTGCATGTCTTGTTAAACTAAACACTAACAAATCACCAGGACCAGATGGCATCCATCCACGAGTTCTCAGGGAACTTAAAGATGAAATTGCTGATCTCCTAGCCAAAATATATAATATTTCCCTCAAATCAGGGTTTGTGCCTGATGACTGGAAGGTAGCGAATGTAACACCAATTTTCAAAAAAGGATCCAGGGGTGATCCAGGAAATTACCGGCCTGTCAGTTTGACATGTGTCCCAGGTAAAGTGATGGAAACCATCCTAAAAGATAGAATTAATAGGTACATAGAAGAGGAGGTGCTGCTAAAGGAGAGCCAGCATGGCTTTTGCAAGGGCAAATCATGCCTCACTAATCTGTTGGAATTTTTTGAGAGTGTCAACAAGCATGTGGATAAGGGGGATCCAGTTGACATTGTTTATCTGGACTTTCAGAAGGCTTTTGACAAGGTCCCACACCAAAGGCTCTTGAATAAACTTACCAGTCATGGAATAAAGGGACAGGTCTTGTCCTGGATCAGCAACTGGCTAAGGGACAGGAAACAGAGGGTAGCACTAAATGGACACTTCTCCAAGTGGAAGGAAGTAAAGAGTGGGGTCCCCCAAGGTTCAGTACTGGGACCCCTGCTTTTCAACCTCTTCATAAATGATCTAGAGGTAGGAGTAAAAAGCAAGGTAGCCAAATTTGCTGACGATACTAAATTATACAGGGTAGTGAAAACTGTGAGAGATTGTGAAGAGCTCCAGAGGGATCTCTTGACACTGGGGGAGTGGGCAAAACAGTGGCAAATGAGCTTCAACATCAGTAAGTGCAGAGTGATGCATGTTGGGGCAAAAAACCCCAATTACATTTATAAACTGATGGGGTCTGAACTCTCTGCGACAAACCAGGAAAGGGACCTTGGTGTCCTGGTGGACAGCTCAATGAAGGTGTCAACCCAGTGTGCCTCAGCAGTGAAAAAAGCAAACTCAATGTTAGGGATCATTAGGAAGGGTATAGAAAATAAGTCAGCAAGTGTCATTTTGCCTCTTTATAAATCTATGGTGAGGCCCCATCTGGAATACTGTGTACAGTTCTGGTCGCCATACCTCCAGAAGGATATTATGGAGTTGGAGAAAGTACAGAGGAGGGCAACCAAAATGATTAGGGGACTGGAACACCTTCCTTACCATCTGAGGCTGCAACGGTTGGGCCTTTTCACTCTTGAACGACGGCGTCTAAGAGGTGACCTGATTGAAGTTTATAAAATCATGCACGGTGTGGACAAAGTGGATAAGGAAAAACTGTTTTCCCTATCGCACAACACTAGAACTAGGGGACACTCCATGAAACTTTTGGGTACTAGTTCTCAAACAAATAAGAGAAAGTACTTTTTCACCCAGAGGATTACTGGTCTATGGAACTCCCTGCCAGAAGAAGTGGTGACAGCTGTCAGTCTTGACAGCTTTAAGAAAGGATTAGACAAGTTCATGGAGGACAAGGCTATCAATGGCTATAATTATGGCTACCTAAGGACAACCTCCGGGTTGGAGAGATAGGCAGGATATCTCTCAATGCCATTTCCAGGGAATCCTAAGCAGGTGAAGGCATCTCCTTGGGAATACCCTGAAGGAAATGGTGAGCCACTGTGTGAGACAGAATGCTGGACTGGATGGGCTGTGGCCTGTTCCAGCAAGGCTGTTCTTATGTTCTTATGTTCTTATGAGCCAAACCGACAGGTCTGCTCCTAAGCCCCTAGTCAACCATACCCTGTGGTGTAGTTTAGAAAGGCCCACCATAGGATCAAACAGATGCCTGGTGAAGGCTCTGCCTAGTGTCACACCCTGCAGGCGAAGTTGAGGTGGCCGTGAAGCACCTGCAACTCCCAGAGAGACACCTAACGCTTGGCAAGCATTGCCAAAATTGCATCAGAGATCCGCCCCCCCCCCCCGACCGACAATTCAGTCACCAGGCCCACTTGCACGTCATTCAAAAAGAGGGCCATACCTCTTGCTGACAGGTGAACCCCATCTCCAGAATACAGGCTAAAATCCTGTAACCCTATCCCCGGATGATGAATGGCTGTCCCCCAAGCTATTCCTGATAAGGAACCAGGCAACAGCCCTGTTCACTGACCGCCGGGCACGGTCCAAACCACGGGGGTCAATGCCTCCCCTATAATAGTGTCTAGGCACGATGTCTGACCATAACAACTGTGTGTACGGCCATAAATGGTGAAGAAATGTCAGGTCACTGCACTCAGAAGTCTTTAATGCCAGGCCAGTGATCTGTGCAAGATCATTGCCTCCGAGGTGCAGAATTAAAACATCTGGCAGTCCGGCATCCCAATGGACATCAGGAATGGCAACAGTTCCCGCCACCTCATGCCGTGCACACCATACTACTGCATACGTGCGGTGGCACGTAGCCCGAGATGGGGGCCCCATTCTGACGAAGCAGCATACTGTGCCGCCCAGTGCACATAAATTGTGGCCCACCAGCCACACTGCCACCGGTGTGCAGAAACACACAGGGTCTGTAAGAGAAGGAGAGAGAATTGAGGGCATAACAAGGCACTCATGCTCTTTTACACACAGGGTCACAACTGTTGGCAGGGCTCGTCCCACCGCATCTCAGGATGAAGGGCCGCCCTCATCCTAAATTCATCGTCATAGGCTAACCATGACGGGCCAGGGAAATCATCCACGGCCCGATAAATATTGTCCAGGTACTGGACCATTAGGATGGCCAAATCAGGACAGGCCTTTAGATATACTGCCATGTATATCAAATAGGCCAGTAACCAATTGGCCCAAGTGCGAGGTGGCGTACGACGATGGGACAACTCCTTGTCCCTGTCGTCCTGCCCCTCCCGCTCCTCCTTAGTGGGTTCACGGTTCAGGAGGGTGAAAATGTCAATATATTCCCCACGCCATATCTTCTCCCTGGTAGCCTGGGATAAATGGTCACCCAGGGGTAGGGAGTAACCGGCCATCGGCAGGGCCGCCGTTGGCACGGATTGAAGTGGGGGAACACATAATGGGCCCTGTTGGACCCCCGAGAAGTTAGGCGGAAGCATTGGGGCGGTCACCCCTGTAAGAACCTGGGAGTAATTGGGAGCCCAGGAGGTAACAGGGAAGTGTGCATTGAACTGCCCTCCCACAGTAGCCTGTTGCGGCCATGGCCACTGGACCCCCCAGTGTTATGAGCTAGTGTCACCGGTGTGGTGACTTGACCAGGATACTCACTCGGTGCACCCCCATGGGTCACCCCCACTGGGGGTTCCAGCCCACGGTGGGCGTCGGAGCTCACGATGGTCATCGAGCTCTTTGTCTCCGTGCATCCCCGCCAAGCAGGACCGGTCCCCAGTGGAATGCCCTGCTGGAATGGCCTGATGGGGAGCTGCGAAGCGCCAGCCTGCGCTGGCCTGATGGCCTCCAGCAGCTCAACCCTGTTGACGACCCGCTGCATGGCAGTGGCAGGCATGCGGGCCGCAGCTGAGGAGCTGCCAAGGCCATCCTCCAAAGGTGGTGGAGCAATTCGAATGGATGCCTTGAGTGCCAATATGCGGGCAAGGAGAGCATCCACAGTGTCAGACCTACCAGAATAAGGTGGCCGGGTGGGCCGGAAGGCCCGCCAGGCAATTGGGCGGAGGGGGAAAGCCATGTGGCAATCCCCAGCCAGAATAGGGCCAGGCCCAATAATCCGGCCCAAGAGGGGCCGGTGGAATGGCGGGGCGCGATCCCACGCTGCGCCCGAATGGGCCGCTATGCCCCATGCCGGGCAAAGGTTCATTAGGGGTAGAAACCCCAGCAGAGCAGGCCCGCGCAGCCCCCGCCCGAGTCCTGTGACTGGGCGGGTAAGCAGAGGCCTGGTCACCCTCATTGGTGGCAGTGATAAGGTAACGCTGCCACCACCCCCGTGGGGTGCCAGCCCGAGCCCTCTGGCCCGGTGGCAGCAGCACTGATTGGAGGCGAGATATCCTCCAATCAGAAGGAAAACCAAAGGGAGCAGCATCGAAGCAAACTTCTCCGCTCTGTCGCTGTTCTTTAAAATGGCAGCGTGGCTGCCTCATGGCCACCCCTTTTATACAGGGGTGGCCACGCCCCCTAACTAACCCGGATGTATGAGTCTGCGTGGGGGGCCCCGCAAAGAGCGTGGTGGCCATTTTGGCACCGCGCTTGCAATCTATCCCTAGGTACAGCTCTTGCTTTGGCTAAGTTTTCCTCAATGATTTTGTCCAGGTAGCCTTTAACATGCAGATATGAGGAGATAGTGCAACTTGCCATATCAAAGTCTTTCTCAATGGTGGAATTCCGTTTAGCTCTTAAGAACAGTCCATACAGCAGGTTATATTTTAAATGGTATGGATTAAATGAATTGAAGTCCAAGTAGGCGTTTCTATCAGTAGTTTTTCTGTATAGCCTGACCAAAACTCTCCGCTCCTTAGAAACATACGTACTTACATCCAAAAAAGAAATTGATTCTGCCCCAATATTGTGAGTAAATTTTAGATTGTTATTCAGACTATTTACCCAAGACACAAAGTGAGGTGCTATACTCAAATCATCAACAATAAAATAAAGATCCTCTAAAAATCGTTTGTAGGTAATAATATGATGAGAAAAAGGGTTATTCCCCAAGTTTAAAATAAATTCACCTTCAAACCAAATCATATACAGGTTGGCCAGGGATGGTGCTACCGAACTCCCCATGGCCACTCCTTTTGTTTGTAAATAAAATAATTTACCATACCTGAAAAAGTTGTGATCTAAAACTAAATCAAGAAGTTCCAACAAAAAGTGTGTGTGGGGGGGTGCAGTTTGATGCGGGTCTCTAGATGTTGATGTACTATCTCTTTAATGTCAACCAAAGGCATATATATGTAAGAAGCATATTGTGACCGCTTATTAGCATAGTTCTCAATTTTTCTCTGCCATTATTGCAAACCACAATAAAAATATTTGTAATGTAATTCAGATCATAAAAGATGCAGTAATTTTTCTAGGACTGCCAATTTGCTTTGACATTTAGTGAAGAAAAACCTGTCAAGCCTCTGAAGCTAAGAAACATCTGTAAAGATAAAATCTATAGCCATATTTGTCAATATGCAGAAGCTTATCTCCATAATGCAGCACAAATTAGAAATGCCATGCTTGTCATGGAGTATAACCTGAGCTACTTTCTTTCCAATGTAGTATGATAAACTAACATGTTAAAGGTAAGACAGTGTGCTACTATTTTTCAAACAAAAGGGCAAGATTCAAATACAGTATAAGCATTCAGTTTAGTTCCATTTAGTGCATAAAATTCTTTTATAAATTGAAGATGATTATCTTTGGGGGTAAATGTGTTCATGTGGATTTCTTTTTAAAATAGTAGCCTTGTTAGTCTGTGTTTCAAATATATCAGAAAGTAAAGCAAAACAAAACAAAAATGTAGCACTTTAAAGATTAACTGCTGTTTTTTAATGTTAGCTTTCATGGATCAAGTCCACTTCATCAGACATAGGAGTGAGACTTCATGACATCAATTTATACACATCAAGTACAGGGTGGTTGTTTAGCATAACAGAGTAGTATACAAATCAGTACAGTACTGTATGTATTTTTACAACTTTTAATAGCAGATTATCTCTGGTTGTTATTTGGATTAGTTGTAAATTCTCACCCTGTTGAATTGCAAATAGTAGGGGAGATACAACACAAATACCTGGCATTAAACATTTGCTAATGAGTTTAACATTCAGAATCTATTGACAATTGTGTGAGCTTATCCTTTGTTCTGTGAGACAGCCTATGTTGTGAATGAGAATTCTACTGGAAAGTTTCTGTGAAGGTGGTATAACATAACAATGTATAGCATACAACATATATAGCTAAAAGTTATATATAAATTTATGTCATAAAGTCTAACTCCTATGTCTGATGAAGTGTACTTGATCCACGAAAGCTAACATTAAAGAACAGCAGTTAGTCTTTAAAGTGCTACAACGTTTTTGATTTTGTTTTGTTTTACTCTATGATGTGTTTGTATGGGGTTACCACAACATTTAATTGTCCTACTGCGTAATCTACATTGTGGACAAGGAATGACTATGGAGAGACAGAATGGTTTCCTATAGGCAAGGTTTCAGAAAATGATACATTTTATCCACCAATCTGTTCAACCTGTATGTGGAACATATATGGAAAGTGGGATTAGATTCAGATGAAGAAGGTATGAAAATTGGTGGCGAAACATCGATAATTTAAGATATACAGATGACATCATTTTATGGGAGAAAATAGCAATGAGTTGAAATTACTTTTAATGAAAGTGAAAAAGGAAAGTAGATAATATATATATAATCTGTATTACCAATCTATAAATTATGAGATTCACTTATGAAATTACCCTCAGAAGAAAAAGCCAGGAAGAAGAAACCACTCATAGAATTGTGTCTAGTATCTGGGACTAAGGGCATGACCACACAGATGTTTGTGCCAAACTGATACTCTCTTTCCTATACTGTACCCTGGAATGTAAACCACTGTAATGTCATTGTTCATATATAAATGTTCACTTTCCCAGGAAGGTGAGTATCAAGTCTACATGTCACATAACCCCCTCTTCTCCCACATCATTCTTTGCTATTGCACTAAAACCCTGGCTTATGACTGCCCTGAGTTATATTTGCTGCGGTTTACAATGGCAAATTCTACAAAAGTTACATCCCGGCTAAATATTTTTTCTCTTTAAAGCCGGGAATTACACCACCAGTGCCATTTTAGAGTCTAAAATGGCTGCCACATGCTATTTTAGACTTTAAAATGGCACCTGTCCCCCTCCACAGAGGCGGAGGCATTTTTGGTGCTCTTTACACAGTGTCTGCCACTTCTACCAGTAATGGCAGACTCTGGGGACCATATCTGCTCCATTCCGGTTTTCGTCAGAGGTCCCCCCGCAGTGCTACAGCCAGGAATGTGCGCCTCTCTGGAACTTCCTGGTTACGCATTGGGTGCTTAGGCATGCATTCCTAGATGTAGCACCATGATGGGGGGGGTGTTGAACAAAGACCGGAACAGAGCGGTGCCCAGAGTCTTTGGATGCTGGTAGAAGCAATGGACACTGTGGAAACAGCACCAAAAGTGACAATAACGATGATGACGACAACGTGTGGACTCCCCCAGCACCTGGACAAAGTGCTCAGGAAGAAGAAGCTGCAAAAGGTAGGGAGATCACTTCTTCCTCTATTGTACTGTATGTGCCCTTTTTTATCAATCTCCAGCATTGGGGGTCAGCTGGGAGGGAAAGGAGGGGGTAGAACACCCCCTTTTCTTCATCCCTGTCCCTCACCAGCTGGTGGAATGGATCAAAGGGTGTGGAACAATCATGTCTGGCATTTTTTGGATTTTTTTGGTGGGTTGTTGCATTTATTTTGCTTACTTTTGGTCTGGTCAGGATCACATTTTCTTTTTTAAAAAATCAATGCATTCCTATGGGAAACTGTGCTTCAGTTTACAATTTTTTTGGTTTACAACGAAGGCTGTCTGAATGGACCAAGATCATAAACAGTGGTTTTACTGTATTATTATGATTATCAAATCCCTTCTTTCTTTAAGTGAAAGATTGCTGAACTTCTTCTTCTTCTATGTCTAGGCCAGATGTGAAACTGTCAAAATGAAGGCACCTTTTGGTGAGTTCATTCTGCAGCTTACTTCACCTGACTTAGTGTGAGAAAGATTAGCCAGCAATACAAGGTTGCCATTACCAGGGTATACCCGATTGTGGTTCAAAAATGTCACAATCTTCAAGGAGGCTCTTTCTGTGTACCCTAGTGCTGAACTGACAATAGGTGGGAAACATTTGAATCCGTGCTGCACCAATTTACTGCCTTAGTGCTAAGTTTAGTGCTGTAATACTAAACTGGGGTGGTGATGGTGGTAAAACCACAATTTACAAATTGCATTGCATTTGCGGTCCTTACCAGTGTGAACAGAAGGTTGGCAAAAGGAATAGGGTACACTCCTATGCAACACCCGACTCCCTTCATCAACAGTGAAGTCACCAGAAAATATTCCAAAGGATCGATATGTGATCACACAAACCAAATGGAAGATGAAATAAAATGTGGGAAAATCCATAATCCCTGTGATCAATCAAAATATATATTCATACCAACTTATTGAAACTACTGTACTCACAATTAGCAGTAATGTCATATCATCAATCAATTCAGAATGGATCTATATATTTCCAAGTGTCATTTTTCCTTTACTTCAGCTTTGGCATCACATAAACCAAATTAAGTGGAGACATACTTTCTATTGTCTAATGTTGTTTTTATAATGTAGAATCTAGTACAATGTTTCCCACCTTTGGTTTTGGGACTTCAATTCTCAGAAGCCTAAGCCAATTCTCCAAAGCACTGATCAGCCACTGTACTGACTTAAGCTTCTGGGAATTGAAGCCTGTGGGGTGTGGGACCCAAATTGGGAACCACTGATCTAGAGAGTGGAGACAGGGATATTATTCACACAGTGTGAAATAACTGAAATAATATCATGCAGATTTTACATTTACAGATAGATTTTAGCTAGTGACAGGGTTTATTAATGTTATATTTATTGTATATTGTATTTGTACTGTTAATTTAATGTGATTTAATATGTTGTGAACAGCCCAGATAGTGTTTTCAGTATGTGGCAATATACAAGATTAATTAATTAATTAACTAACTAACTAATTAATTAATTAATTAATTAATTAATTAATTAATTAATTAATTAATGGGGAGTGAGAAACATGGTGCAAATAGTGAGACAAATACCAGTTCTAGCCACTCCCAGAGTCTGGAAATGTTATTTTTGTGTGCTAAAACTGCCAAACCACTAGGAAAACTCTGGGAATCATGGTTAGGAAAGGCAACTTTTCTATGTCCGTTTGATGACCACTTCTTGAACTACAGGACTTTTTTGGCTATGCAATTATGGTTCTCTTCACTTCTGGTCATTACAATTTGTGGAGAGCAAACTGTATCAAAGTTACAGACCAGCATTACATACAGTTTCTTTTGCTATCTAGAGCACCAGAGCCTGCAGAAGAAATTTCCCAAATTTAAATAAAGTAGTCAAGTAATGGCTCACAAATGAAACATGATTTAAAGAGTGGGGGAGGGCAGCAAACTTCTGCATTCAGTGTCTTCGTATAATCAACATAAAATCATCCACCATTTCTCTCTAAATTGCATATTATGCCTGTGAAAAGTCAAACCTGATTACAAAGAACACTGCCTGCTCAAAGTCTTGCCAAGAATGGCATTCAGAAAAACAACTGTTTTGTAAATATTCCCCCATTTGTATCATTATTGTATACATATACTGAGTGTTTGAATGCCTTATTATAATGTTAATGGTGACATAAAGACTCCCCATTGATATTTCTGCTTAACAGGAAAGAGCTTTTATTCAGCATCCCTGGACACTGAAAGGTCAAAATCACAGTCAGTCCATTAGCCATAACCAAAGATTATCCCAAATTATTTAAATAAAGTCAAGTTGCTCATAATTGTTAAATGTCAATAAATGGATCAGCTCGTATTCAGCACAAATAACAATAAAGTTTCTCTCCATTTTATTTCTAGGACATGGTAAAAGAGAGAAGGTGAGAGAGTTTAAAAGGTTACTTTATAAATCATGTTGTTGTTGTCGAGTCTGACCCTTCATGACCACATAGACCACAGCATGCCAGTCTCCTCTGTTATCTGCCATCCTCCAGAGTCTACCCAGCTCCACACCCACCATGTCAACAATACAGTGATACCTCATACAACGTCCAAACTTGGTACCACAAGTTTGGACTTTATACAGATTTGGACTTTGTATGAGGCATGCAAAATCCTAGCTGCGATGCCTCATTCAACATCCAAATCCTTGCCGCGATGCCTCATACAACGTCATTTCTATAGAAATACATTGTACTGTAACAGCACAGACTTCAGGGAAAAGTCAAGGAAACAGACAGGAAACTGACAGAACTTTAAGAAATCATTGTCTAAAGGCTAAATACATTACAAAAACATGTCCAACAACCCTGATTGTCCAAGAACCTGAATAATGCTGCAAAAATCCCAGGAATGATTCTTAAAATTCTGATGAAAAAATTCAAAAAAATCCGAAATTGTGCTCAAAACCACTCCTAAATACTCTTCGCCTCATGCAAAACCCACAAGAGCAATGCACACATATTTATTTATTTATTTACTATTTAAATTTATATCCCGCTCCACTCAACCCACGGCCGACTCAGAGCGGCTAACAACATATTAAGATACATACTGTTACCATAAAATGATGCAAAAACACAATAATAAATCAGTACAATTACAGAAAAACAATAATCACAATAATACAATATCAACCCTCCAACCCTCCAATAGCAAGCATCAAGACAAAAGGGAAGAGAAAAAAACTCTTTTCAGAAGCCCCACATGTCCAGGTACAACAAGGCAACCACAAAAATAATGAAAGTCAGAACTACCCGCCCTAGTCAACCTCCAAGATGAACAAAGGGCCGGGAGGGCACGATGCTTCGCAGAAGTGGCATTCTTCGGAGCCTCCCGGGCCATGGAGGCTCCCTTTATTGCCCCGCCGATGGTGGGGCGGGGAGGGCGCGGCTGCGGCGGCGTCTTAGCCACGGGGAGCCCTTTTAAACTCCCCGCCCAATGGTAGGGGGTGGGGAGGGACGTCTGTGCGTGGCGGCGGCGGCTTCGGCTCCCCATAGCCACGGGGAGCCCTTTTAAACTCCCCGCCCGATGGCAGGGGGCGGGGAGGGACGTCCGTGCGCAGCGGCGGCGTCTTCGGCTCCCGTTAGCCACGGGGAGCCCTTTTAAACTCCCTGCCCGATGGCAGGGGGCGGGGAGGGACGTCCATGCACGGCGGTGGTGTCTTCGGCTCCCCTTAGCCACGGGGAGCCCTTTTAAACTCCCCGCCCAATGGCAGGGGGTGGGGAGGGACGTCCGTGCACGGCGGCGGCGGCTTTGGCTCCCCTTAGCCACGGGGAGCCCTTTTAAACTCCCCACCCGATGGCAGGGGGCGGGGAGGGACATCCGTGCGCCGCCACGGCGTCTTCGGCTCCCCTTAGCCACGGGGAGCCCTTTTAAACTCCCCGCCCGATGGCAGGGTGCGGGGAGGGACGTCCGTGCGCGGCAGCGGCATCTTCCGTCGTGTCCTGCCTTTTTTACTGCCCAGGACAATGCAACCTGGGGAAAACCCCAATGCCTCATACAACATACTTTGTATGAGGCAACTTTTTTCAAGGAATTAGGCGATGTTGTATGAATTCGATGTTGTACGAAGCGGACTTTGTATGAGGTATATTACTGTACTGTCTAACCATCTCATCCTCTGTCGCCCCCTTCTCTATTTGCCTTCAATTTTTCCTAGCATCAGGGCCTACTCTATTGAGTCCTCTCTTCTCATTTGGTAGCCAAAGTATTTGAGCTTCTGTTTCAGTATCTGTTCTTCCGAGGAAGAGTCAGGGTTGATTTCCTTTACAAAGCGATTGATTTGCTCTTTTTATGGTCCAGGGGCTCTCAAAAGTCTTCGCCAGCATTACTGTTCAAAGGCATCTATTCTTCTGTGCTCAGCCTTCCTGCACATACACAGCACATACATTACTATGAGGAAGACCATCACTTTAACCATGCAGACTTTGTAAATCATTTTCAGGTGTATATGTATATGTATATGTATATGTATATGTATATGTATATGTATATGTATATGTATATGTATATGTATATGTATATGTATATGTATATGTATATGTATATGTATATGTATATGTATATGTATATGTATATGTATATGTACAGTAGAATCCCGCATAATGAAAACACTCTGTTCCACAGAGCTTTTCGCTATGTGGTGTTTTTTTTTTCTTTCATTATGCGGTTCCCTATGGGAGATACCCCGCATAAAGGGGTTGGGGAATGTTCATTAACCAGGATTCCCATTAAGTGGGTATACCCCGGTTAACAAAAAACCCGCCTAACGGGGGGGGGGGGATTTCATTATGCGGGATATCACCATTGCATAACGAACACTTTGTTGTGAGAATTTTTCGCTATACGATGCGTTCCTTATGCAAGGTACCACTGTATACCTGATCTTACTAGCAGAATATTTATTGCCTCTTTGTTTGTGTTTGTGTGTGTCAACGTTTTAATTCCATTGCAACCACATACACAGAAATGCTCACTTCATGAGGGTTCCATCCAAATATGCCAAAGGTTTGGTTTAAAATTATAATCTAATAAATAGACTTTAACAAACTATAAATCATATGAAAATTGGTTGGTAACATATATATATATATATATATTTCAATACAGTAGGAAAGGTCTTGCTAGCATGAGTAAGCCAAGATAGGTGCTTTTGCATGGAATGATGAGCTAAAGTATTACATTTTCCTCTCTAGGTGACACATGAAGACACAGTGAATAGAAATGTTTTCCTTTCATTTTCTGAGAAGTTTTTCTAAGATCAACACAGAGTTTATTTCACTCATTCTTTCTTAACTGTGGAAAGCAAAAGACACATCCAAAGGAAGAATCTACTAAAGGTCAAGTGATGAGGTATGTAAGAATGTTCGACTACCACATTTCATGTCTTGCTAAGAAATCTAACATTGTCCTATTCAGAGATGTACTCCATAACGTTTGACAAGGCTTACTCCTGAGAAAATATGCACATGAAAATTGTTAACACACTCGCTATTGTTCTCGACATTCAAAGGGAAATCATATTTAATATTACTTTTCTTATTTCTTTTCCATCTTCCTGAGAGAACATTTCTGAGATGCAATATTTCAGTAGCAATTTTTTATTTATATATTCTTTGTTGATATTTATAGTCCAAAGAACCGCTCTCCAAGGAACTGATTCACTTTATCTTTTGAAGGGAATGTAAAATTATGGAATTTCATTGAGGATGATATCAGTAGAAGAGAAAGCAACTCACAGATAATGTAAGAAAGATTAGAGGAAACATTTTGACAATAAATAAGCACAGAGACATAGTTAATTACAGAATGGAGAAGTAAATCTGATCTGAGGTCAAGGATCTGTTCCTGAAACTAGAACACTGAGAAAAGAAAAGCAGCAAAAACTTTATAGATTACAACTACAATCAGCCAGAATCCTATTGGTTTTCAGTTAACATTTTGTATAATTGCCCAGGGCTACTTGCAGCTAACAGATAAGTGGTTGTGGCACATTTCATCCATGTGCCTCGCCCATAGCTGTCAAGTATCCCTTATTGGCTGGGAAAACCCCTTATTTTACACTCTTTCCTGCTGTCATCCCTTATTAATTACACTGCAATGCCCTATTGCCGCCATTGGAGGGCAGCACAAGATAAGCATAGCTGTCAAGCATCCCTTATTTGCCAGGAAATTTCCTTATTTCCAAATCCAAAACTTGACAGGTATGGCCTCACCACACTCCTGCAGCTCATCAGTTAGTCACGATTAGCCATGGGAAGTTACACAAACCTCATGTGAACACCAGTAGGATTCCAGCCACTTAATGGAATTGTTATAAATTAAAATATAGAAACATACCCTACAAAACTTTCAGAATCAGTAACATGTCCTGAATAAGCGTTAAGATTTTCTAAACCACAACTGAAACAAGATTTTTTAAAATACTTATTTTAAAAACATAAACATTGATTAGATATACAGTATAGATATAAGGTATTCCTTTTGTTTCTTTTGAGATACTGATATGTATTCTATATACTATTTTGTTGTTGTTCAGTCGCACAGTCGATTCCGACCCTTTGCGACCCTATAGACCATTGTTCTCCAGGCGCCTCTGTCCTCCACCATCCCCCTCAGCACTCCCAGTTCTGTACCCATTGTGTCTACAATCCCATCTAGCCATCTCATCTTTGGCCTCCCCCTTCTTCTTTTGCCCTCCACCTTTCCCAACATCAAGGCCTTCTCAAGCGAATCCTCCCTTCTCATTTGATGTCCAAAGTACTTTAGCTTCGTCTTTACTATTAGACCTTCCAATGAGCAGTCAGGGTTGATTTCTTCTAAGATTGACCTATTTGTTCTCCTCGCTGTCCAGGGTACTCTCAAAACTCTCCTCCAACACCACATCTCAAAGGCATCTATTCTTCTGCGTTCAGCTTTCCTTATTGTCCAGCTCTCGCATCCGTACATTACCACTGGGAATACCATTGCTTTGACTATTCTAATTTTTGTTTGTAATGTGATATCTCTGCTTTTCACTATGTTCCCCAGGTTTCTCATGGCTTGTCTCCCAAGAATCATTCGCCTTTTTATTTCATGGCTGCAATCTCCATCTTCAGTGATCTTTGATCCTAAGAATGTAAAATCTGTCACTGCTTCTACTTCTTCCCCATCTATTTTCCAGGAACTGATGGGGCCTGTTGCCATTACCTTGGTTTTCTTGATATTGAGTCTCAGGCCAGCTTTTGCACTCTCCTCCTTCAATCCAATCAAGAGGTTCTTTAGGTCTTCCTCACTTTCTGCCATTAGGGTGGTATCGTCTGCATATCTCAGATTGTTGATGTTTCTCCCAGCAATTTTAATCCCATATTGTGATTCCTCCATCCCTGCACTGCGCATTATGTGCTCTGTGTATAGGTTGAATAAGCATGGTGACAAAATGCAGCCTTGTCTTACTCCTTTTCCTATTCCAAACCACTCTGTCATTCCGTGTTCTGTCCTAACTGTTGCTTCTTGGTTCATGTACAGATTTCTCAGGAGACATATGAGGTGCTCTGGTACTCCCATCTCTTTAATTACTTGCCACATCTTGTTGTGGTCTACACAGTCAAATGCCTTAGTGTAGTCAATAAAACAAAAGTAAACTTGTTTCTGGTATTCCTTTGTTTATATACTATTTCCCACCCTAAAACTCAAAAATACAAAGTAGCTATATTTTGAGCTGTCTCTGTGCTTCTTGGGCTATTTACTTTCTTTCCGTTTCAATTCAAGCTTTTGAAAAAGACTTTCGAAATGTTTTAGGCTGCTGCCTTTGCCCTCCTTCATCTGGTTGACAGACTTCTGTTTCCTTTAGTTTCTTCTCCTGTTTACTGAGTTGAGAAACCACATCTTAATCCTTCATTGGACTCTGCCATACTGTGACTGGATGGCATTTGTAGACTTCCTGCTGTTTGGTTGTCTCTTTTATTATGTAGAAGCGGGAAGTAATCCCTGGACCTCTTCAGCTGAACAATAAAGATACTCCATATGGATAATTTTTAAGGACAAACCAAAAATAATCACAACTGCATGAATGTTCAGTTAATAATTCTGAGACAGAGTATACATAGACAAAAAATAAATAAATAATTTTCCACATTGTAGGAACAAAAGTGATACTCATCAAAGTAAATACAAACTGGAAGCACAGTAACATTAAATTTGAAAAAAAGTACATATTTACAGTGCGTTCATATACATTTTGACCGTCAGATATTTAGCGGATCTTACTCAAATAAATGTTCTTAGGGATACCCTCTAAAATCATATGTTCATTGTGTCTTGATTAGCAAAAGGTACTATATTTGTGAGTCAGTTTTGACAGGTTCCAATTTGATTCAAAAACAAGGAATACATGACACACAACTGTAGCGGAATTCACTCTGTGCTAGGGTGGCAGCATACATGCCAATAGAGAGGGCTCAGCATGTCCCCTCTGGCACATGTGCCATAGGTTCACCACCACTGGCATATAGTTTGTCCCATAAAGCTTTCTGGATACCCCACAGCCTGAAAATGGTTCTCCCCCACCAATCTTTATAGTTATAATCCTATGACAGTTCAGTAGTTAATTTGCTGCCATGCCAAAAAACTGTTACAGTTTTATAAAAGTTAAATTTAATTTACAAAATAATTAGTGCCAAGTGGAGGAGCAACAACGAGGGCCATACCTGAAGGTGGTGCAGCTAAAATCAGTTCTACAGCAAAGGTAGGGGTAGAGGTGGTGGCTCCTCCCCCAAATTAAGGTAAAAGTCTCCCTTGATCGAAAGCCAGTTGTGTCTGAATCTAGGGGGTGGTACTCATCTCCATTTGCAGCCAAAGAGCCAATGCTGTCTGCACCTGCAGACGTTTCTGTGGTCATGTTTACCTTCCCACCAATTTCTTGCTTTCAAACTACTAGGTTGGTAGGAGCTGGGACAGATGACTGGGCTGGCACTCACTCCATCATGCAGCACTCAGGTCTCGAATGGCTGACTTGCCAATCTTCTGGTCATCAAGCTAAGCATCTTAACCACTAAGCCACCATGGCCCTTCTCAGAATGAAGACTTTGGTGTATGGGACCAAAGACAACAGGACAACCGAAGGGTTGGTTTAACACAAGTTTATTGCATGGTGTTCCGGTGAAGCATGAGGTAATGGCAGTGATACATCTCAATATATACAGTAGCCCTCTACATTTGAATCCTGTAGCACGGTAGCTCATTGGCTGCTACCGGCGTGGCCTCGCCCAGGCACGCCTCTTTCTTCTGCTGCTGAATGCGGGGAAGGTTTTCCCGCGGCTGTCCGTGATTGAGCAATGTGAACCATGTGAGACTGAACGCTCGCAGCTGCCCTCTATGGGCTGTCTGCTCGCGTTCCTTTACAGCTGAGATCGTTTGTATTTGGAGTAGTTACATTCTTGCCTTTACAGTACAATGAACATGCACGCATACATACACAACATCCCTCCCCCCTAGGATGGGACGAAGTCCCGCAACCATTGTGGCTTGCCGCACGTGCGCTTGGGGCGTGCCTGCGTCTGCCCTAGTACTGGAGAGCCTGTGATCCCTGATTCCGCGGGTGCTTGTCCTGCAACGGGAAACGGGGATTCGTTAGTAGCTCTGTGGGGCGTCCGTGCCTGCCTTGCGCCCGGGGATGGGAACGGAATGAATAGTTGGGAGGTGAACCCCTGCCTGTTGCTCTCGGACCCCGGGGACCCGCCTATTGTGAACCGCGGAACCGATGAGGTCGCCCTTGTGGTCCTGCTACCTTCCGATCCTTGCTCGGGGGACCTTGAGACTGTGGTGGGCGGACTTGCTGTTGCCTCCCGTCTTGGGGGTGTCGGTCTCCGGGAAATTGGCGCTATATTGCACTCTAACTCACAGGGACTACTTGGGCTGGAAGTACCAGGGGCTGAACTGAAACCCCTCTTTTCGCTAGGACGGGTGGCGGACCACTCCGCTAACTCCCCCTGGTACTGTAAATCAACGTCTAAACTTCTATGGGCATCTGTGTTTCGGGGAAAATTCCGGGGGGTATGTGTGAGGTCGGGGCTCTTCCTTTCTGCCGCGAACTCCCGCAAAAGATCTCTGTGGATCGATTCCCTTTCCTCCCCCCTTGGTGGGGGCCCATGTTCCCCTTTCCCTCCCCCTTGGGCTAAACGGGTGGGAGAGTACCCTAACGCTGATTCACTGCTTGTCTCGTCTCCGTCCTGCTCTCCGGGGACCCTGCGCCTGAGTTGGTCCACGTGTCGCCTCCACAGGAAACCTGTACTGGTCTCCACGCGGTATGAGACGGGGCCGGTTCGTTCTATTACGGTGCCCGGCACCCAGGCTGGCCCCGCGCTGGCGTAGTTCCTGCAGTGCACCGGGGCGCCTACGCTGAAACTCTTTGAAGGTTCCACCCCTATGTTCCACCCTTTGTCCTCTACTCTCGTGGGGTCTAGCTTGGAGATTCCCGTGGCCAGCTTCCTGCGCATCAACAGCTCTGCGGGGGAGTGCCCTGACGCCAATGGGGTGACCCTGTACCTTAGCAGGAATTGGCACAATTTCAGGTCGAGGTCTCCGGGGCCCATGTGCAGCAGCGCGTCTTTCGTGGTGCGCACGAGGCGCTCTACTTGGCCGTTGGTGGCCGGGTGAAAGGGGGCGGAGGTGATGTGCCGAATGGCGTTTCGCTCCATGAACGCCCCGAACTCGGCGGACGTGAAACAGCTAGCGTTATCGCTGACGAGGGTGTCGGGTAAACCGAACGTGGAAAAGACCCTCCGTAGCTGTTTAATTGTTGTGGCCGAGGAGGTGCTCGAGACTGGGATGACCTCCAACCACTTGGAGAACGCGTCCACCACAAGGAGGAAAAGCGTTCCCCTGAACGGGCCAGCAAAGTCTACGTGTACCCGGGACCAGGGCCCCCTCGCTGCGTCCCACTCCCTATGTGGCGAGCGGGCCTCTTCTGGCCTGGAGCTTTGGCACGCTTCGCAAGTGCCGACCATGTGTTCGATGTCGGCGTCTAGCTTGGGCCACCAAAAGTAACTGCGGGCCAGCGCCTTAGAGCGGACGATCCCCGGGTGGCTGACGTGCAGCAGTTTAAGCACCCTCGGCCGGAGAGACGTGGGGATCACTACCCGCTGTCCCCACAAAAGGCAACCCCTCTCTAGGGACAACTCTAGTTTCTTTTTGAAAAATGTGTCGAATTCCGATGCTGGGGAAGACACGGGCCACCCTTTCTGTACCCAGGAGCAAACTGTGGCCAGCGTTTTGTTCTTGCCGGTCGCTTTAGCGATGTCGGCCGGTACTACTGGAGGGGAGTCTAGGACCTCTATCATTAAGACCTGGTGGTCCCTCTCTACTTCGCCCACGTGGCAGCAATCCCGGGGAATGGGGGACCTCGACAGGGCATCCGCATGGCTGATCTCCTTCCCGGGCCGGTATACCAACGCGTGCTGATACGCGTTGAGAAAAATGGCCCACCTGAGCATTCTCGGGGACAGGATTTGGGGTGTGGGCTTGTCTGCGGTGAAAATGCCTAGCAAGGGCTTATGGTCCGTCACTATGGTGAAGGGGCGGCCGTACACGAAATCATGAAATTTCTTAGTCCCCGCAATTATCGCTAGTGCTTCCCTGTCTGTCTGGGCATAGTTCCTCTCCGCTTGGGACAAGGACCTAGAGTAGAACGCTATCGGGGCCTCCCTCCCGTTCTCCAGTACGTGGCATAACACCGCCCCCACCCCCACCGGGGATGCATCGCATATCAGGACCACTGGGCGTTTGGGATTGAAATGGGTCAGTACCGCATCTGATGCCAGGAGTCGCTTCAGGTCATTGAAAGCCCTCTCCTGGTCGTCGCCCCACTTCCATGCCTCGTCCTTTTTTAACAATTTGTGTAGCGGTTCCGCTACTGCTGCCTTCCGCGGAAGGAAGGAGTGGTAAAAGTTGAGCAGTCCAAGGAACGACTGCAACTCGGGCTTGGAGGTGGGGCGAGGGGCCTTCTTGATGGCGGCCACCTTGGATTGGGATGGCCTGATTCCCTCGGGAGTAACACGGAACCCTAGGAACTCAACCTCAGTTGCGAAGAAAACGCATTTGTCCTTCCGCAACCGCAACCCCGCTTTCTCGAATATTGTCAGGACCCTTCCCAACCTGCTTGCTAATTCGGCCCGGCTCCCCCCTGTAATCAATACGTCATCAAAGTAGGGTAACACCCCCTCTAACCCCTTCAGGAGGCGTTCCACGAGTGACTGGAAAATCCCGGGCGCCGAATTCACGCCGAATTGGAGGCGCGATACCTGGAACGCCCCTTTGTGGGTGACTATGGTCTGTGCAGCAGCTGCGGCGGGGGTCACCGGGAGTTGCTGGTAGGCTTGGGCCAGGTCGAGTTTAGCGAAACACCTCCCCCCGTGTAACCTGGCCAACAAGTGGCTGACTACCGGCACCGGATAAGCATTAGGGCAGATCGCCTTATTGATGGTGCACTTGTAATCAGCGCAAATGCGGACCTCCCCGTTGGCCTTGAGCGCTGTTACAATTGGAGTTTCCCACTCCGCAGAATCGACAGGAACAAGAATCCCCTGGTCCACCAACTTGTCCAACTCCGCCTCTATTTTGTCCTTTAGTGCGAAAGGCACTCTGCGCGGTTTAAGTCTGATTGGGCGTACTTCAGGGTCCAGGTCGAAAGTCACTGGGGGGCCCTTGAATTTTCCGAGCCCCTTTTTGAAAACCTCGGGGTGCGCGTCGCACACGCTCTGTATTGGATCAGTCCCGGTGGCGTGTGCTCCCACGGCGTGCACCCCCCCAATGAACAACCCCAGGGGCTGGAACCATTGAGTCCCGAGGAGGCTGCACTTTCCTCCCTTGAGGACGACTAGGGGAAGCGTTGCGGTGTGCTTTTTAAACTGGACCTGGAACTTCCCAACCCCCAACACTGGGATGCGGTTCCCTTGCACGTCCTTTAGTGTGGCCCTCAACGCTTTGAGCTTGGGCCGCACGCGGGGGGCGATTTTCATGAACTCTCCCTGGGGAATAATAGAGTATGACGAACCCGAGTCCACCTCCATTCTAACAGGGGCCCCTTGTATTACTACCTCAACGAAGTAACGGGGGTGCTCCGTGGAAACGCTGCAAACCGGAGCGTCGTCCTCGCTGTCGTCGGAGATGCGCCCTACGCCGTCCCGCGTCCTCGTGGTCCGGGTGCCGTCCTTGGGCCTCGTGGTGCGGTCCTGCCTCGCCGAGCGGTCCGGAGAACTCCTTGTTGTGGCCTCGCGCCGTTTCCGGCAGACCTTGGCGATGTGCCCGCGCCGGCCGCAGTTGTGGCACTCGGCCTTGCGGAATGGGCATTTGGCGCGGGCGTGGGCGGCGCCGCAGCCGTCGCAGCGCCGGCCCTCTCTCTGGACCCTCCGGACGTCCTCGTTGTCGCTGCTCTCCGCAGACGAGTTCGAAACTCGCCGGGCCGCGCGCACCGAGCTCTCTGCCTTGGCGGGCTTCGGGCGCCAGTCCTGAAACTCTTGCACCCCGGCAGTCGTGGCCTCCGCGGCCTGCGCCGTGTCGAGGACTTGTTGCCACGTGGGAGGCGGCTCTCTTTTCATCAGCGCGCGCTGAGTCTCGGTATCCCTCAGACCGCAGAGCAGGCAGTCCCGGAGGGTGACTTCTGGGGTCTCCCACTTGCATGGGCCGGCGGCCAGCCGCAGGGCTGCGGCGAACTCGGCGACCGATTCCCCGGGCACCTGGACTCACCTCCAGAACACGCTCCGAGCGGGGAACATCGCTATCGCTGGCCGGAGATGGGCGCGCAGTGCCGCCAGGAGCTCTGTGGCTTTGAGGTTGCCCACCTTCCTCGGCGCGATCAGGTCCACCAAGGTCCTCTTGGTCTCGTGTCCGAGCATGCGGACGAAAATGGCCCTCTTCTTGGCCTCATCTGAGACTTCGAGCTCCACCAGCGCTGCGTTGAAGTCTATCTCAAACAGCTCCAAGTCTCCCGGCTTCCTGATCTCGTAGCCGGCGCATGTCTTGGTCCCGTGGGCAGACATATCCCACCTTCGTCGCCAATTTGGTGTATGGGACCAAAGACAACAGGACAACCGAAGGGTTGGTTTAACACAGGTTTATTGCATGGTGTTCCGGTGAAGCATGAGGTAATGGCGGTGATACATCTCAATATATACAGTAGCCCTCTACATTTGAATCCTGTAGCACGGTAGCTCATTGGCTGCTACCGGCGTGGCCTCGCCCAGGCACGCCTCTTTCTTCTGCTGCTGAATGCGGGGAAGGTTTTCCCGCGGCTGTCCGTGATTGAGCAATGTGAACCATGTGAGACTGAACGCTCGCAGCTGCCCTCTATGGGCTGTCTGCTCGCGTTCCTTTACAGCTGAGATCGTTTGTATTTGGAGTAGTTACATTCTTGCCTTTACAGTACAATGAACATGCACGCATACATACACAACAAAGACCAGACACTTCATTGCTGACTGGCGGTGGTGGGATAAGTAAAAATCAAAAAGGAAACCCTATGAGGACTGGAAGAGAAGGGAGAAATCAGGAGGCCGCTTGCTGATGGTGGCTTTAGTGCTTTAAAAAAACTGTTTGGGAAAGGTTTCACAAGGACACCCAAACCAACACAAGCACCACATGAACTTAACTCAATTTTTAAAAACCTGATTGGAAACCAGATTCTTTTGACAGTCAAAACATGCCCTTAGAAATATGTGTATGTGTTGTGTATGTAACTGTATCACTTTAAGAATGTATGAATGTAACCTGACAATGATTACAAAGTAACCCAGCTGTTAAACGAACGCGAGCCAGCTACCCATAGAGGGCAGCTGCGAGCGTTCAGCTCACATGGTTCAAATTCCCCCAATCACCGGCAGCCGCAGGAACCTTCCCGCGCAAGGAACACCTGGAGAAGATGGGCGTGACTCAGAATGATGTCACGCAGGTAGCAGCCAATGAGCTACCGTGCAACCCTTTTCAAATGTATTGTTGCAGTATAAAATGAGCTGTACCTCCGCCATTACCACATGTTCATCCTGACCATCATGCAATAAAGCTGTGTTTTAGCCCTCACTGTGGCTCCTTCTTGGTCTTCCGTGCAAGACACCAAATTGGCGACGAGGATGGGATACATGGCGTATCCCAAGATCAAGCCTCACCAGTTCGACATCAGTGATCCCGAGCAATGGGAGCTGTACGAATGCCAGTTTCGGCACGCGATGGACGCTGCAGGCATTGATGATAAAGGGAAGGTGCGCTCGCACTTCCTAGCCCAAGTGGGGCCGGCCACGCTGCATATCCTGATGAACCTGCTGGCTCCCCAGAAGGTCGACATGGTGCCCATTGACCGCATTGTCACAACGCTGAGGGATCACTTCCAGCCACCCATCTCCATTTTTCTGGCCCGGGTCGCATTCCACAGGCGGGACCAGAGCCCGGGAGAATCTGTGTCCACCTACGCAGCGGCCCTCAGGCTGGCGGCCATTCACTGCCAATGGGAGGACCTGGACATAGCCCTTCGAGACCGCATGCTGTGTGGCCTGAGGGATGAGGAGGTCCAGAGAAAGTTGATGACCCGCGACCATTGCCTCACGTTCAACGAGGTACTGCAAGAGGCCCAGGCGGCCCAGGCGGCAAGGAGCGGGGTCAGAGTCTTCAAGTCCCGAGGGGCCGCACCTGAGAGGGCCAAGTCACCCGTGCAAGTGGCCCGGTGGACTTTGGCACAAGCGGCCTGGTGGGCCCCCCGACAGCCCACAGGCACCCCAGCAACCTCCGAGGAGTCATCCACGACTGCGGACTCCTGCTCCAGTGAGGATGACAACGTGCAGAGATTCAAGAGGCATGGAGAAAAGCGCCGAGCCAGCGAGAGAGGAAACCACCGTTGTGATGGCTGTGGGGCATCTCACGACTGAACGAGGTGCCCATTCCGGAAGGCCGAGTGCCACAACTGCGGGCGGAAAGGCCACATCGCCAGGGTCTGCAGGCGTGGGTGAATGGAGGACAAGGGCTCATCGAAACACCCTCAAGCGCACCAACGCAAGGCGGCCAGCATCGGAAAGGTCTCAGCCAACGATGACGATGCGGCCGTGAAACGTGTGGGCCTGGAGCACCAGTGTTTTTTTGTAGAGGTACTGTTACAAGGGGTCCCAGTTATGTTGGAAATAGACTCAGGGTCGTCCTACTCCATCCTGTCCCAGAAGGAGTTCCTGCGCATTCCCCCAAATGCGCAGCCCAAGTTGCGGGCCATGGAGTCAAACTTACGGGACGTGCAGGGTTATGGGATCCCGGTGTTGGGGGTGGGAAACTTCACGGTGAAGTTCAAAAGGTTCACAGAAAAGCTGCCCTTAGTAGTTCTCAAGGGGGGAACCTGTTGCCTTTTGGGAACCCAGTGGTTTGCTCCCCTGAGAATCGAACTGTCCGGCATAAACGCCATAGAGACTGACCCAGTGCACACCCGGACATTTTCAAGAAGGGGCTCGGGACTTACAAGGGCCCCCTGGTTTCTTTTGAGTTGGACCCAAAAATCCGGCCCATACGTCTCAAGCCAAGAAGAGTCCCCTTCACCCTCAAGGACAAGATTGAGGCGGAACTGGACAAATTGGTGGGGCAGGGGATTTTGGTTCCAGTTGATTCTGCGGAGTGGGAAACTCCAATTGTTACAGCTTTAAAATCCAATGGGGAGGTCAGGATTTGCGCTGACTACAAATGTACAATCGACAAGGCCATTCGGCCAAATGCTTATCCGGTGCCGGTAGTTAGCCACTTACTGGCCACTTTGCACAGGGGGAGGTGTTTTGCCAAGCTAGACCTGGTGCAGGCGTACCAGCAGCTCACGGTAACGCCAGCTGCTGCCGCTGCACAAACCATCGTCACGCATAAGGGGGCATTCAAGGTAACGAGCCTACAGTTTGGCGTAAATTTGCCCCCCGGAATCTTCCAGTCCCCTGTGGAACGCCTGTTAAAGGGGCTTCCAGGCGTGCTCCCATATTTTGACGATGTTTTGATAACAGCGGGGAGCGAATCGAAACTAGCTAGAAGACTAGACAAGGTCCTCTCTGTATTCGAGAGAGTGGGACTAAGGTTGAGAAGGGACAAATGTGTGTTTTTTGTGAGGGAGGTTGAGTTTCTTGGGTTCGAAATAACCCCGGAGGGGATCAAGCCATCCGAGTCCAAGGTTGCGGCTGTGCAAAATGCCCCTCGCCCCACCGCAAAACTGGAGCTGCAGTCGTTTCTAGGACTCCTGAATTTTTACCATTCCTTCTTGCCAAGGAAGGCATCCATTGCGGAGCCACTGCACGGGTTACTTAAGAAAGATGTGGTTTGGCGGTGGGGAGATAGGCAGGAGAAAGCGTTCAAAGTGCTCAAGGCGCTCTTGTCCTCGGATGCCGTCCTGACCCATTTCGACCCGAGGAAACCTGTAGTGTTGGTCTGTGATGCATCACCAGTGGGGGTGGGGGTGGTGCTGTGCCACATGTTAGAGAGCGGGCGGGAAGCCCCGGTTGCCTTCTATTCCAGGTCACTTTCAAAGGCAGAGCGCAACTACGCACAAACAGATAGAGAGGCCCTGGCCATAATCGCGGGAACAAAGAAGTTCCACGATTTCCTATACGGCCGCGAGTTCATGATTGTGACTGATCATAAGCCCCTTTTGGGAATTTTTACTACAGGCAAGCCCACTCCACAAATCCTGTCCCCCAGAATGCTGCGTTGAGCGATTTTCCTCAACGCCTACCAGTACGAGCTGGTCCATCGCCCAGGGAAGGAGATCTCCTATGCAGATGCGCTGTCCCGATCTCCCCTCCCTAGTTTAGGAGACCCTGAATGCGAGGTAGAGCAGGACCACCAAGTCCTGCTGATTGAGTCTCTCGACTCGCCCCCCATAGTTCCCGCAGACCTCGCCAAAGCCACGGCGGCCGATAAACTCCTGTCCCAAGTCAATTCCTGGGTGAGAAAAGGGTGGCCCGCAACTCCCCCCGAGGAGTAATTCAAATCATTTTTCAGGCACAGGGTAGAGCTTTCCCTTGAAAGGGGCTGCCTTCTCTGGGGCCAGTGGGTGGTCATCCCAGAGAAGTTACGAGCAAAGGTGCTGAGGTTATTGCATACCAGCCACCCGGGAATAGTGCGTTTCAAAGCATTGGCCAGGAGCTACTTCTGGTGGCCCCAGATAGACGCAGATATAGAGCACTTGGTGGGCACATGCGAGAGCTGCCAGAGCTCTTGGCCCAAGGAGTCCCGGCTACCCCATAGGGAATGGGACACGGCCTGCGGGCCATGGTCCCGAGTACACGTCGACTTCGCTGGCCGCTTTCGCGGGTCCATGTTTCTGCTGATAGTCGACTCATATTCCAAATGGCTGGAAGTCATTCCCATGTCTAACACCTCATCTGCCGCAACCATTAAACAATTGTGCAGGGTGTTCAGTTGCTTCGGCCTGCCGGACATCCTTGTGAGCGATAACGCCAGTACTTTCATGTCTGCGGAGTTCAAGGCGTTCATCGAGAGGAATGCCATCCGGCACATTACCTCTGCCCCATTTCACCCCGCCACAAACGGTCAGATAGAACGCCATGTGCGCACTACGAAAGACGCACTGCGGTGCATGGGTCCCGGTGAATTGAACCTCCAACTGTGTCAGTTCCTCATTTTTTATAGGGCAACTCCCCTAGCTTTAGGACTTTCGCTGGCTGAGCTCCTCATGCGGAGGAAGCCGGTAACACTTTTTGATAGGTTGGATCCAACCAGGGTGGAGGATGAAGGGAGAAACATAGAGATAGAGAGCTCCAAAAGTTTTGCAGTAGGGGGCCCGGTTCACTGCAGAAATTACGTAACCTCGGGACCAACGTGGGTTCCAGGAACGGTCATTGAGCAAACGGGGCCAGTGTCTTACAGGGTTGAAACTAGCACAGGTCTACTGTGGAGGAGGCACACTGACCAGCTCAGAAGGCGAGTTACCAGGGAAAGAGAATCAGTGTTAGGGTTCTCCCCCACCCGTTTAACCCAAGGGGGAGACACGGGGACATCCTCGGGTACAAATGCATACCCTGGATTCTCAAACGAGGAGGAGGATACTTTGAAAGAGTGGGATGAGTTTGATTTTATGTTGCCATATCAGGGGGATGTCGCGGAGTGGTCCCCCACCCGTCTGAGTGAGAAGAGGGGTTTTAGTTCAGCCCCTTGTACCTCCAGCCCTCCCAGTCCTTTCATTCTAGAGTTTACCCCATCACCAAGACCCCCAACCCAGGCAACAGGGGGAAGTTCGTTCTCTCCATCCCCAAGAACACCGAGTCAGGCAGCAGGGGGTAGCACAAGTATGCCAGTTTCAGGTGCAAGAAACCGGGGCGAGACAACAAGGGTCTCCTCATTGGTTCCGAGATTCATGCTGGGGGGGTCGCCAGGCACCACGAGCGACAGGCAGGGGTTCACATCCCAGTTACATGTTCCGTTCCCCTCTCCAAATGCAAGGTTGTCACAGAGTCCCCGCCAGACGACTAATGAGTCCCCCCTTTCTGTTGCAGGACGAGAGTCTGCGGAACTCGGAGCCCCTAGTTCCCCTGAGCTCAGCCAAGCAGTCGTACGCCCAAGCGCACATGCGGGAAGCCACAATGGTTGAGGGACTTCGTCCCATCCTAGGGGGGAGGAGTGTTGTGTATGTAACTGTATCACTTTAAGAATGTATGAATGTAACCTGACAATGATTACAATGTAACTCAGCTGTTAAATGAACGTGAGCCAGCTACCCATAGAGGGCAGCTGCGAGCGTTCAGCTCACATGGTTCAAATTCCCCCAATCACCGGCAGCCGTGGGAACCTTCCTGCGCAAGGAACACCTGGAGAAGATGGGCGTGACTCAGAATGACGTCATGCAGGTAGCAGCCAATGAGCTACCATGCAACCCTTTTCAAATGTATTGTTGCAGTATAAAATGAACTGTACCTCTGCCATTACCACATGTTCATCCTGACCATCATGCAATAAAGCTGTGTTTTAGCCCTCACTGCGGCTCCTTCTTTGTCTTCCGTGCAAGACACCAAAGTATGGTTCTGTCAGAACTTTTCTCCTCCACCACCTCACCATCCCTTCCCACACCTATCACATCCCTTCCCAGAGGCTGCTCTCTCAGCCTGCCTAACAGTAAGGCCTACGTTGAGTAAAACTTTCCAAAATCTAGAGCCAACAATGTTCCAAATGAATAATCCTTTGGGGAAGCCAGGAAGGAAGCATCACTTATTCCTATATCATCAGTCTTAATTTATGGCTCTTAAGATTAAAAAAATACAAACTTTTCAGGGATAAATATTATTTCATGTAAAAGGAGTCTCAAAGCATTATGGTTCCCCTTTTATTAGTGAAAAAAGTCTACTTTTTCCCAGTGGACTTGTTTAAACATTATTACAGTACTTGAAACTTATAAAGCTGATTATAAAAGATGAAACTCTGTGATAGAAGTGGGGGGAAACACTGAGAGGAAATTACTTGGACTCAGTTTAATGATTTTGAGATTTGAAGCTGTGAATACATTTGAAGCACAGTGGGACTCATCTGTGTAAATGTTTGGTTTATTTAGTCTCTTAATTTCATGTGAAATCGAAGTTGGCAATAATGGGTGAAGCTGACAATTGAAAATGTAGTTGTCCATGAAGGTACTAAGAAATTGGACACTTAATATTTACAAATATAATTATCATGGAAAGGACTAGTTTTGTTACAGACAGAACTTTGACTAGCACTGAGGAGAGTCACAGCTTGAATATTCAACCTGCATGGAAGTGGTTTTTTCCCATTTCTCCAAATTAGGTTTTTTGTCTGTGTGTGAGAACTAACTATCATTTTGACAATAGCATTTAAGGTCATTATAAAAGCCTCCTGAGATTTCAGAACTCAATATCCTCAAGCTGATTCATACAGCAGAAAAGCATTTCCAAAGTAACCTCCCCCTCCCCCAGCCAGAAAGACAGGAACATCTGGCTTACTATGAAACATTGATTTATTTTGCAATAGCATTGTGCAGTTGATTAACCAGATTAATGAATTTTGAAAGGTTTGCTTGACAGAAAAAAGGTTACCCTTTTGGGACCAACACGTTTAAAATAAATGTTAATTATATTTAGTTCAAGAATTTAGGAAAACTTTAAACAATAATAGCCATCCTAAGCGATATCTCTGTTTCTTCTACAGGCAGGAGGAAATGTTATTTCTACGCTGCAATCTTATATCCATATGGTTATTTGTCATAAAGATACTTCTGACCTATCATGACACTAGTAGGATTAGTAGGTTTATGCAAAAAAAATGGTTTACCATTGCCTTTACCCCAGCAAGTTCTCTTGGCTCAGTTGGTATTTGAGCTTCAGCCCCTGGAGTCCTAGTCTAATGCTCTGTTCACTATGCTGTTGGGTTGCACTTTGTATGTTGTTTAGTTTTGTTTATATTTGTGCAGCCTCATGCCATTTCCAAAAACACATAGCCTCTAGCTTGAGTAATTGGTCTTTTCTTTCACCAACACAAATACTAAAAATCCCCCATATTTCAGCAAATACATTTTTCTTTTAACAATCCTTCCTTTGTTTTACTATCAATGTCAATGTATCATCTATAACTAAATCCGAAAGCCAGTTGTATCCAATTCTAGGATTCAGTATTTATCTCTGTTTATAGCCAAAGAGCCAGCACTATCTGTGTTTGCAGACGTTTCTGTGGATATGTGACAGGCATGCCTCAACACCTGAGTGCACAGAACACTGTTTACCTTCCCACCAGTTGCTTTCAAACTGCTAGGTTGGCAGGGGCTGGGACAGAGATGGGAGCTCACTCCATCGTGCAGTACTCAGGAATAATTCAGCATCTTAATCACTTGAGCCACCTTCCTTATACCATTCATATAATTGAAATTCATTATTAATCTTCCAGTTATGTGCCAAAAATAATCTTGCTGTAGCAACCAAGTTAATAAAAAGAAATTGCCCAAAGCCATTGAACATCTTTAGATATAGATATGGCCGAACCCTTTCCTTTATATTTAGTATTTCATTCATTTCCTTAAAAACTAAATTCCAAAATCTCAATATCATTTTACATTCCCGTCATAAATGGAAAGGGACATGGCTCAGAGCAGCTGCTTGGAGTGCTCACTTTGCTGTCCCCCGCCCAGGAGGATACGGGGAAACTGGCATGCTCGTGCGATGGGCAGTGAGGGGAGGAGCCGATCCCTTTATAAAGACTTGGCTCTCTCCCTCTCTACTTTCTGTTTCCCTTTGGGCAACTTGGTTTGGGCCTCGTGAGCTTTTAACAGCTGTGTGGCATTTCTTGCCCATTTAGGGGGAGATTCGGAGGCTCCTCCATTTGAGGTTTGCCTTGCTTTGGCAAAGTTCCGGCAGCAGCTTCTTTTGGGAGGATTAGCCTCCCAGAGTGGCGTTAGCTGGGCTCTTTTGGCCTGAATTTCTCTGCACCCCCTCCTGTACAGGGCCATGGCCCCCAAGCTCAAGTCTGTGTAGGGCCCTAGCAGGTCGCATCTAGCACACCGCAGCACTCAGCCTGCATCTACACCCCCTCCACCAAGGGGACAGGATGAGGGGCTCTCCCTTCGGGCTTTAGGTGCCCACATTGCATCACTGGAATGCGCTCACCTGGAACACAATGCCCCAGGCTACCCGCAGCGCCTCCAGGACTCCTCTGTCAATGCCTCAGGTGGTGCACAGCCCCATAAGGGCCAGGCAGCAATCCCCCGCCCCCCAGCAGAATGAGGGCAGGAATTGGCAGCCCTTCTCCTCTGGCTGAAGCAGCTTGAGGCAGCCTGCGCTGCTCCTCCTCCCTTTGGCTGGCCAGCCTGATGGGCATGGTTAGCAAGGTCCCTCCTGGTGATGGAGCTACCGCCGCTGCCACAGTGGATCTGGGTGCTGGTACCTTGGCACTCAGAGCCGAAAGTGCCCCTCCAGCCATGCCTGCTCCTGCTGCTCAGGGTGATCCTATCAATGGGCTCCTGTTTGGTGAGTATCCTGTACAATCTAGACCAACTGTTGCACTCACATCTGTAGCTATTACACAGCCGGGGGGCAGGGGAGCAAGCATGGCCTTGGCCTCATCAGATGCCCCCCTCCCAGAATTTCTGGTTGTTCCAGGCCCGTCTGTTATGGCACCCTGGTGTGCCCCTTATCCCGGGCCCCCGCCTACTGGGCTGACCACTTCCAGTGCACATACAACTCTGGGGTGGCTTTGTTACAGGGTCGGGTACTCAGGCTACAACTCAGTGCCCCACTCAGCCTTGCCCTTTGGTGATCAATCTGTGCCCCTAGGGGACCATTTACTGCCAGCTACCAGGGACAAGATATGGCGGGGTGAATATGTAGATATATTTGGTCTACTTAACCACGTTTCTACTAAGAGCATTAAGGATAAAGAGGACATGCATAATAAGGAATTGGCCAGGTGCAGGAAACCCCCCTCCCCGTACCTAGGCTAACTGGCTGCCAGAATATTTAATTTTTGTCGAAGTGTCCATTAAAACTCACCTGGAGCTGGCCATTCCCCTTATTCAGTATCTTCACAACATCTACCATGACTACATGGATTTTCCGGGGCAGGCGTGGCTTTTATCTGATGAAAACCTTTGCATGCGGGCCGCCATCTGGCCCAACATATGTTGGGATGAGCAACATGTGCAACTTTGGTTACAATTTATGACATCTGCTTGCCCAGTCTTAGGCGACCATTATGATTGCAGTCATCTGGAACAGTGCCCTCCCAGTACCCAGGTTCCTCGCCCATTGGCAGAGCAGGTGGTTCAGCAACACTTGCTGTGTTGGGAGTTCGCTTCCAGTGGCCGGTGCTCTTGGAATCCTTGCAAATTCTGTTACTAATCTTCTATTTGCTCTGCCCCCCATGCTCGGTCTGAGTTAGGGGTAGGGAGGCAAGCCATTTCAAGTGGCCAGCCCCCGATTCCACATCCCTTGGAAAAGGGCCCCAGCCCAATGTGTCTGGTGGTTCTTAAGCAGTGGCTCCAGGCGTATCCCAATCAGGCTGACGCAACTTATTTGAAGGATGGTTTTACCTTTGGCTTCCACCTACTGGTTCAGGGTATGCAGCTGCCTCAGGATTCACCTAACCTCCAGTCCATCAGGGGAATGGAGCGCCTGGTGAGGGAATTTTTTTTGAAGGAGGTCACTGAAGGCAGGGTAGCGGGTCCATTCCTGGACCACCCCTATCCCAACTTGCGAGTTTCCCCTTTAGGCTTAGTATCCAAGAACTCCACGGGTGAATTTCAGCTTATTCACCATCTATCTTACCCGGAGGGCAGATCGGTCAACGATGCTATCCCATACAAACTTTGTTCTGGGTGTTATAAGTCATTCGATCAGGCGGTGCACATGGTTCGGTCTTGTGGCCCAGGGGTGTTAATGGCAAAGTACGATATTAAGTCCACTTTTCACCTCCTCCCGGTTCATCCAGACAACTTTGAACTGCTCGACTTCACTTTCGAGGGGCAGTTTTTTGTTGACTGGGCGATGCAATTTGGCTGCTCCATCTCCTGCTCTGCTTTTGAATGCTTCAACATGTTCTTGCAGTTGGTGCTGGAGCACCGGGCGGGTTCCCATCACATGATCCATTATTTAGACGATTTTCTGTTTGTGGCCTCACATGATCAGGGACCTGCCAACACCTCTTGCTGTGTTTCCAGCAGCTCATGCATGGATTGGGCATCCCCCTCGCACTGGAGAAAACTGAGGGATCATCACACTTTATCACTTTTCAGGGTATTGAATTAGATACTATTGCTCAGACTTCTAGTTTGCCCCAAGAAAAGGTAGCCCGATTAACTGGCCAGTTCCAGCAATTTTTGGCTAAGCGTAAAGTCTCCCTTCATGAGTTTTGGGATATACTGGCAAGGCCGTTGGTGCTGCGGCATTTGGCCCACCAGCTGGCATGCTGACGGCCTGGTAAGGGACCTCACATTCCTGGAGTTTTTCCCCATCTTAGAGGCAGTCTTGTTGTGGGGCCACCTGGAGACCAACTCCATGATTACCTTCTGGTCTGACAACATGGTGGTGGTCCAGATTATTGGTTCTCTCATGTCCAGGTCACCCAGGGTGATGCGGGTGGTATGGGCCTTCGTCCTGCCAACCCTGAAGCTTAATATAGTTTTTAGGGCACGTCATGTACAGAACCTTGGATAATAGTGTGGCCAATGCTCTTTCCCGCTTACAGATGTCACGCTTCTGAGCTCTCGAGCCTGGTGCCCAGGAGCAGTCATTGGAATTGCCAGTGGACATCTGGAGGCTTGGAAAGGGGAAGTAGATAGGGCGATTGGTGCCTCACTCACACACACACACCCCTTAAAATACACTGAGTGATCACTGCTTTTGATCAGCGGTAGCCGGGTAAAAGCTGTCTTCCAGCCACTGATCTTCTCCAGCTGCCAAACCACACTAACGGGGGGTGAGGGCAGCTTTAAAAACAGTCCCTCATGGCTGTTGCAGTTCAGTGACTAGAGAGAATCAGTGGCTGGAGACAAGGAAGGGCTATTTTTAAAGCCAGCCTCACCACCCCCCACCCCCACTGGTGTTGTTCAGCCACCGCCACTGACCATCAGGAGCCAGGAAAGGCGGGGTTGGCCAGACAAAAGAGCTCCTTTTGAAGCTGCTTGCCCCACCCATCCCACTGCTGCTGACCATCAGGAGCCAGAGAAGGGGGGATCGGCCAAGAAGGAGAGCTTCTTTTTAAGCCACTTGCCCCACCCATTCCACCGCTGCTGACTATCAGGAGCCAAGTAGGGTGTGATTGGCCGGGCAAGTGACTTCAAAAGCCAATTGCTTGTCTGTACACTCTCTCTGTCTCACATGCATGTGCATGCCTACCAACTGTCACTAGCACATTGTGTGCACACCCACCCAATTTCTTTCTTTTTTACATGTGTACCAGAACTTGTGCGTAAGCCCTTACACACATGCCTTCTATTCTGTCTCTCTCTACTGTTTATGTGAAAGAACCAAAAGTTCTTTCTAATGATTAGATGAAATATTTTATGTAATTTCATCCATTATTTCAGATTCCCTCTCTAGATCTACAGAAAAAAAACAACTGCTCCATCTTCCAAGTGGCAGCCATCATATGATCTCTTAGTCCTTTTCAGATTAAACAGCTCCTTCAGCTGGTCCTCACATGACTTGGTTTCCAACTTTCCACTATCCTGGACACATTCCAGCTTCTCAAATTCCTTCTTCAACTGTGGTGCCAAGTGAGCTCTAAATCAAAGCAGAGTGGTACTATTGCTTCCCTTGAACTAGACACTAAACTTCTGTTGAATGATAAGAACATAAGAACATAAGAACAGCCTTGCTGGAACAGGCCACAGCCCATCCAGTCCAGCATTCTGTCTCACACAGTGGCTCACCATTTCCTTCAGGGTATTCCCAAGGAGATGCCTTCACCTGCTTAGGATTCCCTGGAAATGGCATTGAGAGATATCCTGCCTATCTCTCCAACCCGGAGGTTGTCCTTAGGTAGCCATAATTATAGCCATTGATAGCCTTGTCCTCCATGAACTTGTCTAATCCTTTCTTAAAGCTGTCAAGACTGACAGCTGTCACCACTTCTTCTGGCAGGGAGTTCCATAGACCAGTAATCCTCTGGGTGAAAAAGTACTTTCTCTTATTTGTTTGAGAACTAGTACCCAAAGGTTTCATGGAGTGTCCCCTAGTTCTAGTGTTGTGCGATAGGGAAAACAGTTTTTCCTTATCCACTTTGTCCACACCGTGCATGATTTTATAAACTTCAATCAGGTCACCTCTTAGACGCCGTCGTTCAAGAGTGAAAAGGCCCAACCGTTGCAGCCTCAGATGGTAAGGAAGGTGTTCCAGTCCCCTAATCATTCTGGTTGCCCTCCTCTGTACTTTCTCCAACTCCATAATATCCTTCTGGAGGTATGGCGACCAGAACTGTACACAGTATTCCAGATGGGGCCTCACCATAGATTTATAAAGAGGCAAAATGACACTTGCTGACTTATTTTCTATACCCTTCCTAATGATCCCTAACATTGAGTTTGCTTTTTTCACTGCTGAGGCACACTGGGTTGACACCTTCATTGAGCTGTCCACCAGGACACCAAGGTCCCTTTCCTGGTTTGTCGCAGAGAGTTCAGACCCCATCAGTTTATAAATGTAATTGGGGTTTTTTGCCCCAACATGCATCACTCTGCACTTACTGATGTTGAAGCTCATTTGCCACTGTTTTGCCCACTCCCCCAGTGTCAAGAGATCCCTCTGGAGCTCTTCACAATCTCTCACAGTTTTCACTACCCTGTATAATTTAGTATCGTCAGCAAATTTGGCTACCTTGCTTTTTACTCCTACCTCTAGATCATTTATGAAGAGGTTGAAAAGCAGGGGTCCCAGTACTGAACCTTGGGGGACCCCACTCTTTACTTCCCTCCACTTGGAGAAGTGTCCATTTAGTGCTACCCTCTGTTTCCTGTCCCTTAGCCAGTTGCTGATCCAGGACAAGACCTGTCCCTTTATTCCATGACTGGTAAGTTTATTCAAGAGCCTTTGGTGTGGGACCTTGTCAAAAGCCTTCTGAAAGTCCAGATAAACAATGTCAACTGGATCCCCCTTATCCACATGCTTGTTGACACTCTCAAAAAATTCCAACAGATTAGTGAGGCATGATTTGCCCTTGCAAAAGCCATGTTGGCTCTCCTTTAGCAGCGCCTCCTCTTCTATGTACCTATTAATTCTATCTTTTAGGATGGTTTCCATCACTTTACCTGGGACACATGTCAAACTGACAGGCCGGTAATTTCCTGGATCACCCCTGGATCCTTTTTTGAAAATTGGTGTTACATTCGCTACCTTCCAGTCATCAGGCACAAACCCTGATTTGAGGGAAATATTATATATTTTGGCTAGGAGATCAGCAATTTCATCTTTAAGTTCCCTGAGAACTCGTGGATGGATGCCATCTGGTCCTGGTGATTTGTTAGTGTTTAGTTTAACAAGACATGCAAGGACCTCCTCCCTGGTTATTTCTATCTTGCTTAATTCTTCGGTTTCACTCCCTACGAAGATAGGTTCTGTTTTGGGCATGTGGTCTCTATCTTCTTCAGTGAATACTGAAGCAAAGAATTCATTGAGTCTCTCTGCAATCTCTGTTTCCTCTTTAATAACCCCTTGCCTTCCATTGTCATCTAATGGTCCAATGGCCTTCCTAGTTGGGTTCTTACTTCTAATGTACTTAAAGAAATCTTTGTTATTCCTCTGAGTATTTTTAGCTATACGCTCCTCAAAGTCTTGCTTTGCTTTCCTGATTGTTGCCTTGCATTTGTTCTGCCAGAATTTATGTTTCTGCCTGCTGTCCTCATTTGGACAAGCCTTCCATCTTCTAAATGAGCTTTTCTTGCTCTTGATCACTTCCCGAACAGCTCCTGTAAGCCACATTGGAGTCCTCTTGGACCTGGCAGTGCCCTTTTTCCTTTTGGGTATGCATTCCAATTGGGCCTCTGTTATTGTTTTTGTAAACAGCCTCCATGCCTCTTGGAGTGTTTGGACTCTCTCAATTTTCCCTTTCAGCTTCTTTTTTACTAGTTTCCTCAACTTTGGGAAATTTCCTTTTTGAAAATTTAAGGTCTCTGTGTTAGATTTTATCAGTGACTTGCGGTCTATGTTCAAGTTAAACATAATTGAGTTGTGGTCACTGTTCCCTATTGGATCAGTCACATTAACATCTTGCATATTACTCAGGATCAAGTCAAGGATTCTTGTACCTCTAGTTGGGTCTTCAACCATCTGTCCCAGGGAACAATCATTGAGCATATCTAGGAACTTTATCTCTTTATCATGTGCTGAACAACAGTTCACCCAGTCTATGTGAGGGTAATTGAAGTCCCCCATTATAACCAGGCTTCCCTTCCTGGATGCCTCCTTTACAACATTCTCCAACTGCCAGTCTCCCTCAAGAGTTTGGGTCGGAGGCCGATAGTATATGCCTACTGTTAGACCATCCTTGTGGCCTGGTACTCTTACCCACAGAGCTTCTAATGGTGACTCTAAATCACCTAGATATTCCAATTCATACGATTTTATCACTTCTTTGACATACAAGGCTACACCACCTCCTGTTTGCCCCTTCCTATCGTTCCTGTACAGTTTGTAGCCTGGGATAACTGTATCCCATTGGTTATCATCTGACAGGGAATATACCTGACAGGGAATATACCATGGTCATGGAGGTGACTTTCCCATGGTGAGACTCATTGCACTCTGGGTGTGCTGACTCCTGCAATTTCCCCAAATGCAAAATTGCTGCATTTACTGTTTCTGCCATTACATCACTCTGTTGACTCATGTTGAATCATAACATCATGTAATAATATTTCAGTAAAGTCTACTCAAATAAACTGAGTAACAAAAATGAAGAAAATGAAGAATATTCTTAAAATACAGAAGAGGTAGCTAAACATCAACACAAGTCTATATCTTCAGACTAGAGTTTTGGTGGTAATGATTGATACAGCTCCTGCACTGTTGTGTCCAAATGTTTATTGCTTTAATTCTGCAATCACCATTAAGTCTTTGCTGTAAAAGTGCACCCTTTCCGTAAGGCACCACATTCGTATTGTTGTCAGTGTAATCTGATTGGATCTAACACAGGTTTCCCGCGTTATCAAAAGCCCGGGCAAATGTATCACTGTAATTGCCGTAATATGTGTATATAAGTTGCTATCTCGTCCCCTTATTCCCCAGTCTGAACAAGCCTTAACTGAGCTGATAAATCACTGACGTTTAACCCCGAACTTGCTGTCGCGTTGCTAATTACTCTCGGACTCAACATGCACGGAGATACATATTACACAGTGACCTCACACTGAGTCCTCCTTAGTACATCAGGGGTTAGAACCAGGGTTCTCAACCTTTTCAAGCAGTGGGCTGGATTACACCCCCTCAGATAGCTGGGTGGGCCAGACTTGTGGTTCCCCCTGCCATAAACTCTGCCATAAAATGCATCTGTGGCTGTCATAAATGCATTTACGACAGCCTAGGATACATATACAGCTATTTTAAATGTGTTTACTACAGCCACAGGTGAATTTATGGCTGTCATAAATGTGTCCACTTCCATTGGCGATGGCAATGGTGGTGGTGATGGCAAGCTGTGACACAGGCCACATGAAATGGTGCCATGGGCCAGGACTGGCCCATGAGCCGTATGTTGTGAACCCCTGGGTTAGAGTGTCCAGGGGTGATCTTGGGCTTTATTGTGCGATTCAGTTATCACCCACCTTCTCATTTGGCATCGACAATTCAGTTTACTATTTTACTTGCTTATTTCATCAGTTCTGATCCCTGACCATGATTCTAACCCTATGAATATCAAATGACATATGAAGGATCTGTTGCAGTGTTGCTTAGCCATAGAGTAAAGAGCAGCCTCTTGCTCTGCCCTGTGTTTCTCCTAGAATGACACAATAAGCCCTGAGTTAATCTAATTTTCTTATTTACCAAGAACAATGTGAGTACAACAACAAAAACAGTCTGCCACCAAGTCTATTCCAACTTCTGATTACCTTTCTAGGGTTTTATAGGTAGAGAGTGCTCAGAAATGGTTTACTATTCCCTTCTTTGAGGGGGTGTCCTGAGACTGTGCTGCTTACATGACTGCTACACAGGCTGGCTCTTCTGGGATATACAGTGGAGTTCTACAACCAGATATGAGAAACTATTGAGTTTTCCAGCCAGCCATGTACTTATGCGGTACCAAAAGACAATTCTGTCAGCCACTCAATTTCCAAAAGTTTGCCTAAATGGAAGCTCTTTGCTGGATGGTGAAAGAAAAAGAAAGGAACCAACACCTCTAGTTCTCACTCAACTTGTTTGGTGTCTTGCAACAGAAGACAAGCAGGAGCTGCAGTAAGGGCTAAAACCAGGTTTATTGCATCGTAGTAAAGTGAACATGAGGTACAGGTGAAACAACAGCCTTATTTATAGTACATTTTGAATAGCCCGGGTAACAGTCCACGCCCATCTTCTCCAGATGCAGTAGAGGCAGTAGTATCCTGCCCGATGCAGTAGAGGCAGTAGTATCCTGCCCTTCAGGTATGCAGGTGAATGGGTATCCTGTGTCCAATGCTGCTACTGCAGGCGCTACTGTGGCCAACGCTGCTAACAGCTTGATACAATGAAACAATGATTGCTTACAGTAGATACAGTTGACAGATACAAATCTGTTAAAGGGATACTTATCACAGAACATTCAGTACATAACATCCCTCCCCCCTAGGTGAGGACGAAGTCCTCCAGCCATCGAGGCTTTCCGCACGTTCACTTTGGGCGAGGGGTGGCCGCACTCTGGGCCGGAGTTCCTGCATTGGAGGAACGTGACTGAGTTCCTGCATTAGAGGAACGTGACTCGTTAGCGGTTGGCTGCGAGTCGTAAGCCGGGGATTGGGGAGGTCTAGGTGTGGGAGTAAACTCCAGGGATGTGAGACCGGGGGCTCCAGGGACTAAAGAAAAACCCCGCTCCTCGCTTGGATGGGTGGGGGACCACTCCGAAAAATCCCCCCGGTCCCCTAACTCAAAAATCTAACAAATCCTCGAAAACCCTCTCTTCTAAATTGTACCTGTTACCCAGCATGTCTGAAGAATGCGGGTTTGTATCATTTTCCTCCCCCCTGTGGCTTGTGTCTCCCCCTTGGGATAAACGGGTGGGGGAGAACCCCAACGCTGAGTGCTCCCTCTGGCTACTAGCGTCTTGCCTTTCCACTACTCTGCCTCTGAGTTGGTTGGCGTGCCTCCTCCAGGGGAGCCCTGTGCCCGTCTCGACATTGTAGGATACTGGCCCCGTCTGTCCGACCACTATTCCCGGTACCCAAGTCGGGCCGCCAGCCGCGTAGTTTCGGCAATGTACTGGCTGGCCGATCTCAAAACTCTTGGTGCCCCCTGTTTCTATGTTTCTACCCATGTCCTCCACCCTGGTTGGGTCTAGCCTTGAGAGGATCGTGGCGGGTTTCCTCCGCATGAGGAGCTCGGCGGGCGAGAGCCCTGACGCTAAAGGGGTTACTCGGTACCTTAACAGGAATTGGCAGAGTTGCAGGTTCAACTCCCCGGGGCCCATCCTACGCAGTGCTTCCTTTGTTGTTCGCACCAGGCGTTCCGCTCGACCATTTGTAGCAGGGTGAAATGGGGCCGCAGTAATGTGGTGAATCTTATTAATCTCTATGAAACCCTGGAACTCCGCTGACGTAAAAGTTGTGGCGTTGTCGCTCACAAGTACGTCAGGTAAACCGAAACAGCTGAATACCTTGCGTAATTGCTTAATCGTTGCAGCTGATGATGTACTAGCCATTGGAATTACCTCCAACCACTTGGAGTAGGAGTCCACTATTATGAGGGAAAGGGTGCCTCTGAAAGGACCCACAAAATCCACGTGTAAGCGTGACCACGGACCCCTGGCCGTGTCCCATTCTCTATGCGGAAGTCGGGACTCCTCAGGGTGGGTGCTCTGGCAGCTCTCGCAAGTGCCTACCATGTGTTCTATATCTGTGTCCAGTTTGGGCCACCAGACGTAACTCCTAGCTAGCGCCTTGGTGCGCACGATCCCCGGGTGGCTGATATGCAGCATCTTTAGCACCCGGGACCTCAGAACTTCGGGGATTACCACCCACTGCCCCCAGAGTAAACAGCCGCTTTCTAGGGAGAGCTCGTATCTCCACCTACCGTAAATCCTGAATTCCTCCGTAGGGGAGCTTGCCGGCCAGCCTTTCTGTACCCATGAACTGACTAGGGTCAATGACTTATCTTTCACCATAGCCTTGGCGATCTCAGCTGGCAGGATTGGGGGTGACTCTAGGGCCTCAATCAGGAGCACCTGGTGGTCCTGTTCTACCTCGCACTCGGAATCCCCTGCCTGTGGGAGGGGTGACCTGGAAAGAGCATTGGCATGACTAATCTCCTTGCCGGGGCGGTAGGTCAGCGCGTACTGATACGCGTTGAGGAAGATCGCCCAACGCAGCATCCTTGGGGACAAGATCTGTGGGGTTGGCTTATCTGTAGTGAAGATTCCTATGAGGGGCTTGTGGTCGGTCATGACTTTGAATGGCCTACCGTAGAGAAAGTCGTGGAACCTCTTGGTTCCTGCAACGATCGCTAGGGCCTCCCTGTCAGTTTGTGTGTAGTTGCGCTCTGCCTTGGACAGGGATCTCGAATAGTATGCCACTGGGGCCTCTCGCCCGTTCTCTAGCACGTGGCAGAGGACTGCCCCCACCCCCACCGGTGAGGCATCGCAGACCAGCACAACGGGTTTCTTTGGGTCAAAGTGGGTCAACACAGCCTCGGAAGATAGAAGCTATTTGAGCCCCCGGAATGCCCGTTCCTGACTGTCCCCCCACCACCAAGCTGCATCCTTCTTGAGTAATCTATGCAATGGCTCCGCAATGGACTCCTTTCCCGGGAGGAATGAGTGATAGAAGTTAAGGAGTCCTAGGAAGGACTGCAATTTGGGCTTGGTGGTGGGGCGAGGAGCATCTTTCACTGCCGCTACCTTGGATTCAGCTGGCTTAATGCCCTCAGGGGTTATTCTAAAACTCAGAAACTCTACATCCTCAGCAAACAATATGCATTTATCCTTTCTCAGCCTGAGCCCCACTTTTTCGAACACTGTTAGCACGTGGTCTAACTTCTTGGCCAATTCCTGCTCCCCCCCCCGCTGTAATCAGAATGTCATCAAAGTAAGGGAAAACACCTGGGAGCCCTTTCTACAAGGGACTGAAAGATCCCCGGAGCCGAATTTACACCAAATTGTAGGCGCGTCACTTTAAAAGCTCCCTTATGGGTCACAATTGTCTGAGCGGCGGCTGTAGCTGGGGTTACCGACAATTGTTGGTATGCCTGGGCCAGGTCTAGTTTGGCGAAACACCTCCCCCCATGCAGGGTTGCAAGCAGGTGGCTTACCACTGGTACTGGATACGCATTTGGGCGGTTTGCCTTGTTAATTGTGCACTTGTAGTCAGCGCAGATTTTAACCTCCCCATTAGCCTTAAGCGCCGTAACAATGGGGGTTTCCCACTCGGCGGAATCCACCGGCACCAAAATCCCCTGACCCACCAATTTGTCCAGTTCAGTCTCTATTTTGTCCTTTAGTGCGAAAGGCACTCTTCTTGGCTTCATCCTGATGGGTCGAATGTCGGGGTTCAATTCGAAAGAAACTGGGGGCCCTTTGAACTTCCCTAGCCCCTTCTCAAAAATGGCAGGATGTGTGTTACACACCTCCGTGATGGGGTCAGCCTGCACGGCGTGTATGCCTCCAATGAAAACTCCTATGGGCCCGAACCACTGTGTACCCAGGAGGCAGCAGGACCCTTACCTTAGAACTACTAGGGGCAACTGTGCGGAGCGCCTTTTAAACTGAACCTTGAACTCTCCCACCCCCAACACTGGTATACTTTTGCCCTGGACAATCCGCAAAATAGTCTTAAAGGCCTTCAGCTTGGGGCGTGACTTCGGGCGAATACGCAGATATTCCCTGTGGGAGACGATGGAGTACGCCGACCCCGAGTCAATCTCCATCCTTATTGGGACCCCCTGAACCAGTACCTCAACAAAAAATCAGGGCCGCTCCAACTGCACACTGTGGACCGCCTGGTCGCGGTTCTCGGGAACCCGTCGAGATGCGCATTGCTCCTGGGGCTCGTCGTTGAAGATGTGCCCGACCCCGTCTGCCTTGCATTGGGGCCGTTCCACCTGGCCCTTGCCGTCGTCTCGACGCCGCTTGCAGACCCTTGCGATGTGCCCACGCCGCCCGCAGTTGTGGCACTCCGCCTTCCGGAATGGGCATCGGCTCTGGTCGTGGGATGCCCCGCATCCATTGCAGCAGCGGTCCTCTCTGGCACGGTCTCGCCTCTCCGGTCTCCTCTGCACCCGTTGCACGTCCTCGTCCTCACTGCAGTCGGAGGTGGACGTGGAGGACTCGGAGGCCCCTCGCTCTCTGTGGGAGGAAGACAAGCAGGAGCCGCAGTAAGGGCTAAAACCAGGTTTATTGCATCGTAGTAAAGTGAACATGAGGTACAGGTGAAACAACAGCCTTAGTTATAGTACATTTTGAATAGCCTGGGTAACAGTCCACGCCCATCTTCTCCAGATGCAGTAGAGGCAGTAGTATCCTACCCGATGCAGTAGAGGCAGTAGTATCCTGCCCGATGCAGTAGAGGCAGTAGTATCCTGACCTTCAGGTATGGAGGTGAATGGGTATCCTGTGTCCAACGCTGCTACTGCAGGTGCAGCATTGTTCTTTAACAGCTTGATACAATGAAACAATGATTGCTTACAGTAGATACAATTGACAGATACAAATCCGTTAAAGGGATACTTATCACAGAACATTCAGTACATAACATCTTGTCTCTCAGGGCATAAAAAAAGAGCCTCAAACCCAAAGCAGACATATATTAGAGAACACAGTCTTATAGGTAAGGTAACCGTAATGGTTACCCTTTCTTGAAAGCCAGTCGTATCTGACTCTAGGGTTCAGTGCTCATCTCTGTTTATAGCCAAAGAGCCAGCGCTGTCTGCATTTACAGATGTTTCTGTGGACATGTGGCAGGTATGCCTAGACACCGAAGTGTATGGAACACTGTTTACCTTCCCACCAAAGTGGTACCTGTTTAACTACTTGCAATTTCTTTCTTTCGAACTGTTAGGTTGGCAGGAGCTGGGACAGAGACGGGTGCACATTCCATCATGCAGTACTTGGGTTTTGAACTGCTGATCTTCTGCCTCCCAGTCAGCATCTTAACCACTTGAGCCACTGCAATCTTATAGGTAGCCTGGGCCCCAAGGCTTTATAGGTCATAGCCTGGGCTTTTAATTATGCCCAGAAACAAATTGGCAGCTGGTGAAATTTTCCTTAAAAGTATAGCAAATAAACAAAACAAGAATGTTGTAGCACTTTGAAGACTAACGGTTACATTTTAATGTTAGCTTTACTGAATCAAGTCCACTTTGTCAGACATGGGAGTGGGTTTAAAGGTGAACCAATTGTACCTTAGAATTGATCCAGATCAAAAAAAAATATCATAGTCAGCCTCACTTCCCTTTCCAAAGTGTTCTGAATGTGACCTTAAGCTGGTGTGGGGCCTAGTCCGTGTGGCCCTATACACCCACCCCTTAGTTTTCCTTTCAACTGGTGAGGAGACGTTTGCACTGGTCATTCATATAGACATGTAACCAAATACTGTACTGTGTTCATCACTCAGTGAGGAGTTTGCATACATCAATTCATCTTAAGCTATTTCATATGTGTTGTCCACATATGTGCCGCCAAACTGGGACTGCTGCCTGAGCCACTCCCAGAGCCCTTGCCACCGGCTCCGGGAGGAGAAACAGCTGCGCCCAGCGCCCCTCCCCTTGACCATCGGGTGGGGAGTTTAAAAGGCGCTGGAGGCACCAGAGATCCTGGTGCTGCCGCCAAACTGGGACTGCTGCCTGAGCCACTCCCAGAGCCCTTGCCACCAGCTCCGGGAGGAGAAACAGCTGCGCCCAGCGCCCCTCCCCTTGACCATCGGGTGGGGAGTTTAAAAGGCACTGGAGGCACCAGAGATCCTGCTGCTGCCGCCAAACTGGGACTGCTGCCTGAGCCACTCCCAGAGCCCTTGCCACCGGCTCCGGGAGGAGAAACAGCTGCGCCCAGTGCCCCTCCCCTTGACCATCGGGTGGGGAGTTTAAAAGGCGCTGGAGGCACCAGAGATCCTGCTGCTGCCGCCAAACTGGGACTGCTGCCTGAGCCACTCCCAGAGCCCTTGCCACCGGCTCCGGGAGGAGAAACAGCTGCGCCCAGCGCCCCTCCCCTTGATCATCGGGTGGGGAGTTTAAAAGGCGCTGGAGGCACCAGAGATCCTGCTGCTGCCGCCAAACTGGGACTGCTGCCTGAGCCACTCCCAGAGCCCTTGCCACCGGCTCCGGGAGGAGAAACAGCTGCACCCAGCGCCCCTCCCCTTGACCATCGGGTGGGGAGTTTAAAAGGCGCTGGAGGCACCAGAGATCCTGCTGCTGCCGCCAAACTGGGACTGCTGCCTGAGCCACTCCCAGAGCCCTTGCCACCGGCTCTGGGAGGAGAAACAGCTGCGCCCAGCGCCCCTCCCCTTGACCATCGGGTGGGGAGTTTAAAAGGCGCTGGAGGCACCAGAGATCCTGCTGCTGCCGCCAAACTGGGACTGCTGCCTGAGCCACTCCCAGAGCCCTTGCCACCGGCTCCGGGAGGAGAAACAGCTGCGCCCAGCGCCCCTCCCCTTGACCATCAGGTGGGGAGTTTAAAAGGCACTGGAGGCACCAGAGATCCTGGTGCTGCCGCCAAACTGGGACTGCTGCCTGAGCCACTCCCAGAGCCCTTGCCACCGGCTCCGGGAGGAGAAACAGCTGCGCCCAGCGCCCCTCCCCTTGACCATCGGGTGGGGAGTTTAAAAGGCGCTGGAGGCACCAGAGATCCTGGTGCTGCCGCTGCCACCTCAGCAGTTTTTGGCAGGCGGGGCCTGCAGTGAAGATGCCGAATGTCGCCACCGCTGCACCTCGGGCCCACCTTTCATCACTCGCCTCCGGCCAGGACTTTAAAAAAGCTGTGTGAGGCACTAGAACTTTCATTTTTGTATTTTTATCTGCTGGCGGGGTTGGATTGAGTGTGTGTGACAGTTGATGTTGTTAGTGTGGCTGTAGTGCAGTCACACTTTATATTGCCTATATTGTGTTTTTGTATTATTGTATTTTGTAACTGAGAATTACCACTTTGTGGAAATTTCTATTGTACCTGTAATTTATTTGTGTTTCTGGGTTTACATTGTATCTTTACTATTTGTTTGGGACTGGATCGTCCTCTTCTTTGGCTTTGTTAGGGACCTATGAGCTATGGGGTTATGTTTTGGGGACATTAGTAGTTGAGTGTTTATGTTTGGGTCTGTATTAAACGCGATAATGTTGTATTGTTAACATTGTAGAAATTACCATTTTGTAGAGAATTCTAGTGTAATTTATTTGTATTACCTGTATTGTACTTACTGTTGGTTTTGTTTATATTTTGACTGTATATTGTGTATTTGATTATGTTGTAATGCCGCCCAGAGTCGGCCATGTGCTGAGAGGGGTGGGGTACAAATTAAAATTATTAGTATTATTATTATTATTATTATTCTCTATTTGGGCAGGGTTTGGTTGCTCATGTTAAGTGGACATTTTGATGTGGTTTTAGAATTTATTAAAGGTTTTATCAAACTTTCATCAGTGGGGTTTTCACAGCTGAAAGTTGTTGCTTGCATTTTTTTATTTTTCTTATCCTCATGGTGGTATAGTTCATAGGTCAGAATAAGTAAACCAACAAACAAAATCCAATGTACATCTGATCCAAAATGATTATTTTAGTCCAGGTGCACTGACCTTTATCTCATTTTCCCCCTTTCCCTTTCCCCCTCATGCACAACTTTGCTTCTGTATTTTAAATTCAATTTTATATTCTCTTAGTGCTTCTCGCAACATTGCTTGTAGAGAACCCCACAGCAAGAAAATACCTATGGAACACATGACTTATGGTGACTTAAGACTTCAGCCCATATTCATCTAAAAGTATTTATCATTTGATATTCATTTTTATGTTTGCAGTTTCTAGACTTAAGAGGATAAAAGGAAGTAGTAACTTTATACTCTTAAAGAACTGAACAAGGATGTGTATGAGTCTCTTTCTGTGTGTGTATGTGTAATGTGCTGTCAAATCAGAACCAAGTGACAGCAATCCTAATAGGGCTTTCAAGGTAAGTGTAATGTTTAAGGAGTGGCTTCCATGGCTAAATGGGGACTCAGATCCAGGTCTCCCGAGTCCCAAGGTGCATCTACATTAGAACACTAAACCAGAATAATTCAGCTTGGCTTCAATTTTTATTCAAAGCCTGCATTACATTTTTAATTGGAAATCAGGCCTTGTAGATGGTCTGAAAGAATGTTTTTAGAGTTGACTGTTTGTACTGAATAACAGTCCAGTCCACAGCCCCCCCCCCAACACACACACACTTTCCTCTGATTCTGCCTCTGTCTGTCTTTTCGTCCTCTGTTCTCACCTCTGCCAATCATTTTATGTTTGACAGTTTGTGTGCATGTATTTTAAGAAAACAAAACTACAAAAGGAAACCTCCTTTGCAATCTTATTAATGCCAACCCAAGAATATTAAAATATGTTCTATAAATGGGAAACAGTTGGGCTTTGAAATATATGCACACACTCACAAACAAACACATGCATACACGCACATGCACACACACACACACCTATGTGCAACACTGGTGATGCCCACTGTATTTGGTCAGTGATAAGTTGAAAGACTGATCTAGTGCTAATCTTTCAACTCATCTGAACTTTTGTGGAAGGTTTAGACCCATTCCCCCTCCTCCCTTCTGTGATCTCTGGGCTCCAGCAGAAAGAAAACAGTCTTCATCTTCTTGTGCCATATCTGATTCTGAATATTGGCTGCCATCACGGTCATCAGCCATGAAGATTGTCCTGAGAATATAATGCGGTGGCCTTCCATTTGCCTTCCACATTGCAGTGTGACACCTGTATCACTGATCCAGTTCCACAAGTCATTTTCTGGTCCTGAACCCTCTTGGCACACAAAGTCTTCATCCTCCCCTGGCCAGTATTGATGAAGTTGCTGCCCTCCATCAAGATGAAGTTAATCCACTTGGGGACATCACCCTTCCCTGGCCATTAGTCCTCAGGATTGGCAGGTTAGTTAACCACTGCCTTGCACTGCCAGCAAATCAGCGTTGAGTTGCTGGCAGTATGGTCTACTCTATTACCATAGCAGAATAACTTGGCCAGACAGCAAGAAAACAGTCAGGGGTTTTAAATGTGCAGACACACACACAGGACACATGGGGTTCCTTCCCAGCCTTTCTTCTTGGATATCATTCTTTCTCTCCAATGGTGACACCTTTTCTTTAAATAAAGAGAGAAATCCCTGGGAAATTTTTTTCCCAATTGCCCACTCAGTTATTTACCTAGCAATAAGGTGAAAGCACTGCAGTGGCTCAAGTCGCTAAGACGCTGACTGGGAAGCAGAAGGTCAGCAGTTCGATTCCCGAGTACTGCAGGATGGAAATGAGCTCCCGTCTTCATCCCAGCTCCTGCCAACCTAGCAGTTCGAAAGCAAGAAATTGCAAGTAGATAAATAGGAACCACTTCGGTGGGAAGGTAACAGCATTCCGTGCGCTCCGGTGTCCAGTCATGCCTGCCACATGACCACGGAAACGTCTGCAGAAGCAGACAGCGCTGGCTCTTCGGCTTAGAAACAGAGATGAGCACTGCACCCTAGAGTCGGATACGACTGGCCTTCGAGCAAGGGAAACCTTTACCTTTACCTACTAATCTCAAATACCTTTTTTAAAAAAAATATTAAAAAGTGCCTTGAAAATGGAAAGAATACAGAAGCACCCAACATAATTCCCCCAACTGCTCACATTATCAAAACACCAACAGACAAACCCTGATCCTTACAACAAAGATCACAACTGACTGTGTGGGGGAAAGTTCCATCGAATTGTTTTGGCATGAAAAAAATAGAAGCCCTCCAGTGGGAAAGGGAAAAGGCCATTTGGGGGGCAAAAAGTGCCAAATAAATTCAATTCAGCCTTTGTGTCATGTGATCAGTAAAACATAAATCAAATTCACCTGTACACAGAAAGAGCCTACTCAAAGATAGTGGTATCTTTGAACCACAATCGGGCATACCCTGGTAATGGTAACCTTGTGTTGCCAGCTAATCTTTAATTTAATTTAATTTAATTTAATTTAATTTAATTTAATTTAATTTAATTTAATTTAATTTAATTTAATTTAATTTAATTTAATTTAATTTAATTTTTTTATTTGTTCACCGCCCACTCAGACAAAAGCCTGACTCAGGGCAGCTTACATAAACTAAAAAACCCATACAATAAAAATAGTTTTAAAAAACCAAACTGCCCCCCCCTCACTTAAAACTCCCACCCACCCCATACAGGAGAGAGAGGATGAATCTCATGGCAAGAGCCAGCGGGCAGGAACCACATTGCCCTCAAGGCCCCATACCTGCCCCACTAGCCAGGTCTTAAGTCCTTTCCTGAAGGGCAGCAACTCTGTCTGCAACCTTAGGTCTATTGGCAGGAGGTTCCAAAGGGCTGGAGCGGACATGGAGAAGGCCCTTGTTCTTGTGCCAGAGAGGTGAGCCCCTCTGGTCAATGGAACAATCAGGGACCCTCTCCGGTCCACTTTGGTTGGATGAACAGATGTTCTTAGGTATCCTGGCCCACTACCATATAGGGCTTTAATGGTCATAACCAGCACCTTGAATTGCACCCGGAGACAAAATGGTAACCAGTGCAGCTCCCGGAGCAGGGGCGAGGCACGGGCATAATGCCCCCACCCCATCACCACCCAGGCTGCTGCATTCTGGACCAGCTGCAGTCTCTGAATGGTTGACAAAGGCAGCCCCATGTAGAGCACATTGCAATAGTCCAGTCTGGAGGTGACCAAAGCATGTGTGACCGTAAGCAAGGAGTCCCTATCCAGGAGCAGGCGCAACTGACGTATCACACAAAGTTGTGCGAAGACCCTCCTGGCCATGGCTGCTACCTGCTCTTCTAGCAGCAGTTGAGAATCTAGCAGGACCCCCAAGTTGTGCACGGGGCCCGTCTGGGGCAGAGACACCCTGTCCAAGACCAAGGATGGCAGCTCCCGGAATAACATAGGCCCCCGAACCCACAGCCACTCAGGCTTGCTAGGATTCAGCTGTAACCCACTGGCCCCCATCCAGACCCCCACAACCTCCAGACAGCCCGATAGGACTTTGACAACATCGCTGGGGTCCCCACGGGCCGAGATGTACAACTGAGTGTCATCCGCGTACTGATGGTACCGCACCCCGTGGGAACAAATGATCTCACCCAGCGGCTTCAAGTAGATGTTAAATAGGAGAGGAGAGAGCACCAAGCCCTGAGGCACCCCACTCTGAAGGGGCCTAGGACTGGACTTCTCACTCTCCAACCATACTGACTGGGTCCAACCCTTCAGGAATGAGGAGAACCAGGACAATACAGTACCCTGGATCCCCAACCCTTTGAGTCATCCGAGAAGAATGCCGTGGTCAACAGTATCAAAGGCCGCTGAGGTCAAGGAGAGCAAGAACAGACAGATCACCACCATCTTGCTCCCACCAGAGATCATCCATCAGCGCGACCAATGCTGTCTCCGTACCATACCCGGGTCTGAATCCAGACTGGAAAGGGTCCAGATAATCTGCTTCATCCAGGACACCCTGCAGCTGACACACCACTGCTTTCTCCAGTAGATCAAGCAAAGCGAACTGCAGGATGAACTCACCAAAATGTCCTTCATTTTTTGTAGTTTCACATCTTACCTAGACATGGAAGAAGAAGAAGAAGAAGAAGAAGAAGAAGAAGAAGAAGAAGAAGAAGAAGAAGAAGAAGAAGAAGAAGAAGAAGAAGAAGAAGAAGAAGAAGAAGAAGAAGAAGAAGAAGAAGAAGAAGAAGAAGAAGAAGAAGAAGAAGAAGAAGAAGAAGAAGAAGAAGAAGAAGAAGAAGAAGAAGAAGAAGAAGAAGAAGAAGAAGAAGAAGAAGAAGAAGAAGAAGAAGAAGAAGAAGAAGAAGAAGAAGAAGAAGAAGAAGAAGAAGAAGAAGAAGAAGAAGAAGAAGAAGAAGAAGAAGAAGAAGAAGAAGAAGAAGAAGAAGAAGAAGAAGAAGAAGAAGAAGAAGAAGAAGAAGAAGAAGAAGAAGAAGAAGAAGAAGAAGAAGAAGAAGAAGAAGAAGAAGAAGAAGAAGAAGAAGAAGAAGAAGAAGAAGAAGAAGAAGAAGTTGTTTGAGTAGATATACTCAGGCTGCAGTCCTACAGACATTTACCTGGGAGCAAATCCCACTGAAGACAATGGGACCTGCTTTGAAGTAGACATATATATATATATATATATGCACACTATTAGTGGAAGAGAAGAAAGCTGTAAGTATATATTTTATTTACCAAATTTATTCTGTTCTTCCCTCAAGGAGGACATTATGGTGTACATGAAATTGCTACACTATTTTCTTAATGATAGTATAACAAGCAACTCTGAGATGTGGCTTGTTTCAGGCCACCCAGTAAACCTCATAGTTTATTTGGGATTTGAACCCAGCCTCTAAAGCTGTACATTCCACAACTCCATTGGGAATTCATTACAACTGAAAAATGCATCCTAAACCTCTTGCAGAAAGAAACTTTTCTGGATTCAACCATTTAAGTAAAAGTAGCATTTTTGCACACTTCCCAGGAATTGTTAAAAGAACAGAATGCCCTTCTCCCCAACAATTTGCATGTTTGCATGGTTTAGGGCTGCTTCAAAGAAATAAAATCCATGCTACCTCTGTGAACAACAATTTAAAATGCAAAGGATACAAAATCAAGCAGTAAAAAAATACCCATGTTCACAGCTTAATCAATAGAGATAAATACTCAAAGCAGGTAAAAGGCAAGACCAGAAGAACAAAATCTCACAACCTAAACATCTTATTAAGTAGTAAGATTTGGAAAAATGTAACAAAATCAAGACTGAAATTTTTAGATCCTTATTCTGTGAATACAAAATATAAAACTGCTCAGCAGATGAAAGAAAAACTGCATTGTTTTCCTCTGCAAATCTCTGTATGCGCAGGTGACCTATCCTCCCTAGTGGAGCTATCCTCTCCCTTAATCCTCTGCAATATTCATATTTCACACCCGGAACTGAAACAAGACAATGTTTGACTTTGTTTGAATGCAGAGGATGGTGAAATCCACATGGGTTTATAGCTGAGACTCATGATATTATTAGACAAGATTTCCACAGACAAATCTTCACCCAACATTTTCCAGGAAGATGAAATATGTCTGTGTGCTTTTTATTCATATAAATGCCTTTCAGGGTTGTTGTTTTTAAATGGGGGAGGCAATATTGTATTGCGTTCATGCAGTTACATCTTTTCAGCCTTCACAGGTTCAAGAAGCTGTAACTTCATGGGTCATTTATGATCTCAATCACTCTTTCTTTCTTTCTTTCTCTCTCTCTCTCTCTCTCTGCGTGCAAGAGTTTGCGTGCCGTTTTTATAATGTTTTCATTGATGTCAAGTCCTTGGTATAAAAACAAGACTAGCGCTGTACTAATTTACCCCATGGTCTCCCGTGTCTTCTTTTGCCTCTTTCCCTGTGCAACTGACATAGCTGCAGGACTGTTTACTCCACGGCTTATTTCCCCTTTATCCTTGATGTCCCAGGATGTCAAAGGCTGTGAATTTAATATTGATTTTATAAAGTACTTTTACTGTAACATGTCAGCTTGGATTAGCTTCAACCTCGAGGAAGCTCAGGCACTGAGCTGGATTTGCACGCAATGTGGGTCTCCGGCTCTCAGACTCTTTACCCGAGCCAATGCTTTATTTATAAGAGTGACAGTGCACTGCGAAAGCAGGGACAGGGCACAGCCCCCAGCTATCCCTGTGTCTTGTATACACAGCATCAGTGCCCTGTGTATACATTAGGCTTGAAAATGTAAGTGGATCAGAGAGACATATCATTTGCTGGTATGTAAACAGACAGATGAGTTTATAGATCGCATTAAACCCCAGTGGCTGTAAGGAGTGGAAAGAATGACACATCTTCCCCAACCCCCACACTCTTCCTTCTTTCTTTCTTTCTTTCTTTCTCTCTCTCTCATTTTTTTTTCCTTTCATGCTTCTGGTGCCACTTATAATGGAAAGCATAACATATTTGCAACATATGGAGATTTCTTCCACAATTACAACATCTGTGCAAGGAATCCTCCTCTTAGCAGTGTGCTCCCCTTCATGTATAAGAGACACAAAGGTGCCTTGTACAAAGTGATCACGTGGAATATGCAGGCACAGAGAGATTTCCTGGAAGGAGAGGGTTGCCACATAGGAAATCCCCACACCTAGAGCGGCTTTTGGTTGCTTTATTTTTCAGTGGCAGGGGAGACACTGAAGATTATGTTTATCAGAGAATTAGTATGTTGAGCTAACAATCAACATCTTTGTTACCACTATTATCACTCTTTGTGAATGAACTGCTTTTTTAGTTAACTCTTCCCACCGTCCCAAAATTTCAGAGATTAAATAGCAAAGCTTCAGGACCTAGCTGAGTATTGATCTTCTTTTAGAATCAGTGTATGTCAAATTATTGTTTTCCTTTGCATTGTTTTCAGGATCTTTGTTTGAGGGTGTGTGACTTGTTAGTACCATTTCTCCCTTGTTTTTCTTATGAGACACAGGCAAATTGAATTGATTTGCAGCCTGTATTGCATTTGAATTGACAGTCGATGGTCACACAGAAGCGGCAAACTGATTTGGGAGTTCAGCATTCCCTCTTAATGTGATGCGATTCACATTTCAACCTAAAGCAGGGGTTTGCATCCTATGGCCAGACCTGGCCCGCAGTGGCAAATCATCCAGTTTCTGGTGACAACCCTAGAAGCTGAAGCGGATGCATTTATGACAGATGTAAACACATACACGCCTGTGCAAACAGCTCCCTGTGGTTTATGGCAGCATTTATGGTGGAGGAAACCACATGTCCAGCCTGCTCAACTGTCTGAAGGGGAATGGTCAGGCCCATGGCACAAAAAGGTTGAGAACTCCTGACCTAGAGCCTCTCTTCTCTCCTTCCTTGCTAAACTAGGATATAAATGCTAGTGATTGTGTTATACACACTTTATCACTAACACACACACACACACACTTATATACACACACACACACACACACACACACACACACACACACACACAAGGGAGGTGAACATCACATCCAACTGCCTACCCCACTGGAACACCACCCACAAACACACATCCAATCTTTTAAAGAACAAACCAACGGATCAGTTTGAATTATTCCAGCTTTAAAAAGGTAGAAGCTTCCAGCAGCAGAGGAAAGCTGCTTTTGGAGCAAAAAGAGCCAGACTGATTCAAATCACCCTTTGCATCATGAAGAAATAATTCAAATTCATCAATTTTATAAGCGATTTTATAAACAAAATAAATTTCAGGGTATTTGTTCATCTAGTTGCAGCCATACTGAGAGATGACAGATGTAATTTACTGACTAAAGAATTTGCGGCCTGACAGATAGACTTTGGATTGAGGGAGGGTTCTGGATTGCCAAATAGTTCATTTCCATTTAATTTGCTTGCCTCTCTTTAAAAAGTTGAGTCAAAATACAATTATCTCCTCTTCTTCCCAAATTGCTAATGAGAAATGAGAATGGCCACCTTTAGCATATAGTCTTGAGAATTCAACATGGAGCAATTTGTGCCAACTGATTGCACAAAGTTAATGAAAAATTAACTATTTAATACGTTAGCTTTTTGTGGCTGCACAGAACAGCTGTGCATTAGGTCAGGCCATGTCTACCCACCCCCACCCCCCACAACATATTTTCTGTAGGTTGCTTTCAGCTTCATCCATGTCCCATCCCCCAACTTTCTCAGCTGGGACTTAAAACTATTGAGATCTCTGGAGCAAAGTGAAAATATTTCTTGATTTAATTCATTTATAGTTCTAGAGGCCGTAACTTCAAAGCCTAAGTCGCGATGATACTATATAATAAATTATTGCTGTTATTATTCTATTTTTGTCTCAAAGGTTGCTGGTGTTTTGTTTTGGGTTTTGTTTGGTTTTTTTTTTAAAAGGAATATTCTAATGGAGTGCTAGTTTGACATCTTATCAAGATGAAGATGAGTTTTCTCTTTCCTCCAAAAATTAAGTTATTCCATGTGGGGAAAAAAATCAAAAATGTTGGAAAGCGGTTTTAAAAACATTGATAGTTGTAGTTGTAAGGTTTATTTGTACTTGAAAGCTATTCTTGTAAACATTTACAGTGGTACCTCATACAACAATTTAAATCCATTCCACAGGGCTCATTGTTGTACGAAACAATTGCTATACGATGCATGCATCGTATAGCGATTTTCCCTATGGGATGCATCGTACAACGATATTTTTTTTTTTTGCTAAGTGGTTTTTCCCATTGAAAAATTGTTGTATGATTTTTTTCCATCGGGAAAATTGTTATGCAGGACACCATTTCCCCCAAAAACCTAATTGTTATGTGATTTCATTGCTATATGGGGCGATTGTTGTATGAGGTTCCACTGTATATATCTTATTTATTCCATAATTTTTTGGAACAAATATCACCAGACTAGTTTGCACACAACACCAAACCATGGTTTGAGCAATACAAGCATGAGTAAAATCAGACATTCTTTTTCCTGTTCTCCTAATTGCAGCTAGAAAGACCTCACTACCATGTTTTAGTATTGTGCAAAAACAGCCCAGTGTGTTCAGTTCAATTTGTAGAGGTTGGTGGCATTTGTAGGGTAATGCCTACAGTAATGCCATAACACAAATGTAGCAACCTGTTTTTCTCCAGATGTTTTGAACCTGAAGTATGACAATGATAGAATCTGCCTGACAGGGTCTGTTGCCACAGTTGTTATAATGTACTGTTTGTGATATGAATGCTCTGGCTCCATTCACAGTACTTCATATTGACTAGAGTGTAAACCTAATGGAAATAATTATGAATTACTTCTGAGTGGAAATGAACTAGACTGAGCTGCATGAAGTGTAATGTAAATGCTGAGTAATGTTTTTATCTTCTGTAGCAAGCTATAGACCAGGGGTGGCCAATCTTTTTACAGCACAGGCCTGACCATGCCCCCAGACAGTTGAGTGGGCCAGACAATGACCCCTAGAAGCGGAAGAGGGCACATTTACAGCTGTCGTAAATGCACCCACTTCTGCATTTATGACAGCCATGGGCGCGTTTGCACATGTGTGGGCATGGGCGTGTTTTACGGCAGACATAAACATACCAGCTTTCACTTCTGGGAGCAGCAGAGGCAGTGATGGGCCAGATGGAATGGCAATGAGAGCCAGGGTTGGCCCAAGGGACATAGGTTGGGAACCCCTGCTATAGACTTTGAATAAAACCTTAATGAGAGGCAAGTGGGTTAAAGAAATTGTTAGGCTAACATGCAGATCTTTAAACAATGCCTAAAGTGCTCTTATGGAATAATCTATTCTTTGTACAGGAATGTGTCTAGATTTAGTAATACTTACCTTAGGTGCACTGAAATAAATTTGACATTAACTGGTAAATTAAGTCCTACTGAGTCCAGTGAGTTTATGCTAAGTAAGTATGGACCTAATAGAAATACTGTTCCATAACTGATGCCTGAGGGATGGGTAAGTCAACTTTCTTCTTCTGTCCTATGGTCTTTCTGACTCTATTTAGTCCTTTTCATTGTATGGAAGCTTTGGGAGTTAAGGAATGGAAAGAAGAAGACTTTAATTCCTAAAAATTGTCAACACCAGATGATGCCATCACTCTTCCACAGGTATAATTTATACTACAGCTTGGAAATTAAAAGAAATAGCTTTATTATGGTCTATGACTAGCACAGTAAAACAAGAGGTAAAAATTTAAATGCTTAAAATGTATTTAAAACATATTACCTGCATTAAAAAAACATATCAATTCAAAGTTAAAAGAAATAGAATGAAAATAAAGGTAAATAATCCATTAACGAAAGCAATGATGGCGGTTTGGAAAAATATTAAAGAGAAAATAGTGCCGGGAATTTCCCCGATAATGGATCTGGAAGATGTTAAGACTTTCCCTTTGAAAGTAGACAAAATAATAAAGGATATACTTCTGAGAAATGATGTGTTTCTGTTAAAAGATTGGATAAAAATGATGGATGACTTGGAATTAAGAGCTGAAGTGTTTAAACAGATGAAATTGAACTGGTTACAAATAATTTTGGTTAAAAAAATGGGGGAAGAGATATAAAGAGGAGTTCAGTTTACAGAGAGGGAAAACAGAATTTGAGGAGATGATTTGTAAAATAAGAAAAGGAGAAATGGAGATAAAAGGTTTAGTAAGTAAAATATATAGAATTTTGAATAAGGATGAAAGCTCACAAAATGTGTTGAGAATACTATGGGAAGAAGATTTAAATATAAGAATTTCGGAATCACAGTGGAAGACTAAATGGAGGAGAAGAATTATGAAAAATCTTTCTGTAAGATTAAAAGAACATAATTATAAAATATTGTGGAGGTGGTACCTGACTCCAGTTAAATTGTATCGAATGGATAATAGTAAATCAAGAGATTGCTGGAGATGTAAAAGTGAGCTTGGAACATATGAACACATGTGGTGGAGTTGTAAAGTGGTTAAGATTTTTTGGAAACTAATTGTGAAAGAAATTTCAGTGATTACTAAAGTTGATATAAAACTGGAGCCAGGTATCGCCTTGCTGACGGGATTGGATGATATAAATATGAGTACAAACAAAAAAGAACTGGTGTCAATAATGTTAACGGCTGCAAGACTGTGTATAGCAAGAAGGAAAAGTGATTTAAGGTTAAAAATTGATGAATGGTATAAAGAAATGTGGGAAATTGCATTAAATGATAAATTGACATGTGAATTGAAGGTTTATGTTTATGTTTATGTTTAATTGGATTTATACCCCGCTCCACTCAGCCCAAAAGGCCAACTCAGAGCGGCTTACAACACAATAATATAAGTACAATTACAACAAAAAATTAATATACATACAATTAACATACAATTATAACAATATAATAATACAAAAATACAATATAATCATAACACATCAAAATATAGACATAATATAACAGCATGAAAATACAATAGGAAAACAATAGTAATACAATACAATAAATTACACAATGAATTATACAATAGACATTTAATTACACAGTCCCTCGGCTACTAATCCCATGGCCCGCACATTATTGAACGGAGCCAAAGAAGAAGACAACCCGGCCCCAACACAGCCGAGGCCAGGAAATGGACCGGCAACTCTGGCGGTGCGGCTTTGAATGTCCCGCCGCAACAACGCCAGTCAGCTGTGCTCCCACCTCCCCCACCGGTGGGGCGGGGGAGGGAGCCGTGGTGGACTGGCAGGTGCCGCTCGTTCCACCGGCCGGCTGCCGGTCGAAAGCCCCGCCGGGCTTGGTGGAAGCTGGGGCGGCTTTTGAGGGCGATGGAAAGCCCTCAGGTGCCGCTCGTTCCACCAGCCGGCTGCCGGTCGAAAGCCCCGCCGGGTTTGGTGGAGGCTGGGGCGGCTTTTGAGGGCGATGGAAAGCCCTCAGGTGCCGCTCGTTCCACCGGCCGGCTGCCGGTCGAAAGCCCCGCCGGGCTTGGTGGAAGCTGGGGCGGCTTTTGAGGGCGATGGAAAGCCCTCAGGTGCCGCTCGTTCCACCGGCCGGCTGCCGGTCGAAAGCCCCGCCGGGCTTGGTGGAGGCTGGGGTGGCTATTGGTGAAGAAAGGTATTTTAAAAGAGAACAAATTTTGGGAAATATGGAAACCATTTGTGGAATTTGTCCTTGTGAGTGATAAAGGGGATAAGCCGGTACCTCAACATATGCAAGCGCGGTGCCAAAATGGCCGCCGCACTCTTTGCGGGGGGCCCCACCCGGACGCAGACATCCGGGCTAGTAAGGGGGCGTGGCCACCCCTCTATAAAAGGGGTGGCCACGAGGCAGCCTCGCTGCCATTTTACGAGAAGCGATCGAGCGGAGAGGTTCACTCCGACGCTGCTCCCCGGATTGCTCCTTTGCTAAACTTCGATCGGAGGATATCTCTCCTCCGATCAGCGCCTGCTTGGTGGCTATGGCACCCAAGCGCAAGGCCCAGGTGGCAGTATACCTAAGGGCTCGTCCTGATTTGGCCATCCCAATGGTCCAGTACCTGGACAATATTTACCGGGCTGTGGTTGATTTCCCTGGCCCGTCATGGTTGGCCTATGATGAAGAATTCAGGATGAGGGTGGCCCTTCACCCTGAGATGAGGTGTATATGACCCCCACGTGGCCAGCGCCTGGTGACCAGTACCACTGTGGCCATGCCATACAGCGGGCTGCTACTACAGACTCCCCGCCAGCCGGCGGGACAGGGGGTTCCAGCCCACCTGCTGTGTTGGAGTTTCTCGCCAACGGAGTGTGCAACAAGCGCCAGTGTAGATTCAGGCACGAGTGCCCTTCTTGTTCTGGCCCTCATGCCGCGTCCGCGTGCCCGCGGGCCGGTGGGTCACAAGGCAGAGGAAGGGGTTTTCAGGGGGCGGCCAGAGCTACCTCTGATGGTGCTACCCATTCAAAAGGAGCCCTCCCCAATTAATGTCCCGGTGCTCGAACGATGGCTGCGCGCTTAAACAAGATGACGCGATATACCTGCTTGAGGGCTTCCAGTTTGGCTTCCGCATACCCTTTGAAGGTGTTCGTGGGCCTCAGGATGCCCCGAACCTACTGTCTCTCAAGGGTAATGAGGACATTGCTGCGGAGCAGATAGCCAAGGAGGTTAAGGCACATAGGGTGGCAGGGCCGTTTCTCGACCCACCATATCCTAACTTGAAGGTATCCCCTCTAGGTTTAGTCCCTAAGAAGTCCCCAGGTGAATTCCATCTAATCCACCACCTTTCTTACCCTGCGGGTTCCTCAGTCAATAATGCTATACCGGATGACCCTTGCTCTGTTAGGTATACGTCCTTTGACCAGGCCTTACAGATGGTACGCTTTTGTGATCCCGGGGCGCTATTGGCAAAGTGTGATATCAAATCGGCATTCCGATTGTTGCCAGTGCACCCGGATGACTTTCGGGGCAAGTTTTATGTGGACAAGGCCATGCCTTTCGGCTGTTCAATTTCCTGTTTGGCCTTCGAACGATTTAGCACTTTCCTCCACTGGGCTTTTGTTTGTAGGTCAGGGTCCCGGTCTGTAGCCCACTACCTCGATGATTTTTTGTTCGGGGATGGGCATGACACGGGCACGTGTGCACGCCTGCTCACCACGTTTCAGGTGTTTATGTGGGAACTGGGTGTACCCCTAGCACCTGAAAAGACAGAGGGCCCAGCCACCACCCTTATCTTTTTAGGTATTGAAATCGACACCGTCGCTCAGACATCCAGGTTGCCTATGGAAAAGGTGACTCGGATCTCTGACGCAATTTTGGCAATGCTTGCCAAGCGTAAGGTGTCTCTCCGTGAGTTGCAGGTCCTGCACGGCCACCTCAACTTCGCCTGTAAGGTAGTGACACCAAGCAGAGCCTTTGCCAGGCGTCTGTGTGACGCTATGGTGGGCCTTTCTAAATGACACCACAGGTTACGGCTGACTAAGGGTTTACGAGCAGACCTTGCGGTTTGGCTCACATTCCTACAGGACTTTAATGGTGTCTCCTTTTGGAGATCTGAGCTTCTGGTCAGCTCCCTATTCCAAGTACAGTTGGAAGCCTCCGGCTCCCTAGGCTATGGGATTTATTTTGAAGGACAGTGGGCCTATGGTCAATGGCCTCGGACATGGCAGGGCACGGATCGCTTACACGATCTAACGTTCCTGGAGTTTTTTCCAATTTTGGGGGCCCTCATGCTCTAATGGGTGGGCTAATTCGTTGGTTCACTTTTGGTGTGACAATGCTGCGGTGGTACACATTGTCAATGCCCAAACATCTAAATCCCCCAGAGTCATGGCCTTAGTTAGCCAATTCGTTCTTAGGTCCTTGTGCCTTAATGTGCTCTTCAGGGCCAGATATGTGCCAGGCATTAATAACGACATTGCTGATGCTTTATCACGCCTGCAGATCTCCCGGTTCCGTGCCTTGGCTCCAGACGCAGAAGAACTTCCCTCTCCACTCCCGGCCGAGATTTGGACATTTGGCGAGGAGAGGTGAACAGGGTGATCGGCATGTCTTTGGCACCTCGCACGCATAAGGCGTATCAACATACACTCCTCCAATTTAGGACCTTTTGTAGGCAAAGGCAGTTGCCTGAAGTGTGGCCGATACCGGTCGACTAGATTTTACAGTATATGGTACACCTTCATGATCAGGGGTTGGCCCCATGCACTATCGCCACTAGGCTTTCTGCCTTGGCATTTATGTCCAAGGCACTGGGTTTTACTGACTGCGTGAATGACTTCCGCATACGCCATCTTGGCTGCAATGATCTAGCACAGATCACTGGCCTTTCCTTAAAAATGTCGGTGTGCAGTGACCTGGCATTTTTACATCATTTATGGCCGTACACACGGTTGCTATGGTCTGACAATCTTGCCGAGACAATGTTATAGAGGAGGCATGGATCTCCGTGGTTTGGACCGTGCCTGGCGGTCAGTGAACAGGGCTGTTGCCCGGTTTCTTGTAGAGAATGGCTTGGGAACAGCCATTCGACGCCCGGGAATAGGGTTGCAGGATTTTGACCTGTATGCAGGAGATGGGGTCCACCTGTCAGCTAGAGGTATGAACCTCTTCCTGGAGAATGTGCAAGCGGGCCTGGTGACCGAGCTGATGGTCTGGGGGGGCGGTGAGTCATCATGGACGCCTCCCCGTGTGGCGGGTAGCACTGGTAAGGTAAAGATTTATGACCCATAGGTATCCGGCAGGTTCGCAATTGACTGGCCAACACATAGATAGGTACAGGGGAAACAGGATTGGCCGGTCAAGGGCGAATCATGAAAGAGGTGATGTCAGGAGCTTCACAGCCTGCATCACCTTGATATTTGAACAGATACACGTCATAGGGTGGGGTCAGTAGATAGTATATTGACTTCGGTCAACAATTTGTTTGTGTCAACAAACAAATTGATACAAATTGATCCATGTAGCCAATTTCCATTGGCATTTTGGGGTGGAACCTTACCAGTGCTACTGCAGCCTGCTTGCCTTAAAGAATTACAATTGGGTGACACACCAATTGAAAGTGATAATTCGGACTAGGGCATTACTCAATAAAAGTGGCCCAATGCCTTTAATCCAATACCAGTGTCTGAGTCTTTATTTGGGTGGGTGCGCCTGCAATGAGTTTCTGGGGAAATTAAATTAGAAATTCGATCCTCATGTTTTGTAAATATCACTAGGTGTTATAATTTGTAATACAACAAATTAATGTAATGTGATTTTCTTTTTTCTGATTTGTAATTTCTTGTATTTGTTGTATTTTTTTAATATATCATTTGTATTATTATTTTTTGAAAAACTTAATAAAAATATTTTTTTAAAAGAAATAGAATAAAATCAGTTTTTAAATTTAGTGCTAAATTACAGAGAAAAAAGAGAAACACAAGCATCCAACAGTGTCAGTTATGAGGCCAACAAGTTAGGACATCTATATACACAAATCAGGAAGTACAAAAACTCACTGTGAGCATAATCACTGTCAGAATTTTATTTAAATCAAATGGCATGAAATATTCTGAAACTCACATGTTAGGAACTTAAAACAAACCCTTTCTTTGTAAATACTTAGGGACATTCATAAGGTTTGGGGCAGTTCCTTTAACTACAAATCCATTACAGTGATACCTCATACAACATCCAAACTTGGTTCCACAAGTTTGGACTTTATACGGATTTGGACTTTGTATGAGGCATGCAAAATCCTAGCAGCAATGCCTCATACAATGTCCAAATCCTTGCCGCGATGCCTCATACAACGTCGTTTCCATAGAGATACATTGTACTGTAACAGCACAGACTTCAGAGCAAAGTCAAGGAAACAGACAGGAAACTGACAGAATTTTAGGAAATCATTGTCTAAAGGCTAAAAACATTACAAAAACATGTCAAACAACCCTGATTGTCAAGAACCTGAAGAATGCTGCAAAAATCCCAGGAATTCTTCTAAAAATTCTGACGAAAAAATTCAAAAAAATCCAAAATCGTGCTCGAAACCACTGCTAAACACTCTTCGCCTCATGCAAAACCCACAAGAGCAATGCATGCATGTGTCCTGCCTTTTATACTGCCCAGGCATAATGCAACCTGGGAAAACCCCAAAGCCTCATACAAAGTCGCACGGCTTTGTATGAGGCAACTTTTTTCAAGGAATTAGGCGATGTTGTATGAATCCGATGTTGTATGAAGCAGACTTTGTATGAGGTATTACTTTATCCTGTTATTCACTAAGGCTTTGCTTGAATGATTTCTGTTCAGAAATTATGTTTGGTGTTGAACAAATCTGACCAGGTGATCAGATCAGTTGTGATGACTGCAAAAATGTTATAGGGCTTTCTTTGGTGAATACAAAAAAATCAAATGTTATAACTGTAACATAAATAGGTCACAAGTTATTCAACATGGAGTCTCTTTGGTTTTTATACTGTGTTTGAATGTAGCTTTGCTCTTTGCAACGATCTCTGTTGTGCTTATCAAGCCGAGTAGCTTGTAGAATCTTCTCCAAGCTTCCCCATTTGTTTAGTCTTTCTTCCCAGTTCTGGAATGTCCATTATGTCAACAATCCAGGGCCTGGGATCACAAGACACTTGTTAGGGGAAACAGGGAATGCTTACACTAACCCTGGACTCTAATTGACTGTATGCTAATTAGATAGGCCAAACCAATGTTCTTTCCTATAGGCACATGGGTTTTGGAGTTAGTTAGTTGGAGAGTAGGAGTTTTGGGGGCTTCTGAGATGGATACTTCAGAAGGAAGAAGGGGCATCCAGCCCTGGCCCTTTCTCTAACCCAAGCCTACCACGAATACTTAGAATAGTCAGGTTTTCTTTTGTTCTGGAAGGAAGCCTGAGTGTGGATTTCCTAACTGCATTTTTTATTAGTTCAGTTTTGTATGCTGTACTGCTGTATGCTGAACCATCGCAAGAACTGTTATTTCTTCAATATGCTTTGAGAACAATAAACATCTTAATTTCATCAACAACGCCTGTTCTTTGGGAGAGGGGGTAAGACAGAGTTAAGCCATAGCCACACACTATCACATTTAGCCACATTGGAAGGCTCTGCGCTCCTCTCCTGGCCTGGCCAGTCAGTGGGAAGTTTTGGCAGCTGGCCTCGCGGCTCCAGGGCTACAAAGATGCAGCCGCCACCATCATCGCCGCAAAGGCTCCATGCTCCTCCCCTGGCCCAGACAGTCAGTGGGAAGTTGCAGCAGCTGGCCTCGTGGCTTCGGGGCTACATCGATGCCACCGCCATCATTGCCACAAAGGCTCCGCGCTCCTTCTCTGGTCAGTGGGATGTTGTAGCAGCTGGCCTCACAGCTCTGGGGCTACAAAATGCCGCCACCATCATCATCGTGAAGGTTCCGCACTCCTCCCCTGGCCCGGCCGGTCAGTGGGAAGTTGCAGCAGCTGGCCTTGTGGCTCTCCCTCTGACCCAGCTGACCATGGGAGGTGGAGGCACAGCTGGCGGTCGCTCCCATGACTGGGCTGTAGGAGCTGCCGCCAGTGCTCCTCCAGGTGACACCATCTCAGCTCTCCCTTTGGCCCAGCCAGCCATGGGAGGTGGAGGCACAGCTGGCGGTTGCTTCCACGGCTGGGGCTATGGGAGTCACCGCCAATGCTAATCCAGCCGATATTATGGATGCCACCCGGAGTCAATATTACAGACACCACCAGGTAGAGCACTTCGGGACTATCTCCATCTTCAACGTCCTGACCTCTGCCACCCTGCCAGGACTTAAAAGGCGGGCGTCCATGGCTGGACCTTCGTCGCTGATCGGGGTCACCTGTGGCAGGACGCAGAGTGTTGGGACCACTTTTTCCTTCAGTGTCCTGGGCCCCGCCTCCCTGCTGGGATTTAAAGGACCGTGGTGGTGGTGGGTGGTTGGACTTTACTGCCCCGCCCCTGGACTTGCTGTGGTTGGAGTGGGGAGGCTAAGGCAGCGTTGTGATATATGATATTGTTCTGTATTGACATGTTGTTCCTTAATTGATTACTGTATTCTATTGCATTGTTATTTTATTGTATTGCTATTTTCTGTTATATTTAGGATTATTGTACCCTTATATGCTATTGTATGTTATTGTTTTTATTGTATGCTTTGTAATGTAATTTTGGTTGTGAACCACTTTGGGTTGTCTTGGGACAAGAAAAGTGGTATATAAATATAATTACAAAAATACAAATTTAATACAGTTCTGTCCATATCACTTGCTGGGCTCTGCTAAGGCAGATAAGACCCGGGATGCTGCGGCTGGTTTAGGCTGAATGTTACATAGGCCTCCTGAGTTGGAGTCTTTGGGTAAGTTCCACAGCACAGGCTGGTAAAAGCCATTTGCTGGGAACAGGAGAGGCCCTTAGGCGAGGCCAGGTCAAAGCCTAACTGTCATAATAACATTTTCTGTTATGACTCTGTATTGAGACCAGTTCTGTAAGCATGTTAAGCACAACCTCCAGAACAGAAAAGCAGGAAATTTGTTTAAAGCAGCTGTGACATTTATTTTAAAAATCTTTTTTCATTTTCTTCTCTTTTCTAGGAACTAAGCATGCATTTCAACTTTGAAACATGAGTACCTATGACTTTACTAAATGATGATGACAAGAAAATTGGTCAGCTTTTATCTTTGCAAGTAAAAACAAAGGAAGGGAAAAATCCCTAGGATTTCAGTGAATGAAGAGGAAAACTCAAATCTTAAAAACATTGTCATGTCTTGCAGAACAAGGTTAACAGAGAACAAGCTTTAAAAACCAAAAATAAAAGCCTGCATCTCATATGTATCAGCTGTGTGTTTGCATGTTAGATGTCTCTCAATTTCAGGAATGCATGCTAGAGAATACAATGCATAGACTCTTATAGCCACCAAAATGTGACCTTGCGATCTCTGCTTTTGAAGGTACCGTTCTAACTAATTGCTTTGCATTTTCATTGAACACACTGTATGCAAAAGGATTTCTTTTTCCTTGCCATTTTTTTAATAAATTAATCACATTATTTTCAACTGACTCACTTTGAATACATCTCTTGGTTCTTCAGTAAATATTTTCCCACTAATGCAACTTTATGGGTTCAACTTGTGGTTACTCTGCATTTTAAAAGGGGAGAAGGAATGAATTGCCTCATGCCTCAAATACTCATTGCTCTTGAATCTTCATGATATACAGTAGCTAAACAGATTCACTCTAGCAGACAAAGCATATACTATACTAGGAACATTGATGTTGTGAATAGGGCATACAAGTATTGCAAATCAATTTTAATCTGCAGAATAATTTAAGATTAGACATATCTAATGATCTAAGCATTTTAAAGGCATTAATTAAATACAACTGTATGTACATATTTTAGCAGGTCTTACCTTATGGTGGGCAAGAGCAGAGCTGAGGATTAATCCCCTCCCCCACTGAAGTGGTGCAGCCAATTTATTTATTAATGTACTATTTTGCCAACAGCTGAGCACTAGGTATTTCATTTTGTCTTCAGTAGAATTGGTGGCATAAAGTATGGCAAATGTAAGACCATTGCATTAATTTCTCATGCAAGCTAGGTGGTACTCAATGTATTGCAACAAAGACAGTTATCCTGTGTGGACTGAGAAATGCTTGAGATTGAGTCTGCTGCTACCAATCACTTCAAAGGAGAACGCCACAGACTTGAAGAGGCTAAGTGACAAACACAAAGCTTCATCAAACTCAACTACCCCCTCCACCATCTATTCAGTGTAATGTGTGTGGTTGCAATTGGTTTATTGAGTCACCAGAACAAATCCATCAACTGATAAAATGACTTCTAGGAAAAATGTATGCTCGTATACAAGTAGCAGCCAACGAGACTACAGCAAACCTTTGACAGGGTAGATTAGGAGAAGCCACGGGTTGTTCTGTGTCAGATGTAATATCACACTGCCTGAACCACATGTACCATAATGCCTTGGTGCTGTAACCTTACCCCTATGATCCTTACCCCTCTGACCTCACCTAACCCTATTAAAGGACCCTCACTCACCCGATGACTCTCTCTCCTCCCCTGACCCCTGACTCTCACTGACCGCCATGCGGCCAGTGGAAATAAAAGACAATAAAGACAATGAACTGAGTACTGGTCATTGGGCCGAACCATCGGAAAACACCTCTAACAAATGGTAGCAGAGGATTTGGTTTGCCCATAAATAACAAGGATGACCAAAAGGAAGACCCGGACAAGCAAATTGGGGGCCAAGTCGCAGGCCAGACCCACCGGGACCACAGATGGATCCAAAACTCCACAGCTCCAACCGGCAACGGAAAAGGCCAACACCGAAGGGGCACCCGATGATGGGAACGACCCGTACATGATCCAGGTAGCCGAAGTCCAGAAGATAATTGCAGGAAAAGGACAATCTCCATGGCGGAGCTACTGACCCTGATAAACAGTGGAAGCGAGAACCCCAACAACAGCACGGTATGCCTTACCCCAGGGACCCCAGTGGCAGAAACCCCAAGCATAATGCCAATGCCGAATCTGACCAAGGTGGCCGACCAACCACAGGCGGTGGACCCAGATTCAAACCAACGGGGGGAACCCCATACAGCTAGAAATGCCCAGGGGGGACCCACTCGAGCTGGCAACGTGAAGAAAGGAACCAGAAGGGGAATGGGAAACACCAAGCGGAAGGCAAGCGCCCGAAAGGGACACCGCCATCAATGTGGCCGAACTCCAAAGGGGGGGCTGAGGCTCCCCCCACAACAATAAATAGAAGGGGACATGACCACCCCCGGGGACGGCCTACCGCGGGCGCGATGAGCATGACAGACACCCCGACCACCGCACGAAAGTAAACCGACGCGAGGGGGCCGATCGCGGATGCGAGGGACACGGGGAACCGAGGACACACGCAAGGGAAACGCAGGAGGCGGAGACCTACTGAAATCCTTCACCAATCTGACCCAGCCGTGGGAGAGGCTCCGACGACGATGCAGGATACCACGCCAGGCCATGCTTCGTGGTGATGGAGCCCTGGCGCAGTGGAACTCCTACGACCCGGCTTGGATGGAGGCATCCCCCTGACAGCTTTGCCCAGCAACCCGATCAGCGAGGCAGCCCCAGCGATGAAGCCGTCCCTCCAGTGATGCTCCAATCAAGGCAAGCAGGACCTCCGAAACAGATATCTGCTCACCTCGACGACCGAAGGCAAATGAGCTCCACGCAGGCGCAGACAGGACAGCAAAGCTCCCTCTCCGGCGAAGAAGAGGAAATACAAGCCACGACCAGCCAATCAAGCAGAGAAAGGAGAATGAGCTCCCCCTGCAGGGAACCAAAAAAAGGACAGGTGGGAACTTTAAAACCAACACTCACTGTACCCATCCCTTTTTGCCAATTTAAAGACAGCCCAGGACATCAAAACTACTCAGGCAACCAGAGCCAACAGAGCCAACTGCCAAGCAACCTCCCACTCCTGAGCATAACCGGAAGAAACTTCATGGACTGGGCACAACAATTCCAGGTACTATTAACGAGGGAGGGGGCCCTACACCTGATCCAAGATCCACCCAAGAAACCGTGGACCATGGAGATGGACAGATTGCACCACAAGGTTTTTTGCTTATTTTTGGGTACCATTGATGCTACAATGTACGGGTGTGTTAAAGATGGGACGACTGTTTATGATGCTTGGGAAAAGCTATATAATATGTTTTATTCCAGGAACAGAAGTGCAACATGCCTACTGCTAAGGGAATTTTTTGCATGCAGAATTAGGGAGGGGGGCACCATGAGTGAACATTTGATGAGGCTGAATAGCATGTGGTCCGACCTCGTGAGGAGAGGCGAGACCATCACCGAACAACACCTAGTTAGCATTATCTATAACTCCCTCAACCTGAATTGGGACGACTTCCTAACCCAGATCGACAACTCGGGCGGTGACAATGTCACATTGGACTACGTCACCAAGGAAACTCATAGCCGAAGACAACCTCAGAAGAGACAGGGCCGTCATACGCAGGGAGGATAGGCCAAACAAAAGGGTTGCCTGCCGCCGCGTTGCCTGCCCCGGGACCCACTTCATCAGCCCGGGGATGCGGGGCAGCTGCGTCGCCCACGCCCCTCCCGTGCTTGAGCCAGGAGGGGTTGAAAAGGAGCAGACGCCGGACTTGCCGCTACCGCCGCCGCGTTGCCTGCCCCGGGACCCACTTCATCGGCCCAGGGATGCGGGGCAGCTGCGTCGCCCACGCCCCTCCCGTGCTTGAGCCAGGAGGGGTTGAAAAGGAGCAGACGCCGGACTTGCCGCTACCGCCGCCGCGTTGCCTGCCCCGGGACCCACTTCATCGGCCCGGGGATGCGGGGCAGCTGCGTCGCCCACGCCCCTCCCGTGCTTGAGCCAGGAGGGGTTGAAAAGGAGCAGACGCCGGACTTGCCGCTACCGCCACCGCGTTGCCTGCCCTGGGACCCATTTCATTGGCCCGGGGAAGTGGGGCAGCTGCGTATGAACTTTGTTTAAGTGTATGCTGTATTTTTTCTTTTCTTTTTTGAATTGTATTTTGTAATTTTGAAACTGTGTAATTTTCTATGATATGTTGTGAAGCCGCCCTGAGTCGGCTTAGTGCTGAGTTGGGTGGGGTACAAATTAAATTGATTGATTGATTGATTGATTGTTTTCGCAGAACCAACTGTGCACAGAGAGGACAGACCACACAGAAGGGTTGATTCCACAGAACGAAGCCCGACGCGAGAATGTTACTCATGTGGGTCCAAGAAACACATAAAAAGGGACTGCCCAAGGTACACTCAAGACAGAAGAAGCACAAGACACAGTTCCCCACACAACCTGGTGCGTCACGGGAATATGCAAGGACAGAGACACATGTCGCCAGATGGGTACCCAAGTAGGCAGAGAGATGACAGGGACAGAGATAACAGATGGAGGAGATCACCCAGCCCAGGCTGGCAGTCTAGATCCCGGAGAGATCCAGAGGAATACAAGCCAGACTCAGTAAATGCCGTGAAGCATAGAAACGAGACTGGACGACATGGGGCAACCAGGCCCAATAACATCCGCATGCAGCGATGGCTGATCGACTCCGGGGCCACCACACACACCTCATGCCACAGAGAGCAATTTGATTCGTTTGAGGAAGACTCCTCCAGGATTAGAGTTGCCAACCAAGAACACACCAAGGTGACTGGCAGGGGCAACATACGCATCCCTGGGATCGGACTGGTCCATGACGTGCTTTATGCCCCTGAAATTCCATACAACGTTTTAGCTACCACAAAGCTCATGGAAGAACCAAACTTGAGGATAGTCTTCAGGAACAGGAAGGCATCCATTGAAAGAAGGGGAAAAGTGATAGGAAAAGTAGAAATCACAGGCAGACTACCGTATTTCATCGCTGACGAAAATGAAGAGAGACAAGCCACCATAGGACTGCTCGATGACAACGATGAAGATACGGCACAAGATGGTGCAGCAGACAACCCTGAGGATCAGGGGGATGTGAAAACAGAAGGGGAAGTGGCTAACCCCCACGACTCCACAAGGAGTGGAGGGGCCAAAGAAGTGGGAAAACAAACACCAAGAGTGGCCATAGGGAAACCTGACCATGATGAGTGTGCACACCTACTACACAGAAAATTAGGGCATGCAGGCTTCCCCACTGTCAAGAAAATGCTGGAATGCTCAGAGGGACTCAAGGTCAAGAATTGCAGGAACTACCTGGAATGTTCCGTGTGCAAGAGCTCGAAGACCAAGACCGAGCCATGATCAAGGACTTCTAACAGGAGATCGGACCACCCATTCCAGCTCATGCACCTCGACTTGGTAGGACCGCTCAAAGAGTCAATAGGCCAGAAGAGATTCTTCCTAACAATCGTTGACGATTTCAGCTGGTACGGTTTTGTGTACACGCTCAAAAGTAAGGATGAGGCATTCAGCAAGTTCAAGGAGCTCTACACGAGGGTACAAACCCAATACAACGTAGACATAAAACAACTAATGATGGACAGAGGCTCAGAATTTCTGTCTAAGGAGATTGAAACATGGACAAAAGAGAAGGGGATGCTGCACTTCAAGACCGCACCATTTTCAGCTTTCCAGAATGGAGTCGCAGAGAGAAGGAATGGAGTGCTCCAAACCATGATCAGGTGCGCCATAAAAGACGCAGGCCTAAGCTTCTCATACTGGGAGGAAGCACTGTTATACTCCAACTACACGCTAAACAGACTGTGGTCCAGCGTCATTGGAAAGACACCTTATGAAAACTCAGGCTGGCCCACCTTCACATCTTTGGAGTGCTCGCAGACGTGCACATACCCAAGCAGTTGAGAAGGAAAGGTGACAAGGTAACCAGGAGACTGAGGTTCCTAGGGTACAAGCCAGGTTCAAAGGCATACCGTTTCCTAGATCACAACCAGAAGCTAGTGATCTCAAGGTCGGCCACATTCCACGAACATGCGAACTGGGGCAAAATACACACGAACGAAGTGTTGGCAAACAACCAGGGACATGAAGGGGTCAAGTTGACACTGCCCAAAGCAAGGCCCGACGAATCAGAAGGTACGACTCACAACAAATCTGGAGCACAGGGTACTCAGGACAGCACCACAGACGCGGAGGACGCCGAGAACCAAGGCCCTTCGAGGGAAGCGCCCAGAAGATTAAACAGGTCAACCCAGAGCCATATCCCCAGAAGACTGGAGGATTACGTGTTGGGCATAGACGCCAATTCCAGAACACCTACAAGCTACGATGACATAGCCAGACTACCACCCGAAGATCAAGACAAGTGGGTAGCAGCAATGGAGAAACAAAATGGAGAGCCTCGAGGCCCTCAATGTGTATACACCTGCAGAGGTCCCCAAAGGACAGAAGACGGTTGGGACAAAATGGGTGTTCAAACTGAAACAGCTAGAAGACAAGCGAACAATATACAAGGCCCGACTGGTGGCCCAAGGTTTCACTAAGCGATACCCTGATGACTATGAGGACACATACTCCCCAACCATGAAACCGGAGAGCGTCAAGGCCGCCCTAGTGATGGCAACCATACTTGGAGAACAGGTGTATCAGTTCAACGTACAGCCTACCTCCATGCACAGCTAGACAAGGAAATTTACGTTAGAGCGCCGCGCGGCTTCGGACACAGCAGAGGGGAAACATGATTACTCAACAAAAGCCTCTATGGCCTCAAGCAGTCCGGCAGAAGATGGTACGAATGCCTACCCAATGCGATGGGGCAGCTGAATTTCTTCCCAGTCAAGGACGACATGTGTGTGTTCCTAAGGAAATCACAGGAGGGCACAGAAAAGGTTCTGGTTTATGTTGACGACTTACTGTATTTTGGGAAGGACAAGTCCAGGTGTGACGAATTCGCCCAAGGCCTATGAAGTGAATTCTCCCTGAAAAGCTTGGGGGAAGTGAACACGTATCTGGGAGTACAAGTATCAAGAGTACCCAACGGCTTCACTATCTCACAGAAAGAAAAGATAGCTGAACTCCTGGACAGGTGCAACATATCTGACGCCATGTGGGACACCTATGCAAACAGACTTTACGAAAATAGCCTACAAAGAAGGAGAACCCTTCGAAGACACCAGCCTCTACAGATCCGCCATCGGATCAGTACTGCACATCGCCAACTGGACCAGACCAGACATCTCGCTGGTAGTGAACCTTCTCTCACGCCATTCCGGAGGGCCGAAGGCACAACATTAGGTAGCTGTCAAAAGACTGTTGAGATATCTAAAGGGCACCATGGACACAAGGATGCTATTCGCCCCACGAGTGGACAATGAAGTCAAACTCTCATGCTATGCAGACGCCAACTGGGCGGATGCATAGGGACCCAAAAAAGCACATCCGGCTACATTGTGATGCTAAACGGTAGCCCCATATACTGGTGCACCAAGAAGCAAGAGTTAGTCTCCACATCCACTGCAGAAGCAGAATATGTCTGTCTGTCCAACGCCGCATGTAACCTTATTTGGATAAGTGAACTGATATCTCTCATCTGGGGGAAACCCAACCTTCCCATTACCATTCACGAAGACAACAAAGCATCCATAGATATAGCAAAGGCCGAATCAGTGAGACGAAGATCTCGACACATAGATATCAAGCGTAGGCACGTAAGGGAACTCGTAGAGAAAGGTTTCATAGAACTGATACATTGCGAAACCAAGGAACAGGTAGCAGACATCCTGACCAAGCCACTCCCATTAGCCCAGCACAATTATCTAACTGATAAGCTATGCCTCGACGTATAACACACCATAAAACATCACCCACAATATAGTTCAGTCCGTATGATATTAGAAGGGGTTTTGTCAGCTGTAGTATCACACTGCCTGAACCACATGTACCATAATGCCTTGCTGCTGTAACCTTACCCCTATGACCCTTACCCCTCTGACCTCACCTAACCCTATTAAAGGACCCTCACTCACGCAATGACTCTCTCTCCTCCCCTGACCCCTGACTCTCACTGACCGCCATGCGGCCAGTGGAAATAAAAGACAATAAAGACAATGAACTGAGTACTGGTCATTGGGCCGAACCATCGGAAAACACCTCTAACATTCTGAAGCACTTGATTGTTCAGATGTGTAACTTCTTGTGGACAACAAAACCACTGTACAAACAGAACATTGAGAAACAGGATGGTTTCCATAAGCAAAAATGCCAAATAAGGATGCATTTTATCACACTACCTGTTCAATGTTCATGCAAAATATATTCCATAGAAAGCTGTTAGTTTTAGATGAAGGAGGAATAAAAATGTTGGAAGAAATGTCAATAATTTAAGATATTCAGATTGAAAAGGCATCAATGACTTGAAAGTGTCAGTCATTCAGTTAAATTCTGCATATATGGATGTTTTGTTATTCTGTCAGATCTGCTTTGATTTGTATTCCTGCACTGAGCTGCAGTGGTTGGATGTGATAATCTCAGTCATAAGCCCCATCCAATTTAGTTATTCTATGATATGACTTCTGATGAAAATGGAAGAAGAAACTACAGAAGTAAGACTATAGCTGAGCAATAAAAATACTAACATCATGACTACAGAAGAACTATACCACTTTAAAGTTGAAAAAGAATTTGAAATTGTTAAAGATTGCCTATTCCTTGTTTCAATCATCAAGACTGCAACCAAAAAAAACTAGAAGAAAAGTGAGACTCAGAAGGACAGCTATGAAGGAGCTAGAAAAGACAATTAAGTATAAGGAAGTGTCACCAGAGACCAAGACCATCCATATTCTTGTATTTCTAGTCACTAGGTGTAAATGTGAAAGTTTGACAGTACAGAAAGCTGTCAAGAAGAAAATTGATTCCATTGAAATATGATGCTTGAGGAGAGCTTTATAGAATCTTGGACTGCTAGAAAGACAAACAAGTGGGTCCTAGATCAAACCCAGCTTGTACTTTCTCTGGAGGTCAGTGAGTAAAATGCTAGAAGATCTCCTTAAAAGCTATATTGTCAGAGGCCAGGGTGAGGGCAGCTGGCAAGTAACACAAAACAGGTCAAACAGTAACAGTCCAGAGTCCATGTCCAAAAAAACGCCATGTCCAAAATCAAGCCAGAGATACAGGATTAGTCCATATGACAAAAGTGTTGTCCAAGCAAGCCTGAAGTCAGGTGACTGAGAAAACAAACAAGGCAGAATATTTTCAGGGGCTGGAGCAAACTGAGGATGGGATTTAAGGAACAAGGATTTAGATGAGGCACAACAACAGTCCACAGAAACAGGGCAGGGAGACTTTGGAAGCAAGAAAAATATATTTTAAAGCAGAAAATAGCAGCAAGGCAAAATATTTTCAACAGCAAGTCCAATAACCTTCATTGCTGAGCCAGTTTCTAGGAGGAAGAGCTGGTTCTTATAAAGCTGAGCCACCTAGGGGCCTCCAGGTAGAGCTTATGATGTTCCATAAACAATCAAAAAGCAGAAAATACATCTCTAAACTACCAAAATGCTTAAAATTATGAATGTGTGAGGTAAAATTTATTTCTTAGTCTTTAAGCGTATTATAAGGACACAGAAAAATATTCTAAATGCTCACCCAGCCAAGCCATTATGAATTTATGGAGGGAAACCTTCATTTTTGTCTGTTCTGAGGCACTGCAGCAAGCTATCCAGTTCCATGAAACTACTAAAGCAATGATAAAGCATTTAAGAGATTCTATGGTTTTTTCCAGTTCTAAATCAGAGGCAATTCATTGAGAAGATTTTGTTGGGAAAAGCAAAATATTTCTTGCCTTTTCCCAGCTGGATATTCTTCCAGAACCAATGTACATGTGAGGCAGAAAACAATGTAATCATTTTAAAATATAATTATTGATATTGGGAAGCTAGAGGAAATAAAACTCAGGAATCTGTCCACTTTGTGTATGGTAGTATTACAGTCCCACTGTTAAAGTCCTTGGAGTGGCCCCATAGATTTAATTTGGCCCTGTTGGGGAAAAGAGGAATGTGGGAAAGAAAGCTCCAGCAGCAATATTTTCTGGATTTTGCTTTCCTTCTCTACTTGGCGCTTTACTGGTGCTCATTAAATGGGATTCTAAATTTCAGTCAGTGATGTATTTTAAAACCATTTTAATGCAAAAAAAAGCCCACCCCTTCTAATCCTATCTAATCATACTATAAGTGTTCTCTCTCTCTTCAAAGGGAAACAGTGTACATTTTTAATGGATGCCTCTGCCGAGTTGCATTAGAGGTGTTTGACCAGACTGAAATCCGATTAGTGTAACTGTTACAGATTACAGAGAAATCATTTCTGATCGCAGAGAGTCACAGCAACTCAAAGGAGTCATATTCACCATCCGCACTCCAGCGACATAACTGAGATATTTAAACAGACAGGTGTAACATGATGTTCTAGTCAAAAGCATTTTAATCATTCTGTTAGAAAGCCAACACAGAAAGCACTTCTCACTCACATCATATATAAAACACCTTTTCAGGTCTTGTAATAACTTGATTGGTGAAACAATAGATAATTTGCAGACTAAACCTTTCTGGTGTTTACTGCAAATAAATGCTGATATCCTGAACACAGCTAAGCCCTCATATGACACATAAATATAAACTACTACTCAGGTAAAAGGAAGTGTACAAGGAGGTGACCAAACCAAAGTTAAGAAAGGTTATATTCTTAGAGTAAAACTGTCAAAATCCCCAGGTCTATCTCACATAGGTTAGGACAGTGTAGGCAAACCTATGGCATGTGTGATGCCTCTTTGAGGCATCACAAAATGCATGTGTGTGCATTTTGAGCTCATTGTGTTTTGAAAACGGAAGCATGATTTTCAATTAGTTACAACCCGTCATAGCCTGCAATGCCAACTTTAGGTACACAGCAACCCAGTATCTCCTAAAAATAAAGCTGGAGGTAGAGATTGGAAATTCCTTTCTTCATAGATCCTCTAGACAAGTTTGTTTTCTGCTGTCTCTTGCAAGGCCCCATGCACAGAGAATCAAGAAAGAGAGGATCTCTGCAGCCTTTGTACAGGGTGGCCCATAAGCCCCTACCCATCCATATATCTTATGTATCCAATGTATCTATGAGCTGTCCCTCATTCTCACTGCATAATATTATGTGATGCCATGTTCTGTGATCCATTACCCTCAACATACCATGGGTTATTGTTCCAAATGCTGTAGTAACATCTGCCATCAACTCATCATGACATAATTGAATATAACATAATAACATATAACTTACGGGCCACCCTTGTATATGAAGATAGAAGAGTCAGAAGATGGGAGAATGAATGAACACTGAAGACATGACATAGGAGGAAAACAGTGGAAAAGAAAAAGATGAGAAGGCTAGAAAGATGATACAGATAAAAGACATGGAACTAAAGGAAATTGTTTAATATCACTTCATCTAAAGCAGGGATTCTCAACCTGCAGCCCATGAGCCAAATGCAACCCACAGCACCATTTCATGTGCCCCCCACTGCCTGCACCACACCAGGAAGTGCCATATGGTGGAGGAAGGACAAAATGGCCATCTGGCTCCCAAAGCTGTCTGAGGAAGTGTGACCCAGCCCCCAGCCTTAAAAGGTTGGGAACCCCTGATCTAAAGGTTCTAGCCTCAAACTACTCATTCAAAATAATCAGAAGAAAATGTGTTTTCTGCAGGTTAACTGCAAATAGGAATGAGATCCCTTGTAATGCATACTCAAGTTGCAGGACATTTATTTACCACACCCATGTGGATGGGTGTCCTGCTGAATTGTCACTGTGGGCATGACAAGGGATGGATGCACCATCACATGATGGGAATGTCATCCCCCACTTCCATCCCTTACTATATTTTAAAAGAATTGCAGCCTTAGAGAACATGAAAGTTTCCACACTTCTGTAGCATTCTGATGAATACCTACCAAGTTATTACTAAATTCTGGATATACCGTATATACATGACTATAAATTGTCCTGAATATAAGTCGAGGTACCTAATTTGGACCTCTAAAACTAGTAAAATGGATTACCTGAATATAAGTCAGGGGTGGAAAATGCAGCAGCTGCTAGTGAGTTTCAATAATTAAAATACATGAAAATAAGATAAATTAATTAATTTAAACATTTGTGTGTGTATATTTTTGAGTGTTTACATTGACCCGAGTATAAGTCGAGTCCCATTTTGGGACCTCATTTTGGGGGCTAAAAACCCGACTTATATTTGAGTATATATGGTATATATATTTTTCCTCCTTCAAGACTAGCATAGCTACTTTTTCTTTGGTTGTTTCTTTTTTTAGAATACACCTAAGTATATTTGTAAGATCATTGCTGTTAAAAGGGACATTGTGGCAATATAGTATGTCCAATATTTTGGAAAGTTATAATCAGGGAGAATATCCACAATTACCGAGCTGTCTGTTTTAACTATTATTTTCATTTGGGCACAATCGCCTTGTTCCCAACAAGATGGCCCCTTGGTAAAACTACAAGGCAGTCACAGCAAGATCGGCAGACTGTTTATGCAGATCTTTCAACACTGCTCTACCACAGCTCCACACTTTGGTATATATGCTTTGTTTTGGAGACCCATGGGACCAAGTTTACTGTCAGCATGGGAAAGGCAGTCCTTTTCAATATCTCCATCTATGGACAATGTGAGGGGCTAAAGCAAATAATTTGTATAATGATAAGTATTATAATCAAAAAGATTTTTACTAATTCCATGCATGTTGTGACTATCTGAATTTCCCCCTTCCTGAAGGCGTTCTTCCTCCCCATATTTGCTTTACAGGAACTTTACAGGAACTTGGACCCATATCAAAACCTAATGGTTCAGCTTTATATTAATCTTCTTGAAGGGGCAAACCTGAAAGGAGAGAAACAAGCTTGCTAATTTATTTTAGGGAAAGGTGTCATAATTTGAGAGGAAAAATTCAGCAAGTAAAAAAATAAGGAAACATTAAGGAAAAAAACTTCAGCTGTTGGCACTAAGCTCTGTAGCAAGAGGTTGTGAGAGAAACTTCAATGTGTTTTAATGTTCTCACTGTCATCTGTATTCACTTTGCTAATAGGTGGCAATGCAACTGATGTGAACATTTCAACATTCAGATTTCAAATGTAAATACATTGGGCCTTATGATGGGATTGTTTGTAAAACTCTAGAACTAATATATCACATTTCTATATAAACCTTGTTTTGAAGCATGCAAAATCTGCAGGTGTATCTGTGGTGTATCTGATTAATATTACCTGACTAGCAGGGTGAATGCATAAATGAACCTGTTGACCAGTACACAAAATGTAAGCAAATTTACTTCTTAGAAGAGATTTGTGACATTATTTTTTCCGTAATTCTGAAGGAATAGGATAAGGGGGAAGGAGGAAGATGACCCAAAAGTAGGGGTCTTGCTATCAAATCCAGTTACACTGCATTAGTCTGGATTAGAATAGAACCACTGAATCAATGGGACTTGGTAAATTAGCGTAAATGATTCTGCTAGTACTTTGCAATTGGAATAGTACTGTTCAGCTTAGATTTTATTGCTATGATAGCTGTACATGGAAAAGGTGTAGTGGAGCTGGAAATCAACTAAAACAAGAACAAAAAAAATAGTGATTCAGTAATGCCATGCTAAGCTAGAGACTGCAGTGATAGCTTGGTGGTTAAGATGCTGAGCTTGATGATTGTAAGGTTGGCAGGACAGCAGTTCAAGACCTGAGTTCTGCATAATAGAGTGAGCTCCCGTCTCTATCCCAGCTCCTGCCAACTGAGCAGTTCAAAAGCAAGAGATTGCAAGTGGATAAATAGGAACTACTTTGGTGGGAAGGTAACAGCATTCCATGCACTCCAGTGTCTAGTCAGCGCTGGTTCTTTGGCTGTAAATGGAGATGAGCACCGAACCCTAGAGTCAGATATGACTGGTTTTCAAGCCAGGTTCCTTTACTTTTACCTAATGTCATGCTATGAAAAAACAGAGCTTGTTTCTGCATTCCACATGTATGAAGAATTATGGTCCCATGCTACCAGGCACCAGAAAGGAATCTCTTCTACATGTACAACTCTTATGTACAAAGGGGTAGCACAGCCACATTGCAGGTCTTGCCTCCAATCTGAAAGAGTGACTGCACGGGTGTTTAGCCCACTCTTTCATCCACTGAGGGGATGGGCTGGTTTGCTCCTAAAGCCAGCAATCAGATGGCATCTTCATTGAAGGAAACCAGCTTGTCCTCTTTGGTGTATGGGACCAAAGACAACCGGACAACCGAAGGGTTGGTTTAACACAGGTTTATTGCATGAGGTTCCAGTGAAGCATGAGGTAATGGCGGTGATACATCTCAATATATACAGTAGCTCTCTACATTTGAATCGTGTAGCACGGTAGCTCATTGGCTGCTACCGGCGTGGCCTCGCCCAGGCACGCCTCCTTTCCTGCTGCTGAATGCGGGGAAGGTTTTCCCGCGGCTGTCCGTGATTGAGCAATGTGAACCATGTGAGACTGAACGCTCGCAGCTGCCCTCTATGGGCTGTCTGCTCGCGTTCCTTTACAGCTGATATCGTTTGTATCTGGAGTGGTTACATTCTTGCCTTTACAGTATAATGAACATGCATACATACATACATAACATCCCTCCCCCCTAGGATGGGACGAAGTCCCGCAACCATTGTGGCTTGCCGCACGTGCGCTTGGGACGTGCTTGCGTCTGACCTAGTACTGGAGAGCCTGTGATCCCTGACTCCGCGGGTGCTTGTCCTGCAACGGGAAACGGGGATTCGTTAGTGGCTCTGTGGGGCGTCCGTGCCTGCCTCGCGCCCGGGGATGGGAAAGGAATGAATAGTTGGGAGGTGAACCCCTGCCTGTTGCTCTCGGACCCCGGGGACCCTCCTATTGTGAACCGCGGAACCGATGAGGTCGCCCTTGTGGTTCGGCTACCTTCTGATCCCTGCTCGGGGGACCTTGAGACTGTGGTGGGCGGACTCGCTGATGCCTCCCGTCTTGGGGGTGTCGGTCTCCGGGAAATTGGCGCTATATTGCATTCTAACTCACAGGGGCTACTGGGACTGGAAGTACCAGGGGCTGAACTGAAACCCCTCTTTTCGCTAGGACGGGTGGGGGACCACTCCGCTAACTCCCCCTGGTACTGTAAATCAACGTCTAAACTTCTATGGGCATCTGTGTTTCGGGGAAACTCCCACGGGGTATGTGTGTGGTCGGGGCTCTTCCATTTTTTCGGGGACTCCCGCAAAAGATTTCTGTGGATCGATTCCCTTTCCTCCCCCCTTGGTGGGGACCCATGCTCCCCTTTTCCTCCCCCTTGGGCTAAGCGGGTGGGGGAGTACCCTAACGCTGATTCGATGCTATTCTCGTCTCCGTCCTGCTCTCCGGGGACCCTGCGCCTGAGTTGGTCCACGTGTCGCCTCCACAGGAAGCCTGTACTGGTCTCTACGCGGTATGAGACAGGGCCGGTTTGTTCTATTACGGTGCCCGGCACCCAGGCTGGCCCCGCGCTGGCGTAGTTCCTGCAATGCACCGGGGCGCCTACGCTGAAACTCTTTGTGGGTTCCACCCCTATGTTCCGCCCTTTGTCCTCTACTCTCGTGGGGTCTAGCTTGGAGATTCCCGTGGCCAGCTTCCTGCACATCAACAGCTCTGCGGGGGAGTACCCTGACGCTAATGGGGTGACCCTGTATCTTAGCAGGAATTGGCACAATTTCAGGTCGAGGTCTCCGGGGCCCATGCGCAGCAGCGCGTCTTTCGTGGTGCGCACGAGGCGCTCTACTTGGCCGTTGGTGGCCGGGTGAAAGGGGGCAGAGGTGACGTGCCGAATGGCGTTGCGCTCCAGGAATGCCCCGAACTCGGCGGACGTGAAACAGCTAGTGTTATCGCTGACGAGGGTGTCGGGTAAACCGAACGTGGAAAAGACCCTCCTTAACTGTTTAATTGTTGTGGCCGAGGAGGTGCTCGAGACTGGAATGACCTCCAACCACTTGGAGAACACGTCCACCACGAGGAGGAAAAGCGTTCCCCTGAACGGGCCAGCAAAGTCTACGTGTACCCGGGACCAGGGCCCCCTTGCTGCGTCCCACTCCCTAGGTGGCGAGCGAGCCTCTTCTGGCCTTGAACTTTGGCACGCTTCGCAAGTGCCGACCATGTGTTCGATGTCGGCGTCTAGCTGGGGCCACCAAAAGTAACTGCGGGCTAGCGCCTTAGAGCGGACGATCCCCGGGTGGCTGACGTGCAGCAGTTTAAGCACCCTCGGCCGGAGAGACGTGGGGATCACTACCCGCTGTCCCCACAAAAGGCAACCCCTCTCTAGGGACAACTCTAGTTTCTTTTTGAAAAATGTGTCGAATTCCGCTGCTGGGGAAGACATGGGCCACCCTTTCTGTACCCAGGAGCAAACTGTGGCCAGCGTTTTGTCCTTGCCTGTCGCTTTGGCGATGTCGGCCGGTACTACTGGAGGGGAGTCTAGAACCTCTATCATTAAGACCTGGTGGTCCCTCTCTACTTCGCCCACGTGGCAGCAATCCCGGGGAATGGGGGACCTCGACAGGGCGTCGGCATGGCTGATCTCCTTCCCGGGCCGGTATACCAACGCGTGCTGATACGCGTTGAGAAAAATGGCCCACCTGAGCATTCTCGGGGACAGGATTTGGGGTGTGGGCTTATCTGCGGTGAAAATGCCTAGCAAAGGCTTATGGTCAGTCACTATGGTGAAGGGGCGGCCGTACACAAAATCATGAAATTTCTTGGTCCCCGCAATTATTGCTAGTGCTTCCCTGTCTGTCTGAGCATAGTTTCTATCCGCTTGGGACAAGGACCTAGAGTAGAACGCTATCGGGGCCTCCCTACCGTTCTCCAGCATGTGGCATAACATCGCCCCCACCCCCACCGGGGATGCATCGCATATCAGGACCACTGGGCGTTTGGGATTGAAGTGGGTCAGTACAGCATCTGATGCCAGGAGTCGCTTCAGGTCATTGAAAGCCTTCTCCTGGTCGTCGCCCCACTTCCATGCCTCGTCCTTTTTTAACAATTTGTGTAGCGGTTCTGCCACGGCTGCCTTCCGCGGGAGGAAGGAGTGGTAGAAGTTGAGCAGTCCGAGGAACATAAGAACATAAGAACATAAGAACAGCCTTGCTGGAACAGGCCACAGCCCATCCAGTCCAGCATTCTGTCTCACACAGTGGCTCACCATTTCCTTCAGGGTATTCCCAAGGAGATGCCTTCACCTGCTTAGGATTCCCTGGAAATGGCATTGAGAGATATCCTGCCTATCTCTCCAACCCGGAGGTTGTCCTTAGGTAGCCATAATTATAGCCATTGATAGCCTTGTCCTCCATGAACTTGTCTAATCCTTTCTTAAAGCTGTCAAGACTGACAGCTGTCACCACTTCTTCTGGCAGGGAGTTCCATAGACCAGTAATCCTCTGGGTGAAAAAGTACTTTCTCTTATTTGTTTGAGAACTAGTACCCAAAAGTTTCATGGAGTGTCCCCTAGTTCTAGTGTTGTGCGATAGGGAAAACAGTTCTTCCTTATCCACTTTGTCCACACCGTGCATGATTTTATAAACTTCAATCAGGTCACCTCTTAGACGCCGTCGTTCAAGAGTGAAAAGGCCCAACCGTTGCAGCCTCAGATGGTAAGGAAGGTGTTCCAGTCCCCTAATCATTCTGGTTGCCCTCCTCTGTACTTTCTCCAACTCCATAATATCCTTCTGGAGGTATGGCGACCAGAACTGTACACAGTATTCCAGATGGGGCCTCACCATAGATTTATAAAGAGGCAAAATGACACTCGCTGACTTATTTTCTATACCCTTCCTAATGATCCCTAACATTGAGTTTGCTTTTTTCACTGCTGAGGCACACTGGGTTGACACCTTCATTGAGCTGTCCACCAGGACACCAAGGTCCCTTTCCTGGTTTGTCACAGAGAGTTCAGACCCCATCAGTTTATAAATGTAATTGGGGTTTTTTGCCCCAACATGCATCACTCTGCACTTACTGATGTTGAAGCTCATTTGCCACTGTTTTGCCCACTCCCCCAGTGTCAAGAGATCCCTCTGGAGCTCTTCACAATCTCTCACAGTTTTCACTACCCTGTATAATTTAGTGTCGTCAGCAAATTTGGCTACCTTGCTTTTTACTCCTACCTCTAGATCATTTATGAAGAGGTTGAAAAGCAGGGGTCCCAGTACTGAACCTTGGGGGACCCCACTCTTTACTTCCCTCCACTTGGAGAAGTGTCCATTTAGTGCTACCCTCTGTTTCCTGTCCCTTAGCCAGTTGCTGATCCAGGACAAGACCTGTCCCTTTATTCCATGACTGGTAAGTTTATTCAAGAGCCTTTGGTGTGGGACCTTGTCAAAAGCCTTCTGAAAGTCCAGATAAACAATGTCAACTGGATCCCCCTTATCCACATGCTTGTTGACACTCTCAAAAAATTCCAACAGATTAGTGAGGCATGATTTGCCCTTGCAAAAGCCATGTTGGCTCTCCTTTAGCAGCGCCTCCTCTTCTATGTACCTATTAATTCTATCTTTTAGGATGGTTTCCATCACTTTACCTGGGACACATGTCAAACTGACAGGCCGGTAATTTCCTGGATCACCCCTGGATCCTTTTTTGAAAATTGGTGTTACATTCGCTACCTTCCAGTCATCAGGCACAAAGCCTGATTTGAGGGAAAGATTATATATTTTGGCTAGGATATCAGCAATTTCATCTTTAAGTTCCCTGAGAACTCGTGGATGGATGCCATCTGGTCCTGGGGATTTGTTAGTGTTTAGCTTAACAAGACATGCAAGGACCTCCTCCCTGGTTATTTCTATCTTGCTTAATTCTTCGGTTTCCCTCCCTACGAAGATAGGTTCTGTTTTGGGCATGTGGTCTCTATCTTCTTCAGTGAATACTGAAGCAAAGAATTCATTGAGTCTCTCTGCAATCTCTGTTTCCTCTTTAATAACCCCTTGCCTTCCATTGTCATCTAATGGTCCAATGGCCTTCCTAGTTGGGTTCTTACTTCTAATGTACTTAAAGAAGTCTTTGTTATTCCTCTGAGCATTTTTAGCTATACGCTCCTCAAAGTCTTGCTTTGCTTTCCTGATTGTTGCCTTGCATTTGTTCTGCCAGAATTTATGTTTCTGCCTGCTGTCCTCATTTGGACAAGCCTTCCATCTTCTAAATGAGCTTTTCTTGCTCTTCATCACTTCCCGAACAGCTCCTGTAAGCCACATTGGAGTCCTCTTGGACCTGGCAGTGCCCTTTTTCCTTTTGGGTATGCATTCCAATTGGGCCTCTGTTATTGTTTTTGTAAACAGCCTCCATGCCACTTGGAGTGTTTGGACTCTCTCAATTTTCCCTTTCAGTTTCTTTTTTACTAGTTTCCTCATCTTTGGGAAATTTCCTTTTTGAAAATTTAAGGTCTCTGTGTTAGATTTTATCAGTGACTTGCGGTCTATGATCAAGTTAAACATAATTGAGTTGTGGTCACTGTTCCCTATTGGATCAGTCACATTAACATCTTGCACCAGATCCTGAGTATTACTCAGGATCAAGTCAAGGATTCTTGTACCTCTAGTTGGGTCTTCAACCATCTGTCCCAGGGAACAATCATTGAGCATATCTAGGAACTTTATCTCTTTATCATGTACTGAACAACAGTTCACCCAGTCTATGTGAGGGTAATTGAAGTCCCCCATTATAACCAGGCTTCCCTTCCTGGATGCCTCCTTTACAACATTCTCCAACTGCCAGTCTCCCTCAAGAGTTTGGGTCGGAGGCCGATAGTATATGCCTACTGTTAGACCATCCTTGTGGCCTGGTACTCTTACCCACAGAGCTTCTAATGGTGACTCTAAATCACCTAGATATTCCAATTCATAAGATTTTATCACTTCTTTGACATACAAGGCTACACCACCTCCTGTACATTCTGTGTGCAACTCGGGCTTGGAGGTGGGGCGAGGGGGCTTCTTGATGGCGGCTACCTTGGATTGGGCTGGCCTTATTCCCTCGGGAGTGACACGGAACCCTAGGAACTCAACCTCTGTAGCGAAGAAGACGCATTTGTCTTTCCGCAACCGCAACCCCGCCTTTTCGAATATTGTCAGGACCTTTCCCAACCTTGTTGCTAATTCGGCCCGGCTCCCCCCTGTAATCAATACATCATCAAAGTAGGGTAACACCCCCTCTAACCCCTTCAGGAGGCGTTCCACAAGTGACTGGAAGATCCCGGGCGCCGAATTCACGCCGAATTGGAGGCGCGATACCTGGAACGCCCCTTTGTGGGTGACTATGGTCTGCGCCGCAGCTGCGGCGGGGGTCACCGGGAGTTGCTGGTAGGCTTGGGCCAGGTCGAGTTTAGCGAAACACCTCCCCCCGTGTAACCTGGCCAACAAGTGGCTGACTACCGGCACCGGATACGCATTAGGGCGGATCGCCTTATTGATGGTGCACTTGTAATCAGCGCATATGCGGACCTCCCCGTTGGCCTTGAGCGCTGTTACAATTGGAGTTTCCCACTCCGCAGAATCAACAGGAACAAGAATCCCCTGGCCCACCAATTTGTCCAACTCCGCCTCTATTTTGTTCTTTAGTGCGAAAGGCACTCTGCGCGGTTTAAGTCTGATTGGACGTACTCCAGGGTCCAGGTCGAAAGTCACTGGGGGGCCCTTGAATTTTCCGAGCCCCTTTTTAAAAACCTCGGGGTGCGCGTCGCACACGCTCTGTATTGGATCAGTCCCGGCGGCGTGTGCTCCCACGGCGTGCACCCCCCCAATGAACAACCCCAGGGGCTGGAACCATTGAGTCCGGAGGAGGCTGCATTTACCTCCCTTGAGGACGACTAGGGGAAGCGTTGCGGTGTGCTTTTTAAACTGGACCTGGAACTTCCCAACCCCCAACACTGGGATGCGGTTCCCTTGCACGTCCTTCAGTGTGGCCCTCAACGCTTTGAGCTTGGGCCGCATGCGGGGGGCGATTTTCATGAACTCCCCCTGGGAAATAATAGAGTATGAAGAACCCGAGTCCACCTCCATTCTAACAGGGGCCCCTTGTATTACTACCTCAACGAAGTAACAGGGGTGCTCCGTGGAAACGCTGCAAACCGGCGCGTCGTCCTCGCTGTCGTCGGAGATGCGCCCTACTCCGTCCCGCGTCCTCGTGGTCCGGGTGCCGTCCTTTGGCCTCGTGGTGCGGTCCTGCCTCGTGGTGCGGTCCTGCCTCGCCGAGCGGTCTGGAGAACTCCTGGTGGCCTCGCGCCGTTTCCGGCAGACCTTGGCGATGTGCCCGCACCGGCCGCAGTTGTGGCACTCGGCCTTGCGGAATGGGCATTTGGCGTGGGCGTGGGCGGCGCCGCAGCCGTCGCAGCGCCGGCCCTCTCTCTGGACCCTCCGGACGTCCTCGTCGGCGCCGCTCTCCGCAGACGAGTTCGAAACTCGCCGGGCCGCGCGCACCGAGCTCTCTGCCTTGGCGGGCTTCGGGCGCCAGTCCTGAAGCTCGTGCACCCCGGCAGTAGTGGCCTCCGCGGCCTGTGCCGTGTCGAGGACTTGTTGCCACGTGGGAGGCGGCTCCCTTTTCATCAGCGCGCGCTGAGTCTCTGTGTCCCTCAGACCGCAGAGCAGGCAGTCCCGGAGGGTGATGTCGGGGAGCTCCCACTTGCATGGGCCGGTGGTCAACCGCAGGGCCGCGGCGAACTCATCGACCGATTCCCCGGGTGCCTGGACTCGCCTCCAGAACGCGCTCCGAGCGGGGAACATCGCTATTGCTGGCCGGAGATGGGCGCGCAACGCCGCCAGGAGCTCTGTAGCTTTGAGGTCGCTCACCTTCCTCGGCGCGATCAGGTCCACCAAGGTCCTCTTGGTCTCGTGTCCGAGCATGCGGACGAAAATGGCCCTCTTTTTGGCCTCATCTGAGACTTCGAGCTCCACCAGCGCTGCGTTGAAGTCTATCTCAAACAGCTCCAAGTCTCCCGGCTTCTTGATCTTGTAGCCGGCGCATGTCTTGGTCCCGTGGGCAGCCATATCCCACCTTCGTCGCCAATTTGGTGTATGGGACCAAAGACAACCGGACAACCGAAGGGTTGGTTTAACACAGGTTTATTGCATGAGGTTCCAGTGAAGCATGAGGTAATGGCGGTGATACATCTCAATATATACAGTAGCTCTCTACATTTGAATCGTGTAGCACGGTAGCTCATTGGCTGCTACCGGCGTGGCCTCGCCCAGGCACGCCTCCTTTCCTGCTGCTGAATGCGGGGAAGGTTTTCCCGCGGCTGTCCGTGATTGAGCAATGTGAACCATGTGAGACTGAACGCTCGCAGCTGCCCTCTATGGGCTGTCTGCTCGCGTTCCTTTACAGCTGATATCGTTTGTATCTGGAGTGGTTACATTCTTGCCTTTACAGTATAATGAACATGCATACATACATACATAACATCCTCAGAGTAGTCCTAGCTGCAGATTTTGGGCCATGTCAGGGGCTTCTACTTTCTTGGTGCGGTAGCAGTGGTGGAATTCAGCAGGTTCATCCCAGTTCACCAGAACCGGTAGCAGAAATTCCGGCTGGCCCCACCCATCCAAGTTTTGAAATAAAGTAGTCCTAATTCGGGTGCAACGCAGGGCTTTCCCTCTGGCCACGCCCACAATACCATGCCCACAGAGAAGGTAGTAAAAAAAATGAATCCCACCACTGTGCGATAGCATTGCTTTGCTTTAGTACTTTTTAGTTCAATTCCTTTAATGTTGTGGATGTTCTATCTTGGTTGCTAAATATATTTAGGACTATGTTCTTATTTGGCTTCAAAGAGGCATGTGAGTACTTTCTTATTTCTTTAAGCAACTCCTATTCTACTGCTGGTGGGGGGGAATGGTGTGTGTGCATGCGTGCGTGCGTGCGTGTGTGTGTGTTATAGATTGTAGCATCCAGTTTGGGGCAGTATTATATCGTTGTTGTTGTTTTGTGATATACATAACTAAAACATTTTGGTAAAGTTTGTGTTTGCAACACACATTTAAATATACATATAAATATAGATAGCCCCACAGAACTAGAGAGGATTACATGTGTGTTTATGTGTGGGCCCAGCTAAATGTACTCACCCACTATCTCCATAGGCTTCAGGCTTGGTGAGGTTGAGACCATTTGAGCTATCTGGAGCAAGACAGGAAATGAAGTACCTGGAATGTACCTTCTAATTGCAGAAACCAGGAGCAGCTGTGCAAATGGGGGGGGGGGGAATTCTCTTGTTTTGTATGGCAAATTAGTTTGATTGACTTTCATTACTGTACATTTTGTGAGTTTTCTTCTATTGTAGCTGATGCATTATTATTATTTTTTCCTTCTCCAGTTTACAATTAAGTCCAGGATCTTTACAATTTCTTCATATAGTGTACCACAAAACTTAAACATGAAAAAAGAAGAAAGGTTAGACATTTAATGTTGTGAACCATGTAGAGTGGAGAACTTTGGTTCTACAGAGCGGAAATATAAAAATGTATTTATCTTATTTATCTTATTTTAATTTATCAATTCATACACTGCTTATCTTGGTACATGGGTTCCTACTCTAGGTGGCTTACAAAATTTTACAAAGTTTTAAAAACAACACAAATATGTAACAATAAAAAACCTACATTCAGTGGCTGTATCGTCAATCTCAAACATAGTCACATACTCAAACAGATAATAAATAAATGCATTTAAGCCTGGAAAGGGGCTTCTGGAGATCCAGCAATCATTCAGAACTGTTACTTGCTGAGAGGGAGGATACCTTTAAAAGCTTCAATAAATAAATGTGGTTTTTTTTAAATAAAAAAAATGAAGGTCAACATCGACGAAGCCTGACACAGCTCAGTTTGTACATCCTTCCAGATTGTGGGTGCTGCAACTGAGGAGGCCCTTCATCTTGTTGTCCATTTCCTGGCCAGCTTCAGTGATGGTACCTGCAGCTGCAAAGTCTGCAATGAAAGTGTGGTGCAGGTATTAGATTTATGGAGAATGAATGAATGCTACTTTTTGGAACAGTAACATCCAGAACAAAACACCTTGTGGCTATGCTGGTTAGCTACCTGTATTTGGGAAATTATTTGAAAATATAACTCTTTTCATTGGTGCAGAAAAGTCACTTTTGGTCTAGACCATGGGTCAGCAAACTTGGAGCTCCAGATGTTCTTGAACTTCAATTCCCAGAAGCCCTGATCAATAGGTGTACTGACTTGGGCTTCTGGTAATTGAAGTCCAAGAACACTTGGAGAGCCAAGTTTGCTGACCACTGGTCTAGAATTATCACAGTGAAGCCTGCTTTTAAGTAAAGTACAGTTGAGTTTACCACTTGTCTGTAATTTTTTTCTAAATGATAGGTAGATAGGTAGGTAGGTTAGTAGATGCAGTTATATTTTTTAAGAAATCAATTATTCCTGCTTTGAATCAAGAAAAACAAGTATCTTCTAATTAACAGAAGTTACCCTGCTAACTTAGGCTATTTCATCACTGTTTGATGGAGAGAGATTATAATAGCAAATGGCTATTATGAAGCAGTGTATAAATGACTTGGTGAGGTCAGGATCTAATTAAAATTTAATCAGTGAAGTGCACTTCAATTCTCCTCCCTCTTACCTGTTATTAATCAAATTAAAATATTTTAGTAATTCTTGTTTCCCTATGTATTATTTGTCATCCTTTAAAGATTAAACAAGTGAGGTTATACTGCATTTGCTCTGGTTAACTTCACCTGGAAAAGGCAGTTATATACATCAAACCAAAACATACCATGCGATATGATGTTGATTGCTTTAGACACTAGCTCCAGATTAGAATTTCTACATGCTCCAACTGTGTGTTCTATGTTGTGCTGTGGTGTAATATACTGACAAGCCTACACAATCAAAGTCCTCAAGCACATAAAACAGACATCACATGCTGTTATTATATTTGTCTGTCAGACCATGGTAATCGAAGAATAGCGGGTAGGCTGTGTCAAGCAATTGTGTTGTTGTTGTTTTTCCTCCTGTTGTGGCATGCCTTTCTTGTGCAGAATAAGATGAACAAATTGAGTAAGGGAATCACTCTCCTCATGCCAATGATATTAGACATTTGAAGCAAATCTTTTGCATTCACTTATAGGTATTTTGGGGCATGGATGTAGCAGTGCAATTCTAGACATGAGTAATCAGAAGTAAGTCTCATGGAATTCAATGGCCAGAATACTATTTTTGTTTGCAGATAATATGCATAGATTCTGCTGGGTAATGGTGTCTAATGGATAAGATGCAGGATCATATCTCAGTTGTACCATTGGGCATTTGATCAGCCATAAGATAAAGAGATATGCTGTCACTTAACCACAGCAAGTTATCTAAACTTCATTTGAACACCAGTACCCTTCTGGGTAATAAAACTTAATTTGTAGTAGATATGCCAGCACCCTCTTGGATACACATCTTAATGTGATGAGTTGGTTTGAGTTTGATTGGAAAGCTCAGAACATTACCTTCCAGAAGCTAATTTCTGTTATTTATTTATTTGTTTGTTTAGCTTATATACCGCTTTTCTTGTCTACTGACAACTCAAAGCGGTTTACAACACAATTAAATAAATACAAAGCAAATCATAAGTACAGGAAAAAATAAAAAAAACTTACAGAAATACAGTTCAAAATACAGTATCACCAAATAGAATAACATACCAATACAGTTGCAAAATACAAGTTACAATTCAAGTCAAAAACTACAAAGTTAAATACAAAGTACAAATACAGGCCCCAGGCAGCGACCCCTTCCAGCGGTGCTCCAACTTCCCCACAGCCAATGCCAGACCGGGGAAGGAGCTAAGGAGACAACCACTTCCATCCCCGCACCAGTGGTGAGGGTGGCAGGGAAACACGGCATAGGTCCTGTTCATGGGGGACATCCTCCAGCACTGCGTGAGTCCCTCTTTATCCTCTGGCCAGGCAGGGCCAGGGGAGAGGGACTGGCATCCACAGGTGCCACTCATTCCATCCCCGCGCCGGTGGTAAGGGCAGCAGGGAAATGCGGCAAAGGTCCTGTTTGCGGCGGGCATCCTCTGGTGCTGCAGGAGTCCCTTTTTATCCTCTGGCCAGGCAGGGCCAGGGGAGAGGGACCAGCATCCACAGGTGCCACTCGTTCCATCCCCGCGCCGGTGGTGAGGGCCGTGGGGAAATGCGGCAAAGGTCCTCTTTGCGGGGGCGTCCTCTGGTGATGCAAGAGTCCCTCTTTATCCTCTGTCCAGGCGGGGCCAGGGGAGAGGGACTGGTGTCCACAGGTGCCACTTGTTCCATCCCTGTGCCGGTGGTGAGGGCAGCAGGGAAACACGGCAAAGGTCATGTTCGCAGATATAGAACAGGGGTTCCCTACTTTTTTACGCTGTGGGCCTGACCACTCCCCTGGACAGCTGAGCGGGCTAGACCACACCCCAGAAGCAGAAGTAAACATGCCTGCTTCCACATTTACAACAGCTGTGGGCACATTTACAGCTGACATAACCATGTTTACACATGCACAAGCGCACTTTATAGTTATCATAAATGCATCCGCTTCCACTTCTGGGTGCAGTGGCAGCAGTGGCAGACCACATGAAATGGTGCTGTGGGCTGTACATTGGGAACACCTGAACTAGAATGTCAGCAGTGTGATCCAGGTAGATGGTCAAAGTTGAGTCAGCAAACTATGGCCATTGATCTTGCAATTTACATCAGATTGGGCACTAATGAATTCACATTAAAACCTGGCAACTACACAATATAAAGCTCAGTGTGGGGAAGCCCATTATAGTATCATCTTTTTTGTGTTGGAAATTAATAAATGCTGATATTTTAAATTTGTGGCAATTGTTTTTCATCACTTTTATTTACCTTTTCCTAACTGCAGAGGGGTGCTGATGGAGGTGTCAGTTCCCCTCAGACTCTTTTTTCAAAAAAGGGAGGGGGTTCACCTCAGTGCTGGAACAGAATTTTACTAGAGTGATTAGGAGAAGAATGAAAAAAGAAAGAGAGGTGACAGCTGCAAGTAAATTCACTGTGCCACCTTTGCATGCTCAGATTACACTTGTCAATGGATCACTCATTTTACAAATAGACCTGGTTAAAATAGGAGTGTGGGTATAATTTTGAGTACAAAAGTAGCACCAAAAGAAGAGAATGATGAATATCCCCCATTTCCCCACTTCCAAAAATCATTTCAGTTGGTCTGGCATCCCAGAAATAATTTCTACTGAGATAAAAGGCAGATGAGGAGATTAAATAAAAAAAAGCAGCAAATAAAAGAGTTCAGAACACTTATTTCCATGCATCCTTCTTGAATGTTAAGTCGCATCATATACATCTGCACATGAACACACAAACACACTTCCCAAGTGATCCGAACTCATTCAGGGGTAAAAACAGAGTTGTCTAGCCACAACTCCCTCCTCTGATCAGAACAACAGGGATGTTAATATTAACAATGAGAATTCCAAGAACAGTCAATAGGATCATTAGAAAATTGGCCCAAGATTTTGAATGTCCAATATCAAGTTTCTAAAGAACAATGAAACATTTTCCCTTTCAGCCTGACCTACTTTACACAGCTGTTGTGAGGTTAAAATCAGGAGGCTACACCCTGGCGGGACAGTGATTAGACTGCTGTACTGCAGCCCAAACTGCTGATGATGTCAGTTCAATCCTGATGGAACTCCAGGTTGACTCAGCCTTCCATCATTCCAAGGTCGGTAAAATGAGTACCCAGCATGCAAAATTCTAATTAACTTGTGAACCGCCCAGAGAATGCACTAAGCACTATTGGATGGTATGTAAGTGCAGTTGCTATTGCTACTTTCAGTTTTCCTGGCCCATAGAGACTATGTATCTACAAATGCATCTAACGCTGCCCTAACAATTAGATCCCTGTATGCTAAGAAACAAACTCAATCTGTGAAGGTTGTCCTGAGATTGTTCCAGATGAAAGTCCTTCCCCTTATGTTGGTGGGTAGCCCCCTTGGTTCCCATTCAGATTATTTGAAACTGGAGTCAATTCAATCGCGGTTCCTTAGATCTATACTTAGGATCCCACAGTCAATAGCAGGAGCAGTTGTGAGATTAGAAGTTGGCTGGCAAGCTTTTCGGCATGTAGCCTGGAAAGCAAAGCTGTGGCTCAAGCTGTGTTTTAAACCTGTGGGCCTAGCCCCTTTAATATTAAGGGATAATTTCCAATCTTCCTGGGAAAGGGACATTATTGATAGAGTTCAGGTTTGCAGGTTGTCCCATTTGTACCTAGAATCGATGACTTAAGCTAGAGCCATAATAGCCCAAAGGCTGAGCAATATTGGCAAGCAAGAGGATATTGCTTTTTTGTAACCGGAGATGTATTTGGGGGACCAGATTTGGTAGAGCACTACAGCTCCATATTTGGCCGAAATTTGTTATGTGGAATATTGCAGGCTTTATACAGCCGCTAGATTGAACGCCCTCAACACAGCTGTTCTATTGGGAACATACAAAGGTATACCATATGCCCAAAGAACCTGTCTGTCCCCAGAAAGCGGTTGAGTCAACTGAGCATATCCTTCTGAATTGTCCTTTCTATGCTGACATTAGATAAATACTCATGGCTCCTCTTCTTTGCCAAATCAGATTTGAGCCTAGAGAAAATCAAGTTCGATTTCTCTTGAATAGTGTTGCTGCTTTGTCAGCCATACGAGTTTCTAAATTCCTATTTTTGGCACTCAAACATCGCAAGATTAAAATTGACAGTATTGATTCGGGCCTATTAACATAGAGCATGTATATCCTGAAGGTAAAGATTGTTAGGCTTAAATGTTAGTTTAAATCTCTGTGTATTGTTTTGTGCTGACTGACGGTCGAATAAAGATATATGTATGTATGTATTGCTACTTTCAGTTCCTTGGAGGACAGTTGAAATGTTTGTTGTTGTTGTTCAGTCGCACAGTCGATTCCGACCCTTTGCGACCCCATGGACCATTTCCTCCAGGCACCTCTGTCCTCCACCATTCTCCTCAGCCCACCAAGCTCTGTGCCCATTGTGTCCACAATACCATCTATCCATCTTTGAATCACATCATTCTTCTCTTGCCCTCAACCTTTCCCAGCATCAAGGCCTTCTCAAGTGAGTCCTCCCTTCTCATTTGATGTCCAAAGTACTTTAGCTTCATCTTCACTATTTGTCCCTCCAATGAACAGTCAGGATTGATTTCTTCCAGTATTGACCTATTTGTTCTCTTTGCTGTCCAAGGGACTCTCATGATTTAGTGTATGGGACCAAAGACGACCGGACAACCGAAGGGTTGGTTTAACACAGGTTTATTGCATGAGGTTCCAGTTAAGCATGAGGTAATGGCGGTGATACATCTCAATATATACAGTAGCTCTCTACATTTGAATCTTGTAGCACTGTAGCTGATTGGCTGCTACCGGCGTGGCCTCGCCCAGGCACGCCTCCTTTCCTGCTGCTGAATGCAGGTCTTTCTTCAGCTGCTGAATGCGGGGAAGGTTTTCCCGCGGCTGTCCGTGATTGAGCAATGTGAACCATGTGAGAGTGAACGCTCGCAGCTGCCCTCTATAGGCTGTCTGCTCGCGTTCCTTTACAGCTGATATCGTTTGTATCTGGAGTGGTTACAATCTTGCCTTTACAGTGTAATGAACATGCATACATACATAACATCCCTCCCCCCTAGGATGGGACGAAGTCCCGCAACCATTGTGGCTTGCCGCACGTTCGCTTGGGGCGTGCTTGCGCCTGCCCTAATTCTGGAGAGCCTGTGATCCCTGACTCCGCGGGTGCTTGTCCTGCAACGGGAAACGGGGATTCGTTAGTGGCTCTGTGGGGCGTCTGTGCCTGCCTTGCGCTCGGGGATGGGAATGGAATGAATAGTTGGGAGGTAAACCCCTGCCTATTGCTCTCGGACCCCGGGGACCCACCTAATGTGAACCGCGGAACCGATGAGGTCGCCCTTGTGGAACGGCTACCTTCTGAACCCTGCTCGGGGGACCTTAAGACTGTGGTGGGCGGACTTGCTGATGCCTCCCGTCTTGGAGGTGTCGGTCTCCGGGACATTGGCGCTATATTGCATTCTAACTCACAGGGGCTACTGGGACTGGAAGTACCAGGGGCTGAACTGAAACCCCTCTTTTCGCTAGGACGGGTGGGGGACCACTCCGCTAACTCCCCCTGGTACTGTAAATCAACGTCTAAACTTCTATGGGCATCTGAATTTCGGGGAGACTTCCGCGGCTTCCGCGGGGTATGCGTGTGATCGGGGCTCCTCCTCTCTGACGGGGACTCCCGCGAAAGATCTCTGTGGATCGATTGCCTTTCCTCCCCCCTTGGTGGGGACCCATGCTCCCCTTTTCCTCCCCCTTGGGCTAAACGGGTGGGGGAGTACCCTAACGCTGATTCGATGCTGTCCTCGTCCGCGTCCTGCTCTCCGGGGACCCTACGCCGGAGTTGGTCTACGTGTCGCCTCCACAGGAAACCTGTACTGGTCTCTACGCGGTATGAGACGGGGCCGGTTTGATCTACTACGGTGCCCGGCACCCAGGCTGGCCCCGCGCTGGCGTAGTTCCTGCAGTGCACCGGGGCGCCTATGCTGAAACTCTTTGTGGGTTCCACCCCTATGTTCCGCCCTTTGTCCTCTACTCTCGTGGGGTCTAGCTTGGAGATCCCCGTGGCCAGCTTCCTGCGCATCAACAGCTCCGCGGGGGAGTACCCTGACGCTAATGGGGTGACCCTGTACCTCAGCAGGAATTGGCACAATTTCAGGTCGAGGTCTCCGGGACCCATGCGCAGTAGCGCGTCTTTCGTGGTGCGCACGAGGCGCTCTACTTGGCCATTGGTGGCCGGGTGAAAGGGGGCGGAGGTGACGTGCCGAATGGCGTTGCGCTCCATGAATGCCCTGAACTCGGCGGACGTGAAACAGCTAGCGTTATCGCTGACGAGGGTGTCGGGTAAACCGAACGTGGAAAAGACCCTCCTTAACTGTTTAATTGTTGTGGCCGAGGAGGTGCTCGAGACTGGAATGACCTCCAACCACTTAGAGAACGCGTCCACCACGAGGAGGAAAAGCGTTCCCCTGAACGGGCCAGCAAAGTCTACGTGTATTCGGGACCAGGGCCCCCTTGCAGCGTCCCACTCCCTAGGTGGCGAGCGAGCCTCTTCTGGCCTTGAGCTTTGGCACGCCTCGCAAGTGCCGACCATGTGTTCGATGTCGGCGTCTAACTGGGGCCACCAAAAGTAACTGCGGGCTAGTGCCTTAGAGCGTACGATCCCCGGGTGGCTGATGTGCAGCAGTTTAAGCACCCTCGGCTGGAGAGACGTGGGGATCACTACCTGCTGTCCCCACAAGAGGCAACCCCTCTCTAGGGACAACTCTAGTCTCTTTTTGAAAAATGTGTCGAACTCCGCTGCTGGGGAAGACACGGGCCACCCTTTCTGCACCCAGGAGCAAACTGTGGCCAGCGTTTTGTCCTTGCCTGTCGCTTTGGCGATGTCGGCCGGTACTACTGGAGGGGAGTCTAGGACCTCTATCATTAAGACCTGGTGGTCCCTCTCTACTCCGCCCACGTGGCAGCAATCCCGGGGAATGGGGGACCTCGACAGAGCGTCGGCATGGCTTATCTCCTTCCCGGGCCGGTATACCAACGCGTGCTGATACGCGTTGAGAAAAATGGCCCACCTGAGCATTCTCGGGGACAGGATCTGGGGTGTGGGCTTATCTGCGGTGAAAATGCCCAGCAAAGGCTTATGGTCAGTCACTATGGTGAAGGGGCGGCCGTACACAAAATCATGAAATTTCTTGGTCCCCGCAATTATTGCTAGCGCTTCCCTGTCTGTCTGAGCATAGTTCCTCTCCGCTTGGGACAGGGATCTAGAGTAGAAAGCTATCGGGGCCTCCCTACCGTTCTCCAGCACGTGGCATAGCACCGCCCCCACCCCCACCGGGGATGCATCGCATATCAGGACCACCGGGCGTTTGGGATTGAAGTGGGTCAGTACAGCATCTGATGCCAGGAGTCGCTTCAGGTCATTGAAAGCCTTCTCCTGGTTGTCGCCCCACTTCCATGCCTCGTCCTTTTTTAACAATTTGTGAAGCGGTTCTGCCACTGCTGCCTTCCGCGGGAGGAAGGAGTGGTAGAAGTTGAGCAGTCCGAGGAACGACTGCAACTCGGGCTTGGAGGTGGGGCGAGGGGCCTTCTTGATGGCGGCTACCTTGGATTGGGCTGGCCTAATTCCCTCGGGAGTGACACGGAACCCTAGGAACTCAACCTCTGTAGCGAAGAAGACGCATTTGTCTTTCCGCAACCTCAACCCCGCCTTTTCGAATATTGTCAGGACCTTTCCCAACCTTGTTGCTAATTCGGCCCGGCTCCCCCCTGTAATTAATACGTCATCAAAATAGGGCAACACCCCCTCTAACCCCTTCAGGAGGCGTTCCACCAGTGACTGGAAAATCCCGGGCGCCGAATTCACGCCGAATTGGAGGCGCGATACCTGGAATGCCCCTTTGTGGGTGACTATGGTCTGCGCAGCAGCTGCGGCGGGGGTCACCGGGAGTTGCTGGTAGGCTTGGGCCAGGTCGAGTTTGGCGAAACACCTCCCCCCGTGTAACCTGGCCAACAAGTGGCTGACTACCGGCACCGGATACGCATTAGGGCGGATCGCCTTATTGATGGTGCACTTGTAATCAGCGCATATGCGGACTTCCCCGTTGGCCTTGAGCGCTGTTACAATTGGAGTTTCCCACTCCGCAGAATCAACAGGAACAAGAATCCCCTGGCCCACCAATTTGTCCAACTCCGCCTCTATTTTGTCCTTTAGTGCGAAAGGCACTCTGCGCGGTTTAAGTCTGATTGGACGCACTCCAGGGTCCAGGTCGAAAGTCACTGGGGGGCCCTTGAATTTTCCGAGCCCCTTTTTAAAAACCTCGGGGTGCGCGTCGCACACGCTCTGTATTGGATCAGTCCCGGCGGCGTGTGCTCCCACGGCGTGCACCACCCCAATGAACAAACCCAGGGGCTGGAACCATTGAGTCCCGAGGAGGCTGCATTTACCTCCCTTGAGGACGACTAGGGGAAGCGTTGCGGTGTACTTTTTGAACTGGACCTGGAACTTCCCAACCCCCAACACTGGGATGCGGTTCCCTTGCACGTCCTTCAGTGTGGCCCTCAACGCTTTGAGCTTGGGCCGCACGCGGGGGGCGATTTTCATGAACTCCCCCTGGGAAATAATGGAGTATGAAGAACCCGAGTCCACCTCCATTCTAACAGGGGCCCCTTGTATTACTACCTCAACGAAGTAACGGGGGTGCTCCGTGGAAACGCTGCAAACCGGCGTGTCGTCCTCGCTGTCGTCGGAGATGCGCCCTACTCCGTCCCGCGTCCTCGTGGTCCAGGTGCCGTCCTTTGGCCTCATGGTGCGGTCCTGTCTCGTGGTGCGGTCCTGCCTCGCCGAGCGGTCTGGAGAACTCCTGGTGGCCTCGCGCCGTTTCCGGCAGACCTTGGCGATGTGCCCGCGCCGGCCGCAGTTGTGGCACTCGGCCTTGCGGAATGGACACTTGGTGCGGGCGTGGGCGGCGCCGCAGCCGTCGCAGCGCCGGCCCTCTCTCTGGACCCTCCGGACGTCCTCGTCGTCGCTGCTCTCCGCAGACGAGTTCGAAACCCGCCGGGCCGCGCGCACCGAACTCTCTGCCTTGGCGGGCTTCGGGCGCCAGTCCTGGAGCTCGTGCACCCCGGCCGTCGTGGCCTCAGCGGCCTGTGCCGCGTCGAGGACTTGTTGCCACGTGGGAGGCGGCTCCCTTTTCATCAGCGCGCGCTGAGTCTCTGTGTCCCTCAGACCGCAGAGCAGGCAGTCTCGGAGGGTGACGTCGGGGAGTTCCCACTTGCATGGGCCGGCGGCCAACCGCAGGGCCGCGGCGAACTCATCGACCGATTCCCCGGGTGCCTGGACTCGCCTCCAGAACGCGCTCCGAGCGGGGAACATCGCTATTGCTGGCCGGAGATGGGCGCGCAGCGCCGCCAGGAGCTCTGTGGCTTTGAGGTCGCTCACCTTCCTCGGCGCGATCAGGTCCACCAAGGTCCTCTTGGTCTCGTGTCCGAGCATGCGGACGAAAATGGCCCTCTTTTTGGCCTCATCTGAGACTTCGAGCTCCACCAGCGCTGCGTTGAAGTCTATCTCAAACAGTTCCAAGTCTCCCGGCTTCCTGATCTCGTAGCCGGCGCATGTCTTGGTCCCGTGGGCAGCCATTATCCCACCTTCGTCGCCAATTTAGTGTATGGGACCAAAGACGACCGGACAACCGAAGGGTTGGTTTAACACAGGTTTATTGCATGAGGTTCCAGTTAAGCATGAGGTAATGGCGGTGATACATCTCAATATATACAGTAGCTCTCTACATTTGAATCTTGTAGCACGGTAGCTGATTGGCTGCTACCGGCGTGGCCTCGCCCAGGCACGCCTCCTTTCCTGCTGCTGAATGCAGGTCTTTCTTCAGCTGCTGAATGCGGGGAAGGTTTTCCCGCGGCTGTCCGTGATTGAGCAATGTGAACCATGTGAGAGTGAACGCTCGCAGCTGCCCTCTATAGGCTGTCTGCTCGCGTTCCTTTACAGCTGATATCGTTTGTATCTGGAGTGGTTACAATCTTGCCTTTACAGTGTAATGAACATGCATACATACATAACACATGACTCTCCTCCAACACCACATCTCAAAGGCATCTATTCTTCTGCGCTCAGCCTTCCTAATGGTCCAGCTCTCACACCCATACATTACCAATGGGAATACCATTGCTTTGACTATGCAAATTTTTGTTTTCAAGGTGATGTCTCTGCTTTTCACTATATTCCCCAGGTTTCTCATAGCTTGTCTCCCCAAAATCAATCGTCTTTTTATTTCATGGCTACAGTCACCATCTGCAGTGATCTTAGATCCCAGGAAAGTAAAATCAGTCACTGCTTCTACTTCTTCCCCATCTATTTTCCAGGGACTGATCGGACCTGTTGCCATTATCTTGGTTTTCTTGCTATTAAGTCTCAAGCCAGCTTTTGCACTCTCCTCCTTCAATCCAATCAAGAGGTTCTTTAGGTTTTCCTCACTTTCTGCCATTAGGGTGGTATCATCTGCATATCTCAAATTGTTGATGTTTCTCCCAGCAATTTTGATCCCATATTGTGATTCCTCCATCCCTGCATTGCGCATTATGTGCTCTGTATATAGATTGAATAAGCAGGGTGACAAAACACAGCCTTGTCTTACTCCTTTTCCTATTCCAAACCACTCTGTCATTCCGTGTTCTGTCCTAACTGTTGCTTCTTGGTTTGTGTACAGATTTCTCATGAGGCATATGAGGTGTTCTGGTATATCCATTTCTTTAATTACTTGCCACATTTTGTTGTGGTCCACACAGTCAAAAGCCTTGGTGTAGTCGATAAAACAAAAGTAGACTTGTTTCTGGTATTCTTTTGTTTTCTCCATGATCCAACGTATGTTGGCAATGTGGTCTCTAGTCCCCCTACCTCTTCTGAAACCAGCCTGCACCTCTGGTAGTTCTCTCTCCATGTGCTGCTGAAGTCTATCATGTATTATCTTGAGCATCACCTTGCTGGCATGTGGGATGAGCGCAATTGTTCGGTAATTTGAGCATTCTTTGCAATTGCCTTTTTTTGGGATTGGAACGTACACTGATCTTTTCAAATCCTGTGGCCACTGTTTTGTTTTCCAAATTTGCTGGCATATTGAATGCAGTACTTTGATTCCATCATCTTTTAGGGCTTTGAAAAATTCAACTGGGATACCATCATTTCCACTAGCTTTGTTGTTTGCAGTGCTCTTTAGGGCCTTTCTGACTTCACTCTCCAGAATGTCTGGTTCAAGTTCAAATTTCTCATTATTGTTATTAACAGGAGTGTTGAGGTCCTTTTTGTAGAGTTCCTCTGTGTACTCCTGCCATCTTTTTTTGATCTCTTCTGCTTCAGCTAACTCCTTTCCATCTTTGTCCCTTATCATGGTCATTTTTGCTTTAAATGTTCCCTTGATTTCCCCAATTTTTCTGAAAAGATCTCTAGTCCTGCCTCTTTTGTTGTTTTCCTCCATTTCTTTGCACTGTTCGTTCAGGTAGTTTTCCTTATCTCTCCTTGCTTTCCTTTGAAATTCTGTATTCAGGTGGTTGTATTTTTTCCTTTCTCCTTGGACTTTTGCATTCCTTCTTTCCTCTACTATTTTAAGGGCCTCATCAGACAACCACTTTGCTTTCTTACCGTTCTTTTCTTTTGGTATGGTTTCTCTTGCTGCCTCCTGCATGATGTCCCGCGTCTCTGTCCATAATTCTTCTGGTACTCTGTCTATCAGGTACAGGACATTAAATCTGTTCATGACCTCCACCGTGTATTCTTTAGGGATGTTGTGTAGGTCATATCTGTCTGGTCTAATTGTTTTCCCCATTTTCTTTAGTCTAAGCCTGAATTTTGCGATCAGTAGGTTGTGATCTGAGCCACAGTCTGCTCCAGGTCTTGTTTTTGCTGACTGAATGGAGGTTCTCCATCTTTGACTGCAGAGTATGTAATCAATCTGATTTCGATGCTGGCCATCTGGTGATGTCCATGTGTAAAGCCACCTCTTGTGTTGCTGGAAGAGGTTGTTTGTTATGACTAGTGCATTCTCTTGGCAGAACTCTATCAATCTTTGCCCTGCTTCATTCTGTGTTCCAAGACCAAACTTGCCTGTTATTCCATTTACTTTTTGATTTCCTACTTTGGCATTCCAATCTCCTAAAATAATGTGGACATCATTTCTTGGTGTCTGTTCTATGAGGTGTTGTAGGTCCTCATAGAACTGGTCAACTGTGGCTTCATCTGCACTAGTGGTTGGTGCATATACTTGGATTACAGTGATATTGAAAGGTTTGCCTTGGATTCTGACTGACATCATTCTATCATTTTTGATATTGTATCCCATTACTGCTTTCCTCACTCTTTTGTTGACAATTATGGCTACTTCCTTTTTTCTGAGGTTTTCTTGCCCACAGTAGTAGATATGATGGTTTCCAGAGCTGAATTCACCCATCCCTCTCCATTTTAACTCACTGATGCCCAACATGTCAATGCTTATTCTTTCCATCTCATTTTTAACCACTTCCAGTTTTCCTTGATTCATACACCTCACATTCCATGTCCCTATGCAGTATTGTTCCCTGCAACACTGTATTTCTCCTCCGCCTTTTGTATCCCTCCCCCTTTTCAGATCTGCTGTGCTGAGCATCCCCTTGTTTTGCCTTTTGTTTTGGTCCATAGGGTCCTCTTGGCAAACTTTGTGGCGTGCCTTGCCGGTCTCTACGCCAGTCTTTTCCCATCACACATGTTATCACAGTTTAAACAGTTTTAAAACAAAGTATTACCATGCACAATACCACAGTTTATCACATAATATCAAAGTGAAAGTTGAACTAATTAATGAAGGGAAAGAAAGAAGGAAAGAAAGAAAGAAAGAAAGAAAGAAAGAAAGAAAGAAAGAAAGAAAAAGTTTAGTTCCGGTCGTCATGGAGTGAAGATGTCTCCGGCTGGTCCTTCAAAGGAGCTCCATGAGGGGTCTTGTACCAGAGCTAAGTTCCCCATAAAGAATTTGGTGAGGAAGCCTGGAACCATCCATACAGCGGACATGCCCTAATCTATCTAAGAGTGGTAAAGTGGTGGAGTGGCCCATTGGGGAACAAGAACTCAGCCTGGGGTGCCATCCAGACCCCCAGTACCATGGCACCCCCCTTTGGGTGCCAATCGAAAGAGCCAAGCTGATCCACAATGCCTGGAATGATTGAGAAAACAAGCTGGGCTTCGTGTTCCTCTGCCTTCCTTCCTCCTCCTCTGGTACCAAAGATAAGATTAAAAAAGCAGCTTCATTGACAGTGGAGCTGACGTTGCTTAGAGGTTGCAATTTTGCCTTGTAAGCAGGAGTTGTTGGTTTGAATCCCCAGAGGGGAGTTGAAATTAGAAGGTCAAGCGAAAGGAACAGCAGAATGAACTCACCAAAAGATGCCTTCATTTTGGCAATTTCACGTCTGGCCTAGACACAGAAGAAGAAGAAGACTGGTTTTACATTCCACAGCACATTGCTGTGAAAGTTTTGGTGCCTTCCACTGCTTGAAGCAATGATTTACAAGAGAAGGAAAAGCCATCAGGAGAAAGACAGAAGCCAACTCTGCTGCTAGTTGCCATCCAGAGAGGCCAGGGGGTGATGAGTAAAAGATCCTGCCCCTCCCTCCCCATCCAAAGACCTGGGGCCAGAGAGAAGGACACCTCCAGAGACCCCCGACCACCCCCAGGAGATACCATCCACAACCACCATCACAGCGAGGCCCGAGTCAGCGCCTTTGACCAACTCCATGCGGCCGAAGGGTGGCGAGAGCTGCTGCATGCATGCAAAGGATAAGTAATCGAACTGAAATAATATAATTGACTAAACATTGATGGCTTATAGCAACTGACAAAGTGAATGTACAAGAAACTGACTTACATAGAGACTTGATATAGTGGACTTTTTCTTTCTTTCTTTCTTTCTTTCTTTCTTTCTTTCTTTCTTTATTTATTTATTTCCCTTCATTAATTAGTTGAAATGTTCATGTTGCTAATAGCATCTTGTGGTCCCCATCTATCAGCATAGTGGATTCCCCATCTTCTGCTGCTGCCTCCACCAACTTGACTAAATAGCTGAAAGATCTACCACCACCAGGGGAAGGACTACAGTGGTAGGGAGAGGGTAAAATAGGAAGTCACTTTTAACAAGCAGAAATATGTTTGATGTTAGATGAAATTTTTAAACATTTGCTTATTTGTTTTTTTTTCCTGTCACTCTTGCTGCCTCCTTTTGCTACCACTCCCTTTATTCATGCACAGCCCTTTAGAGGCAGCAACAAATTTGGAGTTGAGAAACTTTCCAAATGGAGAGTAAACCTGTTTTTTTATTATTCTTGAAGTGTGCAGATCCAACAGACCACATGATAGTTTTTGTTGTTCATTGTTCAGTTGCACAGTCAAGTTGGACCCCTTGCGATCCCATAGACCACAGCACGCCAGGCTCCTCTGTCATCTACCATCCTCCGTAGTCCGTCCAGCACTATGTCAATGATGCTATCTAACCATTTCATCCTTTGCTGCCCCCTTCTCCTTTTGCCTTCAATCTTTCCTAGCATCAGGGCTGTCTCCAATAAATCCTCTCTTCTGATTTGGTGGCCAAAGTACTTGAGCCTCAGCTTCAGTATTTGTCCTTCCAAGAAGCAGTCAGGGTTGATTTCCTTTAGGATGGACTGATCTGATCTCCAGGGAACTCTTGCTTACCTTTTTTAAAAGTAGTCAAACTAGGACCAATGTGAGGATTACCAGTAGGATTTAGTTTTCAGATATAAAATGCTTAATAATAATAATAATAATAATAATAATAATAATAATAATAATAATAATAATAATAATAATAATAATAATAATAATAATAATAATAATAATAATAATAATAATAATAATAATAATAATAATAATAAACTTTAATTTATATACCGCTTTACTCGGCCCGAAGGCAACTCAGAGTGGTTTACATTGACGCATGCTGTCTGCACAGCAGACAGCAGCAAAGGTGAACAAGAAAAATACAATATAAAATATACAAAAAGTGTCAAAACATAATTAAAGTTACAATCAAAAGAAAGGAGTGAGAAAATAGATACAACAAACATGATACAAACAACAAAGCCCAGCCAGGGTAAAAGGTAAAAGGTCCTCAGTTACGACAAAAGGTCCCCAAGCGGCTTCAATCCCCTGGGGTAATGGTGTGGCTCCGGGAAAGCGCGGGTCCATTCTGCGGGGGCAGTGGTGGCTTTTTCACCCTTCTGGCCAGGCGTGGCTTGGAGGGGGCGGTGGCAGGTGCAGATGGGATGGGCTCAATCCCAGGCAGGCAGTCCAGAGTGGGGAAAGGCAACCAGTGGTGGCGGTGGCCCCGTGGCGAGGTCTTTCTGGCTGCAGGGGCCCGGCGCAGCTGACCCCCATTTTCCCCGCAGGCAGTCTGGGGCTGGGGAAGGCAACCGGCATTGGCAGTGGCCCCATGGTGAGGTCTTTGTGGCCACAGGGGCCTGGTGCATCTGGCCCCTATTTCCCCTGCAGGCAGTCTGGGGCGGGGGAAAGCAACCGGTGGCAGCGGTGGCCCCATGGCAAGGTCTTTGTGGCCACAGGGGCCTGGCGCAGCTGACCCCCAATTCCCCTGCAGGCAGTCCAGGGTGGAGGAAGGCAACCTGCATTGGCGGCAGCCCCACGGTGAGGTCTTTGTGGCCGCAGGGGCCCAGTGCAGCTGACTCCCATTTCCCCCACAGGCAGTCCGGGGCGGGGGAAGGCAACCCCTACTTAAAGTCAGAATCTTAGAATGAAAGTAATAATCTAATGGTGGTATTAGTATGAAAGCTTTTGGTATCACATTTGGACTGCAATGGTTGCTGTACATATTTAACATTCAGAAATCATGAATGAAGCACATATCTTGAAAGATGGTAGAGTTGTTGTTGTTTTAAAAAAGAACCAATCAAAAGTACAGGAAACAATAGTCTTTATTGCTAGTCCTTTTTTCATTTTGAATATTTATTGATTTTGAGACATTGCATACATACATATATACAGAAAAAATAACATAACAATAAGGAAAAAACAAAAATAAATAATAGTGATTTTTCCCATTAATTAACTCAGGTTTCATACACAAAATCAAGACATATTTGAAAATTCTAACTTTTAAATGTCCACAGTCTTTTAGTAACATTTTCAGCTCTTTTTAACATAACCGACTTATTCAGTTATCTGGAATTCTGTGTACACTTCTGGTCGCCATACCTCCAGAAGGATATTATGGGGCTGGAAAAAGTGCAGAGGAGGGCAACCAGAATGATTAGGGGACTGGAACACCTTCTTTACTATCTGAGGCTGCAATGGCCTCACTCTTGAACGATGGCGTCTAAGAAGGTGACCTGATTGAAGTTTATAAAATCATGCACGGTGTGGAAAAAGTAGATAAGGAAAACTCTTTTTCCCTATCGCACAACACAAGAACTAGGGGGGCACTCCATGAAACTTTTGGGTTCTAGTTCTCAAACAAATAAGAAAAGTACTTTTTCACCCAGATGATCACTGGTCTATGGAACTCCCTGCCAGATGAAGTGGTGACAGCTGTCAGTCTTGACAGCTTCAAGAAAGGATTAGACAAGTTCATGGAGGACAAGGGTATCAATGGCTATAATTATGGATATCTAAGGACAACCTCCGGGTTGGAGAGATAGGCAGGATATCTCTCAATGCCATTTCCAGGGAATCCTAAGCAGCTGAAGCCACTGTGTGAGACAGAATGCTGGACTGGATGGGCTGTGGCCTGTTCCAGCAAGGCTGTTCTTGTGTTCTTATGCTATATCATCATTATACCTTGTTTTATTTTTCCCAAAAACTCATTACATTGCTAGTCCTGAAAGAGAGAGCAGTTCTTGTAACTATGCAGATTGCATGATTTTGCTTGCATGATTTGTAGGGGAAACTCATGGGTAAAGCCCTACAGTATTTCCTAGCATAGGAAACTGCACTTGCAGTAGCAGTGGGTCTACTCTAGTTGCAACTTCATAGGCTAAGCAATAGGATTTCAGCCATTGTGTTCCATGAGCATTCAGCCAAGTTTTAAGTTTTCCATCATCGCTGTCACACATGAAGGTCTTCGATGCCTGCAAAAAGAAGTGACACTCTGATGACAGCTCACTTAACCTCCAGTCCACTGCAACTTTGTGAAAGCAGTTGTGAATTGAAAAGAGTAGGCAGTCACAGATAAGGAGAAACAGCTAGCAAAGTAAATCCAACACCATTAGCCTATATATAGGATATCCCCCTTCATGCCAAACATAAGAGCAGAAACTCATTTTCTATTGCTATATAATAAACTGGCAGTATAAGAAGTTATCTTTGTAACTGCCATCACTAATTGTTCCTAGAGCCAAAAAAAAAAAAAAAACCTTGATGGATGCCTGCTGCAACTCTTCAAATTATTGATCAGAATTAAAGGTATACATGAAAGAGATAAAAGACAGACAACTGCTCAAATTACACATATACAGGCATGGGCTGGGCCACAGGGATTCATCCCAGTGTGCCTTCACCTCTGGCACCCTGGGACGCAAATAATAATTTTAATATCATTTTATTTGCCCAGCGTGTGGCACTTTAAACCATTGCTCCAAGCTCCTCCTTCAGCTTGGTGCAATGGTTTATTCTAAAGTGCCTAGCACTGGGCAGAGCAAGTGAGGGGCAGTGATCGAGTGGTTCCTGGGGGCAGCCTTCTCTCTGTCCCTTGGTTGCCGCCCCTCACCCCTGTGCAGTGCCCTCCCATGGTGCCCAGCACACCCCTGCACATATACATGTTTCTGTTTTAGACTACCACTCCCTTTCTTCAGGTAACATGGCCAGTGACTGATTTCATTATAGAAGAAATCACAATCCCTATGGAGCAGGCCTATTTAATTCTGCTCCACCTTCACTCCACCTCTGGTATCCACCATTGCCATAGGCACTATCATGTGGGGAATATGATGCTTCTGAAGATGCCCAAGTTTATATCTGTTACATCACCTTCACACAACCTGGTACCCTCCAGATAGCAATTGCTATTACACTTCTATACCGCCCCATAGTGCTTAGTGCACTCTCTGGGTGGTTCACAAGGTAATTAGCATTTTGTTCCCAACATAGTACTCAGAAGGATGGAAGGCTGAGTCAACCTTCAGCCCTGGTCAGGATCAAACTTACAATGTCATCAGTTTTGGCTGCAATGCAACAGTTTAACCACTGTACCACCAGGGCTCTTAATAACAAGATGTGGGCTACAATATCCATCCTTCCTCACCAACCCAGGTGACCATTGGTCATGCTGGCTGGGAGGGATCTTCTTCTTTGACTTTAAACTGCCAAAATGAAGCCATATTTGGGTGAATTCATTCCATGGGAGTAATGAAATTTGCATTCTGTATAGGTTCATACAAATGGACACCGAACCAGAAAGGTTGAAAGCCTGAAACACAAAGAACATGAGCCAAACTATACATCACAGATTACCAGTTGGGAGAGCAAAAATCGTATTAATAGCAAATAGACTGAGCCAGTCTTTTGTGTCTGAGAAATCAGGATGACAAAGGAGGAATGCACTTAAGGGCTAAAGATCAGTCACAAAAACAACCTAAATTTGCAAATTACAAGGCCTGTATTACAATAGCTTTTGTAACACAATATGCAAAGATTTCTGTTATGCAGCATCAAATCTAGATATATTTTCTCCGTCCACAGTGGCAGAAACACCCAATGTGAATCAGCACATCTCCTACCTTCTCATGAGGATGTAGAATCAAATACTAACATGGAGTATTTGAACCTAGCATAGAGCAGCATATCCTTGGATGTTCTTTTCATATGATTACATGGTGGCCAATGGGTTCTTTTGTTCCCCTCCAGAAGAGTTCCTTGTTCACCATTGCTACCCATTATTTACTTACTTAGGAAGCCTGACCTAGGGAACTGCACTAACTTGTTATGTGCTAATAAGAGGGCTGAAAGAAGACTAAGGAAGAAGATGAAGTAAGAACTCCTTTGGAGTGTAATCAAAGAGAGACCTGGAATAGCTGAAGAAGAAGGGAAATACTCATGTCACTCTATTTATCTCCTGCAAAAATATTTGGGGGAAAGTGTTCTAATGCCATTCTTTGCTTCCAACACCTTCCACATCCCTCAAAGAACACAATGGGGTCAATCCTTTGTTTTCCTGGAAGAAGAAACTGAATCATAGAATAGTCAGATGAGCTGGAATGAGACTATGAGGCCATTGAGGTTCAATGCAGAAATCCAAATCAAAGTAGAGATGATAGGTGGTTGTCTAATTTTCTCTTGAATGCCTCCAGTATTGGAGCTCTCACCATTTCCCAAGATAATTGGTTCCATACTACTCTAACAGTTAAGAAGTTTTTCCTGATATTCAGCCTATATCTGGTTTCCTGTAATTTAAGCCCGTTATTATGTGTCCTGCATTTTAAGATGGTTGAAAATGAATCCTGGCCCACTTCTTTATGACTATCTTTCAAGTATTTGAAAAGTGCTATCAAGTCCCTTCCACGTCTCCTTTTTTTCTCAAGGCTAAACATGCCCAGTTCTTTCACTCTTTCTTCATAGGTTTTGGTTTCCAGTCCCCTGGTCATCCTTGTTGCCCTCTTCTGAACTTGTTCCAGTTTGTTGGCATCCTTCTGAAAGTCTAGTGTTCAGGACTAGAAACAATACTCTAGCAGTGGTTTTAATGAAAACCAAATAAAGGGGGACTGGTATTTCACAGGCACCACGTCTGTTAAGAACAAACTGCTGAAGCATATGTTGTCATATGTAAGAAAACATAGAGAACATTGGACTATCTCATATTGTCTCCTCTGAAATAGACACAGTTTTTTCCTGTCACGGTTTTACTCGCAGCCCAGCGTGGCCCTTGGACCGCTTTTAGCCATGCTAGTGGTGTGTGGCTGAGTTTAGAGACCTTCCTCCACTCCCGGCGTTTTGCCGACAGCGTGGACCTCTGCCCAGTTAGACTGGTTCATAATTTGGAAAGTGGTGATGCTATGATATAGCAGGTGTCTGATAGCAATGTGCAATGTCATGTGGCAGGCATGACTAGACACCGGAGTGCACAGAATGCTGTTACCTTCCCTCCGAAGTGGTCCCTATTTATCTACTTGCAATTTCTTGCTTTCAAACTGATAGGTTGGCAGGAGCTAGGACAAAGATGGGAGCTCATTCCGTCCTGCAGTACTCGGGAATCAAACTGCTGACCTTCCGCCTCCCAGTCAGTGTTTTAGCCACTTCAGCCAGTGCAGTCCTTATGACCACAGTTTTCTGCCACCAGGGCTCAGAAAGAAAGGAAGGAAGGAAGGATAGAAGGAAGAAAGGATGGAAGGAAGGAAGGATGGTTGGAAGGATGGATGGAAGGAAGAAAGAAAGAAAGAAATGATGGAAGGATGGATGGATGGAAGAAAGAAAGGAAAGAAGGAAGAAAGGAAGGAAGGATGGAAGGAAGGAAGGAAGGGATGGAAGGATGGATGGAAGAAAGAAAGAAAGAAAAGGGAGGAAGGATGGAAGAAAGAAAGAAAGGATAGAAGGAAGGATGGAAGAAAGGAAGGAAGGAAGGATGGAAGGAAGGAAGAAGGAACGGATGGAAGGTAGGAAGGAAGGAAGGATGAAAGAAAGAAAGGATGGAAGGAAGGAAGGAAGGAAGAATGGAAGGATGGAAGAAAGAAAGAAAGAAAAAAGGAAGGAAGGAAGGAAGATAGGAAGGAAAGAAGGAAGAAAGAAAGGATGGAAGAAAGAAAGGAAGGATGGAAGAAAGAAAGAAAGAAAAAAGAAAGATAGGAAGGAAGGATGGATGGAAGGATGGATGGATGGAAGAATGAAAACAAGAAAGGAAGGAAGGATGGAAGGAAGGATGGATTGAAGAAAGGAAGGAAGGATGGATGGAAGAAAGAAAGAACGAAAAAAGAAAGGAAGGAAGGAAGGATGGAAGAAAGAAAGAAAGAAAAAATGAAGGAAGGAAGGAAGGACGGATGGATGGAAGAAATAAAGAAAGGAAGGAAGGAAGGAAGATTGGATTAGTGAAGACAGACAGACAGACCCACCTGGGAGGGGAGGGGGCAGGCCAAAAAATAGCAGCGGCCTGCTTGAACTGCCAGGAGGGGTGGGGGGGTGGCCCTTCCCCCCCTCCCCCCAATCCCCAACACCCAACCAGAAGACGATCTTCAACAAGGCCCCAGGAGGAGTGGAGCAGGTGAGGGAGGAGGACGGAGACCCTGCCTGCCTGCACGCCTGTTCCCTTCTGCCCCATTTGCCTTGGTGGGCATCACTCCGCCACCCCTCTTCCTACCTGCTGGGTGCCCTCTGCCACAGCCATGCCAGGGCCCTGAGTGTCGGGTTTCCCCCGCAATGCTCGGAGCTGCCGGGGGCACAGTTGCCCTCCTCCTCCTCCTCCGTAGCAGCAGCAGTAGCAGTCTCCTCCAGACCCTGACACCAGGTCCCTGTCAGACCGGCGCCACACGTCTCGTGGGCTGAAGCCTTGACCCCGTTTCTGGGTCGAGGCGGAGCCCTCTGGCGGGGCATGTGCAATGGCTTCATGCACCGTGCACCATGCACCGTGCACCACACACCACACACCATGCACCGCGCACCGCACACCACGCACCACTTAGTCTTCTTTTAAAATTTAAAGTAGAAAAAAATAAAAAATTAATACAGCATCATCAGGCCCCTGTCAGCATTGGGCCCAGGATGGCACTCCCCCTTGTCCTCCCTCTGATGGCAGCCTTGTGTTTTACCTCAGAAGTGAGACTGTCCAGTTGATAACGCTGCCTGGCTAAGGAAACAGAAGTCACCAATCCTCCTTTTAGGGTTCTTTCGACACGCCCTCGAAGTGGATGGTGTGAGAAGAGACTTATTGTTGCCTCTTATCGATTCCCCATGAATACTCCCTTTTTAGAGTCACGATACTGCTTGCAAATTGGAGTTTAGCAGTTTTATTGTAGCATAGCAATTATCCAGAATATGCGAGGTAAAAGTGCAAAGCTCTCATCTAAACTACACTGAATCATGAACTTAACAAAATAGCAAAATAACTAACTTAATAAAGGTATTGATTTGGGCGGGCTTGTTAGCCCTCATCCAAGACATAAACTCAGCTAAGCCATTATTTCGACTGAGAATGCAAGCGCGGCGCCAAAATGGCCGCCGCGCTCTTTGCGGGGGGCCCCCCACAGGACGAAGGCATCCGGGTAGTTAGGGGCGTGGCCAGCTCCCTTATAAAAGGGGTGGCCACGAGGCAGCCGAGCTGCCATTTTGCGAAGCGACGGAGCGGAGAAGTTTTTCCCTCTTACCTCCGTCGCTTTTGGCTTTTACCGGGAAGCCTTTTGGCTGCTGAATTCTCTCGTTTCGGCTTCCCATCGATTGGCTGAGAGGCCCGCGAAGAAGAAGGCGGCTGCGAGCGCGGCTCGTGCGGTTCGGAGGCGCAATCTGGGTTGGAAGACCGCGGCTGCGCCTCCCCAGCAGCCACATTTCCTTGCACCCACCGGGACCGGTGGAATGGGGTCTATTCCCCCTGGCCCAGTAGGGGCTGCGGCCCTCGGCCCGCAAGCGGTGGACACCTCTCATGGTGTTGCCCATTCCGCTGGGCCTCCCTTTATAGGAGCGTAGCTCGCTCCGAGGCCTTCCAGCCTTGGGGGGTGGTCCGGTCCCCTTCCCTGGCAGGTTGCTACATCGGCCCTAACGGGCCCGGGTGTGGGGTTGTTGCCCTATTCGGGCCCCGGGGTGCAGGGACCTGTACCCATGCCTGTAGTAGGCGGGCCGGCTGGTCCTTTGCCCCATGTCAGCGTGGAAGCCTTATTGGCCCGCGTTGCGGCCCTCAAGACATCCCTGGCCCGGGCTAGCCACTCTTGGTCTCCATTTGGGGTTCGTTTCGACGCGTCGTCTGCTGGGCAGCGGCAGGCGACGGGACGGGTCGAGCTGCTTGAGGCGCGTGGCACGACCTGGGCCACTGCCTCACAGCTCCCCATTCAACAGACCGGTGCGGGTCAGGCCCCATCGACGAGCTCGACGGCGGTTGTGAGCTCCGACGCCCCCAGTGGGCCGGAACCCCCGGTGGGGGCGGCCTACGGGGGTGCAGCACGTGAGTATGCGGTCCAAGCTAGTGCACCTACACACGTGGCCACGTTGGGGGGGTTTCCAATGGCCTGGCCCCGCGCGGGTGGGGCGGCGGTCCAGCCGCTGACGCCCCACCTGGCGACGATAACTACCACTCAGGGCCCCGTGGTGGGGGGTGTTTTCTACCCTGTGGGGAATGTTTTGGGGGTGGCTGGGTTAGTACAGGCCCCCTTTCAGATGCCAGCAGTTCCTGTGGTGCCCGTGTCGGCCTTGCTGACGGCGGGGTATTCCTTACCGCTGGGTGTCCAGTTGGCACAGCCCACCAAAGAGAAAATCTGGCGGGGGGATTACGTGGATACCTTCTCACTCCTCAACAGAGGGCCCACCAAGGAGTAGGGGGGGCAGGATGAGAAGGATAAGGAGCAGGCACGTCGTAGCAAGCCACCACGTACGTGGGCCGACTGGTTGCCGGCCTACCTCATATACATGGCGGTGTACCTTAGGGCCCGGCCGGATTTGGCAATTTCGATGGTCCAGTATTTGGACAACATCTACCGGGCGATGGTTGACTTTCCGGGCCCATCGTGGTTGGCTTATGACGTGTAATTCCATATGCGGATTCCCCGGCACCCCGACATTAGGTGGGTTGAGCCATGCCAGGCTGTGGCTTTTGTACATGACGCCCACGCGCCCCGCGCCCGGGGAGAGATACCATTGTGGACATGCGGTCCAGCGGGCGGCCCCAGCACAGGTCCACTGCCAGGGGGCGAGGCGGGGGGTTTCAGCCCGCCTGCTGTGCTGGACTTTCTCGTCCAATGGTTCATGCAATAGGAAGAATGGCAAATACAGACATTAGTGTCCCCCCTGTGCTGGCCCCCATGCGGCCTCTGGCTGTCCCAGGCCTGGAGGGATGCGGGGCAGAGGGAGGGGTGGACAGGGGGCTGGCAAGACTGCCGCATATGGATCTAGTTCACCAAAGGGCTCCCTCCCCAATTAATGTGGACATGTTGGAGAGCTGGCTCACATTGTTCCCGAAGGGAGAGGGTGCGGAGATCTCCTTCAGGGTTTTAGGCAGGGGTTACGTATCCCTTTCATGGGTGATAGGTCCCCTCAGGATGCCCCCAATCTTTATCCCTTAGGGGAGGGAGGAGGTGGCTCCTGCCAGCGATGATAAGGAGGTCTATGCGGGCAGGGTCATTGGCCCTGTCCCTGCGCCCCCGTTCCGGGGAGCATATTATTGCACTGATGCCATGCCTTTTGGCCGTTCCAATTCGGGCTCGGCATTCGAGCGTTACTCCATCTTCCTAGAGCGGGCTTTTGTTCGCAGATCAGGGTCCCAGTCTGTAGCCCATTCCCTGGATGATTTTATTCGGGGCTGAACGGGGCTGGGACACGTCCACACGTCTCCTCAACACATTTCAGACGCTAATGGAGGAACTTGGTGTCCCTTTAGCGCCCGAAAAGACCGAGGGCCCGCCTACACAGCTAGTATTCCTGGGGGTGGAGATTGACACGGTAGCACAGGCTTCTAGGTTGCAGCGGGATAAGGTGTCAAAGCTAGTGGCCCTTATCTCGGACTTGCTGGCCAAGTGCATGGCATTACCGAGGGACCTGCTGGTGCTACATGGTCACCTCAATTTCGCTGGCAGGGTCGTCGCACCGGGCAGGGCATTTGCGCGGCGCTTGTGCGACGCCATGGCAGGACTATCCAGGCCCCACCATAGGGTTAGACTTACCCAGGGTATCAGGGCAGACGTGCTTGTCTGGCTACAGATCCTGAGGGATTTCAATGGGGTGTCATTTTGGAGGTCTGAGCTCCTGGCTTCCCCTTGCTTTAAGATACAGCCCGATGCCCGGGATCCCTGAGTTATGGGATGTACTTCAATTGGAAGTGGGCCTATGGTGGGTGGCCACCATCCTGGGCAGGCACGGGTCGCCTGCGTGGTCTCACGTATCTGGAATTTTCCCTATACTGGGTGCTTTGATGCTATGGGGCGAGGAGGAGGCCAACTCGGTTGTCCACTTTGGTGTGACAATGCGGCTGTTGTCCACTTTGTCAATGCACAGAGCTCTAAATCGCCCAGGGTTATGGACCCAGTGCGCCAGTTTGCGTTGCGCAGCCTGCGCCTCAACGTTCTTTTCAGGGCCAGGCATGTCCCAGGGGTTACTAATGATATTGCTGATGCTTTGTCCCGCCTGCAGATCTCCCGGTTCCGTGCCTTGGCCCCGGATGCGGAGGAATTTCCCTCGCCACTCCCGGACGGGATATGGAACATCGGCAAGGAGAGGTGAACCGGGCGATTGGCCTGTCACTAGCGCCACGCACGCGTAAGGTGTATCACCACGCATTTAATTCTTTCAGAGCATTCTGTACCCAATTCCAAATGCCAGGAACCTGGCCGATCCCGGTAACCCATGTTCTGCGGTTCATGGTTTACCTGCATGCCCAGGGCTTTGCACCTCGCACCATAGCATCTAAGCTGTCAGCGTTGGCTTTTTTTGCCAAAGTGGGAGGTCATGTGGACAGCACCACTGACTTCCGTGAGAGACATGTTTTGGAGGGGTGGGTGCGCGCGCGTGGGCGTTGCCCGGACGACCGCCACCCGATTTCCCCAGGGGTTTTTACCCAATTGGCCCGGGGCTGGCCTGGCCTCTGTTTTGATAAGATGAGGCAGCCCATTTTATGCGGCTACAACGGTCGCCTTTTTTGGAGCGCTCCGCAACGGCGAGCTTGAGATGCTGTATAAGGCGGATGCAAGTCGTGGACAGCACCACTCACTTCCGTGTGAGACATATTTTGGAGGGGTGGGTGCGCGCGCGTGGGCGTTGCCCGGACGACCGCCACCCGATTTCCCCAGGGGTTTTTACCCATTTGGCCCGGGGCTGGCCTTGCCTCTGTTTTGATAAGATGAGGCAGCCCATTTCATGCGGCTACAACGGTGGCCTTTTTTGGCGTGCTCCGCATCGGCGAGCTTGAGATGCTGTATAAGGCGGATGCAAGTCGTAGGGCACTGGAACTCGAAGATGTCTGAGTGAACAATATTCGGCTCAGTTGGGGATACGCTCCTCTAAAACGTATCAGCACGGCGTAGGCAGTGGAGTAGACTGCTACGATGTTCCTCGGCAGACATCTGTCCGGTTGGTGCCCTACAGGATTTCCTTGCACTGTATGGCACGCACCATGGCCCGTTTTTCTGTCACCAAGATGGGTCTCCCCTTACTAAATTTCAATTTTGGAAGGTGACGGGCAAAGCGCTGGCCAGTGTGGGCCTCCCAGGCGCCCGCTATGGCACTCATTCATTCCGTATAGGGGCGGCCTCGACCGCAGCTGCTTTTGGGGTACTCAGGTGCTGACATACGTAGCATGGGACGGTGGGGTTTGCAATGTTTTCAGTTTTATGTGCGCCCACTCCCGCCGTGAGTACCAACCCAGTCACCTTACCTACTTTCCCTCATTTTTCCTTACAGACCCGGGGTGTCGTATTACACCGGTGACAGTATGGCTGGTGGGCCATAGCTACGTGCACAGGGCAGCGCGTTATGCTGCGGTGACAGAGTGGGGACCCCGACTGGGACTTGGTGCATACGCAAGTCTCACATGGCATGGTAAGCCCGGGATGTTATGGCGGGAGCTGCTGCCTTTCCTTTTTTCAGGCCAGAATGCTGACCCGCCTGACATTCTGATCATACACCTGGGGGGCAATGATTTGGGCCAGGTCACCGGCTTGTCGCTGAAACATGCGATTTGCGAGGACCTCGCCTACCTGCATTACATCTGGCCCGCCACAACCCTTGTTTGGTCGGACATGGTCCCGCGCCATTCCTACAGAGGGGGTGTTGACCTCCTGGCCCTTGACCGTGCTAGACGCATGGTGAATAGGGCAGTGGCGCGTTTCCTTGTCTACAGGGCTTGGGGGAGGGTCAGTCGTCACCCCGCTATTAGCCTCCAAAGTTATGACTTGTATGCAGGGGAGGGGGCCCATCTGTCACGAGGAGGTGTGGACCTCCTGTTGGGTGATTGGCGAGCAGGCCTGTCGACCGAGCTGACGGTCTGGGGGGGCGTCGAGCCTTCTTTGAAGCCCCTCCGTGTGGCGGGTAGCACTGGTAAGGTAAACAGGTATCCGGCAAGTTCGCAATTGACTGGACAACACTAGACAGGCATAAGTTGGTTAAACGTTGTCCGGTCAACGATGAACTAGGCGACGGGGTGATGGCTATAGCTAGACAGCATGCATCACCCCGTGATTTTACGGATACGCGTCAGAGGGTGGGGTCATTAGTTAGATATTGACTACGGTCAACAATTTGTTTGTGGTCAACAAACAAATTGATACAAATGGATACATTGTAGCAATTGCCGTTGGCAATTTTGGGTGGTACCTTACCAGTGTTACTTCGGCCTGCTTGCCTTAAGAATTATGATTGGTCAATTACCAATAGAAATTTATAATTCGGACTAGGGCATGAATCAATAAATGTGGCCCAATGCCGTTATCCACTTTCATTGGTGTCTGAGTCCTTTATTGGGGGGTGCGCCTGCAATGCAAGCGCGGCACCAAAATGGCCGCCGCGCTCTTTGCGGGCCCCCCCCACAGGACGAAGGCATCCGGGTAGTTAGGGGCGTGGCCAGCTCCCTTATAAAAGGGGTGGCCACGAGGCAGCCGAGCTGCCATTTTGCGAAGCGACGGAGCGGAGAAGTTTTTCCCCTCCACCCCCTCCCTAGTTAACAGTGTGATATTTTGGTCGCTTCGGGGCCGGGTGGGAATTTTTGGCTGGGACCCATATTGGCTTCCGGCTCCTGGTTTTTTCGCCCATCCCACACTGTTGCTATGGTTTGACATGGGGGTTTTTCTGCTGCTGCTGTTGACTTTGGTCACATGGGCGGGTAGCACTGGTAAGGTAAACATTATGACCCACAGGTATCCGGCAAGTTCGCAATTGACTGGACAACACTAGACAGGCATAAGTTGGTTAAACGTTGTCCGGTCAACGACGAACTAGGCGACGGGGTGATGGCTATAGCTAGACAGCATGCATCACCCCGTGATTTTACGGATACGCGTCAGAGGGTGGGGTCATTAGTTAGATATTGACTACGGTCAACAATTTGTTTGTGGTCAACAAACAAATTGATACAAGTGGATACATTGTAGCAATTGCCGTTGGCAATTTTGGGTGGTACCTTACCAGTGTTACTTCGGCCTGCTTGCCTTAAGAATTATGATTGGTCAATTACCAATAGAAATTTATAATTCGGACTAGGGCATGAATCAATAAATGTGGCCCAATGCCGTTATCCACTTTCATTGGTGTCTGAGTCCTTTATTGGGGGGTGCGCCTGCAAAGGCTTGCGCTGGCATCAGGAAAAAAAACCTCCTTCGATATCCAAAATCTCGGATCTTAAATACAGTTTTACGGCTCCTACTCCCACCCTCTACAATGTAAAAGATGTTCTAGAAGCTACATGGTGTGACCACTATCTTGATTGTTAACATTCCCAGGGATTCTTAGAAAAAGACTACGGTGTAACTGAAGTTAAAACAAAGTAACTTGAGTAAAATTGACTTCACTTAAGGATTTTCACGACATTTCCCGCCTAAGCTGCTATCATCCTTTCAACAGAAGATGTTTCTGTGTAGAACTTTGGACAAACTTCATGTTTCTAACTACATGTGTGCTTGTTCACCAGGGCATATAACAAATAGAAATTATCTCAAAGAAAATAAATTTGAACATTGTGTTATGCGTTTCTACATAACACAGACTGTCTCTTCATATGAGAGCACAGAAAATGAACTAATTTGTAACAGGAATTTTGGCATCTGTTTCATTTGGGGCACAACAGATTTTCTCCTCTTCTCTAAATCATGACCTAGTCCCCTTACCATAACATAAATAGAATATAATATTTTCCCCTCTATGTGACAAACTAGAAATGCCTATCCCAGTGATGTGACACATGACTGTCAGCCCCATAAATCTCATTCCTGCAACCACCTATTTTAATAGTCACAGCAATATTCCAATTAATCTAAATGTGAATGGCAAATTGTTCTGGCAGGGGAGAGAAGCCATATACAATAGAAATTAAATATAGAGAATATTCTTTCAGTGTAGGTTAAAATTAAGTTATAGAAAGTTGGCAGCATCCCCAACATGTGACAACTTATTTTGAGATTGTTTCTTTTGCTTCCTCTATTTTCTGAGTTGACACGTGTTCTTTTGAAACATTCTTTTTGGCAATGATGTATCTAGACATGAAGGAGATGGAAATGCAAGGTTCTGAAAAATCATTATTAGGATCACTAAAATAAGGTGAGCTTTGGATTCTCCAAAAACCTTGTAATTGATGAATCTTGCTCCCATTATTGGGGGGAGGGCAAGAGTCCAAAAAAACCTGGCTAAATATTCTGTGACCACTGTCTTTAAAAGCTAGGGTGGTTTTTCTGAATTTTTGTCCAATTTTTAATGTTGATAATATTGTTCCAAACATTAGATTTGTTCGTAGAGAGTCTCTCTCTCTCTCTCTCTCTCTCTCTCTCTCTCTCTCTCTCTCTCTCTCTCTCTCTCTCTCTCTCTCTCTCTCTTTGCCCACAGATGAAATCAATCCATTTCAATTTCATATTACCAAAATATCCCACTTCAAATTAAACTGTTATCCTGGATGCAGAATTACTATGATTCCTAAGATCATATGACCTTCCTTGCCTTAGTCTGTGATCACACAGCACTCCAATCAGCCCCACAAAAGCCAAGCAGGTAACTCAACATTATATTGCCTTTATGACGGAATTATTCTGAGTGTATATTTTACTAGCAATTCCCATAATTTAGGGAATTAACTAGGCAACTGTGTACACTCTGTTTTTATATAGAGATAGAGATAGAAATAGAGATAGAAATAGACAGACAGATAGACAGACAGACAGATAGATAGATAGACAGACAGACACAGACAGATATATAGATAAATAGATAGATAGAGATAGATTGTTGTTGTTGTTGTTGTTCAACTTGTATGCCGTCCCACTCGCAAAGCGACTCTGGGCGGCTAACAAAGATACAAAATATACAGTTAAAATTACAATTACAAGGTACCACATTATCATAATACAAAAACATTTCAACATATCATCATGACAAATCATCACTAATCACAGTGTCAAAAAGTATCAGTATCACACTATCAAAAAGCATTACAAAAAAGAAAAAACCTCATTTGTGAAGTCCCACAGCACTTATATGAGAAGTCCCACAGAAAGTCTAACAGCAACACAAACAAAAGTCAAAAGTCACTGCTCTTGTCCTCCTCCTGGTCGATGGAAAGGGCCAGGATGGCGTGGAGGTGCGGCGGCATCTTCGACCTCCCATGGCCACAGGGGCTCTTATCCTCCTGGGCGATGGAAAGGGCTGGGAGAGCATGAAGATAGATATAGATATAGATATAGATATAGATATAGATATAGATATAGATATAGATATAGATATAGATATAGATATAGATATAGATATAGATATAGATATAGATATAGATATAGATATAGATAGACAGACAGACAGATAGAGATATACAGATACAGAGATAGAGAGATAGATATTGATATCAATATCAATATTGATATCGATAGTAAAGGTAAAGGTTTCCCTTGCTTGAAAGCCAGTCATATCTGACTCTAGGGTTCAGTGCTCATCCCTGTTTCAAAGCCAAAGAGCCAGCGCTGTCTGCTTCTGCAGACATTTCCGTGGTCATGTGGCAGGCATGACTAGACACCGGAGCACACGGAACACTCTTACCTTCCCACCGAAGTGGTCCCTATTTTTCTACTTGCAATTTCTTGCTTCCGAACTGTTAGGTTGGGAGGAGCTGGGACAAAGACGGGAGCTCGATCCATCCTGCAGTACTTGGGAATCGAGCTGCTGACCTTCCGCCTCCCAGTCAGTGTCTTAGCCACTTGAGCCACTGCAGTCCTATAGATATAGATGTACCAGTGGCAGGAGAGGTAACAGTGTTCTGTGCACTCCAGTGTCTAGTCACGCCTACCACATGACCACAGAAACATCTGCATACACAGACAGCACTGGCCAGGGCCACCATCAGAAATTTTTGGGCCCCATACTAAGCAATCCTATTGGGGGCCCCACAGTAATGTCTCACAGTAATGTCACAGTTATGGCCGGTGGCGGCAGGGCCCTTGTCACCTCCGGGCTCTATATGTCAGTACTGCTAGTACTGCCCTGATGGCAGCCCTGGCACTGGCTCTTTGGCTATAAATGGAGATGAGCACCACTCCCTAGAGTCAGACTCGACTGGCTTTCAGGCAAGGGAGACCATTATATTGTCTCTCAGTCTTTTCTTCCCAGACAACACATGCTCGTGTCCCTTAACTATTCTTCCTAAGGCTTCAGTTCCAGATGTTTTATTATTCTGATCACCTTCCTTTGGACATGTTCCAACATCTCAATATCTTTATTAAGCTCTGGGTGTCCAAAACCCTCCTGCACATTAAGTTACCCAAACCCCAAAAGTTAATTTGATACCTATGGCAGAAAATCCTATTAAGACCTGCCCTCATCCCTTTCAAGAGCAACCTGCCACTGGTTGAATAACTCAATGAGTTAAGTGTCTGAAAATTGAAATTGAAATTTATATAACGCAATTCTCTGTCCAAGGGGAGACTCAATGCGGTTTACAAGTTACAGGTTCCAGCATAAAAATGTCACAATAAATATCACAAAAAAATACAGTATATCACAGTACATTACAGCAAATTCAATACAATTCATTAAACAGTTACGCCAAAATACAAGGTACAATAACAAATACAAATATAAATTATACAAAATATCATTAAATACAATACTGAAATCACAATATCAATTGCATAACCCTCAGCTCCCTCACGTCCGCAAAAAAAACCTTGGCTCCGAAACATACTCGCCAGAGTCCTATAGCCCCCACTGTGGGGAAAAAACAGTTCCAGCTGGGCTCCCACCTCCCCCAACCGGCGGGCCAGGGGAGGGAGCCGAAGATGTCTGGTGGCTCTCGGGCTTGATGGCGGCAGCTATTCATAGCCTAGCCACGCGAAAACGGCTCTAGCTGGGCTCCCTTCCCCGCCGGTGGAGGGGTGAGGGGGAGGGGTGAGGGGGAGGCGCAGTTCACAGCATCTTCGAGCCCGATGGGGCTCCTTTTACCTTCTCCGCCAGTAGAGGGGACGGGGAGGCACAGCTCCCGGCGTCGGTGGCACCTTCGAGCTCGACAGGGCTCCTTTTACCTTTCCCGCCGGTGGAGGGGGTGGGGAGGTGCAGCTCACGGTGTCTGCGGCATCTTCGAGCCCGATAGGGCTCCTTTTACCTTCCCCACCAGAGGAGGGGGCGGGGAGGCACAGCTCGCAGCATCCAGAGCATCTTCGAGCCCGACGGGGCTCCTTTTACCTTCCCCGCCAGTGGAGGGGGCGGGGAGGTGCAGCTCGCGGCGTCAGTGGCATCTTTGAGCCCGACGGGGCTCCTTTTACCTTCCCCGCCAGTGGAGGGGGCAGGGAGGCGCAGCTCGCAGCGTTGGCGGCGTCTTCGAGCCTGACGGGGCTCCTTTTACCTTCCCTGCCAGTGGAGGGGGCGGGGAGGCGCAGCTCACAGCGTCAACGGTGTCTTCGAGCCCGACGGGGCTCCTTTTACCTTCCCCGCCAGTGGAGGGGGCGGGGAGGCGCAGCTCGTGGCGTCGGCAGTGTCTTTGAGCCCGATAGGGCTCCTTTTACCTTCCCTGCCGGTGGAGGGGTGGGGAGGCACAGCTCGCAGCGTCGACGGCATCTTCAAGCCCGATGGGGCTCCTTTTACCTTCCCTGCTAGTGGAGGGGGCAGAGAGATGCAGCTCGCGGCATCTGGTTGTTAAACCAGAGATTGAGAGTTCAACTTGTGTGGCCTTGAGCAAGCTGCTCAGTCCAATAATGTCCATAAAGGAATGGTAAACCACTTCCTAGTATTCTCTACCTAAAAACAACTCCAGATAAAGTTAACATAAATCTGACTTAACAGCACACAATTACTATTATTATTATTTCAGACTGTGAGAGGAAATTCAAAGATTACACCTTGAAAATAGCTTAATGGTTTCAAGACACTAATCTTCAGTTTTTAAGCCCAGTCTCATGCTTGTTGGTGTAGGTTGGTATTACAGTTTCCACATAAATATAAAATTTTACTACTCCCAATCAAAGAAAGAATCCCTTCTCCTTTTTTGTCATGGTCAGATGACCATCTGGTGACTCTGGATTTTCGGGGAGTGACGCTTCACCGTAGGGTGGCAGGACCTGTTAAATTGGTCCAGCCCTGGTGACTGATGGATTCCGAGAGATTCCAGAGGGAGCTGGGGTAGCTTCCTCTGGACAGGCTGCACGATTCAGCTGAGGCTTTGGTCGCTCTTTGGGAGAAGGAGGTGACATCAGTCTTGGATAGAATCACACCGTTGCAGCCTCTCCCAGCCCGCAAACCATGGATGGCTCCCTGGTTTACCAAAGAATTGGGGGAGCTGAAGTGGGTAAGGAGACGCCTGGAGCGCAGTTGGGTGAAGACCTGGAGCGAATGTGATCAAACACAAGTTAGAGCTGCCATTAGTGCCTACCTTGTGGTGATGAGGGTGGTGAAGCATCATTACTTCACCACTCTCATCGCCTCTGCTGATAATTGTCCAGCGGCCCTGTTCTGGGTCACCAGATCCCTCCTGGGTAGGAGAGGTCGGGGCCCGGGTGGCAGGGATCTTACAGAGAAAGTTGCTTGCATCCATTCAGGGTTCAATCCTGATGTGGAAATTGATCACCTGGAGAGGACTGGAGCAGAGTCTAGCCATATTACCTGGAGTCGGTTTGATCCAGTTGCCCCCGATGAAGTGGACAGGCTCCTTGGAGCTGTTCGCGATTCCACTTGCTTGTTAGATCACTGCCCTGCCTGGCTGGTTAGAGCAGCTGGGGCCACAACAGCTAGTTGGGTTGGTGCGATGGTGATTGCCTCTCTGCAGGAGGGGGTGTTTCCAGCAGCTTTAAAGCATGCACTGGTTCGCCCTCTCCTGAAAAAGCCATTGCTCGACCCTACTGTTATTTCTAATTTTAGACCAATTTCCAAACTTCCCTTTGTGGGGAAAGTGTTGGAGAAAGCAGTGGCACGGCAGCTCCAGGGGGTTCTGGATGATACGGATTATCTGGACACTTTTCAGTCAGGATTCAGGCCCGGTTATGGTACAGAGACTGCATTGGTCGCACTCTTGAATGATCTTTGGCGGGAATGGGATGGAGGCAACCCCTCTGTCCTTGCTCTTCTGGACCTCTCGGCAGCGTTCAATACCATTGACCACGGCATCTTTCTTTGAAATTTCTGAGGATTGGGGGCCCAGGGCACTGTGCTGTCCTGGTTTTCCTCATTTCTGACAGGCCGAACCCAGTCGGTGTCTTTAGAGAGCAGGTTGTCCAGCCCTAGGTTGCTCGCATGCGGGGTGCCTCAGGGCTCAGTACTCTCACCTCTATTGTTTAATATCTACATGAAACTGCTGGGTAAGATCATTTGTTCCCACAGGGTAAGGTATCATCAGTATGCTGATGATACCCAGCTATACATCTCATCCCGTGGGAACCCAAGTGATGCAGTCAAAGTCCTAACCAGGTGTCTGGAGGCTGTTCGGGTCAGGATGGGGGACAACGTACTTCAGCTGAATCCTGGCAAGACTGAGTGGCTGTGGGTTCGGGGCCCCATGTAATCTTTGGAGTTACCAGCTTTGGTTCTGGATGGGGCTGTTTTGCCTCAGACAGACCCAGTACGTAATTTGGGGGTCCTCCTGGACTCGTGGCTACTGCTCAAGGAACAGGTGGCAGCCACGGCCAGGAGGGCCTTTGCACAGCTTTGCATCATCTTCCAGTTACGCCCGCTCCTGGACCAGGACTCCTTGCTCACGGTTATTCATGCCCTGGTCACCTCCAGATTGGATTATTGTAATGCGCTCTACATGGGGCTGCCCTTGACGACCATTAGGAGGCTTCAGCTGGTTCAGAATGCGGCTGCCCAGGTTATGATGGGGCGGGGGCGTTATGCTCGTGCCTCACCACTGCTCTGGGAGCTGCACTGGTTGCCAGTGTGCCTCCAGGTGCAATTCAAGGTACTGGTTTTGACCTTTAAAGTCCTTCATGACAGTGTCCAGATTACCTAAGAGACCGCATCACCCCTAGGTGTAATATCCATCCTACGAGGGCAGACCAGAGGGGCTCGGTTGTGGTCCCTTCGGCAAAAGAAGCCCACCTTGCAGGGACCAGGAGGAGGGGCTTCTCCATGTCAGCCTCCAGACGGAGTTGCTCCCCTTCAGAAGACAACTGAAAACATGGCTATGCCAGCAGGCATGGGGCATGGATGCATCAGTTTCCCAGTCCAGCTGGCTTATTTAGCCTACACTGGTTCTTGTCCCAACTGTTTTTAAGTGTTTTGGGTGGTTTTGGGATTTTTAGTTGGGTTTAAGATAGGTTTTTTAATGGAGGCTTACCAATCTGTTTTATTCCTGTTTTTAATTATTTTGTTTAGCCACTTCTGGTCACTTTTGAGTGAGGGAAGCGGGATAGAAATATTTTTTTAAATAAATAAATTTTTACAAGCAATCCTTCTGGTGTTGAAGGGAGTTTTGCTTCTGTGACATAGTTTTTGCTGTTTTCTTAAATGCAGTCAACATAAGAAACCTTCCAATTGCCTTAATGGGTTTTATTACCTCAGTGTGATAATGAAAAAAAGTCCTATCCTGTTCCCCCACCCCACCCAAAAATATCATGACTACTAGTCTTCTTCAGTGTCTAGCCCAGATGTGAAACTGCCAAAATGAAGCCACCTTTTGGTGAATTCATTCTGCAGTTCCTTTCACCTGACCTTGTGTCAGAAAGATTAGCTGGCACAAGGTGGCCATTGCCTGGGGTACACTTGATTGTGGTTAAAAAATACCACAGTCTTCAAGGAGGCTCTTTCTGTGTACCCCATGGCCACCATTGAACACAGACCAAATTCGATAACAGGCAGTTGCCAAACAGAAGGACAAAAAATTATGAGGAGCATTTACGTGGTGTCTAATGTTTCAGGACCATAACCCTGATGTAAAATGTAAGTCTAGGTTATATTTTATAGCTTGCCTGTTGATAATTAGTTTTTTTACACAAATAGGTGTTACTGCTTCACCATGAGTCCTTGTACAAATCAAAACAAACTATGTAAAAAAACTTTTCGAGAAAATGTATTTTTTGCTTCCTGAGACAGCATGCAGGCAAACTATTATGACTGATTAACATTGCTTTGAGATACCCTATTATTTTCTCCCATGTTTCTCACACTGGATTATTTCTGTATTGTTACATTCATATGAAAGACAGTCATTCTCTTTAATGCATAGCAATTAATTGTCTTTTAATAATTCAGAGCTGTATCTAACCACCTAAGCAATACTTGTAGATTTATTAATAGTAGTTATTCTCATCCAGTTTCAGTGAAATATAATTTTTAAAGCACAAGGCAATCCTCTCTGTAGCACCCTTATTAACAGAGTATGAAAAAATTAAATTACTTAATGCTTACAAGAGACGTGTCTTCGGAAACAATTCCTATGCTCAGGGCTGTATAAAAAGAAGTATTCTCAAGTAGTAGCCCAAATCTTTAATTAGATTTCTCCAGACTCAGGCAGAAGTCTAAATGCAGAAATTATAGCATTCTGAACATGTTATTTTTAGAAAACAATTGTAAGACAATCACTCTTTTAGTTCATTAGCAAGCACTGTTTAAGAGCAACAAATAATAGATAGAGCAATTGGGATTATATCAGTGTATGGAGTAGTACTTGTAAAAGTTACTTGCTGTGGATGAACACTCTTAGTATTCCCAAGCCAGTGTGACTGTTAGCCATACTGAGGAGTTCTGGGAAAAGTTCTGAGCAATGGGACAGAGTTATTGACCTATTTTCTGCAGCACATGTTGACCATATAAGTACAAACCAGTCTCTGACTACATCTTTCTAGCTGGACAGAAATGTATGGACAGCTGGGTATTAGTTGTATGACTATCCTTTCAATACAATAGCTGTAGATCAAGACCAGCCCAACACAGGTTTTTGCCAGAGGACATGATGACACCTCTCATTCGTTCCATACACGCATGCTAACCAGAATGGCTGGTGTGCCATTCTTATACAACAGCTCAGGTTATCAGTCTAGTGTAAGGTATAGAGGAGACCCTCTCAGCACAGAACCCTCAGCAGGCGTACCTGTCAACTATCCTGTTTTTCCCGGGAAAACCCTTTATTTTACCCCTCTTCCCGCCCCCTCCCGTTTTATTAATTTCCCCTATTTCCCCTTATTTTTTAAAAAATATCCTGACCGGAGCCCTCACAGGCGAAGCTGCAGTATTTTTTTCCGGCAACCAGAGGTCGCTGTGTGGCAGGTGTTTCGCTTGTGGAAGGGGAGAGAGGGGGGGGCGTTCTGTAGTTTTCCCTTTCCCTTTCCTGCCAGCCACATGGTCCTGGAGGCTTCGTTTTGGCTGCTGGGAGCAGGAGTCTACTCTAGGTGAGCGATATATTTCATATATGCAGGGGCAAACTCATGCTTTATTGAGCTGTTTCTTCCCTGCCTCCTGGCTGGAGGATTTCATTTCTAGAGTTCTAAACTTGGGAGGGGGGATTGCTTGATCACTATATGAGAGAGGGGGGAATTAATCCCTTGCTCCTCCACCCTAATTGGGGGGGGGGGGTGCCTGATCACTATGTGAGAGAGAGAGGGGGGTTCCCTTGCTCTAAAGCCAGTCGTATCCGACTCTAGGGTTCAGTGCTCATCCCTGTTTCAAAGCTGAAGAGCCAGCATTGTCTGCTTCTGCAGACATTTCTGTGGTCATGTGGCAGTCATGACTAGACACCAGAGCGCACAGAACGCTGTTACCTTCCCACCAAAGTGGTCCCTATTTATCTACTTGCAATTTCTTGCTTTCGAACTGCTAGGATGGCAGGAGCTGGGACATAGACGGGAGCTCATTCCATCCTGCAGTACTCGGGAATCAAACTGCTGACCTTGTGCCTCCCAGTCAGCATCTTAGTCACTTAAGCCACTGAGTAAACAAGAAAGAAAACAAAACAAAAGTCCCCCAAGAAGATGGGGAAAGGGTTCTTTGGCCCACACAGCTTTGTGCCCATTGCATCTACAATACCATCTAGCCATCTTATTTTTGGCCACCCCCTTCTTTTGTCCTCCACCTTTCCCAGCATCAAGGCTTTCTCAAGTGAATCCTCTCTTCTCATTTGATGTCCAAAGTACTTTAGCATCATCTTTACTATTTGACCTTTAGTGAGCAGTCGTGGTTGATTTCTTCTAGGATTGACCTATTTCTAACACCACATTTCAAAGGCATCTATTTTTCTGCGCTCAGCTTTCCTAATGGTCCAGCTCTCACACCCATACATTACCACCGGGAATACCATTGCTTTGACTATGCAATTTTTTGTTTGCAAGGTGATGCCTCTACTTTTAACTATGTTCCTCAGGTTTCTCCTAGCTTGTTTCCCAAGCATCAGTTGCCTTTTTATTTCATGCCTCCAATCACCACCTGCAGTGATCTTTGATCCTAAGAAAGTAAAATCTGCTAGTCGTATCCAACTCTAGGGTGCAGTGCTCATCTCCATTTACAGCCAAAGAGCCAGTGCTGTCTGTGTTTGCATGTGGCATGTGTGACTAGAGCCCAGCAAGTCACATGGCTATATTTGGCCACATCCACAGATTTGGCCACACCCACAGAGGGGTGTGGCCAAAATTTCCCTTATTTTCAAATCCAAAAGTTGACAGGTTTGGCAGCAGGTTGTGTTCTGGGAGAAACGGAACCACATGTTTCTTATCCAAATATATAGTTATATGGCTTTCAACTTTAAGTGGTCCAATTCTGGCAAGCTTGCTTTATCATTTGTTTAGCTGGGCCCAACTGGGATTTTAGAGGTGTGAACCGATGCTTACTTGTACATTATCTGGGTTGGATTCCAAGTGGTTTTTTAAAAAGTAGTTTTCTAGCCCTTACAGGACTGGGGACATAAGGCAAAAGGTGGAGCCCGGGCTTCAGCTCACACTGGTTATAAGAAACAAAGCTTTCTGTGACATCAGCCAATGCAACCAATGCCTCAAACCTACACCAGTTGAGAAAATATACCTTCTTGTTGGTATTTCTCCACCTAAGATAAGGAGAGAAGTAGCAGTGAATGCTGACAGAACTAAGCAAGGGAGGGACCTTTGACATCCTCTGAATGAATATACCGTATATACTCGAATATAAGCGGACCCGAATATAAGCCGAGATGCCTAATTTTGACCTGAAAACCCAGGAAAATAGATTGACCTGAGTATAAGCCAAGAGTGAGAAATGCAGCAGCTGGTAGTGAGTTTCAGTAATTAAAATACATGAAAATACAGTAAAATTAAGTATTTTAGTGGTTTTTTAAACTGTATTTGCACCAGCCCACCAGTGGTGGCACTGCAGGTGAAGTGGGTGGGCAGGTCAATTGCACTGAGGCAAGAAGTGTTGCTCTAGCCTAGCCTCTTGCTCCCCCTCCAAAGAAGCATAGCTTTCTCCTCCATCTTGAGCAGAGCAGAGACAAAGGCAAAAGGTACCAGTAAGTGAAATCCTTTCTTTTTCCACACCAGTTTGGAAGGGAAACACAATTGTAATGTAGAGCTTCTTTCTTCATCAGCGGTTTTCCATAGGAATTAATTGAAAACAAACTTCAGAATAGGAGAAGTTGATTTTCAATGTATTCTAATAGAAAATCATGATTTACACCCTCTCGTCGCCAGTTGTGTAATTGCGCCTCAGATTCTTTCACAGTAGAAGTCCTGAAACTTACTTTTAAAGTGCTGAATAACTCAAAAAAAAAACATATTTTAGACCCTCATGGTTGTTGATCCATGTATAAGCCGAGTCCCCTTGTCGGACCTCATTTTGGGGGCTAAAAACTCAGTTTATACTTGAGTTTATATGGTAAGCCTGAAGTCCACCTGCTCAGATCCAGGAAGAGCTTTATGGCAAGAGCAAACATTCTTGTGGGTTCACAAGAGCAAAACCAAATTAGAAGATGGAGGACAGAGCTCACTGGACAATTAAAGGAAGATATGATTGAGGAACATAACCTACTCTATGTCACTTGGATTACCCTGAATAGGCTGAGGGTTGGAGTCCCGAAATGCAAGACCAACATGCTGAAGTGGGGGTTGTTAGCATACAACAACACACGCTGTGAATGTGGAGAAATACAGACTCCAGCTCAATTACTGGCCTGTCGATTACTGCCAGAAACATGCATCAATGAGGATGTACATTTGGCCAACGACAAAGCCAGGAACGTGGCTTCATTTTGGCAGTCCAGGGTTTGATTGGGACATGAAAGAAGAAGCCAATGCATAAAACTACCCCCAGTACTGAGAGTAAATGTTGAGCCTATCTTCTGTACTTCTACAGTAAAACCCCGACTTACAAATGCCCTGAGTTACATAAAATTCGACTTACAAAATGATTTTCTGCTAAAACCATGTCCCAATTTACATGATTTCCTATGGGTTTGCTTCGAGTTACATAAAGATTCTTTTCCCTATGGGTTTTCCTATGCTTTGATTTACATAAAAATTTCATTTTTCCTATGGGTTTGCTTTAAGTTACACAAAAAAAAATTCCCTATGGGTTTGTTTCAAGTTACATAAAACTGTGACTTAAGAAAAAGCCTACGGAACAGACTTTTTGTAAGTAGGGGTTTTACTGTATAACAATATGACAATTTTCTGCTCTGCCTCAGCAGCAAAATATCTTGCTCTGGTCCCACTTAAATCCTAATAACTTCTTTGTTCTTCCTTTCAGTGTACGAAACAAAATGGATTATGGTGGATTAGGATTTTAAATGAGGCTGGTGAAAGTTTTCATGGCATTACAGTGATCTCTTCCAGGGTTTTTACTTATGGCGTCAAAGAGCTTGTGTGTCTATGGTTACTAAATATACTGTAAGTTCACAACATTCAGGGGGATAAATGTTTTTTATAAGTTTTTGTGACTCAGATGAAAAAGTGACCATGAAATCAATCCAGTGGCACAGATTTACAGCAGGACAGCAGACCTCTTAATAATGAGAGATTACACTTTTCAGCTACCTTTGAGGGCTGGAGGGAAGGAATTATTTGGTTTATGTTGGAAGCAATTTTCCTAAACCATGTGAGATGCCATACCTCAAGCTGTTGCAAATATAGGCAGAGCTGATACAACCCATTGTTCCAGGTGCGATCTTAATCCCCTGGGGGATCAAATAGATTGAAAAATGCTCCTAAATAGAGACTGATCACTTAATTTGACTGCCTGAATGGAAGTTCCACATAGTCTTCAATCTTTAACACTTATTCACAGTTCCTTTGAGGTTAATCATCATTTCTGGAAAGTTTTTCTTATTCTTATTGGTAATAAAATCAGATTAGCTATTCAAGGTTATGGTTTCAGAGAAGAACTGTGACATATCAAAGGCATCAAATAGCAATTATTACATATTTTATATCTTCTTTGACTACAATTAAAATGTTGGCCTTCAATTCTCTGAGATTTGTTTTTTAGATAATATATAATAAAGTTATCAAATATATTAGAGGGAAGGACATGAACTAAATGATAAGGGGGGGAATAATCTATATCACCCCAAATAAATATTGGAACAAACTGCTTGTTTGTCTTTTGGAACTAACCCCCATGATTTATCTCAACTGGCTGATCATTATAATTAATTCTACTTTGCTGCATACTTTCAGCATTTTCATACTAATAATATCTTTATCCATCATCATAAAGGGAAACTTTTTGAAGGATTTTATTCTTTGTCAGCTAGAAACACCTCTCTTTGTAAAAGTGAACACAAAGTGCTATCTATTGTTATATACAGTACTCCAAATAGGATTTCTAAATGAACCATTTTATGTTACTTTATGCACTCAAAAGACTTCTTGCTGCTATGTTAGAAGAAATTAACAAATTGCAATGCCAAGAAACATGTTCATTTCTGATTTTCCAAACTTTATATTTTATGATGGAGCCCTTTACAATTAGATTATTGTCATTCTGTTGAAAAACAGTCAATGATTGTACAATTGGAAAGTACTCCTGGAGACAAATATGTTTTATTATAGCTACTTGAACATTTAATGCTTTATCACTTTTAATTATATTTATATTTCTCTCCAACTACCCATATGGTGTTCAGTCACCTAATTATTGGTAATTGTTTATTAATGAGATATTTTTTTAAAAAAATAATCAATTGAAGTTCAGCCTCTCTCTTTGTCTTTTTATGACTAATGTAAATAAATAAAATTATGCTTTCATGATGTAAACATACATGTAAAATGATCTTCCCAAACAACACAAAAAATGAACTACAGCAGCATTAATCTTCTACAGTTTCCTTTACATTTTTATTGCATGAGACATTCACTGTATATAAAATACATTGTAATTTTATTTTTAGAAATTATAACATACAAAGATTATTTTTATATAGTATCTTACAGAAGCTAGCTCATTGGAAGCTTAGTTACTTAAGTATCTGATGTGGGCAGTTCAATTCTCCACAGTGCATCTCAGAAGTGTGAGCCTATGCAGCCATGGGCAAGCTGCACATCCCTGGGCACCCCCCAAAAAAGGGAATGGTAAACCACTTCTGTGTATTCTCTACCTAGAAAACCCTGAAAATGGACGCCATAAGTTAGAATTAACTTGATTGCACATAATTATTGTTATTGCAGAAGCTAATGGCTATTAAAATAATTTCTAATTACCTATGGCAATTAGTACCAGACAAGAGCTCTAGAATGTTGTGAGGTGATGCAAAATGACATGTTTAGAATCTGGAAATTAAGCCAGGTCAAATAATCTGCCTCCTCTCCTTCTGCTATTCCTTCTCTTCCCCCTTCATAGACTGGATAAATTCTAACTGTAGCCTGCATAGGCCTGATGCTGTGTGGCACTCTGTGCCAATCTATGAAGTGCAGGCTCCCCCGGGGATTCTGGTTCCTTCATAAGAATGGGGCAGAACTGGACATTAAGCAACAGCAAAACAAAGGAACAGAAATGGAGTAGTGTGCTGACCCTACACCTTCCGTCATCACTTTCAATATGTGAAGGCAATAATCCAGGGAAAGGGGAGGCTACAATCTCTTTCTTGAGGGCCACAGTGGCTTAGTGGTTAAGATGCCGAGCCTGGTGGCTGGAAGGTCAGCAGGTCAAGACCCAAGTGCTGTGGGGCAGAGCAAGTACATAAGAACATAAGAACAGCCTTGCTGGAACAGGCCACAGCCCATCCAGTCCAGCATTCTGTCTCACACAGTAGCTCACCATTTGCTTCAGGGTATTCCCAAACAGATGCCTTCACCTGCTTAAGATTCCCTGGAAATGGCAGATATGCTGCCTATCTCTCCAACCCAGAGGTTGTCCTTAGGTATCCATAATTATAGCCATTGATACCCTTGTCCTCCATGAACTTGTCTAATCCTTTCTTAAAGCTGTCAAGACTGACAGCTGTCACCACTTCTTCTGGCAGGGGGTTCCATAGACCAGTGATCCTCTGGGTGAAAAAGTACTTTTTCTTATTTGTTTGAGAACTAGTACCCAAAAGTTTCATGGAGTGCCCCCTTGTTCTACTGTTGTGTGATAGGGAAAACAGTTTTTCCTTATCTACTTTGTCCCCATCGTCTGTCCCAGTGCCCATCGTCTGTCCCAGCTCCTGCCAACCTAGTGGTTCAAAAACAAGAAATTGCAAGTAGATATATAGTTACCACTTTGCTGGGAATGTAAACAGAGTTCCATGCACTCCGGTGTCTAGTCATGCCTGCCACATGTCCACGGAAACATCTGTAGACACAGACTGTGCTGGCTGTTTGGCTGAAAACAGAGACAAGCGCCACTTCCTAGAGACAGGCACGACTGGCTTTCAAGCAAGGGAGACATTACAGTCTCTGTGTAGCCTGCTCATGAAAGTCCAATCCCCTGCATCTCACATGGGTTCCCTACAGTTAGCTAATAATGGCATAGGGCTAATTATGTCATTCCAAGTCATTCCCTAAAGGTTTTTAACCAGGCTTTTCTCTTCTTCAATGTTAATTCCCATTTATTTGACCTTTAACAATCAGTGACAACAATCTATACTCTTTGTTTCTCATTATACAATTGAAGTATCCTAATTTTCATCACATTATGAGTTTGTGTTTCTTGGTTCTTTATTGGTTAACCACAATCCAGTTTATTGCATCCTACAACAGGAACCTGTATTAAAAGTATAATCTCAAAATCAGTTTGAAGGTATTTGATGCAAATCAATCTTAAGGAAGCTGTCCCAAGCTAAATCTGTTCTGACGTCTACAGCACTGTTATCCTCCCATTGCCGATTTACCCAAATTTCAAGGTACAGTAAAACCCCGACTTACATATGCCTCGAGTTACATAAAATACAACTTACATAATGATTTTCCCACTAAAACCATGTCCAGATTTACATAAATGTCCTGATTTACATAAAACAATTTCCTATGAGTTTGCTTCGAGTTATTGGCTTGGGCCCCATATTGAGAAACACTGCTTTAAATCAAGACCAGAGTATATTGTGGATGAAACTGATGGGACAAGGCAGAATTGTTATATATTTTAAAATATTCAGGCAGTACACAAATTATTATTCACTTCTGCAACCTGTATAAACCTGAAATATATTGGGACAGGGAATCCCTAAAAATAGATTGGACTATAACACTTACAATTATTTACTGTGGACAAGGCTAGCTGCAGCTCTAGAAGATGAATTCCAAATCATCTGGAGGGTCAAAGTTCTCTACTCTTACTTTATTATAATTAATTGCATGTTGTCAAGCCAATTCTGACTTATGGTCACCTTTTCCAGGGGTTTCCAGATAGAGATTACACATAGGTGTTTGGTATTCCCTTCTTTCTTTCTTTCTTTCTTTTTTTTTGGGGGGGGGGGTTGCCCAGAGACTGTGCAGTTTGCCCATGACTACACAGACTAGTTCATCTCCTAAGAAGCAAAGTGGAGAATCAACTTCCCAATCTCTGGCTCTACAGCGAGATACCTACATTACTGAGCTATCCAGCTGTCATTAGCCTAATTTTAATTTGACAGAGAAGCATGCAGTGGGCACTTGTAAATTCATTAGTGCTCAACTAATGATAAATTCAGTGGTGGGCTCCAAAAGAATTTACTACCACACTGTGGGCGTGGTATGGTGGGTGTGGCAAGAGGAAAAACCCTGCGGTGTACCTGAATTGTCAATATTTCAAAACTTGAATGGGCAGGGCCAGCCAGAATTTCTGCTAACGGTTCTGGCGAACTGGTGTGAACCTGCTGATGCCCACCACTGGACACATTGGAGATGTATGAGGTGGAACACATCAATGTACATGGGCAGGTATCTAAATTCAGTACAGCTTAAGCCTACTATACAACAGCCATATAAATGTTAATGTATGGCTATACAGATGTTGAAAAATACATTTTTTCCTTGAACATATTCTCATATCAGAAATGATAAGTGAAAAAACACACTGGAATCCTACAAGCATTGTGGCCAGATTATGTTAGCACAAGGGGCCTAAAGGAAAGGCCAAGCTGATATTATACTACCAACTTTCCATGCAAAAGGATCCAGGTTCTATCAATGGTATGTTTTGCAGTTAAATAGCCAGGTAGCATTGTTTGTGCAATGACACAAATGTGTTACATATCATGTGCTCTCAAAATGTTTCCAATTTATGCCAACTCTAGCAGGATTTCAAAGGTATGTGAGATACATAAGGAGTGATTTTCCCAGTGTCACAGCCCTGTGAGTTTCCATGGTCAATCAGGGTTTGAACCCTGGTCTCCCCAATCCTTGTTGGATACCTAGTCCACTATTCTACTTTGGATTTCAAATAAATTATGCAACATCAACTTGATTCCAATTTTTGGAACCATTCCAAGAGTTTTCTAGTCAACCTGAATTCTTATGAGGATGCTTTAGACCTGTGCAGCTTTCCCAAAACCACACAGCCTGAGACAGCGGAGAATCCAACTCCCAATTTCTGGCTCCATAGCCAGATACTTCAGCTCACTAAGAAATCTAGCCAGCTATCTGATCAACTACTACTCCCATATTCCCTCACCATTAAACAAGACTAGCTATTGGCTGATGGGAAATTGAATCTGAAAACATCAGGAAAGCCACAAATCTTCCAGCCCTGGTGTAACAGATATTGGGGGAAAGACATTGCCAAACCCTGGTAACCTACTGCCAGCCAGAGTAGATAACACTGCATTAGATGGATCACTGCTCTTACATAGTAGAAGGCAACAACAACTTGTGCAGCAGTCTACTGGGGTTATTATGGGAAAGTGGAATTTCTTTCTTAAAAATTTGTCAAGGACTGGTTTCTGCAGCTTCCTCCTCCTCCTTCTTCTTTCTTGTCCAGATCAAACTTTGAACTGCCAAAACAAAGCCACTTTCTTGGCTTTGTCATTGGCCAAAATTAGATCTTCATTGGTATAGTTCTGGTAGTAATCGGCAGACCAGTAAATGAGCCAGCTTCCTAACTCTAATCTAGGTAATCATGACTCACATATTTTGGTGTTCAATTGCACAGTCGAGTCTAACCCTTTGCGACCCCATGGATCACTGCACACCAGGCTTCTCTATCATCTGCCATCTTATGTAGTCCACCCAGATCTACGCCCACTGCATCAGCTGTGCTGACATGGCCCCCTTCTCCTTTTGCCTTCAATCTTCCCTAGCATCTGGGACTTCTCCAGTGATTCCTCTCTTCCCATTTGGTGGCCAAATTACTTGAGCTTCAGCTTCAGTATTTGTCCTTCCAAGGAGCAGTCTTTCCTTTAGGATTGACTGTTTTGATTTCCTTTAGGATTGACTGTTTTGATTTCTTTGCAGTTCTAGGGTCTCTCAAAAGTCTTCTCCAGCAGCACAGTTCAAAGGCATCTATTCTTCTGTGCTCAGCCTTCTGTAGGGTCCAGCTCTCACATACTGTATACACACAAACATAACCAAGCAGGAGCAGCGGTATTTGGAAGTGTCAGCAGGAGACACCTGCACACTTAAAGGTTGCCCACCATGGTCTTCACAAACCAAGAGTCAGTAACAGATTGCTTCAGACTGTTTTGTCCCTCAAAATCCAAGGAAGGTACAATATGGATCCCTTCCATCACAGTTGGCTTGTCAGTCCTTCTGTCTAGCCTCCTAGAGAGCGCCGGTGCAGTTTGCTTTTATGTGTGTGGCAAATGTGTGACTCATGAGCCCACACACTCAATATGTCTTTTATACAGGATGCTTAAAAGGTTGAGCTTTGCATATTTGAATCACACACTGATATTTCAAAGCTAGCAAGTTGACTTGAAGACCGTAGTAGTCATATGTCTCCTGTTTAGAAATGAGTTATAGTGCATTAACGCTATGTGAATGACAGAATAGAATTTTTTATCAAAACAAGAATAAAAGGAATGAAACCATCTCAATTAGTTCTTAAATACTACCAATTCAACTGGTACAAACAAATACCTGATAGTGTCATGAAATCAGAATATCATTTTTTATTTTGTTGTGGGTTGGGTTTTTTTCCTATTTAAATGTTGATTTCTCAGAAAGAAAGCAAAGAATAACCAAATTGTATTTTTCTTGGTGCAGTCTCACCTATTCTCCTTTGTTAACATTAATGTAAGAATTCCCACATGGAAGGTAACACTTGCGGACATTTTCTTGTACTTGCCGCCAGTTAGGTAGAATCATGTGTCAGTATCTGGAGGGCTCCAATGGGTCTTTCTTTCCAGCTTGTCAGAAAGAAAGATATTTGCTGCTTAATCTATGGTTAAAAATAAATTAGTTTCTGGTTTCATCAACAATGGCCACAATTTGACAGACAGCCTGACAGGTGCCATGTGGGCTGTTCGGTTTTAGAAAAAGTGGGCTAAAAACAAGGTCTCTGGTTATAATATGCCATTCTTGATGTTTCACTGTATTTATAGTAGCCCTTTTTCTCTGTGTGAGCTACTTTGAGAAGGTTTTGGCTATCAAGCTAAGCCTAAATTTTAAAATATTTAATCAATATAAAATATATTATGGGCTGCCCTTGTTGTTTTGTCTGTTAGGTGACATTGTACAATGTTTGTTCAGCTGCAGATGTGCTTGTTTTTGAAGGAGTACCTGGATAGGGTCAATAAATATCTATAAGGTATATACTAGTACATTGGCTAATCAGTGCTTTGGGGGATTGACTTAGGCTTGTGGGAATTGAAGTCCAAAAACCAAGGGTTGGGAAACATTGTTATAGACTAATGAGGGTGTGATAGAATAGGTCACAAGTTATTCAACATGGCGTCTCTTTGATTTCTAAACTGTATTAGAATGTACAGGTAGCTTTGCTTCTTTGCAAAGGCCTCATAATTCTTTCTGCTTCGCTTATCAAGCAGGTGGGCTTAGAAGAAGCTTTTCAAAGCTTCAGGCCTATGTTATGTCTTCTTCTCCAGGGCTGGAATGTCTATTTATGTCAACATCCAGAGCCTGGGAACACCAGACAATTGTTATGGGAACCAAGGTATGTTTATACAATCCCTGGGCTCTAATTGGTTGTATGCTAATTAGGAGGGCCAAGCTCATGCCTTTCCTATAGGCACATGGGTTTGAGAATTAGATTCGAGTTTGGGGTTCCTGAGAGTTACACCTCAGAAGGGAGAGGGGGACTCTAACACCGAGCCCTGACTCCAACCCAAGCTTAGTCATGATTACCTAGATTAGTCAGGTTTTCCTTTTGTTTCTGGGGGAAGGCTTAAGTGTGGATTTCCCTAACTGTCTTTTTTGATTAGTATTTTTGTATGCTGTAATTCTGTATCCTGAACCAACAAGTGAACTGTTATTTCTTCAAAATGCTTCAAGAACAATAAACATTTTTACTTCATCAACAATGCCTGTTCTTTGGAAGAGGGGGTAAGACAAGAGTTAAGCCATAAGCCACACGCTACCACATTTAATACAATACTCTCCATAATATTTGCTGGGCTCTGCTAATACAGGTAAGCACCAGGTTGCTGCAGGATATGCAGGATGGCATTTAGGCCTCCTGGGCTCTTCGGGAGTCTTTGGGGAAGTTCCATAGGACAGGCTGGTAAAAGTCGCTCGCCAGGAATAGGAGAGCTCCAAGGGCAAGGGCCAGGTCAAAGCCTATCTGTCACAGAGGGTCTATACCAGCTCATTGTTTGTTTATGACTGGCATAAAATGTGCACTTTTATATGGTGCATTTACAAAGGTGTCATATAAAAGTGCTATGCAGATGAAATGGACTTCAGATTCATGCCTATCCTCAGATGCTGGAACACTGCCTCTTCTTTCCACTGTACATGTCAAAGTCATGTTGAGCTAGAGCTCCATGCCGGCATCTAATTAAGCAAATGCCACAATATGTCTAATTTATCTCTTTCAAGAAATTGGAAAAGTAATTATGCAAATGGAATTACTGGGAAAGCAAGCAACCATGTGATGGCCTCAGGCTCACAGGTTTTGAGGTTCATCACAGAATGCAAATGTCCACTTATAGTCATGCTTCAGGCCTGGCCCTACTCTTCTGGTACTTGAAGGAAGTGGACTTGGAAAGCTATTTTTCAAAAGTAATTCATTTTCCATTACATGTTAAACTGTTTGGGATATAACCAGCTGCTGTTGCTCATCTCTAAACCAGAAAATTAATTCATGTTAATTAATTAATATTATTAATTAAATTTAGGTACCTGCAAATAATTTGTATTATTTGTTGCATTGCTTGTTACTCTTTTGTTACTTTCCATCATTCTGTGGGAAGGAAACTAGGGTTAAGAGATGACAACGTTTGGGAAATGATTGTCAAGATGCCTTTTAAAATGCCCTTTAAAAGTACGGTAACATTTTAAAATTAACTAGGATACATTACTCATTAAGTATATGAAGTAACCATATACTTTTACTCTTTTACTCATAAGCAGCTGTTATGCAGAATAAGAGAATCAAGGCAAAAGTGAACATTGAAAGTGTACAAGATTGTGTAACATAATATCCAAATGCTAATTGATGCTCACTCTGTAAAGTGTAATGTGGCATAGCTTCTATTTTATTTTTGTATTAAAATTAGACAAATAGAAATTATTCAACTGCAGTGCTCTATCAAGTCAAAGAGTCTGACATCTGATTACAACCCCAAGAAACCTACAGAAATTGTTGTGATCCAGCCCTCCTCTGACTCTGAAGAGGACTTGGATCAGGAGGCACTCTCTATGCCCAGCCCAGTTCTGCCTGCACCCGAGACCGAGGATGGCCTGAGCCAGGGATCTCAGCCTACGCCTGGCCCAAGTCTGTTTTCCCTGGCAGCTGACCTGTCAGATGAGGAGTCTGGCTCTGACGGTGATCAGCCCTAAGTCAGGGAGAGGTCTACACCTGAGATGCAGGCAGGCTAGAGTGAAGTACCAAAGAAGGCTCCCAGCTGATACCAATTAGCTGGGAGGCTTATAAACAAGCTTCTTGCAGCCTGCCAGTATTGGTACAACTCTCGTGCAAAGACCAACATCCTGCTTGACTCCAGATTGCCTGCCTAGACCCCGACCTGCCTGCCATGACCCTGACTTCTCTGCCAACCCTGATGACGCCCCTGAAACCCATTTGGATTAGACTACTGACTCGGACTACTGGTATACAGACCTCGGCTTGCCTTTTGGTCTTTGATATCTGGACTATCCTCGAACAAGACATTCTGTGTAATGCCGCTGTGCGTCGACTGTGCCTGCTGGGGTGGGTCAGCACAGAAATTTGTAGATCTGTCAAGAACTTGAATGTGATGAAAAGTTCACACCAGCCACTCAGACAGGCTATTTAGTGTTTGGGAATCAAGACAATAGAAACGGCTGTAAGCTAGCCTAGCACATCTTTATTGCATGGAGTACAGTACGAACATGTGGTAATGGTGGACAAACAGCTCCTTTTATGCGGTGGCTATACAATTGAATATGGCTCTTCGACAGGCATTGGCTACTGTCCAAGTGACGTCATCCTTGGTCACGCCTTTCTTGTCCAGGTGAGGTGAGCGTGGGAATCTTTCCCGCGCAGCTGAAGGCATTTGAGGAATGTGTACCATGTGAGCTGGACGCTCGCTACTGCCCCCGGTGGCCACTAGCTCGCGTCCTCATACAGAAGGTTACAGTGTTACATGCACCCATTCGTGTGGTTACAAATACATTCAATACACAACATCCCTCCCCCCTAAGATGGGACAAAGTCCCTCAACCAAACTGGTTTCCCGCATGTGCGTTTTGGGCGTGCGGCCGTTATGCTTGACTCGGCCGTGCCCCCTCGTCTGTGTCCTCCTGGCTCTTGTCCTGCAATTGGAGAGGATGACTCGTTGGTGACTCGCTGCGGACTTGCAGCTTTGGAATGGGCAGGAGAAGGGGGAGGAAGGGTTTCTGATGCGGATGTGGGAAAACCGGGGGCACTAGGGGCTAAAGAAAGACCCCGCTCTTCACTTGGATGGGTGGGGGAACACTCCGAAAAAAAAACCCGGTTTGGTAACTCAAAATCTAATTCGGGGGCAACAGGGGCAAACTCATTCCTCTCTTTCAAAGGACTGGGTAGAACTACAGGGGCAAGCTCGTTCCTCTCTTTCAAAGGACTGGGTAGAACTGGTGTATCAAAAGGATACGGATTTGAGCCTGTGCTTCCCCCCCTTGTTTGGGACTGTTGCCCTTCGTTTTCTCCCCCTTGGGATAAGCGGGTGGAGGAGAACCCTAACGTTGAGTTTTGCTGCTGGACCCCTCTGTCTGGCCCCCCAGTCACTCGATGCCTTAGTTGGTCAGCGTGCCTTCTCCAGAGGAGACCCGTGTTGGTCTCGACACAGTATGACACTGGTCCCGTTTGATTAATGACTACACCCGGCACCCAGGCTGGCCCTGTAGTAGCGTAGTTTCTGCAATGTACAGGTTCACCTATCTGGAAGTTTTTTGTGGAGCTGTGCTCAATGTTTCTTCCCCTATCCTCCACCCTGGTGGGATCCAACCGGGTTAACAATGAGTGCAATTTCCTTTTCATGAGGAGTTCAGCGGGGGAGTATCCCGACGCCAATGGCGTCACCCGGTATGCCAACAGAAACTGGCAGAGCTGCCGGTCCAGATCCCCTGGTTCCATGCGCCGCAGCCCCTCTTTCATTGTGCACACCAGGCGTTCCGCCTGGCCATTTGTTGCAGGGTGAAAGGGGGCTGAGGTAATGTGCCGAATGGCGTTGGACTCCAAGAACGCCTGGAACTCGGCTGACATGAAGGAACTCGCATTGTCACTCACAATGACGTCAGGTATCCCGAAGGTACTTATCAGCCTGCGCAGTTGTTTTATGGTTGCAGCTGATGAGGTGTTGCGCATTGGAATTACCTCTAACCACTTGGAGTATGCATCCACCACCAGCAGAAAGAATGAACCCCTGAATGGCCCTGCGAAGTCTATGTGGAGGCGGGACCACGGCTCCCTAGCTGTGTCCCATTCTCTGTGTGGAAGGCGGGACTCCTCAGGTCGAGAGCTCTGGCAGCTTTCGCAGGTGTTCACCATGTGTTCAATGTCTGCGTCTAGCTGTGGCCACCAGAAATAGCTTCGGGCAGCGCCTTAGAGCACACAATCCCTGGGTGGCTGACATGTAAGAGCCGTAGCACCCTCACTCTTAAAGCTTGTGGGACCACCACCCTCTCCCCCCACAAAAGACACCCCCTTTCTGTGGACAACTCAACCCTCTTCCTGAAAAATGCAGCAAACTCGTCTGCGGGGGGAGCCGTGGGCCACCCCTTCTGTACCCAGGATCTCACAAGGGCTAAAGTTTTATCCTTGGCCGTGGCTGCAGCAATTTCCACGGGAAGTATGGGGGGTGCATCTAGGGCTTCTATGAGGAGGACTTGGCTGTCCTGCTCTACCTCACACTTTGGGTCTCCCAGGTGGGGAAGAGGAGACCTTGAGAGTGCGTCCACGTGACTTATGTCTTTCCCGGGGCGGTACTCTAATGAACCTTTGTATGCATTGAGGAAAATAGCCCACCGAAGCATCCTGGGGGAGAGGATCTGTGGAGTGGGCTAGTCTGAGGTGAAGATACCCAATAGTGGCTTGTGGTCGGTTACAATGGTGAATGGGCGACCATACAAAAAATCATGGAACTTCTTTGTGCCCGCCACAATAGCAAGGGCCTTCCTATCTGTTTGGGCGTAATTTCATTCTGCCTTGGACAATGATCTCGAATAGAAGGCAACTGGGGCTTCTCGCCCGCCCTCTAACACGTGGCACAGGACCGCCCCACCCCCACTGGTGAGGCATCGAAGACCAAGACTACCAGCTTCTTTGGGTCGAAATGGGTTAAAATAGCCTCTGAGGAGAGGAGCTGCTTGAGTTCCCTGAAAGCCCGCTCCTGATTCTCCCCCCACCGCCAAACCGCATCCTTCTTCAGCAGTCTATGCAGGGGCTCAGCAATCGACGCTTTCCTGGGCAGGAAGGAATGGTAAAAATTCAGCAGCCCCAGGAAGGACTGCAGCTCCGGTTTCGCGGTGGGGCGAGGGGCGTTTTGAATGGCTGAGACTTTGGACTCAGCGGGTTTCACCCCCTCAGAGGTTATATGGAACCCCAGAAACTCAACCTCCCTGGCCAGAAACACACATTTGTCCCACCGCATCCTTAACCTCGCGGATTCGAAGGCTGTAATGACCTGGCCAGTTCTGATTCGCTCTCCCCAGATATCAATATGTCATTGAAAAATGGCAAGACCCCCGGTAACTTCTTTAACAAGCGTTCCACAAGGGACTGAAATATTCCCGGCGCCAAGTTCACCCCAAACTGTAGGCGCGTTACCTTGAATGCCTCCTTGTGAGTTACAATGGTTTGCGCAGCAGCTGTGGTTGGGGTTACTGGAAGCTGCTGGTACGCCTGCGCCAGATCTAGTTTGGCGAAAAACTTCCCCCCATGTAAAGTGGCTAGCAGATGGCTAACTACCGGCACCGGATAGGCATTAGGGCGGATCGCCTTGTTAATTGTACACTTGTAGTCAGCGCAAATCCGCACCTCCCCATTTGCTTTCAACACAGTAACAATAGGAGTCTCCCACTCTGCAGAGTCCACAGGCACTAAAATCCCCTGCTCCACCAGTTTGTCCAGTTCCGCCTCAATTTTGTCCTTTAGGGCGAATGGAACCCGACGTGGCTTGAGTCTAATTGGGCGGACCTCCGGGTCTAGGTCGAAAGAAACTGGGGGCCCCTTGTACTTCCCGAGCCCCTTCTTGAATACCTCAGAGTGTGCGTCGCACACTGCCTGGATCTCATTCCCCCCGATGGCATGGACGCCGCCTATGAAGATGTCCAGGGGTTTGAACCACTGTGTTCCCAAGAGATTACACACCCCCTCCCTTAGAACTACAAGAGGGAGTTTCCTTCTGAGTCCCTTATACTGTATCTCAAAGTCCCCAATTCCCAGCACTGGAATCCCATTTCCCTGCACGTCTCTTAAGTTCGCCCTCATCTCTTTGAGTTTGGGTCGCTCCTTTGGGGGAATGCGCAAAAACTCCTTATGGGAAATGAGAGAGTATACAGACACCGAGTCTATTTCCATCTTAACAGAGACCCCTTGCAACAGTACCTCAGCATAAAAACGTGGTTGCCCTAGAGGCACGCTGTGGACGGCCAAGTCGTCTTCCGCATGTACTCCTCGGTACACGTGGTCCCCCTCTGGGTTGTCGCCGCCATCGTAGACTCTGCCGACGCCATCCCGTCTCTTCGTGGAGCGCTTGCTCTTGTCCCGGCGTTGCTTGCAGACCCTGGCAATGTGGCCCTTCTGTCCACAGTTGTGGCACTCAGCCTTCCTGAATGGGCACTTGCTCCGCTCATGGGACGCCCCGCATCCATCGCAGCATCGACCCTCTTTCCCTTTCTTCTCGCTCAGCCCCTTTCTGACTTTCCAGACTCCCTCATCTTCACTGGAACCTGGGGTGGTGGAGCCCTCTGAGGATGTGGGCGAGCGCGGGGCAGGGGCCGCCCTCCAAGATGCCTGGACTGCGGATGCAGCTGCCTCTACTGGTAGAGGCTTTTCCTTGAGAAGCTTGTACCCGGCCCTCGTGGACTCAGCAGCTAGGGCCTCTTGTAGTACCTCTTTAAAGGTGAGGTCGTGGCCTCGGGTCATGAGCTTTCTTTGGGTTTCCCCATCTCTCATTCCGCAGAGCATCCTGTCCCTCAGGGCCACGTCTAGAATTTCCCGCCATTCGCATGGGGTTGCCGCTAAACGGAGGGCCGCTGCATACTCGGATACGGACTCACCCGGCTTTTGGTCCCTCCTTGCGAACGCAGCCCTGGCAGAGAAGAAGGATACCTTGGGCTTGAAGTGGTTTCTCAGAGTCGCCAGTATTTCGGTTACCAAAACCTGTTCCACCTCTCGTGGTGCCACCAGGTCCATCAGCGCTTGCACTGCGTGGAAACCGAGCATCGTAATGAGAAGACCTATCTTCTTTCCTGCGTCGGTGATGCCGGCATACGCTACCGTACTCTTGAAATGCATTTCAAACCAGTCCCATCGCTCGGGATGGGTCACGTCGAAGACTGGTTGCTGTGAAGTTGTCTTGTCCCCGTGGGAATCCATTATCCCACCTTCGTCGCCAATTTAGTGTTTGGGAATCAAGACAATGGAAACGGCTGTAAGCTAGCCTAGCACATCTTTATTGCATGGAGTACAGTACGAACATGTGGTAATGGCGGACAAACAGCTCCTTTTATGCGGTGGCTATACAATTGAATATGGCTCTTCGACAGGCATTGGCTACTGTCCAAGTGATGTCATCCTTGGTCTCGCCTTTCTTGTCCAGGTGAGGTGAGCGCGGGAATCTTTCCCGCGCAGCTGAAGGCATTTGAGGAATGTGTACCATGTGAGCTGGACGCTCGCTACTGCCCCCGGTGGCCACTAGCTCCCGTCCTCATACAGAAGGTTACAGTGTTACATGCACCCATTCGTGTGGTTACAAATACATTCAATACACAGCAGGCTACCCAAATCTTTCCCAGTGTTGGTGACATCTAGAAGGGTTAGCATGCTGCAACTGGTGAAACCTTCCTGTCTGGTTTTGCGTCCTAACACTTGAGTCAACTGACTCTTCTAGTGCATAAAAAATACAATAAAATACCAGAAAAAGGTTTTGGTTACATTCCAAACATGCAAAAGCTTACAGCCTTAAAAGGCACACATTGAAGAAACAGAGAATACTTCTCTAAAATATTTAAATTCTTGCTATTAAGTAAGAATATATTTTAAAATTTGCTTTCTTGGCCTTTTAATCATGTTAAAAGAACACACAGAGAAAATTACTCTAAATGTTCTCCTAGTCAAGTCAGTCTGAATTTATGTAAGAAAATCCATGTTTTCTTTGTCTGCTGCCACTATTGCTGCTGCATGTCTTCAGTGTATATAGCACAGTGTTGCTAATCCTACTACTTTGGCCATCTTTTCTAGCTGTTATTTATACCCTTATCTCCCATTGCAGCTCCCCCAGTAGCTTAGTGGTTAAGGCACTAGGCTTGGAGACTGGAAAGATGGGTTAGATTGCTGAGAGCTGCATGATGGGGGACACAAAAGGAGCCTCATTCAGGCATCCCCTGCAAAAATCCTTTCATCCCAGAGTAAACTCTGACACAAAAACGAACGAACAATCTCCCATTCATCAACTATCAACAACCCTTTCTGCAGAGTTGGAAGTACAGTAATACCCCGGTTAACATGTGCGTTAAAAGCGGATAACGTTGGGGAATTTGAGAAAACCGTTTGCACCACACAAGGTTAAGATAATGTTGTGTGATGCAAAAGTTTTCCTCAAATTCCCCAATGTTGATCTCTGCCCCTTTGGGGCAGAGATCTCTTGAGGCCCCCTTGCTGGGGGGCAAGGGGGCCTCCATAGACCCAAGGGTCGGAACAACAGTTTCCTCTGGTTGAGAGAGTGTGTGTGCTCTCACCCCAAGGAAACCGGCGATCGGAGACTCAGAGCATCCAATCGCTGGTTTTCTTAGGGTGAAGGAGCGTGCACCAGGTCTCCCCCCCAAGGAAACCAGCTCTCCAATGCTCAGAGCACCGATTTCCTTGGGGGATGACCGCGCACGCACGCCCTCACACAAAGCAAACTGGCACTCCGACGCTCAGAGCATCATTTCCTTGGGAGGAGACTGGGCATGCACGCTCTCACCCCAAACAAACTGCCATTTCGACTCTCAGAGTGCTGGTTTCCATGGGGGGAGACCTCGCGTGCCATCACCCCATCACTTTGGGGCTTGGCTCGATCCGCCAGCCTCTTTGGAAAGGGCAGTGGGGATTCCACGCATGAAATCCCCGCTGCCCTTTCCAAAGAGTCAGGCAGATCGACCCCCAGTTCCCTTTCCTCTTCGGAAAGGGAACCGGGCTTTTTTTAATGTTGTGCAATCAATGTATCACACAACATTAAAAACCGGATAATGCTAAGACTTGTGGAACCAAGTTTTAGCATTATCCGAGGTATTACTGTATAAGGTTCTGGTTCACCAAAAAAAAAAAAATTTAATAGAAATTTCTACTGCTCTTGCACCTCTTGTAAGTGCAAGAGGTTGTAGCACAGAATCTGGCAGGTTGCCACTATGATGATATTGTTTTGACTAATCAAGAAGAGCCCTGATGGTGCAGTGGTTAAACTGCTGTACTGCAGTCAGAATGTTGTGAGTTTGATCTTGACCAGGGATCAAGGTTGACTCAGCCTTGCATCCTTCTGAAGTTGGTAAAATGAGTACCCAGCATATTGGGGGCAAAATGTTAATTAACTTGTGAACCACCACCACCACCACCACACACACACACACACCCCGAGTGTGCACTAAGTGTTTTGAGGCACTATATAAGTACAATTGCTATTAATTTTTTGCAAAGCCTAATAAATAAAGGTGTGTAAACCAACGGACTTAGTACACCAAGTTACTATACAACCAAAGAATTGTAGATACAGATAATGTAAATGATAGTATCTGTAGATACCATCTCCAGTCACACTAACACATTGCAATCATATCAGAGAGTAAACAAAACCAAAACATTGTAGCACTTTAAAGACTAACTGCAGTATTTTAATGTTAGCTTTCGTGGATCAAGTCCACTTCGGTATGTTTACTCTATGATATGCTTGAAACACAGACTAACACAGCTACTATTCCAAAAATACACATTGCAATGTTATATATATTCCAATATACTTTTGATTATCTCTTTTACCTGTACTTACAGCTGTCATTTAGAAATTATGCTCAACTATCAGGCATGTTATGATTCAGTGACTTTGCTATACCTAGGAAATTGTTTTTCAGTGACTTTTCATAAGATACATTTTAAAAATACAATAATGTTCAGGGATTCTTTTTCTATATTCCCTTTCATTATTTTAGCACTATTTGCATGGCAGATTTCACATCTAGGCATAAAGGTTTACTCAGTTGAAGTCACCCCCATTGAGAATTGTGTGAAATGCATCATCAGCTGCTTTTTAGTGTAGGCTTACAGGTGATACAGAACATTTTGAACTCAGGAAAAAAGGAAAAGAAAGAAAAAGAAATATAAAGTGGAGGTTAATCAGACTTGAACTGCTACCATGGATTCATTTGATCAGGGCTAAATGGACTGTGAGTGCATTCAACAATTGTCTTAGCTTTAGTTCCTAACAATTTTTCTGTCTTTAAGCATTATCTTTAATTCAGAAAGTGTCATCAGAACACGCAGGGATGGATATTTTTGTCTCCTGCTACTCAGTAACCTTAACAGATATTATCCACCTTTCCTAGGTTGCAATAAGTTCCAGCAAGAATGATAATATCAAAAATTGCAATTAGCTGCACAGTCATATTAAAAGATTCCTGGCTTAAAACTATTTTGGAATATTGAAAAAAGAAACACAGAAACATAAAAAAGACAAACATTTCAAACAAAAGATATGTGCAGTGTGCCCCTATTTTAACACTGGAAAAGAAACATCACTGCCTGATCTATGAGCAAAATTAAAAAGTAAGTATGCCTAGCCTAATGAAGATGTGTTCACTAGTTGCATTTTTTCCTCCTTGTGGATTAATGTGCCCAGCCTTGCATTTCAAAAATATGATAGTTGCAATTTAATATACTATAAAATGTTACATTTTCAAAGAACTATAAATAAATTTATCTCTGCATTCAGATCAACCCAGGACATTGATTGCGTTTATTGATTGATAGCCCATCTTTTCCCCACAATCATGGAAGGATCCAGATTATATAGCACACACACTATCAGCAAGCTTCTCCATCCTGTACTGCAGTCAGGTGGGATCAGGCAATTTTTAAATATAAGCAATTGATAATCATGTGGGAGAGAACGTCTGTAGGCAGCGTGGAGGGAGTATTATCTCTACACAGTGCTGTACCTCTGAAAAGAGAGCAGAAAAAGAACATGCTGAAGAACATCTCCCACTGACTGTTCCTATGTAATTCCTCTATTACCGTGATAGTGAACCTTGGCACTCCAGATATTTTTGGACTTCAGTTCCATATGGGCACATTTTACTTCCACTTCCGGGAGCGACTAGGGCAGCGCGGGCCGGATGAATCGCAGTAAACCCATTTGTGTAAATTCACAGGGGGCTTGGGCCTCTGGGAATTGAAGTCCAAGAACATCTGGAGTGCCAAGGTTTGCCATCACGGTTCTATTAATTTTTCCCTTGTTTTACATTCCTTGTACAGTATGAGAAAGTTACTCATGAAACTGGATCGGTGGTATGGGTGTCACACTGCAATGCAGAAGGCAAATGGAAGGCCACTGCATTATATTGTACCCAGGACAATCTTCATAGCTGATCACCATGATGATCTCCAATATTCAGAATTGTATGTGGCACAAGAAGAAGAAGTACATTTTCTATGACCTATCTTTGCCATATGTGTTTTAGAGGAAGGCCCTAATCCATTTCTCCAGCCCCCCTAAATCCATCCTCTGAGAAATATGTGACATTCCAAAACCTTGATAAATCACTGACATGGCAATACTCAGGGCAATTAAAAGGGAGTCGGATGCTAGAAATATGAGACACAACATCCTCACCAGTTGTGAACTAATTAATGGATGTTGCCTACAGTCGGAACACAAATGAATATTTGTTTCTGCTTGCGTGCTACACCGTATTTTGACAGGAGGCCAAGTTGTCCCAAGACTGAACATGACAGCACCATTTAAATCAGTAGCAGATGAGCTAAACAGTTCAAGAGCGAAGGACCCTCTCCACATACACACACAAACACACACACACACAAAAGCAGGCTAAAGCCTGCCCATACCTTTTGCGATTGGTCAACTGTTTCAATCCAGATGACGCTAATGACTGGAGGCAGTCCAGTCACCCACCCACCCTACCCCACTGTTCTTTCACTGTGGTTGTTATTTAAGCCACCCACATTGTCGTTTCATTTCCTAACAGATATCATGTATGGTACTCTGCCTTTCAGAGAACATGCTTTGCCTTTCCGCACTTGGAATATTAAGATGAATATATTTCTTGTGAAGCCTAAAAAGGAAGGGGGAATTCATTTTAAAAATCATGAGCAGTGAATCTATTTAACTTAACATATAATAGATGTTTATATATTAAATTATTTCTAAAATAAAATTTAATTCATTGCTTGCATTACTTACAAGCATAAGTTTAAATCAATTCAGTAAAGGTTTGATTTTTTTTTGCCAGTTGTATGCTAGTTGATGGCACTGTTTGTTTTATTTCCACAAAAACTACATATCGCCTTATTGACGGATGGATCATCTGCTTCCTACTCATCTTTCTTCTTTTGTTGCCTGGGAAAGAATAACCTATTGACTAGAGAAAATATTTTTGTTTTGGATCCCAAGCAAAAATAATTCCATCTTTCGCTTTAAAATGTACTGCAAAGTAATCAATGGCGGAGGGGAAATGTAAGGATGCAAATAGCGTGTACCAATCTACTATGTTTCTTCATTTTCTCCTGCGCCCTTTTGTTTTAAAGGCTATAATTTCGCCTTCACATTCAAATGTACTCAATGATAGGGTTAAAGAAACCTGGAGTCTATTTTTAAAGTCAAGGAGCTACCTGATTTTATTGGTAGTTTGGTGGCATCTAGTGGTTTTATTCATGCATAGCAAGCTTTATCTGGTTGCAATGGTACTTCAGGTCCCAAAACACTGCAGGATCTTTCTTTTCATGGCAGCAGCCCAGCATTATGCATTTAGAAACAGAGTCTGCAGCATTTCCAGCCTCCTCTATAGGACAGTGCCTTTCCGCTGTCCTTCTTTCCCATTCATTAGTGTCTCTTTATACATCTGGTGCCATATACCTACTCTTGTGTCTAGCATCATCTACATGCTTCTCCTTTCTGTTCTTGTTTTTGGTGGGAGATGTCAGCCTGGATGCCAACAAAATAAGTATATCAAGGGAGACTCCTGATACTTTATAGGGACTGAAAATAATTTAAATTCATGCTTGCTTCTTCTACCCCCCTCTACTTCTGGAGTTCTTTTTAATACATTAGCCCATAGCCTGCTTAGCCCATAGTAAAGGTAAAGGTTTCCCTTGCTCAAAAGCCAGTCATATCTGACTCTAGGGTTCAGTGCTCATCTCTGTTTCAAAGCCGAAGAGCCAGCGCTGTCTGCTTCTGCAGACATTTCCGTGGTCATGTGGCAGGCATGACTAGACACCGGAGCGCATGGAACGCTGTTACCTTCCCACCAAAGTGGTCCCTATTTATCTACTTCCAATTTCTTGCTTTCGAACTGCTAGGTTGGCCACTTGAGCCACTGCAGTCCCTTAACCCATAGCCTTCAGCATTTTACAAGAGAAAATCAGAGCTTGCTAGTATGACCTTTTGAAGTATAACTTCCAGAATCCTACAACAAGTTTCCAGAGTTTGCTAAAGCAGTCACTTCATACTGACAATGCAATCCTGGGTAGTTCAGTTTAAAGGCAAGACCCATGCATTTTAGTAGACTGATGCAGTGAGGAGAAAAGGAAAAATGTATTATTCTAGACCGGCAGTTGTCCCTAAGCATGGAATAAACCCTAGCCTTTGCAGGACTGTTTCTTCCATATTTGTTTATTGGAAAATAAGAACCTCTGGCTCCAAACTCACTATGATCTATGATTTCCTGCAGTTGTGGGTTTTGTTTTTGTTTTTTGTTTTTGTTTTGTTTTTTAGTTAAAGAGCAGCCAAAGGAGAGCAATTGCAAGCGCAGCGCCAAAATGGCCGCCGCGCTCTTTGCGCCCCCCCCCACCGGATGAAGGCATCCGGGTAGTTAGGGGCGTGGCCAGCTCCCTTATAAAAGGGGTGGCCACGAGGCAGCCGAGCTGCCATTTTGCGAAGCGACGGAGCGGAGAAGTTTTTCCCCTCCACCCCCTCCCTAGTTAACAGTGTGATATTTTGGTCGCTTCGGGGCCGGGTGGGAATTTTTGGCTGGGACCCATATTGGCTCCCGGGTCCTGGTTTTTTCGCCCATCCCACACTGTTGCTATGGTTTGACATAGGGGTTTTTTCTGTTGCTGCTGTTGACTTTGGTCACATGGGCGGGTAGCACTGGTAAGGTAAACATTATGACCCACAGGTATCCGGCAAGTTCGCAATTGACTGGACAACACTAGACAGGCATAAGTTGGTTAAACGTTGTCCAGTCGACGACGAACTAGGCGACAGGGTGATGGCTACAGCTAGACAGCATGCATCACCCCGTGATTTTACGGATACGCGTCAGAGGGTGGGGTCATTAGTTAGATATTGACTACGGTCAACAATTTGTTTGTTGTCAACAAACAAATTGATACAAATAGATACATTGTAGCAATTGCCGTTGGCAATTTTGGGTGGTACCTTACCAGTGTTACTTCGGCCTGCTTGCCTTAAGAATTATGATTGGTCAATTACCAATAGAAATTTATAATTCGGACTAGGGCATGAATCAATAAATGTGGCCCAATGCCGTTATCCACTTTTATCAGTGTCTGAGTCCTTTATTGGGGGGTGCGCCTGCAATGAGAACAAAAACATGAGGGGAAAGGATTTAAACCTCCCCACTCTACTGTTTTCTCAATGAAAAATCTCCCACAAGCTTACATTTAACCCACTGGTGAGAGGGAGGAAATATATTTACTTTCAATGTAGTTATCATCTTCAAGAAAGGGTAACTTCAACTGGGAAAACGGTAACAGGGGAGTATTTTTTTAAAAAAACATTTTCCCCATAATCTTATCAGAAGCAGGAAATCCAACATCATCTATTAATGCTTTAAACGTAACAGAAGATCCAAGTCACTGCTAGCTTGATCATTGGAACACATCTTCCTACAGCAGTGGTAGTGAACTTATGCCATGTTTGCCAGAGAGGGCACTCAGAGCCCTCTCTGTGGGCATGCACACCATCACCTCAGCACAGAGTTTGCCCTACCCCTCTGCCCAGCAGCCCAATGGGAGCACTTCCTCCCTCCCCCAGCACAGAGTTCACCATGTCCCTCTGTCCAGCAGCCCAATGGGAGTGCTTCTTTCCTCCTCCAGCACAGAGTTTGCCCCACCCCACTGTGGCACGGACGGCAGCCTGTTGAGCTTGGGCACTCAGTCTCTAAAAGGTTCGCCATCACTGGACTACAGCATAGTTAATCAGCAGCAAATTATTGCTTCTGGATATTATAGCTCTTCCTTTATGTAGAAAATAAATTTACACCAGTACAAATGGAGTGGTATAGATAAGATGAAGATTAAGATAGCTCAGTAGTTTAGTTATCTGACTGTGGAGCCAAAGGTTGGGCGTTTAATTTCCAACAGTGCCTCCTGGGAGAAAAGCAAGCTTCTGTGGTGCTGGGTAAAAAGAGACCCCGGGACACCCCCAGAAGAAGGAAACAGTAAACTACTTCTGAGTTTTCTCTACCTGGAAAACTTTGAAAAGGCTCACTATAGGATAGGTCAGAATTTACTTAGTCAATGATGATGATGATGATGAGTAAGACATATTGCTTAACAGCACAAAGTTGAGAGAAGAAAATCTTCCAAAAGCAATTATGCCTAAATTAATATCATTTCAAAATCAGAAACATGTTTATTCAAATAATATGTAGTATGTTACGCAAGGAAATCCAGTAGTAAGTCAGAACTAGAGCAGAACCATTGAATCCACAGAATTTACAAATATGTCAACCCAGCAAATCCCCACCAGTTCAATTATCACAAAACCCTTATAATTTTGCAACCAAAAACTCCAAAAAGGACAACTTGCACCTATATAGTGGTACTTCTTATGCACAAACAATTGCTTTGGTACTGGTAGAAACTGAATGCAATATACGTTTGAAATGCATAGCCACAAATTGGTTGGTTTCTTGGAAAGCATTAGTTTTTGGCAAGTATTGTTATGCTACTGATTTTCCTTAAAGTTGGATCCATCACCACCACCCTGTTATTTTATGAAATGGACCTAAGAATTGTAATCATCAGCCTAGTGACAAATCTTATCCTTTCCTCAGAGATGCCATATCTCCTTCTCCACATTTCTGAGTGGACACACATTAGGAAAGAAAAGGATTAAAATTTGGGGAGGCCCAAGGAAAACTATGTGCCAAATTTTCGGAGAAGCAAGAGCCCCCATCCTCATTAATCATGATCTTTGTGTCCTTAGACAAATGTTTAAACAAAATTTTCATCCACCTGTTCTTCTCCTGCCTCAGCCTTTCCAGCTGGGCTTAGGTTCTTAAAAAGGAAAAGCTTGTGTACCCCCAGCAAAATATCTAATGCAAAACCTTCCTGAGCGTTTTTTTATAAAAAAAACTGCAATTTAATATACTTATAGACTTTTCGTTCAGAACAGATTGTGTGTGTGTGTGTTTCTGTGTTTCTGTAAGCAAAGAAAGAGAGAGAGGCAGCGATGAGGTTGCTATGGCAATTACTTGTCGCTAATGATAGGAAGGTAATTACTGCAGTACTTTCCCACATCGCATTCAACACTCAGTTTAGAATTCTCCATGCTGTATATTTCTAAGTTTTCCAGATTTGGCTTGGTTTTGCCAGCTTATATCCCTGGCCTCCTCATCATGATGATCAAAGATGTAACTAGAAAGGAACTGACATAAACATAAACTTTATGGCAGAATACAGAGTCCTTTAAAAGTTGAAGATAGTCTCTCATTAGCTCTACTATCACTTTCTACTAGATTTGAAAGGAATAAATATAGAAAACTAGCTTGGTACCCGGCCTTGCCTGGGTGGACCAACCCGGCCTGAGGAGAGACTCAGGTCCGTTGAACCCTGGCCCCCACCCCACCCCATAGGATACCCATGCGTCCTTGGCTGCAGCAGAGCAGGTCCCAATCCAGGCCCCGTGCGTGTTTTCCCATGCCTACCTGGCCAGCCGTGGTCATTCTCCCACCCTGCCCCAGATTCCCTGGCTCCCGTCCAGACATACCAGGGCAGGCTCCATGGTGGTCGCAGCATCCATGGCCATTCTGCGGTAGCAGCGGTGGGCAACTTTGGGGGGCCACACGATGCTGGCACCCCTCACTGCTCCTTTCTCTAGGCCAGTGGTGGCCCTGGGCGTATGTTCATGGTGGGGCCTCAGGTGGTGTCTGCAGGGCCTAGTCTGCGGGGGCTGTGTTGTGCTGGTCCACACCCGGCACGCAGCAGTTTCCACTCACGGCCCAGGCCTGGTGAGCTTTCTGAGGGGTGGTGTTTGCCCCTGGGCACCGTGCAAGGCAGCCTGACCATGCTGCCTCCTGGCCCTGCCATTGTGGCCCCGCTGATGTTCCTGCCCCTCTGCTGCTGCCTTCTCATGCCCCTCGGCCTCCGGTTCCTCCGGCGGTTACATTTTGGGTGCGGCCATATCATGTTTCTGTGCCTTAGCTGGCCCTTCACGCATGCCACTGTATGCATGCTGCCGCACGTGTGCTGCCGCCCTGCTCACTGTTGAGGCCTTGTTGCAGTTTATATATGTGTATGTGTATGTGTATGTGTATGTGTATGTGTATGTGTATGTGTATGTGTATGTGTATGTGTATGTGTATGTGTATGTGTATGTGTATATACATATACATATAGATATAGATATACATGTGTGTGTGTGTGTGTGTGTGTGTGTGTGTGTGTGTGTGTGTGTGTGTGTGTGTGTGTGAAGCAAGTTTACACAGTATCAGGCTACCAATCATCCTGGATTAAGTTCAACTTATTCTGATTGCTGTTGATTCTTAAGGAAAGCCTTTTCCCTGACAAGAGATTAAAAACAAAACAAAATAAAAATAGAAGAAGACAACTAGGAGGAGGAGGTCCAAAAACAATGAGGCCTGGGCGTATATTCCTGCACAGACTAACATGATTTTTGTTGTTCAGTCACACAGTTGATTCCAACCCTTTGTGACCCTATGGACCATTGCCCTCCAAGCACCTCTGTCCTCCACCATTCTTCTCAACCCACCCAGCTCTGTGCCCATTGCATCTACAATACCATCTAGCCATCTCATTTTTGCCTCCCCCTTCTTCTTTTGCTCCCCACCTTTCCCAGCATCAAGGCTTTCTCAAGTGAATCCACTCTTCTCATTTGATGTCCAAAGTACCTTAGGTTCATCTTTACTATTTGACCTTCTAAGGAGCATTACTAAGGAACATGACTATAACTTCAAAAACTTCCAAGACAAGAATGGATGCAGGAACCTTTCAGGGAAGATGGAGAAGAATTCATCAGAAGTTAGTCTTTAAAGTGCCACAATGTTTTTTGTCTTTTTGTTTCGTATTGTTTACTCTGTGTTTTGTTTTTATGTGTCAGTGTTCATCACCTTTGCTTATATTACCCTTAAAGGTTAGATTGAACCATTTTAATATATTTTTCCTCAGTGGATGAGAGTCTAAGAGATTTTTTTGTTATTCATATGTTAAATTCACCCATGTTGCATTTTGTGAAAAAGGGAGTAACTTTCCCCAAAATGCAAAGATTTTTTAATGCATGGGAGTGTAACATTTTGGCAGATTTTTTTGCAAAATCAGACACATTTTACTGCGGAGTTTAAGGCAGGGGGACCACTAGTAAGACCCGCTCAGCTGTCTAAGAGGGCATGATCCAGCCCGCAGCTTAAAGATGTTGAGAACTCCTGAGCTAGCTGCATGAAATCCAAGTAATACTGGTTGCCTACTGCTGTAATAAGCTGATCATCTGGCCCGTATGACAGACATCTGTGCCAAAGGCAGATGTCTGTCAAATTCATTTGTAATTTGATACAGCAGGGCCCTAAGCTTCACTGAGCCTCAGTTACAACATTTTAATTTTATACTGTGAAGAAAAGAAGGCTGCATCTATTTGCTTTCTGATGACCTTCTGTACAAATGTGCTATAGCAACATGAATAATTGGCTCTTTTTGCAATTTAAGTAGTTTCACAGTATTATTCCTGCTTGCCTTGTTGATGCCTCAGGTGAGATGTTAATAAATGTGGATGATACCAACTTTCGATGTGCAAAACTATTCCATTATTTGTTGCTTCCAGGTGCTCTAGAAGAGTAGTGGGAGTTGTATCACAAAGCTTACGTCCACTGCATGTTCCTATTCCAACAGTGACCTAGTTGAGGCTCCAGAAGGACTCTAGATGAGCAGGACAGTTAATATTGGAGTAAAGGGGGAAAGGGGACTGAGCAAACTTTGCAGAGAATGACACTGGCACCAGCTTACAAAGCTGACAAATAGAAATGGCAGCCTGCCCCATGCCCAGCCTGCTGCATAATAATATGAGATGCTGGAAGTTGTGAGGCAATGTGTTTAAGTATAAATAGTCACCACTGGCTTGAAGAAGTAAAATGGTTTTCTTAGTTTAGTCAACACATTGCTTGCTGAGGAAGCTGGGAAGCCAATGGCCCAGTCTCACCAGTGATTTCTCCCTGTAAAATGAAAGTAGGCAATAATTTGGTGTGTAATATTGTCTATTAGGTGGTGCATAAAGGCCTGCATTGTATGTTCATACTGTAGCTGTATAGAAAACATTATCGAATGAGCCTGCTTTTAGCCTGATGCCTCATACAGTGGTAATTAAGGAGAACAGCCTTTTGATTTGCTACTATTTGCAGTTCTGCAGGAAAAACAGAGTTTAGGCCATCTTGCGCTGTGCATTGTTGCTAGGCTTAATCTCCTGATTTGCCTGGAACAATTACAAGCAACACCTATGGAGTCTTTAATTGCTTGTCTTCTTATTCTACAGCAATTGTAATTATGGTGTGATAGCTTGGCATTTTTCTGTGGGCATGTTTTACAAGGAAATGTGTGTGCATGTATACCATTATTTTAGTTCTGTAGGGCTTTGTTTCAAGCACAATAAACTTCACACAAGATTTGAAACAAATCAAAAGTAACAACAATGCAAACACAACCCATCCAACACAAAATGCTACATACCCTCTGTCTCTAGCTCCAGATAGGTACAAAATTTCATGTAAAACTAGACACCAGTGCAGGAGCCATCCTCAGAAAATAATTCCTCGATTGACCAGACTATCACAGAATGAGTTACTGCTCCGGCCACACCAACGCTGGAGAGGATAAAGGGCTGCCTGGGTCCCGAGGCAGCTGAAGACACCTGGTGTTGCATCTCCTCCTCCTCCGGCCGCTGCCCTCAAACCTCCCTCCTGGGATTGGGGAGTAGATAAACTGCACTCCGTTGAGGATGTTGAGCTCGGACTCCATCAGGGGATGTTGAACCCAGACTCCATCGAAGACATTGAGCTCTGGGCTCTGACCCCTGGGCCTCACTATTGTCTGGCTGCAGTGCCGACAGAGGACAATGTGGCTTACCTGATTTATTTGTTGTTCTATTGCTTGTATTTATTTATCAGGATTTATTGTGCTTCTCATGTTTATCTGATATTTTGTGATATTCTGTGATACTTTGTGCATTTTATTGTATTGGTATATTTTATTGTACTGTAATGTTTGGTATGTTGTGGTTTTTGTGAGCCGCCCTGAGACGGTGTGTGCTGAATGGGCGGCATACAAATTGAATAAATTAATCAAATTAAATCAATCAAACTCACTTTCCATTCCTTTTGTGTCATGCTCTTTTTCTCCAGGTTTGATCAAAATTATTCACAATTGAGTCTTCCCATCTTGCGGAGGGGGGCTGCCACCAGGTCTTTTTACTCCTCAGGGATACTACTCAGTGACTGTTGCTATCCAATGCCCATCTATCATTAGAGAAATATGCAATTTCCATTTATGATATTTGACAACAGCTTTGTTGATTCTGCTTTGTTTTCTTATCTGGGTGTTGGGGATGTGGTCGTGAAGGGATAAGTCCCAACATTTCTCTCTAAGGCTGGTGTCAGGAACCAAATTTTAAAACAACACTCTCTTTCAATCTTCCCCTTGTACAGAAATTAAAGACTCAAAATAAGGTAGTTCCAGGGACAAAATCATTAAGGCTATAAAATAAAATACTAGAAGAAGTATGAACTCCAGAGAGGAGCCCTTCTCTTGCCCCTCCTTCATTCACCTATCATCATTCTACTTCCTAAATCAAGATAAAATGGCCTAGTTCCTGTTCCAAGGGAATAGACACTTCTTTTCTTGACCCTTTCTCTATTCCTAAAGATTTTTGTTTGGTTAATCCAAACAGTTCATAAACATTGCACACACACACAGGTGGGTTGTTTTGTTTTGGGATGCAGAAAGAATGGAAGAGCACCCAGTATGAAGTTTATTATGGTGTGGCCCATAGAGACATGGGGACAGATCAACTTTCCCATGAAGGAAGACTTTAAGTTATGGCTGAGCCAACATCTGTTGGTAGATTCCTTTTACCTCTGAGCAAGAAAAATGTTTACAGAAACATGTCAGGGTTGAAGAAATTCTGCTTCTTCTGATAGTTGTAGTTTTTGAAGTGATAGCTGTGTTAATCCATGCAAGTATATCAGGCAAGAAACAAAAAAAAAAACAGAATATAAAGATGACACAAATGTGCTATATTTTAATGTGAGGTTTCATGGATCAGGTCCACTTTCTCTGTTTTACCTGTTTGAGTGCATATATAAATTATTGCCATAAAATTTTCTGAAGGTACTCTGGCATGTCTTCTGTCTTCGTCACCCAGCTTCTGGCTTCCTTGGACTATGCTTTTGTCATATGGGCTAATCTTGTATCTCTGGGTTGGTTTTGGACTTGGACTCTGGACTATTACTATTTGGCCTGTTACTGCTTGCCCTGTGTCCTAGTGTTTGTGTTATTTGCCAGCTGCCCACACCCAAAACTCTGACAGGCAGAATCCTGAGGGAGGAAATTTCAGCATACTATTTCCTCAATGATTTTTTTCAGGAACATGTTTCTTTTTTCTTTTTTTCCTTTTAATTTTTATTAGATTTTTCAAAAATATCAACAAAACAACAACTACAATACAGATACCATACAAATACCTAAAATACAATACAAATACAAAAATACAAACGAATAAAAATACAATCCGAATACCAACTTAGTAATGTAACGCCTTGCCCCCCCCCATATTACATGAGAAATATAATAAATTGAAAGATATTGAAATATATTAATTTAATTAGGAACATCTTTCTGAATTACAAAACAATACATACTTATATGGATACAACATGTGTGTACATAATTTGGGGAAGGGAATTTTTATTGTTAGGAAAACATTCCATTCACCAGTTGAAATCCTATTTGTGCAAGTTGCACAAGATAAGGTTAATGATGTCCAGAGCCTGGATAACTTTTTGGTAATAAAGAATTTCCTATTTCTGTCCTGAGGCACCTATGATCCCATGTAACCCCTGTCATTATCAGGAATCCATTGGACCATGTGATGGGAGAAGAAGACATTTAATTTCAAAAGCCACCAGTGCATAGTCAGAAAAGTTCCACACACATGTAGATGTGCCTAGTCATCTCAGCAGCAGTGACTTGGCAATTAAAAGATTTAATCTCATTCCTATGGGTTCCTGACAGTAAAAGAATTGCAAAGGACTGCAGGACCCTCACTGCAAAAGTGTTGTTCTTGTTGTTGTTCAGTCGCATAGTCAATTCTGACCCTTCGCGACCCCATGGACCACCACACGCCAGGCACCGCTATCCTCCACCATCCTCCTCAACCCACCCAGCTTTGTGCCATTTGCATCAACAATACCATCTAGCCATCTCATTCTCTGCCACCCCCTTCTTCTTTTTGTCCTCCACCTTTCCCAGCATCAAGCCTTTGCAGGCGCACCCCCCAATAACGGACTCAGACACCATTGAAAGTGGATAACGGCATTGGGCCACATTTATTGATTCATGCCCTAGTCCGAATTATAAATTTGTATTGGTAAAACGACCAATCATAATTCTTAAGGCAAGCAGGTCGAAGTAACACTGGTAAGGTACCACCCAAAATTGCCAACGGCAATTGGTTACAATGTATCAATTTGTATCAATTTGTTTGTTGACAACAAACAAATTGTTGACCGTAGTCAATATCTAACTCATGACCCCACCCTCTGACTCATATCCGTGAAATCACGGGGTGATGCATGCTGGCTAGCTATCGCCATCACCCCGTCGCCTGGTTCGTCGTTGACCGGACAACGTTTAACTAATTTATTCCTATCTAGTGTTCTCCAGTCAATTGCGAACCTGCCAGATACCTGTGGGTCATAACTGTTTACCTTACCAGTGCTACCCACCACACGGAGGGGCTTCAAAGAAGGCCTGACGCCCCCCCCCCAGACCGTCAGCTCGGTCAACAGGCCTGCTCGCCAATCACCCAACAGGAGATCCATACCTCCTCGCGACAGATGGACCCCATCCCCTGCATACAAATCATAATTATCTAGGCCAATAGCGGGGTGACGACTGACCCGTCCCCAAGCCTTGTCGGCAAGGAACCGCGCCACCGCCCTATTGACCGCGCGCCTAGCGCGGTCAAGGGCCATGAGGTCAACTCCTCCTCTGTAAGAATGGCGCGGGACCATGTCCGACCAAACCAGGGTTGCGGGAGGCCAGACGTAGTGCAAGTAGGCGAGGTCCTCGCAAATCGCATGCTTGAGCGACAAGCCGGTGACCTGACCCAAATCGTTGCCCCCCAGGTGCATGATGAGAATGTCAGGCGGGGCAGCACTTCTGCCTGAAAAAAGAAAAGGCAGCAGCTCCCGCCATAACATCCCAGGCTTACCATGCCATGTGAGACTGGCGTGTTCACCCAGTCCCAGTTGGGGTCCCCACTCTGTCGCCGCAGCGTAACGCGCTGCCCTTTGCACGTAGCTGTGGCCCACCAGCCATACTGTCACCGGTGTAATACGACACCCAGGGTCTGTAAGAAAATTGAGGAAAAAAGGAATGTAAGGTGACTGTATTGGTACTCACGGCGGAAGTGGGCGCACATAAAACTGAAAACATTGTGAACCCCACCTCCCCATGCTGCGTATGTCAGCCCCGGAGTACCCAAAAGCAGCTGCTGTAGAGGCTGCCCCAATACGGAATGAATGTGTGCCATAACGGGCACCTGGTAGGCCCACCCTGGCGAGGGCTCTGCCTGTCACCTTCCAAAACTGAAATTTAGTAAGGGGAGACCCATCTTGGTGACAGAAAAACGGGCCATGGTGCGTGCCACGCAGTGCAAGAAACTCCTGTAGGGCACCAACCGGACAGATGTCTGCCAAAGAACACCGTAGCAGTCTTACACCACTGCCTGCGCCCTGCTGATCAGTCTTAGAGGAGCGTATCCTCAACTGGGCCCAGTCTTTGGCAACATAGACATCTTCGAGTTCCAGTGCCCTACAACTTGCATCCGCCTTAGACAGCATCACAAGTTCGCTGATGCGGAGCGCTCCAAAAAATGCCACCGTTGTGGCTGCATGAAAAAGGGCTGCCTCATAATGATCAAAACAGAGGCCTGGCCAGCCCCGGGCCAACTGGGTAAGAACCCCTGGGGAAATAGGGTGCCGGTCGTCCGGGCAATGCCCTCGCTCACACACACACCCCTCCAAAACATGTCTCACACGGAAGTCAGAGGTGCTGTCCACACGACCCCTCACCTTGGCCATGAAAGCCAGCGCCGAGAGCTTGGATGCTATGGTGCGAGGTGCGAGGCCCTGGGAATGCAGGTGAACCATGAACCTCAGAACATGATCCACCGGGATAGGCCAGGTCTCTGGCAGGTGAAATTGGGCAGAAAATGCCCTATAAGAATTAAAAGCTTGTTGATACGCCTTACGCGTGCGGGGCGCCAGTGACAGGCCGATCGCCCGGTTCACCTCTCCCTGCCAATGGTCCATATCTCATCCGGGAGTGGCGAGGGAAATTCCTCCGCATCCGGGGCCAAGGCACGGAACCGGGAGATCTGCAGGCGGGACAAAGCGTCGGCAATATCATTATTAACCCCTGGGACGTGCCTAGCCCTGAACAAAACGTTGAGGCGCAGGCAGCGCAGCACAAACTGGCGCACTAGGTCCATAACCCTGGGCGATTTGGAAGTCTGTGCATTGACAATGTGGACAACAGCAGCGTTGTCACACCAGAAATGCACGACCGAGTTGGCCCATTCCTCGCCCCACAGCATCAAAGCCCCCAGGATAGGAAAAAATTCAAGGTATGTGAGATCACGCAGGCGACCAGTGCCTGCCCATGCCGGTGGCCACCCACCATAGGCCCACTTCCCATTGAAGTACATCCCATAACCCAGGGATCCTGAGGCATCAGACTGGATCTGAAAATTTGGGGAAGCCAGGAGGTCAGACCTCCAAAATGAGACCCCATTGAACTCCCTCAGGAACTGTAACCAGACGAACATGTCTGCCCTGATACCCCGGGTAATCCTGACTCTATGGTGGGGCCTGGATAACCCTGCCATGGCGTTGCATAAGCGCCGAGCAAAAGCCCTGCCCGGTGCGACCACCCTGCAGGCAAAATTGAGGTGACCATGTAACACTTGGAGTTCCCTCAGCGATGCCTTGCGCTTGGCCAGCAAATCCGAGATGAGGGCCACTAACCGGGACACCTTATCCCCCGGTAACCTAGAAGCCTGTGCTACTGTGTCGATCTCCACCCCCAGGAATACTAGCTTGTTAGATGGGCCCTCGGTCTTTTCGGGCGCTAAAGGGACACCGAGTTCCTCCATTAGCGTCTGAAATGTGTTGAGGAGACGTGTGCACGTGTCCCAGCCCCGTTCACCCCCTAATAAAAAGTCATCCAGGTAATGGGCTACAGACCGGGACCCTGACCTGCGGACGAAAGCCCACTCCAGGAAGGTACTGAAACGCTCGAATGCAGAGCATGATATGGAACAGCCAAAAGGCATGGCCTTATCAAAATAATATTCGCCCCGAAATTTGAAACCCAGCAACTCGAAGTCGCCCGGATGCACCGGCAGTAGGCGAAAAGCCGACTTGATGTCGCATTTAGCCAGTAGGGCACACGGGCCGCACGAGCGCACCATGCGCAGCGCGTGGTCAAAGGATGTATACCTGACCGAACAAAGGTCATCAGGGATAGCATCATTGACCGATCGGCCGGCTGGGTAAGACAAATTATGAATAAGGCGAAATTCGCCTAGCGACTTTTTAGGAACTAAGCCTAGGGGCAATACCTTAAGATTGGGGAACGGGGGTGCAGGGAAAGGGCCAGCGACCCTGCCCACATCAACCTCCTTCCTAATGCTGGCAGCAGCCACCTCCTCCCTTCCTCTAAGAGATAAAAGATTGGGGGCATCCTGAGGGGACCTATCACCCATGAAAGGGATACGGAACCCTTGCTGAAAGCCTCGAAGGAGATACTCCGCATCCTCCCTCTTCGAGTACGATGTGAGCCAACGCTCCAACATACGCACATTAATTGGGGAGGGGGCCTTTTGGTACACTACCTCCATCTGCGGCAGTCTTGCCAGCCCACTGTCCGCCCTTCCCTCTGCCACGCGTCCCTCCAGGCCTGGGACAAGCAGAGGCTGCGTGGGGGCCCGCACAGGTGGGACACTCATGCCTGTACTTGCAATTTTTCCTATTGCAGGAACCATTGGACGAGAAAGTCCAGCACAGCAGGCGGGCTGGAACCCCCTGCCCCGCCACCTGGCGGGGAACCTGAGCTGGAGCCGCTCGCTGGACCGCATGTCCGCAATGGTATCTCTCCCCTGGCGCGGGGCGCGTGGGCGTCATGTACAGAAGCCAAAGCCTCTGGCACGGCTCGTCCCACCTCATCTCGGGGTGCAGGGGAATCCGCATACGAAATTCCTCGTCATAAGCCAACCACGAGGGGCCCGGAAAATCGACCATCGCCCTATAGATGTTGTCCAAATATTGGACCATCGGAATAGCCAAATCCGGCCGCGCTCTCAAGTACACTGCCATGTAGATTAAATAAGCCGGCAGCCAGTTGGCCCAGGTACGTGGTGGCTTGCGACGACGTGCCTGCTCCTTATCCTTCTCGTCCTGCCCCTCCCTCTCCTCCTTGGTGGGCTCTCTGTTTAAGAGTGAGAAGATATCTACATACTCCCCCCGCCATATCTTTTCTCTGGTGGCTTGTGCTAGGTGGTCACCCAGTGGCAAAGAATATCCCGCTGTTGGCAAGGCTGAAACCGGGACCGCAGACAACGCGGGCATCTGAAAAGGGGCCTGTGCTGGCCCCGCCACCCCCAATACATTCCCGGCAGGGTAGGGAACACCTGCAACCCCAGGGGTCTGGGTAGCAGTTGTCATCGCCGAGTGGGGCGCCGGCGGCTGGGCCACCGCACCACCCGCGCGAGGCCAAGGCCATTGAAAGGCCACCCTCGTAGTGGCAATGTGTGTAGGTGTATTGGCTTGTACTGCATACTCACATGTTGCACCCCCGCAGGCCGCCCCCACCGGGGGTTCTGGCCCACCGGGGGCGTCAGAGCTCACGACCGCCATAGAGCTCATCATCGGGGCCTGACCCACACCTGCTTGCTGGCCGGGGAGCTGCGAGGCAGTGGCCGAAGTTGCGCCACGCGCCTGCAGCAGCTCGACCCGTCCCGTCGCCTGCTGCTGCCCGACCGACGGCGCCTCGAAACGAACCCCACAAGTAGCCCCAGCATGGCTGGCCCGAGCCAAGGAGGCCTCGAGGGCCGCCACGCGGGCCAGTAAGGCCTCCACGCTGACCTGGGGCCAAGGGCCGGCCGGCCCGCCTGTTAGAGGCGCGGGTACAGGTCCCTGTACCCCAGGATCCGAATAGGGCCATTGTCCCGCACCGAAGCCCGGAAGGGTCGGTGCAGGCACCTGCCAAGGCAGGGGGCCACACCACCCCCCAAGGCTAGAAGGCCCCGAGGGGAGCTGCGCCACAACTGCTGCAGGCCCAGCAGAATGGGCAAAGCCAGGAGCGGTGTCCACCGCTTGCGGGCCGCGGGCCGCAGCCCTCACCGAGCCCATGCTTGGGTCTCCCGCTTCCGGCCAAGGGGTGATCGACCCCATCCCGCCGGTCCCGGCGGGTGCCGGCAAAGGCGGCTGCTGGGGAGGCGCCACCGTGGTCCTCCGACCCGGATTGCGCCTCCTACCCGTGCGAGCCGCACTCGAAAGCGCCTTCTTCTTCGGAGGCATCTCACTCAAGGCAAAAGGAAGCCGAAAGAGAAGATTCGCCGCCAAAAGGCTTCCAATCTAGGTAAGGAGCGACGGAGACACAGGGGAAAAAACTTCTCCGCTCCATCGCTTAGCTAAAATGGCAGCTCGGCTGCCTCGTGGCCACCCCTTTTATAAGGGAGCTGGCCACGCCCTAAACTACCCGGATCATTCATCCTGTGGGGGGGGCCGCAAAGAGCGCGGTGGCCATTTTGGCGCCGCGCTTGCATTCTCAAGTGAATCCTCTCTTCTCATTTGATGTCCAAAGTACGGTAGCTTCATCTTTATTATTTGTCCTTCTAAGGAGCCGTCAGGCTTGATTTCTTCTAAGATTGACCTATTTGTTCTCATCGCTGTCCAGGGTACTCTCAAAATTCTCCTCAAGCACCACATCTCAAATGTATCTATTCTTCTGCGCTCAGCTTTCCTTATGGTCCAGCTCTCACACCATACATCACCACCGGGAATACCATTGCTTTGACTATGCGTTTTTTGTTTGTTTGTTTTGTTGTTGTTTTTGCAAGGTGATGTCTCTAGTTTTAACTATGTTGCCCAACTTTCTCATAGCTTGCTTCCCAAAAATTACCACATTTTTTTGGACCATAAGACATACTTTTCCCAAAAAAAAAGTTGGGGGGAAATGAGGGTGCGTCTTATAGTCCAAATGCTATCCAGCAAGGCTGTTGTAAAGGGATATTTTAAAACAGCCGTGACTGGCCAAAGACCTCCACTGCTGTCACCACAGCTGTTCTGGGGCTGGGAAAAGAAGGCCCAGGAAAGAAAAACATATGTTCAGCAGGCCATTACCACAAGTGGCCACAAGAGGGCACAAATCACAATTTCCCATTTAAATGCATTGGAAATCAATTTCTTGTACAGTATTCTAAAGCTTTTCTTTTCGTATGTTCCCAATGCATTTCAATGGGAAACTAAACCTGTGCATAAAAAGAAAGGGTTTCATTTATCTTTCTTGCCTTTGTCCCTGCTCCATGTGGTCAAAATGGAGGGGGAAGCCATGCTTCCTGGTTGCAGAGAGAGCAAGAGGCTAGGCTAGAGCATCGCTTCCTGCCTCAGTGCAATTGGCTTGCCCACCCTTTTCCCTTGTGGCACCACCACTAGTTGGTGGTGCAAATACAGCACTATTTGGTTCAGAATATTTTTTCTTGCTTTAAAAACTGGATGCGTTTTATAGTCAGGTGTGTCTTATGGTCTGAAAAATACGGTAGTCACCTTTTTATTTCATGGCTGCAATTTCCATCTGCAGTGATCTTGGATCCTAAGAATGTAAAGTCTGTCACTGCTTCTACTTCTTCCCCATCTAACTTCCAGGGACTGATAGGGCCTGTTGCCATTATCTTGGTTTTCTTGATGTTGAGTCTCAAGCCAGCTTTTGCACTCTCCTCCTTCAACCTAAGCAAGAGCTTCTTTAGGTCTTCTTCACTTTCTGCCATTAGGATAGTATCATATGCATATCTCAAATTGTTGATGTTTCTCCCATCAATTTTAATTCCAACTTTTATTCATCCAACCCTGCATTGCGCATTATGTGCTCTGTGTATAAGTTAAATAAGCAGGGTGACAAAACGCAGCCTTGTATTACTCCTTTTCCTATTCCAAACCATTCCATCATTCCGTATCCTGTCCTAACTGTTGCTTCTTGACTCATGTACAGATTTCTCATGAGACATATAAGTTGTTCTGGTATTCCCATCTCTTTAATTACTTGCCACATTTTATTGTGGTCCATGCAGCCAAAGACCTTGGTGTAGTAAATGAAACAGAAGTAGATTTGTTTCTGGTATTCCTTTGTTTTCTCCATGATCCAACGTATGTTGGCAATTTGGTCTCTAGTTCCCCTGCCTCTTCTGCAAAAGTATGAAATGTAAAAAGCATCCTAACTTACACAAACAGGATCTCAGCCATTGTGTCATGTCTATGTTTAATTTTGCGAATATGCCATTTGTATAATTCCCTTTATGCAACATCAGCACTTAATTCAGTCCAATTCTATTGTGATGTCATCCTGGGATGCCTGGTTAGCTGGGATTGTTCATATTTCTGACCTAAGGAGAAAGAGTGTAGCATACAAAGGAACCATGGACGTGGGAGATAATCACAGCCATGATGGTACAGGTGAAATTTCCCCTTTCCAGGAAATATTTTCACACCCCTGAAAGAGCTATTTTCAAACTGAAAAGTAAAACTAGAAAATATTAGTCACAGCCATTATCTATATTGCTTCTGAACAATGTGTGAGAGGTATTGAGCTCATCTGGACTTCTGTTTATATTACAGAGTGGGCTCAGTCAAATAGATTTTCTAAATTAAAACAACCCTTTTGTTCCCTATAGCAATGGAGCCTTACCGGGGAGGGGAGGCATCTTGTATTTATTTGCATTTCTGATTGGCTACATGTTTTGATTTAATGAAGCTGCACTGTATACAGGTGTGGGAACAATAAGCTGCCGCCACCTTCACCACGATTCACCTTGTGAAATCAACAGCTCATATGATTTACAGTCTACCAAAACAGTAATTCACAATATCAGCAGCATGATGAGACTAAAAATGCTTCTTTGCTGATGGTGAGAACTTGCTATTTGGCAGCAGTGCTGTGAAAATAGCTGAGACAATGAGTTGGAAATTGCTAAGCCAAGCAGTTAGAAGTTAATCTATAATTTTGTCTTTAGAACTGTTGAACATGCTGCCTAACAAGAGGTGAGCCTTTTCTTCACACGGCAGCTTTCTGAAGCATGGAATAAATTACAAACAATATGATCTAGTGGACGGAATGTTGGATTTCTTTCAATCAATCAATCAATCAACCATGTTTATTCATAAAAATCGAGGATTGCAACATGCCAAATATATCTAATGGCAACCAACACAGGAAAAAAATCGGTTAATAAAGATCACCACCATGGCACCGAACCATTTCCTGGAGGTTTATTTAATCACTAGCCAATTACACGGCCTTGCCTGAGTTTGTTTTTTACCATAGGCCAGCCTTTCCCATGGAAACCTCATGGAGTGTGTGTGGGTCACTCCTGCCTCCCTTCCTCCGTCTCTCTCTTCCCTCACCCATCCCCTCTCTGCCTCCCTCACCCATCCCTATCTGGGACTGTGACATCCCTTCCTCTGTCTCTCTCTTCCCTCACCCGTCCCACTTCTCCATTGATGGTCCACCCTTATCCTTCCCATACATGTGTCCCCTTCACGTCCCTACCTGGGACTGTGGCATTAGCCAGCTCAATTACATCATAATGATGTCACAATCAGGTGACCTACCTGGAGCTATGACATTAGCATCACTATGACATCACTGGGACACAAACACGCCCTCCTGTCGAGTATACTTCCATTTACAGATCAATTTCGGGTCATACACCCCCATGGGGCTCATGACCCCCCTTAGTGCTGGTCTCTGGAGGGTGAGATATGTATGTGTCAATTTTCAGCATGATCAGTCCAGGGGTGCGGATTTGTTTAGAGTACATACAAGACCACACCTCTGTTTTATATATATAGATAATCTCATCTGTTTCCTTCCTGCTTCTGTAAATAAGGCTATAGTTTTAGGAAATGCCATATCTCTGGCAGAAAGAAGTATGATTTGCTGTTGTTCGGATATAAAATCTATTAAAAATTCATGTAAAAGTAAATTATCAAGATTATTCACATATTCCTGGGCCAAAACTGGAACTTAGACCTTCACAACAACAAATTGTTCTTCTCTCTGGCAGAGACGTGGCTCTTCCTAAAACTGTAACCATATTTACAAAAGCTGAATGGAAGTGAATGAGATTTTGATGAACAACAAATATTCTACAGTCCTGTTTCTGAAGACCTACAGTATTGTATTGGATCCATATAAAGTTTTGCAAACAAAAGTGCCCACGCTATGGGGCTTCTCTGTGGCTTTTAACACCAATGTTGTGGGGAAAGCCAAACAGGGTGGAAACCCTTCAGTGTAAGCAAGCACGTCACAAAAAAGACTGGAAATATGAAAGAACAGTGCTTTGGAAAAACGGTAATTAAATGATAACACAAGCACAGAACTACAAGATCATGTAAAGAATTGACCTATAGAAGAGAGAGATACATACAATGTTTAAGCTTAGCTGTTGAGGTATATTCATTATATAACTAAGTTCATTAATTAAATTCAAGGGTTAATATCTTCATTATATGGTTTATTTTCTTCACTACATGCTTAGTAAAGGTTATTATGTAAAGGTTATTCTGGAAATTCTCTTGTTTACTATATAAATTCAATTCTGAGCCTTGTTCAGAAATACTCTCTTGACTTACCTGTGTGTTACTAAAACTCTCCTTGCCTTTGAAAACAATGAATCTATCAAAAGCTCACTTTGGGTCTTTGTTTTTCCTGATCCTCAGTCGGCAAACCTCAATTTGGACTTGGAATAACAAAGCCTCTGATACCTACGATTAACAAAGCATTGTTGAGATTTAATGATGGGAGCATATATGGAGCTGCATCAGGAATTCAGTTAGGCTGGTTTCTTGTGCAAGAAATGCTTTTTCATTCATACAAGACATGCCAAATTCAAACCATTATTTTGATTCAAGACATAATTTATTACATTACCATAGCTCTATTTGATTGTTCATACATCATTACAGTAAAACCCCTACTTATGAAAAAAAGTTCATTCCGTAGACTTTTGCTTAATTAGTTTTTTTTGTAACTCGAAACAAACCCATAGGAAAATTTATTTTTACGTAACTCGAAGCAATCCCATAGGAAAAATGAAATTTTTATGTAAATTGAAGCAAACCCATAGGGAAATGAATTTTTACATAACTCGAAGCAAACCCATAGGGAAAAGAATCTTTACATAACTCAAAGCAAACCCATAGGAAATCGTGTAAATTGGGACATGGTTTTACCACAAAATCATTATGTAAGTCAAATTTTATGTAATTCAAGGCATTTGTAAGTCGGGGTTTTACTGTACAGTAGAACCTCGAATAAAGTCCAAACTCCATTCCACAATGGGCGATGCATCGGATAACGTCCCAAAAATGAACTTTATCTGAGGTTCCTATACCAAATACCTTGGATAACGCCCATTTTTAGCGGTTTTGGACTTTATGCAATGCATCACGTGTGCATGAAAACAGCGACTTTATCCGAATCTGACTTTATCTGAAGTACCACTGTATTTGGAAAAGATGTACTGCATTCCATCCTTGGCTGATAGGTATCCTATTAATGGTTAGCTATGAAGACTAGGCGTGGGCTGCAGTGGCTTAATGGGTAAGATGCTGAGTTTGATGACTGGAAAGATGGCAGGTCATCAGTTTGAGACCCAAGTACTGCATGAAGGAGTGGTCTCCTGTCTCTGTCCTACCTCCTGCCAACCTAGCAGTTCAAAAGCAATAAATTGCAAGTGGAATGGTAACAGTGTTCTGTGCACTCTGGTGTCTAGTCATTCCTGCCACATGACCACAGAAATGTCTGAAGATGCAGAAAGAACTGACTCTTTGGCTTTAAACAGAGATGAGCACCATACCCTAGAGTCAGATATGATTGGCTTTCGAGCAAGGGTGACCTTTACCTTTACTAATAGACTGAGCATGTGGAGGGGGCAGGTTTTCTCACCCATGAATTAATAAGAAGTTTCCTGCTCTAGTCATCATGGCTTATGACCATATTTGACCAAACTGTACCATTACTAATGTGAGACAAAAGGTGCAGTAAATGAGATGAGCAGTCTGTGATTTTAAGTCTAACATCTGGTGCCCTCTAAAGCTGCTCCATTTTAAAAACATTTTATACCTCAAGATATATTGCCCAGAGAATTTCAATTTCTGCAAGGTATGTTCTGAAATAAGATAGCTGTCATTTATGAGAAAAGAGCATATTATTGGGGGGAGGGAGGATAAAAACCAACCCAAATTATGGCCATTTTTATTTGTGTCAAATCATATTTCTGCAAAGTACAGCGTTGACGTAACCCAAACTGTCAAAAGAGACTTTAAGCTGTCTCATATTTCTCATTTATGACAACATCAATAAAAATCCAATATAAGAAGAAGAAAGGTGTCCCTTGGCATCTTTTCCCAAATGCATTTTCCACTATATATTTCCAAATGAACTGCTATGTATTAAATTCCTCTAAGAATTGTTCTTTTATTGTGATGGGGGGGGGGGGGTTGTCTGCATACACATTTCTGCTACATTACAAATATTTCATTTTCCAGCAACTGCTTGAAAGTGGAAGAAAGAGAAAACAAACAGAATAGCTAAAGTGTAAGACAAAATTAATAAGCATCACTGGAAAAGAATGACACACTTTAAATTTTAAGAACACGCAAGTCCATATGAAAAATAGCAGTTTCTCATGTGGCAGCATTCTTTACAAACACCTTGATCAGACAGCAAATAACATGGAGAAGAATAATATGCTCCTAACATTGTGAATGTATATGTCATGGCTATGCATTATGAAATACAAATATTGCATTGGCAATATCAATGTGTAAAATGTGAGCATGTGAATTCCTATATAATTATGTAAACTTTTATATGTACAAAGTGCAGAGATAGGGACATCCAAACTGGGTGCTATGATCTTTCTTTCTTCAAGTAAAAGGTCCCATAATCTAGGCAAAACCTGGCTGATCATAGCATTTATGCTGTTGCTACGGCTGTTGGGGGGTTCAAAGGCAGACTATGGGGAGATTTATCCTGCTTCCACATGAAGAACAACAAAAAGTGCTATTGTTGCTGTCATGTGCCATCAAGTCACTTCTGACTCATAGCAACCCTATGAATAAGAAATCTCCAAAATGTCCTATCATCAACAGCCCTGCTCAACTCCTACAAGTTTATCACCTGTGGCTTCCTTTAGAGAATCAACCCATCTTGTGTTTGACTTTCCTTGTTTCCTGATGCCTTCCACCATTCCCAGCATTAATGTCTTTTCCAGAGAGTCTTGCCTTCTTATAATGAGTACGAAGTAAAACAGCATCAACTTCATGATTTCTACTTCCAGAAACAGTTCAGGCTTTATGTGTTCTAGGACCGACTTATTTGTCTTTTTGACAGTCAAGGGTGCACAAAGGATGCTAAAACAGTTTAAATCTAGATATTACCATGAATGGGCTAGGGCAGTGGTGGCGAACCTTTTAGAGACTGAGTGCCCAAGCTGCAACCCAAACCCCATTTATTTATCATCAAGTGCCAACATAGAATGAGGGAAGGAAGGAAATGATCCCATTGGGCTGCTAGGCATAGGGGCGGGGCAAAATCTGTGATGGGTGGAAGGAGGAAGTGCTCCCATTGGGCTGCTGGGCAGAGGGGCAGGACAAACTCTGTGCTGGGCTAAGGAGGAAGCACTCCCATTGGGCTGCTGGGCAGAGGGGCAGGGTGAACTCTGTGCTGGGGCAACCACATGGGTGCCCACAGAGAGGGCTCTGAGTGCCACCTCTGGCACGCGTGTTATAGGTTCACCACCACTGGGCTAGGAATTAGACTCCTGTTCCGATATTTACTCAGCCATCCCACACACAATTAGAATGGTCAGGGAGGAGAGTAGAACCACACTTTCTGGATCCCATTCCCACCCCTCATTTATTGTGTGCTACATTCAGATTCCATCTTAATGTAAAGGAACTCAAAATGGCATACATGGTCTTCCTCCATTTTATTGTCATCTCCCTATAGGAGAATAAAGACCTATATGGACCACCTGCTGTATTCTTGTGGAAGCTCACAAGTTAGAATTCTGTGCAGTCAGGGTTATAGATCACACTGGAGCCCACACTAGTAGATTCCATCATCCCATTAAAAGAATTTAATCCTCCAGCATATGGAGCTTCACAGATTAAGGAGGTAGAACTAGGAAGAAGGGGGCCAACAAGCATGGTTCAACTCTTGACTAATCATGGTTCACCCTAATGATTCTAACTGTATGGGAGTGAGATAAAACTTGAGAAAGTTTAGAGTTTAAACTACAGCTCCCAGAATACCCCCAGGCTGGATGCATATTGAAAGCATAGGAGTTGTAGTCCCAAAAGGCAACTATTCTAAGATTTAGTATGTATACCCAAATAGAACGTCTGACTGCTACTGGCAAGTCAATTTTGACTTTATGGCAACCTTTTTGGTGGTTTTTAAAGTAAAGAGTACTCAGAAGTGGATCACCTTATTCTTCTACTGAGAACATCCTGCGCCTGTGCAGCTTACCCAAAACCATTCAGGCTGGCTCCATAGTCAGATACCTAACTCACTGAGCTATCCAGACACAAATAATTTGAGTTAATAAATGGTTATCATATGAGAAATTGTTGTTCTTTAGTCAACCGACCCAAGGATAAGCTATTGACCATCATGTTGTGTGAAATGAGCACATAATTAATCCACAGTAAAACTGAACAGCTAACAGATGGATTAATTACAGACTGATTGTATGTCTATATATATGTGTGTGTCACTGCTAACAAGAGACACCGACAAAGTTATTTTGAGAAATAGATTTCATTCTGCAGAGAACTCAGGATATTTGCAAGGTTACTGAAAACTGTGCTTCCCAAATGAAAGTGTTGGTGATTTAGAGTGTGCCTAATTAAAAACAGATACCCATACATAAAGACACAATGAGGGTAAACAAGTGGCAGAGACCAGATTTGTTTCTAATAAATGAGGAGGCAATCACAACACAATGCAAAGCCTCCCAGCACAAGGGGCAAAGTGTCAGCCATGGAAAACAAGTAAACTATTTGAGAGAGAAAATGTGTTTTCCTCAGCACAAATTGAGAAGGGAGACAAAAGCAAAATACATTAATGAACATGCAGCTGTAAGATAAAAGGCCAATGAGGAGGATAAGCATGATCATGGAGAAACAAACTTCTTACTTGATCTTCCCAGAGCAGGACTTCACAACAGATTGCTTTGTGACACTGGGAATAAATCAACAAAAATTGAATTTAAAAACAGATCTCGATGCTGAATGCAGCATAATCACACAGCCAGCACAGACAAAAAGATTAGTGATTGCCTACTGTTAGCACTGCAAATTAGGCTTGTTTCACAAAACAAGCCAATGTTCCAAAGCTATGCTGGCATGGCTACATAAGGACAGATGCTGCTCATGGTTAGAAATATGGCAAGCAGGAAATTTCATGTGTGCTTAGGTTAAAGATGAGTTTGCAAACACAGATAATCCAATAGGTTTAGAACCTGCCTTGCAATAAGAAGAAAAGAGATACAATCCTTACCATTGCATTCTATTCTGAACCTTTTGGGTTCAGAATATATGCCCCTGTGTATTTGCATACAATGTCCATGAGACATTAGGGGTAATAGCACTGCAGTGATTTCAGAGAACTGGATTTAGGCACAAACCAGTGGAGGGCTCCAAAAAAAATTACTACCACACCATGGGCGTGGTATGGTGGCCATGCCCAGGGGAAAAGCCGTGCATTGTAGCCGAATTAAGACTACAGGTACTTTCTTTCAAAACTTGGGTAGGTGGGGCCAGCCAGAATTTCTGCTACCAGTTCAGGCAAACTGGTGCAAACCTGCTGATGCCCACCACTGGCACAAGCTAAGTAAACTATGGGCTGTTCAGAAATAAATAGGCATGCTCTACCATTTGACTCCCTGATGCATAACCTGTATAGTGGGCAAGAGGTTACCATGAGGACAGAATATGGAGAGAGAGAACATAGACAAAGTGTTGTGTTCTCAATTCTATGCCTTTAAACAACCACCAACTGTATCAATGTAACCCGTTGTAATTAGGACGTGAGCTAATGACCACCTGGTGGCAATAGCGAGCACCCAGCTCACACGGTTCCAATTCCCAAAGAACTGCAGCGCGGGAAGATTCCCGCCTCTACCTCACCTGGACAAGAAGGGCGTGACCTGAAATGACGTCACGCCGACAGTAGCCAATGGGCTATCGTGGAGCCACATTCAAATGTATAGCCACTGTATATATTGAGCTGTTCGTCCGCCATTACCACATGTTCCCCCAGACCACCATGCAATAAAGATGTGTTAAGCCAATACTTCGGCTGTTCCTGTGTCTTGGTTCTCATACACTAAATTGGCGACGAGGATGGGATAATGGATCCCCACGAGATCAAGACACACGCTAGTCATGCCGGTTTCGACATCAACAAACCGGAAGACTGGGAGCTCTTCGAAATGGACTTCCAAGATGCGCTGGTGGTGTCCGACATTACGGACGAGGGAAAGAAGAGGGCCATCCTCACCCGGATGCTCGGGAATGCTGCCAAAAGAGTATTGGTGGACCTGGTATCACCGAAGAAGGTGAGTGAGCTGCCGGTCAAATAGCTCCTGAAGGCGATGCACGACCATTTCCAGCCCTCGGTTTCGATGTTCTCGGCTCGGGACGCGTTCTGGAAGAGAGTCCAAGCGCCTGGTGAGTCCATCGCCGCCTTTGCAGCGGCCCTGCGGTTGGCCGCCGGCCCATGCAAGTGGGAAAACCGGGAAATCGCCCTCAGGGACCGCATGCTGTGTGGCCTGTGGGACGAGGAGGTTCAGCGAAAGCTGATGAACCAGGAGCCACCCCCGACGCTGCGTGAGGTTGTGAAGGCGGCGCAGGCCACGGAAGCCACGAGGGCCAGAGTCAAGGGGTTCAGAGAAAGGCCCCCACAGTCCGACAAGGCAGCGGGGGCGGTGCATGCGGCCAGACGGACGCCGAAATCTTCCACGGAGAGCAGCGATGACGAGGATGTCTGGAGGGTTCGGAAGGAAGGCCGACGCTGCGACGGATGTGGAGCAGCCCACGACCGCATCAAGTGCCCGTTCCGGAAGGCCTAGTGCCACAACTGTGGACGCCGGGGGCACATCGCCAAGGTCTGCAGACGGCGGTGCAGGGACCGGAAAAGCTCGCCAGACCGCTCGCCGAGAACCAAGGAGGGCGCCCGGCCCGCGAGGAAGCAGGACAGCGTGGGCCGCATCTCCGACGACAGCAGCGACGACGCCCCAGTGTACAGCGTGTCCTTGGGATACCCCCGTTACTTTGTTGAGGTACTGGTGCAAGGGGCCCCTGTTAGGATGGAGATAGACTCGGGTTCCTCCTACTCAATCATGTCCCAGCGGGAGTTCTTGGGAATTTCCCCCCACGTGCGCCCTAAGCTCAAAGCGTTGAGGTCCACACTGCGGGACGTACAGGGTAATAGCATTCCGGTGCTGGGGGTTGGAAAATTCAAGGTCCAGTACAAGCAGCACGCCGCAGAACTACCCCTGGTTGTTCTCAAGGGGCTAAGTTGCGGCCTCCTCGGGACTCAATGGTTTAAGCCCCTGGGTTTGTTCATTGGGGGGTGCATGCCGTTGGGACTGACCCAATACAGGAGGTGTGCGACGCGCACCCCGAAGTATTCAAGAAAGGACTCGGAAAATTCAAGGGACCCCCAGTAGCGTTCGACCTGGACCCGGAGGTCCACCCAATAAGACTCAAGCCGCGCAGAGTGCCTTTCGCACTAAAGGACAAAATAGAGGCGGAACTGGACAAATTGGTGGGCCAGGGGATTCTTGTTCCTGTTGATTCCGCGGAGTGGGAGACTCCGATTGTAACTGCACTGAAGGCCAACGGGGAGGTTCGCATATGTGCTGATTATAAGTGCACCATTAATAAGGCGATCCGCCCTAATGCGTATCCGGTGCCGGTAGTCAGCCACCTGTTGGCCAGATTACATGGGGGAAAGTGTTTCGCAAAACTTGACCTGGCGCAGGCCTATCAGCAACTCTCAGTAACCCCAGCTGCAGCTGCTGCGCAAACAATAGTCACTCATAAGGGGACGTTCCAGGTGACGCGCTTACAGTTCGGCGTGAACTCGGCGCCCGGCATTTTCCAGTCGCTCGTGGAACGCCTCTTGAAAAGACTGGATGGGGTCTTGCCATACTATGATGACGTATTGATAACGAGGGGGAGTGAGGAGGAGTTGGCTGAAAGGCTAGACAAAGTACTGGCGGTGTATGAAAAGGCGGGGTTGAGGTTGCGGAAAGACAAATGCGTCTTCTTCGCAAAAGAGGTTGAGTTCTTGGGTTTCCGGGTAACCCCTGCGGGAATTAAACCCTCCAAATCAAAGGTGGCCGCAATTCAAGGTGCCCCTCGCCCCACCTCCAAGCCCGAATTGCAGTCGTTCCTAGGGTTCTTAAATTTCTACCACTCCTTCCTGCCTCGGAAGGCATCGGTAGCAGAGCCGCTGCATAAGCTGCTCAAGAAGGACGAGGCGTGGAAGTGGGGTGAGAGCCAAGAGAGGGCATTCGTTGAACTGAAACAACTCCTAGCGTCTGATGCCATTCTCACCCATTTTGACCCCAAGAAGCCGGTGGTTCTGATATGTGATGCATCCCCAGTGGGGGTGGGGGCAGTGCTGTGCCACGTGCTGGAAAACAGGAGAGAGGCCCCAGTAGCATTCTACTCCAGATCCCTGTCCCAGGCTGAGCGAAACTACGCCCAAACAGACAGGGAGGCGCTAGCAATAATAGCGGGGACTAAGAAGTTCCACGATTTCCTCTACGGCTGCCCCTTCACCATAGTTACCAACCACAAGCCCCTGCTAGGCATTTTCCCTGCGGACAAGCCCACACCTCAGATCCTGTCCCCTAGGATGTTACGGTGGGCCATCTTCTTAAACGCGTATCAGCACGCATTGGTGTACCGCCCAGGGAAAGAAATAAGCCACGCGGACGCCCTGTCGAGGTCTCCCCTTCCCCACACTAGCGGCACCGTGGGCGAGGAAGAAAAAGACCGCCAAGTGCTCCTGATAGAGGTCTTAGATTCGCCCCCTATTGTACCCGCAGACATCGCCAAGGCGACCGGAAAGGACAAGACGCTAGCTCTAGTCAGCTCCTGGGTGCAAAAAGGGTGGCCAGCGTCCTCCCCGGTGGCAGAGTTCACCCCGTTTTTCAGGAAGAGGCTAGAGTTGTCCATAGAGAGAGGGTGCCTTCTGTGGGGCCAGCGGGTGGTGGTCCCCGAATCCCTGAGGCCTAGGGTACTCAAACTGCTGCACGTCAGCCACCCTGGAATTGTCCGCTCCAAGGCTCTGGCCAGGAGCTATTTCTGGTGGCCCCAGTTAGACGCCGACATCGAGCACATGGTAGGCACTTGCGAGAGCTGCCAATGCTCCCAACCCGAAGAGGCGCGTCTGCCGCACAGGGAATGGGATGCAGCGAAGGGGCCGTGGTCCCAGGTGCACATTGATTTTGGGGGCCCATTTAGAGGGACACTTTTTCTCCTCGTAGTAGATGCTTACTCCAAGTGGTTGGAGGTCATCCCAGTTACGAGCACCTCCTCGGCAACGACAGTGAAGCATTTGCGTAGGGTTTTTAGCACGTTCGGTATACCCGACACCCTAATTAGCGATAACGCTAGTTGTTTCATGTCCGCAGAGTTCAGGGCATTCACTGAGATCAACGCCATTCGGCACATCACCTCCGCCCCTTTCCACCCGGCAACAAACGGCCAGGTCGAGCGCCTCGTGCGCACCACCAAAGACGCACTGAGGCGCATGGGTCCCGGGGATCTCAACCTACAAGTGTGCCAGTTCCTGCTGGGCTACAGGGTGACCCCCCTAGCTTCTGGGTACTCGCCCGCAGAGCTCTTAATGCGTAGGAAGCTGACTACGATTCTGACCAGGCTAGACCCCACAAGGGTGGAGGACACAGGGAGGAATATCGGGTTAGCGGACACGAAAAGTTTCGAAGTCGGTGCCCCGGTGCATTGCAGGAATTACGCCAGCGCGGGGCCAGCCTGGGTCCCGGGCGTCGTCGTTGGACGGACGGGTCCCGTGTCATATTGCGTAGAGACCGTCACGGGTCTACTCTGGAGACGACACGCAGACCAACTCCGTAGCAGGGTTCCGGGACACCAGAGCGCGGACGGCGCGGAAAAGGATTCAGCGTTAGGGTTCTCCCCCACCCGTTCAGCCCAAGGGGAGGAGAGGGGGGCCAGTGGTCCCCACCTAGGGGGGAGGGGAAGGAATCTGTCCTCGTAGATATCCTGAGGGATCCCTCTAATGACGCCCCAGGAGATAACTTTGATTTTCAGTTACAAAACCGGGGGGGGTTTCGGAGTGGTCCCCCACCCATCCAAGCGAGAAGCGGGGTTTTTCGTTAGTCCCCAGTGCCCCCGGTTTTTCCGTCCCTTCCCCAAAAGCCGCAGAACTGCGGCAAGTCACTAACGAGTCTCCCTCTCCCGTTGCAGGACAAGGAACCAGGGGACAGAGAAGCAGTAGCACTCCCGGGACAAGCCAGCCAGCATCACGCCCAAAGCGCGTTTGCAATAAGCCATCTTGGATGAGAGACTTCGTCTCATCCTAGGGGGGAGGGATGTTGTGTTCTCAATTCTATGCCTTTAAACAACCACCAACTGTATCAATGTAACCCGTTGTAATTAGGACGCGAGCTAATGACCACCTGGTGGCAATAGCGAGCGCCCAGCTCACACGGTTCCAATTCCCAAAGAACTGCAGCGTGGGAAGATTCCCGCCACTACCTCACCTGGACAAGAAGGGCGTGACCTGAAATGACGTCACGCCGACAGTAGCCAATGGGCTATCGTGGAGCCACATTCAAATGTATAGCCACTGTATATATTGAGCTGTTCGTCCGCCATTACCACATGTTCCCCCCAGACCACCATGCAATAAAGATGTGTTAAGCCAATACTTCGGCTGTTCCTGTGTCTTGGTTCTCATACACTAAACAAAGATGATAGACAAGGATGCAATTTATGTTTGTACTGTATTTCTGTTGTATATTTCCTTTGTTGTAAGCCATCCTGAGTCACCCTTGGGTTAAGTAGGGCGGGATATCAATAAAACTAATAATACTAATACTAATACTAATACTAATACTAATACTAATACTAATACTAATACTAATACTAATACTAATACTATTTATTTATTTATTTTTATTTATTTTTCACGCTTATATACCGCCCACTCAGGTACAACCCAACTCAGGGCAGTTTACATAGCAGACAGTAAATACATAAAAGACACATGATAAAACAAAGTTAAAAGTTAAAAAACCCACCCCAAAAAGGTGCGCACGAACCGAAGGGACCTTGGGGGAAGACATACTTCTCTATACCAACCACCCAACGGTACCCCCATCCCTACCCACACCCCAAACTTGGCCCGCCAGCCAGGTCTTTAGTTCCTTCCTGAAGGGCAACAACTCTGTCTGGAGACGCAGTTCCACAGGCAGGAGGTTCCAAAGGGCCGGTGCGGACACGGAGAAGGCCCTCCTCCTTGTGCCAGAGAGGCGAGACCCCCTGGCTGATGGCACAATTAGAGAGCCCCTCCGGTCCGCTCTGGTTGGATGGACAGACGTCCTTAGGGCGATGCGGTCTCTAAGATACCCTGGCCCACTACCATGTAGGGCTTTAAAGGTCAAAACCAGCACCTTGAATTGCACCCGGAGACAAACTGGTAACCAGTGCAGCCCCCGAAGCAGTGGTGAGGCATGGGCATAACGTCCACACCCCATCACCACCCAGGCCGCGGTATTCTGGACCAGCTGCAGCCTCCGAATGGTCATCAAGGGCAGCCCCATTTAGAGCACATTACAGTAGTCTAGTCTGGAGGTCACCAGAGCATGAGTGACCATGAGCAAAGAGTCCTGGTCCAGGAGCGGGTGCAACTGGCGAATCACCCGAAGTTGGGCGAAGGCCTCCTGGCCACAGCCGCCACCTGTTCTTCTAGCAGTAGCCGCGAATCCAGGAGGACCCCCAAGTTGCGCACCGGGTTAGTCTGGGGCAAAACAGCCCCATCCAAAACCCAAGATGGTAGCTCCCGGGATAACGCAGGACCCCCTATCCATAGCCACTCAGTCTTGCTAGGATTCAGCTGTAGCCCATTTGCCCCCATCCAGACCGCAACAGCCTCCAGACAGCTGGGAAGGACTTTGACTGCATCACTGGGGTCCCCACTGGCCGAGATGTACAACTTGTGTCATCCACGTACTGGTGGTACCGCACCCCGTGGGAATGGATGATCTCACCCAGCGGCTTCATGTAGATGTTAAATAGGAGAGGAGAGAGTACCGAGCCCTGAGGCACCCCATATTTTAGGGGCCTAGGACTCGACCTCTCACTCTCCAACCACACCAACTGGGTCCGGTCCCTCAGAAATGAGGAAAACCAGGACCACACTGTGCCCTGGATCCCCAATCCTCGGAGCCGTTCCAGAAGGATACCGTGGTCAACGGTATCGAAGGCCGCTGAGAGGTCAAGAAGAGCAAGGACGGACGGATGACCGCCATCCCGCTCTCGCCAGAGATCATCCATCAGCACGACCAATGCAGTCTCAGTACCATATCCAGGTCTGAATCCTGACTGGAATGGGTCCAGATATTCCACTTCATCCAGTACCCCCTGCAGCTGACGTGCCACTGCCTTCTCCAAATCCTTCCCCAAAAAAGGAAGGTTGGAGACAGGTCTGTAGTTGGTTAGGATTGCTGGAGCGAGAGATGGCTTCTTCAGGAGGGGGCGCACAAGAGCATGTTTCAGCAGTGCAGGAAACATCCCCTCTTGAAAAGACGTGTTAATTATAGCCCCGACCCAGCCACCTGTCACCGTCTTAGAGGCTTTTACCAGCCAGGCGGGACAGGGATAAAATGGACAATTAGTGGCACGGACCGCCGCAAGGAGCCTGTCCACTTCATCCATGGCAACTGGATCAAACTGATCCCAGGTAACACCACAAGACTGCGCACTGGCTCCCCCCGGACCCTCCCCGCCTCCGCCAAGTTTGAACCCCGAGTGAATCCGATCGATTTTCTCCACCAGATGGTCAGCAAAGTCCTCAGCCGATCCCTTCCAACCAGGCACAGGCCCCGCCCTACACAGGAGGGACCTGGTCACCCGAAACAGGGTTGCAGGGCGATTATCAGCAGAGGCAATAAGGGAGGTGAAGTACTGCCTCCTCACCACCCCCATCACCACTAGGTAGGCCCTAATAGCGGCTCTAGCTAGTGTCCAATCGGAATCACTCTGGGTCTTCACCCAGCGGCGCTCAAGGCGTCTCTTTGCCCGTTTGAGCTCCCGTAGTTCTTCAGTGAACCACGGGGATGACCTAGCTCCACGGGTTCTGAGAGGCCGTAGTGGAGCGATTACATCCAAGGCAGATGTCGTCGACCCGTACCACAGGTCAACAAGTGCCTCAGGAGAATCGTGTCGCCGATCCAGAGGAAATTCCCCCAGTTCCCTCTGGAATCCATCCGGATCCATCAGTTGCCGGGGGCGGGCCACTTTAATCGACCCTGCCTCCTTACGATGAAGTGTCGCCCCCAGAAAGTCTAGAGCCACCAGATAGTGATCTGACCATGGCACAGGTGTTATGTCTAGCTTCTGTAAACTCAGATCATTCTGCCACCGCCCCGACAAAAAGACTAAATCTGGCGTGTGGCCACTGCCCCTAGTCGGGCCCTGAATTACCTGAGCCAGGTCCATAGCTGCCATGGAAGCCATGAACTCCTGTGCCACCTCGAAACCAAATTGAAGTCCCCCCAAAACCATCAGTCTAGGAAACTCCAAAGCCAATGCCGAGATGGCTTCAAGGAGCCCAGGCAGGGAGTCGCTTACCCTGCAAGGAGGCAGGTACAGGAGTAGGACCCCCAACTGACCGTTAGGGCCCAACCGCAGGAGCAGGGCCTCACAACCCGAAATTTGTGGAGCAGTGGCCCTAACTAATAATAATAATAATAATAATAATAATAATAATAATAATAATAATAATAATAATAATAATAATAATAATAATAATAATAATAATAATAATAATAATAATAATAATAATAATAATAATAATAATAATAAAAAATTCCCTTACCTATTCACTTTGTACATGGAACACATTGTATGGAAAACTGTACTAGATTCAGATGAAAGGGGTTAAAACTGGATGAAGGAACCTCAATAATTTAAGAAATATAGACGATACCTTCTTACTGGCAGAAAACAGCAATGAGTTGAAATAACTGTTAAGAAAAGTGAAAGAAGAAAACTCCAAAGCAGTTGAATATCAAGAAGACAAACATCATGTCCACAGAGGAACTACAAAACTTTATCAGTGACAATGAAGAAACTGAAATAGTGTGTGGGATCCACGCACACAATTGGTCAACTGTCCCTGACAGAACCCCAGTTTGGGAGATCGCTCCTTTGAGCTGTAAGGTTTCGAGGGGACAGAAATTGGGGGAGCAGAATATTAGATAGAGCTTAATTCATCAATAGCTGATCTGACAGGCAGTTCAGACAATGGAGAGCTAATGACTAACTCACTAGGCATGTAATAGGTAATCTCGCGTCTGCAGATTCCTTAAAGCTCTAGAGTCAATGTTGGCCACTTGTTTACTCCCAATAGCATGGAACAATGTATTTCCCCTGTAGTTAATTAAGTTAGTTAATGAGCTTCCCCTGTGTAGACTTCCCCAATTAACTTGTGTAAACTTGAGGTGTGAGGTCTGGTTTCGCACTGGATCGCTATGCTTATGCATGCAGCCAGAACAGTATAAATGCTCATGATTTGTGTTCATTAAACTACTGGTCTTCGCTCCATCTTGCCTTGTGTGTCTTTGCTTGACCAGTCTCCTCCGGGACCTACCGGCCGCTTCGCGGCCCCGATCCAGCTTGCGCAACCCGCTTCGCAGCAGAGATCCAATATATGGTGACCCCGACGTGATTCTACTCGTGAGTAAGCGATCCTCTTGGTCCGGTTCTATGCCAGAACCGTGTCCCAGTCTTCCCGGAGGACAGCGCAGCAGCTCCGGTCGGAAAGCCATCCGATCCAAGTGACAGCTACACAGTGAGGCATTCCAGAAGCGGCAGAGTGCGCTCCAAAGCTCTGAGGCATCTTGCTCGGTGGAAACGCATTCTGCTCAGGGTCGGCTGTGAACCCTGACTTCATCGCAGAGGCCACCAAGGGCCTGTGGCCGCAGTCCACGTTCCAAGTCCTACCCAGAGGGATGTCCCGCCAAACCAGTTACCTGACTCAGACATGTCGATTCGTCCCGAGGAGGAAACTTCAAAGAACCAGCAGGTAATATGGGGACTTGTCCGCAGCGACAACGTCTGACCGCTAACCAGAGAGTTCACTTAATGGAACTCAAGGCCCTGGCCAGGGTAAATTGTACACGCATTCACAGCGCCCAGTTAACAGATCTTTTGGTGTACATGAAGCAAGTGTAGGAAGCTCATAGCAGAGGTAGACCCAGTCCGGATAGAGACCAAGAACCCCCCAGTGCAGTCAGAGCCATCAGCCCCAACGGCTCTCTATCCATCACTTCAGCTCAAGCAGGGCAGCGTAGGGAGCTTTCCCTCAGTGACAGCTGCAAACGTCACTGAAGGAATGCGTGGTATGAGAAACGCTGGCATTTCTCTGACAGCTAAAAGTTCCCAGATCGCCAAGAGTTCCATCCAGCGCATGATTGAGGAAGAAACCAGTAAGGGGGAGTTGTCAGCAGAAGAACTAGCTGAGCTTAGGCAGATATGCCCAGTCCACGTAGAGGTAGATGCCCTCATAGGTCAGCAGCAAATGACCCATTCACCGGTTCCGTACAAGCTGCTTATGGCAATACGGAAGGCAATCACAGAGACAGGACTCCAGAGTCGCTTCACTAGGGGCACATTTCAGCAAGTGTGCGAAACTATAATGCTCATTCCATACGACTGGAAAGATGTCATGAGAATGATGCTCAACCCCAGCCAGTATTTGCTATAGGAAAGCGAGTATCGACTCGAAGCACAGGCAAGGGCTGCCAGGATAGGAGGAGCAGTAATCCCTGACCAGCTATATGGGTCAGGACAGTTCGAATCCGTTGACACGCAGATCACCTTGCCTCTCGCTACACTTCATTTGGCGGCTGAGACAGCCTTCAGGGCTTATCTCAAGGTCTCAGCAGCTGGCAAAGCAGCCAAAAATTACACAGCAGTCAAACAGGGTGCCCAGGAGTCCTACATGGACTTTATTAACAGATTGGAGGAGGCAGTCAGTAGACAGATAGACAATGAGCAAGCCCAACAGCAGCTTATGATGAAGTTGGTGAAAGACAACGCCAACCTTGACTGCCGTAAAATCTTGCAGTCACTGGGCAATCGTCCCGATCTCATTCTCACCGACATGATTAGGGCTTCTGCTGACATTGGTACAAATTCCTACAAAATGGGTCTGTTGGCAGCGGCGGTGCAAGGCGGTAGGAAATTCAAAGGCAAGACAGGCCACAGCCCATCCAGTCCAGCATTCTGTCTCACACAGTGGCTCACCATTTCCTTCAGGGTATTCCCAAGCAGATGCCTTCACCTGCTTAGAATTCCCTGGAAATGGCATTGAGAGATATCCTGCCTATCTCTCCAACCCCGAGGTTGTCCTTAAGTATCCATAATTATAGCCATTGAAACCCTTGTCCTCCATGAACTTGTCTAATCCTTTCTTAAAGCTGTCAAGACTGACAGCTGTCACCACTTCTTCTGCCAGGGAGTTCCATAGACCAGTAATCCTCTGGGTGAAAAAGTACTTTCTCTTATTTGTTTTTGAACTAGTACCCAAAAGCTTTAAGGAGTGTCCCCTAGTTCCAGTGTTATGCGATAGGGAAAACAGTTTTTCCTTATCTACTTTGTCCACACTGTGCATGATTTTATAAACTTCAATCAGGTCACCTCTTAGACGTCGTCGTTCAAGAGTGAAGAGGCCAAACTGTTGCAGCCTCAGATGGTAAGGAAGGTGTTCCAGTCCCCTAATCATTCTGGTTGCCCTCCTCTGCACTTTTTCCAGCTCCATAATATCTTTCTGGAGGTATGGCGACCAGAACTGTACACAGTATTCCAGATGGGGCCTGACCATAGATTTATAAAGAGGCAAAATGACACTTGCTGACTTATTTTCTATACCCTTCCTAATGATCCCTAGCATTGAGTTTGCTTTTTTCACTGCTGAGGCACAATGGGTTGACACTCTCAAAAAATTCCAACAGATTAGTGAGGCATGATTTGCCCTTGTAAAAGCCATGTTGGCTCTCCTTTAGCAGCGCCTTCTCTTCTATGTGCCTATTAATTCTATCTTTTAGGATGATTTCCATCACTTTACCTGGGACACATGTCAAACTGACAAGTTGGTAATTTCCTGGATCACCCCTGGATCCTTTTTTGAAAATTGGTATTACATTCGCTACCTTCCAGTCATCAGGCACAAAGCCTGATTTGAGGGAAATATTATATATTTTGGCTAGGAGATCAGCAATTTCATCTTTAAGTTCCCTGAGAACTCGTGGATGGATGCCATCTGGTCCTGGTGATTTGTTAGTATTTAGTTTAACAAGACATGCAAGGACCTCCTCCCTGGTTATTACTATCTGGCTTAATTCTTCGGTTTCCCTCCCTATGAAGATAGGCTCTGTTTTGGCCATGTGGTCTCTGTCTTCTTCAGTAAATACTGAAGCAAATAATTCATTGAGTCTCTCTGCAATCTCTGTTTCCTCTTTAATAACCCCTTGCCTTCCATTATCATCTAATGGTCCAATGGCCTTCCTAGTTGGGTTCTTACTTCTAATGTACTTAAAGAAGTCTTTGTTATTTCTCTGAGTATTTTTAGCTATACGCTCCTCAAAGTCTTGCTTTGCTTTCCTGATTGTTGCCTTGCATTTGTTCTGCCAGAATTTATGTTTCTGCCTGCTGTCCTCATTCGGACAAGCCTTCCATCTTCTAAATGAGATTTTCTTGCTTTTGATCACTTCCCGAACAGCTCCTGTAAGCCACATCGGAGTCCTCTTGGACCTGGCAGTGCCCTTTTTCCTTTTGGGTATGCATTCCAATTGGGCCTCTGTTATAGTTTTTGTAAACAGCTTCCATGCCTCTTGGAGTGTTTGGACTCTCTCAATTTTCCCTTTCAGCTTCTTTTTTACTAGTTTCCTCATCTTTGGGAAATTTCCTTTTTGAAAATTTAAGGTCTGTGTTAGATTTTATCAGTGACTTGCAGTCTATGATCAAATTAAACATAATTGAGTTGTGGTCACTGTTCCCTATTGGATCAGTCACATTAACATCTTAACATCAAGTCAAGGATTCTTGTACCTCTAGTTGGGTCTTCAAACATCTGTCCCAGGGAACAATCATTTAGCATATCTAGGAACTTTATCTCTTTATCATGTGCTGAACAACAGTTCACCCAGTCTATGTGAGGGTAATTGAAGTCCCCCATTATAACCAGGCTTCTCTTCTTGGATGCCTCATTTACAACATTCTCCAACTGCCAGTCTCCCTCCAGAGTTTGGGTCGGAGGCCGATAGTATATGCCTACTGTTAGACCATCCTTGTGGCCTGGTACTCTTACCCACAGAGCTTCTAATGGTGACTCCAAATCACCTAGATATTCCAATTCATACGATTTTATCACTTCTTTGACATACAAGGCTACACCCCCTCCCGTTTGCCCCTTCCTATCCTTCCTATACAGTTTGTAGCCTGGGATAACTGTGTCCCATTGGTTATCATCCGTCCACCAGGTTTCAGTGATACCAATAATATCAATATTCTTATCTATTGCTAAGTATTCCAGCTCCCCTATTTTGTTCCGGAGGCTTCTGGCATTTGTATACAAGCATTTATATATGCTTTCCTGATACAGTCTTTTGAGTCCAGTTGCATTGTTAGACTGCCTCTTACATCCTTCTGCTAGAGTGCTAGTGACTAGCTCCTTGCTCTGCTCAGTAATTTTTGCATCCTCCTCACTACTCAAGTACACACTTTCCCGAACCGGATGCTGCCCAGCTCCTGTCGGCTTTCCCCCAGTTATCAGTTTAAAAGCTGCTCTGCAGCCTTTTTGATGTTGAGTGCCAGCAATCTGGTCCCATCATGGTTCAAATGCAACCCATCGCTCCTGAACAGATTTGGCTTGTCCCAAAATGTTCTCCAGTTCCTGACAAATCTGAAGCCCTCCTCTCGACACCACCGCCTCATCCACGCATTGAGGCTTCTGAGCTCTGCCTGCCTGGTAGGTCCTGCGCGAGGGACAGGCAGCACTTCTGAAAATGCTACCTTGGAAGTCCGGGACTTCAATCTTCTTCCTAACAACCTGAATTTTGCTTCCAGGACAGACCGCTTGGCCTTCCCAATATCATTGGTACCAACGTGTACCATGACAACTGGCTCATTCCCAGTTCTCTCTAACAATCTATCTAGATTTCTTGTGATGTCTGCAACTTTTGCACCTGGCAGGCAAGTCACCATACGGTTATCATGTGCATCACAAATCCATTTCTCTGTATTTCTAATTATTGAATCGCCTAGTACAAGGAGCCTCTCTCCTGCAATCTGTTCATCTACATGCACCTCATCAACCATATTAAGGGAGAGAAACTCAGTTTGTTCCTGTTGTTTATCTTCCTGGATCTCATCAAGTGTGATGAAGGAGAGATCATCAGGTGGAACCAGTTGTTCCTCTGTGTGTTCCTCATCAGGTGTGATGAGGGAAAGAGCCTCAAATTTATTGTGTAATTTCAGACTCTCAGAGTGATCCCCTACTCTTCTCCTCCTTTGAGTCACATTCCTCCAAACATCTCTCTCCTGAGTTAGTGAAGGGCCTTCTCCCTCAAAACTGTGCCCTGTCTCTTCCTTTGTCCTTCATAGTCTGCTCCGCTCTGTCCAAGAACAGCTCAAGCTCCTTAATTTGTTGATGGTTAGATACGCGGGCCTCTAGCTGCTGGACCTTCTCTTCTAGTAGTGCAACCAGCTTGCACTTGCTGCAAGTGTAGTTCTCCATATGCTTTGGCAAGAACACAAACATGGCACAAGTATTGCAGGTAACTACAGCTGTCCCCTCAGAATCCATTTTAACAAGTGGCAAGATTGGTCATTTCGCTAGAGAATACCGATCCAAGAAGGGCAATGGCCAGAGCACGGGTCGTCTCAAGGCTCCGACCACCCCATGTCCATGATGCAATAAGGGCTTCCACTGGGCCAGGAACTGCCCGAACTCGGGAACCCGGAGTGCGGGCTTGTCTCTGGCCCCAGTCCAAACAAAGACCTCCCTCGCTCTGGGAGAGCCAGAGCTGGATTAGATTCCTGCCACATTCCACCCATCCTTCCGGAGGCGCAGGCCAGACCTAAGGGCAGTACGGGACTAGATTTGACTTGCCAGTCAGAAGTCACATGTGACTTGCCAGGCACAGTCTATCTGGTCGACTCCCAATACATGGGACCCCTGCCTAAGGGCTATATAGGTTTAGTATTGCAGGAACGCGAGGAATCCTAGTGATTCCGGGAGTCATTGACTCCAATTTTTTGGGTGTACTCCAGGTTCAACTCTGGACACACCTATCCCAAACCATTCACAAGGGAGACATGTTAGCGCAACTGATCATGGTTCCTTGTCACTCACCAGCAGGCAGCCAGGAAAAGCTCAGGGACAGCTCAGAGTCCGGGTCGGCAGACCGCTCGAGCGCAGAAGGGGCAGTACAAGGATACCAGGTCTTAGCGGCAGTGGAAACCAACATAGAGTGGAAGCAGCAACCAGTCATAAAGGTATTTTTAAATTAAAAAACCTTTTGACGGATTGTTAGATACGGGAGCTGACATTAGCGTGGTCAGCCAGAGTCAGTGGCCGCGTGAGTGGGCTCTCGAGCTGGTCTCCGATGTGTGGGGGGTAGGCGGTGTTCAAGAAGCGTTTAGAAGCCAGAACTGGGTAGAGGTCACGATCCCCGAAGCTGACGGCACAGTGGTCATTCGGCCGCACATTTTGGACGTGCATGTCAACCTCTGGGGGCGAGACATTCTACAGCAGTACCGTGCCACTCTTACCTTCGGGTAATGGCTTTGCCACTTCAATGGCTTACCAACACTCCAGTCTGGGTAGAGCAATGGCCGGTAGTAGGGGAGAAATTAGTCACTCTGAAACAGCTGGTCAAAGAACAGCTAGACACAGGACATATAGAACGGTCCACCAGTCCCTGGAATTTGCCCATATTCATTATTAAGAAAAAGTCAGGGAAGTAGCGACTCCTTCACGATCTAAGAGAGATCAATAAATGTATCCAGCCAATGGGTCCACTTCAATGCGGCATCTTGAATCCGAACATGATCCCCGAGGGTTGGGAGATCCTGGTTGTAGACTTAAAAGACTGTTTTTATACCATTCCTTTAGATGTAAGAGATTGGGAAAGGTTCGCTTTTACGGTGCCAGTCGTGAACCACAGAGAGCCCACGCAACGTTACGCGTTGCAATTTTTGCCACAGGGGATGCTCAACTTGCCCACCCTGTGCCAAATTTATGTTCACAATGCACTGGAGAAGTTCCAAAACCTTCACCCCGCAGTCTTAGTGTGTCATTTTATGGATGACATCTTGGTCACAGCGCCGCAACTTGGCAACGAAATGTTTAAAGACCTCCAGACCACTCTGGGGGACAAAGGGTTACTCATTGCCCCAGAAAAAGTTCAGAGGACTGAGCCCTTTTCATACTTGGGCCATCGGCTTCTCCGTTCTTTCGCAGCACCAGTTTTGCCACAGATAAATCTCAACGATTCAGTCACCCTTGTAGAATTGCAACAAATTCTAGGGAACATCAATTGGGCTAGACCGTTTTTTAGGCTAGATACAGACCTACTGAAGCCGCTCTTCTAGCTGCTAATGCTAGGTAAGCAGCCAGCAGACAGGATACACATTCCTCGTGAGGCTCGCTTGACTCTCGAAAAGGTCAACCAAGTTCTCAGCCAGAGATAGGTGGACAGGATTAGTCAGGGGCCATATGCTCCTGTCCTAAACCTGTATATAGCCCGAAGGGAACCATGTTCACCGGAACTCTAGGGGTAGACTCCGAGCGGGGGGCGAGTATCATGGAATGGGTGTATTTACCACACACTTCTTCCCGAAACATCGTTCCTCCACAGGAACTGGTCTCCACGGTGATTTACCAAGGAAGGCTGAGAGCTAGGAATATCTCAGGGCACGATTTGGCAAAAATCGTTGTTCCATTCACAAAAGATCAAATCCAGCAGCTGATGCAGCTCGGTGACTCACTTCTGATTGCATTGGAAGGATTCACTGGATGCTTGGCATACCATTTGCCGAAAGACCCCAGACTTGTCTCGCTTCAAACGCAGACAGTCAGTTTGTGTGAATTAATGTCCCTGGTTCCACTTCAGGGGCCTAGGACAGTTTTCACTGATGAGGGTCGAACATATGGTGTTCTTACTTGGCAAGAGGGATAGGCTTGGCGCATGCTTCTGACTCTTCCACAGAAATCCGCACAGCGGGCGGAATTGGCAGCAGTGAACCTCGCCTTGCGCACCTTTGCCAAAGAATGCTTGAACATCATCACTGACAGCCAGTATGTCCGGAATTTGCTTCACAGTCTACCAGGAGCATACATCACTCCCGCAATAGACAAAAACTTGTTAGGTCTTTTCCTCATACTCAATTTCATTTGCGGAACCACACCGAAGCGCTCTATATCGCCCACATCAGAAGTCACCATGATTTGCCTGGACCGATTTCCGTGGGCAATAGTAGAGCGGATGCAGCCACAAAGGAATTTCAGCAATGGTCAGTTTTGAGAGTCTTCACAACTCCGATTCAAAGTCATGCATTTTTCCATCATAATGCCAAAGCACTTGCACGGCAGTTCAACCTGCCACTTTCCCAAGCCCAAGGCATAGTCCGTTCCTGCCCGCATTGTGCAGGGATGGGGGGGCTCATGAGGGACAGAGGCCAACCCATGAGGGACAGAGGCCAACCAGGTGTGGCAGATGGATGTCACCCACGTTCCACAGTTTGGCAGATGGCAGTACATACACGTTTGCATTGACACTTTTTCACAGTTTGTTTGGGCTATGGCTCAGAAGGGAGAGACAGCTTCCCATGTGGAGCAGCATCTCCTCTCCTGCTTCATGGCCATGGGCAAACCACGGCACGTGAAGACTGATAACGGTCCGGCTTATAGCTCCAGGCAGCTGGCCACGTTCATGGCCACCTGGGATATCAAGCATACTTTTGGTGTTCCATACAATCCGCAAGGGCAAGCGATTGTGGAGCGGGCTAATCGGACGCTCAAGTCCTACATTGACAAACAAACAGAAAGGGGGGAACTAGCCCTCCCTAAAAATCAGGGTCAGGCACAGCATTGTCTGAACAAGGTGTTGTTTACGTACAACCACCTCAATGTTTTTTCGGATTACACTCCGCAGGAGAAGCACTTCCATCGCACGGAGGCTCTACCGTGGCCAATAGTGCATTACCGAGTGTCACCGGATCCTTCTTGGAAGGGCCTGGCACCATTCATAACATGGGGAAGAGGGTATGCTGCAATTATGTCTCCTACAGGCATCATCTGGATTCCAGCCCGGTGTGTCAAGCCTCACTTCGAGTCCAATGGCATGGACCCAGGCACTCCCAGACCCGATACCGGAGATGAAGGGAATAACCCTGACCGAGAAAGCCAAGCTGAGGAGGCGATGACAGCTGATGCCAGCGCTGAAGATCACCTGGGGGATGGCTAAGTCCCTGTGCCAGGAGGCGGCAGAAACCATCCGGCGGGAGAACGTGGAACCAACGCCGGAGAACTTCATGGCTGCAATCTTGTCCCAGATCACCTTTAACTCCTTGAAGATCATCATCTTGGTCCTTTCCCTCCTTGCGGGGGGAGGTATTCAAGCAGCTTCACTGGAAGCAGACAACCTGATCCCAGGCGGAGATCTCTCTGCCCGGCTGCACTACAACTTTTGGGAAAGATTGGTGAACCTCGTCAATCAGTCTGATTTTTGCCTGAGGCAGACCACCGATTCCGCCTCTATTCTCAGTACTTGTCTCATCCCGGTGTGTCACTCCCCAGATGCACACATCAGGAATGGTGACTGGCTGGTGAAGCGGATATTTGGCCCATTTCACAAGACTACTTATTCCACATATGTGCACTGGGGAACTCAAGTCACAAAAGTCCTACCGGCTGATGCGGCCACTCTGTTCACCCCCCTGAGTGGCGGTCAGCCCGAACTCAACTTGTGCTCGCATGACTGGCTGTTCCGCGGTCAAAGGGCCACAGCGCCGTTGCCTCGACCCCAGCAACAGCACTTGGACTTGTAATAACCCAGAGACTATTATCTCGATGTTTGTTCACGTTACTTTGCCTTCAGGATGGTTTTTTACATGCAACCAGTATACTTGGAACTACATTCCTGCAAATTATCTGATTCATTTTGTTGTTTCAGTCGTTTGACACTGTTGCTCCCCACTAAAGACATGGTTGCTCCAAGCATTAATGTACCTCCCCACATATGGCACGCTCCTGCCACCCAGTTAGACAGTTCATGTGATAGCAACATCAGAGTTCTGAGTAAAGCTGAGTATGTTTCATTGGCAGTCAGCTTGTTTGGCGTGCCAGGCTTAGCCGTAGGCAATGCTCGGAGAATTAGTCAATTCGCTTGCGCTTTGGCAAAAGCCAATCAACCACACCTCCTCAGTGATAGCGCTGCTTAATCAAGAGCAGATGGAGCTTCGCCATGCCATATTGGATAATCGAGCAGCTATCGATTACCTTCTACTGTTACACCATTTGGGTTGAGAGTCAGTCCATGGCATGTGTTGTTTTAACCTCACGGACAACTCACGCAAAGTACAAAGTCAACTCACAGATCTCCATACCTTGGTTAAAAACATCAGGGAAGATGCCACGTGGGGGTGGTGGAATTTGTTATGGTCCTGGTTCCCATGGAATTGGCTACAAACGACACTCAAGGTGATTGTGGGGGTGATAATACTGGGAACAGCGTCATGTTGTTTCACACAATGTATTCCCTCACTAATGTCAAGGTGTCCCCCATGGAGAGAACCCCGGAATGTCCTCAATCCACGTCAGTTGATGCCGCTCCTACGTCGAGCAGTCAGTCAGGTCCAATTTAACAAATAAAGGGGGGGTGGGATCCACGCACACAATTGGTGAACTGTCCCTGACAGAACCCCAGTTTGGGAGATCGCTCCTTCGAGCTGTAAGGTTTCAAGGGGACAGAAATTGGGGGAGCAGAATATTAGATAGAGTTTAATTCATCAATAACTGATCTGACAGGCAGTTCGGACAATGGAGAGCTAATGCAAGCGCGGCGCCAAAATGGCCGCCGCGCTCTTTGCGGGCCCCCCCATCGGACGAAGGCATCCAGGTAGTTAGGGGGCGTGGCCAGCTCCCTTATAAAAGGGGTGGCCATGAGGCAGCCGAGCTGCCATTTTGCGAAGCGACGGAGCGGAGAAGTTTTTCCCCTCTTACTCCGTCGCTTTTACCTTGATTGGGAAGCCTTTTGGCTGCTGACTTTTCTCTTTTCGGCTTCCCTTAGGTTGGCTGAGATGCCTTCGAAGAAGAAGGCGGCTGCGAGCGCGGCTCGTGGGGTTCGGAGGCGCATTCCGGGTTGGAGGACCGCAGCTGCGCCCCCCCAGCAGCCGCCTTTGCCTGCACCCACCGGGACCGGTGGAATGGGGTCTATTCCCCCTTGGCCGGAGACTGGGGGCCCTTGCACGGGTCCAGTAGGGGCTGCGGCCCTCGGCCTGCAAGCGGCGGACACCGCTCCTGGTGTTCCCCATTCCGCTGGGCCTTCCTTCACAGGGGCGCAGCTCGCTCCGGGGCCTTCCAGCCTTGGGGGGTGGTGTGGTTCCCTTCCCTGGCAGGTTGCTACATCGGCCCTACCGGGCCTGGGTGCGGGGTCGTGGCCCTATTCGGGCCCCGGGGTACAGGGACCTGTACCCACGCCTGTAGCAGGCGGGCCGGTTGGCCCTTGGCCCCATGTCAGCGTGGAGGCCTTACTGGCCCGCGTTACGGCCCTTGAGGCATCTCTGGCCCGGGCTAGCCACGCTGGGGCTCCCTTTGGGGTTCATTTCGACGCGTCGTCTGCTGGGCAGCGGTAGGCGATGGGACGGGTCGAGCTGCTTGAGGCGCGTGGTGCGACCACGGCCACTGCCTCGCAGCTCCCCAACCAACAGGCCGGTGCGGGTCAGACCCCATCGACGAGCTCCGACGCCCCCAGTGGGCCGGAACCCCCGGTGGGGGCGGCCCGCGGGGGTGCAGCATGTGAGTATGCGGTCCAAACTAGTGCACCTACACACGTGGCCATGTTGGGGGGCTTTTCAATGGCCTTGGCCTCGCGCGGGTGGTGCGGCGGTCCAGCCGCTGACGCCCCACCCGGCGACGACAACTACCACCCAGGGCCCCGTGGTGGGGGGTGTTTCCTACCCTGTGGTGAATGTTTTGGGGGTGGCTGGGTTAGTCCAGGCCCCTTTTCAGATGCCCGCAGTTTCTGCTGTGCCTGTGTCGGCCTTGCCGACGGCGGGGTATTCCTTACCACTGGGTGACCATTTGGCATAGGCCACCAAGGAGAAAATCTGGCGGGGGGAGTACGTGGATATCTTCTCACTCCAAAACAGAGAGCCCACCAAGGAAGAGAGGGAGGGGCAGGATGAGAAGGATAAGGAGCAGGCACGTCGTCGCAAGCCACCACGTGCGAGGGCCGACTGGTTGCCGGCCTACCTCATTTACATGGCGGTGTACCTTAGGGCCCGGCCAGATTTGGCAATTCCGATGGTCCAGTATTTGGACAACATCTATAGGGCGATGGTTGACTTTCCGGGCCCGTCGTGGTTGGCTTATGACGTGGAATTCCGTATGCGGATTCCCCTGCACCCCGAGATGAGGTGGGATGAGCCATGTCAGAGGCTGTGGCTTTTGTACATGACACCCACGCGCCCCGGGCCCGGGGAGAGATACCATTGTGGACGTGCGGTCCGGCAAGCGGCCCCAGCACAGGTTCCCCGCCAAGTGGCGGGGCAGGGGGTTCCAGCCCGCCTGCTGTGCTGGACTTTCTCGTCCAATGGTTCCTGCAATAGGAATTGCAAATACAGACATGAGAGTCCCGCCTGTGCTGGCCCCCATGCGGCCTCTGCCTGTCCCAGGCCTGGATGGACGCGGGGCAGAGGGAGGGGTGGACAGGGGGCTGGCAAGACTGCCTCAGATGGAGCTGGTTCACCGATAGGCTCCCTCCCCAATTAATGTGGACATGTTGGAGCGTTGCCTCGCATTGTACCCGAGGGAGGCAGATGCAGTTTACCTGCTTCGGGGTTTTCGACTGGGGTTCCGTATTCCTTTCATGGGTGGTAGGTTCCCCCAAGACGCCCCCAACCTTTTGTACCTCAGGGGAAGGGAGGAGGTGGCTGCTGCCAGCATGGCTGAGGAGATTCATGCGGGCAGGGTCGCTGGCCCTGTCCCTGCAACCCCGTTCTGGGGAGCATATTATTTCGCCGATGCCATGCCTTTTGGCTGTTCCATTTTGGGCTCAGCATTTGAGCGCTTCTGCACCTTCCTAGAGTGGGCTTTTGTCCGCAGGTCAGGGTCCCGGTCTGTAGCCCATTCCCTGGATGATTTTATTCGGGGCTGAACGGGGCTGGGACACGTGCACACGTCTCCTCAACACATTTCAGACGCTAATGGAGGAACTTCGTGTCCCTTTAGCGCCCGAAAAGACCAGGGCCCATCTACACAGCTAGTCTTCCTGGGGGTGGAGATTGACACGGTAGCGCAGGCTTATAGGTTGCAGCGGGATAAGGTGTCAAGGCTAGTGGCCCTTATCTGGGACTTGCTGGCCAAGCGCATGGCATAACTGAGTGAACTGCAGGTGCTACATGCTCACCTCAATTTCGCTTGCGGGGTCGTCGCACCGGGCAGGGCATTTGCTCGGCACTTGTGCGACGCCTTGGCAGGATTATCCAGGCCCCACCATAGGGTTAGACTTACCCGGGGTATCAGGGCAGACGTGCTTGTCTGGCCCCAGTTCCTGAGGGAGTTCAATGGGGGTCATTTTGGAGGTCTAGCTCCTGGTTTCCCCTCGTTTTCAGATACAGTCTGATGCCTCGGGATCCCTGGGTTATGGGATGTACTTCAATTGGAAGTGGGCCATGGTGGGTGGCCACCAGCCTGGGCAGGCACGGGTCGCCTGCGTGATCTCACATATCTGGAATTTTCCCTATCCTGGGTGCTTTGATGCTATGGGGCGGGGAGTGGGCCAACTCGGTTGTCCATTTCTGGTGTGACAATGCGGCTGTTGTCCACATTGTCAATGCACAGACTTCCAAATCGCCCTGGGTTATGGGCCTAGTGCACCAGTTTGTGTTGCGCAGCATGCGCCTCAACGTTCTTCAGGGCCAGGCATGTCCCGGGGGTTAATAATGATATTGCTGACGCTTTGTCCCGCCTGCAGATCTCCCGGTTCCGTGCCTTGGCCCCGGATGCGGAGGAATTTCCCTCGCCACTCCCGGACGGGATATGGACCATTGGCAAGGAGAGGTGAACCGGGCGATTGGCCTGCCACTAGCGCCACGTATGCGTAAGGCGTATCACCACGCATTTAATTCTTTCAGAGCATTCTGTGCCCAATTTCGGCTGCCAGGAACCTGGCCGATCCCAGTAACCCATGTTCTGCGGTTCATGGTTTACCTGCATGCTCAGGGCCTTGCGCCTCGCACCATAGCATCTAGGCTGTCAGCGTTGGCTTTTATGGCCAAGGTGGGAGGTCATGTGGACAGCACCACTGACTTCCGTGTGAGACATGTTTTGGAGGGGTGGGTGCGGGAGCGTGGGCGTTGCCCGGACGACCGCCACCCGATTTCCCCACGGGTTTTTACCCAATTGGCCCGGGGCTGGCCTGGCCTCTGTTTTGATAGATATGAGGCAGCCCATTTCATGCGGCTACAACGGTGGCCTTTTTTGGAGCGCTCCGCATCAGCGAGATTGAGATGCTGTCTAAGGCGGATGCAAGTCGTAGGGCACAGGAACTCGAAGATGTCTGTGTGAACAATATTGGGCTCAGTTGGGGATACGCTCCTCTAAAACGAATCAGCACGGTGTAGGCAGTGGAGTAGACTGCTACGATGTTCTTGGCAGACATCTGTCCGGTTGGTGCCCTACAGGATTTCCTTGCACTGTGTGGCACGCACCATGGCCCGTTTTTCTGTCACCAAGGTGGGTCTTCCCTTACTAAATTTCAATTTTGGAGGGTGCCGGGAGGCACTAGACAGTGTTGGCCTCTCTGGGGCTAGTTGCGGCACCCATTCGTTCAGGATAGGGGCGGCTTCTACTGCAGCTGTTTTTGGGTACTCCGGGGCTAAATACGCCGCATGGGAGGGTGGGGATCACAATGTTTTCAGTTTTGTGTTCGCCCTCTTCAACCGTGAGTACCAGTTTAGTCACTGCACTGTTTCTCCCCCCCCCCCTTTTTTTTTTTCCTTGACAGACCCTGGGTGTCGTTTTACACCGGTGACAGTATGGCTGGTGGGCCATAGCCACGTGCACAGGGCAGCGCGTTACGCTGCATGGGGCAGCGCGTTACGCTGCACAGGGCAGCGCGTTACGCTGCATGGGGCAGCGCATTACGCTGCACGGGGCAGCGCGTTACGCTGAATGGGGCAGCGCGTTATGCTGCACGGGGCAGCGCGTTACGCTGCACAGGGCAGCGCGTTACGCTGCGGCGACAGAGTGGGACCCCAACTGGGACTGTGTGCATCCGCACGTCTCAGGTGGTATGGTAAGCGCGGCATGTTATGGCGGGAACTGTTGCCATTCCTTTTCTACATCAGGGATGCTGACTCGCCCGATGTCCTGGTTATGTACCTTGGGGGCGGTGGCTTGGGACAGGTCACTGGCCTATCGCGGCAGCTTGCGGTTTGCAGTGACCTGCCCTACTCACATTACGTGTGGCCTGCCACAACCCTCAATTGGTCGGACATGATACCGCGGTACGCTTACAGGGGGGCGTTCGGCCTCGAGGCTCTCGGCTGAGCCAACGCTCCGTGAACGGGGCTATTGCCCGGTTCCTTTTCGACAAGGGCGGGGGACGCGTCATTAGCCTCCCCGCCATCAGTCTGCAAAATTACGAGCTTTACTCAGGGGATGGGGCCCATCTGTCGCAGGGAGGTATGGACCTCTGGTTAGTGGACTGGCGAGCAGGCCTGTCAACCGAGCTGACGGTCTTGGGGGGGGCGGTGAGCCTTTTGGGAAGCCTCCCCGTGTGGCGGGTATCACTGGTAAGGTAAACATTTATGACCCACAGGTATCCGGCAGGTTCGCAATTGACTGGACAACACTAGACAGGCATAAGTTGGTTAACGTTGTCCGGTCAACGACGAACCAGGCAACGGGGTGATGGCTACAGCTAGACAGCATGCATCACCCCGTGATTTCACGGATACGCGTCAGAGGGTGGGGTCATTAGTTAGATATTGACTACGGTCAACAATTTGTTTGTTGTCAACAAACAAATTGATACAAATAGATACATTGTAACAATTGCCGTTGGCAATTTTGGGTGGTACCTTACCAGTGTTACTTCGGCCTGCTTGCCTTAAGAATTATGATTGGTCAATTACCAATAGAAATTTATAATTCGGACTAGGGCATGAATCAATAAATGTGGCCCAATGCTGTTATCCACTTTTACCAGTGTCTGAGTCCTTTATTGGGGTGTGCGCCTGCAATGACTAACTCACTAGGCATGTAATAGGTAATCTCGCGTCTGCAGATTCCTTAAAGCTCTAGAGTCAATGTTGGCCACTTGTTTACTCCCGATAACATGGAACAATGTATTTCCCCTGTAGTTAATTAAGCTAGTTAATGAGCTTCCCCTGTGTAGACTTCCCCAATTAACTTGTGTAAACTTGAGGTGTGAGGTCTGGTTTCGCACTGGATCGCTATGCTTATGCATGCAGCCAGAACAGTATAAATGCTCATGATTTGTGTTCATTAAACTACTGGTCTTCGCTCCATCTTACCTCGTGTGTCTTTGCTTGACCAGTCTTCTCCGGGACCTACCAGCCGCTTTGCAGCCCCGATCCAGCTTGCGCAACCCGCTTCACGGCAGAGATCCAACAATAGTGAAGGAATGTGTATATCTTGGTTCTATCATCAGTTCAAATGTAGACATCAGCCAGGAAATCAGTTAAAGGTTGAGACTCAGAAGAGCAATGGTGAAGCAATTAGAAAATATTATTGTGTGTAAGGATCAGTGGTGGGATTCAGCAGGTTTACCCCAGTTTGCCAGAACCAGTAAGCAGAAATTTCAGCTGGCCCCACCCATCCAAGTTTTGAAATAAAGTAGTCCTAATTCAGGTGCAATGCAGGGCTTTTCCCCTTGGCCATGCCCACCATACCACGCCCATTAGTAGGTAGTAAAAAAATTGAATCCCACCACTAGTAAGGATGTGTCATTGGTAAACAAGATCGAGATCATCCGCACTCTTGTGTTCCCAATCACTATGTATGGGTGTGAAAGCTGGGTAGTAAAGATAGCTAACAGTGGAGGGATCAAACTTGTTTGAAATATGATGCTGGAGGAGAGCTAGGTGGATACCTTGGACTGCCAGATAGACAGACAAGAAGTTACTTGGGCAAATCAAGTCTGAATTGTCTCTGAAGGTAAAAATGATGAAACTGAGGCTCTCCTCCTTTGACACATACTGGGAAAGGTTGAAGGCAACAGGAAATGTTAGCATGTCAGCTAAGATGTAGTATCAAATGTAACAAGAAGCCACAGCTTCAGTTTGTAAGAGCTGAGCAGAGCTGTTGAGGACAGGACATTTTGGAAATTACTTTCATAAGGTCACCATAGGTCAGAGACAACTTGGTGGCAGATAAAAACAACAACAAAATAAACTATCGTACATATAGGGCACTGAGGTGGCTTTTTGGTTAAGACGACTGAAAGGTTGGCAGGTCAACAGTTTGGGACCGAGTACTGCATGACGGAGTGAGCTCCCATCTCTGTCCCAACCTAGCAGTTCAAAAGCAAGAAATTGCAAGGTACCACTTTGGTGGGTTCCGTGCACTCCAGTGTCTAGTCATGCCTGCCACATGTCCACGGAAAGGTCTGCAGATGCAGACAGCACTGGCTCTTTGGATATAAACAAGGATGAGCACTGAATCTTAGAATTGGATACAACTGGCTTTTGAGCAAGGGTGACCTTTACCTATAGGGCTTTAGTTTGTAGGTAAGAGTAAAGGTTGCCCTTGCTCAAAAGCCAGTTGTACCCAACTCTAGTTTGTAGGGGACTGCTAAATGCTAATAACATACCAAATATAGAAAGACCCTGTTCTTTCTCTGTAGCAATCATCCTGAATTACTTCTGTTATAATACAGACAACAAGGACTTCAGATCCAGCTTTCCACCTTCCCTTTCTCCCATCCTGTTTACTTTTTATATTTGGTTGATCAAAAAAGTGTTGTCTCTGACACTTTCACCTTGGTGTTCCTTCAAATGTATTAGACATCAGCTCCCATAATCCCTCAACTGAAACTACGTATATGACTAAGGGGACTGAACTCCAAAGTATGTGGAAAGCATCGAATCGAGGGGAAAGGGTATGTTGAACAGGATCCTCTCAATGCACGAGACCATATGTGTACGCCTGTGTATGGCTGTTTAGATTGACATAAGAGACATCATTCCATTGCCGGGGGCTTGGGGAAATATTTTTTAATTTTCTTATTTCCTGCTTTGTTCACTAAATTATGTATCTTCCTCAAGGAAAGGTAATTCATTGCTAAACTCAAGCAGTGGAAATTCTATTTTTAAACTATGCTTGTAGTTTGATTGCAATCAACAAATGCCAAGGTTTTACCAACGATGAAAAACTCAAGCAGCAATTTCAGTCCATAGAACCACTATGGTGGGAGGAAACATTGTATTATACAGATTGACTGGAAAGTTTGCAAGCTAAAAAAATCCAGATATTTTATAAAGGTGGTCTCTAGAAAAGAAGCATTCAAGCTTTTGAGATTACAAATCTCCTATAACCTATCTTGCAAAATGGAATCAATTTCCAGTCCTATGCATGTGTATCTTTCTCCCCTCTTCCTTCCCTTATTTATTTTTATCTTCTGGCATTTCCTTATAGACACACAAGCAGCAAGTATAAGACTCCCACTAAGGGTCAGGAGAGTGAAATACTATTTTCAATAATGGGTTGGAAAATAATTCATGGTGTGTGTGAGGGAAGGGTGGTGGTGGTGAAGATAACTACTAGTCGTGTTCAGTCTACCAATAGTTAACTAGATGACTTGCCTAAATTAAGATGGAATCACCTTTTACATCTCCATCAGTCACCTAAAAACTGACATATTGTTTTCATAGCTATCATTCCTTTGCTGCGCTAGCAATCTCTACAAGATTATGGGAAGGCACACTATGAGACTGTAATCCAGAATTAAATTATTTATAAATTATAATTAAAATGGCCGAAAAACAAAAACAGCAAGTTTAATGCAAGTATGAACTATGTATATGGGTTTATTTATTTAAAATTTCAGCCTGCATTGTCATCTCCAAAGTAAAAAGTCCAAAGCAACTAAGAAACGCAAGCAAAATGGGAGACAATTGTGAATGAAACCAGAATAAAGAGAGCAAAATGAAAAAACATAAAAACAAATAGCTTAACAAGCAGGAGGACCATATTTTAAACAGTACAGTCAAAGGCAAACAGTGTTCCGTGCGCTCTGTCCGGTGTCTAGTCATGCCTGTCACATGGCATTGGAAAAACATCTGCAAATGCATACTGCACTGGCTCTTCGGCTATGAAACAGAGATGAGCACTGAACCCTAAAGATGGATATGACTGGCTTTCGAGCAAAGGTAACCTTTACCTTTACAGTCAAAGGCAAGTTGGAATAGAAATCTTTTTCAAGTAGACAAATGCATGCACCAACTGAATTCTGTAGTATTTGATCGTATGAAAATTGTGAAGGTAAGAGTTTGAGTTAAATTTATACATTTATATGTCCTGAGCACAACGAGAACTCCATCATCTCCCTGGATGAGGCCAATCTACAGACAAGCAGAGTGCATTGCTTCAACTTCTCAGCATTACACACCCCTGAAAAATGTTGTAAGACCATTTTTGTTTCAAAACATTGTGTGTGGTTGCAGTAGGAAAGTACTCCAGTAGCAAGAACAATAGGTAGTGAGAAAGTACCCTAATAGCAAGAACAACTTTATACGGAGAGGAACAGGGAGGTAGGTGTTGTGTATGTATGCGTGCATGTTCATTGTACTGTAAAGGCAAGAATGTAACCACTCCAAATACAAACGATCTCAGCTGTAAAGGAACGCGAGCAGACAGCCCATAGAGGGCAGCTGCGAGCGTTCAGTCTCACATGGTTCACATTGCTCAATCACGGACAGCCGCGGGAAAACCTTCCCCGCATTCAGCAGCAGAAGAAAGAAGCGTGCCTGGGCGAGGCCACGCCGGTAGCAGCCAATGAGCTACCGTGCTACAAGATTCAAATGTAGAGGGCTACTGTATATATTGAGATGTATCACCGCCATTACCTCATGCTTCACCGGAACACCATGCAATAAACCTGTGTTAAACCAACCCTTCGGTTGTCCTGTTGTCTTTGGTCCCATACACTAAATTGGCGACGAAGGTGGGATATGGCTGCCCACGGGACCAAGACATGCGCCGGCTACGAGATCAGGAAGCCGGGAGACTTGGAGCTGTTTGAGATAGACTTCAACGCAGCGCTGGTGGAGCTCGAAGTCTCAGATGAGGCCAAGAAGAGGGCCATTTTCGTCCGCATGCTCGGACATGAGACCAAGAGGACCTTGGTGGACCTGATCGCGCCGAGGAAGGTGGGCGACCTCAAAGCCACAGAGCTCCTGGCGGCACTGCGCGCCCATCTCCGGCCAGCGATAGCGATGTTCCCCGCTCGGAGCGCGTTCTGGAGGCGAGTCCAGGCGCCCGGGGAATCGGTCGCCGAGTTCGCCGCGGCCCTGCGGCTGGCCGCCGGCCCATGCAAGTGGGAGACCCCAGAAGTCACCCTCCGGGACTGCCTGCTCTGCGGTCTGAGGGATACCGAGACTCGGCGCGCGCTGATGAAAAGGGAGCCGCCTCCCACGTGGCAACAAGTCCTCGACACGGCGCAGGCCGCGGAGGCCACGACTGCCGGGGTGCAAGAGCTTCAGGACTGGCGCCCGAAGCCCGCCAAGGCAGAGAGCTCGGTGCGCGCGGCCCGGCGAGTTTCGAACTCGTCTGCGGAGAGCAGCGACGACGAGGACGTCCGGAGGGTCCAGAGAGAGGGCCGGCGCTGCGACGGCTGCGGCGCCGCCCACGCCCGCGCCAAATGCCCATTCCGCAAGGCCGAGTGCCACAACTGCGGCCGGCGCGGGCACATCGCCAAGGTCTGCCGGAAACGGCGCGAGGCCACAACAAGGAGTTCTCCAGACCGCTCGGCGAGGCAGGACCGCACCACGAGGCCCAAGGACGGCACCCGGACCACGAGGACGCGGGACGGCGTAGGGCGCATCTCCGACGTCAGCGAGGACGACGCTCCGGTTTGCAGCGTTTCCACGGAGCACCCCCGTTACTTCATTGAGGTAGTAATACAAGGGGCCCCTGTTAGAATGGAGGTGGACTTGGGTTCATCATACTCTATTATTCCCCAGGGAGAGTTCATGAAAATCGCCCCCCGCGTGCGGCCCAAGCTCAAAGCGTTGAGGGCCACACTGAAGGACGTGCAAGGGAACCGCATCCCAGTGTTGGGGGTTGGGAAGTTCCAGGTCCAGTTTAAAAAGCACACCGCAATGCTTCCCCTAGTCGTCCTCAAGGGAGGAAAGTGCAGCCTCCTCGGGACTCAATGGTTCCAGCCCCTGGGGTTGTTCATTGGGGGGGTGCACGCCGTGGGAGCACATGCCACCGGGACTGATCCAATACAGAGCGTGTGCGACGCGCACCCCGAGGTTTTCAAAAAGGGGCTCGGAAAATTCAAGGGCCCCCCAGTGACTTTCGACCTGGACCCTGAAGTACGTCCAATCAGACTTAAACCGCGCAGAGTGCCTTTCGCACTAAAGGACAAAATAGAGGCGGAGTTGGACAAGTTGGTGGGCCAGGGGATTCTTGTTCCTGTTGATTCTGCGGAGTGGGAAACTCCAATTGTAACAGCGCTCAAGGCAAACGGGGAGGTCCGCATATGCGCTGATTACAAGTGCACCATCAATAAGGCGATTCGCCCTAATGCTTATCCGGTGCCGGTAGTCAGCCACTTGTTGGCCAGGTTACATGGGGGGAGGTGTTTCGCTAAACTCGACCTGGCCCAAGCCTACCAGCAACTCCCGGTGACCCCCGCCGCAGCTGCTGCACAGACCATAGTCACCCACAAAGGGGCGTTCCAGGTATCGCGCCTCCAATTCGGCGTGAATTCGGCACCCGGGATTTTCCAGTCACTCGTGGAACGCCTCCTGAAGGGATTAGAGGGGGTGTTACCCTACTTTGATGACGTATTGATTACAGGGGGGAGCCGGGCCGAATTAGCAAGCAGGTTGGGAAGGGTCCTGACAATATTCGAGAAAGCGGGGTTGCAGTTGCGGAAGGACAAATGCGTTTTCTTCGCAACTGAGGTTGAGTTCCTAGGGTTCCGTGTTACTCCCGAGGGAATCAGGCCATCCCAATCCAAGGTGGCCGCCATCAAGAAGGCCCCTCGCCCCACCTCCAAGCCCGAGTTGCAGTCGTTCCTTGGACTGCTCAACTTTTACCACTCCTTCCTTCCGCGGAAGGCAGCAGTAGCGGAACCGCTACACAAATTGTTAAAAAAGGACGAGGCATGGAAGTGGGGCGACGACCAGGAGAGGGCTTTCAATGACCTGAAGCGACTCCTGGCATCAGATGCGGTACTGACCCATTTCAATCCCAAACGCCCAGTGGTCCTGATATGCGATGCATCCCCGGTGGGGGTGGGGGCGGTGTTATGCCACGTACTGGAGAACGGGAGGGAGGCCCCGATAGCGTTCTACTCTAGGTCCTTGTCCCAAGCGGAGAGGAACTATGCCCAGACAGACAGGGAAGCACTAGCGATAATTGCGGGGACTAAGAAATTTCATGATTTTGTGTACGGCCGCCCCTTCACCATAGTGACTGACCATAAGCCCTTGCTAGGCATTTTCACCGCAGATAAGCCCACACCCCAAATCCTGTCCCCGAGAATGCTCAGGTGGGCCATTTTTCTCAACGCGTATCAGCACGCGTTGGTATACCGGCCCGGGAAGGAGATCAGCCATGCGGATGCCCTGTCGAGGTCCCCCATTCCCCGGGATTGCTGCCACGTGGGCGAAGTAGAGAGGGACCACCAGGTTTTAATGATAGAGGTCCTAGACTCCCCTCCAGTAGTACCGGCCGACATCGCTAAAGCGACCGGCAAGGACAAAACGCTGGCCACAGTTTGCTCCTGGGTACAGAAAGGGTGGCCCGTGTCTTCCCCAGCAGCGGAATTCGACACATTTTTCAAAAAGAAACTAGAGTTGTCCCTAGAGAGGGGTTGCCTTTTGTGGGGACAGCGGGTAGTGATCCCCACGTCTCTCCGGCCGAGGGTGCTTAAACTGCTGCACGTCAGCCACCCGGGGATCGTCCGCTCTAAGGCGCTGGCCCGCAGTTACTTTTGGTGGCCCCAGCTAGACGCCGACATCGAACACATGGTCGGCACTTGCGAAGCGTGCCAAAGCTCCAGGCCAGAAGAGGCCCGCTCGCCACATAGGGAGTGGGACGCAGCGAGGGGGCCCTGGTCCCGGGTACACGTAGACTTTGCTGGCCCGTTCAGGGGAACGCTTTTCCTCCTTGTGGTGGACGCGTTCTCCAAGTGGTTGGAGGTCATCCCAGTCTCGAGCACCTGCTCGGCCACAACAATTAAACAGCTACGGAGGGTCTTTTCCACGTTCGGTTTACCCGACACCCTCGTCAGCGATAACGCTAGCTGTTTCACGTCCGCCGAGTTCGGGGCGTTCATGGAGCGCAACGCCATTCGGCACATCACCTCCGCCCCCTTTCACCCGGCCACCAACGGCCAAGTAGAGCGCCTCGTGCGCACCACGAAAGACGCGCTGCTGCGCATGGGCCCCGGAGACCTTGACCTGAAATTGTGCCAATTCCTGCTAAGGTACAGGGTCACCCCATTGGCGTCAGGGCACTCCCCCGCAGAGCTGTTGATGTGCAGGAAGCTGGCCACGGGAATCTCCAAGCTAGAACCCACGAGAGTAGAGGACAAAGGGTGGAACATAGGGGTGGAACCTTCAAAGAGTTTCAGCGTAGGCGCCCCGGTGCACTGCAGGAACTACGCCAGCGCGGGGCCAGCCTGGGTGCCGGGCACCGTAATAGAACGAACCGGCCCCGTCTCATACCGCGTGGAGACCAGTACAGGTTTCCTGTGGAGGCGACACGTGGACCAACTCAGGCGCAGGGTCCCCGGAGAGCAGGACGGAGACGAGACAAGCAGTGAATCAGCGTTAGGGTACTCCCCCACCCGTTTAGCCCAAGGGGGGGGGGGGAAAGGGGAACATGGGCCCCCACCAAGGGGGGAGGAAAGGGAATCGATCCACAGAGATCTTTTGCGGGAGTTCGCGGCAGAAAGGAAGAGCCCCGACCTCACACATACCCCCCGGAATTTTCCCCGAAACACAGATGCCCATAGAAGTTTAGACGTTGATTTACAGTACCAGGGGGAGTTAGCGGAGTGGTCCCCCACCCGTCCTAGCGAAAAGAGGGGTTTCAGTTCAGCCCCTGGTACTTCCAGTCCAAGTAGTCCCTGTGAGTTAGAATGCAATATAGCGCCAATTTCCCGGAGACCGACACCCCCAAGACGGGAGGCAACAGCAAGTCCGCCCACCACAGTCTCAAGGTCCCCCGAGCAAGGATCGGAAGGTAGCAGGACCACAAGGGCGACCTCATCGGTTCCGCGGTTCACAATAGGCGGGTCCCCGGGGTCCGAGAGCAACAGGCAGGGGTTCACCTCCCAACTATTCATTCCGTTCCCATCCCCGGGCGCAAGGCAGGCACGGACGCCCCACAGAGCCACTAACGAATCCCCGTTTCCCGTTGCAGGACAAGCACCCGCGGAATCAGGGATCACAGGCTCTCCAGTACTAGGTCAGACGCAGGCACGCCCCAAGCGCACGTGCGGCAAGCCACAATGGTTGCGGGACTTCGTCCCATCCTAGGGGGGAGGGATGTTGTGTATGTATGCGTGCATGTTCATTGTACTGTAAAGGCAAGAATGTAACCACTCCAAATACAAACGATCTCAGCTGTAAAGGAACGCGAGCAGACAGCTCATAGAGGGCAGCTGCGAGCGTTCAGTCTCACATGGTTCACATTGCTCAATCACGGACAGCCGCGGGAAAACCTTCCCCGCATTCAGCAGCAGAAGAAAGAGGCGTGCCTGGGCGAGGCCACGCCGGTAGCAGCCAATGAGCTACCGTGCTACAAGATTCAAATGTAGAGGGCTACTGTATATATTGAGATGTATCACCGCCATTACCTCATGCTTCACCGGAACACCATGCAATAAACCTGTGTTAAACCAACCCTTCGGTTGTCCTGTTGTCTTTGGTCCCATACACTAAAGTAGGGAAAGCACACAACATATGGCTGAACTCAGTAACACTGTTTACAATCTTTTAGGCTGGACACAAAATGCCTAACTTGTGAATCACTCTCTCTGTGAATTCTGCCACAAACTATGAACCTGTGGGACTAAAATGTCCCAGTTGTTAAATGCGGCCAGAACACAGGAAGCAAGTGTTATGTGCTTATGAACACAAATTCCATTCAACATCTGTTGTGTTTGAATACATTTATTGCTGTAATGTTTTGTAATATTATTGGGATCAGTACGATCCTCCATTTTGTCTCCTTCTTCTTGGTCTTAAAGTATTGCGGGACTGCGATCCTGCCTAAACTATGTAGTCATGTATAGTCTTCACTCTGGTCCGATGAACTTCCAGTCACCCCATTCCTCTCCTGTCCAATCCTGTTGTTTCCTGCCCAAATGTATCCATTCCTGATTGCATATATTTAGCAGTGCTGCGCCATTGCTCCCCATGTTCTGACTGCCTAATAAAGTTGTTTGGCCCTGTTATGCTGGCTGCTTCGCATTTCTACCAGAACATCAAATTGGCGACAGGGATGGGAAGATGGCATCCCATACAGTTACCCTAGCTCCGTTCGACGTGGCCATCCCTGAGAAATAGAATCTTTACAATCTTTACAATGCAACTGGACTCAAAAGACTGTATCAGGAAAGCATATATAAATGCTTGTATACAAATGCCAGAAGCCTCCGGAACAAAATAGGGGAGTTGGAATACTTAGCAATAGATAAGAATATTGATATTATTGGTATCACTGAAACCTGGTGGACGGATGATAATCAATGGGATACAGTTATCCCAGGCTATAAACTGTACAGGAAGGATAGGAAGGAGCAAACGGGAGGGGGTGTAGCCTTGTATGTCAAAGAAGTGATAAAATCGTATGAATTGGAATATCTAGGTGATTTGGAGTCACCATTAGAAGCTCTGTGGGTAAGAGTACCAGGCAATAAGGATGGTCTAACAGTAGGCATATACTATCGGCCTCCGACCCAAACTCTTGAGGGAGACTGGCAGTTGGAGAATGTTGTAAAGGAGGCATCCAAGAAGGGAAGCCTGGTTATAATGGGGGATTTCAATTACCCTCATATAGACTGGGTGAACTGTTGTTCAGCACATGAAAAAGAGATAAAGTTCCTAGATATGCTAAATGATTGTTCCCTGGGACAGATGGTTGAAGACCCAACTAGAGGTACAAGAATCCTTGACTTGTATTACTCAGGATCTGGTGCAAGATGTTAATGTGACTGATCCAATAGGGAACAGTGACCACAACTCAATTATGTTTAACTTGATCATAGACCGCAAGTCACTGAAAAAATCTAACACAGAGACCTTAAATTTTCAAAAAGGAAATTTCCCAAAGATAAGGAAACTAGTAAAAAAAAGAAGCTGAAAGGGAAAATTGAGAGAGTCCAAACACTCTAAGAGGCATGGAGGCTGTTTACAAAAACAATAACAGAGGCCCAATTGGAATGCATACCCAAAAGGAAAAAGGGCACTGCCGGGTCCAAGAGGACTCCGATGTGCCTTACAGGAGCTGTTCGGGAAGTGATCAAAAGCAAGAAAATCTCATTTAGAAGATGGAAGGCTTGTCCGAATCAGAACAGCAGGCAGAAACATAAATTCTAGCAGAACAAATGCAAGGCAACAATCAGAAAAGCAAAGCAAGACTTTGAGGAGCGTATAGCTAAAAATACTCAGAGAAATAACAAAGACTTCTTTAAGTACATTAGAAGTAAGAACCCAACTAGGAAGGCCATTGGACCATTAGATGACAATGGAAGGCAAGGGGTTATTAAAGAGGAAACAGAGATTGCAGAGAGACTCAATGAATTCTTTGCTTCAGTATTTACTGAAGAAGACAGAGACCACATGCCCAAAACAGAGCCTATCTTCGTAGGGAGGGAAACCGAAGAATTAAGCCAGATAGAAATAACCAGGGAGGTCCTTGCATGTCTTGTTAAACTAAACACTAACAAATCACCAGGACCAGATGGCATCCATCCATGAGTTCTCAGGGAACTTAAAGATGAAAATGCTGATCTCCTAGCCAAAATATATAATCTTTCCCTCAAATCAGGCTTTGTGCCTGATGACTGGAAGGTAGCGAATGTAACACCAATTTTCAAAAAAGGATCCAGGGGTGATCCAGGAAATTACCGACCTGTCAGTTTGACATGTGTCCCAGGTAAAGTGATGGAAACCATCCTAAAAGATAGAATTAATAGGCACATAGAAGAGAAGGCACTGCTAAAGGAGAGCCAGCATGGCTTTTGCAAGGGCAAATCATGCCTCACTAATCTGTTGGAATTTTTTGAGAGTGTCAACAAGCATGTGGATAAGGGGGATCCAGTTGACATTGTTTATCTGGACTTTCAGAAGGCTTTTGACAAGGTCCCACACCAAAGGCTCTTGAATAAACCTACCAGTCATGGAATAAAGGGACAGGTCTTGTCCTGGATCAGCAACTGGCTAAGGGACAGGAAACAGAGGGTAGCACTAAATGGAGGAAAGTAAAGAGTGGGGTCCCCCAAGGTTCAGTACTGGGACCTCTGCTTTTCAACCTCTTCATAAATGATCTAGTGGTAGGAGTAAAAAGCAAGGTAGCCAAATTTGCTGACATTGGGGTAGTGGGCAAAACAGTGGCAAATGAGCTTCAACATTAATAAGTGCAGAGTGATGCTTGTTGGGGCAAAAAAACCCAATTACATTTATAAACTGATGAGGTCTGAACTCTCTGAGACAAACCAGGAAAGGGACCTTGGTGTCCTGGTGGACAGCTCAATGAAGGTGTCAACCCAGTGTGCCTCAGCAGTGAAAAAAGCAAACTCAATGCTAGGGATCATTAGGAAGGGTATAGAAAATAAGTCAGCAAGTGTCATTTTGCCTCTTTACAAATCTATGGTGAGGCCCCATCTGGAATACTGTGTACAGTTCTGGTCGCCATACCTCCAGAAGGATATTATGGAGTTGGAAAAAGTGCAGAGGAGGGCAACCAAAATGATTAGGGGAATGGAACACCTTCCTTACCATCTGAGGCTGCAACGGTTGGGCCTTTTCACTCTTGAACGACGGCATCTAAGAGGTGACCTGATTGAAGTTTATAAAATCATGCAGGGTGTGGACAAAGTAGATAAGGAAAAACTGTTTTCCCTATCGCATAACACTAGAACTAGGGGACACTCCATGAAACTTTTGTGTACTAGTTCTCAAACAAATAAGAGAAAGTACTTTTTCACCCAGAGGATTACTGGTCAATGAAACTCCCTGCCAGAAGAAGTGGTGACAGCTGTCAGTCTTGACAGCTTTAAGAAAGGATTAGACAGGTTCATGGAGGACAAGGGTATCAATGGCTATAATTATGGATACTTAAGGACAACCTCCGGGTTGGAGAGATAGGCAGGATATCTCTCAATGCCATTTCCAGGGAATCCTAAGCAGGTGAAGGCATCTCCTTGGGAATACCCTGAAGGAAATGATGAGCCACTGTGTGAGACAGAATGCTGGACTGGATGGGCTGTACCCTGTTCCAGCAAGGCTGTTCTTATGTTCTTATCAGTTTCGGCACACCATGGCAGTTGAAGACATCGTCGACGACAAGAAGCAGCACTCCTGTTTCCTTTCCCAGTATGGCCTGGCCACCCTCGAGCTAGCCACACACCTCGTGATGCCCCAGGACATCGACACAGTTCCACTGGCTGAAATCCTGGCAGCTCTTCGGACACACTTCCAGCCAAAGGTATCCATCTTCCCGGCCCTGGGTGGCATTCCACAGACATGATCAATGCCCTGGGGAGTCTGTAGCCAATTACGCCACTGCGCTGAGGCTAGCTGCCACCCCATGCCAGTGGGACAACCTGGAGAAAGCGCTGAGGGATCACTTGCTCGCTGGCATGAGGGATGAGGAGACGCAGCGCTGGCTCATGGTCAGGGATGTCCTGACTTTTAAGTCAGTCCTCCGGGAGGCATTGGCTGCGAGGTCAGGTGTCAAGTCGTTCAAGCACAGGCCTGCTGCCTCTGGGGGTTTGGAGTCTGCTGTGCAGGCCCACCGCTCTTCGTTGCCCTGCTCCTCCACATCTTCAGCATCGCCAGCATCTACATCCACGTTGGGGTCCAGGTCCAGAGCCGAAGAGGGTGAGGTCCTGAAGGTCCAGAAGAAGACATCAGACAAGTGCACCGTCGAGAGGACCCATTGCAGGTGCGATGGCTGTGGAGCGAGGCACGACTGTTGACAGTGTCCCTTCAAGAACGCCGACTTCCATCACTGTGGCAAGAAGGGCCACATTGCAAAGGTCTGCAGGCAGCGCCAGAAGCAAGTCCAGGAGCAGGCCAACCGAACGAGCCGTAAGGGAGTGTATGCATCAAAGATCTCCGCTGTAGAGCCATCCGTCTGCCGTGTCTCCAGTGTCTCCAGCCGTTTCTTCACAGAGGTCCAGCTGCATGGCATTCCGGTAAAGATGGAGGTGGATTCCGGTACATCCTACTCCATTCTACCCCAGAGGGAGTTCTTGAGGATCCCCCCCCCCCAAAAAAAAGTCTCGCCCAAAACTGCGGGCTCTGACGACATCTCTCCGAGACGTGTAGGGTTGCCAGATCCCGGTTCTGGGGGTGGGGGATTTTTCTGTTGAATTCAAAAACATTGCAACAAAACTACCTCTTGTAGTGGTCAAAAGAAGCACAAACTGTTTGCTTGGGGTGCAGTGGTTTGAACCACTAGGGATTAAACTGTCCAGAATCAATGCCATCCATGCTGACCCAGTGTAGGATGTTTGTAATGTGCACCCGGCAGTATTCAAAAAGGGACTAGGTAATTACAGAGGGCCCCCCGTGTCTTTCGACCTTAGCCCCAGCCGTGCGGCCGATTCAGCTCAAGCCTCGCAGGGTGCCATTTGCCTTAAAAGACAAGATCGAGGCCAAGTTGGACAAACTGGTGGGCCAGGGAATCTTGGTTCTGGTGGACTCCATGGAGTGGGAGACACCCATTGTGACTGTGATCAAATCCAATAGGGAAGTGAGGATTTGCACAGATTATAAATGCACTATTAACAAGGCCATTCGGCCTAATGCATACCCGGTGCTGGTAGTTAGCCACTTATTGGTTGCCTTACATGGGGGCAAATGTTTCGCTAAGTTGGACTTAGCACAGGCCTATCAGCAGTTATCCGTTACACCTGCTGCTGCTGCAGCCCAAACTATTGTTACAGACAAGGGGGCCTTCAAGGTAACACACCTTCAGTTTGAGGTAAATACAGCCCCCGGTATATTTCAGTCACTTGTTGAGCATCTTTTAAAGGGTCTCCCCAGGGTCCTCCCATACTTTGATGACATCCTCATAACCATTGGGAGCGAATCCAAACTCACTAGCAGGTTAGACCAGGTGTTACAAGTTTTTGAAAATGCAGGGTTACATCTTAGAAAAGACAAATGTGTCTTCCTTGCATGGGAAGTAGAGTTCCTTGGGTTTAAGATTACTCCCGAGGGAGTCAAGCCCTCTGATTCAAAGGTTGCTGCCATTCACAATGCCCCCCGTCCAACCACAAAAACTGAGTTGCAGTCCTTCCTGGGTCTGCTTAACTTTTATCACTCCTTCCTGCCCAGGAAGGCTTCCGTAGCAGAGCCGCTACACCGTTTGTTAAAAAAGGATGCAGTCTGGCATTGGGGGCAGACCCAGGATCATGTGTTTCATGAGTTAAAAGAGCTTCTATCTTCCAAAGCAGTTTTGACTTACTTCAATCCCAGGAAGCCTGTGGTTCTTGTATGTGATGCTTCACCGGTGGGGGTTGGGGCTGACCTGTGTCATGTGTTGGAAAATGGGAAGGAAACCCCAGTTGCATTCTATTCAAGGTCCTATCTAGGGCTGAGAGCAACTATGCCCAGACCGACAGGGAGGCTCTGGCCATAGTTGCTGGAACAAAGAAGTTCCATGACTTCCTATATGGAAGGGAATTCACTATCATGATGGACCACAAGCCCTTGTTGGGGATTTTCGTTACTTCTAAGACCACTCCCCAGATTCTGTCCCCTCGTATGTTGCGCTGGGCCATTTTCTTAAATGCTTATCAGTACACCCTGGTTCACCATCCGGGTAAAGATATCAGCCACGCTGACACGGTGTCACGGTCTCCCTTGCCAAACCTGGGGGAGGCAGGTTGTGAGATTGAACAAGATCATCAGGTGATGCTGATTGAGTCTCTCGACTCACCCCCCCCCCCATAGTGCCTTCAGACATTGCTAAGGCGACAGCAAGGGACAAACTCCTGTTTCAAGTAATTTCTTGGGTTAAGAAAGGCTGGCCCACATCTCCTCCTGCTGAGAAGTTCAAAGTGTTCTTTAGAAAATGGTTCAAGCTTTTGCTCAAGAGAGGTTGCCTCCTGTGGGGCCAAAGGGTGGTCATCCCTGCAGTATTACACGCTAAGGTGCTTAGGCTTCTACACATTAGTCCCGCTGGTATTGTGCACTCCAAGGCTTTGACTAGGAGCTATTTCTAGTGGCCCCAGGTAGACCAGGACATTGAACAATTGGTAGGCACTTGCCAAAGCTGCCAGAGTTCTGGGGCCGAAGAGTCCCGGCTTCCCTCCTGGGAATGGGACACTGCCTGTGGGCCGTGGTGATGGATACACGTTGATTTTGCTGGTCCATTCAGGGGCACGCTTTTTCTACTAGTGGTCGACTCATTTTCAAAATGGTTGGAGTTTATTCCTATGCACAGTACTTCTTCTGCGGTCACAATTAAGTAGCTCCAGAGACTGTTCAGTTGTTTCGGCCTGCCAGACATGCTTGTGTCCGACAATGTCACAAATTTTACCTCTTCCGAATTTCAGGCATTCCTCGAAAGGAATGCCGTTCGGTATGTAACTTCTGCCCCTTTCCACCCTGCCACCAATAGTCAGGTGGAATGTCAGGTTCACACTACAAAAGAGGCACTTAGCCGCATGGGTCAGGGAGACATTGATTTACAACTTTGCCAATTCCTCCTGCGCTACCGGACAACCCCCCTGGCATCAGGGCTGTTGCCAGCCGAACATCTATGCTCAGGAGGCCAGTCTCATTGCTCAACCGGTTAGTTCCTTCCAGGGTGGAGGATAGGGATGTTAATGTTGAAATTGCTCATAAAAAGGTATTCTCAGCGGGGGTCCGGTACACTGTCGTAACTATGTGGCTGCAGATCCAGCATGGATTCCTGGCATTGTGGTGGAACAAACAGGACCAGTGTCCTATTATGTCAAAACAGGTACTGGTTTGCTCTGCCGGCGCCATGCCGACCAACTCAAACATAGGGTTACGGAGTTTCAAGAGGTACAAGGTGATTCTTTTCAGGGCAATTCCACATTAAGGTCCTCCCCCACCTGCTTATCCCAAGGAGAAGACAAGGAAGGCAGCTCGGCAATCAGCTGCAGCCCACAACTTTCTAATTCAAGACAGCCCCAATTCCTTCGGAGGCCATCAACAAGCCTAGAATGTGGAAACATAGCCTTTGATTTACAGGATCAGGGGGAGTTTGCAAAGTGTTCCCCCACTCGTCCAAGTGAAAAGTGGGGCTTTGATTTCTTCCAAGAAGCCCCCCATCCTCCTACATTTGAGTCTACCTCAACTCCCACCCAAATGAGGCAAGCTTTCATTGAGTCATCCACTACTCAATCTTCTCAAAGGCGGGACTTTTCATTGTGTTTTACCCCTCCAGATTCTAGTTTTAATTTCAAGCGATCCCCTGCTCCTGCTTCATCCAAACGGGGTTATGATTTAGTTTGCCCCCTCCCTGGTTCCAACTCCGATTCAGGACAGTGCTCCCAAAATGCAAATATTTCAGTATGGGGTATCACTCAATGGAACCAAGTCTGCCTAGGACCTCTGAATACAGTCAGGTATCAATGCGGCCCAAAAGGGTTTGTGGGCCTCCACGGTGGCTAAGGAACTTTGTCCCATGCTAGGGGGGAGGGATGTTGTGTTTGAATACATTTATTGCTGTAACATTTTGTAATATTATTGGGATCAGTACAATCCTCCATTTTGTCTCCTTCTTCTTGGTCTTAAAGTATTGCGGGACTGCATTCCCGCCTAAACTATGTAGTCATGTATAGTCTTCACTTCGGTCCAATGACCTTCCTTCCAGCCACCCCACTCCTCTCCCATCCAATCCTGTTGTTTCCCACCCAAATGTATCCATTCCTGATCTTAACCTATAAAATCAAGCGTTAAACGTTGGAGCTTCACATACGATCCTAAGCCAGGCCCTACTAGCCCGCACCGACCATTCGTGCAAATGCCCGAACTGGGTCCGCAGGTCAACAAAGGATTGAGAAATGTGCCAGTGGGGCAAGAGCCCCACAAATGCGAAAAAGGGAAACAACTTCATTTCCCAATGTTCCTTGTGCCACACCGCACCACAGCCAATCAGGCTGAGAGGCGCAAGCAAAAGGAACGTTCTGAAATGCGCCGCGGCCAATCAAAAGAAAACCGCAGGGGAAAAAATGACCCACAAGCCAAAAATGCAAATGCCAAACTACAAGCCCCAGTGTCCTGCACGCCATGAGCGTGCAGAACACTGAGGAAGCTGGCAAGCGAAAAATAACAAAACACACCAGGAGCTCAAGTCCACCGCAGCCAGACACAGTGCCTCACAGAAAAAAACAAAAACAGGGGGTCAAGGGGGGAAAAGGCACTGCCCCCCCTTGAAAGTGAACCCATTCCCAGGTAAGCGAAGCCATCGGATGGCGCTCCGTCCACTGACTTTACTTACCCCAAAATAGTTTCGCTTTCAGCGAGGCCAAGCCACGGGAACCAAAAACCCTCTCCCCAATGGCGCCTGAAGCTCCGGATTGGAGTTTCCCCTTTAATATCACTGGGGGGTTGCACTCCCCCTCTCTACTGGCTCCCCTGGGGTTGGGAGTGTTGGGGGGGACAAAAGGAGTCTGTCTCCCCAACCCTCCTGACCCCAGGGGACCTGGCAGAGAGGGGATTCCCCTCCACACACACACACACACACACACACACATACACACACACACACACACACACACACACACACACACCATATTAAAGAGAAGAAACCAAGTGGTTACTTCTCTTTAAAAACAGAGTTTTTTGGGGGGAATCCCCCTCTCTGATGGCTCTCCTGGGTCTGGAAGGGTTGAGGAGACAGACCCCTTTTGTCCCCCCAACCCTGCCAAACCCAAGGAAGCCAGCGGAGAGGGGGGATCACCCCACACACACTGATATCAAAGGGGAAACCCCAATCGAGATTTCCCTTTTAATATCAGAGGGTGGGCTGGATTTGATCCCCTCTCCTGGGTCCCATGAGTCTGGAAGGTTTGGGGGACAAAAGGGGTCTGTTCCCCCCCAACCCTTCCAGAGCCAGGGGACACGGCAGAGAGGGGATCCCCTCGTAGAACACCAAAAAACAATCAAAAATATCCAAAAATACACAAAAACAACCAAAAATAACACCAAAAAACAATACAAAGTAAACAAAAACAAAAATCTCCAAACAGCACACAGCCAAACACAAAAAAATAAAAAAACCAAAAATTTATAATAAAGAAAAACAGCCAACTCACCACCACACGACCTCACTCCATGACGACCAGAAAAGAAATGAATAAAGAAAGAGACTACTTACCGGAAGAAGCTCCACCCAGAGGCCACGAGAGAAAAAACAGTCAAAATACAAGATAACCCCTACCAGCCCCACCTGCTGGCCACAATAGTAAAAACAATTCAAAAAGACACAACAGCCCCATACAAAAGGCCCCAAGAGTAAAAACAAGTCAAAAACATAACACAAAATCACAATTTTACACAAATCACAAACATATGTCAATAAAATACAATAAAAACTATTCAAAAATCCTGTGCTGAATTTTAACGCAAATAAAAACCAAAAACATCTAAACACGGTTTAAAAACATTTATTGTAAAAAACATTTATTGTAAAATTATTACCTACGGTACAACTATTTAAAAAAAATGCATACTAAAACATTATTTGGTTAAATAAATATTTTTAAGAAGTATATCATCCTTTGTTCTTTTTTAATCCACAAAACCAAAACACCAAACAAAACTGATCACAGTTCATAGCCCACCAAAAAAATGTGTATAAATAAAAACTTTGAAAATTTCAATTATAGACTAACCTCTTCTTTACAAACATTAACAACAACAAAAAAAACAACCTTCCAACACCATTTAAAACAGCCCTGCAATGCCGGGCAACCTCTGCTAGTTGTATATATTTAGCAGTGCTGCGCCATTGCTCCCCATGTCCTGACTGCCTAATAAAGTTGTTTGGCCCTGTTATGCTGGCTGCTTCGCATTTCTACCAGAACATCAAAGCATCAATGAGACTTTGTCCTAACTGTAAAAGGCAAAGGGGGGTGATGACACTTGGGGTATTTTATGGTCTGTTCATCTGATAGACAGTCAGAGGCTTTCATGTCAACCTATATGAGCAGTTAAGCTGTTTCACTCTACATTATATACAATACAGTAAATTGTGTTATCACACATCTACTGCAAACTCCCCCTCCAAGCAAAGCAAAACCTGAATGAGCATTGCCCTAGAACAGTGGTGGTAAACCTATGGCACGCGTGCCAGAGGTGGCACTCAGAGCCCTCTCTGTGGGCACCCATGCGGATGCCCCAGCATAGAGTTTATCTCACCCTTCTGCCCAGCAGCCCAATGGGAGCACTTCCTCTCTCTCCCCAGCACAGAGTTTGCCCCACCACTCTGCCCAGCAACCCAATAGGAGCATTTCCTCCCTCCCTTGTTGCTGTGTTGGTACCTTGTGATAAATAAGTGGAGTTGAAGTTGCAGTTTGGGCACTCGGTCTCTAAAAGGTTCACCGTCACTGCCCTAGAATTTCTCACCATTCAGAGATATTATAAGTAACAGTATTCTGAAGAATTTGTTATTAGTCATTAGTTCTAATAAAAACAGCACCCAATGCTCTGAACTGACTTCATTTATTCATAAGATTGATAGAATTTCTAAGATATATTCATGAATACATTGGTGAACCAAAATATTAGTAAATACCTTTGACATTTGTGGAAATTGACCCCAAATTTCCTAGTTGCATTAATTTTTGGCAGTGTTCCAACCAAATGGGGTACACAGAAAGAGCCTCCTTGAAGATTGTGGTATTTTTGAACCACAATCAGACATATCCTGGTAACAGCAACCTTTCTCACACTAGGTCAGGTGAAAGGAACTGCAGAATGAACTTACCAAAAGGTGCTTTAGTTTTGGCAGTTTCACATCTGGCCTAGACACGGAAGAAGAAGAGTCAAATGAACCCCTAGGGGGAAAAAGATAGAACCCTAAATCCAATTGCAAGTTTCAACTATAGTAGAACCATTGCATTGGTGAGTTTATGTAAGTGTTGACTTAACCTTCAACAACTGGTTCAATGGGTCTACTCTCTTTGGGACTACTTGATATTGTATTTCTTTTTCCTTGACTTGTAAATTTGTAATTTGCTGATATTATTGCATTATTACTGTATTATTGATTGTATCAAGTTATATTTTCTTGTGTGACTGAATTTTTTATTGTGACTTTGTACACCGCTTTGAGTCACCTGCTGGGTCGAGTAAAGCAGTATAGAAATTAAATATGAAATGAAATGAAATGAAACTAGCAGCTGGAGTACTAAGCAGAGACTGAGGACCTGCTGCTGTTTCTATACTCCCATAACAGTAATTCTACAAGGCAAACAAAGTTTCAAGAAAGAAAATTGCAATACGTTCCCTTTTCTTTTTCTATTCTGCTAACCTTACAAGCTAAATATGTTCTGTTTATTTTTAAATTAAGTGAAAATTAGCCAGGTGTGTTAGATAAGCTTTCTATATACAGGTCTAAATATTGACAAAGGGAAATGTTTCACTGGAAAAATCATCAGTCTAGTAATTATCATGTTAGCACGTTAAGAAGGAAAAGATGTGAAACTTCAAAATGTGTCAATACAGATTATTTCATCTCCACCAGCTATATTGTGAACACTAGAGTCTTGATGTCTATTCAACAACAGGTCATTTCCTGTAGTCAAATCCTCTCCACATGTCAGGCAGAATTGCTGGGGTCAGAAGGAAATCAGGAGCATTCTGTAGCCTTGTACGCAATGGCAAGGAAAAGGACTTTGTGCTGAATTTGTCATCAAGTAAGACTGAATTCAGTTCTCTTCTGTCTATTAAACCTAAGTTTCTCCAGCCAGAATGGCCACCATGTTGTCTGGCATGGGGATGAGAAAAGAGCTAAGCATTGTAATCCAAAAAAGGGGCTTTTGCAAGCTATGTCCAGGAATTGATCGCCCTTATGCAAAAGCCAGTCATATCCGACTATGGGATACGGTGCACATCTCCATTTACAGCCAAAGAGCCAGCACTATCTGCATCTCCAGATGTTTCTGTGGTCATGTGGCAGACATGACTAGACACCAGAGCACATGGAATGCTGTTACCTTTGTACCCAAGTGGTATCTATTTATCTACTTGCAATTTCTTGCTTTCAAACTGCTAGATTAACAGGAGCTGGGACAGAGATGGGAGCTCACTCCATCGTGCAGTGCTCGGATCTCAAACTGCTGACCTGCCGACCTTCCAGTTTTCAAGTTCAGCATCTTAATCACTAAGCCACCGCAGTCCGGCTCATAATTTATTCACCAGCTGCAAATGTCTTGTGGGTTTTTTCCTCTTCTATAATTTATAGTTCAATAAATATGTTCTTGCTTTTGCCATGTGACGGGACTGTGGTGGCTCAAGTGGTTAAGATGCTGAACTTGCTGACTAGAAGGTCATAGTTTGATTCCTGGGTGCTGCATGAATGGAGTGTGCTCCCGTCTCAGTCCCAGCTCCTGCCAATCTAGCAGTTCGAAAGCAAGAAATTGCAAGTAGATAAATAGGGACCACTTCCGTGGGAAGGTAAACAGCATTCCGTGCGCTCCAGTGTTGAGGCATGCCTGCCACATGTCCATGGAAATGTCTGCAAACATAGGCAGCACTGGCTCTTTGGCTATAAACAGAGATGAGCACTGAACCCTAGAGTTGGATATGACAGGCATTCGAACAAGGGCAACCTTTACCTACCTTTACCTTGCCATGTGACAAGGTACTAAGGAGTCTAACACAGGCTTCAATGAAAAATATACTGTCCCTTTTGTTTGTTGTTGTTCAGTCACACAGTCGATTCCGACCCTTTGTGACCCCATGGACCATTGTCCTCCAGGCACCTCTGTCCCTTTTGCAGGCCAATTAAAAAGGCACAAAACTGATTTTAAAAAATCTCTTCATCAAAAAAGGGGAGCTGGATGTTAAAGAGCAGTAGTCTGTGTGCAGTCCTATAATGTAAAGGAGAAAATTTGCTTTGCCTGATCCAGCGTCTCATGGCCTTGTTTATTCCTAGAAAAACTAAAGGCTATTCTGGTCAGCCTTCCTTTAATGTCTGCACCCTCTTCTCTGTTGCATCTAATGACACCATCTGAAGTGGGAAGAGGTATGCCAATGCCAACACACTGCCTCAAGGGCCTCTAACACTCATTGGGAGAAGGCAACCTTGCTACCCTCTTTCCCCTCTCCTTTCTGGCGACCACTGTGGGGGATCTTCTGATGGTGAGTGCTACAAGCCGCTGTCACTATCCTTCCCCCCCCCCAACTTTTCCAGGTATTATTGGACTGCTGAGACAATTCTCGGCCAGGGCATGTGGGCTTTGTGCAAACTAATGTAAAGCAAGAGGATCTCAGCCACTTCTTCTTCCGTGTCTAGGCCAAACATGAAACTGCCAAAATGAAGCCACCTTTTGGTGAGTTCATTCTGCAGTTTCTTTTGCCTTACCTAGTGTGGGAACGAATAGCTGGCAACACAAGGTGGTTATTGCCTCGGGTGTACTGTCTCAAACACTATGTGCCATCTTTCAAAATGCTGGTGGTGTTAATACACACAGTACACCCCAATCTGCATACTGCAGACACTGCATGAAAAAGCAAGCCATGCTTCAAACAGATCCCTTATCACGAGTGTAATGAGCAAACCAATCCTATAAAAGAGAACCAAGGGTACCAAACGTGGCTGTTATCCTACAACAAGGGTGAAATTTGAGCTACTATTATTTCAAATAGGAACAACAAAATTCACTTTAAGACCATACTCAGGACACTAACCAATATACATGATATGGCTCAAAGTCATGGGGATTTTTAGGCAACAGTTTCTCCTGTGTTTAAATTTTAAGTGTAGTTACCATAGCAACTGCTAGACAGAGCATATGGTATGTCTGCTACTTCTGAGATAACAGAGCAATTTCTAAAGAATTTACTTTACAATATGGTGTGAACGTTTGCACTTTTTACCATTTTTCCAGAGTGTTGTATAAGGTACAGTTGTTCCCTGACATACTTCTCATGTTGAATGCTCATTTTATGCTCTCCTTTCATGCTAAGCAACCACTTTCTTCCTTTGCTTTGTCTCACTAATTCCCTATAAATGACAAAACAAACTGTGAAATATTAAAGGACACAAGCCGTCGGGAGGTTTTCTTTACGCAGGCTGCAAAGTAATATTCTCATACAATTTCCATTGGAATGAATCATGGAGCATACTGAAAGCAACCATTATTGGACAAGATCAGGGATGCATTCAACAAAGTTTGCAGCTCTTGACCATCCCCCATCTCTCTTTCCACCTTTGGACCCATTTTAAGTTCATTTCCACCAGCATTTTGTCTGTTCTTCTGTGATGTAAAACCAATCTCCTTCTTTGTGTATCTTTATATTTGTACAGCTATGGCTTTCCTTCTATTAACTTCACCACAGGGAATATTAACCACAGCACAGGGACACAACATTTTGTGAATAATACATTTTTAAAGTATACCTTGTAGAAGATGGGAAATGAATCAATTCTTCTAGGAATACAGTAATAGATTACGGCAAGCCATCTCTGCTGTACTGCAAAGTATCTCAAAAAGATTTGGTTTTGAAATAACAACTACGAGATGCTAATTTTACAAAATAATTTGTTCCTTTTTCATTAATAAGTACTGATAACAGCATTGTCTTGTTTTTCTAGGAGTGGGCTCTGGAGACTGATATGACAATTACCTGCACTTATTTTTATTTTTTATTTATATTCAAATTTATATGCCACCCAATCAGGTAAACCCGACTCTGGGCGGCTCGCAACAAGTTAAAACACACATAAAACAATACAACCAATTAAAAGCAAACATACCCACCCACCTACCCCATTCCTCTTAAAAACCCACATTAAAAAACTGCCTTCATTGACAATTAAAAGAAATGGGGGCTTAATTTATAAGCCAACAGGTGGGGGCCACTCTTCCATCTGGGCCCCACACCTGCCCCACCAACCAGGTTTTTAGGTCTTTTCTGAAAGGTAGCAGCTCCATCTGCTCCCGCAACTCTACAGGCAGGAGGTTCCACAAGGCCGGTGCGGACACGGAAAAGGCCCTCCTTCATGTACCAGAGAGACGGGCCCCTCTGGCAGATGGAACAATTAGGGAGCCCCTCCAATCCGCTCTGGTTGGACGGGCGGACACTCTTGGGATGATGCGGTCTCTAAGGTATCCTGGCCCACTACCATGAAGGGCTTTAAAGGTCAAAACCAGCACCTTGAACTGCACCTGGAGGCAAACTGGTAGCCAGTGCAGCTCCCGAAGTAATGGTGAGGCACGAGCATAACGCCCGCACCCCATCACCACCTGGGCTGCCGCATTCTGGACCAACTGCAGCCTCCGAATGGTTGACAAGGGCAGCCCCATGTAGAGCGCATTGCAATAATCTAGCTTGGAGGTGACCAGAGCATGTGTGACCCTGAGCAGGGAGTCCCGGTCCAGGAGCAAACACAACTGACGGATGACGCGAAGCTGTGAGAAAGCCCTCCTGGCCACAGCTGCCAACTGACTTGCTAGTAGCAGCCCCGAATCCAGGAGGACCCCTAAGTTGCGTACCGGGTCTGTCTGGGGCAAAACAGCCCCATCCAAGACCAAAGTTGGCAGCTCCCTGGATAACGCAGGACCCCCTATCCAAAACCACTCAGTCTTGGAGGGATTCAATTGTAGCCCGTTGTCCCCCATCCAGACCCCAACCGCTTCCAGACATCTGGATAGGACATTGACTGCATCACTGGGGTCCCCATGGGCCGAGATATATAACTGGGTATCATCAGCATACTGATGATACCTTACCCCATGGGAACGGATAACCTCACCCAACGGCTTCATGTATATGTTAAATAGGAGAGGAGAGAGCACCGAGCCCTGAGGCACCCCATACTGTAGGGGCCTAGCATTGGACCTCTCACTCTCCAACAACACCGACTGGGTACGACCCTCCAGAAATGAGGAAAACCAGGACAGCACAGTGCCCTGGATCCCCAAACCTTTGAGCCGTTCCAGAAGGATACCGTGGTCAACGGTATCGAAGGCCGTTGAGAGATCCAGAAGAGCCAGGATGGATGGATAAGAACATAAGAACAGCCTTGCTGGAACAGGCCACAGCCCTTCCAGTCCAGCATTCTGTCTCACACAGTGGCTCACCATTTCCTTCAGGGTATTCCCAAGGAGATGCCTTCACCTGCTTAGGATTCCCTGGAAATGGCATTGAGAGATATCCTGCCTTTCTCTCCAACCCCGAGGTTGTCCTTAAGTATCCATAATTATAGCCATTGATACCCTTGTCCTCCATGAACTTGTCTAATCGTTTCTTAAAGCTGTCAAGACTGACAGCTGTCACCACTTCTTCTGGCAGGGAGTTCCAGGATGACCCCCGTCCCGCTCCCGCAAGAGGTCATCAACCAGTGCGACCAATGCAGTCTCAGTACCATATCCAGGCCTGAAACCTGATTGAAAGGGGTCCAGATAATCCGCTTCATCCAGGACCCCCTGCAACTGCCGCATCACCACCTTCTCCAGTACCTTCCCTAAGAAAGGGAGGTTGGAGACCGGCCTATAATTAGCTGGAACCGCTGGGTCGAGAGATTGTTTCTTCAGGAGGGGGCACACCAGAGCATGTTTTAAAGGTACAGGAAACACCCCCTCCTGCAGTGATGCATTTATTATAGCCCCGAACCAGCCTCCCGTCACCCCCTTGGAGGCTTTCACCAACCAAGTGGAACAGGGATTCAAAGGGCAGGAGGTGGTGCGAACAGCTGCAAGAAGCCTGTCCACTTCCTCAGGGACAACTGGATCGAACTGATCCCAGATAACACTGCCAGACTGACTCTGATCCCCTCCAGACCCTCCCCATCCACGCCGGGATTAAATCCTGAGCAAATCCGAGGGATTTTCTCCACCAGATAGTCTGCAAAAACCTCAGCCGAACCCTGCCAACAGGGCACTGGCCCCTCCCGGCCAAGGAGAGACCTGGTAACCCGGAACAGAGCGGCTGGGTGATTATCCGCGGAGGCAATGAGGGCGGTAAAGTATTGTTGCTTCACCACCCCCATCGCCACCAGGTAGGTCTTAATAGCAGCTCTAGCCAGTGTCCAGTCGGAATCACTTAGGGTCTTCACCCAGCGGCACTCTCGGCATCTCTTTGCCTGTTTAAGCTCCCGCAGTTCTTCTGTGAACCACGGGGAAGATCTATCCCTGCAGGCTCGGAGAGGCCGTAGTGGTGCGATTTCATCCAAGGCAGCGGTAGTCATCCTGTACCACAGGTCAACGAGTGCCTCGGATGAATCGTGTAGCCAATCCAGAGGAAAATCCCCCAGTTCCCTCTGGAATTCGTCAGAATCCATCAGTCGTCGGGGGCAGGCCAATTTAATAGGCCCTGCCTCCTTCAGTGAAACCGCCGCCCCCAGGAAGTCCAGAGTCACCAGATAGTGATCTGACCATGGCACAGGTATAGTGTCTAATTTCTGTAGTCTCAGATCACTCTGCCACCGCTCCGACAAAAAAACTAGGTCCGGTGTGTGACCACTGCCCCTGGTCGGGCCATGAATTACCTGAGTCAGGTCCATGGCTGCCATGGAAGCCATGAACTCCTGAGCAACCTCTGAATCAGTCCCCAGCAAAGGCAAATTGAAGTCCCCCAGAACCATCAGCCTAGGGAACTCCAACGCCAACGCAGAGATGGCCTCGAGGAGCTCAGGCAGGGAGTCTCTTACCCTGCGAGGAGGCAGGTACAGGAGTAAGACTCCCAACAGACCCTTAGGGCCCAGCCGCAGGAGCAGGGCCTCACAACCCGGAACTTGTGGAGCCATGGCCATGGCAACTCCCAAGGACTCCCTGGCTACAATGGTGATGCCACCGCCCCTTCCCTCATCCCTTGGCTGGTGCCAGATACCGAAACCGGCTGGACACATTTCTGACAGAGGTACACCATCCTCTGGTCTCAGCCAGGTTTCGGTGATGCATGCCAGGTCAGCCCGCCCCTCCTGAATAGAGTCTTGAATCAGGGGAGCCTTGTTGCAGACCAACCTGGCATTCATCAGCAGCAGCCTAAGGCCGGGGTCACCCTGGACCAGTTGCTCAGGACCCAGAGATGTACCTGGGGGGCTGGAACAAGGGACAGATACCAACCCTCGTTCCCATGTTCCCCATGTGCGGCCTGCCCCTCAGTACCCGCCATATCGTCCCATGCCCATCACAACCCCAATTTGAGCCCTGGGAACCTTCCCGCCCATCTCAGATGGAGTGCTACTCCTCCTACCCAGCTGACAAGGCCATTTCTCCCACCCTCTTTCCCCTCCAGACCCAGAACCCACCCCCACACTCCCCCTACCCTCCTTGGGGCATTTCCAAGTGCCCCTTATCAGAGGTGGGGGGTGCCAGCCATCCCTCCCCAAACCCAATCCCATTCCCTTCCCACCCCTCCAACCCCTACAATTACTCAAAAAGGGGGGGGTAAGGGCCCTCACTGCTGGCACCACCTCCCTCTCTCCTCCCTAACCCCACAAGAGGTGAAGGAGAGGGGCGGCAATGTGCCAATCCATCAATCCACCAAGGCTTCCCCAGCTGGGACCAATTCCCTCCCACCGGAGCGGCTGGGAGGAAAGGGAGTGTCTGTTCTCCATGGCTGGAGTTGGGCTGCAGTTCTTGAAGCTGTCTGCCTGGTCCAGTGAAGGAGGCATTTGGGAAAGGGGGTGGTTGGAAGGTCTTTTGCAGCCACCCCTCCCTGCCTTGACACAGCTGCTGGTCTTCTCTTCTCCTTCCTGGTTTAGCGAAAGAGGCATTTGGGAAAGGAAGGGGGGTGGACAGAAGGTCTTTTGCAGCCACCCCTCCCTGCCTTGACACAGCTGCTGGTCCTCTCTTCTCCTTCCTGGTTCAGCGAAGGAGGCATTTGGGAAGGGGGGTGGATAGAAGGTCTTTTGCAGCCACCCCTCCCTGCCTTGACACTTCCAAATGTATAGCTATGTTTCTAGTCAGAGTAACAGGGCATTGTTTGCATTTGATTTTTTTTAAAAAAAACTAATTTAAATGTGGTTTGGAATAAGGCTGATCCAGATGTAAACAGAACTGCAGTAGGTAATGTAATCATTTCATTAATCATGAGGATAGCAATGGAGAGGAAATATGTTCAGTTACGGTTCTCAACCACATTATATCATTAAGGTGCCAGTTCTTAGGCTTGCAAAAGCAGGGACAAGGGGGTGAAAGGGAAGATTCATAGGTGTTGGAATATGCCATTCTGTGGCTCACGTGATGTATGGCATCCATCAGGTGGAAAACATACTTGAGCACTTGAAGAATTAGGACAGTATTAGAACATCAACCATTTGAAGGCTAATCCAAACAAGACTCAAGTACAGTAATACCTCGCATAACATCCGCATCAGGTAACGTCATTTTCGCATAATGTCGTGGTTTTTATGCACATGTGATGTCTCGCATAATGTCCAAAACTGCTCAAAAATGGACGTCATCTGAGGTATTGGTATAGGAACCTCGGATAACGGCCGTTTTTGACCTTTTTTGGACTTTATGTGAGGCATCTCCCCATAGGAACCGCATAACGTCCAAAATCGCATAGCAACCAACTCCGTGGAACAGAGTTTGGATGTTATCTGAGGTTCTACCCCTATGTGCTTTCCACCTCCGAAACTAAGGGGCAAGGGTTGAGTTTGACATTATGTGGCAAGGAAACCAATTATAGCATTGTTCAGCACCAAAATACCTCAGTGTGATGCAGCACTGCCTGAATACCAAAGCCATAGTTAGTACAAGGAACAACATCATCAGAAAACTGACAAACTATAAATCCACACTCTTGTACATCAGTTTTGGCCCTGAGCGTCTCCATAGCAGAGTATGCTGTTCCAGTATGGAGCACATCCACACATACAAAACAAGTTGATATAGCTGTTAATGAAGCCATGCGTACAGTGACAGGATGCCTCAGTTCAGAAAATATACCCTTTGTTGGTATCGCTCCACCTAAGATAAGGAGAGAAGTAGCAGCAGATGCTGAGAAAAGCGAGAGAATAACCCTCGACATCCTCTGAACGGATATAAGCCTCAAGTCTGCTGGCTCAGATTAGCTTTCTGGCAAGAACAAACATTCTTGAGGGCACACAAGAAACAACATTAAAGGTGGATCATATGAATTGGAATATCTAGGTGATTTGGAGTCACCATTAGAAACTCTGTGGGTAAGAGTACCAGGCCACAAGGATAGTCTAACAGTAGGCATATACTATCGGCATCTGACCCAAACTCTTGAGGGAGACTGGTAGTTCGGCCGGTCAGCAGGAAGTGAAAACAGCTGAGGACGATGCGTGCCCTCAAAAGTGCTGCCGCCAGCCCTGGACGCCAAAGCTCTGCACCCTTCCCCCGGCCCAGCCGGTCGGCGGGAAGTGAAAACAGCTGAGGGCGATGCGCGCCCTCAAAAGCGCTGCTGCCAGCCATGGACGCCAAAGCTCTGTGCCCTTCCCCCAGCCTGGCCGGTCGGCGGGAAGTGAAAACAGCTGAGGGCGATGCGCGCCCTCAAAAGCGCTGCCGCCAGCCCGGACTCCGAAGCTCTGCGCCCTCCCCCCGGACCGGCCAGTCGGCGAGGAGTGAAAACAGCTGCTCGCCTGGCAGCCGTTCGGAGGAGGAGGTGGGGAGGAAAGAACTGGCCACACCTGGGGCTCGCCTTTCCGCGGCCCCAAAAGCGACTCCCCACCTCCAGACGACACCGGACTTGAGCCTCTCCCAGGGCCTATTCCATTAGTCCCAGGATGAGAGGCTGCTGTGCCCGGCGCCCATTCCTCTGGTCCCCCACCAGGCGGAGAGGTCAAAAGAAGCTGGAGCTGCCACTTCCTCATCTGCAGCTGGATTTTCCAAGTCTGTTTTTCTATTACTGGTTAGATTGTTTTTGATATGTCCTGTGGCTTCACTGTATAGTTGATATGCTCATTGATATGTTTTTTGGATATGTCCTTTTGATATACTGATTGTTGATATTTTTGACTTGTTGTACTGATATATTGTATTGTGGAATTTATTGTAATTGCATTGTAAGTGTATTGATTGTTTATTTTTGCATTGTCACACTGTTACATTGTACTTATGTTAACTTGCTGTTAACCGCTCTGAGTTGGCCTGTGCCGAGTTGAGCGGGATACAAATCTAAATAATAAATAAATAAATAAATAAATGTTGTAAAGGAGGCATCCAAGAAGGGAAGCCTGGTTATAATGGAGGACTTCAATTACCCTCACATAGACTGGGTGAACTGTTGTTCAGCACATGATAAAGAGATAAAGTTCCTAGATATGCTAAATGATTGTTCCCTGGGACAGATGGTTGAAGACCCAACTAGAGGTACAAGAATCCTTGACTTGATCCTGAGTAATACTCAGGATATGGTGCAAGATGTTAATGTGACTGATCCAATAGGGAACAGTGACCACAACTCAATCATGTTTAACTTGATCATAGACCACACATCGCTGATAAAATCTAACACAGAGACTTTAAATTTTCAAAAAGGAAATTTCCCAAAGATGAGGAAACGAGTAAAAAAGAAACTGAAAGGGAAAATTGAGAGAGTCCAAACACTCCAAGAGGCATGGAGGCTGTTTACAAAAACAATAACAGAGGCCCAATTGGAATGCATGTTGTTGTTGTTGTTGTTCAGCCGCACAGTCGATTCCGACCCTTTGCGACCCTATGGACCATTGTTCTCCAGGCGCCTCTGTCCTCCACCATCCCCCTCAGCACTCCCAGTTCTGTGCCCATTGTGTCTACAATACTATCTAGCCACTTCATCTTTGGCCTCCCCTTTCTTCTTTTGCCCTCCACCTTTCCCAACATCAAGGCCTTCTCAAGTGAATCCTCCCTTCTCATTTGATGTCCAAAGTACTTTAGCTTCATTTTTACTATTAGACCTTCCAATGAGCAGTCAGGGTTGATTTCTTCTAAGATTGACCTATTTGTTCTCCTCGCTGTCCAGGGGACTCTCAAAACTCTCCTCCAACACCACATTTCAAAGGCGTCTATTCTTCTGCATTCACCTTTCCTAATTGTCCAGCTCTCGCATCCATACATTACCACTGGGAATACCATTGCTTTGACTATTCTAATTTTTGTTTGTAATGTGATGTCTCTGCTTTTCACTATGTTCCCCAGGTTTCTCATGGCTTGTCTCCCAAGAATCAGTCGCGTTTTTATTTCATGGCTGTAATCTCCATCTGCAGTGATCTTTGATCCTAAGAATGTAAAATCTGTCACTGCTTCTACTTCTTCCCCATCTATTTTCCAGGAACTGATGGGGCCTGTTGCCATTATCTTGGTTTTCTTGATATTGAGTCTCAAGCCAGCTTTTGCACTCTCCTCCTTCAGCCCAATCAAGAGATTCTTTAGGTCTTCCTCACTTTCTGCCATTAGGGTGGTATCGTCTGCATATCTCAGATTGTTGATGTTTCTCCCAGCAATTTTAATCCCATATTGTGATTCCTCCATCCCTGCATTGTGCATTATGTGCTCTGTGTATAGATTGAATAAGCAGGGTGATAAAATGCAGCCTTGTCTTACTCCTTTTCCTATTCCAAACCACTCCGTCATTCCGTGTTCTGTCCTAACTGTTGCTTCTTGGTTCATGTACAGATTTCTAAGGAGACATATGAGGTGCTCTGGTATTCCCATCTCTTTAATTACTTGCCACATCTTGTTGTGGTCCACACAGTCAAATGCCTTAGTGTAGTCAATAAAACAAAAGTAAACTTGTTTCTGGTATTCCTTTGTTTTCTCCATGATCCAACGTATGTTGGCAATGTGGTCTCTAGTCCCCCTGCCTCTTCTGAAACCGGCCTGCACCTCTGGTAGTTCTCTCTCCACATGTTGCTGAAGTCTATCCTGTATTATCTTGAGCATCACCTTGCTGGCATGTGGGATGAGCGCAATTGTTCGGTAATTTGAGCATTCTTTGACATTGCCCTTTTTTGGGATTGGGACGTATACTGATCTTTTCCAATCCTGTGGCCACTGTTTTGTTTTCCAAATTTGCTGGCATATTGAATGCAGTAATTTGACGCCATCATCTTTTAGAGCTTTGAAAAATTCCACTGGGATACCATCATCTCCACTAGCTTTGTTGTTTGCAGTGCTCTTTAGGGCCTTTATAACTTCGCTCTCCAGGATGTCTGGCTCAAGTTCAATTTTTTCATCATTGTGATTATCAGGAGTGTTGAGGTCCTTTTTGTAGAGTTCCTCTGTGTACTCTTTCCATCTTTTCTTAATCTGCCTCAGCTGGCTCTTTTCCGTCTTTGTCCCTTATCATGGTCATTTTTGCTTTAAATGTTCCCTTTATTTCCCCCAATTTTTCTGAAGAGATCTCTAGTCCTGCCTCTTTTGTTGTTTTCCTCCATTTCTTTGCACTGTTCTTTTAGGTAGTTTTTCTTATCTTTCCTTGCTTTTCTTTGAAATTCTGTGTTCAAAAGATTGCATTTTTTCCTTTCTCTTTTGACTTTTGCATTCCTTCTTCCCTCTACTATTTTAAGAGCCTCATCAGACAACCATTTTGCTTTCTTATGCTTTTTTTCTTTTGGTATGGTTTTCTTTGCTGCTTCCTGCATGATGTCCCTTATCTCTGTCCATAAGTCTTCTGGCACTCTGTCTATTGAGTCTAGGCCATTATATCTGTTCATCACCGCCACCATGTATTCTTTAGGGATGCTTTCTAGGTGATATCTGTCTGGTCTCCTTGTTTTCCCTATTTTCTTTAGTCTTAACCTGAATTTTGCGATCAGTAGGTTGTGATCTGAGCCACAGTCTGCTCCAGGTCTTGTTTTTGCTGACTGTATGGAGGTTCTCCATCTTTGGCTGCAGAGTATGTAGTCAATTTGGTTTTGGTGTTGGCCATCTGGTGATGTCCATGTGTAAAGTCGCCTTTTGTGTTGCTGGAAGAGAGTGTTTGCTATGACCAGTGCGTTCTCTTGGCAGAACTCTATCAATCTTTGTCCTGCTTCATTCTGTACTCCAAGACCAAACTTGCCTGTTATTCCCTCCACTTTTTGATTTCCTACTTTGGCATTCCAGTCTCCTAATATAATTTGAACATCATTTCTTGGTGTCTGTTCTATGAGGTGTTCTAGGTCCTCATAGAACTGGCCCAATGTGACTTCATCTGCACCAGTGGTTGGTGCATATATTTGGATCACAGTGACATTGAAAGGTTTGCCTTGAATTCTGACTGACATCATTCTGTCATTTTTGAGGTTATATCCCATTACTGCTTTTCTCACTCTTTTATTGATAATTATGGCTACTCCATTTCTTCTAAGGTTTTCTTGTCCACAATAGTAGATATGATGGTTTCCAGAGCTGAATTCACCCATCCCTGTCCATTTTAGCTCACTGATGCCCAAGATGTCAATGCTTATTCTTTCCATCTCATTTTTTACCACTTCCAGTTTACCTTGGTTCATTGATCTCACATTCCATGTCCCTATGCAGTATTGTTCCTTGTGGATCCGCGTGCCCAGTTGGCACGCATGGCCTCTGGCAGAGGTTAAACCTAGCGAGCACGCTCCTGGCCCCTGGCCCTTGCCAGCAGAGAGAAATTAAGGGGGGTGGATAAATGATAGGGTTTGATTCACCCAATTACCTGACCTGACCAACGAACCTGCTGAAAGAGCAAATACGTTACCCATTAGAATAATCCCTCATCTCCGAGTCTCAGTCTCATCCCAGAAGCAAACAGGAGCCATGATTGCCTTAGTCTAAGCCCAAAACAATGGTGTTGTCCCAGCCAGTGTTTGTCCGCACTAATTAACTTCCCCCCGAGAGATTCCCAATTAACCTGAGTAAATAGGTGATGTGATTAACTGTTGGGTGACAGTTTTTTCTACCTTGCCTTCTGATCTATAAATGGTTATGCCTTTTCCTCAATAAACCACTGATCTTATCCTCCTCCATACTGCCTCGTATCGTTCTTTGATCAGTCTCCTCCGGGACCTACGGCCCTCAGCGGCCCCGATTCCTACACCTGGTGACCCCGACGTGATCTACTCATGAGTAAGCGACCCCCGAGCAGTCTTCCTCAGAGTAGCGATCACACGGTCCGGTTCTGCGCTTGAACCATGTCCGAATCATCCCGGAGGACAGCGCGGCACTCCGTCCGGCAGCCAGCCGATCGGAGGGACGACCTGCGGTGAGGCAGTCCAAAGAGGCATCCTACAGCTTGCTCCCGACTTTCGCGGCGGCTTGCGCCAAAGGGAAAAACGCGTTCCGCTCAGGGCAGCTGTGAGCCCCTGACAGCGCAGTGGCCACCGAGGGCCCGTGGCCACAGTCCACTCTCCGAGCTCTACCCAGAAGCGTCGTCGCCAGAACCTATTGCCTGCCAAAGACGCGTCGACTCGTCCCGAGGAGGAATCTTCCGAGGACCCAATCGCAGGTAATATGGGGACCTGTCCTCAGCGACAGCGTCCATCCGCTAGCCAAAGAACTCGTGTAGAGGAGTTCAACATCCTGGCCAGGGTATTTAATTTGCGTTTTCACAGCGGGGAGCTAGTGAGACTTTTGGTGTACCTAGGGGAACACTGCCTGCTTTACCCAGAAGTAGGTACGTTAACCCTTGAGCTCTGGGATCAGATAGGAGACTGCATTCAGCAACCCCCGAAAGCTCCAGGAGGCGTAATTCGCACATGGAGAAAGTGTAGGAAGCTCTTGGCGGAGATAGAGCCAGTCCGGGTAGAGGCCAAAGAACCCCCAAGTCTGCCAGATGCGCCAGCCGAACCAACGGCGCCTACGGCGCTCTATCCGTCACTCCAATTTAGGCAGAGTAGCGTAGGGAGCTTTCCCTCGGTGACAGCTGCAGACGTCACCGGCGGAATGCAAGGAATGAGGAGCGCAGGCGCTTCTCAGAGAGCAACAGGTTCCCTAGCTACCAAGAGTGCCCTTCAGCGCACAGTAGAGGAAGAACTCAGGAAGGGGGAATTACCAGTAGAGGAGCTAGCAGAGCTCAGTCAGATATGTCCCATCCGCATGGAGAAGGACGCGCTTACGGGCGCCCAGCAGATAGTACATTCCCCAGTCCCGTATAAGCTTCTCATGGCTATACGGAAAGCCATTTCCGAGACAGGGCTCCAAAGTCGTTTTACGAGGGGCACGCTTCAGCAAGTGTGCGAGAACACCATGTGGATTCCCCATGACTGGAAAGCCGTCATGCGGATGATGCTCACCCCTAGCCAGTATTTAATTTGGGACAGCGAGTTCCACCTAGAGGCGCAGACAAGGGCTGCCAGGATGGGAGGTGCAGTACTTCCTGACCAGTTATATGGTTCAGGTGCCTTCGAGCCCATCGATGCCCAAATCAACTTGCCTCTAGCCACTCTCCAGATGTCGGCCGAGGCCGCCTTTAGGGCGTTTTTCAAAGTCCCAGCAACTGGCAAAGCGGCTAAAAATTACACCGCTATCAAGCAAGGAGCCCAGGAACCCTATATGGACTTCATCAATCGCCTGGAAGAAGCTATTAGCAGGCAGATTGATAATGAGCAGGCCCAACAAGAGCTCATGATGAAGTTAGCCAAGGACAACGCCAATCTAGACTGCCGTAAAATCTTGCAGTCACTAGGCAATCGTCCCGATTTGACCCTTACGGACATGATTAGAGCTTGCGCCGACGTTGGCACAGAGTCCTACAAAATGGGATTGCTAGCGGCAGCGGTGCAAGGGGGTAAGAGACCAAAAGGAAAGACCCAAGGAGCACGTCACAGTTGTGGCAAGGTTGGTCACTTCGCTAGGGAGTGCCGATCCAAGGGAGGCGGACAAAAGTCCGGCCGTCCCAAGGCTCCAAACACCCCATGTCCGAAGTGCAAAAGAGGCTACCATTGGGCTCGAGACTGTCCGAATTCGGGAAACCGGAACGTGGGCATGTCTCTGGCCCCGGTCCAAACAGGGACTCCCCTCACCCAAAGCTCACCAGAGCTAGACTAAATCCCGGTCACACTCCAGACATTGCGAGGGCACAGGCCAGCCCCAAGGGTAGTACAGGGTTAGACTTGACTTGTCAGGCGGACGTTACATGTGACCTGCCAGGCACGGTCTATCTGGTGGACTCCCAGTACATGGGTCCACTGCCCAAGGGCTTTATAGGTTTAGTTTTGCCCCGCAGTGTAACTGGAGCACGCGGAATTTTCATAATTCCAGGAGTCGTTGACTCAAATTTTTCAGGCGTTCTCCAAGTTCAGCTTTGGACTCATCTGCCCCAAACAATCCACAAAGGAGACACCTTAGCGCAACTGATCATGGTTCCTTGTCACTCGCCAGCAGATAGCCAGGGAAGGCTCAGTGACAGCTCCGAGTCCCGGTCCGAGGACTGCTCGAGCGCCAGTGAGGCAGTACAAGGATACCAGGTCTTAGCGACAGTGGAGACCAACATTGAGTGGAAGCAGCGCCCCGTTATCGAGGTATTTTTGAACAAAAGAGTGTTCTCAGGGTTACTCGATACCGGAGCGGATGTGAGCGTGATAAGCAGAAGCCAGTGGCCAAGGGAGTGGGCCATTGAGCTGGTCTCCGATGTGTGGGGGGTAGGCGGCGTCCAGGAAGCGTTCAGAAGCCGAGAGTGGGTGGAAGTCACAATCCCAAAGGCTGACGGCACGGCGGTAATTCGGCCGCACATTCTTGACGTGCACATCAACCTTTGGGGGCGAGACATCTTACAGCAGTACGGTGCTACGCTTACCTTTGGGTAATGGCGTTGCCACTTAAATGGCTCACCGATACGCCGGTTTGGGTAGAACAATGGCCGGTAGTGGGGGAGAAATTAGTTGCCCTCAAGCAGCTAGTTAAAGAACAGCTAGACGCAGGACATATAGAACGGTCCACAAGTCCTTGGAATTTGCCAATTTTTGTGATTAAAAAGAAGTCGGGGAAGTGGCGACTCCTCCACGATCTCAGAGAGATCAATAAATGCATACAGCCAATGGGCCCGCTTCAATGCGGCATCCCTAATCCGAACATGATTCCCGAGGGGTGGGAGATTCTAGTCGTAGATCTCAAGGATTGCTTTTATACAATCCCCTTAGACCCCTGGGACCGGGAAAGGTTCGCCTTTACGGTGCCAGTTGTGAACCACAGCGAGCCCACGCAGCGTTACGCGTGGAAATTTTTGCCACAGGGCATGCTCAATTCGCCCACCCTGTGCCAAATTTATGTTCACAACGCACTGGCAAAGTTCCGAAGCCTTTACCCTAAAGCTATAGTTTGCCATTTCATGGACGACATCTTGGTCGCAATGCCGCAACTCGGCAGCGAAATGTTTTCTGACCTCCAGGCCAGCCTGGGGGACAAAGGTTTACTCATTGCCCCAGAGAAAGTGCAGAGAACCGAGCCCTTCTCATACTTGGGTCATCGGCTTCTCCGCTCTTTCGCAGCACCAGTTTTGCCTCGGATCAACTTACAGGACTCAGTCACCCTTGTAGAGTTGCAGCAAGTTTTAGGTAACATCAATTGGGCCAGACCGTATTTCCGATTGGATACGGATCTTCTAAAACCGCTCTTCTCGCTGCTAACTTTAGGCAAGCAGCCAGCAGACCGGATAAAGATTTCTCGAGACGCATGCTTGGCTCTCGAGAAAGTTAACCAAGTTCTCAGCCAGCGATGGGTAGATAGGATCTCCCAAGGGCCATATGCTCCGATCCTGAATTTGTACATCGTACGGTCAGGATCCATGTTCACAGGAGCGCTCGGCGTAGATGCCGAGAAAGGGGCGAATATCGTGGAGTGGGTGTACCTTCCAAACACCTCTTCACGAAACATTGTTCCTCCCCAAGAATTGGTCTCCGCGGTGGTTTACCACGGAAGGCTGAGAGTAGGGACATTTCAGGGCATGATTTGGCCAAAATCGTAGTTCCGTTCACCAAGGAACAAATTCAGCAATTAATGCAGCTCGGTGACTCGCTTCCAATAGCGTTGGGGGGATTCACCGGGAGCTTGGCATACCACTTGCCAAAGGACCCCAGACTTGTCTCACTCCAAACGCAGACAGTCAGCTTGTTTGAATTGCTCTCGCTGGTTCCGCTTCAGGGAGCCAGGACAGTTTTTACTGATGGTGGTCGCGCATATGGTGTCTTGACCTGGCAGGAGGGCCAAGCTTGGCGCACGCTGCTAACTCTTCCACAAAAGTCCGCGCAGCGGGCAGAGTTGGCAGCGGTGAACCTTGCCTTGCGCACCTTCGCCAAAGAACGCTTAAACATCATCACGGACAGTCAGTATGTTAGGAATTTGCTTCACAGTCTACCGGGAGCATACATCACTCCCGCGATAGACAAGAATTTGCTTAGCCTGTTTCTCACTGCTCAATTTCATTTGCGAAACCGCACGGAGCCGCTCTATATTGCCCACATCCGAAGTCACCAAGACCTACTGGGTCCGATTTCGGCGGGCAATAACAGAGCGGATGCGGCGGCAAAGGAAATTCAGCAACGTTCAGTTTTGGGTGTTTTTACTACTCCAATTCAGAGCCATGCATTTTTTCACCAAAATGCCAAAGCGCTCACCAGACAGTTCAATTTGCCACTCTCTCAAGCCCAAGGCATAGTTCGCTCTTGCCAGCATTGTGCAGGGTCACCGGGGGGGCCCTCATGGGGGGTCAACCCACGAGGGACAGAGGCCAATCAGGTGTGGCAAATGGACGTCACGCATGTTCCGCAGTTTGGCAGATGGCAGTACATGCACGTTTGCATAGACAATTTTTCTCAGTTCGTTTGGGCAACGGCGCAGAAAGGGGAAACTGCTTCCCACGTGGAGCAGCACCTCCTTTCCTGCATCGCAGCCATGGGCAAACCTCGGCACGTTAAAACCGATAACGCTCCGTCCTACAGCTCTAGGCAGCTGGCCACCTTCATGGCCACTTGGGATATTAAGCATACTTTTGGCGTTCCTTACAATCCGCAGGGGCAAGCGATTGTGGAACGGGTCAATCGGACGCTCAAGTCCTATATTGACAAACAAACAGAAAGGGGGAGCCACCAGCCCTCCCCAAGTCACAGGGCCAGGCACAGCATTGCCTGAATAAGGTATTGTTCACTTACAATCACCTTAATGTTTTTTCGGATTGTACGCCGCAGGAGAAGCACTTCCGCCGTTCGGAAGCTCTCCCGCGACCGATGGTCCGATACCGGGTGCCACCGGACCCTTCTTGGAGGGGCCCGGCGCCGCTCGTAACCTGGGGGTGAGGGTATGCTGCAGTTATGTCTCCTACAGGTGTCGTTTGGATTCCAGCTCGGTGTGTCAAGCCTCACCTGGAACCTCATGGCGTGGACCCAGACCGACCCGAGTCCGATCCCGGAGATGGAGGACCTCACCCTGACCGAGGAGACCCACCGGGAGAAGCGACGGCTGCGGACGCCAGCACCGAGGATCACCTGGGGGATGGTCAAGACCCTTTGTAGTGAGGCCCAGGGCGCCCTCCGACGCGAGGAGAGGGGGCCGACACCGGAGAACTTCGTAGCAGCAGTCTTCGCCCAGATTGATGTCAACACCGTGATCTTTACCCTCATCCTGACCCTCTCCCTGCTTCTGGGGGGAGGCGCTCAGGCCGCCTCGTTGGAGGCCAACGATCTACTGCCTGGCGGAGACCTCTCTGCCCAGATGCAGTACAATATTTGGGAGAAGTTGGCGGGTCTCGTCAACCAGTCCGATTTTTGCCTCAGGCAGGACCTTGGTTCTGCTTCGATCCTCAGCACCTGCCTCATCCCAGTGTGTCATTCTCCAGGCGCGCACCCCAGGGATGGGGATTGGCTTGTGAAAAGACTTTTCAGCCCATACAACCCAGCGGCGTCTTCAGAGTATGCCCGTTGGGAGATGCGGCTGACCATGACCTTGCCGGCTGATGCAGCCACCCTCCACACTCCTCGGGTGACGGTCAGCCCGAACTCTACCTGTGGACGAATGTACGGCTGCGCCTCAGCTGGTCATACCCAGCGCCGCTGCCTCAACGTTGGCAGTGGCAATTGGACTTGCAGTAACCCGGTACCACTTGGCACCATGTACGCTCATATAACCCTGCCATCTGGTTGGTTCTTCACATGCAACCAGTACACGTGGAACTACATTCCTGCTAATGTTTCAGACTCTATATGTTGTATCAGTCATTTGACATTGTTACTCCCTACCAAGGATATGGTCACCCCAAGCACAAATGTTACAAATGCTTCAAATGTTCCCTCACTCGTACGGCACACTCGCACCACCCAGTTAGACAGCTCATGTGAGAGCAGCTTTAGAGTAATGAGCCCTGCCAAATATCTCTCTTTGGCAGTCAGCATCTTTGGTGTGCCAGGCTTAGCCGTTGGCAACGCAAAGAGGATTGGTCGCTTGGCTTGCGGTCTAGCAAAAGCCATCAACCACACCTCCTCCGCGATAGCGCTCCTTAATCAAGAGCAGGCAGAGCTTCGCCATGCCATTCTTGACAATCGAGCGGCTATCGACTACCTCTTATTGTTGCACCACCTGGGTTGCGAATCCTTTCATGGTATGTGCTGTTTCAACCTTTCTGACAACTCCCGCAAAGTACAGAGTCAGCTCACTGATCTCCACACCATAGTCCAGGGCATCACAGAGGGTTCTGCATGGGGAGCTTGGTGGAGTTCATTGTGGAACTGGATGTGGTCATGGATCCCCTGGGGGTGGCTCCAAACAGTACTCAAGGTGGTTGTGGGGGTGATTGTACTAGGCATCGCACTCTGCTGCTTTGCACAATGTATTCCCACGCTGATCTCAAGGTGCCGCCCCAGAAGGAAACCCCGAGACGTCATTCCCGCTCATCAGCTGGTCCCGCTCCTACGCAGAGTTGCTGGTCAGGCTCTTAAGAAAAATTAAAAGGGGAGATGTGGATCCGCGTGCCCAGTTGGCACGCATGGCCTCTGGCAGAGGTTAAACCTAGCGAGCACGCTCATGGCCCCTGGCCCTTGCTAGCAGAGAGAAATTAAGGGGGGTGGATAAATGATAGGGTTTGATTCACCCAATTACCTGACCTGACCAACGAACCTGCTGAAAGAGCAAATACGTTACCCATTAGAATAATCCCTCATCTCCGAGTCTCAGTCTCATCCCAGAAGGAAACAGGAGCCATGATTGCCTTAGTCTAAGCCCAAAACAATGGTGTTGTCCCAGCCAGTGTTTGTCCGCACTAATTAACTTCCCCCCGAGAGATTCCCAATTAACCTGAGTAAATAGGTGATGTGATTAACTGTTGGGTGACGGTTTTTTCTACCTTGCCTTCTGATCTATAAATGGTTATGCCTTTTCCTCAATAAACCACTGATCTTATCCTCCTCCATACTGCCTCGTATCGTTCTTTGATCAGTCTCCTCCGGGACCTACGGCCCTCAGCGGCCCCGATTCCTACAGTTCCTTGCAACATTGCATTCCCCCCCTTTCCTGTCCCTCCCCTTCCTCCACTCTGTGGTGTTAAGCATCCTGTATCATCTAGCCTGCTCCTTTGTTTTGCCTTTTGTTTTGGTCAATAGGGTTCTCTTGGCAAGCTTTATGGCGTAGTTTGCCGGTTTATACGCCATTTTTCCCCCTCATACAGTTTATCACAGTTTTAAAAGTGTAGAACATTTTAAACAACCTATTATCATGCATATTATCACACTTTAAACACAGTCTCTATGTCAGTTGCTATATTAAGTCGGCATAAAGTCTTTAGGTGAGTTACTATATTAAGTCATCAACATTTCTGCATATCAGCTACTTATCCTTTGCATGGGGCTCTGAGTCTCGCCCCCTGGTTTTCCTCCTCTGCCTTCTTCCCTTCTGCCAATTGGTCCTCTCCTTCGGCGCTCGGTTGGTGCCAGGAGGCTGGAGATGGTGGCGCCTGAGGTCGGAAGGGCTCGTGGTGGGGCGAATGGCTGGCCTCCCCCCGCCTGGCTGGTCTTCTTCCTCTTCCCTGGCCCGGCTGGAGATGGTGGCACCTGGGCTCGGAAGGGTTCACGGTGGGGCGAATGGCTGGCCTCCCCCCGCCCGGCTGGTCTTCCCCCTCTTCCCCGGCCCGGCTGGAGATGGTGGCGCCCGAGGTCGGAAGGGCTCGCGGTGGGGCGAATGGCTGCCCCCCCCAGCTGGTCTTCCTCCTCTTCCCCGGCCTGGCTGGAGATGGTGGCGCCAGGGCTCGGATGGAAAAAGGAAAAAGGGAACTGCCTGGTCCAAGATGACTCTGATGTGGCTTACAGGAGCTGTTTGGGAAGTGATCAAAAGCAAGAAAAGCTCATTTAGAAGATGGAAGGCTTGTCAGGACAGCAGGCAGAAACATTAATTCTGGCAGAACAAATGTAAGGCAACAATCAGGAAAGCAAAGCAAGACTTTGAGGAGCGTATAGCTAAAAATACTCAGAGAAATAAGAAAGACTTCTTTAAGTACATTAGAAGCAAGAACCCAACTAGGAAGGCCATTGGACCATTAGATGACAATGGAAGGCAAGGGGTTGTTAAAGAGGAAACAGAGATTGCAGAGAGACTCAATGAATTCTTTGCTTCAGTATTCACTGAAGAAGACAGAGACCACATGCCCAAAACAGAGCCTATCTTCGTAGGGAGGGAAACCGAAGAATTAAGCCAGATAGAAATAACCAGGGAGGAGGTCCTTGCATGTCTTGTTAAACTAAATGCTAAGAAATCACCAGGACCAGATGGCATCCATCCATGAGTTCTCAGGGAACTTAAAGATGGAATTGCTGATCTCCTAGCCAAAATATATAATCTTTCCCTCAAATCAGGCTTTGTGCCTGATGACTGGAAGGTAATGAATGTAACATCAATTTTCAAAAAAGAATCCAGGGGTGATCCAGGAAATTACCGACCTGTCAATTTGACATGTGTCCCAGGTAAAGTGATGGAAAGCATCCTAAAAGATAGGATTAATAGGCACAGAGAAGAGAAGGTGCTGCTAAAGGAGAGCCAACATGGCTTTTGCAAAGGCAAATCATGCCTCACTAATCTGTTGGAATTTTTTGAGAGTGTCAACAAGCATGTGGATAAGGGGGATCCAGTTGACATTGTTTGTCTGGACTTTCAGAAGGCTTTTGACAAGGTCCCGCACCAAAGGCTCTTGAATAAACTTACCAGTCATGGAATAAAGGGATAGGTCTTGTCCTGGATCAGCAACTGGCTAAGGGACAGGAAACAGAGGGTAGCACTAAATGGACACTTCTCCAAGTGGAGGGAAGTAAAGAGTGGGATCCCCCAAGGTTCAGTACTGGGACCCCTGCTTTTCAACCTCTTCATAAATGATCAAGAAGTAGGTATAAATAGCAAGGTAGCCAAATTTGCTGATGACACTAAATTATACAGGGTAGTGAAAACTGTGAGAGATTGTGAGGAGCTCCAGAGGAATCTCTTGACACTGGGGGAGTGGGCAAAACAGTGGCAAATGAGCTTCAACATTAGTAAGTGCAGAGTGATGCATGTTGGGGCAAAAAAAACCAATTACATTTATAAAGTGATGGGGTCTGAACTCTTTGCAACAAACCAGGAAAGGGACCTTGGTGTCCTGGTGTCAACCCAGTGTGCCTCAGCAGTGAAAAAAGCAAACTCAATGCTAGGGATCATTAGGAAGGGTATAGAAAATAAGTCAGCAAGTGTCATTTTCCCTCTTTATAAATCTAATGGCATAGTTTGCCAGGCGTTGCCTGGCTGTTGGAAGATTTTTCTTTAGGTAATGTTTGTAAAAAAGAGGTGAGTCTGTAATTGTTAATTTTTAAATGTTTATTCATGTACAATTTTTTAATGTTGTTATTTGTTAAATAGATTGGGTTTTTTTGATAATTCAAAGTAATTGCAACTTGTATTTTGTAGTTTTTCTAATGTATTTTTGAATATTTCTTTTAACATATGTTACACAATTTTTTTATGAAAATATATATATTAACATTTTAAATTGAACCATAAACATTTTTAAATCATTTTTAAATTATTTATAATTTTAACTATATACATTTATTGAAAAGATAATCTGTTGATTGATTGTTTCTTCGTTGTTTTCATAATCTGCAAAAAATAAAAAACATATATTCAAATATATATTATAAACTTTTTGTTTAGGCTTATATTTTAAATTTACTTACCTTTACATAGTTTAGATTTGCATTGATGTTTTATTTTGAATGTCTGTAAAAAAGAGATTAATTTAGTATAGTTATTGTTTTCAATGAATGTAATGTTTTTTTCTTTTATTTTCATTTTTTTTAAATAATTTTTTTATTATAATTATTTTTAGATTTTTTTAAAGGTAATTGTTACTTACCTTCAAAGCTGATATTTGTTGCTTGTTTTTGGTTTCTGATGTAAATCTGTCCTATCTGTAAAATAGACAAAATACATTGTATTATTTTGTAACACTAATGGAGAAGTGTGTTCTAAGGATTGAGTCATTTACCTGGTGTTTGTTGATTATGGTTATTTTTTATATTTATGAAATGATTTAGCATTAGCAGTGCTAATGGTACGTTGAATTTCCTTGGAGGGTTTTGCATTATTAGAAGATGTCTATGGATGATGTCATCGATTGGAATTATTGTTGCTTTATTGTTCCTGATATTTTCTTCTTTTTTAGTTTCTTCATTTGTGTATATTTTTTGTTGTTGAAAGATATTTGAGTTATTGTTTCATTTTCTGTTTTTTGTTTGTTATTGATTTTTTCAATTGTTTGTTATGGTTATCAACTGGTATGTTACTGTAATCTTCTTCTTTGTGTTTAGAAATTGTGCCTTGTTGTTCATTTATTATTATTATTTTGTTTTGGTGTTGTATTCTCTAATTTTTTATTATTAATTTTTTCAATTATTTCTTCCAGTTCCTTATTATGGTTTTTATAGTTCTTGTCCTTATCATTTTTAATTGTTGGCTGTGGAATTATTTCTTGTTTTGTTACTATTGGGATTTCTTTCCATGGTAATATTTGTTTTCTTCTTTCAGTTTGGGTTTCTTTCCATGCTAATTTTTGTATTTCACTGTGATCTCCTGGTTTGTTTTTTGAAATGTTGCATTGTGGTTCATCTATTATTTTATTTTTATTTTCTATTTGTCTAATTTTATTCTTATTAATTTGTTCAAGTATTTCTTCCAGTTGTTTGTTTAGGTCTTCAGAGTTGTTGTCCATTTCATTTGTCAGTTTTTGCTGCGTTATCCTTTCTTTCTTTCTTACAATAGGGATTTCTTTGTTTTTTAATTCTTGTATTTCATTTTTATTTTTTTGTTTGTCTGTTGAGATGTTGGATTTTGGTTCATTAGTGATTGGTCTGTTGTTTTCTTTTTCTATTTCTGTTATTTTTTTTTATTTTAAAAAATCAATTATCTCTTGAAGTTGTTTATTTGTATTTTCAGATATGTTGCTATCTTTTTCATTTTCTATTTTTGCATTTGTACTTATTTCTGTTTCCCTCACTGTTTGTATTTGTTGTTTTTTGTTTTGCATTTTATTTTGCATATTTTTTGTCTTTTTTATAATTTTTATTAATTTTTTCAAACAAATACAAAAATACAAAACAATACATCATAAAATATATAATACACAAAAATAACTAGCATACCAGATAATCGGCCTAATACATTTTTATGTCTAACTCTTCCTAAAATTCTTTATTTATTAATACCACTAAAACCATTTCCCATTAAGCAATTCAATAATATTTTGGATTAGAAGCAACTATCAAAAACAAAATTACACATACATTACACCCAGTGTTTATTTATACTGTCCTGGAGAACTCAGAATGTCTCATTATTTTACTTCCAGAAACTACTTTGATCAGGTACAGGTCTATTTCTTTCAGGACCCATAAGTGAGTGCTCCACAAAGGGCTTCCAAATATTCCAAAATCTATTCTCTTTCAAATTACCCTTTTTTTCTTTTATTTCCCATGTCAATTTATCATTCAATGCTAAATTCCACATTTCTTTATACCATTCTTCAGTCTGTATAATTACATCATTTTTCCAATTTCTACAAATACATTGTCTACCTGTTGTAAGCATTATTTCTAACAACTCTTTCTCATCCTTGTTTAAATTAATAGCATCCACATCTGTTAGCATAGTGGAACCTGACCCCAGTTTAATTCTCTTACCCATTATTTCACCAATCTCTTTTTCAACTCTTTTCCAAAAATCTTTTACCACAGTACAACTCCACCACATGTGTGCATACGTTCCTATTGTATCTTTACATCTCCAACACAATTTATCCTTATTATTATCAATTTGATGTAATCTCACTAGGGTCAGATACCACCTCCACAACATTTTATAGTTATGTTCCTTTATTCTAACTGACATAGTCCTCATTATCCTCTTTTTCCATTTTCTTCTCCATATGTCATTATCTATCTTTACATTCGAATCTTGCTCCCAACTTAATTTCAAATCCTCCTGTGGGTCACCCTCTTTATTTAATAATGCATATAATTTACTAACTAACCCTTTAATATTTTTTTCTCCCTTTCTAATTTTTAAAATCAGGTCCTCAAATTCTGTTCTTTCTCTTTCCAATTCACATTCTCTCAAATATTTGCTATTCCAGTTATTAATCCTCATTATCTGAAACCAATTCATTTTTAATTGCTCATACAAAGTTGTCCTTCTAGCAGTATCTCTACAAATCTGTATCCAGTCATTCAACAGGAAAATTTCATTCTTATCCTATACTTCTTTTACTTCATTATCCATCTTTTTAAGGAAACTCGCCATATCTGACAATTCCAAAATCGGAGAGATGTTCGGGGCCAAATCCTTCTTTACTTTTTTCCATACACTCATTAATCATTTCATCATAGTGTTTTTAGTTACTACCTTTCCCACATTACCTCCTATAAAGATCATATTACCTATATGTCTATAGTCCTTCATCTCAATTTCTTCCCAAATTGCTTTTTCCTTTGCCAAGATCTTCACAACATTCTTAACTTGAAACACTCGGTAGTATACCACCAAATTTGTCATTCCCAATCCGCCTTCTTTCTGAGGTAAATACCATGATTTTTTTTGTAATCTGGACTTCTTTCCATTGTTACAAAGATCATTAAAAAGTTTTTGAAACTCCTTGATTTCCTTATCTTTCAATTGAATTGCTAATGCATCAAATAAAAAATTAATTCTAGGCAACAGCATCATTTTGATAAGTGCAATTCTCCCAAACCATGACAGTTTCAACTTTTGGAAACTTTGTATTCTACTTTTAATTTCCGTTTTCAAAGTGTCATAATTCAATTTTTTAATCTCTTCCAATCTATTTGATATAATTATTCCCAAGTATTTCAATTTATCTTCAATTTGAATGTTACCCGTTCCCTTTATCTTCTTCTGATCTTCTTCTCCCATTATTTCAGATTTATCCCAATTTACCTTCAACCTGGTAATGTCCTCAAAGTCCTTTAAATGTGCTCTAATTCTATCTATTACCTTCTCAGGATGTTTTACAATTATTAAGGTGTCATCTGCATACATACTTATCTTGTTATTCATAATCCCCATAATTTTTCATCCTCTCTTAAAGCTTTTGCTAATATCTCCATTGCCATAATAAACAATATTGGGGATAAAGGACAACCATGTCTTGTACCAGCCTTTAATTTTACCTCATCAGTAACCTCATCATTTACTCTAACAGTAGCTGTTCCTTGCTGATATAATTGATCAATTATCCTTCTACATTTATCCCCAAATCCATAACATTTGATTATTTCCTTAATTGAAATCCATTGTAAAGAATCGAATGCCTTAAAAATATCCAAGGATATTAATCCCACTTTCTCTTTTGTTTGACTCACCATATCTATTAAATCTACTACTCTTCTAGTCAAATCCGCCATATGTCTCCCTTTCAAGAAGCCCACTTGATCAACATTTATATAATTACCCATAAAATTGTTTAAGCGATTGGCCAATATTGCTGTGAAGATCTTGGCATTCAATTCAATTCAATTTTAAATTTATACCCCGCCCTACTCAGCACAAGGCCGACTCACGGCGGCATTACAACATTTTAAGGGTACAGTATACAATAAAAATACAATAAGCAATCCATATATCCATACAGCAGGACAATATAACAATATAATACATAAATAATCAGTACTCAATAATAACATAAGATTAATCACAATATAAAATACTAAATTAAAGCTACAATAACAATAACCAACAAAACAGGAATTCGGAGTCCAGATCACACTCCCCAAAAAGTCCAGAACTCAACGCTGCAAATGGGAACAACAGTCAATGTCCATGTGGCAAAAAGTGTCCCCAGGAGGCACAATGGCATCCCTTCCAAGGTCCTCTGAGTGATCTTGGTTTATCAACGAGATTGGTCTGTAGGATTCTACTTTTTCTAAGTTGTTTCCAGGTTTTGGCAACAGTATAATTGTGGTCCTGTACCATGAAGTTGGAATTTGCCCACCATCCAATATATAATTATATAATTTTACCAACTTTGGTACAACTATATCTTTAAATTCCTTATAAAAATCAGCAGGCAATCCATCTTCCCCAGGAGCTTTCCCTAACTTCAAGCCCGCAATTACCTCTTTTACTTCCTTTTCTGACACTTGTTCTTCCATTCTTTCTTTATGTTCCTGTTTTATTCCACTATTTGTTTCTCTAATTGCTTTTTAAGCTTCTCCACATCTATTTCTTTTTTTGCATATAAGGCTTGATAAAATTCTTTCACAATTTTACATTTATCTTTAATCTTATTACATCTTATTCCTTGTTTATTAATCAAAACTCCATTTCCCTTTTTTCCCTCTTATCTTTTGCTGCTTTTGCTAGTAATTTTGAGTTTTTATTACTATATTCAAAATACTCTCTTTTTAAATAAACCAAATCTCTTTTCACCATTTCCATATCTTTGCCTACCAATTCAGCCTTCAATCTTTGAAAATTAATGAAAATCTTTTTATCCTTTGTCTTTGAATGTTCCTCCTGAAGCCGCTTTATCTCATTTTCAATTTTATCCTGTGCTGACTTATATTTTTTGTAATTATTACTTGTCAACTTAATACATTCACCTATAAAAACTGACTTCATGGCATCCCAGACCATATTGAAATTTACCTCACCATTATCATTCTATTGCCAATTTTCCTTCCAACTCTCCATAATTTATTCTTTACACATATGATCTTTAAATAAGTTAACGTCATATCTCCAGCTCCTTCTCAATCTACTTTCACTCTGTAACTTCAGTTCCAAAACCACCTTAGCATGGTCTGATTCCTTAAAAATTCCAACTTCAATCTTCTCCAAAATTTTGACCATGTTTTCAGTTACGAATATATAATCAATTCTAGAGTATGAGTCATGTACCTGTGAAAAGTAAGAATATGCCCTTTCTAACCCCTTAAGCTCTCTCCAAGAATCTTTCAAACCTAAAACAGCCATCCAGATATCCAAAGTTCGTCCTTTAATCCCTTTTCCACATCTTGATATATTCGTGCAATCCAAATTTGATCTTACTAAATTAAAATCACCAGCCACAATCATCCTTGTTGTTTTTTCTTTGATCAAAATTTTACGCATTTTTTCTAAAAATTCAACTTGATGATCATTTGGGGCATATATGTTCACCAAAGTTATTTGCTCATCATTATTTTCCCTTTTACTATCAAATATCTAACCTCTGAATCCGAAATGCTATTTGTTATCTCAAACCCCAGCCTAGTCAAGATCAAAATTGCAACTCCTCTTGCTTTTGATGTACCATATGACTTTTCATAGTGTTGCATCCATCCTAAAAAAAATGTTTGAATCTTGAGATTTTTGATGAGTTTCCTGTAAAAAGACTATGTCCGGCCTATCTTTCCTCAAAGCTGATTCTGTCCTCCTCCTCTTAATCTGAGATCCTGTACCTTTTACATTCCATGTTAACACTTTAATGGCCCTCATAGTTTAATTTGCTGCCCTCTTCCACCGCTTCTGAGTTCTCCATTGGACGTGCTACCTACTAACCCACAATAATTACAAAAAAAACTTAAAACAAAAAATACCCATTTTCAACCTCCCCACTTTCTTCTTCGCAAAAACGAAGTCGCCTTCGTCTTCCAAAGAGGGGAGGGGAGAACGTGTAAGATGTGCATGGAAGTTACCGCTCTAGCGCATCTTCCCCATTATAAGAACAAATTTATAAAAGGATCTTCCCCTGTAAAAATTCTTAATTTCGCACCTTTCCCCTTCTAGGCTTCCCTTGACCCTTCCTCCACCACAATCAATGATAGTTCATCCTCTGCTCCACCTGGTTGATCTCCTCCTGCTGTGCCACCTCGTCTGCTCCAGCATAGTCCCTTCTTATACCTCCCGACTCCAGCAGATCTTTCCTTAATGCCACCCAATCATTTGAACCCGCCTTGACCAAATCAATTAAAGACAAATGCTCCAACGCATCAGTCCTTTCATCAATCACATGCATTTTTCTATCATGAAAAAATCTTAACTGTTGTGGAAATTGCCAGTTATATTTTATCCCTTTTTTCATCAACAGCTTTGTTACAGGTTTCAGCTTATATCTCCAGCCATGTTCCTTAATAGAAATATCATTGTATACCTCCACATCACACCCATCAATTTTCAGAGTGCCAGAACCAGCCTGTTTTTAAAAAGCCATTACCTTCAACTTATCTCCCCAATTTGCAAATTTAACCAAAACATTTCTTTGGACATCTTTTCCCCTTCTCGGACCCACTCTGTAGACACTTGCAATATCCTCTTTAACAAAATCTTTTCCCATGTTCAAATTATTTAACCAATCAACAATTCTATCCCTTAGATGGTCTGGCGTTCTTACCATCATATGGCGAATCACAATATTCTGTTTTCTCATCAATTCTTCCATCACATCTATCCTTTTTTCATGCTCATCAGCTTTCATCTTAGTCTCCTTCACCTCTTCCTGTATCCCTTTTATTTCCCCTTGCATCTCTTTCACATCACCCTGCATCAGTTTAACATCTCCCTCTATCTTTTGGAAATTTAAATCAACTTTTTTAGACAAATCAATAAACATTGTAGCTAATTTGTCCTGTTTTCCCAAGATTTCATTTTTATCTTTCACCCTTGCTTCTTCCACCCTTTCAAATTTCTGGAGCAATTTACCAAGTTCAACCATTATTTGAGTCTGATCAAATGCCGTAGGTTCAGGTGATGGTGATGATAATGAGGGTGCTTCCGCAGCTGACAGTTTGTCTCTCTTCTTCGGTTTCACCACCACCTCCTCCTCCTCATAGTCACCACCACCACCTCCTCCTCATAGAATGGTTTTGGCAAATTCATCTTTCTGGCACAATTTTAAAAAAGCAGTTAAAGTTGTTTCTTGAGGATTATCTGCGACACTTGTTGCTGTTTCAGGAGTAAAAAATACTCTTTGGCCATTTTCTAGGTGTACACTTAGATGTAGTACTGTTGGATGTCTATCATGTATCATGTACGTGGAAGCCTAGAATGTGCCAAAAACCCTCATTAGTACTAATGTACCTTCCACATTGGTACTGTAAAATCTCATCGTTTTTGTTGTTGTTTCTAATATCATAAATGGCCATGTCACTGCCTTTATTTATATATTTGCACACATACTTTATTGATTTAACAGTATTACAATATTCAACATTAATGTGTGCCTTGAATATTTTTGGTAGTAGAGGACAGTATGGTACTATCCAACTGTTGTCTATTACTATTTCTCCTTGTGTCTTCATTTTTATTTTTGTTGTGTACCCTCCATCCTCTACAGAACGTCTTCTGTATTGTGGGTATCCATCCTCTGAAGTTTGTGTTTCTTTCAGTAATGCTCTGGGACATCTTTTGGTGCAGGTTTTTTCTTTCATGCATGGTGCTTGTGGGTTAAGAAGACCACAGTATCTGACCCCAGTGAGGTTACATCAAATTGATAATAAGAAGGATAAATTGTGTTGGAGATGTAAAGATACAATAGGAACGTATGAACACATGTGGTGAAGTTGTATTGTGGTAAAAGATTTTTGGGAAAGAGTTGAAAAAGAGATTGGTGAAATAATGGGTAAGAGAATTAAACTGGGGTCAGGTTCCACTATGCTAACAGATGTGGATGGTATTAATTTAAACAAGGATGAGAAAGAGTTGTTAGAAATAATGCTTACAACGGGTAGACAATGTATTTGTAGAAATTGGAAAAATGATGTAATTATACAGACTGAAGAATGGTATAAAGAAATGTGGAATTTAGCATTGAATGATAAATTGACATGGGAGAAAAAAGAAAAAAGGGTAATTTGAAAGAGAATAGATTTTGGAATATTTGGAAGCCCTTTGTGGAGCACTCACTTATGGGTCCTGAAAAAAATAGACCTGTACTGGATCAAAGTAGTTTCTGGAAGTAAAATAATGAGACATTCTGAGTTCTCCAGGGCAATGTAAATAAATACTGGGTGTAATGTATGTGTAATTTTGTTTTTGATAGTTGTTTCTAATCTAAAATATTATTCAATTGCTTAATGGGAAATGGATTTAGTGGTATTAATAAATAAAGAATTTTAGGAAGAGTTCCTGAATAAGGTTAGAGATTAACTACTAAGTCATAATTAAATGATTATTTTTTTAAGGAGGTTTTAATGCATTTGAAATATAAAGATAGACATAAAAATGTATTAGGCCGATTATCTGGTATGTTAGTTACTTTTGTGTATTATATATTTTATGATGTATTGTTTTGTATTTTTGTATTTGTTTGAAAAATTTAATAAAAAGAAGAAGAAGAAGACCACAGGGTCCATGAACCATGTTTTTCTTTTCTATGGCATGCAGTTCAATGTCTTCATTTTTGTTGGGTATTTTAGCAGATATTATTTAATCAATTTCAGTGGGATGTATTTTGCTTTTTAGCCATATCAAGTTGTGAGAATTTGGCAACCCACGTTTCTGCCATTCAATCATGTACGTCCAACAATTACATTCACCAAATATCTGATTTTTTGTAATAAGATTAATTAATTGTGTTTGTTTTTGTCTGAACACTCTTGAAATTAGGTCATGTCTGTCATTAGATGTTTCATCATTTCTGAGGTAATTTTTATCTCAGGCCATGTTGGGTTACATGTAAATGTTATAAATAAGTCTGGTCTTCCATGTTTCCTTACATAGGTCATAGCATCCTGAGTATATTCATGCATATGCCTTGGGCTTCCGGTATATGTTGCTGGCAGTATGATCAGTGTCCCAACGTTTGTTAGGTTTCTATCTTGTGCCACAGCATCTTTTAAATGAATGTATTGTTCTGCTCTGTGTGTTTTTTGGTTTGTTCTAATGTAAAGTAGTCTTTCACTCTCTATTTTTGCATACATATCCACAACAAACTGATTTAACAATTTTCTACAGTGGATTATGTGGTTTTGTTCTTCATTTCTAATCATTAGAATGTAGGAGTAGTAGTGCATGGCTGAAATTTTTTTCTCAGTTTCCTTGCCTGTTTTTGGATCAATGCGTTTCAAATTAAAATGATATCCATCCTCACCATATGGGAAAAGTATAGGATACTGAAGAGCATCATAGGAGCAATGTGTTTCTGATATACGTTGCAGTTTTTTGTCATGTCGTTTAAGTATCATATCTCTGGGATGGAAAGTGTCTCCAGAAATTAGTGCTGCGACTTCATTTGTTTCTGGAGCATTGTACCGTCGTATATGCTCTCCTGTTGGAGTTTTGTCTGCAGCTATGACAATTTGGTATTCATTGATTGGCATGTTCTGCATTGCATTTTGGAAAGTGCAGATGAGATTATTGTGTTCATGTAACATTCTTTGTATACTTAGTACAATACGTTGTTTTGTTCCTTCAATGTATGTACATCGTTGTGCTGTTTCTTTTTCCTCATCTCCCATGAAATAAATTTGCAGGAACTTTGGTTCTTCTTCTGGTAGTGGTAGTAGTGAACCAATATTGTGGTAAATCTGACCTTGAATTGTGAATGTTGGATTGAATCCTTTGTGTTGTATAATGGCTGTGGCTCCAAATGAAGTCATTTGAAAACATGAATTGTATTTTGCAGGCGCACCCCCCAAGAAAGGACTCAGACACCGGTATAAGTGGATAACGGCATTGGGCCACATTTATTGATTCATGCCCTAGTCCGAATTATAAATTTCAATTGGTACTCAGCCAATTATAATTCTTAAGGCAAGCAGGCCGCAGTAACACTGGTAAGGTTCCTCCCAAATTGCCAATAGCAATTGGCTACAATGTATCCATTTGTATCAATTTGTTTGTTTACAACAAACAAATTGTTGACCGTAGTCAATAAACTATCTACTGACCCCACCCTCTGACGTGTATCCGTAAAATCACGGGGTGATGCATGCTGAAGAGCTCCTGCCATCACCCCATTGCCTGGTTCGTTGTTGACCGGACAACGTTAACCAACTTGTACCTATCTAGTGTTGGCCAGTCAATTGCGAACCTGCCGGATACCTGTGGGTCATAAATATTTACCTTACCAGTGCTACCCGCCCATGTGACCAAAGTCAATAGCAAAGCCCCTATATCAAACCATAGCAACAGTGTGGGATGGGCAAAAAAGCCAGAACCAGGAAGCCAATTGTAGGTTCCAGCCAAAAATTCCCACCCGGCCCCAAAGCGACCAAAATATCACACTGTTCACTAGGGAGGGGGTGGAGGGAAAAACTTCTCCTCTCCGTCGCTTTCGCAAAATGGCAGCTCGGCTGCCTCATGGCCACCCCTTTTAAAGAGGGGTGGCCACGCCCCCCTAACTACCCAGATGTCTGAGTCCGGGTGGGGGGGCGCAAAGAGCATGGCGGCCATTTTGGCGCCACGCTTTCATTGCAGGCGCACCCCCCAAGAAAGGACTCAGACACCGGTATAAGTGGATAACGGCATTGGGCCACATTTATTGATTCATGCCCTAGTCTGAATTATAAATTTCAATTGGTACTCAGCCAATTATAATTCTTAAGGCAAGCAGGCCGCAGTAACACTGGTAAGGTTCCTCCCAAATTGCCAATGGCAATTGGCTACAATGTATCCATTTGTATCAATTTGTTTGTTTACAACAAACAAATTGTTGACCGTAGTCAATAAACTATCTACTGACCCCACCCTCTGACGTGTATCTGTAAAATCACGGGGTGATGCATGCTGAAGAGCTCCTGCCATCACCCCATTGCCTGGTTCGTCATTGACCGGACAACGTTAACCAACTTGTACCTATCTAGTGTTGGCCATTCAATTGTGAACCTGCCGGATACCTGTGGGTCATAAATATTTACCTTACCAGTGCTACCCACCACACGGGGAGGCATCCATGATGACTCACCACCACCACCCCCCAAGACCATCAGCTCGGTCGCCAGGCCTGCTTGCAGCGCACCCAGAACGAGGTACATACCTCTAACCGACAGGTGGACCCCTTCGCCTGCCTACCAGCAAAAATTTTGTGTAAGCCTAACACCCGGTCTCCAATGGCCGTCTCACAGCCGTGCTCAGAACAGGATGGAGCCAGAGCCCCGTCCACTGACTGCCGGGACAGTCCGAACTAGGGAGATCCACATCTCCCCTAAATTGGTGTCTCGGCACGATGTTAGACCATAGTGACCTATGTAAGCCATACGTGATACAAAATGCCAGGTCACAGCCCCTCGACGGTTTAGTAACGGCAGTGATCCGTATAAGATCGCTGCCGCCGAGGTACCTGTAAAACATCGGGCGGTCCAGCATTGCTGTCAGACAGCAGGAATGGCCACAGTTCCCACACCCATGTGCCGCGCATACCATACCATAGCATACGTGCGGATGCACACAGCCCAGCCGGGGTCCACTCTCTGTCGTTGCAGCATATACTGCTGCCCAGTGTACATAGCTGCGGCCCACCAGCCCCCTGCCACCGGTGTGTTGAGACCCCTAGGATCTGTAAAAGAGGAGAAAAAAGGTGAAGGACATAACTAGGTACTCGTACAGTGAGGGGACGTACATATCTGAAATTGCGCGTAGACGCATATCCACCTCAGAGTACCCCAAACGTAGCCGCGATCAACGCGACGCCTATCTTAAGTAAATGGTGCCAAAATGGGCCCCACACCACGAAACGCGGCACCGGTCACCCTCAGGGACTTTACTATGGTAAGGGTAGACCCCTCCCGGTGGCAGAAAACAGGCTGGGGCGCGCAGCAGGCACTGTCGAAAATTCATGTAGGGCACCAACCGGACAGATGTCTCAAAAGCATCGTAGCAATATACACCACTGCCTACACCGTGCTGAATAACCTGTGAGGACCGCTTCCCCACTCGAGCCCACTCATGTGTGACAGAGGCATCTTCGAGTTCCAGTGCCCTACGAGACACATCCGTCTTACACAGGTGGCACCAACTCTGGCACCCACCCACTGATGCGGAGCGCTCCAAAAAGGCTACCGTGGTAGCTGTGTGGCCAAGAGCCACCTCACACCTATCTGTACATAAGTAACGCCAGCCTCGTGCAAGGTGGGTCGGAAACTCTGGGAACAGGGGCGACATGTGTACGGGCGGCAGACACATTCCCGTGTCCACCCCTCCAAAACATGTCGTATACGGAAATCATTTGTGCTGTCAGCAGAGCCCCTCACTTTGGCCATGATGCCAGCGCTGACAGCCTGGATGCTATGGTGCGGGGAGCTAGGCCCTGACTGTGTAGGTAGACCATAAATTGAAGAACGTGTGTAACTGGAATGGGCCAAATCTCGGGCAACCGGAGTTGCGCACAAAACGCCTTAAATTGACTGAATGCATGGTGAGACGCCTTACGCGTGCGGGGCGCCAGCGACATGCCGATCGCTCGGTTCACCTATCCTTGCCAAACGTCCAAATCTCATCCGGGAGCGGCGAGGGGAAGTCCTCTGCGTCCGGAGCCAAGGCGCGGAACCGGGGGATCTGCAGGCGGGATAAAGCATCAGCAATATCGTTATTAATACCTGGCACATGTCTTGCCCTGAAGAGCACATTGAGGCGTAGGCTGCGCCACACAAACTGGCGAACTAAATCCATGACCCTGTGTGATTTAGATGTCTGGGAATTGACAATGTGCACTACCGCAGCATTGTCACACCAGAAATGAACCACTGAATTGGCCCACTCCTCGCCCCATTGCATCAAAGCTCCCAGTATCGGGAAGAACTCAAGGAATGTAAGATCGCGTAAACGATCCGTGCCCCTCCAAGCTGGAGGCCATCGGCCGTGGGCCCACCTCCCCTCAAAGTAAATCCCATAACCCAGGGACCCCGAGGCATCCGACTGAACCTGGAACCTAGGGGAAACCAAAAGGTCAGATCTCCAAAATGACACCCCGTTGAAGTCCCTAAGGAACTTAAGCCAAATCAACATGTCAGCCCTCATGCCCTTGTTCAGTCGGACCCTATGATAGCACCTGGATAGGCCAGTCATGGCGTCGCACAAGCGTCGAGCAAAAGCTCTGCCAGGCGCGACCACCCTGCAGGCGAAGTTAAGGTGACCATGGAGAACCTGGAGCTCACGAAGCGACACCTTGCGTTTGGCCAAAAGACCAAAATCAATGCAGTGATCCGGGTAACCTTGTCCATGGGTAACCTGGATGCCTGCAAGACCGTGTCAATTTCAATACCCAGAAATGTGAGCTTAGTTGATGGGCCCTCGGTCTTTTCGGGCGCTAAAGGGACACCGAGTTCCTGCATTAGCGTCTGAAATGTGTTGAGGAGACGCGTGCACATGTCCCAGCCCCGTTCACCCCCGAACAAGAAATCATCGAGGTAATGGGCTACAGACCGAGACCCAGACCTGCGAACAAAGGCCCACTGAAGGAAAGTACTAAAACGTTCAAATGCTGAACAGGAAATAGAGCAGCCAAAAGGCATGGCTTTATCAACATAAAATTTTCCCTGAAATTTAAAACCCAATAACTCAAAGTCACCCGGGTGCACAGGCAACAAACGGAATGCCGACTTAATGTCACATTTTGCCAAAAGTGCACCCGGGCCACAAGAGCGCACCATGCGCAGGGCCTGGTCGAATGATGTATACCTGACCAAACAAAGGTCATCAGGAATGGTATCATTGACCGAATGGCCCGCCGGGTATGACAGATGGTGAATTAAACGAAACTCCCCAGGGGTCTTTTTGGGCACCAACCCTAAAGGGGAAACCTTCAGATTGGGAAAGGATGGCATGGGAAAGGGGCCAGCAACCCTACCTGCATTAACCTCCTTAGCAATACTTAGGGCGGCCACCTCCTCCCTGCCCTTAAGGGAAAGTAAATTAGGGGCATCTTGGGGGCACCGCTCCCCCCTAAATGGGATGCGGAAACCGAACTGGAAACCCTCGATGAGGTACCTAGCATCCTCCCTCCTCGGGTGAGTTGAGAGCCATCGCTCCAACATAACCACATTAACCGGGGAGGGGGCCTTTTGAGTGACCAGCTCCATCAGCGGCAGGTCTGCCCGCTCCTTGTCCACCTCTACCTCTGCCCCGTGACCCACCGGCTCGCGGACACGCAGCAGCGGCGTGGGGGCCAGCGCAAGAGGGACACTCATGCTTGTATTGGCACCGTTTTCTATTGCATGCACCATTGGCCGAGAAGCTCCAACACAGCAGGCGGGCTGGAACCCCCTGCCCCGCCAGCTGGCGGGGGGCCTGAGTTGGAGCAGCTCGCTGGACCGCATGTCCACAATGGTACCTCTCCCCAGGCGCCGGGCGCGTGGGGGTCATATACAAAAGCCACAGCTTCTGACAGGGCTCATCCCACCTCATCTCTGGGTGTAGGGGCACTCTCATTCGAAATTCCTCATCGTAAGCCATCCATGATGGGCCAGGAAAATCCACCATTGCCCTGTAAATATTGTCCAAATATTGGACCATAGGAATGGCCAGGTCAGGCCGAGCCCTGAGATACACCGCCATATATATGAGATATGCGGGTAACCAGTTAGCCCATGTACGTGGTGGCTTGCGACAATGAGACAGCTCTTTATCCTTCTCATCCTGCCCCTCCTTCTCTTCCTTAGTGGGTTCCCTGTTCAATAGGGAGAAAATATCTACGTACTCCCCCCGCCAAATCTTTTCCCTTGTGGCCTGAGCCAAATGATCACCGAGGGGCAAGGAATACCCGGCTGTCGGCAATGCCGACACCGGCACGGTATTGATACGGGGCATCATGAGAGGGGCCTGGACCGTCCCTGCGACGCCCGTTGCAGTCCCAGGTGCAGAAACCCCCCCACCTAATATCACACCAGTATGAGGCCAAGCTGCACCCGGGTAAGCCAGGAACTGATGCCCTCCCGCCCCGACATTACAAGGCCATGGCCACTGGAACCCCTCCCCAGAAGTGGAGTGTGATGTGGGCACATTAGCTTGAACCTGATACACACTGGGTGCACCCCCGTGGGCCGCCCCCACTGGGGGTTCCGGCCCACGGCGGGCGTCGGAGCTCACGACCGAGATCGAGCTCTGAGGACACTTCCGACCACTACCTGACTGTAGTGCCTGCTGTACGGGGAGCTGCGAGGCCGCGGCGGGCACCGGCCTATGCGCCTCAGCAACTCGACCCGACTGGCCGCCTGCTGAAGGTGGCCGGCTGCCGCGGACACCTGCTGACAAAAAGGGGGCCCCAGATGGCAATGCCGCCCCCCCCCCAATGGGGTTATTGGTTATCCCCAGGGATGCCTCTAGCGCCGCCACGCGGGCCAGTAGTGCATCCACTGTCGCAGATCCCCCTGCATAAAGGGGGCCAGGTGGGCCGGACGGCCCGCTGGGCAATGGCCCAGGGCTCCTGGCTTGAGAGCCCGGCCCTGAGTAGGGCCATGCCCAAAACTCCGGCCCATGAGGGGCCAGGGGGAGGCCCTGCTGTGCACCCGCACCAGGCCCTCCCCCCTGCTCGAAGCCTATGGCCGGTAAATGCGGGCCGGGGGCCGAAGCCCCGACTGTGCCAGGCCCGCCCCTTTGCTCGAAGCCCATGGCCGGCAACTGCGGGCCGGGGCCCGGAGCCCCTGTAGGGCCGGTCTGAGGCTGGAGAGCCGCGGGCCACGGCCTGAGCTGCCCCTTCCCACCGGTCCCGGTGGGTGCCTCCATTAAGGGGTCCTGTTGGGGAGGCGCAGCTGCGGTCCTCCGACCCGGCTGCTGCCTCCTAGTCAGGCGAGCCGAAGTCGCCATAGCCTTCTTTTTAGGAGGCATATCAAGGCGGATCCCTTCCCAGGGATCGGAACAATGACTGGGAAGCCGAAGAATAAGCAGCGAAAAGCGCGCTAAGCGTCCTGCCACCAAAAACGGCTTCCCCGAAAAGGCGAAGAGCGACGGAGCAAAACTTCTCCTCTCCGTCGCTTTCGCAAAATGGCAGCTCGGCTGCCTCGTGGCCACCCCTTTTAAAGAGGGGTGGCCACGCCCCCTAACTACCCGGATGTCTGAGTCCGGGTGGGGGGGCCCGCAAAGAGCGCGGTGGCCATTTTGGCGCCGCGCTTTCATTCTAATATTCTTTAAGAAATGTTTAGAATCTGGTGTTACTCCACTGGTATATTCTATCAGTTCTTGTGGTGGCATTTGGTGCTGTATTCTAATATTACCATCTTTACAACATAGTGATTTGGTTTCTGATTTAAATTTTCTGGTTTGGCAGAAATGGCAAATTGTGTCTAGATTACCAATCTGTAAATTTGCATTTTCTGAATAATTAGTTTCTGGATCATAGGAGAAGGCAGCCATTTTAATGTTAATTTCTTAGCTTTACTTCTCTCTTTTCGTATTGCTCTTGTCTTTTTATTCTGTTCTAATCTCATATCATGTCTCTTTGTGCTTTCATTTGTCCTTGATGTACTATCAATTTCTCTATGTTCTGTTAACATGGCCTCATGTTCCTGAGAAGATGTTTGTTCTGTCTTTTGTGCATATTTCTTTCTGCATTTAATACGTTTTTCTTCCCTTTCTTGTGTTGTTTCTTGTGTTGTTTCTAGTTTTCTTTTCAATCTTTCGCTTGTTCTTTGTGCTATATTTACATTTTTTTGGCATTGTTATTTTCAATTGTAATAAACTATTAATATATGGGCATATATTATTATTATGAATTCAGTAGTGAAACATTTGTTGTATATTGTCGTTGTTGTAGGCAAAGTATTTTCGTGAAATATGTGTCACTTCAGTCAGTAGTTCGTTGTATTTTTCACATAAGAATTACTTTAATTTTTTATTGAGGCAATTATTTTTATTCAAAATATTTTTATAATCTGAATTATAAGTAATTTTTTGCGTTATTGTAATGTTAAGTATTGTGCTTTGTTCTTGGTGATTTCAGTCAAGAATTGTTGGTCCGTAATTTAAATGTTTTTTTTTTAATTTTCTTCAAGTCCTGCAGCATATAAATTTGAATATTTGTGTCAAAATAATTTTTTGTAGTAAGTATGCTGTAATACATAATGTAGTGTGCTCCGTAATTTCTTCAGGTGCTATTGTGCACAATTGTAACGGTTATTTAACCCATTTACTGTGTGTGGTATTTAATTTTGTTGAAGAGCTGTAAGATAGTTGTTTTTTTGTCTAAAACGTGTAGCATATAGAGTTGAATAACTTTGGGAAGGGTTTTTTTCCCCCATTTTAACTGTTCAAGTAGTAAATGAAGTTTGCTCCGTAATTATCTTTAGGTGCAATTGTACATAACCATGATGGTTATTTCTCCTCAAAACTCTGAGGGATTTCTTTTTTTTTATTTATTAAATTTTTTGACAGACATACAAAAAAAAAAGAAAACAGTAACAATACAATACAATAATAACTCGAAAATAACATCAACGCAATATTAACTCACATTCATAGAGGCTGGCACCTAACAATACTTGAGCTAATTATTTTCCATATAACCATCATTATTAGATACCACAATATAGAATATTACACAATCAAACAATAAGAGCTTTCTGTGCTACCTCTATTATAGTTTTTTAGTACTTACAAATCACCCTGTGAATATGTACAATGCCCAGAGAGTTTAGTTTCTATTTTAAATCCAAAAACCTCTTTGAGATGGTACAGGTCCTGAACAATCATTTACTATGAGAGAGTGCTCCACGAACGGTTTCCATATATTCCAAAACCTATTCTCTTTTAAATTATCTCGTTTCACTTTAATCTCCATGTCAATTTGTCGTTCAATGCTAGACTCCACATTTCCTTATACCATTCTCCGATCTGTATATCTACATCGTTTTTCCAATTTCTAGCTATGCATTGTCTACCAGTAGTTAATACAATTTCCAATAATTCTTTTTCCTCCTTATCCAAACCCAAACCTTCCACATTTGTTAAAAGAATGGTACCTGACTCCAACTTAACGATTTTACCCAATATTTCACCAAACTCCCCTTCTATTCTTCCCCAAAAATCCCTTATTTTTTTACAACTCCACCACATATGTTCATATGTTCCATCAGTTTCTTTACATCTCCAACATAACTTATCTCTTTTATTATCCATCTGGTAAATCCTTAGTGGTGTCAAGTACCATTGCCATAACATTTTAAAATTATGTTCTTTAATTCTTACAGACATTGTTCTCATGATCCTCTTTTTCCATTTATTTCTCCATTCAACCTACCCAATTTTTATATTCAAATTTTGTTCCCACTTACGTTTCAGGTCTTCCTGTGAATCTTTATCCTTATTCAATATAGTATAAAGTTTGCTTACAAGACCCTTAATACCTCTTTCCCCTTTTCTAATCTTTATTACCAATTCCTCAAATTCCGTCTTAATTCTGTCTATCCCTATTTCTCTTTTATATTTTTTATTCCAATTATCCACCCTTAATTTCTGAAACCAATCCAAATTTAACTTCTCAAATATATTTTTTCTCTTAGTATCATCATCGCAAGCTTTCAACCAGTCCTTCAGTAAAAACACCCCATCTTTAACCAATATTTCCTTTTTTTCCTTATCTAATTTTATTGGGAAACACACCATATCAGTCAATTCCAAAATTGGAGAAAGATTTGGGACCATATCTATCTTTACCTTTTTCCACACTTCCATGAGACCTCTCATCATAGTATTCCCTTTATTCCCAAAAAAATCATATTGCCAATATTTCTATATTCTTTCATCTCCATTTGCTCCCAAATTGTCTTTTCTCTTGCCAAAATTTTCACAACATTCTTAATTTGAAATGCACGATAATATGCTAACAAATTTGGCATGCCCAGACCCCCTTCTTTCTGAGACAGATACCAGAGCTTCTTTGAAAGTCTAGATTTTTTACCTCCGTTACAGAAACAATTAAACATCTTTTGAAACTCATTAATTTCCTTCTCCTTCAAATGGATCGCTAGTGCATCAAAAAAAAAACTAATCTTTGGTAGCAATATCATTTTACAAATTGCAATCCTTCCGAACCATGACAGCTTCAACTTCTGAAACTCTTGTATTTTATTCTTGAATTCGGCTCTCAAGCTGTCATAGTTCAATCGTTTAAGTTCTTCTAATTTGTTTGAAATAGTTATCCCCAAATATTTCAACTTATCTTTAATTTGTATATTAAACACTTCCACTATCTTGTCCATCTCACCTACCCCCAAATTACACAACATCAATTCTGATTTATCCCAATTTATCGTTAGTCCAGTTATAGCTTCAAATACCTGTAGGTGATCTTTAATCCTGTCCATTACCAACTCCGGATGTTTCACCGTAAGCAATGTATCATCCACATACATACTCACTTTATTACCCATAATCCCTTCAATATTTAAATCATCCCTTATATCTTTAGCTAATATCTCCATTGCCATAATAAACAGGATAGGAGATAATGGACAGCCCTGCCTGGTACCTGCGTCTAAATTTACCACATCAGTAAGCTCCTCATTTACCCTAATCCTAGCATTGCCTTTTTGATATAATAAATCTATTACCCTATTAAATCTATCCCCAAACCCATAATTTTTAATTATTTCCTTAATTGAAGACCACTGTAATGAATCAAATGCCTTAAAAATGTCTAATGATAATAAGCCTACCTTTTCCTTTGTTTGATTAACATTATCAATTAGATCTAATACCCTTCTAGTCAGATCCGCCATATGCCGACCCTTTAAAAACCCAACTTGATCAACATTTATATATTCCCCCATAAAACTATTTAGACGATTAGCCAATATTGCTGTGAATATCTTGGCATCCTGGTTTATAAGAGAAATTGGTCTGTACGATTCCACTCTTTCCAGATTCTTACCAGGCTTTGGCAGTAGAACGATTGTAGTATTATACCATGAAGTTGGGATTGATCCTCCATCTAAAATGTAATTATATAGCTTCACCAATTTTGGAACCACTACTTCTTTAAATTCTTTATAAAACTCTGTCGATAATCCATCATCCCCCGGAGCTTTCCCCATCTTCAACCCGCTAATTGCCTCCTTAACCTCTTTATCACTAATCCTTTCCTCCATTTTCTCTCTATGTTCTTGTTTTATTCCATTCCCTAACTGTCTCTCCAATATCTTTTTGAGCCTCTCCAAATCTACTTCCTTTTTTGCATATAATACTTGATAAAATTCCCTAACAATTTTAAATTTATCTCTATTCTTATTACACCTTAAGCCTTGTTTATTAACCAATACCCCTATTTCTCTTTTTTCCCTTTTAGCCTTGGCTGCTCCTGCTAGTAGTTTTGAACTTCTGTTGCTAAATTCAAAGTATTCTCTATTTAAATAAATCAAATCTCGTTTAACTTTATCAATATCCTTACCCATTAATTCTGCTTTAAGTCTTTGTAATTTCGTGAGGATTTTTTTATCTTTACTTTTCGCATGCTCTTCCTGTAATTGCTTTATTTCTCTTTCTTTTTCTATCTGTTCTACTTTATATCTTTTATATTTAGAGCTCGGCAACTTTATGCTTTCCCCCCTAAAAACCGACTTCATGATATCCCATACAATATTAAACTTAACCTCATTATTGTCGTTCCACTGCCAGATTTCTTTCCAACTTTCTATAATCTGCTTTTTACACTTCTGATCTTTAAACAGATTAGGATCGTACCTCCAACTTCTTCCTCTTCGAATATCTTTTTGTATTTTCAATTCCAAATATACTTTGGCATGATCCGATTCCTTAATAATCCCAATTTCCATTCCTTCTATATCTTTGATCAAATTTTCCGTAAGAAAAACATAATCTATTCTTGAGTAGGTCCCATGAACATGTGAAAAAAAAGAATATGCCCTTTCTGAACCCTTAAACTCTCTCCAAGAATCCTTCAGACCCATTGCATCCATCCATTTATCCAAAACCTTCCCTTTCAAACCAATTCCACTTCTTGCTATGTTTGTACAATCTAGTCCCGACCTTATCAAGTTAAAATCTCCAGCCACAATGGTTTTTGGAACATTCTCTAATTCCACTATTTTCCGAACCTTTTCTAAGAATTCCGCTTGATGATCGTTTGGAGCATAAATATTTACCAACATGATTTCCTCATCCTCTATTTTTCCTCTCACAATTAAATATCTGCCCTCTTGATCAACAATACTTTTTGTAATCTCAAATCCTAATTTTTTAGAAATCATGATTGCTACCCCTCTTGCTTTTGAAGTTCCAAACGCCATCTGATAATGTTGCATCCATCCCAAAAAAAGTTTATTCGTGTCTTTTGACTTCTGATGCGTTTCCTGTAAGAACAATATATCGGGTCTATCTTTCTTCAGCGCCAGTTCCAATCTGCGTCTCTTAAGAACAGAACCTGTACCCTTCACATTCCATGATATTATTTAAATACTACCCATAACCTATCTCCTTTCTAAGCTCTAAACTCTCCATTGGGCGTGCCACCAACAACCCCTTACCCCTATGCCACATAAGGCTACATGTAACACACAATATCTCTCTCCCCACCTTCTTACAAAAAAAAGCCGCCCTTGACCACCAAAGAAGTGAGAGGGGGGACATGCAAGATGTGCCTTCCTACTGGTGCTATGCGCTATTCACCTTTCTATATCGGCTAAATGATTTAAATTGTTATAATCTAAATCTCATTGCTCCTTACTTGTCTCCTCCTCCACCATGATCAACGACAGCTCCTCCTCCTCTTCCCTTCGCTGCGGTGTTCTACCTGTTGCCCCACCAGCTTCCTCCCTCTCATACTCCCTCCCCAAAGCTCCGGATTCCATCAATTCCTTCTTAAGATTTATCCATTCTTTCGAATCTATTTTTACCAGTTCCAACAAACTCAAGTACTCCTATGGGTTGACCCCTTCATCAATTACTTGCATTCTTTTGTCATAAAAAAAGCGCAATTGCTGTGGAAATCTCCAATTATACCTTATATTTTTACTCATCAACAGTTTAGTTACAGGCCTCATCTTGTATCTCCACGTTCTTTATTTCAATGAGATATCATTATAAACCTCTACGTCAGAACCATCAAATTTCAAGGCATCAGGACCAACACGTTTCAGATGGGCCATTACTTTTAGCTTATCGGCCCAATTTGCAAATTTTACCAACACATTTCTTTGAACTACCCTCCCTCTTCTTGGGCCCACCCGAAATACACTTACAAAATCTTCCTGGACAAATTCTTTTCCCATATTCAGACCATTTAACCACTGAACCACTCTTTCTCTTAACAAGTCCGGAGTCCGTTCCACGACCTGACGGATCACAATGTTCTGCTTTCTCATCATATCTTCCACAGCATCAATCCTTCTCTCTTGCTCATCCAATTTCAGCTTATTCTCCCGCACCACCTCCTGAGTCCCTTTTATTTCGTTTTTTATGGCAATTACCTCAGTTTGAACCAATTTCACATTTCCCTTAATTTTTTTCAAGCTTAAATCCACCTTTTTTGAAAAATCTGCAACAGATGATACTACCTTATCTTGCTTTTTCATCATTTCATTTCTATCTTTACCTTTGAATCCTCATTCTTCTCCAATTTCTGAAACAACTTGCCAATTTCCACCATAATTTGGGTTTGATCATAGGACACTGTAGGGGGAGATGAAGACTGAGATGAAGGCTGAGATGTTTCTTCCATTGGTACTTTCTCTTTTTTCTTTGGATTGACAACTGGTTCTTCTTCCTTTGCTTTCCCTCTTGTACCTTTATCCATAATAATACAGTATATCAAAGTCCAATGTTGCAGAACGTTGTGGAGATTAGCCAATCAAATAAAACCTGTAACACTGCAACCCCTGGTTCCACAAGTGCAGAAGGATAACTTGTACGTAGGAAGAAATCCAATTTAAATACTGTACTCCACAAAAAAGGCAGAAGGAATCAAAATGTACTCCCAACAGGCAGCAAGATCCGCAGCAAATCCGTTTCCCCAAGGCAAGCAATCCAACTGGTTGTTTTCCAAACTGCAAAAATAAAGGCTCCAAGGAAACAGTCACCCGAAACTTCTCATTTAAGTCCAAGCCGCCGAAGAAGAAAAAAAGGGAGGGGGAGATGAAAGGAAAAGGAAGCCCAAAATCCAAGCAGGAAAGGAAAAAATGCGTGAGAAGCTGTATACTCAAAAAGAAAAAAAGTATTTGTAATCCACATGGTGAAGGAGCAAAAAAAGAGCCCTATTAAACCTTCTATTGAGGTGGACAGATCAAAACACCATTATTCAGCAGCTTCCTTAACTTCTGGGAGTTGAAACCCCCCCCCCTTCTTCTTCTGTGGAACCGCAAACTTTTACCACACGCTTCAAGCTGGGAAACACACTGCTACCTTCCAATATTATAGCCCAGACGATACTTTTTAATCCACTTTGTTATCGCTAAAACATGCCGCGGTTCTCCTGGGATGCGAAAAAGCCAAAAACCCAGACAGGATCACTTTCGTTTTCCAGGACCGCCACCATTAACGAAACAGCCACTCGGTTTCAACAACTTCCACCCATTTCCATTTCAAAGTCCAGGCTCTTCTAAACAAAATCCCCAGCCAACTTTAAGCTTTAATATTCCATATGTCCTTTCATGCACTTACATGCAGTTGTTTTCAAGCCAAACAGTTTCTTGCCAATTCCAGTATTCCTCCACAGTCTCGCTGGTCCCGTTCTCGGCTCCTCGGCAGAAAAGCCGTGACTGCCGTCGCAGGCCTCACCCGCCAAGGAAAACCTCCCGAACTTCGACCATCCGACCTCAAAACTTCCCGAAATTTTCCAAAAAGGCAAGCAGGAGTCTTAGCCACAGAAATTACCACTTTAAATTTTTTTGATTTCACTCCTTCCCATCGATTACCCCATTGATAAGCGCGAGCGTCCGGATCAAGATGTTACTCGTCGGCCATCTTAGCCACGCCCCCTGAGGGATTTCTAATGTGGTGCCTTGTATTGGATTTCTGTTAAATACGTGTAGCATATCAGTACAATAAGCTTGTGAAGGTTTTTGTTTTTAGTTTAAGTGCTGAAATACTAAATGAAGTATGCTCTGTAAGTAAAATTTAGGCAGAATTGTACATGTACATGTACATAACCGTGATGGTTTTTTCTCCTCAAAACTGAGAGGGATTTCTGATGTGCCGCTTTTTATTCGTTTTTTTCATGCATTCCCCAACGTATGACACGTTTGCACCATTCAATGTGATTGGCTGCATTGCTGTAATCACGTAGGATGCTGGGATTTGTAGTGTAATTTGTTCTGTGAGCATTCCTTCAGCGGTTTATTTTTTATTTTTATTTTTTAATTTAAAATTACTTTTCGTATGCATTGTGTATGTATTATGTGGATTATCATAGATTGAAAGTTTGTGAGTTGAACGGTTTATCCTACATTCTATGCGCTCGCACCGTTCAGCTACATTAGCTGATGTGCTGTAGGCGCATAGGATGCTGGGACATGAAGTTCAATTTCAGATTTAACTGTTCGTACATTGTAATGTTTTCTACCGCTTTATTTTGATTGGCTGTGGCGCATATCACACCGTTCTATTTGATCAAATGTCTCAACCTAATTGGCTGTGGTGTGGTGCAATGCACAGGATGTTGGGTAATGAAGTTCTTTTTCTTTGTTTGCATTTGTGGGGCTCTTGCCCCACTAGTGCATTTTTAAAATATTTGTTGACCTCCGTACCCAGTTCAGGCAAGTGCACGAGGCTCGGTATGGGATAGTGTGGCCGGGTGCAGGATCCTTTGTAAAGTTCCACTTGGATTTATAGGTATAGATGGTGAGGCCCCATCTGGAATACTGTGTACAGTTCTGGTCACCATACCTCAAGAAGGATATTATGGAGCTGGAAAAAGTGCAGAGGAGGGCAACCAAAATGGTTAGGGGACTGGAACACCTTCCTTACCATCTGAGGTTACAACGGTTGGGCCTCTTCACTCTTGAACAACGGCGTCTAAGAGGTGACCTGATTGAAGTTTATAAAATCATGCACGGTGTGGACAAAGTAGAGAAGGAAAAACTGTTTTCCCTATCACACAACACTAGAACTAGGGGGCACTCCATGAAACTTTTGGGTTCTAGTTCTCAAATAAATAAGAGAAAGTACTTTTTCACCCGGAGGATCACTGGTCTATGGAACTCCCTGCCAGATGAAGTGGTGACAGCTGTCAGTCTTGACAGCTTCAAGAAAGGATTAGACAAGTTCATGGAGGACAAGGGTATCAATGGCTATAATTATGGATACCTAAGGACAACCTCCGGGTTGGAGAGATAGGCAGGATATCTCTCAATGCCATTTCCAGGGAATCCTAAGCAGGTGAAGGCATCTGCTTGGGAATACCCTGAAGCAAATGGTGAGCCACTGTGTGTGACAGAATGCTGGACTGGATGGGCTGTGGCCTGTTCCAGCAAGGCTGTTCTTATGTTCTTATATAGCTGAAGATCTCAATCTCCCCTAAGTCACCTGGAGGGGCCCTCAATAGGCTGAGGGTTGGAGTCACTAAATGCAAGACCAACATGCTCAAGTGGGGACTGCTGGTGGATTAAAACATGTGCTGTGAATGTGCAGAAATACAGAATCCAGCTCATTTACTGATCTGTCAATTACTGCCAGAAACATGTACCTATGAGGACTTAAGTTTGGCCAAATGCAAAACCAAGAAAGCGGCTACATTTTGGCATTTCAGAATTTGATCGAGATATGAAAGAAGAAGAATCAGCTGTGTAGATGGATAGTCACATAACATCTTGCAAAAACAATAAGGGGGAACGGCCAGTCATTTGCCAATTGCAGTGGGCACTGAGAAGGAGAAAAGATGTTGTGAGAGATAAAATGAAAGACAATGAGATTCCTGGACTCCTTCAGGAACTCCCAACCTAACAATATCCATATGCATTTTAAATGAGGAGGTTTAGCATGATGCAAAGAGGAGGATGTCGCATTTCTGGAAACAAAAATCTCCACTTCTTTTTCTGGTCCATTAACCATTAATATCCTTACATGTCAGGTATTATCAGGATACAGACTAAGCTGCTATTAGGCTGTCATGCTTGTTACATTGCACCAGCCTTTGCTACCCTGGTATCTAAATGTGTTAGACTACAGTATTCATCATACACAATCAGGCTATGAAAGATGAGAACGGAAATTCAATGTCTGGAGAGCATGTGGTTGGTGACGGCTACCTTAGATATTGCATAGATGGGCCAGTCATTTGGTGTAGAGGAGGAACTATTTGCCAACCTACTAGCCAGAATCCTTTCAGTGTTCACACAATGTTTAGGCAACTTGTTGCAACTAGTTGCAGCAAACTGATTAGGTATCACAGTTTATATTAGTTACATAAGTGGGTTGTGACATAGCACAAATCCAATACACAATCTGGCACCCTTGCCAACCACAGCAATTTCTGCAAATGCAAACAGGATTTTGACCACTGATTTTAATATGTGGTCCACCGTTTGTCTACCCCAACAAAATAATTAGCTTAGACCTGAGCCATAAATCTTCCATAAAAACCGTCTTTTGTTAGTTGAACTGGGTCTCTAATCTAAAGCTAACAGTACATGGATGATACTGTTACCAGAAAAAAATACCTACCTGATCCCTGCAATGTGTCTTAAAATATGAATTGAACCTATCATATATTCTGTCAATCTGCCTTCGCAAAGGTATTTAAAGAAGAAAAAGACAAATGAACTACAGCTGGTACTTTAAAAAAAACTGGGGGGGGGGTAATCAAAAAAGAAAACAGGCAATCTGAAAGAATTGAGACTCTAATAATTTTTGAACTATGACACATTTAAAAACTGAAAGTCTTATTCAAACACTTCTATTTTCCCAAATGCTTTTGCCACCCACACACATAATTTGGATAACTCTAAAACAAAGCTCAGAGCATTAGAATAAATGCAAATACAGTTACATTTACTATACAAATGTATAGGCTGTGACAAGCTGAGAAGACAATAAAATGTGAGATTATGTGTCTATGCCTTCTAGATCCATTAGATTTCTCCTCTAATATTGTGATTCACCACATCTAACAAACTTTGAGCACTTCACCCTTGGTAAATGGTGAGGAGCTAAATTCTGCAACATAGCAAACATACCATACAAACTAAATACTATTTTTCAATATTAATTTGATGAAAGATTGTGGTTTTAAAAAATACAACAGTTGATATAAAAACATGAAAATATGAGACGTCCAGGTCTTTGAAACTAAAAACTTAATGAGTAACATAGTTGATTACAGATTCCTAAGAGAGTTATTCTCAATGGTTCCTTCTCAAACCGGAAGGAAGGAACAAGTGGGGAAATACAAGACTCAGTCCGGAGCCTGGTGCCCTTCAACCCTTTTGTTAATGACTTAGATGAGGAGGTGCTTGGCATGCTTATCAAATTTGTAAAGGATACTGTTGTGTAGTGAGGCACATTTGTAAAGAAATGCAGGAGCACTCTTGCAAGAGGAAAATGGCAGTTTCCCGCCATTCTAGCAAGAAGCCCAAAGTGGCATGAAGCCCCTGCAAAGGGGCACGTCTGTTAGGCTAAACCAAGCCCTATGATTGGTTACAGTTTTGGATCCTGTTCTCCATTGGTTAACTGCATATATCCCCTGTTATGATTGGTTGATTACATTCATCCAGTGGGTCGCTACCTTATATCCAGGAACCACCGCTGGGGAGACACTATATAAACCCCACAGGTAAACTAGGGTGGGGCCGGGCTGGATCTATACTTCCCACACACCAGTTGGGTCGCCGGGTAGCGCTATGCCTGGGTCCCTCCACTGCTGCGCTTCATGGTAGCACGTATATTGCCCAGAGATGGGTAAGAGTCCAGAGGGACTGAATACGCTGGGATTGTATAGCCATCTCGGAATCCGGAAAGCCTTGTATGCTCATCTCTATTTTGACTGTTAATAAAGCCTGTTGCTGTTAGTTACATTGTTGTCCTGGACTCATGCTTATAAGGGCCGGATTCAACAGATACACAATCAGGTGGAATAGCTAATACCATGGAAAACAGGGAACAGATTTTTTAAAAAAATAGCCTTTAGCACTGGGTTGAAAACAATAGCATGATATTTAGCAGGGTTGTGGGCAAAGTTCTACACCTAGGAAAAAGAAACCAAATGCACAGTTTATAAGACAAGGAATGTGAGAAGGATCTTTGAACTTTTGTAGACCACAAGTTGAATATGAAGCAACAGTCTGATGCAGCTGTAAAAAAGGTAAATGCTATTTTAGGCTGCATTAATAAACATATAGTCTCCAAATCATGTGAAGGTACTAGTTCTACTCTATTTGGCATTAGTCAGGCTTCATCTTGAGCTGAATAATGCACTTTACGAAGGATGCTAGCAAACTGGAACAAGTTGTGAGGCGTGCAACATCCTTGATCAGGGGACATGAAACCAAAAATACTGAAAGAATTCCAGCTTTAGCCTTGAGAAAAGAAATGAGGGGAGCTATGCTAGCGTTCTTCAGATTCTTGAAAGATTGACATTAAGAGGAGGGGCAGGCACTGTTTTCAATCATCCGATATTGCAAGATAATTAAAAAAATTAATTGGTTTTTATTTAAAAAATTTAAACAGACATACAGGAAAAAAAGGAAAACAATAACATTACAATACAGCAATACCTCAAAGATAACTTCAATACAATATTAACTCACATTCATAGAGGCTAGCACATAACAGTACTTATACTGATTGTTTACCATTTAACCACAATATTAGATACCACAATGTAAAATATTATTCAATCAAACAATAAAAGTTTTCTAAGCTACCTCTATAGTAATTTTTTAATAATTACAAATCACCCTGTGAATATATACAATGCCCGGAGATTTTAGTTGCTATTTCAACTCCAAAAACCTCTTTGCGATGGTGCAGGTCCTGAACTGTCATTTACCATAAGAGAATGATCCACAAATGGTTTCCATATATTCCAAAACCTATTCTCTTTTAAATTATCTCGTTTCACTTTAATCTCCCATGTCAATTTGTCATTCAATGCTAGGCTCCACATTTCCTTGTAACATTCTCCAATCTGTATATCTACATCATTTTTCCAATTTCTAGCTATACATTGTCTGCCTGTGGTCAAGATCTTCACAACATTCTTAATTTGAAATGCTCGATAGTATGCTAACAAATTTGGCATACCCAAACCCCCTTTTTTCTGAGACAAGTACCATAGTTTCTTTGGAAGTCTAGATTTTTTACCACCATTACAAAAGCCATTGAACATCTTTTGAAACTCATTAATTTCCTTCTCCTTCAGATGGATCGCTAGTGCATCAAATAAAAAATTAATCTTTGGCAACAATATCATTTTACAAATAGTGATCCTTCCAAACCATGACAGCTTCAACTTCTGAAACTCTTGTATTTTATTCTTAAATTCCACTCTCAAGCTGTCATAGTTCAATCGTTTAAGTTCTTCTAATTTATTTGAGATAATTATCCCCAAATACTTCAGCTTATCTTTAATTTGTATATTAAGTGTCTCCACATTCCTACCCATCTCACTTGCTCCCAAATTACACAACATCAATTCTGATTTATCGCAATTTATCATTAATCCAGTTATAGCTTCAAATACCTGTAAGTGATCTTTGATCCTGTCCATTACCAGCTCCAGGTTTTTCACCATAAGCAATGTATCATCCGCATACATGCTCACTTTGTTATCCATAATCCTTTCTATATTTAAATCATCCCTTATATTTTTAGCTAGAATCTCCATTGCCATAATAAATAAGATAGGAGATAATGGACAGCCCTGCCTAGTACCAGCTTCTAAATTTACCACATCAGTAAGCTCCTCATTTACTCTAACCCTAGCGTTCCCTTTTTGATATAATAAATCTATTACCCTATTGAATCTATCCCCAAACCCATATTTTTTAACTATTTCTTTAATTGAAGACCACTGTAATGAGTCGAATGCCTTAAAAATATCTAATGATAATAAGCCCACCTTTTCCTTAGTTTGGTTAACGTTATCAATTAAATCTAATACCCTTCTAGTCAAATCCGCCATATGCCGACCTTTTAGGAACCCAACTTGATCTACATTTATGTATTCCCCCATAAAACTGTTTAATCGATTAGCCAATATTGCTGTGAAGATCTTAGCATCCTGATTTATAAGTGAAATTGGTCTGTACGATTCCACTCTTTCGAGATTCTTGCCAGGCTTTGGCAGTAGAACGATTGTGGTGTTATACCATGAAGTCAGAATTGATCCTCCATCTAAAATATAATTATATAGCTTCACCAATTTTGGAACCACTACCTCCTTAAATTCTTTGTAAAACTCTGTCGATAATCCATCATCCCCCGGAGCTTTCCCCGTCTTCAACCCACTAATCACCTCCTTAACCTCTTTATCATTAATCCTTTCCTCCATTTTCTCCCTATGTTCTTGTTTTATTCCATTCCCTAACTGTCTCTCCAATATCTTTTTAAGCTTCTCCAGGTCTACTTCCTTTTTTGCATATAATAGCTGATAAAATTCCCTGACAATTTTACATTTATCTCCGTTCTTATTACACCTTGAACCTTGCTTATCAACCAATACCCCTATTTCTCTTTTTTCCCTTTTAGCCTTAGCTGCTCTTGCTAATAATTTTGAACTTCTATTACTAAATTCAAAATATTCTCTATTTAAATAAATCAAATCTCGTTTAACTTTATCAATATCCTTACCCATTAGTTCTGCTTTAAGCCTTTGTAAGTTCGTAAAAAAAAATTATCTTTACTTTTCGCATGATCCTCCTGTAATTGTTTTATTTCTCTTTCTTTTTCTATCTGTTCTGCTTTATATTTTTTATATTTAAAACTTGCCAATTTTATACTTTCCCCTCTAAAAACCGACTTCATGGTATCCCATACCACATTAAAATTAACCTCATTATTATCGTTCCACTGCCAACTTTCTTTCCATCTTCCCATAATCTGCTCTTTACATTTCTGATCTTTAAACAAATTAGGATTGTACCTCCAATTTCTAACTCTTCGAGTATCTTTTTGTACTTTCAATTCCAAATATACTTTAGCATGATCCGATTCCTTGATAATCCCAATTTCCATTCCTTCTATGTCTTTAATCAAATTTTCGGTAAGAAAAACATAGTCTATTCTTGAGTAGGTCCCATGAACATGTGAAAAAAAAGAATATAACATCCATCCATTTATCCAAAACCTTCCCTTTCAAGCCAATTCCACTTCTTGATATATTTGTACAATCTAACCCTGACCTAATCAAATTAAAGTCTCCAGCCACAATAGTTTTTGCAACGTTCTCTAATTCCACTATTTTCCGAATTTTTTCAAGGAACTCCACTTGATGATCATTTGGAGCATAAATATTTACCAACATGATTTCCTCATCCTCCAATTTTCCTCTTACTATCAAATATCTACCCTCTTGATCAACAATACTTTTTGTAATCTCAAATCCTAATTTTTTAGAAATCATGATTGCTACCCCTCTTGCTTTTGATGTTCCAAACGCCATCTCATAATGTTGCATCCATCCTAAAAAAAGTCTATTCGTGTCTTTTGACTTCTGATGGGTTTTCTGTAAAAACAAAATATCTGGTCTATCTTTCTTCAGCGCCAATTCCAGTCTCCGTCTCTTAAGAACAGATCCTGGGGGGGGGGAGGAGCATCATGGCAGACTGAGCACATCGTTTCTCTCACCACTGCCTGGAAAGGGGAGCCACAAATGTGGATATATAATGCTAAACTGTTACGTTTTTGAAGAAAAATGTTTCTGGAAGGAATGTGAAGTTGATGGATTGTAATTGGAGGTATTTGGAGCCTGGAGGACAACGGAAAGGAGTAAAACTGTTGCAGCTGTTTCTCAAGTGCCGAGAGCTGAGTTAGTGGTGCTGATGGAGAAGGGAGTTTATGAGCAGAGGTGACAGCAAAGAGAAGCGCTTCCTTGGGAGCTGGCAATAGCTGTGTTCGAGAGAAGTGAATTTTGGCAAAGTCTGGGGTTCGGCAGTGCTTGGAGGAGACTCGAGTGGCGGAGTGGAGCAGAGGAGAAAGGAGGAGAGTCGAGCACGATCTCGCGTGCAGAGTTCCAGGGTGGAAGGAAGTGGCGATTTTGGTCTCGGCTGGAGTGGCGCTGCCGGAGGACAGAGGACGGAGTTTAGGAGGGAGGTCTCGGCAAGGAGAAGCGCTTTTGTGGGCGGCTGAAGTCTCGGCGCCACTTGGAGTTTGGGGACGCTGGAACGCAAAGTGGTCAGGAGAGTGCTCTGGTTGTGTCGGGCGGAGAAGGAGTCGTTACTCTGTGGGGATAGGGGTCTGAGGGGAGTCAATTGGGGGGTGCGGAAGTGAGTCCCAATTGATCCCAAAGGGCCCTAATCCGGAGCAGGAGTCTGGGCAGCCCGTGTTGACCAGTGCATTGGTTGGATGTGCATCCCCTGAAATACTACTGAATGTTGGCTGAAAGTGTGGAAGTCTTTAAGGAGCTGTTATTTCTTCTACCCTTGGAACTTGGACTTGGATTGTGTTGAACTTGTTTTACAAGTGTTACAAGTGGTGTGCTGGAAGGGCAGAGGATATTCTGTTTGATTGATTGTCGGGCAGGGTCCTTCCATGAGCCCTGATCATTGGACCATTGTGGGGGTGTAAAATAGAGCTGGTGCTTAGGTGGTGGAGGGCAATTTGTGACTGTGATTTTGACTGCGGCAGAAAGAAGAGAGAAAGTGAAGAAGAAAAAAGAAAATTAGTTTTCACAGCTGCTGTGCCAAGGACAGTGATAAAATCAAGGCTAGCCCTGGAGTTGCTTTATCATCAGGTGCAGCTGTGTACTGCTCAACTGGTTGGACTATAGGAACAATTATTTTTTTCTTTTTTCAAGATCTGTGTTTTGTATATATGCCTTGTGTAGAGTAATGAGCTGGATTAACTTGAAAGTCCATAGTGGTTGAAGTTAATTATAAAAGGGATTGTAAGCTATGGTTGTTTATGTATTGGGGCATAAGGAGATAATTGTATAGGGTATTGGCTAAAAGCGTGGATAAAGTTGTATAGACCTGGTTAGACTATTTTAGAATAGAGTGAATGAGTCGAAAAGAAAAAAGAAAGCAGCTGAGAGAAGAGATAGAAATAGATCCAATTTGGCTAAGAACAGGTAGATTAGTAAGAGCAGGCGGTGAGGAACGAAGGAAGTCCTTAAAGGAAGAAATTTTGGAAGCTGAGCAGCTGGATAGGCTTAGAGCAGGCATGGCAGCAAAGAAGAAAGTACAAGAGAAACAGCAATTACAACGGTTAGATATAAATCAAGAAGATCAGCAAATTGAATTTAAAGAGGCCAGTGCTCGGGGAGCTATAAAAAAGAAAGTAATAGAAGGAGATGTAGAGGAAAGTGTGGAAGGGGATAGCCCTGATGTGAATGAATGTAGAGGCTCTATCGAAATGAGATTAGATAGTCTTGAGAAGTATCTTCAGACCAAGTTTCAAAATTTAGAAGAGCAGCGAGCGAGGGATAATCAAGAATTTATTAAACTGCAGCAAGAGAGTTTTGAGGCTTTTCAGCAAAAAATGCTGTCAGTGGTGACAGGTTTGATGGAATCAGCTAAAGTTGAAATTGCCAAGATAATGGAAGAGGTGAATGATGTAAAAGAAGGAATGGGTTCAATTTCAAAGGAGGTTGAAAATGTAAAGAGACATGTCCAAGAGGTGCAGGAAAAAGCTAAAGGGAGAGAAGTAAAAGTGGATGATCATGAAGTGAGACTGGAGTTACTTGAAGACCAATCTAGAAAAAGAAATATTATAATTAGGCATGTTTCTGAGGCCCGCCCTGATCAGCTGAAGGCCAGAATAATGAGTTGGTTAAATGATTTAGGTATGGATAGGAAGTTCGAGGCTGAGGATGTATTAAGTGTGCATAGATTAGGGTCTAAGAAACATAATACAGCAGACAGAAATGTGCTATTGAGGTTTGCTAGTGAAGGTTTGAAGGTGATGTTAATGCGACATATCAGGAAACCTGGGTCAAGTATATTGAAAATGGAAGGGAGTAGTATAGAGATCTATAATGATATTTCTATTGGCGAGAGAACATGGAGAACACAAATCAAACCAGTAACCAGGAAGTTGAGGGAAAAAGGAATTGTTTATTTTTGGCTTGCCTTAAAAAAGCTAAAATTCATAGTATCTGGAAAATCATACGTGTTGAGGGATGGGTCATATGTCTTAGACATACTTGCAGAGGCAAAGATAATCGACCAAAACTCCAAGGAATGGGAAGATCTTAAAGAGGAGCTGATAATAGCAGGGGTTTATACAACATATGACAGGGAAGAGGAAGAGCGGATGAAGGATATGAGGGTTGCGTTGTCTAGCCAGGATGAACTAGGTAGTGTGGAATGATATAACGGTGTAAAAATTGCAATTGAAGTAACTGTAAGGCACAATATAAAGCGATGATAGAATCCTCATGTGGAAATGGTGGCATGAAAAATTAAATAGTATTTAGAATGGGTAATTAGGCAGGAGAAGTGGTGGTTTGGTTTGTGAGTGTTGTCTCCCCTCCCCCCTCCCCCCCTTGTTTGGCAGGGGTGTTTTTCTTTTTCGTTTCGAAATGGCGGGGAGGGTGATGATTTATTGTTTTATGTTTTGTGTTCAGCTGTTTGCTTATGTTTTGTGGGTTGGATTAGCACATGCTTGTAGGAGATGGAATTGTAGCAAGCGAAAAATAATAAAGAATTATGAAATCGATTAGGGTGTTATCATGGAATGTGAAAGGCACGGGCAGTATTATTAAGAGGAAACGTTTGGAAGCGGTAATTAGGAAAGATAGGCCAGATGTGATATGCTTACAAGAAACGCATCAAAAAAGTGAGGATGTAAATAAATTGTATATAAAGGGGATAGAATATTATGAGAAGGCATTGGGTACGTCTAAGGCAAGAGGGGTTGCCATATTAATATCAAAAAAGTTAGGATTTACAAAAGTAAAGACAGTTGTAGATCCAGAAGGGAGATTTCTTATAACAAGGGGATTTATTAATAATGAGGATATAACCTTTGTTAATGTATACGCGCCAAACGAAAAACAGGAGGAATTTTTAGATAAGGTGTATCAAAGTATAGAATCAGAAAGGGTGTCCAAGTTAATAATGGTTGGAGATTTTAATTTGATCAGATCAGGTTTGGATACTACAAATGTGGCTAAGCGTACATGTACTAATAGGGTGATGGATAGGTGGTTAAAAATAACGGGATTACAGGATGTTTGGAGGAAAATTAGAGGCTCAGAACGGGGATATACATTTTTTTCGCACGTGCACAATTCTTATTCACGAATTGACTATGTTTTGGCTTCAGAAAGTATGATAGATAAGGTTGAAAATATTGAAATTGGTATGATTAAGGAATCTGATCACGCTAAAATAATTACAGAATTTAAACTAAGTGATGACAAACAAAAAAGGGGTACATGGAGCTATGATACAAGGTTATATAGAGATCAAAAGAGTAAGGAAACGATAATAAAAAGATGGGAAGAGTGCTGGGAAATTAATGATACAAAGGATGTAAATGATGGAATATTATGGGATACCATGAAGGCAATATTCAGGGGAGAAAGCATTAGGCTCTCTTGTATTAATAATAGGCAAAATAAGGAAAAGGAAAAAGAGTTAGAGGACGAAATAAAGAAGTTGCAGGATATTCATGCAAGAACGGGAGATAGGGACATATTCGATAAAATGCAAAAATTAAAAAGAGAATTTATTGAAAAAGATATTGAAAAGGTAAAGAAGAATTTAATTTATTTGAAAAGAGATTACTTCGAGTACAGTAATAAAAATTCTAAGCTATTAGCTAGAGCCGCTGAAGAAAAGAAAGATAAAAGAGGAATTTCAGTTTTGATAGATAAGTATGGCAGAAGGTGTAATAAGTTAGTAGATAAAATTCAAATTGTCAAGGCTTTTTATCAGGAATTGTATTCGAGGAAGGACGTAAATACGGATGAATTAGAGCGATATTTAGATAAGTGGTCAAGAATAAATTTAAGCTTGGAGCATAGGAGTTACATGGATGAAAAGATAACACAAAAGGAAATAAAGGAGGTCATAAAAAGGTTAAGGATAGGCAAGGCTCCAGGCGAGGATGGTTTATCGGTGGAGTTTTATAAAGATTTTAAAGAGATGCTGTTACCAAAAATGGAAAGGATTTTTAATTATATTTTGGAGGGAGGGAGAGTTCCTAAATCGTGGTATAGTACAATTATAATTTTAATTCCAAAGGTAGGGAAAAATCTGGAAAAAATTGAATCCTATAGACCGATTTCCCTGATGAATCAGGACACAAAAATTTTTACGGCCATTTTAGCTAATAGATTGAATAATTTTAGTGGTAAATACATTAATAAGGATCAAGTGGGATTTATGAGAGATCGGTATATGTCGGATTTGACGAGAAGGATGGTTGACTTGACAATTATTGCTCAGGAACAAGAGGAGCATGTGGGTTTCTTCTCCCTGGATATATTCAAAGCTTTTGACTCGATCCAATGGATAACTATAAAGGAAATTATAAAGAAATATGGATTCGGACAAAAATTTTGTGGGGTAATTGAGCAGTTGTATCAGCAAGGCTCGGCTAGGGTTAAATTAAATGAGGAATTAACAGGGGAGATTAAATTGGAAGCGGGCACAAGGCAAGGAGATCCATTGTCGGCATCTTTATTTATAATGGCCATGGAATTGTTAGCTAATGTAATAAGGGAAGATAAGGAATTAATTGGAATTGAAGGTATAAAAATTAGCCAATATGCTGATGACACCCTAATAACAATAAAAAATCCACAGAATACACTAGGGAAGATATATGGGCATTTAGAGGAATTTCAAAGGGTGACGGGACTTAAGGTAAACTGGGATAAGTCAGAAGCAATTCTTTTTAATGTGGATTTGGACATACAAGAAAGTTTAAAAGCTAAATTTAAAATACAAATTAGAGATAATATAAAATACCTGGGGATAAACATTTCAAATAAATATGATGATTTAAAAAGGTTAAATTATGATAAATTGGAAAAAGAATTAAAAGAAATGATTTTACGGTATAAGAAGCTAAATTTGTCGTGGTTTGGACGCGTTTCGCTATGTAAAATGAAGCTTTTACCCAAATTAAATTTCTTATTTGATACCCTGCAAATATATATGAAAGAGAAGGAATTAAAGGTTTTTCAAACTATATTAAATAATTTTTGTAACGGTGGAAAAAGGGCCAGGATACCAAAGTTTTTATGGTATTCATCACAAAAAAAGGGCGGGTTAGGAATTCCAAATATTAAAAATTATTATTGGGCATTTCAACTGAAGAATATTTGTAAAATTTTAGTGAAAGAAGAATCGATTTGGGGAAAAATTGAATTGCGAGAGAAACTGGGTGAAGAAATATTAATGTTTTTGGGCAAAGGGAAAGCAAAAATTAATGCTACAAATAAATTGTTAAAAGCTCTTTTAAAAACTTGGACATTACTGAAAAATAAATTGACACCAGGGTTGTCCCCAATATTAGGCCTGAGTGATATGAAATCATTCCCACTGAGAATGGATAAGAGCGTAGAAGAAGTATTGAATAAGAATAATATAACTCTATTAAAGGATTGGATAACAGCATGTAGAGACAAGGAAAGAAAGTTAGATATAGGTAGACAACTTAAATTGAATTGGCTTCAATTGATGTCTATTGACAGTTGGAATAAAAGATATTTAGATGAAATGAGCTTGGATAGGGAGCGGACGAAATTTGAAGAGTTGGTACTTAGTCTAAAAAGTGGGCAGGTAAAAGTTAAGGGGTTAGTAAGCAAAATATATAAGGTTTTAGATGACTCAGATCCGCATCAGAAAGCTTTAAAAGAAACATGGGAGCTAGATTTGAATATCATAATTACAGACGAGCAGTGGAATGCTAAATGGAAAAGGAGAATAATGAGGTCTTTGTCTGTAAGAATAAAAGAGCACAATTATAAATTATTGTGGAAGTGGTACTTGACTCCGGTACGACTACACCAAATTGACAATACAAAGTCGAAATTTTGTTGGAGGTGTAAGGGGGAAATTGGAACATATGAGCATATGTGGTGGGGGTGTAAAGAGACGAACTCATTCTGGTTGAAGGTGGAACACGAAATTGGGAGAATTCTAGATGTAAGAATGAAATTGGATGTAATTTTAATTTTGTTAACAGATGTGGAGGTGGTAGAGCAACAAAAAAGGGAATTATTAGCAATTATGTTATCCAGTGCTAGACAGTGTATAGCGCGATATTGGAAATGTGATGTTACCCCAAAAATAGAGGATTGGTATAAGGAGTTGTGGAATACTGCGCTGAATGATAAGCTCACCTGGGAGTTAAATTTAAGAAAAGGGTTAATTAAAGAAAGCAAATTTCAGGAAATTTGGAAATGTTTGATAGATTATACCTTGATTAATGGTCATGGGCAACTGCCGGTGCCAGATTACATTGCATTTTTGAGATGATAATAGATAAAAGGGGAAATTCTGTCTCCGTAGCATTGTATATAGCACGTGGTGATATTTTGTTCTGTTTCTTTTTTTTTCCTGTTCTCTCTTTCTTTGCTTATTTATATTACTGTGTATTTTGTCTTTTATTTTCTTATATTGTTCTGTTTGTTATCTCTTGTTTTTTTAATTATTGGACGTGTATCGAGAAATAAATTTTTGAAAATTAAAAAAATTAAAAAAAAAAGAACAGATCCTGTACCCTTCACATTCCATGATATTATTTTAATACTTCCCATAGCCTACTTCCTTTCCAAGCTCTAAACTCTCCATCGGGCGTGCCACCAACCACCCCTTACCCCTATAACATACAAAACTACATAGAACACACACTATCTCTCTCCCCACTTTCTTACAAAAAAAAGCCGCCTTTGACAACCAAAGAGGGGAGAGGGGGGACATGCAAGATGTGCCTTCCTACCGGTGCTACGCGCTATTCACCATTCTATATCGATTAAAGGCTTTAAATTGTTATAATCTGATTCTCATTACTCCTTACTTGTCTCCTCCTCCACCATGATCAACGACAGCTCCTCCTCCTCCTCCCTTCACTGCGGTGTTCCACCTGTTGCCCCACCAGTCTCCTCCCTCCCGTATTCCCTCCCCAATGCTCCCGATTCCATCAATTCCTTCTTAAGATTTATCCATTCTTCCGAATCTATTTTTACCAGTTCCAACAAGCTCAAATACTCCAATGGATTGGTCCCTTCATCTATTACCTGCATTCTTTTATCATAAAAAAAGCGCAGTTGCTGCGGAAATCTCCAGTTGTACCTTATATTTTTACTCATCAATAATTTGGTTACAGGCCTCATCTTATACCTCCAGGTTCTTTCTTTCAACGAAATATCATTGTAAACTTCTACGTCAGAGCCATCAAATTTCAAAGCATCAGGACCAGCGCGTTTCAAATGGGCCATTACTTTTAGTTTGTCTGCCCAATTTGCGAATTTTACCAACACATTTCTTTGAACCACCCTCCCTCTTCTTGGGCCCACCCGGAATACACTTACAAAATCTTCCTGGACAAATTCTTTTCCCATATTCAAACCATTTAACCACTGAACCACTCTTTCCATTAACAAGTCCGGAGTTCGTTCCACGACCTGATGGATCACAATATTCTGCTTTCTCATCATATCTTCCACAGCATCAAGCCTTCTCTCTTGTTCCTCCAATTTCAGCTTATTCTCCCGCACCACCTCCTGAGTCCCTTTTATTTCCTTTTTTATGGCAGTTACCTCGGTTTGAACCAATTTCACATTTCCCTCAATTTTTTTCAAACTTAAGTCCACCTTTTTTGAAAAATCTGCAACAGATGATACCACCTTATCTTGCTTTTTCATCATTTCATTTCTGTCTTTCACCCTTGAATCCTCATTCTTCTCCAATTTCTGAAACAGCTTGCCAATTTTCACCATAATTTGGGTTTGATCATAGGACACTGTAGGGGGAGATGAAGACTGAGCGGTTTCCTCCATTGGTACTTTTCCTTGCTTCTTAGGCTTCACAACTGGCTCTTCTTCCTTTGCTTTCCCTCTTGTACCTTTATCCATAATAGTATAAAATCCCAAAGTTGCAGATCGTTGTAAAAATTAGTCAAACAAATAAGCCTATAACACTGCAACCCCTGGTTCCACAAGTCCAACAGGGAAACTTATATTAAGCAGAAGTCCAAAGAGTTATTGTAATCCACAAAAAAGAGCAGAAGGAACCAATATTCCCAACAGGCAGCTGAGAAGAAAAAAAGAAGGGTGAAAAAGAAAATAATAATCCACAGCGGGTCCGTTTCCCCAAAGCAGTCAGTCCAGCCAGTCGTCTTCCACACTGCAATGTAAGTGCTCCAAGGAAACAGTCACCCAAAACTTCTCCTTTAAATCCAAGCCGCCGAAAAGTAAAAAGAAAAAAAGGGAGGGGAGACTGGAGGGAGAAAAAGCCCAAAATCCAAACAGGAAAGCAGGAGAAGTGAGAAGCAATATTTTCCAAAAAGATTAAGTATTTATAATCCACATGGTGAAGGGGCAAAAAGAAGCCCAATTAATCCTTCTCTTGAAGCGGACAAGTCAAAACACCATTTTCCAGCTGCTGCTTTAACTTCTGGGTAAAAGCCCCCCTTCTTCTTCTTTGCAACGGCAAACTTTTTCCAAACACTTTAAGCTGGGAAATTCACTGTTACCTTCCAATGTTATAGCCCAGACAAGTATTTTTTTAAACCACTTTGTTATCATCAAAACACAGCGTGGGCCTTCTGGTGTGTGAAAAAAAACATAAACCCAAACACGATCACTTTCGTTTTCCAGAATCACCGCCATTAACGAAACAATCACTTGTTTTCATCTACTTCCTCCCATTTCCATTTCAAAGCCCGGGCTCATTAAACAAGATCTCCAGCTGAGTTTAATCTTTAGTACTCCATTCATGCACTTACATGCAGCTGTTTTCGTGCCAAACAACTTCTTGCCAGCTCCAAAGCTTCTCTGCAGTCTTGCTGATCCCGTTCTCGGCTCCTTGGCAGAAAAGCCACGACTGCCGTCGCAGGCCTCACTAGCCCAGGAAAACCTCCTGAACTTCGACCATCCGACTTCAAAAGTTCCCAAAATTTTCCAAAAAGACAAGCAAGATTCTTATCTACAGAAGTTGCCACTTTAAAAGTTTCCCATTTCACTCCAACACATGTGCTCTCCCTCTCCGCGCCCGGGGAACTAGGTCATCTCCGTGGTTCACAGAGGAACTTCGGGAACTCAAACGGGCAAAGAGACGCCTAGAGCGCCGCTGGGTGAAGACCCAGGATGACTCCGATTGGACACTAGCTAGAGCCGCTATTAGGGCCTACCTAGTGGCGATGGGGGTGGTGAGGCGGCAATACTTCTCCACCCTTATTGCCTCCGCTGATAATCGCCCAGCCGCCCTGTTCCGGGTAACCAGGTCCCTTCTTGGTAGAGGGAGATCGGTGCCCGGTTGGCAGGGGTCGGCTGAGGACTTTGCTGACCATCTGGTGGAGAAAATCGATCGGATTCGTTCAGGATTGAATCCTGGCGTGGATGGGGAGGGTCGGGGGGGTGCCGGAGCACAGTCTTGCTGTTCGATCTGGGACCGGTTTGATCCTGTTGTCCCTGAGGAAGTGGACAGGCTCCTTGCAGATGTTCGTGCCACTACATGTCCTCTGGACCCCTGTCCCACCTGGTTGGTGAAAGCCTCCAAGGAGGTAACAGGGGGCTGGGTTGGAGGGATAGTAAATGCATCTTTACGGGAGGGGGTATTTCCTGCACAGCTAAAACATGCTTTGGTGCGCCCCCTCCTGAAGAAAATGTCCCTCGACCCAGCTGTCCTTAACAACTATAGGCCGGTTTCCAACCTGCCCTTTCTGGGTAAGGTTTTGGAGAAGGCGGTGGCGCGCCAGCTGCAGAGTGTCCTGGAGGAAGCGGATTATCTAGACCCCTTTCAATCGGGATTCAGGCCCGGATATGGAACGGAGACGGCATTGGTCGCACTGATGGATGATCTCTGGCGGGAGCGGGACGGGGGTTGTCCATCCGTCCTTGCTCTTCTTGACCTCTCAGCGGCCTTCGATACCGTCGACCACGGTATCCTGCTGGAACGGCTCGAAGGACTGGGGATCCAGGGCACTGTGTTGTCCTGGTTTTCCTCATTTCTGGAGGGCCGTACCCAGTCGGTGTGGTTAGAGAGTGAGAGGTCCAGCCCTAGGCTTCTCAAATATGGGGTGCCTCAGGGATCTGTGCTCTCTCCTCTCTTATTTAACATCTACATGAAGCCGCTGGGTGAGATCATTCGTTCCCACGGGGTGCGGTACCATCAGTACGCTGATGATACTCAATTGTACATCTCGGCCCGTGGGGACCCCAGTGATGCTGTTGAAATCCTATCCGGATGCCTGGAGGCCATTGGGGTCTGGATGGGGGCCAATGGGCTTCGGCTGAATCCCAGCAAGACAGAGTGGCTGTGGATAAGGGGCCCCATGTTATCCAAGGAGTTACCATCTTTGGTACTGGATGGGGCTGTTTTGCCCCAGACAGACCCAGTGCGCAACTTGGGGGTCCTCCTGGACTCACGGCTCCTGCTGGAAGAACAAGTGGCAGCCGTGGCCAGGGGGGCTTTTGCCCAACTTCGGGTGATTCGCCAACTGCGCACGCTCCTGGACCGGGGCTCCTTGCTTATGGTCACTCATGCTCTGGTTACTTCCCGACTAGATTATTGTAATGCGCTCTACATGGGGCTGCCCTTGACGACCATTCGGAGGCTGCAGCTGGTCCAGAATGCAGCGGCCCGGGTGGTGATGGGGTGTGGGCGATATGCCCATGCCTCACCGCTGCTTCGGGAGCTGCACTGGTTACCAGTTTGTCTCCGGGTGCAATTTAAGGTGCTGGTTTTGACCTTTAAAGCCCTATATGGCAGGGGGCCAGGATACCTTAGAGACCGCATCGTCCCAAGAGTGACTGCCCGTCCAACCAGAGCGGACCGGAGAGGCTCTCTGGTGGTGCCATCAACGAGGGGTGCACATTTGACTGGCACCCGAAGGAGGGCCTTCTCCGTGTCCGCACCAACTCTCTGGAACCTCCTACCAACAGATCTAAGACTTCAAAGTGAATTGCTGCCCTTCAGGAAAGGAGTAAAGACCTGGCTGGCAGGGCAGGTGTGGGGCCCGAACGGGACTATGGCCCCCGCCGGCTGGCTTTTATAAGACTCTCTTTCTTTCCCTCTGTGTGGTAGGTGGGACGGGTTAGTGGGATATGGGTTTTAAATGGGGGTGGATGTCGGTTTTTTTCTTATTGGGTGGGTTTTTTATTGGGTGGGTTTTATAAGGTTTTTATAATGTTTTTATGTATTTTCTTGAGCTGCTGTAATGCCGCCCTGAGTCGGGTTCTGCCTGAGTGGGCGGCAGTTACAAATGTGAATGATAAATAAATAAATAAATAAATAAATTAATTACCACTTTGTTAAGCGAGAGCATCCGAATCAAGATGTTACTCGTCGGCCATCTTAGCCAAGCCCCCCAAGATAATTAATAATGGTATCAAATTACAGGAAACCATATTTGAATAGCAGGGGAAACTTTCTGTCAGAGCAGTACCACAATGGAACCAAATGCTAACATTAAAAAAAGCAGATACCTAAGGACAACCTCCGGGTTGGAGAGATAGGCAGGATATCTCTCAATGCCATTTCCAGGGAATCCTAAACAGGTGAAGGCATCTGCTTGGGAATACCCTGAAGCAAATGGTGAGCCACTGTGTGCGACTGGATGGGCTGTGGCCTGTTCCAGCAAGGCTGTTCTTATGTTCTTATGTCTTTAAAGTGCTATGTTTTTGTTTTGTTTTGTGTACTCTCTGAAGTTCTCATAAGTTTATCTGACAAGAAACAAAACAGTAATAAAAACAAAAAATAAAGACAAAAACGTTGTTGCACATTAAAGACTAACTGCTGGTTAGCATCTGTGTAACAAGTCTACTTCATCAGACATAAGAATGAGATTACACTTTGTGTTTGTCTGAGTTGATGTTGTTGCCTGCTATATTAGATCAAAGAAGTTTAGTATATACACTATACAATGTAATCTGTATTTATTGGGGACTTCTAAAATGGCTTTACTGTATTCAAATATCAACACAACCTTGAAGAATACTGATTTTACTTTTCCTATCAGAAAAGTGTTTGCCCTTTGCAGCTCCACAGCTGTCTACTGCAATTTGAAAGGGCCAACATCACACTTTTGCCTACTATTTAAAGCAAAATGTCTTCAGACAGGAGAGAGGGGAAGGAGATCGGTGTATGTTACTTGTTCTCTATAATGGAAAGGGTACACAGCACAACATATTTCATTTAGCTATTACAGGGCTTAAAGCCTTAGGCCAATCTCTACATGTGTGCCATTTGTGTTCATATATATAATCTTCTGCAGTTAAATGAAAATACTCCCATTACTGCAAATCAGCTACTTTTGCTCAAAGTGGAATAAAAATGCCTCCAGAATATATTGACATCTAGGTGATAGGCTGGTATTTGGATTCTTTCATGTGACTGTTTATTTCTTTAAAGCAGTACTGATTGCATAGGTTAGTGTTTGTCAGTGTGCATGCATTGCATTTGATACACTGTTATGAACTTTGTTCATGGCTGAAAGAAATAAACCTTAGATATTAATGCCAGTGCCCGCCATAGCAGTTGTACCTTTGAACTGGATAGCTGCACTTTATCTCATACTAAAGGCTGTTCACATAAAATGCAAAGTATGTGTTAGAACACCTTATATACTTTATCATGAGAGAAGAAAACTGCATTTGTTCTGCCACATAGGAGCTTTCTACTAATCACCTTTCCTCACAGTGAAAGGCACCAAAGGGTGGTGAGGCGTGTAACAATCCCATTACTAATGAGTTGAACTTTAATCTACACGTAGGTAGGACCACACCTGAATCCAGGATTTTAAGCTTGCCTTCTCATGTGTCTTGATCTAAATCCTGGCTGTAAGTAAGGTAGTGCATAGGAAATTAAACCACTCCAGTCATCATCTTATCTTTTAAAAGTACTAGCGAAAGTGCCCAGCCCTTGGCCCGGAGGCTGGTATGACTGTGTGGGTGGTGGGGTGGTTCCCGGGGCCTGTTTTGGGGGTGGCTTAAATGAGAAGAGAGGATTCACTTGAGAAAGCCTTGATGTTGGGGAAGGTTGCGGGCAAAAGAAGAAGGGGATGGCCAAAGATGAGTTGGCTAGATGGTATTGTGGACACAATGGGCACAGGGCTGGATGGGCTGAGGAGGATGGTGCAGGACAGAGATGCCTGGAGGTCAATGGTCCATAGGATCGCAAAGAGTCGGAATCGACTGTGCAACTGAACAACATAAAGGGCTTGGTGGGTGCTGGCGTGGGCTGGGCGGAGTTGTCTGGGCGTCTTTTGAAGGGGTTTTTGTCCAGGGTGTCACATCCCTGGGTGGAAAGCAACCTGCCTGTCACCTTCCCTCTCTGCCTCGCTGTTTCGAAGCCAGCCTCGAAACAGCGAGGCGAAAAGGGAAGCTGACAGGCTGCTATCCATCCAGGGTGGCCCATCCCCGGGTGGAAAGCAGCCTGCCTGTCACCTTCCCTCTCCACCTCGCTGTTTTAAAGCTGGCCTCGAAACAGTGAGGTGGAGAGGGAAGGTGACAGGCTACTATCCATCCAGGGTTGTGCGTCCCCAGGCGGAAATCAGCCTACCTGTCAACTTCCCTCTTCACCTCGCTGTTTCGAAGCCGGCTTCGAAACAGCAATGCAGAGAGGAAATCTGACAGACTGCTATCCATCCAGGGTGGTGCGTCCCCAGGCGGGAAGCTGCCTGCCTGTCACCTTCCCTCTCCGCCTCGCTGTTCATCCTCCTTCTCCGGCGATGGTGTGGGCCGCAGAGAAAGAAGGGAAGGAGGAAAGGGAGGGAGGAAAGGTATGAAGGAGTGAGAGACAGAAAGGAAGGAGGGAAAGGGGAATGGAAGGAAGGAAGGAGGGACAGGGAGAACGGATGAAGAAGGGAGGAAAAGAAGACAGGAGGAAGGCAGGAATGAAGGGGGCAGAGGGAGGGAGGGAACAAAAGAGGGAGGGAAGGAAGGAGGCAAGGGGGAAGGTAGGAAGATGGGAAATTGGGAGGGAGGGAAAGAAGGGAAGTGAAAGAAAGAGAGTCACTTGCGCCATCGCCGCCTCCGCCCAGAGTGTTGTCCCGTCCTTCAGCATGGTGTCGTTGTCTTAGCATCTGCGTGTTTTCCCAATCCATCCTGGGTGTGCTGGCTTGGCAGTGGCGGTGGTTGGCGTGGCGCACAAACAGCGAGGGATGCATGTGCATTGGGACTCGTGCACTGGGCGTGCGGCCCCTTGCCATTACTCATGCACATGCACAAGGCAGTTGGCATTGGTTCATGCCTGCCTGCGCCAGCTGTCCCGCCTGCTCCGCACTCAGGTCCTCCTGCCTGATTGGCTGATGCATGCTGTGGAGGATGCTGGGACTCTTAGTCCATGTGTTGTTTCGCATTTGTGGGGCATAGGCCCCACTCTTGGGCTCTGGACCCTCATGGCGCTGATTTCGGGGACAAAAGGTAGGTGTGTGTGGAGCATTATAGGATAGGCTCCAGGGGTGTGGGTACGTATTCCGCACACGTACGGCCACATCCCTTCCATATAGGTATAGATATTGTAGTCAAAGTAAGTTACAGAACAAAGTTTTAGGAAGCAAAGATTTCTTAGTTTCAAAAGTTCAGAATGCACATTAAAAAAAATAAAGCCTATCTAATTGTGGAATCCCTAAGGGCTCTGCTTGGGGAGGGAGGAAGCTCTCCCATTGGGCTGCCAGGCAGAGAGGCAGGGTGAACTCTTTGCTTGGAGGAGGGAGGAAGTGCTCCCATTGGACTGCTGGTCAGAGGGGTGGGGTGCATGTGCATGGAGACAACACATAGGCCCCAGTAGGGACTTACGGGCCACCCTGCAAATGACAGACAGGGACATTACTTCACCAGGCTTCTGGGCGTCCTATGTTTGGATTCTCCTGCTTTAGCTGGAAAATCAGACTGCAGAGGGGCAGTTGACTTTTTTGTGCCAGCAAAATCATAAAAATGGAAATAAGTTCCGAAGGAAAAGGTGCGGTTAATATCTTTGGATAGTTTTAAGGCATTTGATTAATTACAATGGTCTTCAATTAAGGAAATAGTTGAAAGTTATGGATTCGGGGATAGATTTAGAAGGGTAATTGATTTATTATATCAAAAAGGGACTGCCAGGATTAGAGTAAATGAAGATATTACAGATGAGGTAAAGCTTGAGGCAGGCACTAGGCAGGGTTGTCCTTTGTCCCCTATCTTGTTTATTATGGCAACGGAAATTTTGGCAAAAAATATAAGGGAGGACTCAAGTATAGAAGGGATAAAGGGTAATAAAGTGAGTATGTATGCAGATGATAAGCTGTTAATGGTGAAACATCCAGAGGGGGCAATAGATAGGATTAAAGCGCAAATAGAGGATTTTGAGGATATAACAGGATTGATGATAAATTGGAATAAATCGGAAATGATGTTGTGTAATATGGGGGAAGAGGAGAAGGAAAAGATGGCGGGGTTATCTAATATACAAATTAAAGATAAGATGAAATATTTGGGGATAATTATATCAAATAAATTTGAAGAATTTAAAAGATTGAACTATGACATCTTGAAAGCAGAATTTAAGATTAGAATACAAAGTCTTCAGAAGTTGAAGTTGTCATGGTTTGGGAGGATTGCAATTTGCAAAATGATGTTGTTGCCGAGGATTAACTTCCTATTTGATGCACTTGCAATCCAACTGAAGGAAAAGGAAATTAATGAGTTTCTAAAGATGTTTAATAACGGAGGTAAAAAATCTAGACTGCCAAAGAAACTTTGGTATCTGCCTCAGAAAGAAGGGGGTTTCGGAATGCCAAATCTGTTAGCGTATTATCGAGCATTTCAAATTAAGAATGTTGTGAAGATCTTGGCAAGAGGAAAAGTAATTTGGGAGGAATTGGAGATGAAAGATTATAGGAATATTGGTAAAGTGATTTTTTTGGGAGCTAAGGCTAAAATGATAGGCACAAGCAATATTATGATGAGGGGACTCATGAAGGTATGGAAAAGATTAAAGAAGGATTTGGTCCCAGATGTCTCTCCAATTTTGGAATTGGCAGATATGGCGTGTTTTCCGATAAAAATAGATTAAAAAATAAAGGAAATATTGGATAAAAATGAAGTTTCTTTGGTGAAAGAATGGTTAAGAATTTGTGGAGATGAAATTAAGAAGAAAAAACTGTTTGAACAGTTAAAATTGGATTGGTTTCAGATAATGGAGGTTGACAACTGGAATAAAAAATATAGAAGAGAATTATGTACAGATAGAGAAAAGACTGAATTCGAGGAACTGGTTTTGAAAATTCGAAAAGGAGATAAAAGCATTAAGGGTCTAGTAAGCAAACTCTATGCTTTAATAAATAAGGGTAGTGATCCACAGGAAGATCTGAAACTGAAGTGGGAACAGGATTTGAATATAAAATTAGGAAATGATGAATGGAGAAATAAGTGGGAAAAGAGGATAATGAGAACTATGTCAGTAAGAATTAAGGAACATAACTATAAAATGTTGTGGCAATGGTACCTGACACCACTGAGGTTACATCAGATTGACAATAAAAGGGATAATTTTATGTTGGAGATGTAAAGACACTGTTGTAACTTATGAGCACATGTGGTGGAGTTGTAAAATGATAAATGATTTTTGGGGAAGAATAGAAAGAGAGATAGGGGAAATAATGGGTAAGAAAATCAAGCTGGCGTCAGGTACCATTATGCTAACAGATGTGGAAGGTATGTGTTTAAATAAGGAGGAAAAAGAGTTATTAGAAATAATGTTAACTATGGGTAGACAATGTATTGCTAGAAATTGGAAAAATGATATAGTTATACAGACGGGAGAATGGTATAAAGAAATGTGGAACCTAGCATTGAATGATAAATTGACATGGGAGATAAAAGTAAAAAGGGATAAATTGAAGGAAAATAGATTTTGGAATATTTGGAAGCCTTTTGTTGATCACTCCCTTATGGGTATGGAATGTTTTAGACCTGTACCATCTCAAAGTAGTTTTTGGAGATAATATAGAGACCAAACTTTCCAGGGCAATGTAAATATACACTGGGTGATTTGTAAATTGAAAATTTGGAGCTTGATAGTTGTGGATAAACAATTGTATTATTGAAAGCTTTTATGAAAGTTATAGTTATAGTATTAATCCTCAAAGTGGATATTTAATAGTATGTATACTATAACGGATAATAGTTCAACTATCATTTATGTGGATATTTTCTATGAGGTTTATGTATTCTTGTTTTGTTATATGATTTGTATGTTTGTAATGTTTTTTTCTTGAAAATGAACTAATAAAAATTAATTAAAATGGAAATAAGTATTAACAGATTCTGTATTCTCACTTTTGAATGCATGGTGATGTCAGGGTGTCTTCATCTGAAATCTAAGACCAAGGGAATCATTTCTCTGTTGAAATGTGGTCAGTTTTAATACCCAGAGCATAGATAATCTGGTTGTATAATGAAAATACCACTTATTTGCAAGAAATATGTTTCCTTCTTTCTTGCCTAGCATACCACTTGAGGTACACAGAAAGAGCCTCCTCGCAGATTGTGGTATTTTTGAACAACAAATCAGGTGTACCCTGGGCAGTGGCGCCCTTGTTATGCTACCTAGTCTTTCTCACACTAGGAAAGGCAAAAGGAAGTACATAATTAATTCACTAAATAGTTGCTTCATTTTGGCAGTTTCACATTTGGCCTAGACATGAAAGAAGAAGAAGCATATCAATTAATCTACTTTATCAGAATGAGGCTGAAACCCTGTGCAATCTTACTTAGCAGTAAGATGTACCATAACCATACAGTGTTAAATCAAATAAGGATAATTCTGTATTCTGCTGTAAGAGAACTAATAGGTGCTTCTTCTAAAACATTTTGTGTTTCTAGTGGAGCAATACAGAATATTAATAACATCACATACTTATATATGCATGAACTAATCTCATTTTTTATCCTGTACCATATTTCAAAATCTTTTTCTTCCCCAAACTGTAATATCTCACTACTTCTCTAGCAGGTTAATCCCAGGAAGTCCCACGACTGCAATTACTGCATTTAAATATTCCACATATCTGTCAAGTATTCAAAAGTATTCTGTGGTGTCAGTTTAAATATAAATATCTATAATTCTAGTTAATCACCATCACTTTTCGTCAGTTTTGAAAACTCACTTGATGTCTATTTTGTGCTTGCAACAGTGTGTGGCTCAGGTTGCAGCTCTCCCCATTGATTTATTGGTTAAGAGGTTAGCCAAAGTAATTCTGCTGTACAACAGTGTTCTTGTACAGATGGTACAGAGCTGCTCCGCAAAAGTAAAACTTGTCAATATAATTTTCCCCCTCATCATTTGAGAAATTGCTCCGGTTTTGATGCCAAATGGTAAGTGAGGCTGGAGTTGTTATACAAATATCAGGCTCCATCAAGCTCTCCTTACAAAAATGCATGCTTTCCATTCATCCAGGTTTCCACTTCTAAAGAAACCCCTTATATTTACCAGTGACGCCCCGGCTGTCGATACCCTCGCAGTTGCCTTTTGCCTTTGAAAGCAAGTGCCAATTCTGTACAGCTAGTAATGACACCTTATAAATGGCTTGAATGACCGTAGAACAGAAAACAAGCATTTGAGTGGGTTTGGGAAGCTACAGTCACCTAATTTTGACCAGAGATGTGCCACACGGTTACTGTGTTTACCTTTAAACTTAGATGTGTTCATGTGTCGACATTTATTTATCCTACTTCAATAGCCCTCACAGTGCAGATAAAAGTGCAATTATTTTTACAACAATGAAAGATTCAGGGTGGCAGAACTAATATCCTTGTGCAAGGAGCCATAACTAGCACCAATGAAAAGCACTTCAAAGCTTTTAATCTCCATGACAACCCACATCACAGTCTTCAATAATATACCACCTTACACAAACATACTCTTTATGCACACCTACTATGTATTCATAAATATTATCTGCATTGCACACCAAACAACCTGTTCTTTACAGCCCTTGACTTCTTTTTCTTGAAAAATTAATCAATCAGTAGCACAGTTCAAATGGAACTTAATTTTATGCTCTCATGTTTACAGTTCATTGCAGAATAAATCAAAGAAACAGATAGTGAAATCAAAAAGGCCTTTATGTTTTGTAAGCGATTTGCACATATATGCAACCATAGATATTTATATCATAAGAGGGAGATGCAATGCATCATTTATATATTTATTTAAATTATACCTTGCCTTATTGCCAAGAAGGCAGGCAACAGAGGTAAAACCAAATAGAAACAAACATTATCAAAACATTACAATGTACAAAATGTTTAGAGCAGGAGTTCTCAACCTTTTAAAGCCAGGGGCTGGGTGGGTCATGCTCCCTCAGACAGCTTCAGGGGCCGGCTGGCCATTTTGCCCTTCCACATGGCACTTCTGGGTGTGGTGGAGGTGGTGGTGGAGCCACATGAAATGATGTCATGGGCCACATTGAGAATCCCTGGTTTAGAGGTACCTCTAATTTGTTTCACCTTGGGGCCTTAGAAAAGCAAAGCTTTAGCTATATAAAGGGTACCAGCAGGCAGGGTAATAAAAGTGAAGACTTTAGGATGAGAAACACAGAAAGCGGGAAAGAGAAACTAAGGCAGAGAGCGTGAAGTCAATGAGCACCAAACCATTACATATGATTTTGTGATTCTTTCTTCTTTATTCGTGTCAGAGGCAGCACCAGCATATAATAATATACAAAGCTAAAATTAACATATCTAAAACAAAAAGGAATTAAAAGGACTAGATGACATCTGCCCAATATCAGGCCACCTCAACAGCATTTCCTCTTGCCAACATAAGGTCCTCCTTAGTGTACATTGAAGGGCTTCATGTGCATTGTATCATATGGGGACATGAAAGGAGATTTCCCGAAGATTGCTACTTCAGTGATCGGGTGCCCCCTGGGAACGAAGATTTATCACCAGCAATGGAGATTTTCCATCAGCTAATCCTTTCAACCCAGAAGCACAAGAAGTAGAAATTTTGTGGTTATTAATAAGATGAATAAGTCAGGAAACCTTAGGAAAAAAGTGTTTCAAATTTGGAAATACTTCTCACCAGTGAAGGTCTGAAATATCTGAACTGACTGGCACTAGGATTTGAAGGAAAGGCATTAAGGGCATCAACTACATTTGTTTACAGTCAGCTTGCAAGAAATAAACACACGTTGAAGCCTGTTTGTATGTGGACTTCCTTCTATGTTCTTTGGCTTTTGAATTCCTTCCCTGTGACTGTTGGTGTTAGACTTTAAAAAACATAGCATAATGCAAGATCTATTCAACATACTGTGTTAAGTTTACAGCAAAACTTTAAGTGCCATACTGCAATATGAAAAGTAATGGTACTTTGAACTTGTTAAAAAAAACTTAGCAAACTGAAGGTTTTGAAACAAAGTAGGATGTTAAACTCAAGACTCTCCAGATGATCTTGGATTACAAATTTTACTGTCCTTGACCATTGGCCATGCTGCCTGACGCTCATGGGACATGGTGTCATAAAACAGACAAAACCTTGTGAACAGTTTTAGCATATCTCTTTGGCATGTAAGCAAATGCATTATTCTTTAAAGCCCCTAAAAAGAAAAACCCACATGACAGTATCACAGACCTGTTAAAGAAATTATCACAAGACAAAAATACAATTATAGCAAATAAACATGTCAATCATCACTTTGCAAAATAACAACTTGGTAAATTTAACGTCTAGACTTGCCCTAAAGATAAGTACCTTCTTGCTGAATTGTCTTTGTGAAAACCTAACATTTACTTGGAAAATCAGTTTAATGCTTAACTGTACTTTGCATTGTGCAAGTGGCCGCTAAGTCAGCAATCCAATTTGCAGAAAGTTATTGCTGATGTTACAGGACCTTCAATTAACTAATCAAGTCATTCCTTACATCCTTTTTCTTTATTATTATATTGCCGTTAAAAAAATTATATCCTTTGCTGCTTCAGAAATGAGCTTGTTCTTTTTTCAGCACACTGCCTATAGAGAACAAAAACTTTTAGGTATGGGTTGAAGGTAATACTTGAAACCATAGTTTCCTAGCTATATATAATTACCTTCAATGGAACAGAATCATAATGAGAATAGCTTTATTGTCATATTTTTCACCAGTGGGTGTGAAGAATGATTTAACTTACAGGTGCTGATTATGTAATTGTATTGATATAGGGCACACAGCCTACTCTGCCTTATGAATAATGTAGACTGACAAGAGGAGGTGTAGAACACCCCACACAGTTTGTGGTTCATAAAAGGACAGAGGTGTTCTTGCAGGGAGCCATTAAAGCTCTTGATTGTAGATAGACGGACAATAAAGAGGGCATGTCAGTAGCATGTGGTGACTTTTAGAAAGTAAGTGAAGCCACACATGTAATATGACTACTTATCAAAAGTAGTTAGTGGCCCACAGCTTGAAAAAGCTGTGCATCCAGCTAAACCAAGAGTTAGTGTGGTATAGTAGATAGTGTGGTGGACTAGGACTCAAATTACCTGAATAAAATTAGCTGGGTGAGCTTTGGTGAGTCAGATCCTCTTAGCCTACCCACCTCATATGATAGAATCAATGATAATCGGAGTATTTCCTATGTGAAGCAGGTATTAATTGTGTTCACGTATCATTTCTTTTTAATTTTCTGCAGTGTTACTAATGCTTTTGAGTTGATGCATCGACAAAGAACTGGAACTTCTGTTAAGTTGTCTCCCCTATCCAGGAGAGACAGCCAAGAAAGTTACTATAGTTGAAGGTACTAATGGTCACATCAAGATCCAGAAGAACCATCAGGGTCACTCTCCTTCAATTTGGTTCCCAGTATCTACCAAGGTGACCAATGCTATCTCTATCCCATAATCAGTCTTGAAATCATATTGAAATGGATCTAGATAACCCACTTCATCCAGTAATGCCTGAAACTGAGAAGCCACCACATGCTCCAATACCCTGCCAGAATAGAATACTGAAGACTCGTGATATTTGTTCAGGATCCATGCATTTGTTCAGTATGGTGGGGTTCAAGGGGATCTTTTTTAACACTAGTCTTACTACTGCCTCTTTTACTCATGCTGGTATCTTGCCTTGCCAGCACCAGGCATCCACTCTATTTTACAGAACAATCCTGTATTATCTACTAAATAATGTTTTAGTTTCAGAGAATTATTCTGGCTGCCTTTGATGCATGGATTTTTTCAGAATTAGAAGAAGTTCTATTATACAAGTCTACTTCTGTTTCATTGACTACACTAAGGCCTTTGACTATGTGGACCACAACAAAATGTGGCAAGTAATTAAAGAGATGGGAATACCAGAAAAGGATTAAGACAAGGCTGCATTTTGTCACCCTGTTTATTCAACTTATATACAGAACACATAATGCACAATGTATTGTATTGTATTTTGTATTGTACTGAAATGTATTGTTGTTTGATTCTTTTTGTTTTATTCTTTTTAAAATTAATAAAATTAATAATAATAAAAATAAGAAATCAACCCTGACTGCTCCCTAGAAGTCCAAATAGTAAAGATGAAGCTAAAGTACTTTGGACATCAAATGAGAAGAGAGGATTCACTTGAGATAGCCTTGATTCTGGGAAAGGTGGGGGACAAAAGAAGAAGGGGGCGGCCAAAAATAAGATTGCTAGATGGTATTGTAGATGCAATGGGCACAGAGCTGGGGGATTGAGGAGGAAGGTGGAGGACAGAGGTGCCTGGCAGGCAATGGTCCATGGGGTTGCAAAGGGTCAGAATCGACTGTATGACTGAACAACAACTATAAGTTCTTATAAGTTCTATAAGAACTTATATATTTTTAACAATCAGCCAGTTATCCAGTTGTCAACGTGTGTGTTTGTATCTGTACTTTGCTTCTTTATGGGAAAGAAGACTCGTATTACACTTATACAGTTTTCACTTGACAAACAGAAATGGCACTCTTTATCCCACTGTAACTAAAAGGTGATGAATTTCATGGGGGTTGTAAATGCCTCATCTAGGTGTCTTGATAAGGCAGTCTAAATCAATGAGATTGAAGAATTTATGTAGTTTACATGACATTTGTCACACATACTTTGAGCCTATAAATTCCACAAGCAGCACAAATAATAGAGAATGGCTGTCAAGTTTCAGTTTAGTAGCTTAACAAGTATCATTTCTATACACTGCAGAATTTTGAGGCTTTTAAGTCAGAGCATATTTTTGGTACTCACATTAACTAAAGAGATGCAGGAGTTCCCCTTGAACAACAACAAAATCAAAACAAAGCATAGTGCTAAAAACTGTTGAACTTTCAGCAGGCTGGACCATAGTGCTTAATATTTGATTTGTACACTAACATGGAGATGGGAAGGGCTAGTATTAGCAAACATAATCATTAGCTGTTCTGAACTTAAACAACCAGTCAGCAGGCTAAATATGTCTTTCCTCCAAATGTAACTTCCTTTCTACTCTATGCTCTGTGGGTGGTGTACTGCTGCTCCTAATTTAGTCTGTCTGACTGATTCAGTTGTCTTTCTGACTCAAACTGTTTTTAATCTCAGAAAACCAGTAAATCAGTACCTTCCTGCAACCATCATTTGCTTGAAAGACTATTCTTCCTGCCTTTTATTGCAAACAAGATGAAATAAACTGTTGTGTTATATTTTTGTCATCTTCCTGACAACTTTGTTTGAACAGAAGCCTTTTAAGTAAACATTAGATTTCCTTCTGCTGGAACTGTGCTTAGCATTTGTACTTTAGGAATTAAAAAGAAACAAAGGGGGAGCTGAGGACGGCTTGCATTTCAAAAACATTCGACCTTATTCCTATAGGACATGCTGACTGCAGGACTATGGAAAGATTATTGAACAAAAGCAACAGCAAGAAATCCAAAACAGCAATAAAGTATAGCAGGAAGATCTAATTTTAAAGTATATAGAAATACAGTAGTACTATCAGTGTTCTTATTTGTTTCAGCACAATGAAAAATATTATGTAAACCTCTAGGATGATGGAACTGATTCTATTGCTCCCTTGTTAAATTGCCTTTACAACCAGGAGATGCGCCTCCTGGTTTTTTGGTTTTGTTGTGGGGGAGAAGGAGAGGGGGTGGGGTACATCTCAGAAAAATAAATTAGAAGTTTGGAAATAAATTCCATAGTGTCGCCCTCCTTGTCAAATATCAATATTAATTGATTTGTAATTGAGATTTGCCAAGTATGGGTAAACCCTTGAATATATCCATCCACTTCTTGCAGTCTGGAGTTATGTGTGTTTTTGATTGCAGAAGGATTTGCTCAAGTAACTGCCAGATTTCTGAGATGGCTGATTTTAGGATCTATGAAATCCTTTCCTTTCTAAATCCCATATCACCTCTGCACCAAAGGAAGAATGGAAATAATTAAAGGAAGACAAAACATAACTAGTCATCCTCCTTCTCATCTCCTTGGATCTTTCTATCTTTGCTTTCTATAAGAACAGGTTTCACTGACTCCTCAGAGTTTGGTGCCCTCAAATGGCACGTAGGTCAGGTTATTCTTGGCTCTGGCTTAGGCTTGCCAGGCATTTGCACTCTTGCATTTCATGGCACTGATTCAAGACTGGCATCTGCTACAAGGGCAGCAGCTTTGACCAATACGTGAATACTTTGCTTGAGTTTAACATGATCATTGGGCGACAACTTCAATTCCCTGCCTCTCCTGCATAAGTAAATGTTCATTGTCATAAAAGAGACCGAGATGATTTTTGCTGGTGGAACTCTGCTCAGGGAATGCCCAAATGAGGCTCCTTTTGCGTCCCCAAGATCTTTTCCCACTGAAGTGGTCCCTAGTTATCTACTTGCAATTTCTTGTTTTCCCAGATAACTAAAGTGAACCTTTTAAGATACTGATTCTGCACTCCAGTTTTAGTGTATGAGAAACAAGACACAGGAACAGCCGTAGCACTGGCTTAACACATCTTTATTGCATGGTGGTCTAGGGGAACATGAGGTAATGGCGGACGAACTGCTCAATATATACGGTGGTTATATATTTGAATGTGGCTCCACGATAGCCCATTGGCTACTGCTGGCGTGACGTCATTCCAGGTCACGCCCTTCTTGTCCAGGTGAGGTAGTGGCGGGAATCTTCCCGTGCTGCAGTTCTTTGGGGATTGGAACCTTGTGTGCTTGGGCGCACGCTATTGCCACCAGGTGGACATTAGCTCGCGACCTAATTACACGGAATACATTGATACAGTTGGTGGTTGTTTTAATGCATAGAACTCAGAACACAACATCCCTCCCCCCTAGAATGAGACGAAGTCTCTCAACCAAGATGGCTTATTGCAAACGCGCCTTGGGCGAGACGCTGACTGGCTTGTCCCGGGAGTGCTACTGCTTCTCTGTCCCCTGGTTCCTTGTCCTGCAACGGGAGAGGGAGACTCGTTAGTGACTGGCCGCGGCTCCGCGGCTCTTGGGGAAGGGACGGAAAAACCGGGGGCACTGGGGACTAACGAAAAACCCCGCTTCTCGCTTGGATGGGTGGGGGACCACTCCTGAAACCCCCCCCCCCCGGTTTTGTAAATGAAAATCAGAATTATCACCTGGGGTGCCATTCAAAAGATTCCGCAGGATATCTATGCCCTGGGTACCATTAGAAGGATTCCGCAGGATATCTATGCCCTGGGTACCATTAGAAGGATTCCGCAGGATATCTATGGGGACAGAATCCCTCTCCTCCCCCCTAGGTGGGGACCATTGGCCCCCCTCACCTCCCCCTTGGGCTGAACGGGTGGGGGAGAACCCTAACGCTGAGTCCTTTTCCTCGCCGGCCGCGCCCTGGTGCTCTTGAACCCTGCGACGGAGTTGGTCTGCGTGTCGTCTCCATAGCAGACCCGTGACGGTCTCTACGCAATAGGACACGGGACCCGTCCTTCCAACGACGATGCCCGGGACCCAGGCCGGCCCCGCGCTGGCGTAATTTCTGCAATGCACCGGGGCACCAACTTCGAAACTTTTCGTGTCCGCTAACCCGATATTCCTCCCTGTGTCCTCCACCCTAGTGGGGTCTAGCCTGGTCAGGATCGTGGTCAGCTTCCTACGCATTAAGAGTTCTGCGGGCAAGTACCCAGAAGCTAGGGGGTGACCCTGTAACCTAGCAGGAATTGGCACACTTGTAGGTTGAGATCCCCAGGACCCATGCACCTCAGCGCGTCTTTGGTTGTGCGCACGAGGCGCTCGACCTGGCCGTTTGTTGCCGGGTGGAAGGGGGCGGAGGTGATGTGCCTAATGGCGTTGATCTCGGTGAATGCCCTGAACTCTGCGGACGTGAAACAACTAGCGTTATCGCTAATTAGGGTGTGGGGTATGCCGAACGTGCTAAAAAACCTGCGCAAATGCTTCACGGTCGTTGCCGAGGAGGTGCTCGTGACTGGGATGACCTCCAACCACTTGGAGTAGGCGTCTACAATGAGGAGGAAAAGTGTCCCTCTAAATGGGCCCGCAAAATCAATGTGCACCCGGGACCACGGCCCCTTCGCCGCGTCCCATTCCCTGTGCGGCAGGCGCGCCTCCTCTGGCCCGGAGCATTGGCAGCTCTCGCAAGTGCCTACCATGTGCTCGATGTCAGCATCCAACTGGGGCCACCAGAAATAGCTCCTGGCCAGAGCCTTAGAGCGGACAATTCCAGGGTGGCTGACGTGCAGCAGTTTGAGCACCCTCGGCCTCAGGGATTCGGGGACCACCACCCGCTGACCCCACAGAAGGCACCCTCTTTCTATGGACAACTCTAGCCTCTTCCTGAAAAACGAGGCGAACTCAGCCGCCGGGGAGGACACTGGCCACCCTTTTTGCACCCAGGAGCAGACTAGAGCCAGCGTTTTGTCCTTCCCGGTCGCCTTGGCGATGTCTGCGGGTACAATGGGAGGCGAATCTAAGACCTCTATCAGGAGTACCTGGCGGTCTTTTTCTTCCTCGCCCACTGTGCTACTCGTGAGGGGAAGGGGAGACCTCGACAGGGCGTCCGCATGGCTTATTTCCTTCCCAGGGCGGTACACCAACGCGTGCTGATACGCGTATAAGAAGATTGCCCACCGTAACATCCTAGGGGACAGGATCTGGGGTGTGGGCTTGTCCACAGTGAAAATGCCTAGCACGGGCTTGTGGTCGGTAACTATGGTGAAGGGGCGGCCATAGAGGAAATCGTGGAACTTCTTAGTCCCCGCTATTATCGCTAGCGCCTCCCTGTCTGTTTGGGCGTAGTTTCGCTCAGCCTGGGACAGGGATCTAGAGTAAAATGCTACCGGGGCCTCCCTCCCGTTTTCCAGCACGTGGCACAGCACCGCCCCCACCCCTACTGGGGACGCATCACATATCAGGACCACCGGCTTCTTGGGGTCAAAATGGGTGAGGATGGCATCAGACGCTAAGAGTTGCTTCAGTTCAATGAACGCTCTTGGCTCTCGCCCCACTTCCACGCCTCGTCCTTCTTGAGTAGCTTGTGCAGCGGCTCCACTACCGAAGCCTTCCGAGGTAGGAAGGAGTGGTAGAAATTTAAGAGCCCTAGGAACGACTGCAATTCGGGCTTGGAGGTGGGGCGAGGGGCACCTTGAATTGCGGCTACCTTTGATTTGGAGGGCTTAATTCCCGCAGGGGTAACCCGGAAACCCAAGAACTCAACCTCTTTCGCGAAGAAGACGCATTTGTCTTTCCGCAACTTCAACCCCGCTTTTTCAAACACCGCCAGTACCTTGTCTAGCCTTTCAGCCAACTCCTCCTCGCTCCCCCCCGTTATCAATACGTCATCAAAGTATGGCAAGACCCCATCCAGTCCTTTCAAGAGGCGTTCCACAAGCGACTGGAAAATACCGGGCGCCGAGTTCATGCCGAACTGTAAGCGCGTCACCTGGAACGCCCCCTTATGTGTGACTATTGTTTGCGCAGCAGCTGCTGCAGGGGTTACTGAGAGTTGCTGATAGGCCTGCGCCAGGTCAAGTTTTGCAAAACACTTTCCCCCATGTAATCTGGCCAACAGGTGGCTGACTACCGGCACCGGATACGCATTAGGGCGGATCGCCTTCTTAATGGTGCACTTATAGTCAGCACATATGTGGACCTCCCCGTTGGCCTTCAGTGCAGTTACAATCGGAGTCTCCCACTCCGCAGAATCAACAGGAACAAGAATCCCCTGGCCCACCAGTTTGTCCAGTTCCGCCTCTATTTTGTCCTTTAGTGCGAAAGGCACTCTGTGCGGTTTGAGTCTTATTGGGCAGACCTCCGCATCCAGGTCGAATGCTACTGGGGGTCCCTTGAATTTTCCAAGTCCTTTCTTGAACACTTCGGGGTGCGCGTCGCACACCTCCTGTATTGGGTCAGTCCCAACGGCATGCACCCCCCCCCCTGAACAAACCCAGGGGCTTAAACCATTGAGTCCCGAGGAGGCTGCAACTTCCCCCCTTGAGAACAACCAGGGGCAGTTCTGCGGCGTGCTGCTTATACTGGACCTTGAATTTTCCAACCCCCAACACCGGAATGCTATTACCCTGTACGTCCCGCAGCGTGGACCTCAACGCTTTGAGCTTAGGGCGCACGTGGGGGGAAATTCCCAAGAACTCCCGCTGGGACATGATTGAGTAGGAGGAATCCGAGTCTATCTCCATCCTAACAGGGGCCCCTTGCACCAGTACCTCAACAAAATAACAGGGGTGTCCCAAGGACACGCTGTACACTGGGGCGTCATCGCCGCTGTCGTCGGAGATGCGGCCTACGCCGTCCTGCTTCCTCGCGGGCCGGGCGCCCTCCTTGGTCCTCGGCGAGCGGTCTGGCGAGCTTTTCCGGTCCCTGCGCCGTCATCTGCAGACCTTGGCGATGTGCCCCCGGCGGCCGCAGTTGTGGCACTCGGCCTTCCGGAATGGGCACTTGACGCGGTCGTGGGCCGCTCCACATCCATCGCAACGGCGGCCTTCCTTCCGCACCTTCCGGACATCCTCGTCGTCGCTGCTCTCCGTAGAAGATTTCGGCGTCCGCCTGGCTGCCTGCACCGACCCCGCCGCCTTGTCGGCCTGTGGGGGCCTTTCTCTGAAACCCTTGACTCCGGCCCTCGTGGCTTCCGCGGCCTGCACCGCCTTCACAACCTCGCGCAGCGTCGGGCGTGGCTCCTGGTTCATTAGCTTTCGCTGAACCTCCTCGTCCCACAGGCCGCACAGCATGCGGTCCCTGAGAGTGATTTCCAGGTTTTCCCACTTGCATGGGCCGGCGGCCAACCGCAGGGCCGCTGCAAAGGCGGCGATGGACTCACCGGGCGCTTGGACTCTCTTCCAGAACACGTCTCGAGCCGAGAACATCGAAACCGAGGGCTGGAAATGGTCCCGCATCGCCTTCAGGAGCTGCTTGACCGTCAGTTCGCTCACCTTCTTCGGTGATACCAGGTCCACCAATACTCTCTTGGCGGCATTTCCTAGCATCCGGGTGAGGATGGCCCTCTTCTTTCCCTCGTCCGTGATGTCGGACACCACCAGCGCATCTTGGAAGTCCATTTCAAAGAGCTCCCAATCTTCCGGCTTGTTAATGTCGAAACCGGCATGACTAGCGTGTGTCTTGATCTCATGGGAATCCATTATCCCACCTTCGTTGCCAATTTAGTGTATGAGAAACAAGACACAGGAACAGCCGTAGCACTGGCTTAACACATCTTTATTGCATGGTGGTCCACGATAGCCCATTGGCTACTGCTGGCGTGACGTCATTCCAGGTCACGCCCTTCTTGTCCAGGTGAGGTAGTGGCAGGAATCTTCCCGCGCTGTAGTTCTTTGGGGATTGGAACCTTGTGAGCTTGGGTGCTCGCTATTGCCACCAGGTGGACATTAGCTCGCGACCTAATTACACGGAATACATTGATACAGTTGGTGGTTGTTTTAATGCATAGAACTCAGAACACAACACCAGTCATAATGATTCTTTATGCTATTCCTTCCCATCCTTTGAGTATAAGAAAAAGGATACTAATCAATCACCCCCACAGTTACATGACCAGGCCCTCTGAGCATGGAGAACACCAAAGGTCATAGTTTTGCTGCTCCATTGAAACAGCCTCCCAAAGAACTCTGACTCTCAACAAGCACTGCAGCAGTTTTCTTTAAAGAGAGAGAGAATGCAAAAGTCAGAAATACAGCATTGTGAGTGAAATCTAGAGATTGGCAGAATTGTATTGTAGGCTCCAATTGTCATAATTCTCTCTGGGGAGTTTTTGGAGAATTCTGGAGTTTTCAGTGCAAAAACCCCTATGAAAAAACACTCTGCAAGGCACATTTATCCCAATGAGAGGTACAGATTCAGACAGCGCTGGTTGTTTGGCTATAAATGGAGATGAGCACCGAACCCTAGAGTTGGATACACCTGGCTTTCAAGCAAGGGTGCATTTACCTTTACTTATCAGATCCAGTGAGAGATAACTCAAAGATGCCCTTGTCCACAGTAGAAGAAACTGGTGCTTTTCAGCCAACCAACAGATGAAGAATGCCAATCACATAAACTAATACAACAATAACAATGTAGTTTGCTTACACTGAAAGCTGAGTTGCTAAGCTTTGTTTTTTCATTCATTCGTTTAGAGTCGATTGGTTTAGCTAATCATACCTGTGGTGGGCAGAAAATTGAACTTGTTGCCTAAATATAAAGTTAAATCTTGTTAAAGATCTGCAGGTTGTAGTCCCTAAATGCAAGACAAACATACTCAAGTGGGAGCTGTTGGCGGGCAACAACATGCACTGTGAATGTGGAGAGATACAGATTCCAACTCATTTACCGATCTGCCGATTACTGCTGGAAACATACACCGATGGGGACTTAAGTTTGGCCAACAACAAAGCCAAAAAAGTGGCTTCATTTTGGCAGTCCAGGGTTCGGGGCACAAAATAAGAAGAATATGTTAAAGATCCATGCAAAGCAAGAATGAAATTAATCCATCAGAGTACCATGGGTAGAAATTGAAGGCAAATTGGAACAGAAGAATGGCAGCACAGAAGCATTACAAACTTAGCTAAGGGTCTGCCGAGCAAAGGCAATAGTCATTTGGGGAAATGGATAGTAAAAAGCAGAATTGGCTGCTATGCTTATTTTCATACTTGAGTTATCCCATGGAGAATTTTTGCCTCTGCTAAAATACAACATTCCACCCAGCTATGCAGACCTTCTATTTTGTAAAAGAACTATTACTGTATTATTTATTCCTCTTTTTTATTCATAAAAACTTATCTGTTATAGAAAACTATAAAGTTCTTTGATACCCCCTAGTGGCAACCATTTATAACTTTAATATTTAAAATATTAAGGTCATATTTATGTCCTAAAGCAGGGGTTCACATCCTTTTCAAGCCATGGGCCGGACCACGCCCTCTCAGTCAGCTGAGCAGGCCAGACTCGTGGTTCCCCCACTGTAAACGCTGCCATAAAATGCATTTATGACAGCCGTGGACACATTTATGGCTGTCATAAATGTGTCTGTTTCCCCTTCTGGTGGTAGCAGCACGGGCCACATGAAATGGTGCCGTGAGCTGGGGCCAGCCCATGGGCCGTAGGTTAAGAACCCCTGTCCTAAAGCAATATAACATAACTAGGAAATGTTATGCATCCTATGTATACACACTCAACTACAATTACTCAGAGGACAAACATATTCATGTCTGACACACATGAAAATTATATCTGAAGTGTCTTGAAGGAAAAATGTTTCATCTTATATGAATGCATACACCAACATATACACAGACCTAAATCCAGTTGTTAGACTATCCTAGAGTAGATCTACTGAATCAGTGGGACTGAGTGCTTACATGACATTCAGCACTCAGTTCACTGTTTTTGCTCTAGCTGGGACTAGGTCAGAGAGGGCATGAGTGCTGTATAAAGTAACCAGAGTCTGGCAACAAATTTTCCTAGGCAGTTAACGTATGTGGATCTTTATAAACAAAAGTGGATCATTTGCATAAAGTTATTATGTTGTGATTTTCTGTTCTCTGTAAATGTCCTATAGTTAGCAAAAGTTCTATGCACACAAAATGCACTGAAAGCACTATATTTCGAAATGAACTGTCGCTGGAACGGGGGTGTCTAGTATGGGGGGATAGAGTGGTTATTGCATCGGTACTACGAAACAAAGTTCTACATACATTACACGTGAGTCACCCTGGTATTGTTCACTCTAAGGCACTTGCCAGGAGCTACTTCTGGTGGCCCAGACTCGATTCAGACATTGAGGATCGGGTAGGGCGGTGTCAAGAGTGCCAGTCATCGAGGCCAGAGGAGACACACCGGCCCACCCAGCAATGGGATATGGCAAAGGGCCCATGGTCACGAGTCCATATTGATTTTGCTGGGCAGTTCTGAGGTGCTTTGTTCTTATTGATTGTTGATTATTTTTCTAAATGGTTAGAGGTGATCCCAGTTTCAAACACATCCGCAGCTGTTACAATTTGTAAATTAAGACAGTTATTTTGCACTTTTGGGTTGCCAGACATTGTCATATCTGACAATGCTTCGACCTTTATGTCAGTTGAATTTCAGGATTTCCTTAAACGTAATGGGGTTCGACACATAACTGCTGCCCCTTTTCACCCTGCCACCCTGGGCAAATCGAAAGGCAGGTTCAAACAGGTGTTTCCTGCACCATTAAAACATGCTTTGGTGACCCCCTCCTGAAAAAAAGTATCTAGACCCAGCCGTTTTGTCCAATTACAGTCCTGTCTCTAACCTCCCCTTTATGGGGAAGGTGCTAGAGAAGGCAGTGGCACATCAGCTGCAGGGGATACTGGATGAAGCGGATTAGCTGGACCCCTTTCAGTCTGGTTTCAGGCCCGGATATGGTACTGAGACGGCATTGGTCGAGCTGATGGATGATCTCTGGCGGGAGCGAGACGGAGGTTGTCCGTCCATCCTTGCTCTCCTTGACTCTCTGCGGCTTTCGATACTGTCAACCATGGTATCCTTCTGGAATGGCTCCGAGGATTGGGGATCCAGGGCACTGTGTGGTCCTGGTTTTCCTCACTTCTGAAGGGCCGGACCTAGTCGGTGAGTTTGGAAAGTGGGAGGTCAAGCCCTATGCCCCTTAAGTATGGGGTTCCTCAGGGTTCAGTGCTCTCCCCTCTCCTATTTAACATATACATGAAACCGCTGGGTGAGATCATCCGTTCCCATGGGGTGCAGTACCATCCGTATGCGGATGACACTCAGTTGTACATCTCGGCCCGTGGTGATCCCAGCAATGCTATTGAAGTCCTGTCTGGGTGTCTGAAAGCTGTGGAGGTCTGGATGGGGGCCAACGGGCTACAACTGAATCCCAGCAAGACGGAGTGGCTATGGATTGGGGGCCTTGGGTTGCCCAGGGAATTACCATCTTTGGTTTTGGATGGGGTGGTTTTGCCCCAGACAAACCCAGCGCATAACTTGGGGGTCCTCCTGGACTCGCGGCTGCTGCTAGAAGAACAGGTGGCAGCCGTAGCCAGGAGGGCTTTCGCACAGCTGCAATTAATTCGCCAGTTGCGCCCGTTCCTGGACAGGGATGCCCTGGTCTTGGTCACTCATGCTCTGGTCACCTCCAGACTAGATTGTTGTAATGCGCTCTACATGGGGCTGCCCTTGATGACCATTTGGTGGCTACAGCTGGTCCAGAATGCAGCAGCCCGGGTGGTGATGGGGTGTGGACATTATGCCCATGCCTCGCCACTGCTTCAGGAGCTGCACTGGTTACCAGTTTGCCTCCGGGTGCAACTCAAGGTGCTGGTTTTGACCTTTAAAGCCCTACATGACAGTGGGCCAGGTTACCTAAGAGACAGCATCACCCTAAAGACGTCTGTCCATCCAACCAGGGCGGACTGGAGGGGCTCTCTTATTGTACCATCTGCTAGAGGGGCTCGCCTCTCTAACACAAGTAGGAGGGCCTTCTCCGTGTCCGCACCGGCACTCTGGAACCTCCTACCAACAGAGCTGGCAGGCCAAGAATGGGGTGCAGGTGGAAGGGTGACTTCCGTTGGGTGGCTGGTATAGTGTAACTCCGGCCCCATCGGTCCCTGCACCCATTTTTAGGGGAAGGGTAGTTTTTTATGCAGTTTTAAATTATGTTTTTATTGTGATTGAGAACCACCCTGTGTTGGCCTTGGCCAAGTGGGCAGTATAGAAATTGAAATAATAAAATAAATAAATAAATAAATAAAATAAAAGAGACCCTTAAATGAATGGGGTCTGGTGATTTAGACTTACAGTTATGTCAATTTCTGTTCACCTACAGGATTACCTCTTTGGTCTCAGGTTTTTCACCAGCTGACCTGTTAATGAAAAGAAAATAGTCTATGGTTTTTAACCGATTATACCCGCACCGTATAGTAGACAAGGGGCGAAATTTAGATGTATGCAATTCTAAAGGGTTTTTAATTGGACAAGCCATGCATTGTCGGAGTTATGCCCCTGGGTTCCCATGGCTGGGGGAGGGGGGAGGTCCTAGAGCAAACAGGACCAGTGTCATATAAAATGCTTATGGATAATGGGTTAATTTGGAGGATCAAATGAGCCTCCACGTTGTTGGGCAAAATGTCTCTTCAGAGGAAGTCACCACTAGATCTAATCAATCGGAAGAAGAATTGGCACCACTGGATTTTGAAGTAGGCTTGGATTTCTTTAGCCAGCCACTTCCTTCTGATTTGTTGCCTGCACATTCCTCTCCAGGTAGCCCCCCTCCCCCGAACCGGGTGTCGCCAGAGCCGAGGGTGAGAGAGCCCCACCTTTTTCAGGTGCATTGCCAACACCGACACAGGCGGCTCAAGGGTTTCCACAAAGTTCTGGCCAGCTGGGGGTTTCCACTGGGACCACTGACAGCACTGGTGACCCAGGACGTTCCATACCCAGTTTTCAGAGTTCCACTCAGATGGGGTGCCCAAAGTGCACCTGTGGTCCACAACAAAGATATGGAGATTGGGTCCTCGCTGGGGAGAGGAATGTTGTGTATTAGTATTGGTTATGCTATAGCGCGCCTTGCAAAAAAAGGCGCCATCCATAGATTATTGTTAAAAGCTGATTCATTAATGTTTTCCCACTTCTTCGGAAGCCTGGGTAAATCTATCTATTCTGTAACCATTTTTGTTCTGTATATAAGCTAGCGTTCCTGCACCCTTCCCCAGTCCGGTTTGCTCCTTGCAATAAACCATGTTGTTGTTGTTCCAACTATGTCTGAGTAGCTTACTCTTTTGGGTTTGGACACAACACTACACTAGCCTTAATCTAAGCAATACTTGGTTATGCCTAGCTGACTCTGGTGACAACTACACAACAATATAATTAATGATATGATGCATTTTAGGCCTTTACAATGATGGCTGCATAAGCTCAGAGAGGAAGGAATGTTTTCTGCATGCAATCATTGTTCCGAGACCAGAACAGCTTCGCCCTACAAGCATGGGAAGAGAAGCAATCCATGCTATTGATCAGAGAATGTGTTGTCACAATTAAACTGGTAAATCCACAAGGATGCAACACTCTTTATATATTTATCTATTTTTTTAATATTCCTATATACTTTTTCATAATTTGCTTATTAAGATACCTAAGTATTTTAAACTTGTCTTTGCTTTCATTCCATACTTTTCTTTAATTTTTGCAATTTCTGAATTTGTTGTTTTACATGTAATCATCTCGGTTTCGTCCCAATTTATTTTTAACCCTGTCACCTCCCCAAAACCTTTAAAATGCTTCTTTATTCTTTCTAAATTAATCATTGGTTCTGTCAAAAATTCAATAAAAATATTTTAAAAATAAAAATAAATAAATTAATCATTGGGTCTTTTACCAAAAACATGGTATCATATTGTTATGTATGTTAACTGTGTTTTCTGATAGGAGCGGAATGTATCTTTTCTCATGTATCTATTCTTATGCAAATAAGTGGATCGAAAAATGTGCACACTCTGTTAGTCAATGGGCTTGTTGTATTATTGTTACTGTTACTGTTTATAGTGTATATAAGTCCGAGTTTTGCCCCATCCAAACAGTGTTCAACCCTCACTAATATAGAGCTGAATTTCACTATTTCATTCGTCTGCTTCTTCATTCCTTGAACACTAAACATATGTTTGAACACTAAACTTTTATCTCTTTTATCCCTTCTATTTCTTTATCTTGCCTTATCGCATTAGCTAATAGTTCCATTATCAACACAAACAAAATTGGTGACATGTCTAGTGCCACATTTCAATTCTATTTGACCCGTTATCCCTGAATTCACTAATACTTTGGCTCGGTTACTATTATATTGTACAGTATTAAATTGCATGCTTAGAGGTGATCCAGCGCTAGAATGAAAAGGAATAAAATAAATATTTTTTAAAAATGCAAAGGATGACCACCAAGAGGAAAGAACGTGTGTAGGAGATGTCTCCTGCCTGATTTTTTAAAATTGGATTCCCTTTCAGTCTAGCACAGTCGTTCTCAAGGTTTTTGTGCCATAGGCCAGACTACTCACCCTCCGACAGCTGAGTGGGCTGGATGAAATAGTGGTGTGTGCATTTGCACATGTGCAGGCACGTCTGCTTCCGCTTGTGGGATCGTCACTGTGGACTGGATAGAATGGCATTGGGGGCCGGATCTGGCCCATGGACCATAGGTTGCGAACCCCTGATCTAGCACATGTATAACAGTTGCAGCAAATTGACACAATGTTAAAGCATGCTTTGGTTGTGTGCCTGCTTACATACCTGGTTGTGCAGCCAAGAAGCACCTTGGCACACCATCCGTAAACTACATATACCTACAGTAGGTTATACAAGCCTTAGAAAAACACTAAATGGATTCTGTCCAGTTAATTCATTTTTAATGTGGATCCTTATGTCTCTAAAATGGTATTAGCCACCCAGTATGGGGGAAAGCCAGAAGGTTCAGTGAAATCACAGGTGTGAAGATTCAAAAACAGCCTAGTGAGAATTCACTATGCTAAGAATCCATAAAGGCTGATTGTTTGGGGAAAGATACTGATATTTTGATTTGTTACAGAACAGTTTTTAGTCTCAGAAATAATCACTTTAATCTATTTGGTTGCTACTAGAAGATTTCTCCCATAAAATTAAAGAAGCATTGTGAGTAACAATTAGAAATAAGTAATCTTCCATGGAGAATTGGAGCTTCATAAAAATGGAGAAGAACCTATGAAATTAGTTTCTTTTAGTTTGGAGACCCAACTTATAAAAACAAGTTAGCTGAAATAATGCAAAGATATAGCATCAATCAACATGAAATTTAACTGGTACACTTCACACCTGTATTAATAATACATATACCTTACTAAAGCATGCATTTCCCCTCCTTTGTAGGAGATGGGTGAAAAATAGTCTGGCCAGGTTATCCTGCTATGGTAATAGAGTAGACCATACTGCCAGTGACTCAACAACGAGCGTCAGGTGGCAGTTAACTAACCTGACAGCACTGAGGACTAGCGTCTTGGTGAAGTCCACAGGGAAGGGTGATGGTCCAAGTGGATTAAATCACACTTAAATCCATCTTGATGTAGGGCAGCAACTTCATTAATACTGGCCAGGGGCTGATGAGGACTTTGCATGCCAAAAGGGCTCAGGACCAAAAAGTGACTCGCAGAGCTGGGTCAGTGGTACGGGTGTCATGCTGAGATGCGGAAGGCACATGAAAGGATACTGCATCATATTCACAGGACAATCTTCATGGCTGATCACCGTGAGGATCGCCAATATTTGCAATCAGATACGGCACAAGAAGAAAAAGAAGGGTGAAAAATACAGAATCATATTTGAGCTGATATGATTAATATAGGGAAATCATGTTTGGAAAAATTGTTTGGTGCCATGCTAATCCTGGGACCATTAACCCATGTCCAAAGTTGGGTTATTAAAAATGGGGATAGCAATGAAAGACCTTGAATGAAGACTGATTTCTTACATTTGGACTGTACTTGAAAGATTAGAGGCAAATAATTTTTATACAACACATTAGAATGATTTAAAATATCTTTTTTAATTGCTCAGTAGGGGTGCTAACTCAGTAAAGGCACTAATTGCTCTATCAATTTGATAAGATAAAGATCTCTAACCATTAGAAGAGCAACATTCTGGAAAATAATAATCTCCCAGGGGCAAACAGATGTAAAAGTTGATAAAATGAGGTGTTTACATGTCTGAAGATTACTAGGTGATGAATTTTTAGAACCTCTCAAATTAATTTATCATAGAGAGACGAGAGGAGAATTACAAGTACTCTGGCAAGTCACACCCGTTTTTTAAACATGCAACTAAAAGTACCATGGATCCCAATGCAGTTGGCCGTCAGGAGCTGGGGAGGGTGGGATCAGTGGGGGAAGAGAGCTCCTTTGAAGCACCGATCCCTGCGGATCCCACCGCCACTGGCCGTCAGGAGGCAGGCAGTGGGATCAGTGGGGAAAGAGGATTCCTTTGAAGCCTTTTCTCCGCCGATCCCATCACTGCTGGCTGCCAGGAGCCAGGGAGGGTGGGATCGGCAGGAAAAGAGGGCTCCTTTGAAGCACCTTTCCCTGCAGATCCCACTGCCGTTGGCTGCCAGGTGCTGGAGAAGGTGAGATTGGCAGGGAAAGAGGGCTCCTTTTAAAAAAAATTTTTTTTCTGGATTTTTCAAAATATATAACAACATTCAAAACATAATAAAAAATACAAATGTCCCAACACAATCAAAGAAAAATAACTATGAAAAAAAATAAGAATACATATACATCAAAAACAGAAAAAGAACAAGAAAAAGAAGAACCTCTTTATATTCATCCTAATTATCTTCTTGGTAATCTGTTATGACCTTAGATTCTATCACAGTATAAGGATTTCTTACTTACACACTATACTTTTATTTTATTATTAACCATTATCCTCCACGTCTAATCTGCATATTTCAAATATACTTTTATATCCATAATTTGCTTTTATTCAGCTTTTTATTCCTGCCAACCTAGCAGTTCGAAAGCAAGAAATTGCAAGTAGATAAATAGGGACCACTTGGGTGGGAAGGTAACAGCGTTCTGTGCGCTCCGGTATCTAGTCATGCCTGCCACATGACCACGAAAACGTCTGCAGAAGCAGACAGCGCTGGGCTCTTCGGCTTGGAAACAGAGATGAGCACTGCACCCTAGAGTCGGATACGACTAGCTTTCGAGCAAGGGAAACCTTTACCTTTAACCTTCAACTTTTCAACCTTACTAAAAACCATTATACTTCCATTTTAACATTTGCCAAGTATTTTCCAAAATACATTACATACATCATCACATTACATACATCATCACCCTGTGCTATATACATTGCCCTGGAGGATGTGGAATTTCCCATTAATTTCTATTGTACCCAAAATTTCATTTGGTCTGGTGCCGGTTTGTTCATTCCGTCTCTCATCAGTGAATAATCAACAAATTGTCGCCATATATTTTCTTTTGTTATACCTTTTTAAAAATTTAACTCCCATGTTAATTTTTCATTCAATGCGAGATCCCACATCTGCTTATACCACTCCTCCACCTTTAGCACTAAATCATTTTTCCAATTTTTTGCAACACACATTCTACCCATTGTAAGCATTATAGACAACAGTTCTTTCTTATCATTATCTAAACTCATATTATCTACGTCTGTCAGCAAAATGTTATTTGGCCCCAATTTGAGACGCGATCCCATAATCTTAACAATCTCGTTCTCAATTTTTGCCCAAAAATTTTCTACCACCTTACATTCATACCACATATGAACATATGTACCCAACGTATTTTTGCATCTCCAACACATTTTTTATTCTTTTTATCTATCTGATGTAGTCTCATAGGGGTCAAATACCACTTCCATAACATTTTAAAATTATGTTCCTTTACCCTGACCGACAGGGATCTCATAGTTCTTTTTCTCCATTTATTTTGCCACTCCTTTTCTGTTATCTTCATATTCAAATCTTGTTCCTATGTATTTCTTAATATTTCTTGTGCGTTACCCTCTGTATTTATTATTTTATAAATTTTACTAGCCATTCCTTTAATTCCAATTTCCTTCTTCCTTATCTTCCATATTAATTCCTCAAATTCGGTCCTATGTCTTTCCAGGCTCTGTTCCCTCAAATAATTATTATTCCACTTGTACACCATCACTATCTGAAACCAAATCAACTTCATCTGTGTGTATAGCTCTCGTTTCATCACTTTATCTCTACAGACTCGTATCCAATCTCTCAGCAGGAAAACCCCATTCACCAACAAAATTTCTCTCATCTCATTATCCATTCTTATTGGGAACTTTTTCAGGTCTTCCAATTCAATTATCGGTGAAATGTTCGGAACTAATTTTGTTTTAACCTTCTTCCATACTCCCAACATTGACATGCCGCCCTGAGTCGGGTTCTGCCTGAGTGGGCGGCATATATAAATATGACTATAAATAAATAAATCAGCATTCTATTTTTAACTGGTATTTTCCATGTTTCCTTATCTTAAAAAAAATGCTCTTACCCACTTCCTTTAGTTCCTTCATTTCAATTTCCTCCCAAATAACCGCCTCCTTCATTAAGATCTTAACTACATTCTTAATAGTAATTCTTTAGATTAGGAATTCCTAAGCCCCCTTCTTTTTGAGATAAATACCACATTTTCTTTGAAATTCTAGGTCTACATCCCCCATTAAAATAATTATTTAATAATTTTTGAAATTCCTTAATTTCTTTGTCAGTCAGTTGAATTGGTAAGGCATCAAACAAAAAATTTAATTTTGGTAACAACATCATTTTAGCCAACGCTATTCTGCCGAACCAAGACAACCTTAGTTTTTGATATTGCGAAATTTTATCTTTAAGTTCTTTCTTTTGTTTGTCATAATTTAATCTTTTCAAATCATCCAATTTATTAGAAATATTTATTTATTAGAAATATTTATCCCCAAATATCTCAAACTCTCTTTAATCTGTAGTTTAAATTCATCCCTTATTCTCCCTTGTTCTTCCTTATCAATATTACTTAAGATCATTTCAGATTTATCCCAGTTTATCCTCAAAACCTGTTATTTGTTCAAATTCCTTTAAATGTTCTTGAATTCTTTCCAAAGTCCTTCTAGGATGTTTCATAATTATCAAAGTGTCATCCGCATATAAACTAATCTTGTTTTCCAATATTCCTTCAATGCTTTTATCTTCTCTTATAGTATTTGCTAATATTTCCATCGCCATGATGAATAATATTGGTGATAAGGGGCATCCTTGTCTTGTCCCCACCTCTAATCTCACTTCCTCTGTAAGACCATCATTAACCCTAACATTGGCGTATCCTTGTTGATATAATTGTTCTATTGTTTTTATAAACCTATCACCAAATCCATAACTTCTAATTATCTCATTAATTGTTGTCCATTACAAGGAATCATTAGATATCTAATGATAATAACCCAACTTTCTCCTTATTTTGCCCTGCAGCATCAATCAAGTCTACAATTCGCCTTACTAAATCTGCCATGTGCCTACCTTTCACAAATCCAGCCTGATCTTTATTTATATATTTATCCATAAAGCTGTTTAATCTACTTGCCAGTATTGCCGTAAAAATCTTAGCGTTTTGGTTTATCAGATAAATAGGCCTATATGACTCTACCTTTTCTGGATCTTTTCCTGGTTTTGGTAACAAAACAATTATTGTTCTATACCATGATGGTGGTATCTGTTCCCCATCAAGTATACCATTGTACAATTTTAATAACTTTGGGGTTACTATATCTTTAAACTCTTTATAGAATTCTGCAGGTAATCCATCTTCCCCCGGTGATTTATCTGCTTTCAATTTAGCTATTGTTTCTTTTATCTCTTTTTTAGTTATTGATTCTTCCATTTTTTGTTTATGTTCCTGATTTATTTTATTTTTAATTTGCGTTCCCAATTTATCTTTTAATTTATCCATATTTACCTTCTTTTTAGAATATAATTCTTGATAAAATTCTTTAACCACCTTACATTTATCTTTAATTTTATTATACCTTGTACCATCCTTATCTACTAAAGTCCCTATTTCTCTTCTGCTTCTTTTTTCCTTAGCTGCTCTTGCTAAAAGTTTCGAATTTTTATTACTATACTCAAAATATTCCCTTTTTAAATACACCAAATCTCTTTTCACTTTTTCAATATCTTTTCCTATTAATTCCTTCTTTAAACCCTGCATTCTTTCATAAATTTTTCTATCCTTGGTTATTGCATGTTTCTCTTGCAACCATTTAATCTCTTTTTCAATTTCTTCTTGTTTGCTTTTTAGCTGTTTATTTTTAATATTTACCAACCTGATACTTTCACCTCTGAATATTGCCTTCATTGTATCCCATACAATACCGAATCTAACATCCCCTGTATCGTTCCATTTCCAATTTTCTTCCCATTTTTCTACTATTTGCTCTTTACACTTTATATCTTTAAACAATTTGTCATTGTATCTCCAATTTTTCCTAATCTTTGTAGCATCTATTTTTATTTCCAGCAATACTTTTGCATGATCAGACTCTTTAAAAATTCCAACTTCTATATCTTAACTTTCTTATCAAATTATCAGTAACAAATATATAATCTATTCTGGAATACGTGTTGTAGACTTGTGAGAAAAATGTATAAACCCTTTCCAATCCTTTAAATTCCCTCCATGTATCTTTCAACCCTAGAGAGTTCAATCAATTGTTTAACACCTGCATTTTATTTCCTCCCCCACTTCTTGCTATATTTGTACTATCTATATTTGATCTTATTAAGTTAAAATCTCCAGCTACAATCATTTTTATTGTTTTTTCTTTCTCCAATATTCGATACACCTTATCTAAAAAACTATTTTGATGCTCATTTGGCACATACAAATTCACCAACGTTATCTCCTCCTCATCTATTTTCCCCTTTACTATCAGATATCTTCCTTCTGGGTCAGAAATACTTTTTACCATCTCGAATCCCAACCTATTTGATATCAAAGTTGCTACACCTCTGGCCTTTGAGGTACCATATGATTTTTCATAAAACTGAGTCCATCCTAAAAACAACTTATTAGTTTCTTCCAATTTCTGATGGGTTTCCTGCAGAAAGATTATATCCGGTCTATCTTTTCTGAGAGCTGCTTCTAATCTCCTTCTCTTCACCTGACAACCAGTACCTTTCACATTCCATGATATTACTTTTATAATTCTCATCAATTATTTTCCACCCCTAATTTTTTGCATTTCCCACTTCCTCCTACAGGCGTGCAATATAACATATAACAATTCCCCCACCCTAAACAAACAAAGAAAAAGAAGAAGAAATACACACTATACATTCTACTACTAACCCTCCCCACTTCTTTACAAGTAGCCTCTGAATTACAAAGGAGGGAGGGGGAGGTGCGACAGACTGTACAAGCACCGATGGGGCCTGAACTTAGTTTCCGCCCACAACAGTTCCTCCTTCCGCACCTTTAGGCATATTCTCATTACCATTGTACCCCCGCCTTGTATACCCACCAGATATAATCAACTCTTCCTTCAAATCATACCACTCTTTAGTTCCAGCTTCCAACAACTTCCAACAACTTCCACCATTACATCCAAAACATTGAGACCTTCGCTTATCATATAACGTCTACCCAGGTGAAAAAAACTTAATTGACATGGAAATTTCCAATTATACCTTACTCCTTTATCTTGAAATTGCTTTGTGATTGGTTTCATCGATTGTCTCCATAAGCGGTCCTCAATTGGGATATCATTATAAACTTCGATATCAAAACCTTCAATTTTTAACATTTCTGCACCTTTTTCCTGAATAATTGCCATTAAATGAAGCTTATCTGACACATTAGCTAATTTTAACAACACATTCCTTGACCCAGCTTTACCCCTTCTTGAACCCAACCTAAATACACTAACAACATCCTGCGGTGTAAAACCATCTTCCATAATTTCATTCAACCATTTCACTATTCTTTCTTTTAATTTATCCGAGGAATTCTCTGGCAACTTTCTAATTATAACATTTGCTCGTCTTAGATGTTCTTCCACCATTTCCAATCTTTTTTCATGATCTCCAACCTTATTTTCTCTTTCTTTTCCTCTCTCTCTCAAATCTGTGACCTCTACTTAATCGCTGCCTGTTCTTTTTTATGACATCCTGTTCTTTTTTAAGCTTATCTTGTCCTCTTTTTAAACCATCAATTCCCTTCAAGATGCCTGCCAGCATACCTTGCATATCTTGTTTTCGTTCTTGTTTATCTTGAGCCAACATATTCCCAATTTTGTATTCCAGGTTTTCAACTTTCTCATTAAATCTTTCAAAGTCAGATTTAAGTCCTTGCCCCCCCTTCATTACCAATGTTGTTGGCGTTGTTACTGTGGCTGTGGTTGCAACCGCTGTCACTGCTGTTGCTGCTGCCGCCGCCATAGTTGTTACAATTGTTGTAGCAGTTGTTGCTGTTGTTACCTTTGCAGTTGTTATGACAATTGTTTTCACTGCAGTTGGGGCAATCGTGGTTGGAGTTGTTATTATCTTCTGCTGCTGTTGCTGTTGTAGTTGTTGTGCAATCTTCTTCACCATCTCTTGCTCCTCCAAATCCTTCATCTCTTGTTGCGTTGTTTTGTTCATCTCGTCCTCTTCTTCCTCTAACCTTGTAAGCCTTCTGAAACTCCTATCCGAAGATGTCGGTCTCTCCACTCTTGTCCAACCCACTTTCTTCTCCTTCTCTTTCCCTCTCCCCTGCTGTTTCATCCAAATGTACTTCCAATTGCGCGACGTTAACAATTTACATAAACAATTTACTGTTTACCTCTGCCTTATGTATTAACTCGCTCTAACAAATTTTAATATACTTATATCCAAATGTAATATTAAACCTTTATTTGGTGGATATATACACATATATGTATATGTACATACGCGTGTACATATACATATATGTGTATATATCCACCAAAACTCAAAAGGAGAAAGAGATGGGAAAGAAAAAAAGAGAAAAAAATCCCATTTCAATCCAAATTAATTTCCCTCTTAAATTTTAATATATTACCCCCAGGGGAAACTAAAAAAGAAAAGAGAGAGGGAAAAAGAAAGAAAAGAAAAAAGTCCTGAACAGTCTGCAAAAATTTTAATCACTGTTCTTCTGATTTATTCCTTACTAGCAAGGGTTGCCCGGCGTTGCCGGGCTTTTTTTGGGGTTTTGTTTTTTTAAAAATATGAGAAATGGTTTTGGATGTTTTTTGTTGTATGTGTATTTAAATTAGTTATGTTTTTTTAAATGTGTTGTTTTTTTATACGTAGGTAGTGTTTTAAACTGTTATTTAAAAATTTGGATTTTAAAAAGAGATAAGGTTGATATATTTTTTTCCCAATAATTGCATTTTTAAAAATAATGTGTTCCTATGTGGTTTTTGGTGATAGGTGTACTTTGGATAAGATTTTTTTAAAAAATGTGTAAGTGTATGTTTTTTGTAGATGGTTGTAGATCAATTTGAATTCATTGAGTGTAATATTTCCTGTGGCCACTTGGTGGTGCTGTTGCGTAATGTTTTAATGTTGATTTTGTCCTGGCCTGTGTATTCTTCCTGTTCTTTTCTCATTTCAATTCTGCACGAGGCTGCACGTGTCTTGGTAAGTTGTGATCTCTGTTTTGTTAGGGGTGGCTTTGTTGTGATTTGTGGGGGGTGGGGGGTTGTGTTTGTCCTTGTTTTTTTTTTTTTTGGATTGTTTGTGGAAGATTTTCCTTGTAATTTTTATGTTTAGTATTGTTTTTGCTTTTTTAATGTTTTTGTTTGTGTTTTTGGAATGGGTATTTCTGTGGGCCGGCCTCGGTGGCTGGGTGGCCCATTGAAATACCATGTGTTGTTAGGCTGGGGTTTTTTCGCTGGCCGGACTCGTTGGATTATCTACTCTGCCGGCCCGTGGTGGGGATGGGGGCATGGTCATTGGGGGTTAGGAAGGGTGGGCTAGGTGGTGGGGAGGGGAGCTCTAGTGTGTTATGGTGCTTTGTTTTTGTGGAGTAGTGCTTTGTTTTTGTGGAATCGTGAAAGTAGATCGTTTTTCCCCTTTAATATCAGTGGGTGGGGGCTGCGATCCCCCTCCCCGCTGGCTTCCCTAGTGTTGGGTGGTTTTTTGGGATAAAAGGTGTATATTGGCCCTACACTTCTGGACACAGAGGAACAGGCAGAGAGGAACGATCCCCCACCCCCCTCCTTAAAACAACTCCGGTTTTAAAGAGAAGAAAAGACGGAGTTTTTTTAAGGAGGGGTGGTGGGGGATCGATCCTCTCTGCCTCATCTTTTGTTTCCAGATGGGTTGGGGCAATATAGTCCTTTTATCCCCACAAACCTCCCAACAGTAGGGTAGGCAGCAGAGAGGGGGATCGCCACCCCCTCCCACTGATGTTAAAGGGGAAACTCCATTCGGGAGCTTCAGGCGCCGCGGGAGAGTAAAAGAAAGCCGGCTGCTGTTTGCTTGCCTGTAAGCTGTTTTTCTTTTTAACTTTCCGGGCGCCGTTTTCCTCAGCGTTCTGCGTGGGCGCGCAGGACGCTGGGGCTTGTAGTTATGGGTTGGTGCTTTGTGTTTTTGCTGGGTTTTTTTAAAATGCGTTTCTTTCGATTGGCTGCGGCGCGTGTCCGAACGCTGCGCCGTGCGAGAGCCTCTCAGCGCAAGGAATGTTGGGAAGTGAAGTTCTTTCCCTTTCTTGCCGTTTGTGGGGCTGAGGCCCCCGTGCCGGATTTTTAAATCCTTCGTTGACCTGCGTAGGCAATTCGGCCGTGCGCACGAAGGGTGGGTGCGGGTCAGTAGGGCGACGCATAGCAACCTATAGCCAGTTCCAACGGTGAACACTTGGATTTATAGGTTAAGATTTAGTCCTCACTCTTCATCCCCCAGTGGAAAGGGAGAGAAAGAAAAAAGAGGAACAAAGGGTCCAAAAACAAACAACAGGAAGAAGGAAAAATCTTCAATATTTGTCCCACGAAAAGCTGATATTTTGTTTCTCTTCCAAAGGCTTTTACTCTCTGTTACTGTTACGGCTTGCAGACACTGTCCAAACTTTTTTTTAAAAACAGAAAAAACCCGTATATTTTACTCTCTGTTACTGTTACGGCTTGCAGACACTGTCCAAACTTTTTTTAAAAAACAGAAAAAACCCGTATATTTATATTCGAGCCACGCTGAAGTAAATCTTATGCTATTCCAGGCCAAAAAAGCAAAAGCAAAAGCAAAAAGCAAAAACAAAGTCAGCCATCCGCCCTCCAAGACTCAAAGAAAACAACACTTTACCACTCACAGCACAGTTCAGGGTCCCAGCGCCATCTTATTCTTTTTTGAGCTTCGGAGAAAATACACAAAACAAAACCAGTCCCAGTCCTCCAAAGTTCCAACTTCTTCTTCTTCCTCCTCCTCCTCCTCCTCTTTCCTTCTTAATACCCAAATTTAAAGATCCAAAACTCAAATAATAATGAAGAAGAGAAAGGGGGGGGAAAGGAAATCCTGATATTACCACCGTTGCTTGATCCTGGCTAATCTGTACTCCACTGACGTAGAAGAATAAAAAATCCGGTCCCAATTGCTGCACTTTTCTTCTCCTTTTTTCCTTCCCCTCCTATTTTTTCCAAATTCGCTCACCGTCGCAGCTTCTCCACTTCTCCACTTAAGCCAATTCAGGCTCCACTTGGCTCCTCTTGGCTCCAGTCGAAGGGGCCGGCGAGTCCGAACGAGGCTCGCTTCAGCTTTCCGCTTCGGGTCCCCACCGGACTTACCCTTTTCGTTCTGCTCGCCCGCTTGCCTGTTTGCCTGCGTTTCTATCGGACTTTGCCGGCACACCGATCTCCACACGCTTCTCCAAACAATCCGTTCTTCATCTAAAAAGTTTGCCGCGGCCGCTTATGTATTAAGGACTGCCCATCCCCCGCTCTCTCCAAGATCGAAACTCACAGTTTTCTCCCTTTCTCGGCTCAGCTTCAGACCAATCAAGGTAATTTCCACTAATATTCTTTCTTATGAGTGTTCTAATCCATTTTTTTCAAGGTCTCAGGAACTTTTATCACTTTTAACAACCACTTTCGTAACCCTCCTTTCTGAGTGGAAGAAAATTCACCCCTCTCAGCTCTCCATCTTGACACGCCCCCAAAGAGGGCTCCTTTGAGGCCCCTTCCCCCCCCCGGATCCCACCGCAGATGGCTACCAGGAGTTGAGGAGGGTGGGATCAGCAGGGGAAGAGGGCTCCTTTGAAGCCCCATTCCTAGTGGATACCACCACCACTGGCTACCAGGAGGCAGGGAGGGTGGGTTCGGTGGGGAAAGAGGATTCCTTTGAAGCCACATTCCCCACCGATCCCACCACTGCTGACCACCAGGAGCCAGGGAGGGTGGGATCAGGGGGGGAGGCTATTTTGAAGCCCCTTCGCCCAGCTCCTGGTGATCTACGGTGAAGCCGGGTGAAGGGGCTTCCAACAGAGCCCTCGTTCCCTGCCGATCCCGCTCTCCCCAGCACCTGGAGTTAATTTTGGAAATTCATTGGAAAAAATAGAAAATTATTTGTTCCCTTTTAAATGTATGTAACAGGGTGCATCCAATGCATCTTATATGCTGGCAAATAAGGCACATTACATAGTCGTCTCTAGTGGCCAGCTTTGGTAACGTGCCACAGACAGACACATTTCAGGAATTTTTATTGAGTATTTTCAGAGCTGTGGCTAACTATTAAGTAAAATTGTCCAGTTCAATAAAACTAAAATTGCTTCTGGTGGTTTATAGACAGAGATAATAGAGAATTGTGGGGATTTGTCCTCCTAGTTTATGCCTTTGGCCAGTGTGGGAAGAGAAAACTGGAATGGATGGACTAGTGGTTTGATCCAGCAAGGCTTTTCTTATGCTTTCATTCTAACTAGAATTCACACAGAAACAGATCAGTCTTGTAATAGTTCACAGCACAACCCCCCTGTATGGCCATTCAGCAGCGTATTGTGCTAAGTGGAGTGGTGCTTCCCTGGTAGTACAGTAATTACTGTAGTACAGTAATTGCACTCAAGACCAACAGCCAATGAGAACAGACATTTTGTGCCTGTTGTCCTGCTTGGGAAGGACAAAATCAACCTGTATATTGGTACTCCTTACCCACAAACAACTGCATATGTACAGGTAGAAACTAAATGTAATATCTGTTTGCAATACCTAGTCACTAATTGACTGGCTTCTTTGAAAACATTAGTTTTTGGCAAGTATCGTTATGTTACTGATTTTCTCGAAGTTGGTTCCTTTCCCCCTTATTTCATGAAATGGGCGCCCTAACAATTGTAAACACCAGCCTGCTGGTCAAACTTATCTTTTCCTCAATGATGCCATACCTTCCTCTCCAGGTTTTTTAGGAAGAACAGTAGCTGTTATCATTGTTGTTGCTGCTAGGCAGCCTCCACTGGCGATATTTGTTGTAGTTTTTTACTATTTATTTGGTGTTGTCTCTCCACCTTCCCCTGGGTCTGCCTGTCTTCTTTGCCCTTTTCCTCTCCCCACATATGGTTCTATTCCAATTCTTTGCCGTATAGGCTCATTCCTGATTTTATCCCTTCTAGTCAGTTCAGTAGCTTTCTTCAGTCATCAAATTTCCCTGGTGACCAACTTTCGTTTATTTATTTTGTTGTAAGTGTCCATGTTTTGAACTTACAACAAAACATAAATGCTGGAGTGCTAGACGGGGTAAAATCAAGTACAACGTTTTAAATACACTTATATACTCTTCGTTCAGGAGGGAGAGGTGTGTGTGTGTGTGTCACAACTACAAATTAAAAAACAGAGAGATAGACTACAAATTTAAAAACTGCATAATTTAATTAATTTAATTTAATAGATTTATATACCACCCTATCCAATGGATTCTGGGCAGTGTACACAAGTTAAAAACAATATAAAACAATTAAAAACATAGTGATATTAACCCCCTCCCCCCACTGTGCCATTTACTATCTAAAAACAAATATAAAATCTACAAAACCTTAACATGAAAAAATTAATTACAGGAGGGGGGAGCCTCAGACGAGCCAAAAAGGGGGAGCTATATATAGTCTCTCTATATATAGTTAAATAGTCTTCCTTCAGATCAGTGCGTTTACAGCAGGGGTGCCCAAACTATGGCCCGGGGCCGGATCCAGCCCCCAATGCCAAGTCATCTGGCCCACGAAGCCCTCGTTGCTCCTGGAAGCAGAAGTAAAATGCACCAGTACGGGCACAGTTTACTTCTGCTTCCAGGAGCGACAAAAGCTTCGCGGGCCGGATGAATTGGCGTCGGGGGGGCCATAGTGTCCAGCTCCCTGAACCATGTGACTGGCCCGCGCCCCGAAAAGTTTGGGCACCCCTGTTTACAGTATTTGTTTTTGCAGTCGTGGGACACCCCGATCCCCCTGGTGAGCCAGCAGCGCCGCCCATTCCGGAAACCCTGGATGGAGGAAACCGACAGGAACCATCGCGTGGACGCGGCCGGCCACACACACACACACACCTCCGAGGCGGCAGGCAGTAGTAGCCGAAAACCCAATCAACGAGACCCGGGGATTTGGTTGACGGCCGTGACAGAGGAGCGTTCGAGCAACCGATGGAACCTTCCCCCTCCCTCCTCCCTCCACCGAGAGCAAAGAGGAGGCGGGGCGTCCTTTTGTGACGTCAGCGGTTGTTGGCGTTTGAATGCTCCGGCGGTTATTTTGGACTCCCGAGTGGAGGGCTGGAGGCGAGCGTCATGCGTGCAGTCCGGTAGTAGGTGACGGACGGGCGGGCGGGCTCGGTGAGTGGGGGTGGCGACGAGAAAGCGGGCCGTGGGCAGCAGGGGTGGTGGGGAAGACGGCGGACCATTGTGGGAGGGACGCGCTTTGTCTCCGTTTTTCTCCAGTTAAACTGGTTTGGTTTGTCCCGTGGGAACCTGGAGCCTTTCGGACCTGACCTACCGACTTATTTAATATGCTTCATATCTCGCCGGTCCAGTGAAAGATTCGCCCTTCGGGGACGGTGTAAGGTAAAGGTCGCCCTTGCTCGGAAGCCAGTCGTATCCGACTCTAGGGTTTAGTGCTCATCTCTGTTTCTAGCCGAAGAGCCAGCGCTGTCTGCGTCTGCAGACGTTTCCGTGGTCATGTGGCAGGCATGGCTAAGACCACCCCGAGTGCACGGAACGCTGTTTACCTTCCCGCCGAAGTGGTCCCTACGGTATTTATCTAGTTGCAATTTCTTGCTTTCGAACTGCTAGGTTGGCAGGAGCTGGGACAGAGACGGGAGCTCACTACGTCGTGCAGTACCCGGAAATCGAACTCTGACCTTGCTTCCAGTCATCGAGTTCACCGTCTTAACCACTTGCGCCATCGCAGTCCTTACCCAATTAGCAATTACAATTATCTTCTTCCCCACCCCCAACACCACACTGGGTCCTTATTTTACCGACCTTTGAAGGGCTGAGTCAACCTTGTATCCCGTCAGGATCGAGCTCACAACATTTTGGCCTGCAGTACAGCATTTTTAACCACTGCCACCAGGGCTGAGAAAGGATTAGTGGTTAAGATGCTGAACTTGACTACTGGAAGGTCGTCTGTTCGAGACCCAAGTGCTGCATGACGGCGTGAGCTTCTGTCTATATCCCAGCTCCTGCCAACCTAGCAGTTCGAAAGCAAGACGTTGCAAATAGATAAATAGGGACCACTTTGGTGGGAAGGTAAACGGCGTTCTGTGCACTCTGGTGTTGAGTCATGCCTGCCATAAGACCGCATAAATGTCTGCAGATGCAGAAAGTGCTGGCTCTTTGGCTATATACAGAGATGAGTACTGAGCCCTAAAGTCGGATACGACCGGCTTTCGAGCAAGGGCAACCTTTACCTTACCGACCCATAGCGCTTAGTGCACTTTCTGGGCGGTTCATAAGGTAATTAGCATTTTGTCCCCAACATGCTGGGTACTCATTTTACTGATCTTGGAAGGATGAGTCAACAATGCATCCCGTCATGTTCGAACTCACAACATTTTGACTGTAGTACAGCAGTTTTAACCACTGCGCCACCAGGGCTGATGAAAATAGAAGTACAGTGCTGTACTGTAAACCAAATGGAAAGCATTCAGGGAGGCTTTACTCCCTGGCAGGGGTAACTCGGAGTTGGCCGAGTTGTGGTGGTCTTTCCCTGCCCCAAAGGAGAGACATTCTTGAATGGCAGCCCTTGTTAAGTCTGTAATGATGAAGGTGCTTTGAAGACACAGAAACAGCTGGCGAGTGACCATTTAACTTAAACCGTAAAAGGGGTGCCCTTTTTAGTCTCTTTTGTAAAAAAAAAAGGGGGATAAAAAGTGGCATGCCTCCAAAATTAACTGGTTTGGTCTACTAGGAGTGTTTAGGTGGGTGTTCGCTCGTGGTGATCTTGTTCTGTTTAGAGAGTAATTGGGATTAAAATCTTGGACCTACAGGGTGTCCCACAAGTTGCCATAAATAGGCAAAATGGCACAACCACAGATATCTTGGACGGTGTACGCCATGAGTTGGGGAGAAGATTTTGTGTGCGTGTGGAAAGAATACATAAAGAATATTTTCTAAAGATTTGTAATAAATATTTTGTCAATAAAGGTACACTTAGCTACAATTTTCCATTTCCTCTATACTGTATATGGGACGCCCTGTATTATCTTGCACATTTTTACTTGGATGTTATTATGTACAATTGAGTTGTGTCTGATTCATAGCGACCCTATTGATAAGTGGTCCAAAAAGTCTAATCTTTAATGGCCATGACATGGACTCAATACAGCTCATGTTGATTTCCCTTTTTACTTACTACTTTCTATGTATGCTATTATTTGCTTGTCTGATGACTGGTCTTTTCATGATCTCTCTAAGACAGGATAGACTCAGTTTATTCATTTTAACTTCCACTTAGGTATCCAGGCTTCATTTGATCTAGATCCCACTTATTTGTCTTTCTGATAATTTGCGGCCTCTGCAAAGTTCTCCTCAAATACCATATTTCAAGTGTATTTTTATTACCAACTTTTTCATTACTCAACCTTCATGCCCCTGAATAGTAATGGGGAATACTAAGTCTATCTACGTCTGTAGTTTTTCTTGTTAATTTTCAACTGTAATCTTGATTTTGCATTGTTTTTTAATCTCTGTATCTTAAATTATCATTTCTTTCACTTAGCTGTATTGTATGTGCCATTAGACTGAGTTGAATGGTGTTAATATACATTTGAATGTGCCTGGTCATGACATATTATTTTACTTGCTTAAACTTTAGGTTTTCAGTTGTAATAAAATTGTCCTGTTTTAAAGGTTACTGTTGTACATCCTTTGTTGCTTTGAAAATACATTTTCAGTCTTAGAACTAACCTTCCATTTCAGTTTGTTTTTTCGCTCTTTGGACTATGGTCCTTTTTCTGTTTTTAATAGTTGATCAGAAGCCAAGTGAAGAAACAAAGCATAAGTCTCAGTATAAATTTCAGCACTGATTTTTGACTATTTAAGAAATTAGTGTTTCCATTTGTTGTGTACCAAGTCATGTTACTTCTAGCTGTATGACACTAAATGCAAACACTTACCGTACCTAAATAACATGCTGCATTATGTGGATGGACTTAATACCACCAGGCAATAAGTAATAAGATTCTGGGCACTGGTTTTGTTTAATCAGCAGATGACTCTAGGGAACATTTCAGATACTAAGAATTTAGCATTTGACATCTCTTAAATATTAGAAAAGAACCTTACTTGAGATTTATGTAACAATGATAAAATCTAAATTATGTTCCCTTGAGAAGTTTTGCTAAATGTAATCCTGCCTAAGAGTTCAAAAGCAAGAAATTGCAAGTAGATAATTAGGTATCACTTTGGTGGGAAAGGTAAATAGCGTTGCATGCACTCCAGTGTCTAGGCATGCCTGCCACATGTCCACAGAAACGTCTGCTGACGCAGACAGCCCTGGCAGATACAACTGGCTTTCGAGCAAAGGCGACGGTTATCTAATAATTGGTACATGATATAATTAGTTTATAGAAATCCTCCCTTTCCTAACAATAGGTAGTAAACTGGGTTGCTACATTTCAACAAATAATACTGTTTTGTGGGTGGCTCTTATAGAGATCTGATGTGGAAATGGTCAATGGTGTCTGTTTGAGTGATCAAGCTATATTTCTATATTTTTATACTCTCTAGTAATCTTTCAAAAGATATCACACCTGAGTAAATCCTGCATCTCTGGACTGACTGTCTTAGAAGAGTGATGAGTATATAACATTATGTAGACGCTAGGTTTCCCTTGCTTAAAAGCCGGTTGCATCCGACTCTAGGGTTCAGTGCTCATCTCTGTTTCAAAGCCGAAAAGCCAGCGCTGTCTGCTTCTGCAGACGTTTCCGTGGTCATGTGGCAGACATGACTAGACACCGGAGCGCATGGAACGCTGTTTACCTTCCCACCGAAGTGGTTCCTGTTTATCTACTTGCAATCTTGCTTTTGAACTCCTAGGTTGGCAGGACCTGGGACAAAGACGGGAGCTCATTCCATCCTGCAGTACTCGGGAATTGAACTGCTGACCTGCTGCCTTCCAGTCAGCATCTTAGCCACTTGAGCCACTGCAGTCCTTATGTAGACGCTGGACAAACCTTTTAAGCATATTCCACACATAGAGAATTTTCATGATTGAACATGTACCAAATTCTTGTTATTCACCTGTGATTTCATATCAGAAGTCCTATGCTACAGTTAATAGAATGCAGTATAAAATTAGGTAATAGCCTATATATAAATAAACATAAAATAGAAATTATTTAACAAAAATAAAATTGTAAGGCTCAAGTAAGTACAGTACAGTATATCAAATAATTTTTGTTCAATAAAAGGCAATATCATGAACATTTTAGACAACTAATTTTAAATGTTCCCTACTTCGTTTTGAAGGGCATTACATTGACACTATCTGTGCAGAAAACAACATTTTCTTAGGTTCATCTTGGTTCTGCCAATTTCAGTCAATAGTTTATTAAGTGATTTCTAAGTTACCTAGTTCTTTATTTGACCAGAGGATATTCTTGCCTGGTTCTGGCATTTTCTGTTGTGACTTCAAGAGCCTGTGGTACAGAATTTAGAGTGGACAAATGCATATTATAAGATCGAAAAATGATTGCACATAGATCTTTTCTGTAACTGACCTATGTAAGAAAATATTCACTTAGAGAGTCTTGCCCTCATATTCTGCTTACAAGCATTCATCTCCCCACTATAATGAAAAGAGTGTTGGACAAGAGAGATGGTTTTCTTTATCCAGCAGAACACAAGATTAGAACACAGTTGTTCAAGGCAAAAATTAACCCAATGTAAGAAGAATCTTCTCAGTGTGATATAATGAATCGGATAAAATAGGTTTTAATCCCTGCTTGGCCATGAAAACGTTTGGGGGATCATTGGTAAAAACTACTACTTACGTTGAAAAGGGGGTCACATAACGCAGATCCTAGTTAACAGCATATAACACATGTGTAGGTTACTGTGGGAGTTGTAGATTCCATACATATGCCTTATCTGCCTTTTTAAATTAGCATCAATTGATTCTTCACCATCTATAAATCTCATCAGTTATACAGGGATTTACCTTCCTCTTCCCAGCAGGACTTACTGTTACTGTTTTGGGTCCCAAGCTAAACAGCTTTCTACGCCAAAGCTTTGAATATAAAAAATATTGGGAAATAAAGAATATTGAACTCTGTGAAACTGTAATGAAAGACTTTGAACATGTTTCCTAAATTCATGAGTCTGATATCTTTTTAGACTTGTAGGACATAATACCCTCTGGTTTATTGCTGTGCTTAGAGCTGCCAGTTCATCTGCGCTGAACATTTCCTTTGAAAACAGATTGATTTGCTAAACAAATAGCCCCGTGGTTTCCTTTCAAGTGGTAGCATTAAGCTGTCACAAACCACTGTGTGAACCCAAGACCTCTTCATATTTAAATTCAGGGCACATACCAGGAACTGAAATGGCATCTGTGAACGCCCTGAAAGGCAGACTGTCTTTGCCTCCTTATTAGGGGGAGATGTGCATTTGGAATTATTTCTCCTTCCAAGATTCCCTTGTATGTTCGCAACATCTTATTTAAATATGACTGTGCTGAACACATTTGTTTATTTAAGCATAAGTTCGACTTTGAAATCAGATTTCTTTGGTGAAGAAACAATGTGTTTTACTTCTTAGTGCTTTTTTGAAAATGTCTTCCACAAACAATTTAATAAATCATATACCGTGCATCTTTCTTTCCAAAGTTTTCAACAGGTGCTGTGAACTTTAGATGTCATATTTCTTTATTTGAAGTTATACTAGCATCTCATTACTAGTTAAAGAAAGAGCTTTATAGTAAAAATTGTCTTGTATTATTTTAAACGACCTAATATTTTTGAGGGGAAATTGCATCGCATAACGCTAAAATCGTATGGGATGCATCGGATAACGTTCGCTAAAGCCTGTGCAGTGCATCTCTATGGAGTTTTGACGTTATCCGATGCATCCCATAGGATTTCAGCGTTATCCGATGCATGCATCGGATAACGCTAAAAATTGGATAACACAGACTTGTGGAACCAAGTTTTAGTGTTATCCGAGGTATTACTTTAAATACAAGTAAGCCTACTTCCAGAAATGTCACTATGATTTCTTACCGAGAGCAGGTGAAGCCATTTTTCACCAAGAATCTGAAAATAGTTCATTTTTGATAGCTAAGCAGGTTACTTTATGGCGTGTTTCTGTAAAAAATATATAATTTCCCCTACTAATTGCCTGGATCAGTGATTTTCTGCATGCACATGCACACAAAGATACAACTGCCAGTGATATTTGGGCTTAGTAAGTAATACCTCATACAAAGTCCACTTCATACAACATCGGATTCGTACAACATCGCCTAATTCCTTGAAAAAAGTTGCCTCATACAAATTCGTGTGACGTCGTATGAGGCATTGGGGTTTTCCCAGGTTGCATTGTGCCTGGGCAGTATAAAAGGCAGGACACATGCGTGCATTGCTCTTGTGGTTTTTGCATGAGGCAAAGAGTGTTTAGGAGTGGTTTTGAACGCAATTTTGGATTTTTTCGTAAGAATTTTTAGAAGCATTCCTGGGATTCAGGTTCTTGGACAATCAGGGTTGTTTGACAAGTTTTTGTAATGTTTTTAGCCTTTAGACAATGATTTCTTAAAGTTCTGTTGCCCTTAAGTCTGTGCTGTTACAGTACAATGTATCTCTATGAAAATGACGTTGTATGAGGCATCACGGCAAGGATTTGGATGTTGTATGAGACATCGCGGCTAGGATTTTGCATGCCTCATACAAAGTCCAAATCCGTATAAAGTCCAAACTTGTGGAACCAAGTTTGGATGTTGTATGAGGTATCACTGTATATAGAACTGTTATGTCTGTTGTTGCTTAAATGCAAGGATGCAGTCCTATAGTCACTTAATAATTACACGTCATCAAATGGATTGTGACTTATGGCAACTCTTTTCATGTTTTCTAGGTTTATAGTACTCAGTGGTGTGTGTTTTTCTGAGGCACTGATCAGACTGTATGCTTGCCCAAGGAAACTTGTATCAGGAGGCATTCTGGAGAATTGAATTCCCAACCCAGGTACTCCAACTCATTAAGCTATCTAAACAGCTAATTGTGTGTTATCAAAACAGTTTGAGTGTATAGTAGCACCTCAGGACATTGTTGCTATTGAATATTAACAAATGGTTTACAATTTTTTTGGTAGTGGAATGCTCTAGGACTAGCTTCTCCAAGGCCTTGCAAGCTGGATTTTCTACAAAACAATGGAGAATTGTTTTAATTTACTTCATTAAGATCTTAGTAAATTTTATTTATATACCATATATCTGGGAAACTTTCCCACTTAGGTCCATCTTAGATCAGAGTAGCACAAATGCAACAAAGCAAAGAAGGTATTGTCACCAGTCACCTAACAAAAGCAGTTTCACATTTGCTTTTGGGGACATGCTATTTCCTAATCTGGTTCATGTGATGTCTTAACCACCTGGTTTCTTATGCATGCAAGGGACACAAATGAGTGATGAAGGAAGTATATTAATGTGGGCCAAACTTTGTGATGATTTCTAGTCTGGTAGAGTGGATTTTACCATGAGTCCTGGTTGCAGGATAGCATGAAACATGAGCTCTGTCCATCTGCAGCATGTATTCCAGACTCACTGTCTAATGCATTCTTTAACAGTCAAGCTAGATGCAGCAAGGCTGCCGATAATCCCAGGGCCTGGATTTCCTTCAATTCTCTGCCAGTCTGAGGAATAAGTGTCATTAGGCTCAGGGTGGCTAAGCCAAGCAGACTGAGATTTATCTTGAGATATGTGCTGATCACTTGGAGCTGTGTGTGCCTTAAGAAAGATAATCTCAGTTTCTGTTTTAAGTAGAGCACTGGAGGTACAGAACTCCTGACCTCTGGCTCTGTAGCCAAATTCTTGATCTAGCCAGCTGCTTCAAATCCATTCAAACCTATGGCTATTATTTCAGATACTTTCTAGATGTACAGTACTGTATTCAGAAGTGATTTACCATTCCTTCTTTTGTGAGTGCTCTGGAACTGCGGAGCTTACCCAAAGTGACATAAGCTGGTTTTTCTCCTGAGAGGCACAGTGGGGAATTTACCTCTGATTGTGCAGCCAGCTATCAGCCCACTGAGCTATCCAACCAGAGTAAGTTTCACAGGACTTACTTTTGCAGACATGTGTATGGAGGTTGATTTATATAAGAGAATTAATGTATGTTTGAGACTGTAACTCCCCCTATCTCTGTTTACTTCTAAATGCTAATCTTGAGTGCATTAAAATTAATCTTCATTTATTTCTCCAGGAAATTCTACTTGTACAGATGATATCACTGTTGAAGTACTTATGGTCTGTGGAACTTGAATGCCAGTGGACATTGTTTGGAAAATAACATTTTCTAACAACTACCAAAAGAGGTAATGATTATATGAAACGGGTTCTCAACCCATGGCAGGACCACTCTGAGCCCCCAGCCTGCCACTGCCAACCCAATCCGGCCTGCCAACAGTCTGAGGGGGCATGATCCAGCCCCGACTTCAAAAGGTTGAGGACACGATATAAAATATTTAGCAATTGATATACCGTATATACTTGAGTATAAGCTGACCCGAATATAAGCTGAGACCTAATTTTGACCTGAAAACCCAGGAAAATAGATTGACCTGAGTATAAGCCGAGAGAGGAACATGCAGCAGCTGCTAGTGAGTTTCAATAATTACAACATGAACATACAGTAAAATTATTTAATTTAGAGCTTTTTATAACTGTATTTGCACCACCCAACCAATGGTGGCGCTGCAGGGGAACTGGGTGGGCAGGTCAATTGAATGGAGGCAGGAAGTGTTGCTCTAGCCTAGCTTCTTGCTCCCCCTGCAAGGAAGAAGCATGTCTTCCTCCCTCCATCTTGGCCACATGGTGCAGGGACAAAGACATGAAGGTCTTTTTCCACTCCAGTTTGGAAGGGGGATGTGATTGCATTATAGAGCTTCTTTCTCCATAGGAATAAATTGAAAACAAACTTCAGAATGGAAGAAATGAATTTTCAATGTATTCTAATGGAAAATCATGGTTTGCGCCCTCTTGTGGCCAGTTGTAGTAATTGCGTGTCAGCCATTTTACCGCAAAAAGTGCTGAATCTTACTTTTAAACTGCCTGAATCACAAAAAAAAATTTTTTAGACCCTCGTGGTTGTTGACCCATGTATAAGCCGAGTCCCCTTTCTGGACCTCATTTTTGGGGCTAAAAAATTGGCTTATACTCGAGTATATACGGTAAGTTGGCCATACACCTTAGTGTCTTTCAGGAGACAAAGATAGTAAATTTGAGGAAAGGATCTTTGCAATAGAACACTGCTTGTGAAAGTGTTCTTGGGATGGTTGTCAGGCTAATGTTTTCCAAGCACAAGATAAATTGCCCATAGTCTGAGCTCTGCAACATTGCAGTTTATAAAGAAAACAATTATGTTTCACAAATTGTCTCAGGTAACTGAGTATAGGTAACAAAGGGGGAGGATGTCCTAAGAAGAAATAAGATGGATTCCAAGGGATAAGTGGACTCTCCGCCTCAACTATTGAATTTTTAAATGCTTCTTATTTTCTCTCCTGCTAAGTTAATAGAAAATTTGGAAGGGCATTTGGTTTCATGAGGCTTTCTTATTTGCATTTTCTTTGTGAGCACTTTTCAAGCAGGAAAAGTACACAATGTTCACCAAAGAACCTTTAAATGTAATTGCTGTTCTGGACTTAAAACAAAAACTTTTTTATTTACAGTCCTGGTTTGGCTTATCAGTAGTAACTTCTGAGCAACTAGAATCTGTCTGTTAATGGGGATCATTTGTGAACTGGCAAAGGTCACTTTAATGTTTTATCTACCTTCAAAGCAAGTTAAATTTTGCTTTCCAGATCTAAGTGCTTTATCACTCATACTATTTAATTTCACAAAGTACTTAGATCAGGGATACCCAAACTACAGCCCGGGGGCCAGATCCGCCCCCAAGGCCGTAGTGACCAGCCCCCTGAACCATGTGACTGGCCTCCAGCCCAAAAAGTTTGGGCACCCCTGACTCAGATGAAGAGTGGGTGATGGGCAGCACACTCAGACAAAATAGATGATACTGGACTTGCTTATTTGTACCCAGTTTGAAAGAAAAATATTGGGTTTCATGAGTATTTTAAAGATCCTCTTTTAACTGTTGCAGGAGAGATGGATTGGTTACTGCCTGTATGGATAGGATTTAATTTGTCAGTCACTGACCTCCAATTGGGCCTCAGCTGGAAGGGACATTTCACTCTGTTGATCATGGACTGCAAAATATATTTCTGTGATCACATACCCGTTAATACATTGGAATTTGCAGAACGTTTATTTAAAAATTACCTAAGAATCATTTCATAGTGCTGTTGTGCTGTCATCAGTATAATGATCTATGGTACAGTATTTAGATCTGAGGGTTATGCCATTTCTGAAAAGCCTTCTTTGCTTTCTCTTTTACCCAATTGGGTGTTGAGGAAGATGCAAGGTTCTTGCTCTGGCACTTCTAATGGCCTCCACCGGTGTTATTTAGTGTTGTTGTAATCCTTCTTTGATGTTATCTCTCCACCTTCCTCTGGCTCTGCCTCGAGGTCTTGGTCCTTCTCCAATTCCCACATATTGTCTTTTAAGGTATGAAATTCCAAGACATTATCTCCAAATGGCCAAACCACTTTATTTGTTGTCTCTATTTGTAGTGCAAGATTAGTTCTGTTTAATTCTTTCCCTTATAACCTCATTCCTTATTTTATCCCTTCTAGTTGCCCCAGCAGCCTTCCTCAGACATTCCCATTTCTGTGGTGACCAACCTTTGCTTATGTTTGTTGTAAGTGTCTATGTTTGGCACTGGTAGCAAGGTGGAAATGAGTATGCTTTGTATGAGATGTTTCTTTGTGCTAATCGGTATTGTTGATTGGTAAGAGTGGAGCTAACTATCCCAATATTTGGTTTGCCATTTGTTAATTTCTTCATCCGTTTTGCCATTTTCAGTAAACATTCCTAGGTATTTGAACTCTACCACTTGTTTTATACTTATTCCCTCTATCTTGATATCTAAAGTATGCTGTTTCCTTCCAATTATCCATTATCTCAGTCTTCTCTTTATTGATTCTCATATTATTTATCTTACATTCTTGGTTCATGGATGTAAGGTGTTGTAGTTCCTTAGCTGTACTTGCTATCAATGCCTGATCATCTTCAAAAGTAATACAGTATGTTGATATTGTTTCCATTCATGGGCTTAGCTTTTTTGCTTATGCTATCTATGTAGGTGATGAATAATACAGTAGTGGTGATAGTACGCAACTCTGCCTCATTCCAGATTTTACTGCAGAGGGCTCTGATATTCCTTGACTTTTTCTAACTACACTTCTGCTGTCACTCTGAAAAGCTTAAACTAGTGAATTTCTTGGAAATAGATTAAAAAGTTCCCTTGAATAGAACTCTCCTTACAGACCACAAGAAGTTATGTGACTTTTTCTGATTCCTCATTCTGTGCTTCTTGACATTCTGTTTCAGAGCATCTGGCATCCATCTAAAATAGCATAGGTCTATCCCAGGAGTTCTCAACCTTTTTAAGCCAGGGGCCGGATGGCCATTGTGACTTTCCTTCACCACATGGCATTTCCTGTTGTGGAGGCGGTGGGTGACCACATGAAATGGTGCTGCGGGCCGTATCTGGTCTGCAGGCCACAAGTTGAGAATTCCTGGTCTAGGAACTAGTATGGCTAAAGAGAATCTATAGAAATCACCTCCCTCTTAAATGGGAGTCTCTACTGTTAGTGGTTTTCCTGAGTGGATAGGAACTTTCAGTTTGCAGAAACAATACTCTAGATTCTACCTCTTGCTTATTTTCCACTAGATTCTCCAAAATTCTGTGTATCTCAATTTGGATTCCATTTTTAAAAAGCTATGGAACTTATTCCTGGATCACTAGGAATGAGATATAAATCCCGCCACACTCAGAACTTGCAAAAAGTATTGAATTTATTAGTTCCATACCTAGTTGACTATGCTAAATGTACTCATCTGCTCTGTAATTTTTGTGTTGAGGAAGTTTGAACTTCACCATATACTTGTTTTATGAAGTGTCTTTTTTTGACTGCATTCCAGTTCTGGGGGTCCTAATATGATTTGCTCAACTTGATCGCTTTTTCCATTTTCTGATTTTATAGATGTGGAATCTCAATTCTCTGCCTGACGTTGGTGATAATGAATTAATTATTTGAATTGGCATCTATACAAAAAATACTTAAGCATTCCCATACTTTTCTGGAGCTTTTTGATGACATCTCTTGAGTCAGTGCCACAGCCTTTGTGACCCAATGCCTGAAGCAACAGCCTTTGTGATCTGCTCTCTCATTTGCTTGCCTGTTCAGTTGACACCAGAAACTTAACTCCCTTTTCATCCCCTCCCCCACCCTACCTTCCCTTTCTCTTTTTTTTGTTTTCTTCTCTTTTATCATCATACTTACCTGAAGGCAGGACATCTCAGCTAGTTCACAGAGGCAAAATAGCAGACAACAGAAACTAGGAGTTTTATTTTCTTCTGGATAATTTTTTTACCACCAAAGAGATAATGTATTCACTCTTCTGAATTTTAAATGTACTCTAAAAAAATTTTTTTTTGTTATGATTATCAGTGAATTGTATTCATTAAAGATTGTGGGAAACTTTAGAAAACTACTGATTCAAAACAAAACCTAAGGCCAAAATTGTCACTTTGGGCAGAAAAGTGACAACAGAAATGTATCATGTGTAGCTAATACATTATTTATCCCTCTTTTATGCTTGGTTATTAAGCTGAAAAACAGTAGATTAAATAGTTCAATAGACCAAAGACTAATATCAGTATCATACAGCTAATTTTCTCCTGCATTACAGTTGGAAGGAGAACACTAGGATGAGTGATAACATTATTGACTCCCTTCAGAACGTGCGTAAGTAATTATTTTAATGTATTTGATGCTTTCATTATATTTATTTTGACTTGTTTAGCCGAGGCAACTCCGGGCGGCTTACAACACAAGAAACACCCCCAACATAACACACTCCGACAACCCATACATATAGATAAAACATAAAAACTCTTAAAATCTCTGAAATTTTAAAATCAAAATCTCAAATTTAAAATCCCCACAACAAAATTGTCAGATGGTCATATGAGCCAGCGGGGTGGAATAGATCCAACAGCAGCACCCCACACACGCTGGGCCAGCCATGTCTTTAAATCTTTCTTAAAGGCCAGCAGTTGTGGTTGGAGGCGGAGGTCTGTCGGCAGGAGGTTCCAAAGGGGCGGGGCAGATACCGAAACGGCACTCCGTCTAGTGCTGGAGTGGCGAGCCTCTCTAGCCATTGGTACCCATAGAGAGCCCCTCCGGTCTGCACTAGTGGGACAGGCAGATGTTCTCAGGGTGATGCGGTCTCTTAAGTATCCAAATGTGTATAAAAATATTCCTTGGTTCAGCGTTGTCTTTCCATGGAACATTTCTCTAGAGGTTCTTCAATAAAAATATTTAGAAATATATTATAGTTGACAAAATTAAAAGTGTAGTATGGAACACCTCTTCTGACTTAGAACTTGTCCATCACTTTGAGCAGCCTGTCTAGTCTCGTATAGCATGGTCAGCATCCTTGATTCTCCTAAAGACCACACATGTGGCTCTCATATTAGTACAGAAGGCCTTTATGCCAAGGCTCAGGAAGAAGAAATGTAGACTGTTACACATTGGTAAATCCATGTCCACATATTGGGGAGTTATGTTGTCTTAGAGTAGTGATGGCTAACCTTGGCACTCCAGCTGTTCTTGGACTTCAATTCCCAGAAGCCCAAGTCAGCACTCCTGCTGATCAAGGCTTCTGGGAATTGAAGTCCAAGAACAGCTGGAGTGCCAAGGTTAGCCATCACTGTCTTAGAGTCAGTCCAGTGAATAGAATACTGTACATGAATGTGTATATAGGAATACATTGTTTGCATTTCAGTGGAAGCGTTTGCTTCTTTGTGATATTTTTTCAATTCTACAGTTAACTTTGTTGTGCAAACTGAAGTCAGGAAAAAATGTTTCCTCAGAAACTGCCACATTTTAAATCCATGTTAAGATGAATGAAAGCACCTGATCTTGTGTCCTACAGTTTGCTTTAAGGATGAAGAAACTGTATTTGTTCTTGGAAGGAAAAAAATAAGTTGACATTTTTAGAGTTTTATTGTGGTGTGACGGTATCTTTAATAATCTACAGTTAGTGGCTTCCAGGTTTTTCTAGTTTGGAAATTTAGTTTTTGTGAACCTTGCTTAAATACTTGTAAAAAGCTAGGATAAAGTAAGATCAGATCTCTGTATCTTACATTCTCCTTTTGGTCATGCTCACATTCTCCAGTAGGTATAGCTGAAACACACATAGCAGCAGTTGAAATTGAAGTAACAATATAAAGCAGGGGTCGCCAACCTTTTTAAGTCAGGAGACAGCTGAGGGGGCGGAACTGATGATCCCCCCACTGTTTATGGCTGTTGTAAACAAGTCTGTGGCTGATTCCGATGGCAGCAGCTGGAGCGAGGGCGTGGGCTGGATGATTTGGAGGCATGGGCCGGATGCGGCCCATAGACCGTAAGTTGCCAGCCCCTGATATAAAGCATGCTTCAGACTTCTAGAATTCTTTTCTTCCTATTTTTGGTTATCATTAAATATATTCATTACTTGAGCAGGGTTTAGGTGAGTCGGGCTTCCTGATTGGGCGGCATACAAATGTGAAAATTAAATTAAATTAAATTTAGGTGAGTCCTTAAAATTTCATGCCCATGTGTCCAAGCTGCTTTTTGTATGCTGCCAGTGGAAGACATGTCTTGTTGCCACCTTGTTTGTTTGACCCAAGGAATGTTAACGATGGCTATATTTATTTACACAGGCATTATCTCTGTCTGTGCCCATTTATGTTGCTTTAATGATGGCTTCGTACAATTGCAGCAGTAACTTTATGAATTGTTGGCAGCAGATATTGCTGTTGTGAAGATGGGAATAGTTGCAGCTTTATTTGCTCTGTAGTACATGGTCTATAATGGGAGAAGACAGCATAGGTGGTATAATGCACACTCAGCTTATTCTTATAAACAATTAGGGAAAGTTTATAGTTCAGAGGGAATTAGAATCCTGCTCTTGGAAGCTTCCAGGAAGTGCAAAAGACATGTTTATATGTGTGTGCTTATTTTAGGCTTTCAAAAAAGGAAGTGGTCTTTTGATTAATTCTTAAAAACTCAGGAGAATACTGTACATTTATTGCAGGGATGGGCCACTGAAGATCCTAGTCAAAATTACCTAACCTGGCTATAGTGTGCCTAGTAGTAAAATATTTTAGATGTATGTGTGTTTTCCTGCTAAATAATTAACAAAAAAATATATATATAGCACTTTAAATTTTGTTTTTAAATTTTAGCCTGTGAATTCTGTCAACGGGCTGATAACTGTCCTGAAAAATATGGGGAAAAGAGGATTTTTGAGGATTATAATCTCACTGTTCATTATTACTGTGTGGTAAGTACTTTCTGGTGGACTATAAAATTACATGTTTTAAAAAGATTAATTATTGGAAGCTTTTCGATCTGTCGAGCCCTGCAAATGTGTCTCACTGTCTGCTTGTAAAATGTGCTGCAAATATTTCTCAACTTCTAATATTTTGGGGGGAAATTCATACCATTTATACTTTAAAAGTATTCAGAGATTATCTGAAATTATTTTGCAGTTAGATTCATACTTATTGCCATAATAACTTTTCTTAAAAATATTCACTAGCCTGCTCTTATTGGTTTGCCTTTTTATCTGAGAGGTCTATAAATCAAAGACACAGATGCTTTCTTAGGTCAATACCAACTGATATCTTATCATTGATGGCCGTCTCTTTCCAGCTAGCCATTCATTTGAGACATATATTGAGTGTTGGAACAAAATGGAAGTGCATTCTGGCAACAAACGATGCTGAAGTAGAAGAACTTTTTTTAGAAATAAAGAACATTTATATAAAGTAATCAGCAATATACAATACTGTATTTGAATACTAGTCTATCATTATTTTACATAGCAAAATTGCAACTTTATGTTCACATAATTGTGAATGAACCTTCACTAAATCTAGTAAGAACTGCTTCTGAGAAGATGTCCACAGGAACAGACCGCAAATGGCCCTATAACTGAATAAGGAACCATGTTAAATTAATTTCATAAAATAGACAACTCATAGAAAAATAAGAAGGAAAAGAAGCCAAAGGCTATGTAGTAGAAAGGCTTTGTAATACATTTGGTTCTAAGATGAATTAGTCCATTTATCATCACGAGCCATAATTAAAAATGGCATATTCTTCCACACCAGTACACGTATAGTTACACATAGGATGTGCAGTGTCCAAATCTGCCAAGTGATCAGATAAAGCTTTGTGTACATCTTTATTTTAAATAAGTGATGTGAAATAACTATTCACTAAATATACAAATTAGGTTAAAGTGTACATAAAAGCTGCTATGCAGCTTTTCTACAAGGAAAACTTGATGCAAAGGAATTTTAAATTGGGTTTTTATTGGTGTTGTTTTAATGTTTTTGTATTGTTGTATTGTTTTTAATGCTATGAGCCGCCCTGAGTCATTTTGAGTGGGCGACTATACAAATTGGAAATTAAAATTATAAAATTAAATTAAAATATGCTTGTGTCAGTTGTCAGCAAGTCATTCTTTTCATTATAGCTAATGTCTAGTGGGATTTGGCAGAGAGGTGAAGATGAAGAAGGTTTTTATGGCTTTTTACCTGAAGACATCCAAAAAGAAATTAATCGCGCTGCAAGGCTGGTAAGGATATCGTCTGAATGTTGTGTCTGTTCCAAGACTTGTTTGATGTCAAGGAGTTTTGCCCATGGTATGCTAATATGTGCTGGAATCTAATGAATATTTACAGCTGTGCTTATGTAGTGGTATAGCTTGAATTAGCCAATGCCCACTAGTTAACAACCATTTGATCAATTTCTCAGTCATGTTTTGAATCACACAACTGGCATACAAGTAGGAATTCAACAGAGGCATGTTAATTAACAGCTAATTGTTATTCTGAGTTATGGCACTGCTCTTCTGCCAGGCATAAATATTAGTTATGGCTTTTATAAAAGGTGCTGAATAGAATCTTATGCTTTCATATACTAGTGGTCAGTCAAACAGCATAAATCACAGGAGTGAACTAGCTATCACTGGTTAAGAAGATATTGTATTATTTATGGGCCACTAGTCATGTGACTTAGTGCAGGACAAGGAATACCATTGTTGCTGGGATTTATGCTGTTGACTCACAACAGTGTACATAAATAATAGGATCCTAGCTGCTGTGGCTCAAGTGGCTAAGACACTGACTGGGAGGCAAAATGTCAGCAGTTCGATTCCCAAGTACTGCAGGATGGAATGAGCTCCTGTCTTTGTCCCAGCTCCTGCCAACCTAGCATTTCGAAAGCAAGAAATTGCAAGTAGATAAATAGGGACCACTTTGGTGGGAAGGTAACAGCGTTCCTTGTGCTCCGGTGTCTAGTCATGCCTGCCACATGACCATGGAAACGTCTGCAGAAGCAGACCGCTGGCTCTTCAGCTTTGAAACAGAGATGAGTGCTGAATCCTAGAGTCAGATACGACTGGCTTTCGAGCAAGGGAAACCTTTACCTTTAGCTGCTGTAATTGAATTTCCATTTGCTAAATGCCTTATAGTAGATAAAGTGATGGACTAGAACGCAGGAGGCCTTGGTGTGAATCTTCACTCAGCCATGAAAGATTACTGGGGATGTGAAACTGGTAAAACCATTCCTTAAAATATCTTAACACGTTGAAAACCCTATTGGGGTTGCTATAGGTCTATTTCAACTTGACAAACAACAAATGCCACATAAATAAATAACATTGCTTTGGGTTAATGAATTTGTGTATAGTTGAACAATAACTTCTGTTTAATATTTTTGGTGGTAGTAACAGGTAAAACCTCAGTGTATTACAAAAACAGCTGTAGTAAACAGAATTAAAATTATAATGTTTGCTCAAAGAAGCCAGACAGTACTTCCCTACCGATTAATGGAGCTAACTCCCCCCAAATATATACGTATATAAAAAGTTTGTAAACTTAATCTATGTTCTAGGCTTATGAACACCTTCACAACAAACATTAGAAGTATTTAAGATTCAGGAATAAAGTAAGATTCAAGTTATATTGGTGTTAAGTTTCATTAATTATTAACAAGTTAGAAGATGGGAAATTAGAATTTAATATGATTATAGTAGCTAGAGTTCTGGGGTACACAAAAAGAGCCTCCTTGAAAATTGTGGTATTTTTGAACCACAATCGGGCATACCCTGGAACAACAGCCTTGTGTTGCTGGCTAATCTTTCTCACACTAGGTTGGATGAAAGGAATTGCAAAATGAACTCAACAAAAGATGCCTTCATTTTGGCAGTTTCACATCTGGCCTAGACATGAAAGAAGAAAAAGAAGCTAGAGTTCTCAGTCTTAAATGTCAAGTACATGTAACTATCAATATGCAGACTAAAAGAATGTTTGATTTCATTGTTTATCTGATGGGGAAAGTTGGGTTATCTCCATGGGACCAATAGCCATTTTTCAGATTTGCAGACAGCCTAAGGCAGGGATTCGCAGCCTGCAGGCCGGGTTTGGCCCATGGTACCAATTAATCCAGCCCGTGGTGAGGAGGAGGGCGCCAGAAGCACCGAACACACCCAAACCGCACGGGTAGCACCTGAAAACACTGCAAAAATGTGCTGCCCTACAGGACGTGGCGAAAGTGGAGAAAGCCGTGCATGCACCCGCCACTGCCAAAGGAAGTGGCAGAAGCGGCAAGAGGAATGTCTCTGGCCTGCACGGCTGTCTGAGGGAGCGTGGCCCACAGTGCGAAAAGGTTGTGAACCCTTGGCCTACGGGCTACACTCCCATGAGAGAAGGGAGAGACTAAAGAAATGAACATGCATATTTTTATTGTTTAGAAAGATCACTACAATGGGTTTTTCTTAACTGAAAATATAGTTTAGTAAAGAAATTAAACTGAAAAATCCCCCTTGTTTCCTTGAGTGGCAAAGAAAGAAAATTAGGGATCTGTGATGCCATGGGTGTCAGTTTCCTCAGAACATGGTGAAAATTCCTCATGCAGCCAGCACAGAGATTCTCATTTTAAAAATATTTTTAAAAACTTTAAAATGGATGTGAGGAGTCCTGTGGTCTGTGAATATTGCCAGAGACTCTGACAAAGATTTGTTTGTATTTGGATTGATTGTTTTACAACATATCCCAGTATACCTTTCCTTTAATGTAACTTTAGATGAAAAATAAATGCAGTTATACTTTGTTTTTAGGTCATGCAAATAATGGGGAGCCATATTAACCTGGTAGCCATTAATTTTTTTAAAAGGCATCCAAGCAATAGATTATTAGGTATCTAGGCTACTTTGGTTGAGTATATTTCATTCTTTCTTTTAGAAATGTGCAGTCTGTAAGAAAAAAGGTGCTTCAATTGGTTGTGTGGCATCCAGGTGCAAACAAAGCTACCACTTTCCTTGTGGGGTAGAGAAAGGATGCATTTTCCAGTTCAGGGACACTTTCCCGTAAGTTCTTAATTCATTTGGTAAAATAATTAGAGATAAACACACACACAAAACCCTACAAATGATAAAGTTCTGTCCATATACTTAATAACTGCATAGTAAGGCTTGTCAGTTGTTTTGTTTTAATTTGTTATTTTATTTTGTTATTTGTATGTGCACCACCCATAGTGGGAAATATCCCAAATGAAATAAATAAATAAATATAAAATAAATCATCAGCAAAACAATGATTTTTCCCCCTTGCGTTTGTACCGCATGAAAGGTATTTTTCATAATTCAGTTAAGACTGTCTCTCTGTACCATTGCTTTATACACAGTAAAACCTCGGTTTATGAAATGAATGCATTCCACGGAACCTTTCGTACTATGAAAAAATTGTAATGTGAAATGCAGTTTCCCATAGGAATGCATTGAAAAACAAATACAGTACTATAATCTGTTCCAGGTCCGAAAAATGTAAAAAAAAAAAGTATTTTTTTTCTGTTCCAAACTCTCTATACAGTATACTTTGGAATTTTTCACTACGTTTTCACCACTTTATAAAGATATTTGAACAGATAAAAGGCATCTCCCCCCCCCCCCCGCGCACTTTTTTCTGACCTCCAGAAGGGATTAATTGGGTTTCAATGCATTCCTATGCATTTTCAGCACTTTTGACAGCGGCCTCTAGTGGCCAGTTCTGGTAATGTGCCATACTTATCCCTGACAATCAGCTGTTTGCTTCCCCCACCACCCGGAAGTGGGGAAAAGCCCATGTTTTAGCAGATGAAACACAGCAGAAACGCTGTGAAAATGGCCCCACACTGCTGCCATTGGAAGTGGTGGAGGCTACAAATGCAGCCAAACAATGGCACAATTATGCCTGCCGCTGACAAAAATGTAAGCTCTGGGTCAACCATGCCTCCAGGCGCAATGCACCTTGGTGAAATGTTTTCATTGTGCAAAACTGCAAACCGAGGCATTATTTTCAATGAATTTCCTTTCGTAAACCGAAAATAACGTTAACTGAACTGTTGGTAAACCGAGGTACCACTGTATCTAGCCAAGTAGTCAATCATGTATTTGATGAAGTGACTCTGGAACATGAAGCTTTTTACCACTATCAATCTGTTTTTCAATACTGCCCTACAGTGTAATGCTTTCAATTTTAAAAAATGAATTAGTACTTATGTGTGTGTTTACGAGACTAGTACATAAAGAAGTATGATTACATACAATTTTGATTCTGTACATTTAAGGTCATATTGTTGGAAGCACCGTCCCACTCAGAAAGGTCCTTCTAATGCTAATGGGTTGTCACAATGTATAATATGCTTGGAGCTGGTTGAACATGCGCCATCGTACAAAACTTTGACAAGTCCATGCTGTAAAAATGCTTGGTTTCATAGAGACTGCTTGCAGGTACGTCTGAAATACTTTAATAGTGGAACTAGAAATGTGCTGTATAGTGATGAAATAGAAAATTGTATAAAATGATTAATATAAAAGGAACCTATAAACTTACTACAAGTGTTGTAATTTAATTATTAGAGCATAATTAGATTTCGATAGTCACTTTTTTTCTCTGTCTTTCGATAACAGTGTCAAGCTTTGAGTGCAGGAGTTTTCTTCTTCAGATGCCCAGTATGCAATAATAAAGAGAAATTTCAGAATGAAATGTTGAGAATGGGCATTCATATTCCAGAAAGGTAAACAGTTCTTTTAATATTCTGTTATAATTGTGCTGTGTGTTGTGTGGTTTATGCATATGGCTCTCCAGTAACAAATTACTGTTTTAATAATAAACTAAAAGAGACCTTAAATTTTCAAAAAGGAAATTTCCCAAAGTTGAGGAAACTGGTAAAAAAGAAGCTGAAAGGGAAAATTGAGAGAGTCCAAACACTCCAAGAGGCATGGAGGCTGTTTACAAAAACAATAACAGAGGCTCAATTGGAATGCATACCCAAAAGGAAAAAGGGCACTGCCAGGTCCAAGAGGACTCCAAGAGGACTTCGGGAAACCGAAGAATTAAGCCAGATAGAAATAACCAGGGAGGAGGTCCTTGCATGTATTGTTAAACTAAACACTAACAAATCACCAGGACCAGATGGCATCCATCCACGAGTTCTCAGGGAACTTAAAGATGAAATTGCTGATCTCCTAGCCAAAATATATAATCTTTCCCTCAAATCAGGCTTTGTGCCTGATGACTGGAAGGTAGCGAATGTAACACCAATTTTCAAAAAAGGATCCAATGCAGAGGAGGGCAACCAAAATGATTAGGGGACTGGAACACCTTCCTTACCATCTGAGGCTGCAATGGTTGGGCCTTTTCACTCTTGAACGACGGTGTCTAAGAGGTGACCTGATTGAAGTTTATAAAATCATGCATGGTGTTGACAAAGTAGATAAGGAAAAATTGTTTTCCCTATCGCATAACTCTAGAACTAGGGGACACTCCATGAAACATTTGGGTACTAGTTCTCAAACAACTAAGAGGTTTACTGGTCTATGGAACTCCCTGCCAGAAGAAGTGGTGACAGCTGTCAGTCTTGACAGCTTTAAGAAAGGATTAGACAAGTTCATGGAGGACAAGAGTATCAATGGCTATAATTATGGATACTTATGGACAACCTCCGGGTTGGAGAGATAGGCAGATTATCTCTCAATATCATTTCCAGGGAATCCTAAGCAGGTGAAGGCATCTGCTTGGGAATACCCTGAAGGAAATGGTGAGCCACTGTGTGAGACAGAATGCTGGACTGGATGGGCTGTGGCCTGTTTCAGCAAGGCTGTTCTTATGTTCTTATTAAATCACAGATTTAAAAGAAAATGTTTTAATATACATTTGAATGTTTCTAGAGATGCCTCCTGGGAACTAGAAGAAAATGCATACCAGGACCTTCTACAGTGTTACCAACACTGTGATGTCGAAAGATGTCTCTGCAAAAATGGAAGAGATTTCAGTGAACCTGATAGGTATTAATAAATGTTGATCTTTGAGATATAATAATGAATATACTTGTCACTGTTAGGAGTGTAGTCTAGCACATTTCTATACACATTTCATTGTGTGTCAAGGAATAGAGGTGAAGGGTACATGCATACATGCCTATCTGCCTAAGAATCATCTGGACATGTGATGGCCACATTCTAAGTTTAAAGGAGAAAATACTTCAGTTGCCTAATGGATCTTTGTTTGGCATCCCACATACATACACATGAGAGCTGCAGCATCTTTAAGAACAGATTTGTTCTGATATTTGCATCTGTGGATGTGAGGAAGTGGATTATAAATTACAAATACAGTACTATTAGTCTTAAGAGTGCAATAGTGCTCTAGACTTCGTTTTCATTACATTCATTAAATCAAATTAAAACAACTAATTTTGAAAAATGCTGATTTTGCTTTCTGTTACTAATAAGAGAATGATACCCACTAAATGCCACTAAAATTCGAGGCACTGGAGACAATTTTGACAAGTAAATAGTATTTGAATATAAGATTTTATAATGGCATTGATGAATATTTAATTTTTAAAATATAAAACTAGAAAGAGGCAAGCAGGTCCCTATTTATATCCTCAAAACTATTTTAGAAATCTTCACCTATAGAAGTCTATTTGCTTTTTGATATTCAGTATATGAGTGAGTAGACAGGGATTTCGCACACCTTAACATTTATAGGAAGGTTTCTTCATGATTTGTTTTTCCAAATAAGCCTTTTGGAGAACACTGGGAACTACTGTAGACTGTTTGTTGTTACTAGTGATTTGGCCTGAAATATCATCTGAGTGCAAGGCAGGGGTGCCCAAACATTACAGGCCGCGGGCAGGTCACATGGTTCAGTGGGCCAGTGATGTGGTTCAGCGGGCCAGTCACGTGGTTCCTCCTGAAGTAAAACGTGCCTTGCAATCTGTTTTCCAACAGGATGAGATAGATTTTAAGCTGTCATTTTCTCTGCTTAAATCAGGGGTGCCCAAACTACATCCCATGGGCCAGATCCAGCCCCTGATGCCAATTCATCCGGCCCACACCACCCTCATTGCTCCGGGGCGGCGCAGGCTGGATGAATTGGCATCAGGGGCCAGATCTGGCCCGTGGGTCGTAGTTTGGGCACCCCTGGTGAAAGGGATTCTTCTGTTAACTCACTTGAATAAAACCCAATAATTTTGTTCCTGTAGATTTTTCTGATTTTTCGGGTGGTTTTTTTTGTTTTTGTTTGAATCTTTTTATTAATGTGTAAGAGAGGGTGAACAATTGTTTTTAAAAATTTATGAGGCACCTTGCACAGCCTTGTTGATAGAAAGACAGTAAAAAGATTAAAATGGCGACAATAGATACTGGTATTATTTCACCCATTTTGTGCACAAATATCTTTACTTTCTTGTTTCTGATTGGGCAATAAACCAATGCCAGGTAAAACCATACAACAAAGTAGTGAATCGGAATTCAATTTATCAACTGCCCTAATTTAAATAATGTGTTTCCTTTCAGCAAATGGGAAATAAAGTGCTGTCAATACTGTGGTTCCAGCGGAACTCATTTGGCATGTTCTTCACTAGCAAGTTGGGAACAAAATTGGGAATGTATTGAATGTAGAACCATTCTTGCCAAATCACACGGTAGGAAGCTACTGCTAATAATAGTTGGTTTAACTGAAACCTAGCAACATTTTGAGAAGATATTCAGCTAATTTTGTTGATACAGGAAATTGTCAGAAATGGCGAAAGCGTTCCTTGTGTATATCAGACAAAACAGCTATTGGAGACAACTTGCGTGAAGATCCATCTCCCAAATGTCCAAGATTATCTCCTGGATCTCGTCTTGGCTTCCTCATAAGGTATGTGATTTCTCATCTCCCCCCCCCCAAAAAAAAAAAAAACCTATATACAGACTTGCTGTGTTCTCATGTCAAATTGTATCATAGATTAGCATGATGAGAACAGCTATAAAGAACTTCAGAAAACACTCTGGCTTGTGTACTCCACCTCCTTTCTGTTGTGCAGAATGCACAGGAATTTTGCTGCTGCTGCTGTTCTTGTTCAGTCGCAACAATTGAGTCCGACCCTTTGTGACCCCATGGAAGTTATCTTACACTAAATAAGCATTGGTCCTTCTGCACATTATTGTCAACTCATGATTTTAACAGGTTTCAGGGCTCTTTCTTGGTCTTGGCTGCATACCCTGATTTCCCTTGTAGTCTCCTGTCAAAATCCTAACCTGGCCCAACACTGCTTACTTTTGAAAATCAGATGAAATCTGGTGTGTTTAGGGAAAGGGAAGCCACATGTCAAACTGACCGGTAGGTAATTTCCTGGATCACCCCTGGATCCTATTTTGAAAATTGGTGTTACGTTCGCTACCTTCGAGTTGATATATAGCAACCGAGAAATTTCGTTGTTCCCGCAAGGGGATAATGACAATAAAGATGTATCTATCTACAAGGAGAAACCCAAAATGATATTTGTTTCCCCTCTCCTCAGGTCCCCAAAGATTATGTACCCCAATGCCTTTTCTCAGGGTTCACAACTGGACCACCCTTCTTCCGATAACAGACTGATATCCCCATCCTCCTTGATCAGTCCTTCAGTGAGGAATCTGTCACTAAGAAAAATGTAAGTTAATAAGCAATCTACCAGTGGTTGTTGACTTTAATGCAGAGATTGAGTTTAGTTTGTACTATAACTATTAATGTCTCATTGGAAAGCATGGTATTAAATGCATCTGAGAAGTATGACCTTGCCTTGGATACCTTGGAATCGTTATTCAGCAAGGAGTCTGCATTGGCAGATGTCTCTATGACGACATTCCGCACAGGTAAATGGACTCAAGTGGGGAAAGTCCATTTGCATGCAGTGTTTTAGCCATTTGGATATCACGTCACCTGCTAACTAGGCAAACCATGACATGTGCCTATGACAGTGATAGTGAACCTTTTAGAGACTGAGCGCCCAAGGAGGATTAGGTAGTACACAGGCAGGCACCATGAGTGCCCATATACCCGTGATGTCGCTGGCGTACCTCCAGCGAAGTCATGTGGGTGCAAGCACATGCACACCACTCGAGGTGCACCCCCACGTGTGCTCCTATCCCTGTGGGTGCTCCTCAGCCCCCCCCTTGCGGGTGCACGCACACACCATAGGTGCACCCATCTCTTAGGAGGGATGGGTGGGGATGTATCCTCACCTCGCCCCGCCGCAGCCTCCCGGCTGGATTTCAACCTCCCCTTTGGCAGAGGGAGTGGGGATGGGGCAGGACTTTCCCTCAACTGCATGTGTGCCATCAGAAAGGCCTCTGCATGCCACTTCAGACGTGCATGCCCTAGGTTCGTCACCACTTGCCTATGACAGCATCATGAAATACTTAATCTGTAAACTTAATCTGATCCTGTTCTCAAAATAGAAGAAAGAAACATAGTCCTTTCTCACTTAATTTTTGTGTGAATTGCAATGAATTTTAAGTAACTATATTAATATTGCAAAGTTTAGATTATAGGCCAATTTAAAACATTACTGAACTGAACTGTGATTCCAGTACTTATTCAACTCTAAAGTATGAGCATCCATAGGTTGAACTACAGACAGAAATATATATTAAGGATTATTGCTGCACATTCTTTAATAGGATTGGTAAAAAAAAATACTTATCTTATATTGTATAGGCAACTCGGAGTGCAGAAAAGAGAAGTCTCCAATATTTTGAGGGATTTAAGATCACAAATCAATACCAAACCAACCAGATTAAATATCAATAGACAAGACATCTGGGGAAGTGCCTTAAAGGGATTTCAAAAGCGGAACTTCAATCCAGCCAATACTATTGAAGTAAAGTATGTGAACAACAGGACTAAAATAGAGATGGACAGTTGTTATTCATCAAAGGAAAGTTTTTTCTTGTTACTGATGCATCACCTTCAGAGCTCATCACTCTTTGAAGGCAATATCTCAAAGAATTTGTCTTTCAATTCTCAAGGTAAGGCAAACCTGTAAATGTGTGCTATGTATCTTTGGAGAATGAAGCTGGTAAACACTTGATGAATGTCATCCAGTAAGATGCATAGTTCAACATATCTATTACCGGTATATCATACAGACTTTAGTCTTTAAAGCAACTGCTGGCTGTATATAGTTCACAAAAAAAAGTAGAATTGCTCATTCTTTTTTGATAAGTCTGGTAGATTCCTCTGAATTTTGATCTGGCTACCAGTACATTTATTAAATAAAAGTTCTGTTGGTTAATTGTCAGCTATCATTAATCAAATAATTTAAGAAAACTTGCAGAAATACTAGGCTATGTCCAGCATTCAAGTGGAAAATATTATGCTCTTCATCTTTCTGCAGTTCTCCATGTTACCTGAAAACCACTTGGCTCCAGGTGGTTTCCTGGCTTTCTAGATTCAAACTAGAGACACCTGGGGAACTGTAGTGGGAACTGGTCATTTCTCCTGATCCATTGGTTTCTACTATTCTGCTGACAGAAATCCATTGCTAGATCTAGTCCTTGATTGCTGTACAAGAAGTATTCTGTTGCCTACAGTGTTCAGAATTAATTGTTGGTAGATATAAGCTAGGATTGCAAGCAGATAAGATATGGCTCATTTGAGACAGTGAGTAGAAAAGAAGTGAAGGCAACATCAGCTTGTCTGTTTCTACAAGTGTTAACTATATTATTTATATGTTCTTTAAGCAGAAGTATGTACTAACGGCAGAACTGGCAGCCTCAGATAAAAGAAAAGTAATTTTTGAGTCTGTATTGGCTCTTAGCAGTAATAAACAATTATGATGGTAAGAGGAACCACTTCCATTCTCAAGATTCACAGAATTGAAAAGCAAATGTCCAGAAGTAGGGAATTAGTTCATACTCACACCCCAACATACTTTAAAAATATGTTCTGAATGGTTGAGAGATCTTGGTTGCATGGCATTAGATTTTTGTCTTGTGTTTTGTCTCCTTCATGCTACATCAAAACCTATCCTGCACAGTTTCCAAATTTTAAGGAAACAGTTTTCATAATTATGTGGAAGGGAACACAATATAAAAGCTCACCAGTGAAATATCAGTGCTCAAACAGAAATGTACAGCATAGACCTGGTGTCTGATGAGATGTACTGTACTGCAGCGAAAATCACATATATTTAAAGAGCAGACAGATTCATGGAGGATGGGGCTGTCAGTGGCTATATGCCATGCTAGTTAAACAACTTCTGCATTTAGTTGGTTGACAAATAGAATACTGTTGTTTCCATGGCCTGTTAGGTGGATTTCTACGGATATCTTATTGTGTTGTTTATGTTTATATGATTTATACCCCGCCCTACTTGGCACAGGCCGACTCAGGGCGGCTTACAACACGTCAAAATACAAATGGTAATACAGTAATACAAAAATAAATAAATAGCACAGTATCAACGATACATAACAAATAATTCAATACAATATCAACAATACATATCAAAATGTATCAAAAAGTATCAACAATATATCAGCGAAACAATATGTCACTAAACAATATATCAGGGGAAAAAATTACCTCAGAACATATCAAAAACATATCAAAAGACATCAGCAAAACGATTTATCGACAAAAACAGTATATCAGCAGACAATATCAAAAATAAACAATCTATACAGTCACAGCAGAAATGAATCTCCAGCTTGTCCACATCTCTTGGCTAAGCAGCCAGAAAAATCAACACTAGTCCTCATCTCCCTCGAAGCCAAGACTGACCGAGAGAGAAAGCTGCAAGCCAGTCTTGCCTCCTCCCTCCCGCAGAGCCGGCCAAGGGCAGACAAGCGTCCAGGTGATAACCGCCCCCTCCCTCGCCCAGCTGTCCGGTGGCCAATCTTTCTCCTTTCTTCTGCCTCCTCCAACCCTGACCGGGCAAGGAAGCAAACCGGCAAGAAAGCAAACTGATGGTGGAGGGAGTCCAGTGGGGGCAATCATGGTGACGGTGTTTTAAAGCCCCACCAAGTGCCCACAGGTGTTTCTGCGCTCCCTTCAGCCCCGACTGGGCAAGGAAGCGAACCGGCAGTGGAGATAGTCCAGTGGGGGCAGCCCGCCAGGCACCCACGGGTGTTTCCGCACTCCCTCCAGCCCAAATATCATGAGCAAAATAATGAACTACATGAATCCTATGATTGGGTAAATCCTAGTTCATCTCTGTTTTTTTGGTAAACAAGTTATTTTACATTGTATTTACAGCTCTTCAAGATAATTTATACTATGAAGCTGGAAGAATGATTGCAGTTTCTTTGGTTCATGGTGGTCCATCTCCTAGCTTCTTTTCAAAAACCTTGTTTAACTGCCTTGTTTATGGCACAGAGAACGTGAAACCAACTATAGAAGATGTTGCGGATGTGGATGTTTTGCAGACAGTAGATAAGGTAAACTTCTGTTAGTGTTGTCAGAAACTTCCACATGTCTTCTAATATTTTTTTCATTTTAAAACATCTGGATGACTGTTCATGTCAGAAATTAGCTGTTGAAATAACATTTGCCATTCTTGTTAATCGAGCTCTAATCCAGAGGGAATGGGAGATAGTTTAGGAAACAATCAGTTTGAAATTGCTCCTTCATGCAGTGTTAATGTGTTTTTTTCTTTAGATAAAATCTGCAACGACTTTGAGCAGCTTAGAGTCAGCAATAAGTGATTGCTCTGAATATCTCACCACTGTTGGATGTTTAGAACCTGTAAAAGCCTTATGTGATAAGGATATGCTGGTGAATGAGATATTGAATTACCATGTCATCAAAAGAACCCGCTTGTCTTTTGAAAGGTTTGTTGGCAATGGGATTCATTGTTGTACCCTTTTCAGTTTATAATTTAGAACAACTTCACGTGGAAATTGTATAAATGATACTCAGCTTATATAATTTAAAAACTTAGATGTAACTTTTCATTTGTTATGAAGTCCTTGCTGCAGTTTTCACTATGCTTTCTCATCTGATGTATAAGTATTAGAAACAAAATCAAGTAGAGTTGAATGAAACAAATGGTATATCACTAACTTTTGAAAATGCTCAAGAAGTACTGTAACCTGTTTTGAATGACTAACTCGCTAAATAAAGGCTGAAAAACTATTTTAACTAGGGATGTGTATTGAACTTCCAACTCAGGCTGCATCCAAATATCTGCTTTTTTTTGGAGTATGGCCAGTATCCTATTGCATAGCTACATCTGCACAACAGGTGTGATGTTACCAGCCATGGCAGTTTAACGTGTTCATTTTTTAATTTCAGGATGTGTGCAACTTTCTGTCATTATGCTGGAGTTGTTCATACCCTGAAATTGAAAAATGAAGTATTTAATTAACAGTAGCGTGCCATGACCAGTGATGTCACTCCCATTGCCCAAGCTGATCCACAGGTTATTGGCCAATCTGGCACAACCCTTATTCAGATCTCTAATGGCATTTGTATGCTTCCAGAACTCCAGAAGGAAAAGCTTACTGCCGTGAAGAAATGCAAATGGGAAGGCCAATTCATAGCAAATAATGTAACTGCATCAGACACTAGGGAATGCAGAGACTCTGAGGTGCAGGCAAGACCAAAAGGGCATCTGGCTATGGCACTAACTATCTGCTGAGCTGGGCCCTCTATTTGGTTTTTCATTCTTTTCGCAGATATCAATAGAAATGTCCAGCATTATAGTGAGCAGAGAAGCTTCTTAAGGCAACCATAGAGAAGGGAGTGAGTTTTTGCTATCTTTTTCTTCTCCCCCTGTAAATCCGGTTGTTTTAAAATGATAAACAGTGAATTGTAAAAAGCTCGCCAAGAGGTTTCGCATAAGTTTTTTAGGTTTATGGAGTGAGTTTTTGCTATCAAGTTCTTCTTCTCCCCCTGTAAATCCTGTTGTTTTAAAATGGTTATAGGCATAGAGAATGTTATTTTTCTTCACTACCTCAGCCCTAGCTTCAGCTTGGTTTCAACTGTAAGAGTATTAATAGCCCATGAGACAGAAAAAACTATTGGTATGAGTAGCTTCTAGTAGAATGTAATTAGTTTGAAAAACTAGAAGAATCAGGAATCCAGTAAGTATATTTTGGCTAACTTCCGTAGTTCAGGCACATACAGTTGTATGTCTAAAATGAATGTTAATTATTTTAGCAAATGCATGTCAAGTCAGTGAATTCTTTCCTTTAGAAATGCAAAGCGGTATTTACAATATGAAAAATCCGTTTGACAGTATATTTAGGAAGGTATTTCTGTTCTCTAATAAAAAGTCTCACTGTGTTTTGTTGTTTCTTTGTATCCTTTTCCCTCGCCCCCAGCTTTCGACAGGGTTTAGAAACGCTTGGTATTTTGGAAAAAATGCAGATGAATCCTGATCCATTTTGTAGCATATTATGCCATAAACCTGAAAAACTTAACGCAAAACTTCTTGGTGAGCTCTTTACAATTCACTGTTTGCCGGGAACAGACAAAGCTAGAAGTCTTGATTTCTGGATGGGTTACTTACAGGAGACAGAAGGTAAGAAAAAAAGGACACTAAATTAGTTGAGTGAATCCAAAAGAGGAATCTGGATCTTCAGAAGTACTGTAATGTGGAATCTCTTGTAAAAGCTTTCTGCAACTAATCAGAGTCCTTATTTCTTGGTCTAGGTGATGAGTCGGCTGTAACTTTGGAGGACATCTTAGTGTTTGCAACTGGCATCCGCTATATTCCGCCTATTAGCTTTGATCCTGAGCCTTCCGTTAAGTTTCTGCATATAACGTGTGCCATTGGAAAGAGACAGACTAACTGTTTAGAGCTTCCAATAACAAAGTCTTATAAGAAATTTAAAACAATTCTTGATTTCTCCATCAGAAGTACATTAATATAATGGACAGTGAAAGTTGAATGCTGAAGCTTGTATGAAGCATGCTAGCTGCTATTGGATGACACACATTCCTCCTCACAGGTTTAAACTTGATCATGGAAATCGCTTAACTTCAGTCTTTACATTTTGAACTTGTTTCAAAATGGTGAACAAACAAAGCTTTTAAAACAGTTTTGCATTGCTGTGTTTTTTCCCTAATCTTTGGCTCTAATATATATTTTTAGTCCAATTGTGTAACATTCACCAGTGCATGTACTGCAATATATCTTCACTTTACCATATAACAAGTATAATTCAAAATTACATGTACTGGCAACTAGAGTAAGAATGCTTTCTAGTTTAGTAAATCCAAGAAATCATACATTTATGAAATTTTGGGTTTTTTTTCTATGCAGGGAATTGATGGTAGATTCTTTTGCATACTAAAATAATTTCAAGTATTCTAGCTATTATGTATGTACATGAAACAGAGAAACTAATGGTATCACCTCATTTTTAACACCATCAAAAATATTGTGAAGAGCAACAGAGCTTTACAATGTTTCATAAAGCTCTGATATGATGCCCCAGATGCTCTCTGTCCCCATTCTATAACTGCTCAGGGTTTAAAGATATCTATTATACTGCACAACAATGATTTTGCTACTGGGAATGTGATTTACATGATATCAAGTGTGCTGATTCCAAATCTGTATTTAGAATTTGCCTATCATGTACAGATTTTAAAGCGTGCTATAGCTATTCAAATGGCCAGTAAATTGGGTAATGTATTTTTACTTGGGAACATTATAACCATTGCAGCTACCACTATGCCTGCTGCCGCCTCAGCAGAATCATGTCCCCTGGTGGCATGCATGTTCCAGCAAGTGAGTGAGCTGACGTCAGAAATAGGTATATAAGGCAAGATGAACCAAGGGCTTGTCTCTAGTGCGAAACCATCTTATTGGATAGTACAGCTAGAGGCCATAGTGAGTCTCTTTTGAGTAGGTAAAACTGTTAATAAATTGGATAATTTTTGCTATACTTGTGGCAAATATACCCCGCTTGATCAACGCAAGAACCTAACCAAGAGGGTGAAATTTGCTAACTTAAGATCCTGACGTCCTAAGCAGAATCAGACTTCAGATTTGGATTCAGCACACTTGATTTAGTATGGAACACATGGATTAGACCAAGTAGCAGACAGTATTTATCTTTTTGTGATGTAGTGTCATTTGCTTGGTACTTTATTTGAAAACGGGTGCAATTGATTTTATTTTTGATACCACCCCCAGATATTTTGTAGATATGCCAAATAGAATATTCAGTCCTGTAAATGAGGTGATAAAATAATCTGCCTTTTCATACTATCTCAGGTATGAGTCCTAATTATATAAACTAAATGCCAACGACCTGGATCCAGAGTAACAGGAGGCTGCTCCTTGTCTATCAGGGAATCTTTTATTCTCCTCCCCATCCCCTCAGTAACAAAGTTCCTTGCAAAACTTGAAATTCTCCTAGTTTCATTTCTTGAGGGATGTGAGATTCAGCACTTAGAATATAGTCTGCACCCCTACTTGACTATGAAAGCAGGAGGGAGCCCCATTATATACTTTTTGAATAAGGAGAACAGTGATTCTGGCCTAAATTGAACCTGTGAGACCTCAGACATCACACACACACAAAAGTATTTAAATAAAAGTTGCTAAATGGAAAATAATAAACATAAGAACATAAGAACAGCCTTGCTGGAACAGGCCACAGCCCATCCAGTCCAGCATTCTGTCTCACACAGTGGCTCACCATTTCCTTCAGGGTATTCCCAAGGAGATGCCTTCACCTGCTTAGGATTCCCTGGAAATGGCATTGAGAGATATCCTGCCTATCTCTCCAACCCGGAGGTTGTCCTTAGGTAGCCATAATTATAGCCATTGATAGCCTTGTCCTCCATGAACTTGTCTAATCCTTTCTTAAAGCTGTCAAGACTGACAGCTGTCACCACTTCTTCTGGCAGGGAGTTCCATAGACCAGTAATCCTCTGGGTGAAAAAGTACTTTCTCTTATTTGTTTGAGAACTAGTACCCAAAGGTTTCATGGAGTGTCCCCTAGTTCTAGTGTTGTGCGATAGGGAAAACAGTTTTTCCTTATCCACTTTGTCCACACCGTGCATGATTTTATAAACTTCAATCAGGTCACCTCTTAGACGCCGTCGTTCAAGAGTGAAAAGGCCCAACCGTTGCAGCCTCAGATGGTAAGGAAGGTGTTCCAGTCCCCTAATCATTCTGGTTGCCCTCCTCTGTACTTTCTCCAACTCCATAATATCCTTCTGGAGGTATGGCGACCAGAACTGTACACAGTATTCCAGATGGGGCCTCACCATAGATTTATAAAGAGGCAAAATGACACTTGCTGACTTATTTTCTATACCCTTCCTAATGATCCCTAACATTGAGTTTGCTTTTTTCACTGCTGAGGCACACTGGGTTGACACCTTCATTGAGCTGTCCACCAGGACACCAAGGTCCCTTTCCTGGTTTGTCGCAGAGAGTTCAGACCCCATCAGTTTATAAATGTAATTGGGGTTTTTTGCCCCAACATGCATCACTCTGCACTTACTGATGTTGAAGCTCATTTGCCACTGTTTTGCCCACTCCCCCAGTGTCAAGAGATCCCTCTGGAGCTCTTCACAATCTCTCAGTTTTCACTACCCTGTATAATTTAGTGTCGTCAGCAAATTTGGTTACCTTGCTTTTTACTCCTACCTCTAGATCATTTATGAAGAGGTTGAAAAGCAGGGGTCCCAGTACTGAACCTTGGGGGACCCCACTCTTTACTTCCCTCCACTTGGAGAAGTGTCCATTTAGTGCTACCCTCTGTTTCCTGTCCCTTAGCCAGTTGCTGATCCAGGACAAGACCTGTCCCTTTATTCCATGACTGGTAAGTTTATTCAAGAGCCTTTGGTGTGGGACCTTGTCAAAAGCCTTCTGAAAGTCCAGATAAACAATGTCAACTGGATCCCCCTTATCCACATGCTTGTTGACACTCTCAAAAAATTCCAACAGATTAGTGAGGCATGATTTGCCCTTGCAAAAGCCATGTTGGCTCTCCTTTAGCAGCGCCTCCTCTTCTATGTACCTATTAATTCTATCTTTTAGGATGGTTTCCATCACTTTACCTGGGACACATGTCAAACTGACAGGCCGGTAATTTCCTGGATCACCCCTGGATCCTTTTTTGAAAATTGGTGTTACATTCGCTACCTTCCAGTCATCAGGCACAAAGCCTGATTTGAGGGAAAGATTATATATTTTGGCTAGGATATCAGCAATTTCATCTTTAAGTTCCCTGAGAACTCGTGGATGGATGCCATCTGGTCCTGGGGATTTGTTAGTGTTTAGCTTAACAAGACATGCAAGGACCTCCTCCCTGGTTATTTCTATCTTGCTTAATTCTTCGGTTTCCCTCCCTACGAAGATAGGTTCTGTTTTGGGCATGTGGTCTCTATCTTCTTCAGTGAATACTGAAGCAAAGAATTCATTGAGTCTCTCTGCAATCTCTGTTTCCTCTTTAATAACCCCTTGCCTTCCATTGTCATCTAATGGTCCAATGGCCTTCCTAGTTGGGTTCTTACTTCTAATGTACTTAAAGAAGTCTTTGTTATTCCTCTGAGTATTTTTAGCTATACGCTCCTCAAAGTCTTGCTTTGCTTTCCTGATTGTTGCCTTGCATTTGTTCTGCCAGAATTTATGTTTCTGCCTGCTGTCCTCATTTGGACAAGCCTTCCATCTTCTAAATGAGCTTTTCTTGCTCTTGATCACTTCCCGAACAGCTCCTGTAAGCCACATTGGAGTCCTCTTGGACCTGGCAGTGCCCTTTTTCCTTTTGGGTATGCATTCCAATTGGGCCTCTGTTATTGTTTTTGTAAACAGCCTCCATGCCACTTGGAGTGTTTGGACTCTCTCAATTTTCCCTTTCAGTTTCTTTTTTACTAGTTTCCTCAACTTTGGGAAATTTCCTTTTTGAAAATTTAAGGTCTCTGTGTTAGATTTTATCAGTGACTTGCGGTCTATGATCAAGTTAAACATAATTGAGTTGTGGTCACTGTTCCCTATTGGATCAGTCACATTAACATCTTGCACCAGATCCTGAGTATTACTCAGGATCAAGTCAAGGATTCTTGTACCTCTAGTTGGGTCTTCAACCATCTGTCCCAGGGAACAATCATTGAGCATATCTAGGAACTTTATCTCTTTATCATGTGCTGAACAACAGTTCACCCAGTCTATGTGAGGGTAATTGAAGTCCCCCATTATAACCAGGCTTCCCTTCCTAGATGCCTCCTTTACAACATTCTCCAACTGCCAGTCTCCCTCAAGAGTTTGGGTCGGAGGCCGATAGTATATGCCTACTGTTAGACCATCCTTGTGGCCTGGTACTCTTACCCACAGAGCTTCTAATGGTGACTCTAAATCACCTAGATATTCCAATTCATAAGATTTTATCACTTCTTTGACATACAAGGCTACACCACCTCCTGTTTGCCCCTTCCTATCCTTCCTGTACAATTTGTAGCCTGGGATAACTGTATCCCATTGGTTATCATCCGTCCACCAGGTTTCAGTGATACCAATAATATCAATATTTTTATCTATTGCTAAGTATTCCAGTTCCCCTATTTTGTTCCGGAGGCTTCTGGCATTTGTATACAAGCATTTATATATGCATTTCTGACACAGTCTTTTGTGTCCAGTTGCATTGTTAGACTGCCTCTTGCATCCTTCTGCTAGAATGCTAGTTAGTGACTAGCTCCTTGCTCTGCTCAGTAATTTTTGCATCCTCCTCACTACTCAAGTACACACTTTCCCGAACCGGATGCTGCCCAGCTCCTGTCGGCTTTCCCCCAGTTATCAGTTTAAAAGCTGCTCTGCAGCCTTTTTTTATGTTGAGTGCCAGCAATCTGGTGCCATCATGGTTTAAATGCAACCCATCCCTCCTGAACAGATTTGGCTTGTCCCAAAATGTTCTCCAGTTCCTGACAAATCTGAAGCCCTCCTCCCAACACCACCGCCTCATCCACGCATTGAGGCTTCTGAGCTCTGCCTGCCTGGTAGGTCCTGCGCGAGGGACAGGCAGCACTTCTGAAAATGCTACCTTGGAAGTCCGGGACTTCAATCTTCTTCCTAACAACCTAAATTTGGCTTCCAGGACAGACCGCTTGGCCTTCCCAACATCATTAGTACCAACGTGTACCATGACAACTGGCTCGTTCCCAGTTCTCTCTAACAATCTATCTAGATTTCTTGTGATGTCTGCAACTTTTGCACCTGGCAGACAAGTCACCATACGGTTATCATGTGCATCACAAATCCATTTCTCTGTATTTCTAATTATTGAATCGCCTAGTACAAGGAGCCTCTCTCCTGCAATCTGTTCATCTACATGCACCTCATCAACCATATTAAGGGAGAGAACCTCAGTTTGTTCCTGATGTTCATCTTCCTGGATCTCATCAAGTGTGATGAAGGAGAGATCATCAGGTGGAACCAGTTGTTCCTCTGTGTGTTCCTCGTCAGGTGTGATAAGGGAAAGAGCCTCAAATTTATTCTGTAATTTCAGACTCTCAGAGTGATCCCCTACTCTTCTCCTCCTTTGAGTCACATTCCTCCAACCATCTCCCTCCTGAGTTAGTGAAGGGCCTTCTCCCTCAGAACTGTGCCCTGTCTCTTCTTTGTCCAGCATAGTCTGCTCCGCTCTGTCCAAGAACAGCTCAAGCTCCTTAATTTGTTGGTGGTTAGATATGCGGGCCTCTAGCTGCTGGACCTTCTCTTCTAGTAGTGCAACCAGCTTGCACTTGCTGCAAGTGTAGTTCTCCATGTGCTTTGGCAAGAACACAAACATGGCACAAGAATTGCAGGTAACTACAGCTGTTCCCTCAGAATCCATTTTAACAAGTGCAGTATTCTGGGCCTCAAAAATGTACACGTTTACTACCTTTCTACCTAGTAAGACTATATTCTTCTTATGTTCCTAGTTTGTAATCTCGAGCTCCGTTAGGCGCGCGGGCCTCTAAAGCAGCTCTACTCCAACTGCAAAACTTACCAGTGCTCACTTCCTTTGTTTGGCTCTCCTCAGCAGCAGCTCTGCTTAAGAGCACATGCAGAGTCAAAATGGCTGACCCTGAAAGAGCTCAGAGCTTTAAAAGGCTAGTGTGGCTCCGCCCCTATGAGTCACAGTTCAGGGAAGGGCCTGGTGTGGCCCTGCCCCCCTGCTTCTGGAAGCTTCAAACTGCTTCCTCTGTTTGAACAGAGGTGGCTCTCAGCAGTTTCAATTATCAATTTAAATTAGTAGAGGCCTCTAAAGCAGCTCTACTCCAACTGCAAAACTTACCAGTGCTCACTTCCTTTGTTTGGCTCTCCTCAGCAGCAGCTCTGCTTAAGAGCACATGCAGAGTCAAAATGGCTGACCCTGAAAGAGCTCAGAGCTTTTAAAGGCTTGTGTGGCTCCGCCCCTATGAGTCACAGTTCAGGGAAGGGCCTGGTGTGGCCCTGCCCCCCTGCTTCTGGAAGCTTCAAACTGCTTCCTCTGTTTGAACAGAGGTGGCTCTCAGCAGTTTCAATTATCAATTTAAATTAGTAGAGGCCTCTAAAGCAGCTCTACTCCAACTGCAAAACTTACCAGTGCTCACTTCCTTTGTTTGGCTCTCCTCAGCAGCAGCTCTGCTTAAGAGCACATCAAGATGTGCAAATCAAGATGAAGCAATCATGAGTTTCATACATAAGCAACAACTTAATGTCAAAGGGAAAGACAGGAGTAGTTCTTGAAGCATGTAGTTATGAAACTACAAATCACATTTCTAACTGCAACCTTCATTTCCTGGATATCAGTTTTTAAAGATACTCATCACCACCTTCAGTGATTACTATATCATGCTACTTATGCCAAATTTAAATAATTATATTAAGATCTAAATGATTGGTTCAGGTAAACAAATCTGAATATATGCCCAGCCTCTAAATGATAATCTGTTTTAAATTGCTCTTAAATCCTTCCAAAATCTGATAGATTTCAGAATGTATATCTATTTCTCTAAATTGTTGGAGAATAGTTTGATCTAAAATCATATCTGTTAACATTTGTCTTACTGAAATAGTGTTAGCCTTGGCCAGATTAATCTAATAGTAATATAGTTTATTATGAATGACCTTATTCCGATGAAATGGGTAGATAGGAATCTTCCAATTCCATAGTCTCATAAGTACAACTTGGATTACTTACACATTGCACTTGGAGGTGTGAAGAGGGAATTAGTTTTTACCAGCCATTTACACATTGGGGGGGGATTTAACATTTAATAAAATCTAAGCTTTTATTAATGGTTTAGATATTTACAACCTTGTGTGTAACTTTTTATTACTTAACATACTTATAAAATTTATAGAACAGTACTATGCTTGTTTAATCAGAAGTAGGTCCACTTTGTTTAGTCGAGATTATTGTTAGATAAGTACATACAGCATTTTAATTTGAGATGAAGTCAAAATGGCTGACCCTGAAAGAGCTCAGAGCTTTAAAAGGCTAGTGTGGCTCCGCCCCTATGAGTCACAGTTCAGGGAAGGGCCTGGTGTGGCCCTGGTGTGGCAAGAGATGGAGTGTATAAAAAAGCAGAGTACATTATTACTTCTAATATGTCAAAACTAGAATAAAATTCATGTTTCACAAGAAAAAAATGGTAACATTACTAGTGTTTATATACCTTTTAAAAGTATTTTAGGTACCCTTCTGTTTTATAGGGGCTTATGCAATGTCAGTACAAGACAATGCCTGCAGATACTGCGCCAAGAAAAGAAATGAATGGGGAGGAAAGGAAAAAACAACTAAATCATAGTTCCTGTACTTTCCAGTTAGAAAAGTACAGTTTAGGGAAAGGAAGAATTTCTTGACCTTACTTTTTTCAGAAGACCTAGCAGAATGTTTCCTTTCTCTAATACAGAGGTGGCCAGACTCAGCCCACAGCACCATTTCATGTGGATGCTGATGCGCCAGAAGTGGACACATTTACAACAGCTGTAAATGCACTTGCGCAAATGCACCTGCTGCTGTCATAAACACATTTACGACAGCTGCAGGCACAGTTTATGGCGGGGAAATCATGTGACTAGCCCACTCATCTGTCCAGGGGGCATGGCCAGTCACATGGTGTTAAAAGGTTGGAAACCCCTGCTCTAGTACAATCTATGGTTCATGCAGTGCACGCACATACACATACACACCCAGCAACTCCCGGGGGGGGGGTGTTGACATTTGTGCCAACATCCACCTTTAGAGAGGGCATAAACAGCAATTCACAGGCTCAGCTGCATTTCGATTAGGCCTTGTGTCCTTGTTCAAATTGGGATGAACCCAAGGGGCTGGTGTGCATAGAATGGCCAATAACAATGTTGGCGTGAGGCCCAAAATGACCTGGGTGAATAGGTATGCCGCACAGGGTCCTAAAGGCCAACCACAACCTACTAGAATTATTGTTGTCAGGTGCCAGTTGGAAATACAGTATTTTCAGAAACGCTGATCTTCTATCTCTTGAGATGCCTTAAAAGGTGTAAATATTTTAGTTCAAAAAATCTATGCCTGATGAAATGTTATTTTCTAAGGTAGTCAAAGGATATACTGTACAGTATTATATTTTATCTGTGGTGACTGTTTTCATTTATCAATTTTGTTATAAGAGGGAATGCCTTTACTATTAAACATCCACTGTTAAACTGAATAAATTCACATATGAATTTAGTACCCAAACTTACTTAGGTAGTCTCATTTACACATAACAATGTAAGAATGTTGATTTTTTTTCACAATATCAAATCCCCATGCTAAATTACCATTGTCCAAGGCTATTCATTTTGATTTTGTCTGGCAACACAAAAAGTGAATTTGGTACCCTAACTCTAGATCCCATAGGGCAGTGATGCCCAAACTCAACAGGCTGCCCATCCATGCCACAGAGGGGCGGGCGAACTCTGCTGGGGGAGGGAGGAAGCACCTCCATTGTGCTGCTAGGCAGGGGGTGGGGCAAACTGTGCTGGGGCGATGGCATGCATGCCCACAGACAGGGCTCTGAGTGCTCCTTCTGGCACACTTGCCGTAGGTTTGCCACCTCTGCCATAGTGAGGCAATTTGATTTTTACATGGGGCAATTTGAGAATGAGCCATGTTCTTTGGAAGCTTGTTTAGACCAAGTTAATGGCCTTTTAGACTTCCCCCACGTGAATAGTTCACTTTTTGAATAAGAATTTTATGTCACCAGCGTGTTGGGTGGATTTTAGAGATGCTAAGGTGGGGCATGGCCAGTATATGATTGGGAAGCACTTCTCTAGACTATATGTCTTGACAAGGACATACAGTAGTTTGTTGTATGTCTCACATTTTCTAAGTTTCTCATTCCAACACAAGGCTATAAGGCTGGCTTTCTCAACCTTTTCAGGGTGGGGGCCTGATCACTCCCCTCACAATGGCTGTGTTGGCTGATCACGTGTTTCCGTGTGAATTCTCATGTGGTTTCGGTGAGTTCTCGCATGAGTTAGGCAGCTTCACATGCAGTTTCGCACAAGAACTCACTGAAATTGCAAGAGAACTCACCAAAATTGCACGAGAACTTGCTGAAATCGTGCGAGAACACCAATATTGCGTGTTTCCATGTGAGAACTTGCTGAAAATGTGCAGTTTTGCTGGTTTTTTGGCACTTCCAGGTGGCGGCAGCGAGAACGAGAGGGCATTGTGGGCCAGATGAAAAGGTTTTGGGGGGCGGGCCTGGCCCGTGGGCTGGAGGTTGAGAATGCCCGCTATAAGGTATCAGTAGTGTCATACTTAAGTTTATTTGGTTGTAATGGCCCTTTTAAAATAAAATTCTGTTGGAATATCTCTCTTGTCTCAAAACCTATGTGCACAGGAATGTCATGTTTTTGTTATAATTGAATCTTTACCAGACTGTAATCTCTCAATCATTATCAGAGTATAATATCTTATCAATCACAGAAAATGAGTCCTTTTAATTAAAGAGCTTGCATACATATGTCAATTCAGAAAAATAGTATTCTTTCTGGCAGCCCAGATACTTGAAGAGGATTTCACTGGATATTATCAAACTTCAAAAAATGAAAATTTCTGATTAAGCAACTATCTGAATTTTTTTTAAAGACAGGACAAACTAATTACAAAAACAATTATTATGTAAGCAAATTAAACTTTTAGCATTATGTAATATTAGCGTGAAATAAAAGTTTTGCATGTACAGTGGCAAGTTTGTAAACATTGAGTTTTTCTTTGTAAACATCAAGTTTTTCCATTAAAACCTATTTCCTGAAGCCTGTTAAAATTACTGTTTGCTGTTATATTATTTGTAGCATTACATTATGGGAGAACTGTCATGTGCATGTATATATAAAGTGCAATCAATCAAGGTGTTGTTTTTTGTAAACAGTATTAAATATATATGCATTCAAACACAGTTGAACTTGATTCTTTATGGTGGATGCTCTGAGTATACTGAGTTCTGGTGCCACAGTGACCTTGTTTCATCTGAGACACTTGCTGACACACAAAGGTCATTCTACACTGTTCAGTAATACAACACAGACAATCACAATAGATCAAATATTGCTGATTTAATTTCCTTATCTAAATAAAGCAGGTGCATAATAGCACAGAAAATAACTTTGGTATTTATTATATAATACAACCATATAATTCTATACATGTTCTACACAAAAAGTTATTTAGTTTTAGACTTGCAAGTTTCATAATCCATAAAGCAAACTTTACTTCTTTTGAAGTTAAAGAAAATCATTGGTATACTAACAAAAAAATAGAGACAGAAGCTTCTGTGTTAGTAAAGATAATGTATCTTCTAACCCAAAAACATGGAATCTAGAGAGATCTATATGAAAGCCACTATAAAATGCTTGAGTAAGATTATTAAACAATAATTAGTGGTAAACTTGTTAAGCGTTACAGGTAGCTTTAGTATGCAGTAATGTATGCACAATATCTGACAAATGAATTTTAACCAGCTTGACTCCATAGACTAACCAAGGTTTTGGTTCTTGAAAATTTCCTATGGCAGATATTAAAGTGTCGAGACCAGCAACTCTTACTTGTGTATCCTTACATAATTATCCTTAGCAAAAGTCAACTGAAGTATAAGTGACTGCAGCAGGCCTACTCTTAGGTATGAATGGATCCAAACTAGTATTAATGTCATGTATTGAAAAATAGCAACATTTTTAGAATGGTTACTCTAAATTCCTTCAGCATAACGTGCAGAAGTATAAAATATTTGGTGTGACAAATGGAGCCTTATTTTCTACATATATTGCTGAACAAAGAATATGGTCAGGTAACTGTGGAAGCACTTTTCATTCAAGGTGTATTAAATCAGTGTTCTCAACCAGAAGGGAGCAGATCGAAGCACTCCAAGCTATTAAAACTGGCTTTTCCTCTTTGGAGCCTTGCAGCTCCTCAAAGGAATACCTTTCATTCCATAATTTTCGTATGGATAGCAGAGATGCAAGATGGGCCTAAAGCTGTGTCAGGATGGCTTTAGGGATACTTTTCCTGAGCATTGTATAAAAGATTGATTCCCAGAATCTTGAAGATCTAATGTGACTGTTTCTGCCTAATCTGAGAACTGATGTCACTTGTGTGTTGGCGATGCTTATCTAAATAGGTTTAGACTATTTTGCCATATGCAGTCATGCAAAGGTCAGGTTTTTCTAGCAGCCAGTCAGTCACTGGCTCATAAAAGTGGGAAACAAATGTATGGAGGCAGGAAAATTAAACAGTCCTTTTGTCAACCTTGCCTAACCTGGTACTCTCCAGTTGTTTTGGACTTCAGTTCCCAAGAGCCACAGTCAACACGGCCAATGTGCAGGAAACAAAGTTATATCTAGGCCAAGCATCTGGCAACTGTGCCCAAGGCAGGATAAGCCATCTGAAAGGACTATTTTGGTGGCTGCATAGCGCACTGATATCCTATGAGGTGGGAACATGATAAAGGCAGCAGAAATGGTTAGTAAGGGAACAAGAGAAGGGCAAGAGTGTGTGTCTTGATGCTCAGGCATGGCTGGCATAGAAGCAGGGTTCTGGTGTTCAGAGGTCCTTTCCTCCTGTGTTGACATCAGACTCATAAGAATGTTCTGCTGAGAAACCGGAGTGCCCAGTGAATCTACCATTGTAGAGCCAGGAGTCTACTTAGACTAGCCTGATCCCAAGCCTCTCATAAAGCAGGCAAGGCACACGGACCAACCTCAGCTGCACTAGATCTGAATCCTACCCGACCATAGTGCTGCAGAAGGCCGCACTAGTTCAAAAAGTGGCAGCTTGAAAGGAATCTCTGTGCTAAAGAAGAGCACAAGAAGAAACAAGGGCATTAAAATAGTGAAAAGAACCACCCAAGGGACAGGGCAGGGGTGAGTAGACGTTAGATCAGGGAACACTGTTACCTTTCCTGCTGAAGTGGTATATATTTATTTGTAATTTCTTGCTTTCAAACTGTTGGATTGGTAGGAGCTGGGACAGACAGCGGGTGCTGACTTTGTCATGCAGCTGCAGTGGCTCAAGTGGCTAAGACACTGACTGGGAGGCAGAAGGTCAGCAGTTTGATTCCCAAGTACTGCAGGATGGAATGAGCTCCCGTCTTTATCCCAACTTCTGCCAACCTAGCAGTTTGAATGCAAGAAATTGCAAGTAGGGACCACTTTGGTGGGAAGGTAACAACGTTCCGCTGTGGCCCATTCTATGTTGTAATAAACACACTTAAAGATCGGATATGCCTAGAAATCCATCCGCCTGGGAGAAGCCAATAAATCCTCGCTCCCTGGCAATTTCTCGACCAGTTGTTTCTTCTTTCATGTGCCGATAAAACCCTGGACTCAGGGCCATAGCCAGGATTCTACATGTGGGTGGGCGAATATTTTTTCAGGATGGGCAACAAAGCCTCTTTTCAATGCATTCCTATGGGGAACTGCGTGTTGCCAGGGTGGGCAAAATGCTAACTCAGGGTGGGCCAAGCCTGCACTGGCCACCCCCTGGCTACGGCCCTGCCTGGACTGCCAAAATGAAGCCACTTTCTTGGCTTTGTCGTTGGCCACACTTAAGTCCACATCCGTGCATATCTCTGGCAGTAATCAGACCAGTAAATGAACCAGATTCTGGATCTCCACATTCACACAGCGTATTGCGTCCGCCAGCAACCACCACTTGAGCATGTTGGTCTTGCATTTAGGGACTCCAACCCTCAGTCTTTTTGGAATCCCTCTTCTCCAAAAATATTCCTGACAGAAAATGAACCACTAAGGGGGCTTGGCCCCTTTCGCCCCTTCTCCTTCAAAGAGAAGCCCTCTGCCCTGGTGGTGCAGTGGTAATAATAATTTCATGTCAGAGATTACTTTGGGTTGAAAGGATTCCAAATGCGGCTTCTTTCATGTCCCCAAGTGCAGCCCTTGGGTATCGAAAACCGACCTTCCAGTCCCCAGGTAAAGGTTTCCCTTGCTCGAAAGCCAGTTGTATCTGACTCTAGGGTTCAGTGCTCATCTGTTTTCAAAGCCAAAGAACCAGCGCTGTCTACTTCTGCAGACGTTTCCGTGGTCATGTGGCAGGCATGACTTCTAGCGCACGGAACGCTGTTACCTTCCCACTTAAGTGGTCCCTATTTATCTACTTGCAATTTCTACTTGCAGTCTCCAAGCTCAGCATTTTAACCACTAAGCCACCAGGGGTAATGAAACGTGCAGTGGTTAAACTCGTGTAATTCAGTCAAAAGGTTGTGAGTTCGACCCTGATAGGGTCCGAAGTCGGTGAAATGAGTACCCAGCATGTTGGGGGCAAAATGCTAATTAACTTGTGAACCGCCCAGAGAATGACCTAAGCATTTTGAGGCGGAATATAAGTGTAATAATTGCTTTGGGGTTTGTTTGTTGTTGTTGTTTTTTGCTTCAAAGAACGCAGCGGTGCGCGGCAGGGCCCCCACCGCTTCTGCTCGGCCGAGTTGCAGCTGAGGCGACCGAAAGAAACTCCGCCCGCCGCGCCGCCCTTCTTCGGCCGAAGCCAGAGGAATTGAGGCCGGCCGGGGCGCCACGTCTGCGGGCGGTGATGATGAAGAGGGCGCCGCGGTGAAGGGGGCGGAGGCGGAGTTGGCCTGAGCGGCGGCGGGGAAGATGGCGGCCAGCATCCGCGAGAAGCAAACGGGTGAGTTTTTTTTCCCCCTCTCTCGCGGACTGCTTGGCGCGAGGCCTTTGGTTGGCGGGGGCTTTCCCCCCTCAGGAGCCGTTACGCCGGGCCTGCCTCAGGGCAGGGGGAGGAGGGCCTGTCTGCGACGTCTTCCTCTAGGAAGGGATGGTTTCTGGCCTTCGCCCTGAGGGACTTGAAGGGCCCTTTTAAAGTACTCTGCTCTGCTACGTCTCGGCTCCAGGCCTTTGGGTCCGTGAGGAAACGGTTTCCTTCCCCGTCGTGTGAGGACGGGGCTAATGAGGCGCCAGGGGGTCTCCGTGTTAGGCAATCCTTAGGGAGCCAGAAACTCCAACACTCATTGCCGGCGTGTACGGCCGTGATGGCGAACCTTGGCACTCCAGATGTTGTGGGCTTCAATTCCCAGAACCCCAAGCCCCCTGTGAATCCACACGAATGGGTTTACTGCGATTCATCTGGCCCGCAGTGCCCTCGTCGCTCCCGGAAGCGGAAGTAAATTGCGCCCGTACGGTTAAGACTCTTCCGGGTTAACCCTTCCTCCGCACAGGCGCGTTTTACTTCTGCTTCCGGGAGCGACGAGGGCAGCATGGGCCGGATGAATTGCAGTAAACCCATCCCTGTGGATTCACAGGGGGCTTGGGCTTCTGGGAATTGAACCCCAATAACATCTGGAGTGCCAAGGTTCGCCATCACGGCTGTAGGGTTTCAATGCCTGACGTTTGCCTTCCGCCTGGCCTTCCTACAGTCGCTCCTTTCGTTCTTCCGTTTGTTTTGTTTTGAAATCCTACGAGTGATCCACAGTTGCTTTGCCAGAGGTGTTTTATGGAGTGGCTCAGTAAATAGGCACAAAAAGAAGTGGCCACAATCTTGAGGGGGAAAAGCGGTTTATCTCCCTTTCTTTTGCAGTGTGGCAGACCTGAGGGAGTTCAGTACACAGTCATCCCAAAGAGAGAGAAAATACAGGTGAAACTCAGAAAATTAGAATATCGTGCGAATGTTCATTCATTTCACTTAAAAGGTGAAACAAATATATGAGATAGACTCACTACTGTACATGCAAAGCACGATATGTCATGCCTTAATTCATTATAATTGTGATGATCACAACATACATGAGATGTGATGATTATGGGGTACATGAAATTGGGGGGTTGGGGTTTTCATAAGCTGTAAACTATGAGTATCAATATTATAACAAAGTGAGGCTTGAACTATCTCACTTTGCATGTAATGAGTATCTCATATTTGTTTCACCTTTTAAGTTGCATTACTGAACTGAATGAACATTTGCACGATATGCTAATTTTCCGAGTTTCACCTGTAAATATTCTGAAATGCATTGTAATAATAAAGTAGGTTCATTTTGGCAGTGCAAAATTTGATCTGGACATGAAAGAAGAAGAACCTGGATTGAAGAAGGGCTGCTACATTAACAGCAGGGAACAAGATAGTTTGGGTAGTTGTGGCATGTTGGGGCTTGACTCAATGCTGACCATCCTAGTCATTCACTAGGATGATCATTCACATTGAAATGGCTCTTACCAATATTGTAAAGTGGCTCAATAAGTGAGCCACTTCAGGATATTAATAAATTAATCATTTTCCCCTGCTTGCCAGAGGCTAGGGGAAGTGATTTTTAAAAACTGTATATACAGACTATTTCTGATGCACAGTACTGCATCAGTTATAGAAAAGACTTTTTTAAAATTAGGTAAAAGGATAAAGGTTTCCCTTGCTCGAAAGCTAGTCGTATCTGACTCTAGGGTTATCTCTGTTTCAAAGCCGAAGAGCCAGCGTTGTCTGCTTCTGCAGACGTTTCCATGGTCATGTGGCAGGCATGACTAGCGGAGTGAACTCCCGTCTTTGTCCCAGCTCCTGCCAACCTAGCAGTTTGAAAGCAAGACATTGCAAGTAGATAAATAGGGACCACTTCGGTGGGAAGGTTTCAAAAATTAGTTGCCTCATATTAAAGGGCTGATCAAGAAACTGCCCATAATCAAATCCACAGGGGTGGCTTTGGCTACAGGAAATCTCTCCACCGGCTCTCTAAGAAAAAGCAAAGAAAAAATTGTTTTTATAACTGGTGTAGCACATCAGTGATAGTCTTTACAATCCTTCCCCCCCAAAAAAATTTTTTAAAAAATAAATAAATAAAAAGATCACTTTCCCTGCCCTCTGCTGCACTGTGGAAGTGATTCACTTGGCAATATCCTGAAATATTTGGCTTATTAAGCCACTTAACAATATTGGCAAATCAAACTGGAAAGCTTACTTTGGATCAATTTCAGCAATCACAAATGAAAACAAACCAACTTATACATGCACCAGAAAAGTAGAAGCCATTTGACAGAGACATTGATACAGTATCTTTAAGAATACACCAGCCATCTCTGCAGTGCTTCCAACAGTAGGCTAAACAGCTTATGTAAGTCAGCCTTTTAGTCATATTTGGAGTAAATGTACTATGTACTGATCTATGAGATTTATTGATCTAGAGCTATATACTGTCATTATAGTTTAGGACATTTACCTGTATAATTTAAATGGCTCTTGTGTTATAAATCAAGTTGTTGTTTTTTTTAATCTCCCTTACAATCCTTTACTATTGTCAAAGGAGCTGCCCGTTCTAGTATGTGATATATCACAAAGACCTATAGTTGCCAAACCATTGTACAAAACTGTGCCTTGTAAGAAATACCTTTTATAGAACAAATTCCACACACAATCTTGATGTTAAATATGTTATTGTTTGGAATGGTGTCTGAAAGCAGAAGTGAGCTAAAATCCCATTCTTTTTGCCATGCTTATTGCAGTTTGTTGCCTTCACCTCACAGAGAAAAATCAACAACCATTCAGACCTTTTGTGTATGTGAATAGTCTTTGTCCTCAAACGCATCACCTTAGACCAGGGGTTGCCAACCTTTTAAAGTTGGGGACCAGCTCACGCTCCCTCAGACTGTTGAGGGGGCCGGACTGGTGGTCCCCCTGCCGTTTATGGCTGCCGGAAATGAGTCTATGGCCGTTTCCAGCGGCTAGAGCAAGGGCAGGGGCCAGATTATTTGCTACCATGGGCCGGATCCGACCTGTGGGCCATAGGTTATCTACCCCTGTCTTAGACTAACCTATACTTAATTTATGTTACTATTTTTCTACTCTTTTTAAGTCAGATATTTTTGCATCTTCCCATGCTCTGCTTTTCAGTATTTTAATCATTTGGTAAAATTTGTAAACTTACCTGCTGCTGTGCTAATTTCCATTGTAGATCATTAATGATTACATAAAAAAGTGAAAATCCAAGGAAACACCTTTGGAAGGTCTGATTCTTACTGCATCAGATTGTGAAATCTCAATTTATTCATAGTCCCAGTTTTCAGTCTCTAATCAGTTACCAGTTATCCTTATCACTTATCCTATGACTGCTGAATTTCTTCAGAAGCCTTCTTTGTGGACTATGTTCCAGAATATAATAACCTATATAAAAATGGTTGTAGTAATCTAGAAGGTAACATAGGGCCACTTCCACAGCCTCATCATGCTTCCCCACCCCATACATTTATAAAGAGAAAGTTGCTGTCCTGTATTTGTATAAGTTTCTCTGGTGATGAATCCTACACTGTATAAGGTTTCCAATCACAGGGTAACCTGCACACATACAGCAAACTCCCCTTTATTTAGATTCTGTATTGCACATGGAAAGCAAGAGCATGTGGGGGAAGGAATAGTTGAATTACACACAAGTTTGGGGGAACTGCTAATGAATCTTCAGCGGTTCAAAATGAAGCATACACTTTCCTTTATAGAAACTTTTCTCATTCCTTCTTAGAAACATTTGTTACTACATATTTTGAAACATTTAGATTTAATTTTCTTTTTGTTGTTCCTCTACTACCAGAGGTTGGATGTCATCATGGCTGTTTTCTAGTGGCTTTAAATAGTGATTCGTATTGCAACCAAATCCGTCTCCTAAGTTCTTTAACAAATAACTGCTTTTCTTTTTTATGCTTAACTTAAACCTTGAATGATCAACTATAAGAATTTATTCTGGCATATCAGAGAGTAAATAAAACAAAACTGGTTACTTCTCATTATGTAACCTAAATATTTTATGTTTTTAACAAGTTTTATGCTTTGTTGGTCGTATTTTATTCACTTTAGTGCTGCTTCATTGGTCATCCTTTTCTTGTGATAAATTCACACTTCAAATGTATCTGTTGTATTGTTGCTTATGTTAAAGTACATGATTCCCTGTCATACAGTAGAACATGTGATTTGAACGTATCAAAGCATAATTACTTAGGACTGCTCCATCCAAAGCTGCTACACTGGTTTAGATCATATCCATCCTCTGATAAGAGGCGAAAGAGAAGAAGACAATAACAACCCTGGGCTTCAGTCAGTTTAGATATGCATATGTTGTCAGCAAAGGAGTTATGCTGCACCGTGTATACCGGGGTTCTCGACATTTTCGTGCCACAGGCTAGACCACGCCCCCTCAGACAGCTGAGTGGGCCAGACACGTGGTTTCCCACTGCTATAAACACTGCTATAAAACACATCTGTGGTTGTCGTAAATGCGTTTACGATAGCTGTGGATGCATTTGCTGTGCGTTTTCAGCTGTTTTCGTCACTTCTGGTGATGGTGGTGGGAGCAAGGGTGACACGTTTTCGGCTGTTTTTGCCACTTCCGCCAGTGGCAGGAGTGAGGGCTGTGGGCCACATGAACTGGCTGGCTGGCCCGTGGGGAAGAAGGGCAGCGGTGGTGGTGGGTTCCCTTTTTTTCCCCGCGGGCCATGCTGGCTGGCCCATGGGGAAGAAGGGCAGCGGCAGCGGGGGGGGCTTCTTTTTTTCCCATGGGCCATGCTGGCTGACCCGTGGGGAAGAAGGGCATTGGCGGCAGGCGTTTTTTGTTTAAAAATTATTTTTCGCGCGTAGGCCACCTCAGCGTTCGGCGCGCTAATGGCGCGCAGAACACTGGGGCTTGTAGTTTTGCCTGCGCGTGTTTGCTTACTGTGGCGATTTTTTTCCTGCGGCTTTTTTTTTTATTGGCCGCGGCGCGTTTCCGAACATTCCTTTTGCCTGATTGGCTCTGGCATGGCGCGGCGCAAGGAACATTGGGAATTGAAGTTCCCTTTTTTTTGTTTGCGACTGGTGGGCTCCTGCCCCCGGGTCGAAAATTTCAACCCGACAGTTACCTGCGAACTGGGTTCGGGCGAGTGAACGGAGGCCCATTACGGGCAAGTGGGGCCTGGTGCAACATCCTTTGTCACATTCCAATGGTTAACACACCATTTTATAGGTATAGATTTGCTTTGGTTTCTGAGGCTGATACTTTATTCAATATTTGTGGGTCAAGTTCCAACCATGGAAGCTGGTACAACAAATTGACAAGGTACCTGATTGTGTGACTGGGCCAAGCAATCAGGCTTATGGCCATGAGTAACTAACAACAGTTTTCTGAGCAACATGGCAGCTTCCACAACCAAAGCTCCAAGTGCATAGCTATTAGAACTGTGCAAAATTGGGTTTTAGGATTACAGCTCCCAGAATTTCCCCAGGCTACCTGTAGATCTATAAAAACAAATAATCAGAATGTCCCTTGCATTTGTCATATACTTTTGAGATCTTTTAAATAATCAAGAGCACAGTTTAAAAAGTTATTTAAGTTCTTTATTACTGTTGTGAAAAAATCTAAAAGTATAATGATGATAGAAATATTTTCTTTTCAGCTGCTTTGAAGCGAATGTTGAACTTTAATGTGCCACCTGTGAAAAACAGTACAAATGAACCAGTATGGAAGGTAAGTCAATCTATACATCTGTTTTTACATAAATGCTTATTTGTAGTTCCAAATGAACTTCTTGCCAATTTTTTAAAAGTCCAGTTTAGCACTTCTGCTTGATGTTAGGTAATTTGGATCAGCTGCTAGTAGTAAAAAAGAAAGAAAATTGAGAGCATAAAGAGGAAATCAGTAGAACGAAATGTGCTATCTCCTAGGGAGAGAAGAAAACATATCTAAGTGGGTAGGAAAAATTGCTGTGATTAGCAATTGAAAGTGGTCTGAGATTGTGGTGTGTGATTTATGCTCGAATGCATTCTTCTCATGGCTGAAGAAAATATGTTTGCAAAAGTGTTCTAATATAGATCTATTTTTTGCTATTAATGCATGTCTGTCTTTTCTTTTTAATTGGCTTTTGCACAAATGTGCTCTTTCATTCCCACCTCTATTTTTTGTACCTGTATTGAAATACTTGTTTATAAAATGCCATATATTTTAAACACTATCCTGCCACATTAGTCTTCAGAGAAACCTGTTTTTCTTAATTATTAAAAGAGCTAAGGCATTTCAAAATATATGGTCCAGGTTCCAGTTGGTTTCTTATCCTAGCATAAGTGCAACAGCATAAAGATAAATTAGCATTTGTTAATGAGTTGCGGCCTGTGTGCCTTATTGTATACAAACTCTTTCTTTATATCAGAGTACTGCATGACTTAAAATTAGAAACGTACAGTATATGAAATGTAGGTAAAATTGAAAACAAGTTAAAATGTTAAAACGATTATACTCTTGTTGACCAGAAGTGGTTTCCTAGGCCATTTCCAAGATCTTCTTTTGAACACAGTAGATTTAAATTGCATGCACATAAATGCTGCATTGATTGAATACCAATTCATGCAACTGATGTGCAAAAAGGGATACGAATGGTAACTTTTTAACTAGTGGCAGTGTGCCATTGCAGTTTAAACCATTGTACTTGCAGCAGTATAACTAATCAGTAGGTTTCTGGGCAGGGATTTGATTCGGTTTCCTTCAGAAAATGCCAATTAAGACAATCCTAAACATATTTAAGAGCCCAGGTATTAGAAGTCTCTATGACATTCAGCAATTGGGGAGGAGGTCTTGCTGAGGATGAGGGCGAAATTGCAATTTCATTGTCTTTATTCCCCAGCCTTTTCAGCAGGGGTATCTTTTACTTTAGTACATTCCTTCCCTTTGATATCTGTGTCATATTTCCCAGTTGTGAAGTTGGCATGGATCTCCTGAGCATATCTTGGTGCTTAAAAAGCTGCACATCCATAGTCTCTCAGCATGTATTTTGCTGTCCTGAAGCCTGCTTTTCCCTGAGTAGCATAGGGCCAGCTGGTGAGATTTCTTTACCTCCTTGAAGAATTCAAGGTTGAGTCCCCTCTCCCTGTACCCTTCAAAGGCATCATCAGGTGAAGGCCCAGAAGAAAACCGGGGGGGGGGGATTTTTTTTGGGGGGGACCATTTTTTTTTTCTGAAGCCTTTTTTGTTTTTTTCGGAAAATTGAAAAAATCAAAAATATATTATGGGATATTTTATTTTAACATGATGAATAAAATATTTTAAGATAATGCCAGGTTCAAATATTTTATAAATCATTTATAAAAAAATATTTATGGTATCAGATTATTTTCAATTTTCCCGAAAACTTCTGTTTCCCCCTGAAAAAAACCGGTTTGGTTTTTTTTCGATCTTAAAAATTTCTGGAAATTTTACATCTCTAATTGTCCCAGGAGCCATAGGTTTGTAACCAAAATTACTTTTTATTTCTTTAATAACTACAAAGCTCAAGAGCAGAAATGTGCAGCACAATTTCTATTCAACCATAACTAAAATAAATAATGGCTTTAGAGTAATAAGATTCAATGGAAAGGTACTTTTCAGAAAGGCTCAATCCATTTATTAATCCCAGTTAGAGTAAACCAGCTGAATCAATGGGACTTAAATAAGTCTCATTCATTCAATGGATCTGGTTTAGCAGAGACTAATAGTGAGAATTATAACAAAGTTTTGTATACCTGTAACCCTAGTTTGTATGCTAATAAGCTTTTTTTGTGTTACAGGTTCTCATTTACGACAGATTTGGCCAAGATATAATATCTCCATTGTTGTCAGTGAAAGAGTTAAGAGACATGGGCATTACTCTGCATCTGTATGTGTATATAGTATATACATATATATTTATAATGGTTATTTGACCTCGTTGAAAAATATTTGCAGTTTAATAGTCAAGAGGCATCAGTTGGGTGCGTGACTGATCAGTAGGGGGAATTGAAGGATGCAGGTTGTTCTCAGAGTTACATTCTCTTTTATAATAAACACACAAAGATCTGATTTGCCTAAAAATTCCTGTGTCCACAAAAAGCAGTATGAGTTTGAATCTATTATGTAAATTACAAAGTTAAAAGATGACAAAAAGAGAAAACCTGGGAACTGTATTTTAATAATTCATTCATTTTCAGATCATATCTGAGATACCTTTAAACACTTTCATCAACATTTCCCCCCTATTTCAGATCAATTGTGCAAGCTGTATGTAGGTACATCATGATATTCTCCAATGATACTGTGTTTTTTTAGCCACATTTAATGTAAGGCACTGTTTAAATTTGATTCAGAAACTAGGGAGGGAACAAGAAAACACCTGCATCTGCAAATTATGTAGAAGATGCCTTGTATCCTGTTGAATGCTAGCAAGTCACCCCTTGTTGACCCGCTTAATGAATGGCTTCTGAAAAAAAATTCTCACCACCTGCCCTGCTTAGTTCTTGCACACTCAAGGAGGTGGCTTCCCTTGTGGAGTCAATCCATCTCTTACTTAGTGTTCCTATTTTCCTGCTCCCTTCAACTTTTTAGCAGTCTTGCATCCTAGTTCAGTGGCTCAAGTGGTTAAGACGCTGACTGGAAGGTGGCAGATCAGCAGTTTGATACCCTAGTACTGCACGACGGAATGAGCTCCCCTCTCTGTCCCAGCTCCTGCCAACCTAGCAGTTTGAAAGCAAGAAATTGCAAGTAGATAAATAGGGACTACTTTGATGGGAAGGTAAACAGCATTCTGTGCCCTCTGGTGTCTAGTCATGCCTGGCACATGTCCACCAAAACATCTTGGCCATAAACAGATGCGCACTAGTGACCTTTACCTATCCTAGTCCTTAATTAAGGACTTAATTAACTTGAAAGTAAGCTTGTCTTAGCAGTTAAGATTCTGAACATGATGACTGGAAGGTTGATAGGTTAGCAGGTCGAGACCCAAATACTGCAGGACGGAGTGAACTTCTGTCTGTGTCCCAGTTCATGCCAACCAAGCAGTTCCAAAGCAAGAAATTGCAAGTAGAGAAACAGGGATCACTTTGGTGGGAAGGTAAACAGTGTTCTGTGCACTCCAGTGTTTAGTCATGCCTGCCATATGTCCACAGAAACGTCTGTAGACGCAGACAGCACTGGCTCTTTGGCTATAAATGGATATGAGCACCGAACCCTAGAGTTGGGTACGACTGGCTTTTAAACAAGGGTGACCTTTACTTAAGCTTGTTTTTGGTCAGTGAAGTAGAGAGATCCAAGCAAGTGTGTATAGGATTGAAGCCAAAGTAGGTCAATTAAGTCTAATGTTATTTCCAACTAGAGTAGACCTCTGAAGTGATTAGGACTCATTACTTACTACTTATGTAACTCTTCTTAATTGTAACACTCTTCCTGCTGCAGTGGAGACCAGCAGAAAATTAACCCTTTGTGTTTTTAGATTTTTTTTGTGTGTGTTCCTTTGTTTAAACCAAAGCTGTTCCTAAATTTTGGGTTTTTTTCCCCCCTAGTCTTCTGCATTCAGATCGAGATCCTATTCCAGATGTCCCAGCAATATATTTTATAATGCCAACAGAGGAAAATATTGACAGGCTCTGTCAGGTAGTTTTAACTTTTACAATGTTTCCTGCAAGAATCAACAGCTAATTTTACAAACTAGAATAATCTGTCATGTGTGCATGTTCATACACATCTCCCCTCTCCCTTAACAACCTGGTTTAATTTCTGAAAATAAAGAAAATATATGTGCTGAATTCTGGCACCTGTAGGTTTGTTTGTTTTTTCTATAAAAGCCAGACACTGATATACCAATATTATTTAAATGGCTTTTTTCACATTAGAAAAATATCCTCCATTATCTTCAACTACATGCTTTTTGCTTTTCAGACTAAGTTACCATCACCCAATGCTTGTTATAAAAGTTTTGATTTAATTAAACTTTTGAAGCAATTTCACAGTAACATTTCCAAATAAGACATTCTTATTTGAATGAGTTGTATAAACAAGTGGAAATGGTTCACTGTCCTAGTGGAGACTATTGGGTCTCACCAGCTTTGAAAGGAAGGCTGTGAATACAATCCAGGTTTTAGCCTGAACTTTATAAGAGTTCTCCAAGAGGCTGAATTTTGGGAAATAAAATGTAGCACTTTGGACAGTTTCTGTGAGGTATAAATTAAAACCTACAGTGGATACATAACCCTCAAAGTTGGGTTGCCAGCTGTCACTGCACTATGACCCAACCATACACCTGTCTTGTACAGAACTCTGTGAAGGAAGTTAGTAGATTCTATTTGTATGGACAATCAAGCTCAATGGATTAAATCTTTTCCTATCAAAACCCAGTTAGTGTATATGTATTAAGAAAGTTTACAATGGCTTAGCTGACACCTGCAGGTAACACAAAAACACTGCAGTTCTCAATCTTACCTCTCTTAAAGGAAACACCAGACTAAGCTCTAGGAAATTCAAGTTCAAAATGGAAACAGGGCCACTTAAGGCTAATTGAAAAACTAAAAATGTATGAAAAGAAACTGAACAGGGAACTTTACTGGGAGAGAGCATTAAATGCAAATTACATATTATGTGATTCTTAGGTGTAGATAATAAGGTAAAATTAATAAGGGGATTTAATATTCTATAAAGTATTTTGGACTATTGTATATTTTACCTAGAAGATGTCTAATAAATAATAGAAACATATTGTCTATGATCCAATAAAAACATTGTTTTTGAGAAATGCACAGGAACACATAAATTATTCCAGCCTGCACTTATAAAAAAGAGTTGAAGATTTTGTGTCCCAAAATAGGTTTCCACATTACGCAGAGACTATTTCCGGTGAGGTTCCAAAGCATTGTTATTGACCTAATATTTCATATAAGACACTTCCAAAACATTTTATCTATGTTGGTATTTGTAGAGATACCACAAATTTCTAATGAATATGTTCATATATTGACTCCTGTTGAGGTAATGAACAATGTGCTTGGCAGCATCTTGCACAGAAAAAAGCATAGTTGAGCAGAATGCTTAAGAGGTTCAGGGGAAACTTGTCTGTTTACATTAGGCAATAAACTGGGATACCCTACACTACAGTTTTTATCAGTTTCCTTTTCCAGTCATCTGTATATTGGCTTCTTTTGGCACGGTGGCAACATGCTCGACTGGGTCCTATGCCAAAACAAAGTGTTGGATATGGTGAAATATTGAGGCATCTCATAGACAGTGTTTTTGTGCACGTGTAAAGGCATGACCCGGAGTAACCCCAAAGCTTAGTTTGTGATTCTGTATAATGTAAGAAATAAGGATAGGAGCTTGCATGAGTATTTCTTGTGAAAATAAACCATCATATCGAACATAACACTTGGGATATTAGGAACATAATCATCTGTCAAGGTTTGCCTGGGCATAATGTTGTAGAGCATCTTTCATGAGGCATTAAGAATTAGCAATACTATTTGATATTTAATGCAAATCAAAGAAAAAACAAAACAAAAATGCTGTAGAATTTGAAGACTAGCTGTTATATTTTAATGTTAGCATTAAAATGGTTGATCCACGAAAGCTAACATTAAAATATAAGTCTTCAAAGTGTTTCACATTTTTCTTTTGTTTTGTTGCTTCTCTGATATGCTTGAAACACAGACTAACATGGCTATTATTACAAGAAGTCAAATATGAAGGGTATTATATTTAATCCTTTGACTTAATGCATTCTTATTACCATCTTTTTTTCCAGGATCTTAGAAATCAACTCTATGAATGTTATTATTTAAATTTTATTTCTGCCATTTCAAGAAGTAAACTGGAAGATATTGCAAATGCTGCTTTGGGTGCAAGTGCAGTAACACAAGTGGCAAAGGTACAGTGTATTATGACGGCTATGTTGATCTAGGTGTCTGTATTCTCTGCAAATTAACTCATCGAGAGTAATGGATTGTAAATTATTAAAGAACATAAATTTGAAGCACATTAAACTGTTTAAAGGCTGTGTACATTCGGCAAAATTCTGAAACTGTTCTAAAAAATAACAGGTTCCAAGGTATATAATCTGTGTAGTACTTTGATAGCTGTTTTACATATAACTTCAAGAAGTAATTGCTAGACTTGTCAACTCAAAACTTATAGTTGATAGTCAACTTCATAACAATTGACAGTCTCCCAGCTTTCAAAATTTAATTAACCCACTGTCCACTGGAAAATCAGAATTCTAACTGACGTTAGTACAAATTATGGATTTATAATCAGGCTAATTGTTAACCTAGTCATTGCACCACACTTATTCATCACTACTGTGCTATGCTGTTTGTATTTTGGGGAATAAAAACCAGGTGTAATAAGTTTTTAACACACTTTATGTTTTATAGAGAGCTGCCTTTCTACTGGGTCAGACCACTAGTTCATCTAGCCCAGCAGACAGTAGTTCACAAAGTAGTTTTGCCAGCCTAGCCTGGGGATAGCAGAGGCATTAACATCCTTCCTGGAAGCATCTGGTATGGAAAATAGATGCTTTAGCCTTGAGCTGAGGCCTTCCCAATAATAAATTATTATTTGTGACTTACATTGAAATACAGTACAAAGAAATAAAGATTACACAAAATAGTATGTTATTTAGGTGACTTTCACTGCAACATTAATAGCAAGAGGCATTTTAACCCAGGTATGTCTCACATAATTACATGTACAGTAAAACCCCAAGTTACAAAAAGGATTGGTTCCATAGCCTCTTTTGTAAGTCAATTTTTTTTCATAACTCGATCCCCATAGGGGGAGCTGCGGGGTGAACTGGAGCACAAGAGATAAAGCAGGATAGCTTCGTAGCCGATCTGCTCTTCCTCTTGTGCTTCAATTCACTCCCGCAGCTCATTCCCAGCCAGACCGGAGGGCTGGGACTGAGTTGCGTGGGTGAACTGAAGCCCAAGAGGAATGGCATCGTAGCCGATCCGCTCTTCCTCTTGGGCTTGTAGCCCTGCGGTCTGCAACTTTTTGTGTAGCTCAGAGCCTTTGCTGCAACCGAAAAAGTCAAGGGGACTTTTCCGGTCGCAGCAAAGGCTCTGAGCTACGCAGAATAGCGTGGACCGAGAGGATCTTTCCCCCTGACCCTGGCGGAATCAGCGGATAGGGCAGCGGCAGCAGCAGAAACAGCCACGGGGACATCATTACCCTTTCGTAACTCAAGTCATTCGTAAATCGAGGTTTTACTGTATTTTCTTTTGAAATGCTTTTATAAATAAGATACTTTGCAGCTAATTGGGAGGTTACTTGAGATCTTAGTTTTGTAATTATATCATTTTATGATAATATGTATAAGTCTTCCTACAGTTTTATCCCTTAGTAGTTTTGTCTTAATGGGACTGCAGTGGCATAGTGGTTAAGACACTGAATTTGATGGATGATTGGAAGGTTGGCAGGTCAGCAGTTTGAGACCACAGTGCTGCATGACAGGAGCTCCCATCTCTCCTGCCAACCTAGCGGTTTGAAAGCAAGAAATTGCAAATGGATAAATAGGTACCAGTTCGGTGGGAAGGTAACAGCATTCTGTGCCCTTTGGTGTCTAGTCATGCCTGCTACATGGCCATAGAAACATCTGCAGACGCAGCCAGCACTGACTCTTTAGCTGTAAATGGAGATGGAGTACTGCACCCTAGAGTTGGATACGACTGGCTTTCGAGCAATGGTAACCTAGTTTTGTCTTAGTGGAAAGCACTTTTGCTTCCATAATCTGGGGCATCCAGTTTTTCCCAATTCCATCTGCTACTGTACTGTAATCACATTCTTATTTTCCGTAAGAACCCCAAATCTCCAAAAGAACACTTTTAGGGGAGAGTGGGCCAAAAAGCTTAAGAGAGATGCTAGATATCAAATTCTCCAATTGATGGACATGAAAATTATTTCCACAGAGATAAAACCATCACTGAGACAGTTCCTTGTAACCTAGATCTAAACTAGTCACAGTTATGTATTATTCATAGTAATAATCCCTTTGTCTTGATGTATAGGTTTTTGACCAATATCTCAATTTCATTACTTTGGAAGATGATATGTTTGTACTATGCAATCAAAATAAGGAGCTTGTTTCATATCGTGGTAGGTGGCTTTTTCGAAGCACATTTATTTAATGACTAGCATTTCAGATTAATATTTAATTGGTTATTAAATTATTTTAAATCCATTCTTAATCCCAGACTGCATTTCTTTTCTGGATGAGGAAATTTTGGGGTTGCTGCTGGATCCAGCATTGCGACAAATTCTTGTGACTTTCTTGGCCCAAAGTGCCCTTGTCTCTTCAGCTAGTATGCCAGCTGCACTGCTAAGGAGAATGAATTTGGCCACAATGATTCATGTCTGTGTTGTCGGCTAATCTTTCTCACACTAGGTCAGGTGAAAGGAACTCCAGGATGAACTCACCAAAAGGAGCCTTCATTTTGACAGTTTCACGTCTGGCCTAGACACGGAAGAAAAAGAAGATTAACTTAGGATACTACTTGAGGCTACTCTTGAAAAGTTTTTGGGAAGCTGTATTAATACAAATATTTCTCTGTGACCAGACTTTTCACTGGTGTGCACTTTAGATATAATTTACTTCCCACTGCATTTAATGGGAAGAAAAGCATAACTGTAAAAAAAAAGTAGGAAGAAATGAGAAATGGAAACAGAAATTTTATCTCTTGTTAGCTTGCCTGCCTGAATGACCTTTGAAATAAGGTATTTCATCTGCCTTTGCATCTTCTCTTATTCAATGATAGAATTGCTCCTCTAGGTACTCAGTGTTTACTTCAATCCAGTGAAAATAACTCAATAGAAATCAGGATTTTAAATGTATGTTTAGCATTAAGACAAGAAATATACTGTATTTGCTGGTGCATAAGACTCACCTTTCCTCCTTAAAATATACTGGAAAACATACCTGTCAACTGCGGCTCCAGAAAATACGGGACTTCTATGGGACCTGCGCAGAACGGTTTTGCGCAGATCGCCTTCTATGCATGCGTAGAAGGCTTTTACGCTTGCGTAGAACCCTTCTACGCATGCGTAGAAGGCGATCTGCGCAGAAGGGATGCGCAGTATCTCTTTTTTTTCCCTGCTGCCAATTCCGGGGTTTTGGCAGCTGAGGGTTGGAAATGGCGCAAATCGGCGTCGAAAATCGGGAAATCTCAGCCAATCTGGGAAGGTTGACAGGTATGCTGGCAAAATGGAGTGTGTCTTGTACTGTATGTAGTGGGCTATTTTGGTAATAACAGGGTGCGTTTTATACTCTGGTGCATTTTATATGCCGGCAAATATGGTAAGTGAAGTTGCTGAAATTATTGTTCTAGCATAAATTGTTTTCCTTTTTTGATATAGCCATTAACAGACCAGACATAACAGACACAGATGTAGAGACTATTATGGACACAATTGTTGACAGTCTTTTCTGTTTTTTTGTTACACTTGGTAAGTATGTAAACACTACACTTTTTTAAGGAATACTTTGTCTGAAAACAAAATAAATTAGAACATTTAAAACATTTGGACAACAATGCCTTTTTAGATAATACTGGACTACAGCTTCTACACTACTAACTACCATAGAAGATTGTAAGGGATCGTGGGGATTGTAATATGAGAACATCCAGAGTTACCTAGCCCTGCTCTAAAATAATTCAAAATAATAAGATTCAGAAGAATCTTTCCTACTTTAGCTTACTTGATTGCCATGTTCTTTATAGTCTGTCATAAGATGTAGTGTTTTAACATGTGATTTCAAAAATTATCTCTGTAACATAGCTGTGGAATATGTAGTAAACATACTTTAATGTGTTGCTTTTTAAAGCTATGTATTTAGAAAAAAAATTAAAACAACCCAGTTAGAAAATTGGAAGATTATATGAAGTAGTTTGGGTAGTGACTAACTAATGTGTCAGGGATATCACAGAGATCTTTAAATAAGATAGGACTTTTTTTTAGTATTTTAAATATAGTCTGCAGACACAGACAACACTGACTCTTTAGCTATAAATAGATGAGCACTGAACCCTAGAGTCAGATACAACTGGCTTTTGAGCAAGGGTGACCTTTATCTAACCAATGTATATACTTAATAAAAATTGCACAGTAGTAAAAATATAATGTTTACCCACCTTAAAAAGAATGTGTGTTAGATTTTATAACAGCAAATTTAGCAAACATGTAATGTTATTTTTAACAGGGGCTATTCCAATAATCAGATGTTCAAGAGGAACTGCAGCAGAAATGGTGGCAGTGGTGAGTTCTGAAACATTATAGTTGAGTTAATTGTTAAAATAAATGTGGTAGTAGAATTAGAAGGGAAACAAATACAATATATATATGTCTCAAACCAAATGTTATTTTCTTCTATCCATCTTATTTGTGCATATCTTAGAAAGTAATGTCATTTAAATAACGTATCACATGAAACTACTGTTTAATGTTACATGAATGGTCTTGGACTCAGGAACATCCCTCACCACTGGTGCAACTGCAGTAGAGGAACTGTTTATTTTTCATTAATAGTGTCATAGGAGCTACACAACAAGTGTCTGTGACATATGTGTAGTAATGGATGTGTGGCTGGATTGATGAAATGTAACCCCCAGCAATAACTGTTTATTTAATTACTAAGAAAATGAATTTTTCCACCAGTTAAAGAGTGAATATGTTTGGCTATGTTTTTAGGTTTTTATTAATTGATCCATATTCCAGTACCAGAAAGAAAAGTAACCCATTCTGCTTTTGATTATCTTCCATATTTGTTACTCAGCATCTTTTTGTTTTAATTTTGGAGGCATATGAAAAGTGTGTTAAATCTTTTTCAGAAACTTGATAAAAAGCTCCGAGAAAATCTCAGAGATGCCAGAAACAGTCTTTTCACAGGTGACACACTTGGGGCTGGACAGTTCAGGTATCAACATCTTGCTGAATTTTTCAGAAGCACTTTTTATTATTATTTTAAAATATATATTACAATAAGGCCAGAGGAACACAATTACAACTATATATAATAATACTCCCTTCACCCAGCAGGACAGTATATACACTTCTTTACTTTGTTCAGCCTACAGCAGTGGTTCCCAACCTTTTTTTGGCCATGCTCCACCTAAGTATCTTTAATTTTTATTATTCAGAAAGTGGACTCATGTTCACATGGAGGAAGCCGAAAAGGCCATTCACTGTTAATAACTCATTCTTGAATTGCCCCACCCTCTGTGGGGTGTATGCCCCACTTTGGGAACCACAGGTCTACAGTCTCTTTAGTTTATAATTTATCCTTCTTTCAAAAATGTTGTATACTCGTGACCTGGTTTTGTTCCTTTCTCTTTTACCAATGCATAGTCCAAAAACTCCCCATATTCTTTGAAATTCGATTTCTTTTAGATTTCTTTTTTAACTCTTAATTCTGATGTTAATTTATCATTTATTACTATGTTCCATATTTATACCACTCTTATAATAAAATTTTACTATCAGATGTCCATTTCTTAGCTATGGATAGTCTCATAGCAGTTACCATGATACTGATCATTTCTTTCTTTTCTCTCTATTTGTTTACCCCTAAAACCATCAGCAGAGCTATTCTAGGACACATCTGCAGATGTATTGAGATTATTTGTTCATTCACACATTCACATAAGAGCAATGCCAATGGTTCTCCTTTCCCTGGCTTCCTTAGGTGCACCCACTCTTACACTAGTATAAAATCCAGCATGAAACTGATTGCATGATGGAGGAGCTGCTAGAAAGGAAAATAATGTTTTGTGATTAATCTTACATTCTTAAAGAACACTAAAAGAATTTGGTTGAAGTTTTTAAACACCAAGCACATTGTTTTACAACCATTTTTGGGCTTGTGTTTTTTATACTAAGAGTTCTAATTTCAGTGTGTAGAGACAAAAGTCCTGTTCTGGGAGGTTTGCTAGGCATTGAAGCTGCCCTCATTTCTGCATCATCTTGTCTACCCTCAACATACAGTGAGATCATGATTGGCTTTCCAATCTATCATTTTGTTAATTTTGCCCTGTTTGACAAGTTAATGTGCTTTCATTAATGGTAATCCTCTTTTCTGAAATCTGTTGATATAGGACAAGGTTATATATTTTAATGAATGTATATATAACAAGGGTTCCCAATCTAAGGCCCACGGGCCGTATCCAGCCCGTGGCACCATTTCATGTGTCCACCCACCCCTCCCAAGAGCATTTGCAAAACAAAATGGCCACTCCTTTGAAGCTGTTGGGACAAAATGGCCACCTCCATCTTCCAGGCAAGGCAAAACAGCCTCAAAGCTGATTAAGAGAGTGTGACCAAGCCCCCGGCTTGAAAAGGTTGGGAACCCCTGGTATATAATATTGTTTGTATTGTTGAAACTGCCCATATGTGCAAATAAACACTAAAATGATACCCTTTAAAACATTTTTTGCAGTTTCCAGAGACCTCTCTTAGTACTTGTTGACAGAAACATAGATTTAGCAACTCCTCTGCATCATACTTGGACTTACCAAGCCTTAGTGCATGATGTACTGGTAAGCAACATGCTGTGTTGTGATAATGCATGCTTTATTTTTCCCTTCACTGCCCACTTCATAATGCAAATGTTTAGTTTAGTGCATTCTATTAAAGTGTGTTTGCCTTAAATATGATATAAACCATTTTGTTTTAAATGAGTAGAAAATAAAAGAAAAATTAATACAAAAACTTCAGGCAACAAAAAGAATAAAGCATCCAGATTTATTTATTGAGGTGTGGCAAGTTTTCATAGATTTTATGAGTAGAAAAACTTATGTCAGTCTTCTAGACTCTTTACAAAAAATATTTGGGCATCATGAGCTATGTTGCAATGTTAATATGTTAATGGAAGCTTCTGAAGTTATATACATTTGCTACAGGAGAAAGGGTTGGGAGGGAGTAAACAATGATAATTAAAATCCCATAAAGTTTTCACAGTCAATTAATTAGGAGATAATGTTTATTTTACAAACCCAATTCCCCAAATTGATTTCCATCCGAGACTCACCTGACAAACTGATTGCATTTTATTTCCAGTTGTAAATAACTCAGTGATTTGCATGTTCATCTCCTAAAACAATCAACTTTGACCAGCCACTTTGGGTCTCTATACCAGAAATGTATAAATTTATACCATGATATCCATTCTTCTGCTTGTTGAAGTGGACTTGATTCACGAATGCTAACATTAAAATACAGGAGTTAGTCTTTAAGATGCCACAGCATTTCTTGTCATTTTGTTTTGTTTGCTCTCTCATATGCTTGCACAGACTAACACGGCTACCACCTCAAAAAATTCAATGATAATTACTTTTGTATTGTATGTACTGGAAAATAAAATTTAAAAATTAAGAAGAAAAAGAGAAAATGGAAATCTTCCATTGGGGTCTACGTCTCCCAGAATTCTCAGGCAGTTATGATTTGCTAGCTGGGAAAGTCTGAGACTTACAGTCCATATCATCTAGATGGCACCAAGGGTGTAAAAGGAGCCTGCGAAGTATAGCCAGGTAGAGAGAAAAGAGAGAGACAGTGTGAGTGTGTGCCAGAGTAGGTCTCAGGAAATCTAGGTTCAAATCCCAACTTGGCCACAGAAACTCATAAAAGGGAGGCAAAGTTAAGCCACTCCTTCTACACATACCTCAGAAAAACTGTTATACGATTGCTGTAAGTGTAAGTAACTTAAAAGAACATAAAAGAGAGGGGAAACTATGTTTCAACTATCACACACACACACACACACACACACACACACACACACACACACACACACACATGTGTGTGTTCCAATCTCAAAAAAGGGTAATGCCAAAGAATGTTCAAATTGTCGAACAATTGCGCTCATCCCACACGCTAGCAAGGTTATGCTCAAGATAATACAAGATAGATTTCAGCAGCACATGGAGAGAGAATTACCGGAAGTGCAGTCTGGGTTCCGAAGCGGCAGGGGAACTAGAGACCACATTGCTAACATACGTTGGATCATGGAGAAAACAGGAATACAGTGGACCCTCGATTAACGATGCATTTGAATAACATCAAATCCGAATAACGACACATTATCTTTTGAAATGTCATGCCCCAAATAATGACGTGACGTCATTACATGAATGGATCGTATTTGGGTTCTCAGCCAGTGCGGGTGCCTCTCTGAGGGTCAGGGGAGTCAGTCAAGGCTTTTTCCGACCCCCATCCCTCTGGATGCTGCTGCAAGCCCAAAACTGCAGCCGACAGAGTTTTCCCCGCTGCTTTGCCTTCCAGCAATCCAGGCGGTGAGGGGGGGGGGTGTTTGGGAAAAGCCCCAATCGGCTCCCCCTAGGATCAGAGAGGCACCCGGGCTGCCTCTGCCCACCCACACCCCAAAAAGGACGACTGGTCTCCTACCTGTTCACGCTGGTTGTGGAGGAAAAAAAAATCTGCCTGGCCTGCCCGACAAACAGCTGATCAGATCAGAGTTGTGGGCAGCCATTTTGCTTTCTGGTTTTTTGTGGACTTCAATTCCCAGCAAGCAAAGCTGGGACCAGTCGTCCTTTTTGGGGTGTGAGTGGGGATCATAGGGGGAGCCAATTGGGGCTTTTTCCAAACACCCCCCTCACCGCCCGGATTGCTGGAAGGCAAAGCAGTGGGGAAAACTCCTTTGTCGGCTGCAGTTTTGAGCTTGCAGCAGCGTCCAGGCCGGCGGGGTGGGGGGTTCGGAAAAAGTCCCATTGGCTACCCTGACCCTCCTGGAGGTGGCAGGAGTAGCAGAGACTCCAAAATGGGCTACAAAATATTCTGCCCGAACAACAACGAAATCCAAATAATGACGCGACTTGGAGAACCAAGCCTTGTCGTTATTCGGAGTTCTACTGTATCAGAAACAAGTCTACTTCTGTTTCATTGACTACACCAAGGCCTTTGACTGTGTGAACCACAACAAAATGTGGCAAGTAATTAAAGAGATGGGAATACCAGAACACCTTATATGCCTCATGAGAAATCTATACATGAGTCAAGAAGCAACAGTTAGGACAGAATACGGAATGACAGGGTGGTTTGGAATAGGAAAAGGAGTAAGACAAGGATGCATTTTATCACCTTGCTTATTCAACTTATACACAGAGCACATAATGTGCAATGCAGGGTTGGACGAATCACAAGTTGGGATCAAAATTGCTGGGAGAAACATCAACAACTTGAGATACGCAGATAGCCACATTTTTGTTGAGTAGGGTGGGATATACATCTAATAAATAATGATGATGATGATGATGATGATACTACCCTAATGGCAGAAAGTGAGGAAGACCTAAAGAAGCTTCTGCTTAGGTTGAAAGAAGAGTGCAAAAGCTGGCTTGAGACTCAACATCAAGAAAACCAAGATAATGGCAACAGGCCCTATCAGTCCCTGGAAAATAGATGGGGAAGAAGTAGAAGCAGTGACAGATTTTACTTTCTTAGGATCCAAGATCACTGCAGATGGTGACTGCAGCCATGAAATAAAAAGCTGATTGATGATTGGAAGACAATCTATGAGAAACCTAGGGAACATAGTTAAAACTAGAGACCACCTTGCAAATAAAAATTCGCATAGTCAAAGCAATGGTATTCCCGGTGGTAATGTAAGGTTGTGAGAGCTGGACCATTAGGAAAGCTGAGCGCAGAAGAATAGACGCCTTTAAAATGTGGTGTTGGAGGAGAGTTTTGAGAGTACCCTGGACAGTGAGGAGAACAAATAGGTCGATCCTAGAAGAAATCAACCCTAACTGCTCCTTAGAAGGTCAAATAGTAAAGATGAAACTAAAGTACTTTTGACATCAAATGAGAAGAGAGGATTCACTTGAGAAAGCTGTGATGCTGGGAAAGGTGGAGCGCAAAAGAAGGGGGCAGCCAAAAATGAGATGGCTAGATGGTATTGTAGATACAATTGGCAGAAACTGGGCGGGCTGAGGAGGATGGTGGAAGACAGAGGTGCCTGGTGGGCAATGGTCCATAGGGTTGCAAAGGGTAGGAATTGACTGTGTGACTGAACAACAACAAAAAATATAGGCTTGGGTTTCTAAACAAGAGTGCAGTTTTGTATGAATTGAATCCAATTTGAACTATTTCTGTCTTTTTTTTAAAAATAGTAGCCGTGTTAGTCTGTGTTTCAGGCATAGTCTGTGTTTCAAGCATATCAGAAAGCAAAAACAAAATCACTGCCACACTTTAAAGATTAACTGCTATATTTTTAATGTGAGCTTTCGTGGATCAAGTCCACTTCAACATTTCTGTCTTTTGTCCCTATCAGACTGTGAGCATTCAAGCATTCAGGCATTATTATCCAACAGATGAACAGTGGAGAGGTTGCCAGTCTTTCCCAACCTTTGGTTTTTTGAACTTCAATTTCCAGAAGCCTAAGTCAATTCCCCAAAGCACTGATCAGCCATTGCAATGAGTTAGGCTTCTGGGAATTGAAGTCCCCCTGTGGGGTTTGGGGTTAGACCTACCTGACTCCACTGCTTTCTTCATGTAGAAAAAGCAGCATATCTGCTCAGGAGGATTTTTATTTCACACAAGTCTCTATCCAAGCAAGAATGCTAGGAAATTGCTCCCTTGCTTGGCTTTTGAGTAAGCAGGGTAATGAGTAATGCTTGAAAAGGCCATTAGTTGTCAGAGAACAGACATTAATAGTTTCCTGTTTAGATGCTTGTAAAATCTGCTCATAGGTTTGTCAAAATCACAGATATTTTGTTCTATCATTCCTGTTCAGTTCCTAAAACATTTAGGGGCAAAGTGTTGTTCTTCACCACAAGATGGTGCAGATATTGCATGTTAAAACCTCAGTGGAGAATAAAAAAGCAAATGCTATTATCAAGGCTGTTTTTAACCAGCAAAAAGAAATATAAAAGTGCAGGTTTTTTAATGACTAATTGTTATTAGATGCTGGTTTTAAAATAAGAGTTTGCCATTTAAAGATTATTATGTCTGAAGAGTTCAGTCTGGGTCAGTCCCGTGGTCTTTGTCCTTCTCTACATACATGCACATGCACACACAGCCCCAGCAGCACAGGGGGGAAAGTGTGAATTGGGGGAGGTGGAATTTTGAGCTGATTCATCTTTGCTTGTATATTATGGAATCAATAAAAATAACGTGAATTGAACTATCCCAATCCTAAAGCAATTCCCATATTATTTGCCAATGGAGGTACCTCCTGAAAGGGTCAGCACAAATAGTCTGTGGAGAACATAGTCATAGGTGATACAAATATTGGATTTACTTGTCAAACCTTAACATCTAAAAAAAATAAGCCTTTTCTTTATCCCTAAAAATCAGCATGAATTATTTTGCAATTATTTTCTCTAAAACTACAATTTTTCAGTAAAATCTACTGAGTCATTTTCAGAGTATCAGCTATAATACCTACTGCTGTCCCCTGCTCTGCCATGTCTTAATTTTTGTTAAAATGGACAAACAATATGTTTATCTTAACTCTTGATAATTAAGAATTTAGGACGGGGCTGCATAATTCCTTCCTGCGCCTTTTCCTGTTTTTTTGTTTTGTTTTTTTGCTCACCTGTATGATTACCAATTTTGATTCCATAAAAAAAAAATTCTGTGTCAACTCTAAATGTAATATTTTCAACTCAGACAAAGCTCAGGATACCAAAGTGAAATATTGTTTAGAAATAACTAGTATCTTGATAAAGAGGGATAGAATCATTTTCAAGGGGGAAATACTCAGTTTCTAAGAGCCTTTATCATATTTTCACTGGCTTTAGATAAATAAGAATAACGATTATGTATCTAAAGAAAATGAATCATTTCAGGAAAATGCATATGTGTTAAATTTTGGACAAATCAGTGTTTTGAAATATGAAACTTCTCCAGAAATGGTATCTGGAATGTGGTCACTATTCTTAAACAATTGTTGAACAACATTGTAAACAGATCTCATAGTGCATTACAGAATTATTCCGTTTTTTAAAAGAAGGATAAGTAAATTAAACGAATTATGTTAAATAAAACCACAAATGATGCTTCATAACATTAATATGATTGGTTTGGGGGTATTTCATTCGTTTTATAGAAGCTTTGGATTGTAATGGGGAAATAGCTACAGTGATAATTACTTAAATTTTACTCAGAAAGCATTTTTCCTTCTCAGCTGCTTTACTCTAGGGAGATTGTGGCAGGCTGAACTAAACAGCATCCCAGACACAAATTTATAGTACAGTGGTACCTTGCTTAAAGAGCATAGAAGAGGAGAAGAGGAGCCGTTGGGGGGAGAGGTGGCTTTTACATCTGTGCCGCCCGACCCCTCGGACTCTTGCCCACCCAAGGCCTGGGTGGGCAGAAGAGAAGCCATTGGGGGGGAGAGGCGGCTTTTACGTCTGTGCCACCCCCACCCCCGGGACTCTAGCCCATCCAAGGCCTGGGTGGGCAGAAGAGAAGCTGTTGGGGGGAGGGAGAGGTGGCTTTAACATCTGCGCCACCCCCACCCCCGGGACTCTCGCCCACCCAAGGCCTGGGTGGGCAGAAGAGCCATTAGGGCCCTGTGTATATCTTATGACATGTAAACCACCTTGAGTCGCCCCAGGGCGAGGATGGCGGTATATAAATATAATAAATAAATAAATAAATAATGCGTTCCACAGGATTGCTCTTTAATCGAGTTTGCTCTTTAAGCAAAACACCATTGTAAGTGACCAGTTGTGACTTCTGGTGCGGGGGATTGTGAACCCCGATTTAGTTGTTAAGCGAGTTTTTGGTTGGTTTTAGTTGTTAAGCGAGGCAACGATTCAGAGAAAATACTGCTCTTTAAGCAAGTTAGTCTCTAAGCAAGGCACTCTTTATGCGAGGTTTTACTGTACTTGCTTTTGTTTGGTTAGGTAATAACGTTATACAGTAATTGCAATTAATACAAAAATGGATCTGTAGAGAGTTTGCATTCTCTCTTCATGGGAGAGCGGTAAATCATGTTATGTAAAAATACAGATACAGTGGTACCTCGGATAAAGTCCGATTCAGATAAAGTCCGATTAGGATAAAGTCACTGTTTTCATGCACACGTGATGCATCGCATAAATTCCAAAACCACTAAAAATGGACGTTATCCAAGGTATTTGGTATAGGAACCTCGGATAAAGTCCATTATTTTTTTACATTATCCGATGCATCGCCCATTTGATTCAGATAAAGTCCAAAATCGGATAAAGTCCAAAGTTGTGGAATGGAGTTTGGACTTTATCCGAGGTTCTACTGTAATACAGTTTGGGCCAGGGACATATGAAAGATTCCCATGTCATTTATTAATATTACAATCTTTCAGCATTCTTTGCTGCAGCAGTCTGTGAAGAAACAAGTAGTCTTGTTATCTCCCATCTATTTCTGTTTGAAAAATAGATTTAATCAATGACTATATTAAATGTATTTTACGTCAGATATTACTGCTAGTGGAATAAATGTTTTAAAACGTACATTCCTTTAGAAGTACGTGCCCAGAATCCTGTTGGCACAGCCATGGCCTTTTAATTACTTGGGGAGGCCTTTGGGGTCTCAGTGGCAGCAATTTTTGGATATTAAACAAAAGAGTCCTGGGAGCCTAATGGGATGAATAGGAATCTTATTACATAAAGATATTTGGCCATGACTTGCGTGCATAGAGCACTGTTTTGTTAAAGTGTTCTCTCAACTTTATTAAAATAAATAAATGTTAGATTAGGTGTTGTGTTGAGAGAAAATGTATTCTTTATAATTGTTGATGTTTTGTGCCATCAACTAATTTCTGGTTTATAATGCCTTTATGAAGACCCCAAAGGTCATGTAATTAAAGCTCTGCTTAGTTCTTGTGAACAAAAGGCTGAGGCTTCCTTTATTGAGTTAATGCACTTCAAGTCATGTCATTTTCTACTGCTTTCAACTTTTAGCGGCCTTATTGTATTTTCCAGTGATTGTTGTCTTTTCATGATATGTCTGAAATGCAATAGCCTTAGTTTAATTATTTTAACCTCTATTGAGAGTTGAGGCTTAGGGTACTCTAGAACCCATTTATTTGTATTTCTGGTAATCCATGGTGTTTTTCTAATGGTTTCTGATAAGTATGCATAATGACAAAGTTGTTCTGTCCCTAGGTGAACTAGCAAGGAAGTGGAACTCCAAAGAGAAATTGTACATTCAGTTTTGGATTACTCTGTTGATGGTTATTCACACATAAATAAAGAAATGAATCCTAGAATGTTTGTTGTACTTGGAATCCCACTGAAGCTAATAGAACAATGTAGTAGCAACTATATTATCTTACTGTTTTCAAGTGGAATGAAGGAAGTTTCCTCGCCTCTGTTTTGGATATTTGTCATATTCTGCCCCATCTCCAATTCCAGATTTTTACAAGATATGTAGATATTTTTGAGAAAAACAGGATGAAGTTGTAGCAGAGTCTCTTGTAGTTTGATAAAACATTGTTCTTTGTTGTTGCTGCGAATCAAACATACGGGCTTTTTATGCACCTGCACAAAGCACATCAAAACATTCCAGTATTTTGCAGCACTAAGAAAATGATGCAGTTCCTTGGGGAAAAAACAATAAGTACTTATGTTCCTAAACATTTATGTAAGAGATTGTAAAACTGTATTTAATTAAAGCTGTTCAATTTTTTAATTGCTTTACAATTTAAAATGTTATTCAGTGTAATAGTGGAACTTGTTATTATCTCATTTTGTATCATGAATATTCTGCCTTCAAATACTGAAAACACAAGTGAAGATTCTTGATCAAAGCATTCTTTTTATAGGACTTTCAGCTAAACAGAGTTGTTTTAGAAGAGTCTTCTGGAATGGAAAATTCTCCAGCAGGTGCTAGACCAAAGAAAAAAAATAAAAAGTCATATGATTTAACTGCAGTTGACAAATTTTGGCAGAAACATAAAGGAAGGTAAGCCCAATGTTTAAAATTAACCATTAACTACACTCTTTCCATTTATATTACTATCAGTTTGTAATACAAATATATATACAGTAGAACCTCGGATAACGTCCAAACTCCATTCCACAAGTTTGGACTTTTTTGGACTTTATCCAGATCAAATGGGTGATGCATCGGATTACGTCCAAAGTGGATGTTATCCGAGGTTCCTATACCAAATACCTTGGATAATGTCCATTTTTTTTAGCGGTTTTGGACTTTATGTGATGCATCACATGTACATGAAAACCGCGACTTTATCTAAATCGGACTTTATTCGAATCAGACTTTATCTGAGGTACTACTGTAGAATGTGCATATAGGGATGCAAGGAAAGTATATTTAATGCTATCGATCGTTGATTTAAACAGAATAAAATATGTTTCTTTAGTCCTTTTCCAGAGGTAGCAGAATCGGTTCAACAAGAGCTAGAATCTTATAGAGCTCAAGAAGATGAAGTGAAGAGACTTAAAAGTATAATGGTAGGATTTTCTTATTATTTACCTTTAAAATATTAGTCCAGGAATTTTTGAGCATGTAATGGAATCTGTGCCAGAAAAACAATAATCAAAGAAACAGTGTGTCTTGCACATTTCAGCCGTTACGATGCTCATAACATTTTTGGATGCCATGGTGTTTTCCAAAACTTTTTCAGATAATTACAAAAAAGAAAACCCCATTTTCATTCCAGGGCCTAGAAGGAGAAGATGAAGGAGCAATAAGTATGCTTTCTGATAATACAGCTAAACTAACATCAGCTGTTAGGTAAGTATATTAACAAAACAGCTTAAAATGGGTATCTTAATTTCTTCTTTTTTGTCTTTGCAAGCCAATGCTTGATTCATCTAAGTCAGATGTGGCCAAACTTTTCATGCTGTGGGCCTGACCACGCCCCCCCAGACAGCTAAGAGGGCTGATCACGTGGTTCCTCCCACTGTAAACACTGCTGAAAATGTGTCCGCAGCTATTGTAAACACATTTACGACAGCCATGGGTACATTTACAGCAGTGTTTATGGTGGGTGCACATGCACAGGCTCATTTTATGGCTTTCATAAATGTTACAGCTTCCAGGAGCGGCGAGGGTGTCGCAGGCCGTAGTTTGGCCACCCCTGATCTAAGTAGTTTCCATGCTGGAAACATATTACTAATGTTTAAATAACATATGATACATTAGTGTAGCCTAATTAGACAAAGATGATGTCAGTATCAAATTATTGTTTGGGGAAAAATAAGATTTTTGATTATTGAAGTTAAGTTACACAAAATTTATTATGGTTCATAGCAGCTAGTATCTTGATTCTGTATGATAGGCATACCTGAACAGTGTTGAAACATGAGAATCAAGAAGTACTGTCTGGATGTTAAGGCAACAGAGCAGAATTAGGGTGGAATGGAGAGAGTAGGGTAGAAGACTGATACAGTGGAGTAGAAAACTAATTCAGATGCATTTGCAAACCAGAACATCAGTAACCAATCATCTTTTCACCAGAACTGGTGAGACCTTGTACTTTAAAATCGGATCGCTGCACCTGGCACTGCTCAGAAAAACAAAAAACAATAGTTACGTACACAGTGTCTTCCAATCAGAGATACTTTGGAAAGCCTTCAACAGCTAGTCATTCAAGTTCATATTTTCTTTCCTGTCCCATACTTGAGAACTTTCTTAGAGGTAAAACAAATGAAAACAAGTAAAAGTCTAAAGTAGTGATGGCGAACCTTTTAGAGACCGAGTGCCCAAACTGCAATCCACTTATTTATCGCAAAGTGGCAACAAGGGAGGGAGGAAGCGCTTCTATTGGGCTGCTGGGCAGAGGGGCAAGGTGAACTCTGCTCGGCAGAGGGAAGAAGCGCTCCCATTGGGCTGCTGGACAGAGGGGCAGAGCGAACTCTGCTGGGGAGGAAGGAAGTGCTCCCATTGTGCTGCTGGGCAGAGGAGCAGGACAAACTCTGTGCTGGATTGACCGGACAGGTGCCCACACAGAGGGCTCTGAGTGCCACCTCCGGAATTTATGCCATAGGTTTGCCACCACTGGTCTAAAGTGTCCTACCTAGGTTAGATGTTTTAAATTGGGGGTGCCCAAACTTTTTGTGACATGGGCCGGTCACATGGTTGAGCATGCTAGTCATGTGGTTCCTCCCACTGGAAGCAGAAGTAAAATGTGCATGTGCGTTTTACTTGTGCTTCTGGGAGCAGCGAGGGTGGCGTGGGCTGGATGGAATGGTGATGCAGGCCGGATCTGGCCCACAGACCATAGTTTGGGCACCCCTGTCCTAAATCAATAAAATGCAGCTTCCATATGCCAGCTGCTACTGCCTTGGAACTGCACCTGTAGGTACCAAATTATAATTTTGAAAATATCTTCATGAATTTGGTTCCTTTTGTGCATAATGTATCTGAAGTATTTTGCTTTCTTCTTCAGCAGTATTTCTATTTTAATGCTAAATACAAAGTTGAACTGGGATATCCAGCATGACCAGCTAGTTTGTATGTAATTTTTTTCCCAGCTCTCTTCCAGAGCTTCTAGAAAAGAAGAGGCTAATAGATCTTCACACAAATGTGGCAACTGCTGTTCTGGAACACATAAAGGTATGAAAAATAGTCAGATATACTGTACATTTTATTTATCTGGTTATATTATGAAAGTTATGCATCCAGTAACTTTCTTAGAGCGTACAGTAACTTGAACTTGTTAAATGCTTTGTGTTGTACTTGTTTGGTGTTTTTCCGCTGATGGGCTCATTAATTCACTGGAGCTATCTGCAAGGAGAAAAAGGACAAAGGTAATTTTTCATGACTTCCTTTCTAACATTCCACATCTATGGCCCCTGTCCAAGTTGCTCCAGAGGAATAGTGACCCTGCCAGAACATCATGGGATGGGGCTGCGATACCATAATGTTCCTCTGATAAAAGTCTCTGGTGGATCAAAAAACTTCCCTTTAATAAATGGACACCCCTGAAGATGCAACAGTTTGGGACTGATTCAAGAAACACATTGATCATTGTGTAATTTCTTGCCATCATATGAACTTTAACATTAGAATAGAACAAGGATTACCAACCTGCAGCCCGTGGGCCAGATGCAGCCTGTGGCACCATTTCATGTCCTCTCCCCCCCCCCACCCCCACCCGCTTCCACCAAACTAGGAAGTGCCATGTGGTGTGGGAAAGGCAAAATGGCCATCAGGCCCCTGAAGCTGTCTGAGGGAGCATGACCTGGTCCCCTGGCTTAAAAAGGTTGAGAACTGGAATAGAAGATGGAGAGGGGGAAGTGTATAATAGAGAGTCAGTAAGGGTAAATTTGCTGCTATGTGCAAAATTGGCAGTGTACTAAATAAAGTAATCTTGCTTCCTGCTTCTCAGACATTGGCATGCATTTCTCAGCTCTTATATCCAAAATTTCTGATAGCTATAGGAGTTGTGCAACCAAGACAAAGAATGTATAGTTCTAGAAAGTAAAGTGATAGCTGCTCTAAAATCACTGGAAATAAGTCACTAGGGATAGATCGGATGACAATAGAACTGTTTCAAGCCATAGACATTGAATCTGTCAAAATCCTAACAAGAATATGCCAGCAAATAGGGAAAAACAATGGCCCTCAGAGTGGCAAAATTCAATATACATTCCAGTCTTCAAGAAAGATGCTGAGGAGTGCAGTAACTATAGGACCACTGTTCTAATTTTAATGCAAGCAAAGTGATGCTAAAAGTGTGTAATGGGGCAGGGAGGGAGTGGAGTTTCAACTGAAAATATTTTCAAATATTTACTTAATATTGACACTTCTTTTCCAGTAGACATGATAGCCATATCACTTTCTGATACTGTATATTTGATGTGGAACATTTTGTGACAGTTTTAATAATTGAATAATAATGTAGTATTTTCTTCAGAATAAAACCAATACTTAATGCTTTATTTCTCTGTTCTGAGAAACCGATGGCAAGCCAACTACAGCAGCATTTTGCATTCAATCTCAGTTAAAAGCCAAAGCAGGATGTGGTTTGGCAATCCATGCTTAAGTCTGTCTTCCTTTTCCAAGGCACGGAAAATCAGATGTCTTTACTGAATTATTCTGACACTGATATAGAATAAATATTTACAATGTCCCCTCTCCTTTTTAAGGTGGAAGCTGAAAAAAATATATTTTGTTGCTCTGTTTTGATCAACTGGAAACAAAAAAAAGGAAAAGTAATATAATAGTGAGTCATCACAGCTAGGCAGACCAATTGGAAAGCGATTACATTCCTCTTCTTCCATATTTTTGGAATTTGTTTGTTTTGTCCATCATATTAAAGAGCTGAAGGAGCCATTCCTTACCCACTTGTTGACAGTTTAGTGTTTGGAATATTACGCTTTTGTAAGATTCAATCAGTGACTTAACATATAGTTCTTGATTACTAATACTTCTGGTTTGTCCTTTCTTTAAAATAAACCAAATATGAAAGTTGTGTAGAATAAAGATTTTGAATGACATTAGATGAATTCATTATTGCTTAATAAAATAAGTTGCAACTAGAGTTGCAACCCATTGAATCAGCAAGGATTTGGTGAATCAGCCCTTCTGTAAGTTCCATTTAACAAATAAACCTACTCTATTATAGTAAATGGCAGGTTTTCAGGCACTATGTATTATCTTGTATTTCCTGAAGAGTATACTTCCCCTTCATACAATATGGATTGAATATAGTTTTATCTTTGTGCCTGTAAATGATTTCTTATGTAACTTATACATGTATTTATAAAAATTGGAGATTGGCGAATTTCAGAAGATTTTCTTCATTGCCACCTCCCATGGTCTCCTAATTCTCTGAAAATTAGGGAGGCACAGGCAGTTGTACAGAGAAAGGGGATCAACAGAAATTTCATCCCTCATTCCTTCCATTCACCAAAACCTCTGCTGAGTCTACAGAACCTTGGTACTCCAGCTGTTCTTGAACTTCAATTCCCAGAAACCCTGATCAACAAGAGTGCTGACTTGGACTTCTGGGAATTGAAGTCCAAGAACACCTGGAGTGCCAAGATTCGCCACCACTGTACTAAGGTGACAAACATTTGATGTACACTTGTGATAGGGTGGCTGTGCACATACATGACAAGCTCCACAAACATAAGGAAGCCTTGTGGAGGGCTGGTCTTCACTCTCAAGCCAGTGGAGGAAGAGTGGATGTCTGATGAGGAACAGCTGGAGGAGGCTAGACCAGAAAGGATAAGAGGACAGGAATGGCAAACCCTCAGAGGGGTTGTCCATAGCCGGGAAAGAGGATGCATGAGAAGAGGCAGTGGAGAGCTTCTACATGACTGCAGAAAGATAGGAAGAAGCTACACAAAGCTACCTCCCTTCATTTAGATCAGAGTTTCTCAACCTTGGGCCCCCAGGTGTTCATAGAATCATAGAATAACTGAGTTAGAGGGGGGCCTTTTAGGCCATCAAATCCAACCCTGCTCAATGTAGGAAGCCCAGGTCAGCACACTAAATTGGGACTCACCTTCCCCACCTGCTTCCCAATAGCTGGACTCTGGGGGTGCCCCAGTGAAGGCATCTGGACCCTCAAATGAGCAGGCAGTGTTCAGAGGGCTAGTGAGGGGAACTCACTGCTCTGGGGATTCAGGGAAGGAAACAGTTGAGTGTGATGCTGCATGTTTAATAAACAGTTCTTTGAGCAAAAGAAAAATTGACAATATACAGTGGAACCTCGGTCAACAAACAGCTTGGTTAACATAAAAATCGCATAACAAAAAGAAAACCATAAAAAATAGTGGCTCGGTTTACGGAATTGTTTTCAGAACGGATTAATTGGTTTTCATGCATTCCTATAGAGAACCGCATTTTGGTTAAAGTATTTTTGGTTTTCATTGCATTCCTATGGGAAATTTGATTAAAGTAATTTTCGCTGTAGGAAACATCCTGGAGAATGCATTAATTACGTTAACCGAGGTTCCACTGTAGTATTACTTCTGAGGGACTCTGCAGCTATTGCCCCCCAAATAATCTATGCTTCTTTGGACTTCATTGAAACTTAGACATCCAATTACTTTTTTAAAAATCAACTATTACCATTTGAAAGTATTTTATATTGTAAAATATTTCCTAATCTCTATTTTGTTAAATTTGGTAGGTTTTTTAAATTAACCTAGTGTAGCAGTCATATTTTAGATCCATTTTGCAGCTGGTTTCTACGTTGTCTTAGATCACTTTTGAAAGCACAGCAAGGGGAACATTGAGATTAATTACCAACTCAGGGGGCCTGGCAGCTTTTTGGCATATTTCAGAGTTGAGCATAGTACTGGAAAGAACCCAACAATATTTCCCAAGACGGATTAGCAAATATTTATTAGTAAATCTTAGGAGAAATGGAACGTTCTTTTAGGTTAATCGTTTATGCTATTAAGAATTTGGTAACTCAAAATCTAGCCAGAATTTAATAGGGCCAAGAAAAAACAATACTGTGCTTTTATTTGAAGCATTCTTGTGCTGCTGTCCTGGGCATTATTACTCATTTTTCTTCCTCACTGTTTTCAGTGTGACTATGCTATGATCATAGCTTCAGAGTATTTCCTTATTTTAAGTGTTTCCTTATTTTAATCTTTATGGTTCTGATTTCAGTTTTTTTAAATGCATTTATAATAATTTCCAAAAGCAATATAGCAGGTTTATATGTTTGTTCCATTTTCTTATACTACATTTAAAGAAGTAGAATGAGTTGCTTTGTTGGGTTTTGGACCATTAGATGAAGATTAATATGTACCATTTTTCAGTGTACCAAAACCATATTGAAAACATCCATGGTCCAATTTGACTGCCTTTCTAGATCATAACCTTGTGTCTTAAATCTCTCTCTTTTAAATAAATGCATTGTTTTGCAAAATGAAATGCAATATTCTAAGTTGAATTTTTTTTGTTGGCTAATTGCAGGACAACTAATAACTACCTATATAGCAATAGCAATTAAACTTATATACCACCCCATAGCGCACAGTGTCCTCTCTGGGTGGTTCACAAGTTAATTAGCATTTTGCCCCCAACATGATGGGCACTCATTTTACCAACCTTGGAAGGCTGAGAAACCTTTGATCCTGTCAGGATCAAACTCATAATGTTTTGGCTGCAGTACATCAGTATAACCCCTGTGCCAACAGGGCACTTCATTGTATAGGGTTTTTAGGCCCTCACTAGAAGTTTATTGTGTTTTCATCTTGAACTGCCCTAAACTGTGAGTGTTCAGTACTTTAGTGTGCTATTGCCTTGATCCTTTAAACAACTTGGACCCAATTTCCACATATCAATATCATGGTGGTGTCAGACATTCACTAAGTTTGGTTTTGTTTAGGGATTTGTGCTACACACAATTCCTGTAAGAGTCACATGTTGTTGTGAGGATGAACATACCCACAGTAGTATGAAGAACTATGTGAGCTTTCAAATCAATTTTCAAAAATAAGCCCTAAACAAATTCCAACAGTTCCTTCATTTTAAGTGGTTTTATCCTCTTCTGTTCAGTTATATTTTTTACTTACAACTGACTAATCACTCATTAATCTAATTAATCATGAAACAATTTACAGTAGTGCTTACAATGAGAGGTTTGTACAATGCTGCAGCATAAAATATTGTTAGGATTCATTATTAATCTTAATAGTGTCAATCCCAGGGTATAGTCTTAAGGTCAATGCACTGAAAATGAATATATTTGCAAGCCTAAATGGAAGATCTCCTTGAAGCCCTATGAATACCAGTTTCATAGAGGAAAGCTGGCATACAGCTTGTAGTCTGTTTGAATGTTACTTTACTACCTGTCATCAGCTTCAAAGCACTTGGCAAACAAGTTAGAATAACTAGTGATTATACATTGGATCTCCTGTTTCAGAATTTTTCCTGTAGTGGAAAAAACAATTAATCCTTGGGTTCACTTCTAGAGATGATTCCATATGAAGGATGAACAGCTAAATAGACACTTTGTTGCATGTTAATAATTTGTGTTATATTTATATATGACATGTTTTCACTGGTTGCCGCCGCCAACAACAACAACTCTTGTTTTTATGCTCTGTAACTGAAATTGACTTATAATAGCTCTTAATAGGGCTTTCAAAGTGAGTTAAACATTTGAGATGTGGTTTTACCAGTTCCATTACCCTAATATATTTCTATGGCTGAGTAGGGATTCAAACCCAGGCTTCCTAGTCCATTATTCTGTCCACTACACCACATTGGGTTTCATACCGATTGTAGCTGTAACGGACCCGTTACTCATGAGTAGTGAGTCTACACTTAGGTGGGACTACACCTGAATCCAGGATTTAAGTTTCATTTCTCCCAAACCACAAGGTGAGCATGTTTTGACTATCAATCCTTCTCTAGAATGCACCATAGCTCCCCCCACACTTGGAAATCTCTCCATTACAGACTCACATTGCACCTTCAGGCCCCATTCTAACCATCACAGTAGCTAATCATATATTTTGAATGTAGCTAATAAAATGATAAGAACCTCTTCGAAGATTGTGGCGTTTCTGAATCGCAATTAGGTGTACCTTAGTAATGGCAACCTTGTGTTGCCGGCTAATCTTTCTCACAATAGGTCAGGCGAAAGGAACTGCAGAATGAACTCACCAAAAGGTGACTTTATTTTGGCAGTTTCACGTCTGGCCTAGATATGGAAGAAGAAGAATGCAAACTGCCCTCTTTGCTCTCGGTCCCTCATCAGTAGAAAGGAAAATGTTATCAACACTAAAAGCTTATGAAGACAAGAAGAAAGAACTGAAAGGCATCTGGTGTATTTAAAAGTGAAACAGACATTTTGGAAGTTTCACGTCTGACCTAGACATGGAAGAAGAGGGGGGGGGGGGAGTACTGATCACTGTAGTAATTATATTTTAACAAAAATATCTTTTTTCATTAACAGGCACGGAAGCTAGATGTGTATTTTGAATATGAAGAAAAAATTATGAGCAAGTCCACATTGGATAAATCACTTTTGGACATGATCTCTGATCCTGATGGTAAGCAAAGAAATCGGGGTTCTCTTCAAGATCCTTCCTGCTCTTAAACAGTTTACTTATGCTTGTTGTAATGCATAATAGTTCGATAAAGGCCTAGTTCAGTATCATTATGAAGAGCACATATAATCATTAACAGTAGACTCTTACATGGCATCGTCTATGCTTGACTCAAGAGGATGAATTTGGACAGCCTTTCTTTGAGTCCTGCCAACCTCACAGGAACACCTACCTGCTGAGGACATGGAGAAGGGCCTTTTCAGTACCTGCTCTCAGGCTGTGGACACTTTTCAGCAGAAGGCTAGTCTAGCCTCTCCCTGCTGACCTATCTGTCAGCAGGCAAAGAACTTTTCCTTCAGGTGGGCTTTTAGTAAGAATGGTTTTTTTAAATAAGGGATGTTACACCTTACCTCTTTTAATCGTCTTTTAAATTGTTTTAAACTGTTTTCATTCAATAGTTTTGATATGTAATCATATCAAAAATTTAATATGTTTTTATTATTGTAAATTATTGCATTTTGTTTAACATTTGTCAAGTATTTTGTCAGCTACTTGGAAGAAAGATGGGGTACAAGTAGATGGAAGTAAGACAGTGGCAGGGGTTAAGAAGCATATTCTGAACTAGAAAACACCAGATACATTCCTGTAAAATAGTGTATGCTGCTTTTGCCAGTGGTGGAAATTGAGCTCTCATTACTGTCTTAACCCAAGCTTGGATCAATTTAGAGCAATGTTTCCCAACCTCTAGTCTGTGGACTTCAATTCCCAGAAGCCTAAGTCAGTTCACCTAAGCACTGATCAGTCAATGTACTGACGTAGGCTTATGGGAATTGAAGTCTCCCTGTGGCATGGGCCCCACATTGGGAAACACTGATTTAGAATCTTAACAGACAAAATTCATCAGTAGCCAGGCAAATATCAGCCCACTCAAGAGAAATAGAAATTTTACTAAAGATCTAATTTAATTACAGCGGTACCTCAGTTTACGAAGACCTCGGTTAACATAAGGTTCAGTTTATGAATGAAAATCCATTGAAAATAATGCCTCAATTTACGAATTTAATTACAAAAAATTCATAAACGTGGTTTCCCAAAGGAATGCATTGAAAACCAATTAATTTGTTCTGGAGTTCAGAAAAAAAGGTTTTCAATGCATTCCTATGGGAAACCGTGTTTTGGTTTACAAATTTTTCCTAATATGAAACATCCCGGAGAATGTATTAAATTCATAAACTGAGGTACCACTATATTTGTCTATTTATTTAAAATATTTATCTCCTGTCCTTTTCAAGAGGACCAAGGCAGCTTACAGTATTAAAGCAAACAATACAAAAACTAGAAAGAAGGACAGGAAACTTCTCTTCAACAGCCAGTTAATGAGAAAAGGCCAGCCTGAAGGAGTATACTCTTTGCTTGCCTGCAGAAGGACAGTGAAGAGAGGACTAGCCTAACCTCCCACAGAGGAGAGTTCCATAAGTTGAGAACAGCAGCAAAGAAGGTTCACTCTCCTGCTTCCACCAAATACACCAGTGAAGGTGGCTGGACTGAGAATAAGGACTCTTCTGATGATATTAAAAGCTGGGCAGACTCATGAAGGGAGATGCAGCCTTCCAAGTAGGTTGGAATCAAGTGGTTTTAGTGCTTTATAAGACAGCACTTTGAATTTGCCTGGAAACAGACTTGTAACCAGCAAAGCTGTTATAATGGCGAATGCTAAAGAATTCAGTAAATGAATCAAAGCAGTCAAATGCTCACAACACTGTTTGCCTACAGTATGAAGCCCAGAGAATAACGTTCACATATATTCTTCTCTTAATCTGTGTACCATCAGTTTCTTGTTCAGTATTATGAGTTTGATTGTGCTCCTACATTGTGTGCCAACCTTAGATGGTCAACTACATCAGGAAGAAGCATTTATTTTGTAGATGTTCTGTTTGTTGTCTTCGTCAACTGCAACTCGTATCCAAGAATGCATTCCCCCCCCCCCCCCGAAGCAGGAAAAATGTCATTGGTGTGAATTTGTTAAAGGTGGTTCCCAGCTTGCCATGAAGTGACCCACACACTATGATCTTGGAGCTATCTCCTGCAGCACACATGAAATGAGACATGCAGGATTTAACACCGGGACTGCAATGGACTGCCGCAGCCTTGAGGATATTATCAAGGCGCGCCTTCACAGCCAGTCCATTTGGCATGGCCTCTTCCACCTCCATGACCATTGGGAATCAGAGTTCCGCCTCCACTCATTTTGCCGTTGGGCCCAATATGATGGTTTCCAGTGGCATTTCCTCCACTGAGAGGGACCATCTCCCCACCTAAAGGGGCTCATCTACCCGTAGCCGTTGGCCCCTTTAAGGAGTCAGGTTAGTTAACCAGCACCTGACACTTCGCGTTGAGTTGCTAGCTGGACTACTCCATTACCGTAGCCAGACAACATTGTTGTGACATTTGAGGAAATAGTCATGCCACATATCATCAGTCCACTGATGAGATTAATTTTCCATTGTAAATTAATGAAAATATTTCCACAGTAGTTCTTCCCCACCGTATATTGGTATTGCAGCTCTAGAAGGAAGCATGTTTAAGATAGAAGCTGCTCTTAAAAAGTACCGTATTTTTTGGACCATAAGACGCACTTTTTCTCCCCCAAAAGTGGGGAGAAAATGAGGGTGCATCTTATAGTCCAAATGCTGGTCTTCGGCCAGCTGTGGCTGTTGTAAAAGGATATTTTACAAGAGCTGCAGCTAGCCAAAGACTACTACTGCCGCCTCTCAGCTGTTGGGGTAGGGGGGAAAAACATGAAAAACAAGTGGCCACTAGAGGGCAAAAATCGCAATTTCCCATTTAAATGCATTGGAAATAAATTTCTTGTATTCAAAAAATTTTTGTTTGTATGTTCCCAATGCATTTAAGTGGGATACCAAACCTGTGCTTCAAAAGAAAGGGTTTCACTTACCTTGATGCCTTTGTGTCTACTCCACGCGGACAAAATGGAGGGGGGGAAACATGCTTCCTGGTTGAAAGAAGAGCAAGAGGCTAGGCTAGAGTATCAGTTCCTTCCTCAGTGCAATTGGCCTGGCCTGCCCATTTCCCCTGCAGCACCATCACTGGTTGCTGGTGCAAAATACAGTATTAATTGTTTTTGTTTTCCTGCTCTGAAAACTGGGTGCGTCTTATGGTCAGGTGCATCTTATGGTCCAAAAAATACGGTAGTAACCTGTGCTTGCTGTTTGGTACAGATAATATTTCTTATGTAAAATCTCATGTATCATTGGTTATGTTACATTTTCTCATATGCTTTATAAGTATATCATATAGTATTTTATTATATAATATTGTAGGTAAGAAAAACCATCGTTTTTTAAAAACTTTTTTTGTGCAGCGGGAACTGCAGAAGACAAGATGCGACTGTTTCTTATCTATTACATAAGTTCTGTACAGTTACCATCAGAGGTATGTTTTTAAGTGAACCAGACATTTGTCATAATTTTATACGTGATTTACAGTTTTTCTGAAAAACCGGTTAATGCCTGTAGTAAGTATGTTTAGTTGGAATAATCTCCTGTTCAAATTTGCTAGGTGATATTCCAAGCAGGTGGAGCTAAAACACACACACTGATAGTGGCTTCTTTAGATACAGTATTGCAAACAGAATTTGTAAAGAAGGTAGCGGAAGTTTTCATACTATAAAATATTTGAAAAACCTTTTAGGTTTTGTTTCTTTCTGTCTTTTCTGCTATGAAAACTGGAGCTAAAAGATGAATATATATAATGTTAACCAGTTCTATAACACATAATTGTGTTATTTCTAGATAAGAAAATATATTTGGCAGTGGCAAGATGTTAGTATGACTGCATGGCCAAATCCTATTGGTTATGTATGCTATTGTGTAAAAGAATTGGTGTAAAATCATGGTGGTTTTGCCCAAGGAGATATGCATTAATTTTAATTTAATTTAATTTAATTTTCGCACCTGTATGCCGCCCAATCAGGGAACCTGACTCAGGGCGGCTCACATGGTAAATAAACAATATACACAATATGCAATACACAATATACACAGTAATACAATATACAAAATTCAATCTACCAAAACAACATATAATAATATACCACAACACAATCCTATAACAATCACAAAATATCAGATAAACATGAAAAGCACAATAAATCCCAATAAATAAATACAAGCAATAGAACAACAAATAAATCAGGTAAACCACATTGTCCTCTGTCGGCACTGCAGCCAGACAATAGTGAAGCCCAGGGGTCAGAGCCCGGAGCTCAATGTCTTCAAGACGGAGTCCAGGTTCAACGTCCCCCAATGGAGTCCAGGCTCACCGTCTTCAACAGAGCGCAGTTTACCTACTCCGCGACCCCAGGAAAGAGGGTCAAGAGCAGCGGCTGGAGGAGGAGGAGGAGGAGATGCAGCGCCAGGTTCTATAAAGAATTAACATTCTTTAAATAGTAAACCCTTATATTAATGGGAGTTGTTTTTTGAAATGTGTAATACTATTGGCTGAAAACTTGTTTCTTAGCTTGGTAAACCACAGTAGAGTAGTCTGTTTGAATCGGTGGGGATTTGGTATTTCAATTCCTCTGTAGATTCCATTGATTCAAATGGTTCGACTTCAACTTTCTTCACTATAGCCTTTCACAAGTAGAGTAGCCCAATTTCACTCCATTGAATTTACAGAGGAGCTGACTTACCTATTTTCCCACTAATTCAAAGGGCCTATTCTAGTGCCTTTACAAGTTTTTGGAAAAATAACTATTACTGTAATAGTTATTTTTTTCAAAAACTTGTAAAGGCTGTTTCTGTTTTCTAGTGAAGTATATATTAGCCCATGCTTTAAAATTCTCAGGCACACATTTCTCCAAAGACATAGGAAAGAATGCTCTTCATTGTTTCAATAAAAGCTTAGTTGACTTAATCTGGTGTAGTAAACAAAGGTTGTTATGATATTTTTGTGCTGTTGATTCATTTCATTTATTAGATTTATATCCCGCCCTACTCAACAAAAATGTGACTCAGGGCAGCTTACAATAGAGAATATACAAAAACAAAGATACAATTAACAAAAATACAATAGGGTACAGTAACATATCAAAAATACAGTAACATTTCAGTAACACAATAACATCCCAGTAATACAGTAACATCTCAATAATGAAATAGCATCTCACATATCGCACTCTGGCTCCAGACAAATACAGTCCTACTGCCTCTTCGGCCTTTTAAGTACTGGCCGTGGGCGGGGCCCGGGACGCCGGCAGTGATGGTGGGTCACGGCGTCCATCGCTGCGGGGCCTCTGCCTCGTCCGACGAGAAAACTGGAGGTGACAACGAGAGTCCTGCTGCCTCTACGACCTTTTAAGTTCTGGCCGCAGGCAGGGCCCGGGACGCCGGCAGTGGTGGTGGATCCCGGTGTCCATTGCTGTGTGGCCTCTCTGCCCCATCCACCGGAAAGTCTGGAGTCGGCGACGAGAAGTGGCCGGGGTCCTTTCGAGCCACGGGGACGTCCGTAGGTGCTCCCACTTTCCCGCTGACTGGCCGAGCTGGGGGGAAGGAACACGGAGCCTCAGGCAGTGATGATGGCAGCGCTTTCAAGCCGCGGAGCTGCCCGCAGATGCTCCCACTTTCCTGCTGACCAGCCAGGCCAGGGGGAAGGAGCACGGAGCCTCAGGGCGGTGGCGACGGCGCTTTCTTTTTTTTTTAATATTTTTTATTTTTTTTCCAAAGACATACAAAAAAAGAAAAGAAAACAATAACTAACAATACAGTACATAAACAAAACCATAATATCATCTTAACAAACATTACTAAATGTTAGCACATAACAATATCTAGACTCATTAATTACTATATAACCACCAAATATTAAAAGCCATTATTTCAAGATCCAAAATAATAAGAACTTTCTGCGCTATCACTAATCTTTGGATAAATAATAATCACCCTGTGAATATATACAATGCCCGAAGAGTTTATTTTCTGCTCAGCTCCAGAAACGTCTTTGAGATGGTACTGGTCCTGAACTATCATTTGCCATACAAGAATGATCCACAAATGGTTTCCATATATTCCAAAATCTATTCTCTTTTAAATTATCTCTTTTCACTTTAATCTCCCATGTCAATTTATCATTCAGTGCTAAACTCCACATTTCTTTATACCACTCTCCAATCTGTATATCTATATCATTTTTCCAATTTCTAGCTATACATTGTCTACCCGTTGTCAATACAATTTCCAATAATTCTTTTTCCTCCTTGTTTAAACCCAAACCTTCCACATTTGTTAAAAGAATGGTACTTGACACCAACTTAACACTTCTACCCATTATTTCACCAAACTCACATTCTATTTTTCCCCAAAAATCCCTTATTTTTTTACAACTCCACCACATATGTTCATATGTTCCATCAAATTCTCTACATCTCCAGCATAACTTATCTCTTTTATTGTCCATCTGGTAAAGTCTTAATGGCGTCAAGTACCATTGCCACAACATTTTAAAATTATGTTCTTTAATTCTTACAGACATTGTTCTCATAATCCTCTTTTTCCATTTATTTTTCCACTCAATCTCCCCAATTGTTATATTCAAATTTTGTTCCCACTTCCGTTTCAAATCGTCCTGTGGATCTGCACCTCTGTTCAATATGTTATAAAGCTTACTTACAAGACCTTTAATACTGCTTTCCCCTTTTCTAATCTTCCTTACCAACTCCTCAAATTCTGTATGTATTCTATCTAACCCTACTTCTTTTTTATATTTTTTGTTCCAGTTGTCCACCTTTAACTTCTGAAACCAATTCAAATTTAATATCTCAAATATTTTTTTCCGCTCAACATCAGAATCACAATTTTTTAACCAATCTTTCAATAAAAGCATCCCATTTTTATCCAATATTTCAATTTTTTCCTTGTCTAACTTTATTGGGAAACACATCATATCAGTCAATTCCAAAATTGGAGAGAGATTTGGGACCATGTCCTTTTTTACCTTCTTCCACACCTCCATGAGACCTCTCATCATAGTATTATTTGACCTTTTCACCTTATCATTTATTCCCAAAAAAATCATATTTCCAGTATTTCTATATTCCTTCATCTCCAATTGCTCCCAAATTGTCTTTTCTCTTGCCAAAATCTTCACAACATTCTTGACTTGAAAAGCTCGATAATATGCTAGCAAATTTGGCATACCCAAACCCCCTTTTTTTTTTTTTTGAGACAAGTACCATAGCTTCTTTGGGAGCCTAGATTTTTTACCTCCATTACAAAAACCATTAAACATCTTTTGAAACTCATTGATTTCTTTCTCTTTCAAGTGGATCGCTAATGTATCAAATAAAAAAATAATCTTTGGTAACAATATCATTTTACACATAGCAATCCTTCCGAACCATGACAAATTTAGCTTCTGAAGCTCTTGTATTTTGTTCTTAAATTCCACTTTCAAGCTGCCATAGTTCAATCGTTTAAGTTCTTCTAATTTGTTTGAAATTATTATCCCCAAATATTTCAGCTTATCTTTAATTTGTATATTAAGTGTCGACACTATCCTACCCATCTCACTTGGTTTCAAATTGCACAGCATCAGTTCTGATTTATCCCAATTTATCTTTAATCCAGTTATAGCTTGAAATACCTGTAAATGATCTTTAATCCTGTCCATTACCAACTCTGGGTGCTTCACCATAAGCAGTGTGTCGTCTGCATACATACTCAGTTTATTACCCATGATCCCTTCTATATTCAAATCCTCCCTTATACTTTTAGCTAAAATCTCCATTGCCATAATAAACAGGATAGGAGATAATGGACAGCCCTGCCTAGTACCAGCCTCTAGCTTTACCACATCCGTACGCTCCTCATTTACTCTAACCCAAGCATTTCCTTTTTGGTATAATAAATCTATAACCCTATTGAATTTAACCCCAAACCCATATTTTTTAACTATTTCCTTAATTGAAGACCACTGCAATGAATCAAATGCTTTAAAAATATCCAATGATAATAATCCCACCTTTTCCTTTGTTTGATTAACATTGTCTATTAAATCTAATACCCTTCTAGTCAGGTCCACCATGTGTCGTCCTTTTAAAAACCCAACTTGATCAACATTTATATATTCCCCCATGAAGCTATTTAAGCGGTTAGCCAATATTGCTGTGAAGATCTTCGCATCTTGATTTTTAAGTGAAATTGGTCTGTACGAGTCCACTCTTTCCAAATTCTTACCAGGCTTTGGCAGAAGAACGATTGTAGTGTTATACCATGAAGTTGGAATTGGTCCTCCATCTAGTATATAATTATATAACTTCACCAATTTCGGGACCACCTCCTCTTTAAATTCTTTATAAAACTCTGTCGATAATCCATCATCCCCCGGGCTTTCCCTATCTTCAGTCCGCTTATTACCTCCTTAACCTCTTTATCAGTGATCTTTTCCTCCATTTTCTCCCTATTGTTGTTGTTCAGTCGCACAGTCGGTTCCGACCCTTTGCGACCCTATGGACCATTGCTCTCCATGTGCCTCTGTCCTCCACCATCCCCCTCAGCCCTCCCAGCTCTGTGCCCATTGTGTCTACAATGCCATCTAGCCATCTCATCCTTGGCCTCCCCCTTCTTCTTTTGCCCTCCACCTTTCCCAACATCAATGCCTTCTCAAGTGAATCCTCCCTTCTCATTTGATGTCCAAAGTATTTCAGCTTCATCTTTACTATTTGACCTTCCAGTGAGCATTCAGGGTTAATTTCTTCTAAGATTGACCTATTTGTTCTCCTCGCTGTCCAGGGTACTCTCAAAACCCTCCTCCAACACCACATTTCAAAGGCATCTATTCTTCTGCGTTCAGCCTTCCTAATTGTCCAGCTCTCACATCCGTACATTACTACTGGGAAGACCATTGCTTTGACTATTCTAATTTTTGTTTTCAGTGTGATGTCTCTGCTTTTCACTATGTTCCCCAGGTTTCTCATTGCTTGTCTCCCAAGAATCAGTCGCCTTTTTATTTCATGGCTACAATCCCCATCTGCAGTGATCTTTGATCCCAAAAAAGTAAAATCTGTCACTGCTTCTACTTCTTCCCCATCTATCTTCCATGAACTGATTGGGCCTGTTTCTCCCTATGCTCTTGCTTTATTCCATTCCCTAATTGTCTCTCCAATATCTTTTTAAGATTCTCCAAATCTACTTCCTTTTTTGCATATAATACCTGGTAAAATTCCCTAACAATTTTACATTTATCTCTATTCTTATTACACCTTAAACCTTGGCTATCAACCAATACCCCAATTTCTCTTTTTTCCCTTTTAACCTTGGCTGCTCTTGCTAATAATTTTGAGTTCTTGTTACTAAATTCAAAATATTCTCTATTTAGATAAATCAAATCTCGTTTAACTTTATCGATATCCTTACCCATTACTTCTGCCTTAAGTCCTTGTAATTTCATTTAAAAAATTGTCTTTGTTTTTTGCATGCTCCTCCTGTAATTGTTTTATTTCTCTTTCTTTTTCTGTCTGTTCTACTTTATATTTTTTTATATTTGTAGCTTCCCAGTTTTATACTTTCCCCCCTAAAAACTGACTTCATGGTATCCCATACAACGTTAAAATTAACCTCATTGTTGTCATTCCACTGCCAACTTTCTTTCCAAATTTCCATAATTGCCTCTTTACTGTTCTGGTCTTTGAACAAATTAGGATCGTACCTTCAATTTCTTACTCTTCTAATATTTTTTTGTACTTTCAATTCCAAATATACTTTAGCATGGTCCGATTCCTTAATAATCCCAATTTCCGTACCTTCTATATCCCCAATTAAATTTTCCGAAAGTAAAACATAATCTATTCTTGAGTAGGTCCCATGGACGTGTGAAAAAAAGGAATATGCCCTTTCCGAGCCCTTAAACTCTCTCCACGAATCCTTCAAGCCCATAACATTCATCCAATTATCCAACACCTTCCCTTTCAAACCAATTCCACTTCTAGCTATGTTTGTACAATCTAATCCTGACCTTATCAAATTAAAATCACCAGCCACAATAGTTTTTGCAACATTTTCCGACTCCACTATTTTCCGAATTTTTTCAAGAAACTCTGCTTGGTGGTCGTTCGGAGCATAAATATTTACCAACATAATTTCCTCATCCTCTAATTTTCCTCTTAGCAACAGATATCTACCCTCTTGATCAGCAATCTTTTTTGTAATTTCAAATCCCAACTTTCTAGAAATCATGATTGCCACCCCTCTTGCTTTCGAAGTACCGAACGCCATCTCATAATGTTGCATCCATCCCAAATAAAGTTTATTCGTATCCTTTGACTTCTGATGTGTTTCCTGTAAAAACAATATATCTGGTCTATCTTTTTTCAGCGCCAATTCCAATCTCCGTCTCTTAAGAACAGAACCTGTACCTTTCACATTCCATGATATTATTTTAATACTTCCCATAACCAAATTTTTTTCCCAGCTTTAAACTCTCCATTGGGCGTGCCACCAACAACCCTACCACCATACCAACTACATAAAACACACACTTTCGCTCTCCCCACCTTCCTATAAAAAGCCACCTCTGTCAACCAAAGAGGGGAGAGGGGGGACATGCAAGATGCGCCCTACTGTCGGCGCTACGCGCTATTTGCCCATTCTACCTCTAGTAACTACTTAAAGTTACTGAAATCTAATGCTCATTGCTCCTTACCTATCTCCTCCTCCACCATGATCAAAGATGGCTCCTCCTCCTCCTCCTCTCCTCGCTGTGATGTTCCACCTGTAGCCCTAGTGGCTTCCTCCCTCTCATATTCCCTCCCCAAAGCTCCAGAATCCATCAATTCCTTCTTGAGATTTTTCCATTCTTCCGAGTCTACCTTTACCAATTCCAACAAACTCAAATATTCCAATGGATTAGTACCTTCATCGATAACTTGCATTCTTTTATCATAGAAAAAACGCAGTTGTTGCGGAAATCTCCAATTATACCTTATATTTTTACCCATCAATAGTTTAGTAACAGGCCTCATCTTATACCTCCATGTTCTTTATTTTAATGAAATATCATTATAAACTTCAACATCTGAACCATCAAATTTCAACGCATCAGAACCAACTCGTTTCAGATGGGCCATTACTTTTAATTTATCTGCCCAATTCGCAAATTTAACCAACACATTTCTTTGAACCACCCTCCCTCTTCTTGGACCCACCCGGAATACGCTTACAAGATCCTCTTGAACAAATTCTTTCCCCATATTCAGACCATTTAACCACTGAACCACCCTCTCTCTTAACAAATCCGGAGTGCGTTCCACCACCTGACGGATCACAATGTTCTGCTTTCTCATCATATCTTCCACAGCATCTATCCTTCTTGTTCCTCCAGTTTCAACTTATTCTCCCGCACCACCTGCTGAGTCCCTTTTACTTCCTTCTTTATGGCATTTACCTCGATTTGAACCACTTTCACATTTCCCTCAATTTTTTTCAAAGTGAAATCCACCTTTTTTGAAAAATCTGCAACTGATGACATCATCTTGTCTGGTTTTTCCATCATTTCATTTCTGTCTTTCACCCTTGAATCCTCATTTTTCTCCAATTTTTGAAACAACTTGCCAATTTCCACCATAATTTGAGTCTGATCATATAACACTGTGGGCGGGGATGAAGACTGAGAGGCTTCCTCCATTGGTGCTTTTTCTTTCTTCTTAGGCTTTACAACTGGTTCTTCTTCCTTTGCTTTCCCTCTTGTACCTTTATCCATAATAGTGTAATATGTAAGAAGCTCAATGCTGCAGTTCGTTGTAAAAGTTAGTCACTGAAATGAAGCTTATAACACTGTAGTCACTAGTTCCACAGCTCCAATAGGAAAATTTATATGCAAACAGAAGATCAAAAAGTTATTGTAATCCACTAAAATAAAACCGAAGGAAACAGCTCTCCCAACAGGCAGCTTAGGAGAAAAAAGAAGAGCAAATAAAAAATGTTGATCCACAGCAGGTCCGTTTCCCCAAAGCAAATAATCCAATCAGTCGTTTTCCAACTGCAGTAAAAGGGCTTCAAGGGAACAGTCAGCCCAAGCTTCTCCTTTAAAAAACCAAGCCGCCAAAGAAAAAAGAGGGGGGGGAGACCAGAGGGAGAAAAAGCCCAAAATCAAACCAGCGAGGAGAAGAGGTGAGGAGCAGTATATTCCACGATAAACAAGTATTTATAATCCACACGGTGAAGGAACCAAAAAGCCAAGCCACCTAGTCCTTCTCTTGAAGCAGACAATCAAAACGCCATTTTCCAGCGGCTGCCTTAACTTTTGGGTAAGAACCCCCCCTTCTCCAAGTTTCTCCAAGTGGTTTGAGCCGGGGAACTCCCAATCACCTTCCAATATTATAGCCCAGACAGGATAATTAATCCACTTTGTTGTCGTCAAAACGTGGCGCGATCTTCTGGTATGTAAAAAAAAACCATAGCCCAAACACGATCACTTTCGTTTTCCAGGACCGCCGCCATTAGCGAAACCACCACTTGCTTTCATCCACTTCCCGCTTCCATTTCAGAGTCCGAGCTCATTTAGCAGAAAACCCCAGCCAATTTTAGAATTTAAAGATCCATTCATGCACTTACATGCAAGCTGTTTTCGTGCCAAACAACTTCTTGCCAGTTCCAAAGCCTTCTCCGCTGTCTCGCTAGTCCCGTTCTCGGCTCCTCGGCAGAAAAGCCGCGACTGCCGTCACAGCTTCAACCGCCCAGAGAAGCCTCCCGAACTTCGACCATCCAGCCTCAGAAGATCACAAAATTTTCCAGAAAGACAGGCAAGGTTCTTATCTTTAGAATTTACCACTTTAAAACTTCCCCATTTCACTCCGGCATATTAGTTACCACTTTGTTAAGCGCGAGCGTCCGAACCTAGATGTTACTCGGCGGCCATCTTGGCCACGCCCCCCACGACGGCGCTTTCAAGCCGCAGGGATTCCCGTTTCCCCGCCGACCGGCCGGGCCGGGAGAAAGGAACACGATTCCAACATACAGTGACTTTTCTCGGGGTTTGTTGAGTATATAGAACTCAAAACTGGTGTATCATTTCATTCCTCTGAGGGTACTCTGGGATTGTAGAACTTGCCCAAAGTTACACAGACTGGCTTTTCTCCTGGGAGAAACCAAGCTCTCAACCTCTGGCTCTGTTTACTGAGCTATCTAACCACTATATTATACATATTAAACACATAGTATGTTTTTGGTGTTTTTAGGACATGTTAATCAATCAACATGTAGACAATTCTTTTCATCCATTTTTACAGGACAAAGATTACCACTTGTCTTCCCTACCCCAGAACCATGCTATTAGGTTTATATTGAGTAAATTAGTATCATTTTTACTGTTTCATTTGGGCTTTTAACGAATTTCAAATCTCTGGTTTGATTTTAGGCAGATTTGGAACAGTACAAGAAAGCACTGACAGATGCAGGATGTAATCTTAACCCCATAAACTACATTAAACAATGGAAGTAAGTTAATTTTGCTTTTATAAAGTAATGAAATACTGTATACTATGTAAGCTAACATCTGAATTTTGCTTGAAGGTGAGTTCCAGACCCAGCCTATCCTTCTGGATTGCTTTGATGTTGTATAAGAGTGTGACATCATTGACTAATGTGGGAAATCCTGCAGGATTGGGACAGTCCTCCTTCACAATATTTTCCATTGCTTATATAACACAAAAATCACTACAAATCAACCCAGACTTCCCCCTCTCCTTTTTCCCATACATTTTTCCTCCTTAGCTGGTCTTTTACTTTTCTAGAATTGAATACTTTTGCATTGTTTTAGATCAGAGGTTCACAACCTACAGACCATGGGCCAGACCCAGCCCGCAGCAGCAAATCATCTGGCCTACTGCGATGACCATGGAAGCGGACATGTTTACAGCAGCCATAAATGTGCCCACACCTGTGCAAACATGCCTGCCGTGGTTTATGGCAGGGGAAGCCACGTGTCCAGCCCACTCAGCTGTCTGAGGGGGCGTGGTCCAGCCCATGGCACAATAAGGTTGAGAACCCCTGGTCAGCTTGGGCTGACTGTTCTCTTCTCCCTGGCCCCTGGGACTGATTTTGTTTAAAACAGTTAACAAGCTGCAAACAAGGCTAACTTCCTCTGTTCTCTCTGATGACTCCTATGTGGTTAACTGAAAAAAATTAACTGGGGAAACCTGGCGTCCATAGTGCAACTTCTTGGCATATTCATTCGCATTTTTCTAGCTGCCCTCATAGACATCTGTTTTAAGCCTTGAATCTGAAGTAAAGGAAGGTAGGGTAGAGAAACATGGATTTCAAAGGATGTCCTACTTTTTTTGTTACTGAAGCTTCTTTTCCTAAGTATTTAATGTGTATGATAGGCAATACCATGAAGGCTAGAAATTAATTTATGGATAAAGATTTGTTTCAGTGTTTGAATCATAGTTGCCATTCAGCAGCCTTATCATATCTCTACAAACGCCCAGGTTTGGGGATTTTGTGTTGATAATAGTTCGATATAAAACTTTTGAACCAAGCTAGTTAAGTGGGGTGGGGGGGGGGTTGTCTTTTAAAAGTTTAGAGTTAATTTAGACTGAGGTTATAGTAACGAAGTTAGTATAATAAAAGTTCACAGAGCATGAGTCTCAATTTTCTATATGAAAACTTTCCCCCCTATAAAATCATTTCTTTCTCTCCCTCTTGGCTCTTTTTATGTGGATCACATGTTGCAGTTTTGCTTTCTGAGTGTAGCATGCAGGAATTCAGGACTAAAGTATCCTTAAAACAGTTTACTTTGGTAGATTGTAATACTGAAGTGTTGTTGTTTTCTAGTAAGGAGACATTTATAGTACCTCTGTCTGCATTGTAATTGTTGATAATATTGCCTTTGATTGAAATTCAGACATTTCTATCCTCAAATGATTAAACAGGCTGTGTTTTGAATTGGAATGCTTTCATTCATGTAAACAAATAATTTGATAGTGTATTCATGAATGAAAAGCTGGCTTGAGACTCAATATCAAGAAAATATCAAGAAAACCAAGATAATGGCAACAGGCCCGATCAGTTCCTGGAAAATAGACGGGGAAGAAGTAGAAGCAGTGACAGATTTCACTTTCTTAGGATCTAAGATCACTGCAGATGGAGATTGCAGCCATGAAATAAAGAGGCGGCTGATTCTAGGGAGACAAGCCATGAGAAACCTGGGGAACATAGTGAAAAGCAGAGACATCACCTTGAAAACAAAAATTAGAATAGTCAAAGCAATGGTATTCCCAGTGGTAATGTACGGATGTGAGAGCTGGACAATTAGGAAAGCTGAACGCAGAAGAATAGATGCCTTTGAAATGTGGTGTTGGAGGAGAGTTTTGAGGGTACCTTGGACAGCGAGGAGAACAAATAGGTCAATCTTAGAAGAAATCAACACTGACTGCTCATTGGAAGGTCAAATAGTAAAGATGAGGCTAAAGTACTTTGGGCATCAAATGAGAAGGGAGGATTCACTTGAGAAGGCCGTGATGTTGGGAAAGGTGGAGGGCAAAAGAAGAAGGGGGAGGCCAAGGATGAGATGGATAGATGGTATTGTAGACACAATGGGCACAAAACTGGGAGGACTGAGGGGGATGGTGGAGGACAGAGGCGCCTGGAGAACGATGGTCCATAGGGTCGCAAAGGGTCGGAATCGACTGTGCGACTGAACAACAACAACAACATTCATGAATGAATTAAGTATAGTGGTACCTCATACAATGATTTTAATCCGTTCCACGGGGCTTGTTGTTGTATGAAATAATTGCTATACGATGCATGCATCTTATAGTGATTTTCCCTATGGGATGCATTGTACAATGATTTATTTATTTTTTGCTAAGTGGTTTTTTCCATTGAAAAATTGTTGTACAATTTTTTCCATAGGGAAAATTGTTATGCAGGATGCGATTTTTTTCAAAACCTAATTGTTATGCGATTTTGTTGCTATATGGGGTGATTGTTGTATAAGGTTCCACTGTATATAGTTATTAACTTTTGAAGTTATTAACTTGCAGAGCTTTTGCAAAGATGGCTTCAGCTCCAGCTACCTATGGAAACAGTGCAACCAAGTCATTGGGGTGAGTTTCAAAGTACATTGTGCTACTACTTATATTTGCATCCTATTCTGTTCTGTGTTTTTGTCCCAAATGACCCAAAAAGTGGCACAAATATCTATATGTATACAAATCCGCACCCCTGGACCGATCGCGCTGAACATTGGCACATACGTACCTGGGGGGGGGGGGTCACGAGCCCCATGGTGGGGTGTATGCCCCCAAATTTATCTGCAAAGGGAAGTATACTCAACAGAAGGGTGAGGGTGTGTGTCCCAGTGATGTCATAGTGATGCTAATGTTATAGCCCCAGGTAGGTCACCTGATTGTGACATCATGATGTAATTGAACTGGCTAATGTCACAGTCACAGGTAGGGACGCAAAGGGGACACATGTATGGGAAGGATAAGGGCGGACCATCGACGGAGAAGCGGGATGGGTGAGAGAAGAGAGAAACAGAGGAAGGGATGTCACAGTCACAGGTAGGGATGGGTGAGGGAGGCAGAGCGGGGACAGGTGAGGGAAGAGAGTGATGGAGGAAGGGAGGCAGGGGTGACCCACACAACACTATGAGGTTTCCATGGGAAAGGCTTGCCTACGGTAAAAACTGGCAAGACTGGGTAATCGGCTAGTATAAAATAAAATAATCTTTTAGCATGTTTGTCAAAAAGAAGAGTTGATAATTTTGTAAAGTTCTTTATATTTGAATGTCTTTTTAGTACAGTTAAACATAGTTCTTTTGAAACATATGAAAACAAAAAAAAAGCATGATATACACTTTGTTTCAGTCTTTTCTCACGTGTCATGAACACAGGATCCCAGTTTGTGATGGAAGGAGTCAAGAACTTGGTATTAAAGCAACAGGTATATTAAATATTAAGTGTGCCTCTATTCCTGCTTTTAAAATCAATGACATTTGATAATATATCTAAAGGTAAAGATAATACTGTATATCTATGTAAGCTTAAATTCCTTCTTCTTTGGGTGCCATATCCGATATTGGCTAGCCTCATGGTGATCAGCCATGAGGATTGTCCTGGGAACATAATGCAGTTGCCTGCCATTTGCTTTCCACATCGCAGCATGTCCCCCGTATCACTGATCCACTTCCATGAGTCACTTTCTGGTCCTGAGCCGTTTTGGCAAACAAAGTCCTCATCAGTCCCAGGCCAGTATTGATGAAGCTGCTGCCCTCCATCAAGATGGATTCAAATGGAATTTAATACACTTGGGGACCATCACCCTTCCCTGTGGACTTTGCCACCTAAGGCTGTTAGTGGCTGTTGGTCCTCAGGGTTGTCATAACAGGATAACCTGGCCAGACATTCCTTAAATTCCTAAGATTAGAATTTTCTTTTTTAGTAAAAAGAATAATTATGTAAAAAGTCCTCTTATAATGTCTATAACTCTTTCTGTTCTATGATTCATAGGACCAAAACTTTCTGCAACTTATATAAATTAAACTTTCTTCTATAGAATCTTCCAGTCACTCGTATTTTAGACAGCCTTTTGGAGATGAAGTCAAATCCTGTAAGTACAGCTCACAAACAAATCCATCAGATATAATTCTTTTAGAAATTGTTACAGACTATCCCTTTAAATACTGCCCTGTGAATGAAGTAGGAATTAACTATGGGCATTTCATTTCATATAAATATATTTAATATTTATATATTATATATATATATAATAATTTAATAACCGACAGGAGCTGGGCAGCATCCGGTTCGGGAAAGTGTGTATTTGAGTAGTGAGGAGGATGCAAAAATTACTGAGCAGAGCGAGGAGCTAGTCACTAGCATTCTAGCAGAAGTATGCAAGAGGCAGTCTAACAATGCAACTGGACACAAAAGACTATGTCAGAAAAGCATATATAAATGCTTGTATACAAATGCCAGAAGCCTCCGGAACAAAATAGGGGAGCTGGAATACTTAGCAATAGATAAGAATATTGATATTATTGGTATCACTGAAACCTGGTGGATGGATGATAACCAATGGGATACAGTTATCCCAGGCTACAAACTGTACAGGAAGGATAGGAAGGGGCAAATGGGAGGTGGTGTGGCCTTGTATGTCAAAGAAGTGATAAAATCGTATGAATTGGAATATCTAGGTGATTTGGAGTCACCATTAGAAGCTCTGTGGGTAAGAGTACCAGGCCACAAGGATGGTCTAACAGTAGGCATATACTATCGGCCTCCGACCCAAACTCTTGAGGGAGACTGGCAGTTGGAGAATGTTGTAAAGGAGGCATCCAAGAAGGGAAACCTGGTTATAATGGGGGACTTCAATTACCCTCACATAGACTGGGTGAACTGTTGTTCAGCACATGATAAAGAGATAAAGTTCCTAGATATGCTAAATGATTGTTCCCTGGGACAGATGGTTGAAGACCCAACTAGAGGTACAAGAATCCTTGACTTGATCCTGAGTAATACTCAGGATCTGGTGCAAGATGTTAATGTGACTGATCCAATAGGGAACAGTGACCACAACTCAATTATGTTTAACTTGATCATAGACCACAAGTCACTGATAAAATCTAACACAGAGACCTTAAATTTTCAAAAAGGAAATTTCCCAAAGTTGAGGAAACTAGTAAAAAAGAAGCTGAAAGGGAAAATTGAGAGAGTCCAAACACTCCAAGAGGCATGGAGGCTGTTTACAAAAACAATAACAAAGGCTCAATTGGAATGCATACCCAAAAGGAAAAAGGGCACTGCCAGGTCCAAGAGGACTCCGATGTGGCTTACAGGAGCTGTTCGGGAAGTGATCAAGAGCAAGAAAAGCTCATTTAGAAGATGGAAGGCTTGTCCGAATGAGGACAGCAGGCAGAAACATAAATTCTGGCAGAACAAATGCAAGGCAACAATCAGGAAAGGAAAGCAAGACTTTGAGGAGCGTATAGCTAAAAATACTCAGAGAAATAACAAAGACTTCTTTAAGTACATTAGAAGTAAGAACCCAACTAGGAAGGCCATTGGACCATTAGATGACAATGGAAGGCAAGGGGTTATTAAAGAGGAAACAGAGATTGCAGAGAGACTCAATGAATTCTTTGCTTCAGTATTCACTGAAGAAGACAGAGGCCACATGCCCAAAACAGAGCCTATCTTCGTAGGGAGGGAAACCAAAGAATTAAGCCAGATAGAAATAACCAGGGAGGAGGTCCTTGCATGTCTTGTTAAACTAAACACTAACAAATCACCAGGACCAGATGGCATCCATCCACGAGTTCTCAGGGAACTTAAAGTTAAAATTGCTGATCTCCTAGCCAAAATATATAATCTTTCCCTCAAATCAGGCTTTGTGCCTGATGACTGAAAGGTAGCGAATGTAACACCAATTTTCAAAAAAGGATCCAGGGGTGATCCAGGAAATTACCGACCTGTCAGTTTGACATGTGTCCCAGGTAAAGTGATGGAAACCATCCTAAAAGATAGAATTAATAGGCACATAGAAGAGAAGGCGCTGCTAAAGGAGAGCCAACATGGCTTTTGCAAGGGCAAATCATGCCTCACTAATCTGTTGGAATTTTTTGAGAGTGTCAACAAGCATGTGGATAAGGGGGATCCAGTTGACATTGTTTATCTGGACTTTCAGAAGGCTTTTGACAAGGTCCCACACCAAAGGCTCTTGAATAAACTTACCAGTCATGGAATAAAGGGACAGGTCTTGTCCTGGATCAGCAACTGGCTAAGGGACAGGAAACAGAGGGTAGCACTAAATGGACACTTCTCCAAGTGGAGGGAAGTCAAGAGTGGGGTCCCCCAAGGTTCAGTACTGGGACCCCTGCTTTTCAACCTCTTCATAAATGATCTAGAGGTAGGAGTAAAAAGCAAGGTAGCCAAATTTGCTGACAACACTAAATTATACAGGGTAGTGAAAACTGTGAGAGATTGTGAGGAGCTCCAGAGGGATCTCTCGACACTGGGGGAGTGGGCAAAACAGTGGCAAATGAGTTTTAACATTAGTAAGTGCAGAGTGATGCATGTTGGGGCAAAGAACCCCAATTACATTTATAAACTGATGGGGTCTGAACTCTCTGCGACAAACCAGGAAAGGGACCTTGGTGTCCTGGTGGACAACTCAATGAAGGTGTCAACCCAGTGTGCCTCAGCAGTGAAAAAAGCAAACTCAATGCTAGGGATCATTAGGAAGGGTATAGAAAATAAGTCAGCAAGTGTCATTTTGCCTCTTTATAAATCTATGTTGAGGCCCCATCTGGAATACTTTGTACAGTTCTGGTCGCCATACCTCCAGAAGGATATTATGGAGCTGGAAAAAGTGCAGAGGAGGGCAACCAGAATGATTAGGGGACTGGAACACCTTCCTTACCATCTGAGGCTGCAACGGTTGGGCCTCTTCACTCTTGAACGACGACGTCTAAGAGGTGACCTGATTGAAGTTTATAAAATCATGCACGGTGTGGACAAAGTAGATAAGGAAAAACTGTTTTCCCTATCGCATAACACTAGAACTAGGGGACACTCCATGAAACTTTTGGGTACTAGTTCTCAAACAAATAAGAGAAAGTACTTTTTCACCCAGAGGATTACTGGTCTATGGAACTCCCTGCCAGAAGAAGTGGTGACAGCTGTCAGTCTTGACAGCTTTAAGAAAGGATTAGACAAGTTCATGGAGGACAAGAGTATCAATGGCTATAATTATGGATACTTAAGGACAACCTCCGGGTTGGAGAGATAGGCAGGATATCTCTCAACATCATTTCCAGGGAATCCTAAGCAGGTGAAGGCATCTGCTTGGGAATACCCTGAAGGAAATGGTGAGCCACTGTGTGAGACAGAATGCTGGACTGGATGGGCTGTGGCCTGTTCCAGCAAGGCTGTTCTTATGTTCTTATGTTCTTATGTAATATATTTAATATTAGGAGTCTATCCAGACTCCTAAGCCAGAATAATTTCACCACTATTCATTTATTTGTGCAGATATACTATAAGGGTGTTGACGCTCAAGCATCAAAAAGTCATATCCTTTTGGGCTACAAATCTAGAAATGGCCAAAATGCTGACTCAGATATTGTGATCCATAAAAATAACTTCTAGACTCTGGATAATAACAAAGGAAAAACTATGAAAATATGTTTGTATCATGGATCTGTAGCCACCATTCATGTGCAAATACATAATTAGAAAATGCTTCTACAGAAACAGTGCTTATATTTTGATGTTCTGTAGGATAAATTTTGAAGGAATTTTAATACAATGGTAAGCACAAAAACAGTTTATTTTCTTTTATGAAAACTGATGTGTCATTCAGTTAATTCAGACTTTCATTAACATTTTTGGGGAACCACAGATCAGTATGGTGAAAGTAAACTAATTGGGAAAATATAGCCAAGTAGGAATCACTGCTGTTTTTCTTCCTTTCTTGCTCTGTTTCTTTGATTAAACTTATCTGCAAATGGATTATATTTGCCAGTGTAAATAGTGAGTCTCTGAGAAAGAAAAAATGTTTTATATCGTAATTTCAACCATGTTTTTTTAAAATGAGCCTTAATTCCTCACATTTTGTGAACAGTCTTTATTTTGTTTCAATGTTACTCATAAATCATAATATGAAGTAGGAGACTGTATTTAATGCTGAATAACTACATTGAGTGATATATCGTTTTAGTATTCATTGCTGTTACATTTTTTAAAAAAGAAAATGGAAACTCTGAATGACTCTTTGCAAAAATTAATCTTGAATAGGGAATGGAGGGCTGGTGTGTGGTTTCAAAACCATTGACATCTTCCATGATTTTTCCATATTGCTTTGCAGCTAGAACATATTATACAAGTAGTATATTTTGGAAAGTTTGATAGATATGTATTTCATATGAATGAACCAACTCATCTGCAGAGGTAACTAAGTTAGATGCTTTAATTTATTTTTTTATACTGGAAAGATCTCTTTTAATAAAATGTACACATTTTGAACAATCCTGATGGAAAAGTCTAACTGGTTAGGTTAATATACCAGTTTCTTGATCTGCATTGTGCAGTAGAGGTTCATAGAATAAACTGTTCAAGCCTATAGAATTTAAGATAGCAGAAAGTTTTAACTAACATTTATCTCTTTAGGAGACAGATGACTATAGGTATTTTGATCCTAAGATGTTACGAGGGAGTGACAGGTGAGTTTGCTATGCAGTTTGAAATATAGTTAGCATACAGAGAGTATAACATAGTCCTTTTATACAACATATAATGACAAAACGAATTAGCTCTAACCTAAGTATAGCTTAAATACATACTGCTATTTGGGTAAAATATTTTGTTCTTTGGCTGACTAGCCTTATTGAATTTAAGTACTGTCCTATTTTTGTTCTGCTGGTGGAAGCAAGATGATTTCCACTGACAGTTTTGAAAAAGCAAATTGCTATTTAAAATATTAATATTTGTCAATAATGGAAGCATCCTATAAACCATAAAATAACAAATAACAGAAATTGCTTTCCCAGTAGAGTTCCTACTACATGACAAATCCCTAAATAGTGAAGGCTGAATTTTACTTCAAACAAGACTAAGAACATGACTTCAAAGCTTTGAATGCTGCATTAGCGCCCCCCCCCCCCCCCTTCTCATCCCTAATATAATGTTTTTTGCTAATGATGAATAAACAGTAGCATTGTTGCTTCTAAATTATTTAGTTCTATCCCAACTGAGAATTTATGGACATTCTATGTCTGATATGTTTCAGCTTTCCATTAAGTTATATGTTTTGTTTTTCAAATTACAGCTCAATTCCAAGAAACAAAAATCCATTTCAGGAGGTGAGAACTCTTTGCTCCTTTCAAAATAATTGATTTTAACATTTTAGTTTTAAATATAGTAAATGTTCAGTGTATTTTAATGAAGAAATCAGAAGCCATTATTCAGATTCATTCAGTTCTACAAATGTGGGCAGCCCAAAGAAAAAATTATAACTGAGATTGGGCTTCAGATCTGCATCATATTTAGACAGGTGTAGCAGAGTTTTGGAGTTATCATTTTTTTTAAAGTAAAACTTCCGCTTGTTCAGAAATAGGTTACCTGCCCTAAACATCCCCAAATTTAAAGCAGATAATATAAATTGAAAGGACCAACCTTATCTTGAAAGAAAATGATTGGCCTCACATACTTTTTTTAATTGAACAGAATACAGACTGCAAGAGTTGAAATATTGATCCTCGAAAAGGGCCTTTCAAAAGGGAAAAATGTTTATCCTTTCTTTGTATCAGATTGTTGCACAATTAGATTATTTTTGACTGGCAGCTGTCAGTGACTGTTTTACACTGAGCATGTGTGGAACAGCCCTAACAGCAAAAGCTTTGCAAAGTAAATAATCGTTATTACTTCATGGGGAGAAGGCTATAGGATAATGAAAGGTGACAACAACAGTGCAAAGACACTGTCTTTTTTGTCTTTTTTAATCTCAGATATGCTTGCAGAGACTAACACGGCTACCTCTTCAAACAGTGCAAAGACAGTTTTTCTGTGACGAGTCAAACAAAACAGGCTCACTTTAAATAATTTAACAGAAAAGAGGTTATTTTATATATTTTGTTATATATCTTCAGGGAATTGGCATACAATTTAGTAAAGCCTATTTAAAGTATTATATACGCACAGAACAGTTGTCTTCTCACCCTGCATGCTTTCAGTAAACATTCTCTCAGGTTTTCTGAGACCAGACAGTTTCCTAACAGAGTTTTTAACATCCACATTTGGAACAATATAAACTTTTGAACCTGTCAATCAGGGCCTAAATAAATTTTTAACTCTTTCCTGGCTGAATAGTGATTTGTGCTTACAAAAGGATTCTGCATCTGATTATTATTATTTTTAAAATGGGAACAAATATTCAGAAGCTTGCTCATTTAAGCTGTGAAATGTAGTTTAAAATTCCCTTCTTCTAGGGGCATCCTGGGACTGTGCAACTTGCCCATGATGACACAGATTAGCTCTTCGGGGATTTTTTCTTCTTCCGCGTGGGGAATTGAACACCCAACACCTAATTCACTGAACTATCCAATTGTTTCCTAATTTTAAAAATAAACTTCCTAAAATATAATGTGCCATCAAGTCACTTCTGACTGTGGTATCTATAACAACTTCCTTCAACACCTTTAATTTTTTCACACTTGTTAAAAAACAGACATAGTTGCTTTGTGTTTGAGTGAGAATTGGTCAGAAAGAAGTCACCTTCTGGGATTTCCCTTGTTTGGTATCTGTGAATGGTAGTGAGTACAAAAGAGTATCCTGTAGACCAGCCTAAGTCAGTTCCCCAAAACAGTGATCAACCAATGTACTGACTTAGGCTTCTGGGAATTGAAGACCCTCTGTGGAGCATGTGGAGCATGGGCCCCATGTTGGGAACCACTGCTGTAGACCATCTTAACTGCTGTCATTGATGTTGTCAGCATTCACGCTTCCCTTTTGCTATGTAAAATTTGGCTTTCTTCTTTCTCCTGGTAACATGGGCATGATGTTGCACTGCACATTTTTTATTGTAGTTATAGAAACACAATCAGGAGGTTTCTTGAAGAATCTAATAAGTTCATGACAGAGCAATGGAAAGGTTTATTCTTCAAACTTTTTAACATCCAGGCTATTTAAGGCCAACTCATTCCTCTGAATCTGAATTCTTAGCGAGCAAGTGAGTTTCCAGCCTATGCGCCATACAAAATGTATAGCAGTATTTCTGAAACATAATAATATCCAAAAACACTTTACCATATTCTTCAAAACTGTTAGATATGTATTCAAAATGCTCAACCTTCAGCTTATTTGATTTCTCCTAATTGTGATTTTGTTCCAGTATAATGTTCTGATGTACATTGATGTATCAAAGGAATTATGGGGAGATAATTTTAATATTGCAGGCCAGGGCCGTAGCCAGGATTCTAGATGGAGGTGGGGCGGATATTTTTTCAGGAGTGGCAACAATGTCACACACACATATATCATATATATGCAAGAAGATACTCATTTGTACGTCTGTTCCTAGCATTCAGTCCACACTCAGGTTTAAGGCTTTGCCTGAACAGTAATTTTAATTTTTCTCAACAGAGGAGTATACACAAAAATCTGCCTCCTGTTGCTTAAAATAAACTTAAATTGTGCCATAATTATTTTTTAAACCCAAGATGCAGCTAATCATTCTCTCGCTTCTCTTTCGGCTTGTTTTATTTTTCCATTCTAGGCAATTGTGTTTGTAGTTGGAGGAGGCAATTACATTGAATACCAAAACCTTATTGATTATGTAAAGGTATGCTTTTACGATGTGACTTTATTTGATTAGTTTCTCATGAATAGATATCTCTCTTTCTTTTTTCATTGTTTGAGACATTGCCTCCAGAACTTTCTGGTGAGCATAAGGATAGACTTCCCCATTCATTCAGTTGCAGCTGTAGATCAGGGGTACCCAAATTACGGCCCGGGGCCCAGATCTGGACCATGACACCAATTCATCTGGCCCATGAAGCCCTCATCGCTCCCGGAAGCAGAAGTAGGAGCTGGATGAATTGGCATTGTGGGCTGGATCCAGCCCCTGGGCCATAGTGACCAGCCCCTTGAACCACGTGACCGGCCCATGACCCAAAAGGTTTGGGCACGCCTGCTGTAGATGAAATGCACACCCGGAGCTTCCCACTGAATCAGATGGGAAAACAGTATGTACCTATTGAAACCAGCACAGGAAATTGATGGCTCAGTAATTTATTCTGTGTCCACCAAAATGTAATTAATTAATTAATCTTTCTGTATAGTAGGGATAAGCAAAAGAAAAGTGAAATCTACATCTCTTGTGTGTTACCTTGCTTTCTTGAAATCTGCATTTGTTGTATTTAATGCTTATCTTTAAGCAAAGGATCAGATAACTGGCAAAAGTAAAGAGAAAAATGAAAGGATGGTAGGTGATGATAAGCAAGAGAGAATGTGAATGGCATACATAAGAAGTAGCAATGGTATTTCCGGTGGTAATGTATGGCTGTGAGAGCTGGACCATTAGAAAGGCTGAGCGAAGTAAAATAGATGCCTTTGAGATGTGGTGCTGGAGGAGAGTTTTGAGAGTCCCCTGGATAGCGAGGAGAACAAATAGGTCAATATTAGAAGAGATTAGCCCTGAGTGCTCCTTAGAAGGACAAATAACAAAGATGAAGTTGAAGTATTTTGGACATCAAATGAGAAGAGAGGATTCACTTGAGAAGGCCTTTATGCTGGGGAAGGTGGAGGGCAAAAGAAGAAGGGGACGGCCAAAGATGAGATGGCTAGATGGTATTGTAGACACAATGGGCATGGGGCTGTGTGGACTAAGGAGGATGGTGGAGGACAGGGGTGCCTGGAGAGCGATGGTCCATGGGGTCGCAAAGAGTCGGAATCGACTGTGCGACTGAACAACAACAACATACATAAGAAGTATGTTCATCCATCACTGGAAAGAGTATAAAAGCCACATTAGACACATAGAGCTGTTTATATCACTCTTAGGACAGCAGGAATACTTTACAGTTTTAATATCAAAATGATATTATTGGAAATTTTGTAATATGGTCAGTATTTCTTTTAAGATGAAGAGGAGATAAAATAATTGTAACAAATAACTCCCATACCAGAGTGAAATAACTCCTGGAATGTGTTTGGAATCAGAATTGAAAGTATATCTGGTTTCATGTTTTCATTAGTAACTCTGGGCAAGATTTGTGCAATAGACTACCGTATTTTCCGGCGTATAAGACGACTGGGCGTATAAGACGACCCCCAACTTTTCCAGTTAAAATATAGAGTTTGGAATATACTTGTCAGCTGCAGTTAAGTACCTATCCTATAAGACGACCCCCGACTTTGGCACCGATTTTTCGGGGTTAAAAAGTAGTCTTATATGCCAGAAAATACAGTAATTACTTTTATGAATTTTCATTTATACATACATAATTTATCCTTCATTTTCAAAGCCCATTACCACCAGATTCACTAGGGGTAGAGGTGGGAAGGATAACGAGAATCATGTAGTTAAAGTTGAACTCATTGATGGGATGACTCCCATGACTGGAACACAGCCCCTGAAGGATATAAACTGTTCTAAAAGAAAGGGCAGAAAAGGAAGTGGAGTCACAGTACAGTAAAACCCCGACTTACATAAAAAGTCAGTTCCATAGGCTTTTACGTAAATTGGCTTTTTATGTAACTCGAAGCAAACCCATAGGGAAAAATGAACTTTTACGTAACTCGAAATAAACCCATAGAAAAAATGATTTTTTTTACATAAATCGAAGCAAACCCACAGGGAAATGATTTTTATGTAAATCGAAGCAAACCTATAGGAAAAATGAAATTTTTACATAACTCGAAGCAAACTCATAGGAAGTTGCATTACGTAAGTCGAATTTTACGTAACTCGAGGCATATGTAAGTCGAATTTTACTGTACTGACTTTAAGGACTCATAAAGTCGCTTCAAGAGATAGTGCTGCCAAGTTATTTCAACTTATTCACTACTACAGTAAAGGGGTATTCATACATCTTCAGGATTGGTTCTTTATAAGACACAAGGAACAGCTTGGTACATCACCACATCTTATCAGGCCAAAATTGTCACATGAAGAAGATCACAACTTCTTTGCATGTTACATCATTTTTCATAAACACAATTAGTATTTATTTAACTGTAAGATTCCAAAGTTTTCCTACACTCCTGAGTAATTTAAACAGTTCTTTGTGCCTAATGTTACTTTTATACTCTTCCCTATGGTCAAAACCAACTTATCGAAATCCTAATAAGGCTTTCAAGGTAAGTGTGATATTTAAAGAGTAGTTTTGCCAGTTCCACATCATGAGTTCCTTGGCCATCGGGATTCATCCACTGAGCATAATTTATCATGTGCATGTTTACATTCTCTCCTGCTCATCATTATCTCTCTCTTCCTTTTATGCATACACACAATAGTAGCTGTATTTGAAACAAAAGTGAGCATTACAGCACTGCTGTACGTAAAGTGTTATGAAAAAATCTTACACTGCAAGTGTCAGATAGCCTCAGTTGTCTGACGTATTTGAGCTACTGTAATTTATTTTTCTCTTAATATAACACTGAAGTGTTTTGATGCAATTTGTATGTCTCAAACAGGGGAAGCAAGGTAAACATGTATTATATGGCTGCAGTGAGCTGTTTAATGCTTCACAGTTTTTAAAACAGGTAAGGCTTTAAATTATACTTTCATGATAATTTAGAAGTTATCTGAATTAGTATACAGATTGGTGGTAAGTGACCCAGAAGAAAAATGGTCTGGGAAGGAGAGAAAATTCTATCAGGAATATCCTAGCAGGATTTACACCAGGAACTCTGCTTCAGAGCAATTTAGGTCATATTCTTAATTTAATGTTGGTGGTTTGCTAGTTAGGTTAAAAGCAGCATGAAATATTCTTTTGGAGGTGGCCAAAAACTGTTTCAAAACCTGGTATGCTTTTCCTTTCGGGCTGGTATTTCCCCCAGTTGACCAGGAATGAAGAAGCCTCTAAAGTTTACTTCCACTGAGCCTTCTACTACTTACCTCCCCATCAGTAGTCTGCTCGTGCACTTCACTGGGCAAAGGGTTTGATGAAAGTAGAGTCGGGAGTAGAGGGGAGCAAGTAGTGATAATGAATCCATTAATGTGATCTTAAATTGGTAACCTGTCATTTTATCTATATACATGTGATCCTACATAATGTGGTCTTAAATAATTCTGTTGTAATGATGGGATTCCTTCTCTGCTTTCCAGAAGGCTTAACTATGCAGCCTACATAGTGCAATTATACCTCTGCCCTGCAGCTTTTAAGTGTTATCAAGATTTTTTTTATATAGTACCAGTATCGAACAAAGTAATTATTTCTTTAAGTACATACAGTATGTAGAACTAAATTTACTTCATCTGCAAAGACGTGACATGATGTATTCCTTCCACTTTGTGCTTTAGGAGTTCAGGTTTTGTTTTATTCTCTTCCTGTGATCTTTCTGCTTGGGGTTTTGACACCTACATGCAGAGAGCTCTCCAAAATCTTTCCTAGAACTCTGCGGTTCTCTTCTCGCCTTCAAGATAACATGCATACAGACAGCAGAGTCCTGGGACAGAGAAATCCATCTCAAGTAACTTGATAAAGTAGGGAGAAAATGTGTTAAGTGGGAATAAGGGACACAAATAAATTTCTCATTTCTGTGATGGACTACACGTGCTGCCTGTACTCACACTGAAGACAAGGAGAAACAGGATACTGTTGAGTCCATTGAGGCTACCTCACTGTGTCCCCATGCAGAAGGATAATGACATTAGTAAAAAGATGACTCTGTTTCACAGAACTATTGTAAGAAAATAAATGGTCTTTTATCTGCAATTTCTTTGTTCTTTGTGTGAGATTACAGATACATTAATAATTGGGACAAGGTCAAGCCTGTTTTATAAATTGAAAAGTAATAAGTAATCTTTTTTTGTTTATATTTAGCTTTCTCAACTTGGACAAAAATAGGACAAGAAAATATGGATTTCTGGCAGAATGTGAAGAAAAGATATGGCAGCAGTTAACATCTTCACCTGTGCATAATATTTAAACTTCAAATGATTCATTACTTTACTAATTTTATGGAGGTTTATTCTGTACTTATATATATATAGATAATGCTTAATATATGCAGAATAATACACTTCAAATTAAAAAAATACTTGGTTTAACTGCCTTCTGTGGTATTTCAATGTTTTCTGTGTATTTGATTGTCACATTCAATAGCTAACTCAATGTAATTAATGCTAATAATTCTACTTGAACCTGTCCAAAGAAATTAAACCAGAATTCTCCTCACAATTCAATTTTATCTCAACAGAATGAGTTTTATATTGTTGAAATCCTTCAGACATTTTTGGCTGGATTGTTATTCATGTCTGTTTCACTTTTAAATACATCAGATGTCTTTCAGTTATTGCTTCATGTCTTCATAAGATTTCAGTGTTGGTAACATTTTCTTTTCTACTGATGAGGGAACGAGAGTAAAGAGGGCAGTTTGCATTCTTCTTCTTCTGTATCTAGGATAGACGTGAAACTGCCAAAATGAAACCACTTTTTGGTGAATTCATTCTGCAGTTCCTTTCACATGACCTAGTATGAGAAAGATTAGCCAGCAACTCAAGGTTGCCGTTACCAGGGTATGCCCGATTATGGTTCAAAAATATCACAATCTTCGAGGAGGCTTTTTCTATGTATCTCACATTATGTGTTATATTAAGGATACTGAGCAAAATCCATTTGGTGTAAATTTATACCAGCAGAAGCTGATGATTTCATCATCTGTTAACAGTAAATCTTCATTTAAATTAATTAAAAACTTCCTGTTTCCCTGTTTTATGTTCTGGGGCCCCTAGGACTACAGTGGTTTTATCAATGCCACCTCCCCCCAAGTGAGTTGCCATGGACAAGTGGGATTTCAAACCCAAATCTCCCTAGTCCTGAGATGGTGAACCTTGGCACTCCAGATGTTCTTGGACTTTCCACATTATAGTAGAATTAGCATTTATAGTGTTTTACTTCTGCTTCCTGGAGTGGCGAGGGCAGCACGGGCTGGATGAATCACAGTAAACCCATTTATGTGGATTCACAGGGTGCTTGGGCTTCTGGGAATTGAAGTCCAAGAACATCTGGAGTGCCAAGGTTCGCAATCACAGCCCTAGTCCTTGTTTCTCACTATCCACAAAACTACACTGGATAATGTTCTCTACCTATGGCTTATTATAATGTGGAAAGTCTGAGTTGCTCTACGAAGGAAGGTAGTGTGTGACAGATGAGTATAAATAAGGGACGGAGATTGCATTAGACTTGAGATTACCTTTGTCCCTATGATTATGTAAGTCTTAAGTACAGCTGAGACTGCGACAAATGTAAAATCCTTTCTAAATCTCCATTTCATTTGTGCTTAATTATCTTATTCTGCTTTGCTTGCAAAACATCTGGGTCACAGACATGATTTTGAATATAAGACCCTAAAAATTCTAATACCCACAGCATTTATGTTGCTGCTAATTACATTAATAGACATGGAATAGTTGCTGGGAGCACTGCACCGTTCATCCGGACAATTATTGTGTAGTAATTGGGGCTACTGATGCACTGTTGTGGAGACATCATTTGCTCATTTTTTGGTGTGCTGGTGCGCAGTCTGAGAAAGTACGTAGTGCTGATGGACAGCTCCACCCTGTTGCAGAGTAATAGGTCTGACTTTGACATCTCAGAAGATTGGAAAACTGGAATTGGCATATATTTGATCACTTTAGGTAAGCAGAAAGCTGGTTCCTAATGTTAGTTTTTATTTTATATTCTAAAAGCATTCAGTTTTGTTAATATTGGGAAATCTGGAATATTTTCTGGGTGGTGATTTCCCCCTGAAATTTCTTTTAATGTAAAGTAATTGAAATCAATATTTAGATGGCTCCATTCAGTGTTTCCCAACCTTTGCTTTTTGGACTTCACTTCCCAGAAGCCTAAGTCAATTCCCCAAAGCACTGATCAGCCAATGTACTGACTTAGACTTCGGGGGATTGAAATCTCCCTGTGGGACATGGGACCCACGTTGGGAACCCGTGGCTCCATTGGTTACTTCAGCTAATTTGCATCTTTTGATTATGGGGCTAGGAAGAGTAAGAAAGGACATTTAGAAATAGAATTTGAGAGAGGCTTAGGCTTGGGGATTTCGTAAGAAGAAAATGTTCCCGGAGGAGTGGTTTTGATGGTGTTTTAATTCCTTTCTCAGAGGCATATCAAAGAGCACGTATAGGTCAGGAAGAGTTAACCTGATGGAAGGATTGCATAGCAAGTAGAGGAGGATGTACACACACATCCTGAGTCAACATAGAAAGCTGCCTTATAGTGAGTCTGACCACTGATTTCATTATTGCCAACTCTGACTGGCAGTGGCTATCCAGGAGTACTCCCTGGTATTGGTGCATCCAAGTATTATCCAGGCCTGTAACTGCGTAGCTTACAAAACTAGAAAAAAGTGGGTAATGTTTTGTCTAAATTTGACTGAGAAATGTCTTTTGCACTAAAAGTATAAAAACATGCCTTGTTATCATCGAGCATTTGTCAGTTCCCTGGCAAGGGCCCCTCAGGCAAAAGTCTTTTACATCATCGACCTAAACACACCTTTTAAGCTGAAGATTCCTGGGTCTGAATCTCCAGTAGTGACGCTCATGCTATAATGCTCAGCAGTGGCCCTTCCCCTTTGAATATCTCAAGCATAAACCTTTCATATCACTTGCCACTGAACTGTTCAGCAAGAGATGTAAAGGATTAAACAACAGTATTAACCATCTTTCAAAAACTAAAGGCCTACAGGAGAGGGGGACATCCTGAAAGAGGCTAGAATCCTGCTTTTTCTAGGTTAAACCATAGATGGGTGGGAAACTTTTTTAAAAAAGGTTTGCTAAGAGTAGACTGGTGTGAGAATAGAATAGTCTTTCCCACTCCTCACCCTTACCCTTCTGCCCGCCTTTTGCAATTCCATGCAGGTTGTGGAGGAAGAGACGTCTGTTTCCTCTCTAGCTAGTATGTCCAACAACATCTGGAAGGCTAGAGTTGCACACCTTGGCTAAACACTGAAAATTATAACCTGAGAAATGTATAATCTAGGCTAGAGTTTCTCAACCTTGACCCCCAGATGTTCTTGGACTTCAATCACCAGAAGCCTTGATCAGCAGGTGTGCTGACTTGGGTTTCTGGGAACTGAAGTCCAAGAATGCCTGGGGGCTCAAGGTTGAGAAACCCTGATCTAAACCATTTCATTTCAGAAAATAAAATCAACTTAGGTGCAGTCTACCGTTTGAGGGCTTTCTTGATCTATAACAACCAGGATGGAAATAAGGTGATCCAGGAAGTAGAAAATGAAAGGAAACAAAGATGCAGTAAAAGAGATGAAAATCATGAGGTGATGCCCTTGAAACAAGAAACCTGTAATAGTTGCATTGTCACTAATGTTTCCAAGGCAAAGTGCAACATAGATTGCTATTTGCATTGAGATCTATGGCATTACCACTACTAATCTGTTCTTTTAACTTCTTGCACTGGGCTTAAAAAAGCAACCACATTTGTTTTCTAGGACAGGGGTCTGCAAACCTGACTCTCCAGATGTTCTTGGACTTCAGTTACCAGAAGCCCAAGTCGGCACTCCTGCTGATCAGGGCTTCTGGGAATTGAAGTCCAAGAACATCTGGAGAGCCAAGTTTGAAGACCCCTGTTCTCGGATGTTGGGGTGCCAGCACTAAAATGTCCACAGGAGTCTTTGTGTCTGCAGAGTTATGTGCATTCTACCCAAACACAAGGTGAAATGAAAGTTATATAAGGTCAAATAAAAGAAAACATACATTTGTTGTTATTGTGAGGGATTGCCTGCTTCCAATGAATTCTCTTCCTAGAAGAAAGTATGACTTCATATTGGCAACTAGGCTATGTCACTTTTGCTTTGCTCTATCATGGTGTGCCAAGAACCAGTGCTGGATCTTCTTTGTTCCAATATATTAGATGGAACAAAAAGTACCTACTTTCAAAAACAAACATCTTCAATAGATTTGTTGGGACATATTTTGGTACCAGCTAGTGTTTTTTGTTTTTCTCCTGCCTTTGTTTGTCTAAAGGAGTAAAGCTGTCCATGGTCAAATAGCTGGAATTTGGGGGCCCTGTTTACTCTTATGCAGGTGACAACAGATACAATTACCTATATTAACATCTGTGTACATTCTACGCACATATATGTGGGAGGACTAGACTGTCCCATGCAAAGGAAAATACAAATAATGAGAGATTGAGATTACATTTGTCAGAAATTACTTTTATGGAGTGTTCCGTGCACTCCGGTGTCTAGTCATGCCTGCCACATGACCATGGAAATGTCTGCAGAAGCAGACAGTGCTGGCTCTTCGGCTTTGAAACAGAGAGGAGCACTCAACCCTAAAGTCGGATATGACTGGCTTTCGAGCAAGGGAAACCTTTACCTTCCTTTTATGGAAATATCAAACAATCTTACATGGGGTAGCTTTACCTTTCCACTTTAATAAGAAGACTGTCACGGAAGCAGAGAGGGTTGTCAGCTATACAACAGAGAAGGATAGTGTGTGTCAAACAAGAATAAACAACAATATTCTTTAATTATGGATGCAAAAAATAAGTTTAGCTAAGGAGGAGAGGTTGTGGAAAGTTATCTTCAGAATAGGAAGGTTGGTATACTTGGACACAGCCAAGGAAAGGAGGTAATTTGATAAAATGTGTGTGTGGGTAGGGTTACAACAGTTAGGGAAATAGGAAACAGGAGTAGCACTAGCCATCTCATTATTTTATTTGGGATAAAATAAGATAGAAGGAGGGGGTTGGGAATTGAGAACAAATCGAGATGCTGTATTAAGTAACTTCATTTTATCACTGAAGAAGGAGGTGGAAACCTGTTTAGAAAATGACACCGTTTGTTTAAGTTTCAGACATTCTTCAAATGTTTTTCAACATGTATCTTTGCAACTGCATAGGTTGGCTTTCCTGGCTTGGCAATGGAGCAGTCATCTTCATTCTGTACAAGAGAGATTCCTTGGATCCTCATGACATCCTGACCCTCAATCTTGCTATTTCAGATGCAGGCATATCAATTTTTGGTTATTCAAGGGGTATTCTGGAAATATTTAATGTTTTTAGAGACAACAGTTTTCTTGTAACTTCCATTTGGACATGCCAGGTAATGTCATTTTTCTTGCTTTCTCTTCTTATGTTTTTCAAGCTTCGACACTGGGATAAAAGGCCAGGTATACATAGTGCACAAATTAATTAGAAAACTGGGCATGCCTAGGGAAAAAATCAGTCTTCTTAAACAGTACCAGCATTAGCTTCAAATCAAGTAGATCATGTCCCAAATTTTAACTGAGTCAGTAGCAACCATTTAATCAGCTCTGTCCTGTATGATTACCAATGACACTAGGCATGGCCCAGCAAACATTAAGTCCTTTCCGGTGCCAGTAAGTAAAAAATGCAAGCACATGCTTAATTCTGCCCCTGGAGCTAATGAGACTTTGAAGCCCTTCTGTTTGGCTAAAAGAGTACATTGAGCACTACTTTTTGAGAGGGCAATATGAGTCAATACTAAGACAAATAATAATAAAAATCTTAAGTACCTTCATCACCTTATTGAAATGAAATATTAATTGAATGTGCCTAGACAAGAAACTGTGAAAAGTATATGCCCTTTTAATACATACTCATTTGTTATGCACACATTGCAGCAACATCACCTTTAAAATAATACACCGGTACTCCACCATTCATACGCTCATTCCATTATTTTCCATTCACAGTCATGGGTTAATTGTTTTAAATAATTGACTTAACAGAAAACTTACTGTGAGTTTTTGTTGTCCAACCCTTTGTGACCCCATGGACCACCACCCACCAGGCTCCTCTATCCTCCACCATCCTCCACAGCTTGCTCAGCTCTACACTCATTGCATCAACAATGCCATCTAGCCACTTCATCCTCTGCCGCCCCCTTCTCCTTTTGCCTTCAATCTTTCCCAGCATCAAGGCCCCCATTGCATTTGCCTTAAATTTATTAGGTTTGAACAGCAGCAGCATAGAGATATGTTATTTAGTGACTACCACACACAATTGTGGGTTTGTTTCTCTTAAGGCTGGTCAGACTCTATATTTTACAAAATTCAAGTTCAGAAGACTTGGTCTTTGGCATACATCAGCATAAGGAGTCTTCGGGGGGGGCATGACTTGGAGGGCTGAATATTTTATTTCATATATATGTTTCTGTTTCTGATAAAGTCCCTTGGGTGCTGTTGATGAGCAACGGTGGGGGTGGGTTACAGAATTCATGGTAGGAGGGTCCCAGTGGTGTTTGAAACCAGAATCCCATAATTACTGACCAGGTTAGAACATGAAGTTGACTGGAGATTTTTGGCGTTGGGGTTTAGTATTCCCCACCTCTGCTATATAGTGACTTGAATATTATTGCTACCACTTCCCCTCTTGGCCCTTGCCCATCTTGGCTGGTTAAATTAGCCAGTGAGATAACAGCAGAATGGGCCATGCATATTTTTAATTGTGAGAGCATTTTTTGCCTGCTTGTTTGAAGGAGATAATTGTGCAACCCATTCTGAAGAATCCAGGATTGGCAGCCAGTGATTTAAACAACTACAGACTGGCCACTAACATTCCACTAATAAGCAAGATTGTCAAAATGGTGATAGCGGAGCAGCTTCAGACATTCCTAGATGATACACATCCCCTTGATCCTTTTCAATTTGAGCTTCAGGCCATGCAATGGTACGGTGGCAGCTGTGGTTGCACTACTCAAAGACCTAAGAAAATCTGACAGGTAATGCTACCCTGTTGGTTCTCTTGGACCCCTCAGTGGCCTTCAATACCATCAACAACAGTATCCTTCTGGGCAGGTTGTCAGAGCTAAGGTTTGTGGGTCGGCTTGGTCCTGGTTTCAGGCCTTTCTGTATTACTGTGTCCAGAGTGTGCAGCTGGTGATGTCTAGCCCTTGGGTCCTATGATGTGGGGTCCCACAGAGTTTGTCCATCTCCCCTATGCTGTTCAACATTTTATGAGGCCTCTGGGGGAGGGCATTCAGAGATATGGAGTTTGCCATCATCAGTATGCTGATGATATGCATTTCTATCCTCCACCTCAGTAGTGGAGCAGCAACAGAAGCAGTGCCTGGAGGAGATGAGTCCAGCCCAGTTGCATGTAAACCTCCCTATGCTGGATAATATAACCCTTCCCTTAGGGTTACGGTACAAAATATGGGAATCTTCTTTGACCCAGAGCTTACAATGTAGCCTTAGATATTGGCTCGGGTAAAGGCTGCTTTTCTTCAGTTGCATCAGATTGTCCAGCTCCGCCCTGCTCTGGACAGGAGATCCCTAACCACCTTGGTCCATGCATTTGTAATCTCCAAGATCCATTACTGCAATCCTCTCTACATGGGGCTACCGTTGAAGTAGGTACAGAAACTTCAAGAAGTTCAAAATGTGGCCACCAGGCTGACAGACAAACATAAGTATGATCATATATCTTCAATTCTGGCAGGTCTGCACTGGTTACTCATTATGTTCCATGTCAGGTTCAAGGTGCTGGTACTAATGTACAAGGCCCTCTACAGTTCAGGTTCTTGTTCCATGACAGAGTGACTCTTCCAGAAGAATACCTCTTGAGTGACAAGATTCTCTCAGATTATGCAGTTAGCTACACTCAGAGGCCAGAAGAAGTGACACCCAGAAAAAGGCCTTCTCGGTGGCAACACCTTCCATCTGGAATGGTCCCGCTTTAGAGATCCATCAGGTGGCATCCCTCCAGGTTTTTAAGAAGATGCTTTTTTAATCTTCTTTGTGCTCCCCACCACCTATGAGATTTATACTTTCAATGTATAATTGTTTTATTTCTATTATCAATATTCTATACATTCATGCCTATTTCCTAAAAAGTTGTGTATTCCTGTCCTAGTTTTGTTCCTTTTTCTTTAATTAAGACATGTTCTATAAATTCTCCCCAAATCTCTTTAAAATCATTTCTTTTTATTTAAAAGTGGGAAAAAGAAGATTGCTAAAATGCATCTATTTAGAGAGAAATCCACTGAATTCATTCCTTATTATTGTATGGTTTCTGATGAGTCTTGAATAGTGTTTATTGTTTGGGTCTGCTTGATGTTATTGTCACTAAAGTTTCTTTTAAATATTGATGTATGTTTTAATGATACATGAACAAGAACAAACATTACCTATCGATAGTTGTATAGATTTATTACATTTCTTTTTTGTTTCTTATGGTTAATTAATTATTTGATTGATTCACTCTGTAGTCGCTGTCTTTGGCCTAGGAATTTTCTCTTTTTCATTGTGTTCTGATTTCAGTGATGTAAACTGTCCAGAGTGGGAAAGTCAAACCTCAGAAAAGAAAGACAAACATGATTTTATTTTATTATTTTAAAAAGTTGTACAATTTGTTGTTTCATTCCCTCTTTTTTCAGGTGGGTGGATTTTTAATACTTCTTTTTGGTCTGGTTAGTATCAATACTTTGACAGCCATCAGTGTCATCAGATATATTAAAGGATGTCTGCCTCATCAAGGTAAGTCATGTTTTACTGCCAAATTCTTGATTTCCTCAAAAGTTGTTTCTTTGCTTGCATATTAACATTTTTATGTACAGTAAAACCCCGACTTACATATGCCTCGAGTTACATAAAATTCGACTTACATAATGATTTTTGCACTAAAACCCTGTCTTGATTTACATAAATGTCCCAATTTACCTAACACAATTTCCTATGGGTTTGCTTTGAGTTATGTAAAAAATTCATTTTTCCTATGGGGTTGCTTCGATTTACATAAATATCATTTTCCTATGGGTTTGCTTCAAGTTAAGTAAAAAAAGCTATTTACATAAAAGCCTACGGAACAGACTTTTTACGTAAGTAGGGGTTTTACTGTACTTGGAAGTTTAGGAATGAGATTATTCAAGCTAGTTTAATTATGCATTAGAAACAAATACTGAACTGTAATTCTAAAAGTTGAGATTTTGAAAATAAAAATGTGCACAAGGCTGGTGATTTAGATCCTGGCAGTGTAAAGGTGGGAGCAGGCGATCCAGACACATAGATAACCTGAGATTTGGAAAGAGATCAATTAGTTACTCTACCTGTCCTCATTTTCCATGGTAAAAGTCTGTCTGTTTTCCGAGAGAACAAAACCTGAATGTTAAACCTTGGGGCTAGCTGTCTGAAAGAAGCCCACTTTGCCATAGAAAATACCTGAGTTGTTCAAAGAAACTGATATCTTCCTTAACTTTGAACTTTCATTTTACCTGATGTACATTACTAATCTCCATGGTTTGTGAAATCATGAAATACTGTACACACTTAATTCCCATTGTGTTACCAGCATTGAGTCCTAAACAATGCTCTATGTCAGTGATGGCTAACCTTGGCACTGCAGCTGTTCTTGGACTTCAATTACCAGAAGCCCAAGCCAGAATTCCTGCTGATCAAGTCTTTTGGGAATTGAAGTCCAAGAACAGCTGGAGTGCCAAGGTTAGCCATCACTGATGTCCTTCCTAAATAAGTGATCTTAGGAGGCATCAAAGTGTAATGATTGGTAAAAACTGATTTCAGAGCATATACAATTGTTCATCAGGATTACTTGCATGCCAGTATTTCTACATAGTAAATGTTAATATAGACTAGTTGTGGTGAACTTATAGCATGCATGCCAGAAGGGGCACACAGACCCCTCTCTGTTGGCACATATAGAGTCACACCAGCCCAGAGTTCACCCTGCCCCTCTGTTTGAGCACTTGGTCACTAAAAGGTTCACCATCACTGATATAGACAGTTAAACAGACATGTACACTAGACAGGAGGATCAATAGTATAAATCAGCTTGTCTTGAATTTGAGAATCATGGCACTCATCTTGTATTGATAAGGCTACAAACAGAAGTGTACCACTAAGAATGATTAGTGTTATACCTTATACATAGTGTGCTGCTCTTGAGTTTTCTATTTCATTGAATTCTAAAGACCAAAATGGCTGACTAAAGGGGAAATGTTCCATGTGTTTTATTTTCAGCGCACAAAGTTAACAGGAAAATCATTGCTCGAGCTATACTCATGGTATGGATAGTAGCTCTTTTTTGGTCTGTTGCACCACTCTTGGGCTGGGGTAGTTATACAGGTGAGGCACTTGTCTCATTTAATATTTACCAGATGAACTATAATGGGGGAGATGGTTCCTATAACTGTGGGATTCTTTGAACTGTCTATATAGTCAGCTATAAAGTTGAAATAGTTTCTTAAAGTAAAATATGAATTATCTTCTCAATGTTAAAACTAGACGGCCTATGATGCAATTAATGCATGGCAGATTTAAGATAAGCGTGTGCATGCATAAATGTTCTTTCTTGAAGGATGACCTGTAAAAATAGTTTGCCATGGAAAACAGGCTAACCCAATCAATCTACATTTTGAAAATATTTGATCGATATTAGCAAGACAGGAATAGCAGTGATTTGTTTGATACCATACCTAAGGCCCGTGGGCCGAATCTGGCCCATGGCACCATTTCATGTGGCCCCCACCCCTCCAAAGGTATTTGAGAAACAAAATGGCACCCCTTTGAAGCTGTTGGGGAAAAATCTCCATCACCACCACCCCCATCATGCAGGCAGGGTAAAATGGCTGTCTAGCCCTCAGAACTGACTGAGAGAGCATGACCCAGCCCATGGCTTGAAAAGGTTGGGAACCTCTGCTCTAGAAGTACTTTCTAACGCTTGGGAAGCAGCAGTGACAATAAATTACAATGCACATGTACCGTATGTAAGCAAAATAGTGTAGCATTTCAGGGGGGGGGGAGATGCCACCACTGAGATAGTAATGTCAGAAAATCATAGTCTTGTTAGAATATCTGGAAAAGGTATGCAAATACTTGGAAAAGTTACAGGGTCATGTGTGTTGGTCCTGCCTGGAACTTCCCTGATCATTGATGGTCTTCTGCCTCAGTCCTGGACCATCCCTCACTGAACAAGGAGTTTGCATGGGGAGATCTACTCAGACTGGTTTGAAGGCAAGAAGGCTCAATCTCTAACAAAACAGGATTCCTAGTCACCCAGCCAGGAAAACCACCAGCACTATTTTAGTCTCCATCACTCAACCTGGCTAGGTTGGGATAAGGAGAGCAGGTCTAGAAGCACTGAGGGCTGAGTCTGCACAGTTACATATCCCTTGCCCCATATATGTGTTTGCATACTCTGTTCAGACGTAGCTGTTAGACAGGGCTCAAGCAACTCAGTGTCAATAGTGTCTGATTCTCTATTGGGTCTTAATATACAATGGATGGGAAGGAGGAAGACTGTGCAAAGAGGTAACAGGACTGCTTGCGGCCTGTCATGTTAGGACAGGGCTGCCCAAACTTTTTGGGGTGCGGGCCAGCCACGTGGTTCAGGGGGCTAGTCACTATGGCCCAGGGGCTGGATTTGGCCCCCAATGCCGATCCATCTGGCCCATGGAGCCCTCATTGCTCCTGGAAGTGGAAGTAAAATGCCCCCGCACGGGCGCATTTTACTTCCGCTTCCGGGAGCAACGAGGGCTTCGCAGGCCAGATGAATTGGCATTTGGGGCCAAATCCAGCCCCCAGCTCGTAGTTTGGGCACCCCTGCATTAGGATATAGTGATATGCTATCATGGCTTGGACTAGAACAGGTTGGCACTCCCTGTTCCATTAAATCTATAGAAGCGGATCAGACTGAAAGTTGAACCTTACATCTGTACCTGTGATGGAATGGCATCCTCCACCACCTTAGTGGAAAAGAAGCTACCTTAGGAAATGTGGAGAAAGCCATGCGATACATAGAGCTCCATCCACAAACACCCCACTAATATTCAACCTCCTCCCCTGCTTCTGTTGCCTGAGTTACCTCACTCTACCTAATGATAGGACCTGCCCTGTACCAGGACGGTATTGCTCTAAAATGTTGAGTTGAAAAGCAAGTGGTCATTAATTAAACTTCTTTGTGGTCCCTGTGAATACACACTAATGGGTTAATTTCACGCATGTGCGGAATAGTCAGAATTTTCTACAGCTTTTTAGGATTTTGAAACTCCTCCCTTCTTGCCTTGCATCTGTGGCCCTGCTCTAATTCCCCTCCAAATTCTTTTTGCCTTTGCTGTGAATATCTCTGGAGCTCTTTCATGCTGTAAATATAGCTGTTTTACCATGTCTTTTTGTAAAATAAATTTTAAAGAACTCCATCTGTTTTCCCCTCTTACATCTATTCATTTTGTTGCTGCATTTGCCTAGTTTTTAAGACATTTAAAAGCTTGCTAAAGTAAGGTCTCTTCTAAACTGACATACATAATGTCTTGGGGTAGAAATCCCCAAGAAGAAGAAAAAGAAGAGGAGGAAGAGGTCGTCGGCGGCGGCGGCGGCCGCAACTGAAGGGATTCGCTTTCGGCCGCTTCCCCCCCTCCCCGGCTCTACATGTTCGCTGCACTGAGGAGGAGACGGAAGAGGAGCCAACCCCCCTCCCGGCCCGGATTATTGTTGTTATATTATCTCCCCTCCTCCTCCTCCTCCTCCCGCTCCGCGGCGGCCCAGCGGCGGATCCTTTGAGGAGGGAGGGGGGCGGATTTTTTTTTTCCCCTAATCCCCCCTTTTCCCTCACACCTTGCCTGCTTTTCTTTCCCGGTTGGATTCAGACGGCGTTTTGCTCAGTGTGAATAGTTCCATTTAGAGTCTTCTACACATGAAGACCAGGCCCAACTGCCCAGAAACCATCCAGAAGCCTTGGAGGGAGGTGAGTGAAGAATCGGCCCCTCCCTTCCACCCCATCCTAAAAACTTGGGTGCAAGGAAGAAAGAGGCAGAGAAAGACCAGGCCCAACTGCCCAGAAACCATCCAGAAGCCTTGGAGGGAGGTGAGTGAAGAATCGGCCCCTCCCTTCCACCCCATCCTAAAACCTGGGTGCAAGGAAGAAAGAGGCAGAGAAAGACCAGGCCCAACTGCCCAGAAACCATCCAGAAGCCTTGGAGGGAGGTGAGTGAAGAATCGGCCCCTCCCTTCCACCCCATCCTAAAACCTGGGTGCAAGGAAGAAAGAGGCAGAGAAAGACCAGGCCCCAACTGCCCAGAAACCATCCAGAGGCCTGGGAGGGAGAAGGTCACCATCCACCACTGCAGCCAGAGGCAGAGGAAGAGGAACAGCTGAGACACAGGGAAAACATCCACTGCCCGCCACTGCGATGCCCCTGGAGCAAGGGACCCAGAGACAACAACCCCACCTGGGGAGTGAGGACACAAGGATAAGTAGCTGATGTGAAAAATGTAGCTGAATTAATATAGAGACTGACATAGAGACTTCATACTGACTTAATATAGCAAGTAACATAGAGACTGTGTTTTAGAGTGTGATAATTATGCATGACAATATGTAGTGTAAACTGTTCTAAACTTTTAAAACTGTGATATGATGTATGATGCGAGGAAAAAAATGGCGTAGAAACCGGCAAACCACGCCACAAAGCTTGCCAAGAGAACCCTATGGACCAAAACAAAAGGCAAAACAAAAGGGCAGGCTAGGTGATACAGGATGCTTAGCACCACAGAGTGGAGGAAGGGGAAGGACAGGAAAGGGGGAGGGGAAATGCAATGTTGTAAGGAGCAATACTGCATAGGGACATGGAATGTGAGATCAATGAACCAAGGTAAACTGGAAGTGGTAAAAAATGAGATGGAAAGAATAAGCATTGACATCTTGGGAATCAGTGAGCTCAAATGGACAGGGATGGGCGAATTCAGCTCTGGAAACCATCACATCTACTACTGTGGACAAGAAAACTTTAGAAGACATGGAGTAGCCATAATTGTCAATAAAAGAGTGAGAAGAGCAGTAATGGGATACAACCTCAAAAATGACAGAATGATGTCAGTAAGAATTCAGGGCAAACCCTTCAATGTTACTGTGATCCAAATATACGCACCAACCACGGGTGCAGATGAAGCCACAGTGGACCAGTTCTATGAGGACTTACAACACCTCATAGAACAAACACCAAGAAATGATGTTCAAATTATTCTAGGAGACTGGAATGCCAAAGTAGGCAATCAAAAAGTGGAGGGAATAACAGGCAGGTTCGGTCTTGGAACACAGAATGAAGCAGGACAAAGATTGATAGAGTTCTGCCAAGAGAACGCACTGGTCATAGCAAACACCCTCTTCCAGCAACACAAGAGGCGACTTTACACATGGACATCACCAGATGGCCAACACCGAAACCAGATTGACTACATACTCTGCAGCCAAAGATGGAGAACCTCCATACAGTCAGCAAAAACAAGACCTGGAGCAGATTGTGGCTCAGATCACAACCTACTGATTGCAAAATTCAGGCTTAGACTAAAGAAAATAGTTTGGTGTATGAGAGTCAAGACACAAGGCACAGCCAAAGGCTGGGGTAAACTCAGGTTTATTGCATGGTGGTCAGAGGGAACATGAGGTAATGGCGGACGAACAGCTCTATATATATGGTAGTAGCGTCTTTTGAATGTGGCTCCACGGTAGCCCGTTGGCTACTGGTCCGCGTGACGTCATGGCTGGTCACGCCCTTCTTGTCCAGGTGTAGGTAGCGGCGGGAAAACTTCCCGCGCTGCGGTCCTTGATGGGTTTGAACCAAGAGAGCTTGGACGCTCGCTGCTGCCAGCTGGTGGTCATTAGCTCGCGTCCTATTACAGGGTTTATGTGATACAGCTGAAGGTTACATTGTTACTCATAGGTAAGGTTACATTGGTTCAGATACATTGATATCACATGTTGGAAGGTTACACTCTTAGAACACAACACTCCTCCCCCCTAGGATGAGACGAAGTCTCTCAGCCAAGATGGCTTATTTCGAACACGCTGGGGTCTCGGCGCGGGCTGCCCTGCCCCGGCTTCGCTCCCTCCTCCTTGCTCCCTGGCTTCCTGCCCTGCAATCGGAGAGGATGACTTGTTAGTGGTTTGCCGCGACTCTGCGGCTTTGTTGGGAGGTGTGTGCTTTGTTTGGGAAGAACCGGGGGCACTGGGGGCTAACGAAAAACCCCTCTTCTCGCTTGGATGGGTGGGGGAACACTCCGAAAAACCCCCCCAGCTAGCAAAATCAAAATCAAAATCGGATTCGGGGGAAGCGACAGCGGCGGCCGCACACTCCTTTTCCCTCCCCCCGGGCTCGGATAGAACTGGGGTATCAAAAGGATATGAGTCGGGCTCGCTGCTTTCCCCCTTGTCTCCCCCTTGGGCTAAACGGGTGGGGGAGAACCCTATCGCTGAATCCTGTCGCTGTGCCCCACTGGTCGGCCCCTCGCTCACTCGGTGCCTCAGTTGGTCCGCGTGCCTCCTCCATAGGAGGCCGGTGCTAGTTTCCACCCGATAAGACACTGGCCCCGTCTGCTCTATTATCGTCCCTGGCACCCAGGCTGGGCCTGCGTTGGCATAGTTCCTGCAGTGTACAGGATCGCCTACGCCGAAACCTTTCGAGACCGCTAACCCTATATTCTTCCCTTTGTCCTCGACCCTCGACGGGTCTAGCCTGGACAAAAGCGTGGTCAGTTTCCTCCGCATCAGCAGCTCCGCCGGCGAGTATCCCGACGCTAAGGGGGTCACTCTATACGCTAATAGAAATTGACAAACCTGGTGATTTAGATCTCCCGAGCCCATGCGCCGCAGCGCATCTTTTGTGGTGCGCACCAACCGTTCCACTTGGCCATTCGTGGCCGGGTGAAACGGTGCGGATGTGACATGCCGAATTGCATTTGCCTCCATGAATGCTGCGAACTCAGCGGACGTGAAGCAACTGGCATTATCGCTGACCAAAGTGTCGGGTAAACCGAACGTGGAAAAGACCCTCCTTAGCTGGCGAATGGTAGCGGCGGAGGATGTGCTCTTTACCGGGATGACCTCCAGCCACTTTGAGAATGCATCCACCACCAGGAGAAACATGGTTCCTCGGAACGGGCCAGCAAAATCTACGTGTACCCTGGACCACGGTCCCCTTGCTGCGTCCCATTCCCTGTGCGGGAGGCGGGCCACCTCCGGTCGGGAGCACTGACATGCCTCACAAGTGCCAACCAAATGCTCTATGTCGGCGTCCAGCTGGGGCCACCAGAAGTAACTCCGGGCCAACGCCTTGGAGCGGACGATTCCCGGGTGGCTGACGTGCAACAGCTTTAGCACCTTCGGCCGCAGGGACGTAGGAACCACCACCCGTTGGCCCCACAAAAGGCACCCCCTCTCTAAAGACAATTCTACTCGCTTTCGGAAAAATGGGTCGAATTCCGCGCCTGGGGATGACGCCGGCCACCCCTTCTGCACCCACGAGCATACTTTCTCTAGTGTTCTATCCTTTCCGGTCGCCTTGGCAACGTCGGCCGGTACTATCGGGGGTGACTCCAAAACCTCTATTAATAATACCTGGCGGTCTCTTCTTGCCCCTGCCTTCTGGTCGTCCGACAAGGGTAACGGTGACCGCGAGAGCGCGTCTGCATGGCAGATTTCCTTCCCTGGCCGGTATTCTAACTCATGTTGATATGCGTTAAGAAAAATAGCCCACCGCAGCATCCTCGGGGACAGGATCTGTGGCGTGGGCTTATTTGCAGTGAATATTCCTAACAGGGGCTTGTGATCGGTAACGACCTTGAACGGCCGACCATACAGAAAGTCGTGAAATTTCTTGGTTCCCGCTACTATCGCTAATGCCTCCCTATCGGTCTGTGCGTAATTCCGTTCCGCTTGGGACAGGGACCTTGAATAAAATGCTATCGGGGCCTCCCTTCCGTCGTTCAACACGTGGCAAAGCACCGCCCCCACCCCCACCGGGGATGCATCGCAGACTAAAACTATGGGCCGTTTGGGGTCGAAATGCGTCAGGATTGCCTCGGATGTGAGGAGTTGCTTTAACTCTGTGAATGCTCTTTCTTGCTCGTCACCCCACTGCCACTTTACCTCTTTTTTAAGTAACCGATGGAGCGGTTCGGCAACAGACGCCTTCCGTGGAAGGAAGGTATGGTAGAAATTGAGAAGCCCCAGAAACGACTGTAGCTCGGTTTTGGAAGTGGGGCGAGGGGCTTTCTTAATGGCGGCTACCTTAGACTTGGACGGCCTAATTCCCTCGGGTGTGACACGGAACCCTAAAAACTCAACCTCTGTTTCGAAAAATACACATTTGTCTTTTCTCAGTCGCAGCCCCGCTTTTTCGAACACGGTCAGGACCTTATCCAATCTGTGGGCCAGCTCGGCCTTACTCCCCCCCCCGTTATCAACACGTCATCAAAATATGGCAACACCCCCTCCAGCCCCTTCAGGAGGCGTTCCACAAGCGACTGAAAAATGCCAGGTGCTGAGTTCACGCCGAACTGTAACCTTGACACCTGGAACGCCCCCTTATGTGTGACTATAGTTTGTGCCGCCGCTGTGGCGGGGGTTACCGGGAGTTGCTGGTAGGCCTGTGCTAAATCGAGTTTAGCGAAACACTTTCCCCCATTCAGCCTGGCCAGAAGGTGGCTGACCACTGGCACCGGGTATGCATTAGGGCGGATTGCCTTATTAATGGTACACTTATAATCAGCGCAAATGCGCACCTCCCCGTTAGCCTTCAGTGCTGTTACAATTGGAGTCTCCCACTCCGCGGAATCCACAGGAACAAGAATCCCTTGACCCACCAGTTTGTCCAGTTCCGCCTCTATTTTGTCCTTTAGCGCGAACGGTACCCTGCGCGGTTTAAGTCTTATCGGGCGGACCTCCGGATCTAAGTCGAAGGCTACAGGGGGTCCCTTGAACTTTCCCAGTCCGCTTTTAAACACAGCGGGGTGTGCGTCACACGCCGCTTGTATTGGGTCCTCGCCTACGGCATGCACCCCCCCTATGAACAGACCTAAGGGCTGAAACCACTGGGTTCCGAGGAGGCTACAACTCCCCCCCTTTAGCACCACTAGGGGAAGTTCCGCAGAATGTCTCTTAAAACGGACCCGGAATGTTCCGACCCCCAACACCGGAATGCTGTTCCCCTGTACGTCCCGTAGTGTGGCTCTCAACGCCTTAAGTTTGGGCCGCACGTGGGGGTCGATTTTCAAGAACTCTCTCTGGGGAATTATAGAATAGGAGGACCCCGAGTCAACTTCCATCCTAATGGGGGTCCCTTGTACTAGTACCTCAACAAAGTAATGGGGCTGTCCCGCAGACACGCTGAACACAGGAGCGTCGCCCTCGCTGTCGTCCGAGATGCGGCCCACGCCGTCCTGCTTCCTCGTGGCCCGGGCGCCATCTTTGGATCTCGCTGGACGGTCCGGTCTGGCTGAGCGGTCTTGTGACTGTCTCCGGTCCTCTTTCCGCTTCTTGCACGCCTTTGCGATGTGCCCCCGACGTCCACAGTTGAAACACTCGGCTAGCCTGAATGGGCACTTCACGCGCTCATGGGCCGCTCCGCAACCATCGCAGCGGCGCCCGCCTCTCCGGACCTTCTGGACCTCCTCGCCATCGCTGCTTTCTGAGGATGATTTCGAGGTCGGTCGGGTTGCATGCACCGACTGACCGGACTTCCCGTGGGAAGAGTTTTCCGCTTTGCCGGCCCTCGGACGCCACTCACGCCACTTGTGCATCTCATCTACTCCAGCATTCGTGGATTCCGCGGCTTCCGCGGCCTCTACAACCTCTTCCAACGTGGGGGGTGGCTCCTTGTTCATCAGGCTGCGCTGCACTTCCTTGTCCTTCAGGCCACACAGCACTCCGTCCCTGAGGGCCATATCTAGGATGTGGTCCCATTTGCAGGGGGCGGCGGCTACCCTCATAGCCGTTACGAAGGCTTCTACCGACTCGTCCGGCGCTTGAACTCGCCTCCAAAACGCGCTCCGAGCGGGAAACATTGCCCTCGAGGGTCGGAACCGCTCACGCAGCAGTTTCATGATGTCACCGGCTTTGAAATCGCTCACCTTCTTCGGTGCGAGGATGCCCACCAGCGTCCGCTTGGTTTCCATCCCGAGCATGCGGGTGAGGATGGCCCTCTTCCTTTCCTCGTCGTCTTCTTTGACTTTGAGCTCCACCAGTGCCGCCTGGAAGTCCATCTCAAAGAGCTCCCAGTCTTGCGGTTTGGTGATGTTGAACCCGCTCTGTGTCCTGGCTCCATGGGGATCCATATCCCATCCTCGTCGCCAATTTGGTGTATGAGAGTCAAGACACAAGGCACAGCCAAAGGCTGGGGTAAACTCAGGTTTATTGCATGGTGGTCAGAGGGAACATGAGGTAATGGCGAACGAACAGCTCTATATATATGGTAGTAGCGTCTTTTGAATGTGGCTCCACGGTAGCCCGTTGGCTACTGGTCCGCGTGACGTCATGGCTGGTCACGCCCTTCTTGTCCAGGTGTAGGTAGCGGCGGGAAAACTTCCCGCGCTGCGGTCCTTGATGGGTTTGAACCAAGAGAGCTTGGACGCTCGCTGCTGCCAGCTGGTGGTCATTTGCTCGCGTCCTATTACAGGGTTTATGTGATACAGCTGAAGGTTACATTGTTACTCATAGGTAAGGTTACATTGGTTCAGATACATTGATATCACATGTTGGAAGGTTACACTCTTAGAACACAACAAATAGGGAAAACAAAGAGACCAGACAGATATCACCTAGACAGCATCCCTAAAGAATACACGGTGGAGGTGATGAACAGATTCAATGGCTTAGACTCAATAGATAGAGTGCCAGAAGAATTATGGACAGAGATGAGGGACATCATGCAGGAAGCAGCAAAGAAAACCATACCAAAAGAAAAGAAGAGTAAGAAAGCAAAGTGGTTGTCTGATGAGGCTCTTAAAATAGCAGAGGAAAGAAGGAACGCAAAAGTCAAAGGAGAAAGGAAAAAATACAATCATCTGAACACAGAATTTCAAAGAAAAGCAAGGAGAGATAAGGAAAACTATCTAAAAGAACAGTGCAAAGAAATGGAAGAAAACAACAAAAAAAGCAGAACCAGAGATCTTTTCAAAAAAATCCGGGAAATCAAGGGAACATTTAAAGCAAAAATGACCATGATAAGGGACAAAGACGGAAAGGAGCTAGCTGATGCAGAAGAGATTAAGAAAAGATGGAAAGAGTACACAGAGGAACTCTACAAAAAGGAACTCAACACTCCTGATAGTCACAATGATGAAGAAATTGAACCTGAGCCAGACATCCTGGAGAGTGAAGTCAGAAAGGCCCTAAAGAGCACTGCAAACAACAAAGCTAGTGGAGATGATGGTATCCCAGTTGAATTTTTCAAAGCTCTAAAAGATGATGGCATCAAATTACTGCATTCAATATGCCAGCAGATTTGGAAAACAAAACAGTGGCCACAGGACTGGAAAAGATCAGTATATGTTCCAATCCCAAAAAAGGGCAATGCCAAAGAATGTTCAAACTATCGAACAATTGCGCTCATCCCACACGCCAGCAAGGTGATGCTCAAGATAATACAGGATAGACTTCAGCAGCATGTGGAAAGAGAATTACCAGAGGTGCAGGCTGGTTTCAGAAGAGGCAGGGGGACTAGAGACCACATTGCCAACATACGTTGGATCATGGAGAAAACAAAGGAATACCAGAAACAAGTTTATTTTTGCTTTATTGACTACACTAAGGCATTTGATTGTGTGGATCACAACAAGATGTGGCAAGTGATTAAAGAGATGGGAATACCAGAACACCTCATATGCCTCCTGAGAAATCTGTACATGAACCAAGAAGCAACAGTTAGGACAGAACACGGAATGACCGAGTGGTTTGGAATAGGAAAAGGAGTAAGACAAGGCTGCATTTTGTCACCCTGCTTATTCAACTTATACACAGAGCACATAATGCGCAATGCAGGGATGGAGGAATCACAATATGGGATCAAAATTGCTGGGAGAAACATCAACAATCTGAGATATGCAGACGACACCACCCTAATGGCAGAAAGTGAGGAAGACCTAAAGAATCTCTTGATCGGTTTGAAGGAAGAGAGTGCAAAAGCTGGCTTGAGACTCAATATCAAGAAAACCAAGATAATGGCAACAGGCCCGATCAGTTCCTGGAAAATAGACGGGGAAGAAGTAGAAGCAGTGACAGATTTTACTTTCTTAGGATCTAAGATCACTGCAGATGGAGATTGCAGCCATGAAATAAAGAGGCGGCTGATTCTAGGGAGACAAGCCATGAGAAACCTGGGGAACATAGTGAAAAGCAGAGACATCACCTTGAAAACAAAAATTAGAATAGTCAAAGCAATGGTATTCCCAGTGGTAATGTACGGATGTGAGAGCTGGACAATTAGGAAAGCTGAACGCAGAAGAATAGATGCCTTTGAAATGTGGTGTTGGAGGAGAGTTTTGAGGGTACCTTGGACAGCGAGGAGAACAAATAGGTCAATCTTAGAAGAAATCAACACTGACTGCTCATTGGAAGGTCAAATAGTAAAGATGAGGCTAAAGTACTTTGGGCATCAAATGAGAAGGGAGGATTCACTTGAGAAGGCCGTGATGTTGGGAAAGGTGGAGGGCAAAAGAAGAAGGGGGAGGCCAAGGATGAGATGGATAGATGGTATTGTAGACACAATGGGCACAAAACTGGGAGGACTGAGGGGGATGGTGGAGGACAGAGGCGCCTGGAGAACGATGGTCCATAGGGTCGCAAAGAGTCGGAATCGACTGTGCGACTGAACAACAACAAGAAATCCCCATTTTCTCACAGTTTAATACTGTTTTATTCTGAGCTGACTCTGCCTTCAAAGAACCATTTGCAGTGGACATTGCAATATAAACTAAATGCCCAGTTATGTTGCAAATTAGTTTAATGTAGCAAAGTTGAGGAGGAATACAGTGATTTTTATCTAACATTTTGTGAAGAGTTTTGTGAACTTAATATGATGTAACGTGCCTTTTGTTTGTCCAGATCGCAGATACGGAACATGTGAAATTGATTGGACCAAGGCAACGTTTTCTACCACTTATAAGGCCTACGTGATTGGCGTATTTATATTTGGCTACTTTATTCCAGTCTCTATCATGATATTCAGTTATGGATCTATAGTTAAAACAGTTAAATCCAGTCACAAAATCACAAGAGTTGGGGAAATCAGCCAAAGGCAACGAATCATGGAAAGAAATATCACACAGGTGATGATGTATTAGACTATTGGGAATTAATACTTCATGATAAATCTGGCCTGTCAATAACATTTTATTGGATTTTCTATTCAACAACTTTGGCATTAACCAATGGAAACCTAGAAACAGAGGCACAAAGATTATTACGTTTCTGCTATTGATGAGTATTTTGATAGAATCAAGTATTTTTTTATGATTTGATCAAGCAAGATGCTGAACATTTCATTCATGTTCTAAAAGGCCCTACACAGTTTGTCGGCTAATTGGCTGAACAAAGTGAAACCAAAAATTTAGAACATTTGACATAATGAACATTTGACTACATTTGGCTTGTCAAAAAAAAAATTCAATTCATTTCTGAGATACCACAAAAAAATCTAAAATTAAAATGCAATTATACATTTCCTTTAGGCGCTGCAGTGGCTCAGTAGTTAAGAAGCTCACCTTGTTATCTGGAAGGCTGACAAGTCAGCAGTTCAAGACCCAGGTACTGCATGACAGATTGAGCGCCTGTCTCTGTCCCAGCTCTTGGAGACATGAAAGGAGAGTCATTTGGGCGTTCCCTGAGTGGAGTTTCTTCCACAAAAATCCTTTCAACCCAGAATAATTTCTGACATGAAATTATTATTATTTCCTTTGAAGGCTGAGAGGCTAAAAATCAATATTTTTCATGACGCCTTCTTAAACAAACTCCATCCACATATTCATTTTGAAGAATCTTAGGCATAAATTGACATTTCATATGCTCAGAAGATGCTGACATGCCAAATATATGTCTGATGAACATATATTTTTTGCCTTTGAGTACAATATTTTGCCTAAATTGGATTGGATAGCTCCTGCTTTATCAATGACATTCAGCAGGCCTGCATAGCAAAGATCTAGAAGGAAGATACAGTATTCTGGAAGTTCCCAGCCATGTCCCTGAATGAGAGTAGAATACAAATATTGCAAATAACTCTTAATTCTCCAAATTTGGTCGAACAGAGGTTTTGTCTCTGATTGATTTTTTTTGAAATAGTAGCTATGTTAGTCTGTGTTCCAGGTATATCAGAAAACAAAAACAAAAACGTTGCACCATTTTAAAGACTAAAGAAATGTATAATTGTATTTTAATTTTAGATTTTTGGTGGTATCTCAGAAATGAATTGAATTTTTTTTGACAAGCCAAATGTAGTCAAATGTTCATTATTTTAATGTGAGCTTTCATGGATTAAGTCCACTTCAACAGACCTCGTGGATCAAGTCTGATGAAGTGGACTTGATCCACGAATGCTCACATTAAAAATATAGCAGTTAGTCTTTAAAGTGCCGCAACGTTTTTGTATTTTGTTTTTGTTTTCTGAGTTCTCTCTGATGTAGTTTTTGAAGTGGTAGCAGCGTTAGATTGTGCAGGCATAGTAGACAAGAAACAAAACATAAGTAAAAAAAGACAAACATATTGTGGTATCTTCAAGACTAACTGCTATACAGTATTTAATGTGAGCTTTTATGGATAAAGTTGGAGGAAATCAACTTTATCACGGAAGTTCACATTAAAATAAAGCATTTAGTCTTCGAAGTGTCACAGTGTTTTTCTCTTTTTAAAAAAACATTGGTGGGGGGGGGGTTCTTATCATCTGATAGAGAGCAAAGTCAAAGCCAGATCTATGGAAGATAGGCTTTGTTGCCTTCTTGTTAGATAGCAGAAGGCTAACCAGATGGACATAAAAATACACTGAAATCAGAATAATTTCCGTCTTATTCTTCATGCCATTTTTAACAGAGAAGGAGAACAAATTTGCCTTTTATTTACTTAACTAATGCCTAGGGATGTTTTTAAAACCTTGTCCTTTTTTTTAAAAAAAAGAGTAGATATTTCCATAGTTATACAACTAAAATATTCTTCCAAAAGCTGCAGCAATTCCAGAATTGTCATATTAGATCAATGATGGTGAACCTTGGCACTCCAGGTGTTCATGGACTTCAATTCCCAGAAGCCCAAATCAGCACTCCTGCTGATCAGGGCTTCTGGGAATTGAAGTTCAAGAACAGCTGGAGTGCCAAGATTCGCCATCACTGTATTAGATGAACTAAAATGTGTCATTTACAGATTTGGTGCCTTCAATTTCTTTTCTGTTCCTCTAGGTGTCATTTATAATTTGTTCCGCCTTCCTCTTGGCCTGGTCACCTTATGCGGTCATCTCCATGTGGTCAGCATGTGGTTTTGAGGTGCCTGCACTCACCAGTGTCCTAGCCAGCCTTTTTGCCAAATCTGCCAGCTTTTACAACCCATTCATCTATATCGGCATGAGCTCTAAATTCCGTAAAGACATTATAACTCTGTTTTGCTGCCTCAAAGGAGACAAGAAATCAGCCATACAAACGCCTACATTGGTACGAGATCAAAGAAATGAGCCAACAGCCTGTCCCAGCTGACAGATGCATTTGGTTCAAAAGTTGCTCCACATAGAACTTGTGTCTCTTGGATTAGAAAGGAGGGACAAGTTTTTCTTAATAAAATCTCATTAAAGTTAAAGTACCATTTGCAAATAATAAAATGCAACAGATGTGTCTAGCTTCAGTTTCTTCTCTTAACTACAATACGTTGTAAATTTAAGACATTTCTCTTAAAAACCAAAAAATATTTTCCAGTCATGACTATAAAGTATTGGAAAATTTCATACAGGGGTAAAATCAAATTCTCATACTATACCAATGAACATTTACTCAAATATAACCTATACTAATAATTTCAATGGGCTTGTTTACTTGAGTTTAAAAAGCAATCACTCACCTCGGCCGTTTCCTGTTTGATGTACAGTAGAATTCCGTATAACGATTTTAATCTGTTCCACGGAGCTCATCGCTATGCGATTTCGTCATTGTACGATTTTCCCTATGAAAAAATCCATACAACGATTTTCCCTATGGAAAAAATGGCACAACTATTTTTGGCGCTAAGCAGAACATCGCTATGTGGAATGCCTCCCCCTCCCCCCAAGCCTAATCGCTATGTGATTTCATTGCTGTATGGGGCGATCGTTATATGGAGTTCTACTGTATGTATGTACACAGGATCAGACCAGATGTTAAAGAGCAATCATATTCCTACCCTTGCATTGCTTTTATATTCAGGCACTGTATTATTCCAAGTTAGCTGCCTGGAGATTTAAAACACCTTCAGACATGCAAAGGTAAAGGTAAAGGTTTCCCTTGCTCAAAAGCCAGTCATATCCAACTCTAGGGTTTAGTGCTCATCTCTGTTTCAAAGCCAAAGAGCCAGCGCTGTCTGCTCCTGCAGACATTTCTGTGGTCATGTGGCAGGCATGGCTAGACAAAGGAGCGCACAGAACGCTGTTTCCTTCCCACTGAAGTGGTCCCTATTTATCTACTTGCAATTTCTTGCTTTCGAACTGCTAGGTTGGCAGGAGCTGGGACAAAGACAGGAGCTCGTTCCGTCTTGCATTACTCGGGAATTGAACTGCTGACCTTCCGCCTCCAAGTCAGCATCTTAGACACTTGAGCCACTACAGTCCCTTAGACATACAAATGAGATCTATCTTATCCCTAGAGGCGAGTTAAAAACACAATAAAGCTAATTTGCAAAATATGGATGGGCAGGCTCATGTTAAAATAATCATTTAACTCCTAGCTTTCAGTGATGACCACAGCTAATTGAATCGTGTATATGCTTGAAATTTCCACCATTGCATTCACCCTTACTAGAGATGTCAATGGTTGTTGAGCTCCAATTGCCATCATATCAAATGGGACTCCAACAGAAACACATGCATCATCCCTACTGGCTTTTTATCACAGTTTTCAAAATGTCCAATGGACCCCAAGAAGGAATAAATCAAGTTTTTTAAAAATAAGATAAAGTTACAGTTCTACCCCACATTTCCATTATAAGGGCCTGGTACCAAAATGAATCTCTCAATGGCTTCTCTCAGTGTGCACTCCATGTTACTCTAACGATAACCAAGAAATGATAGGGTTGTGTTTTGTGGCAGCAAGCTTAAAGTGCTCGTATTTGTTTTGCTTTATTAAACTATCTCAGGGTAAAGTTTATTTGGTTGTACTATGAAAGAGGGCTTCTTAGAATAATAGAATTATAGAGTAACAGAGTTCAAAGGGACCTTTTAGGCCATTGAGTCCAATCCCCTGCTCAATGCAGGAATCCAAATCAAATATGACAGATGGTTGTCCAATTCACTCTTGAATACTTCCAGTGTTGGAGTGCTCACCATCTTACCATCTCTCTAGGCAGATGGTTTCACTGTTGTACTCAAGATGTTAAAAAGTTTTTGCTTAATATTTTGCCTATACGGTATCTGGCTTCCTGTAGTTTCAGCCTGTTATTACATGTCCTGCACTCTGGGATGACAGAGAAAAGATCCATCCCTTCCTCTTTATGATTATCTTTTAGGTATTTGAAGAGTGCTATCATATCCCCTCTTAGTCTACTTTTTTCAAGGCATTCAAGAAAAGGTCCATTTTCTTCAGTCTGTTCTCATATACAGTGGTACCTCATACCACGATTTTAATCAATTCCATGGGGCTCGTTGTATGAAACAATTGTTATAGGATGCATGCATCATATAGCGATTTTCCCTATGGGATGCATTGTACAATGATCTTTTCGCTAAGTGGTTTTTCCCATTGAAAAATTGTACGGTATTTTCCATAGGGAAAATTGTTATGCAGGACGCCATTTCCCCCAAAAAAACCTAATTGTTATGCGATTTCGTGGCTATATGGGGCTATTGTTGTATGAGGTTCCACTGTAGTTTGGTTTCCATTCCTCTAATCATCCTTGTTGCCCTTCTCTGCACCTGCTCTAATTTGTTTGCATCCTTCCTGAAATGTGGTGTCCAGAATTGGAGACAATCAGTGGTGGGCTCAAAAAAAATTACTATCACACTGTGGGTGTGGCCTACTTTGTGGGCATGGCCTACTCTGTGGGCATGGCCATGTGACTGGGTGGGTGATCTAGTCCATACCTGTCAACCTTCCCAGATTGGCAGGGATTTCATGGTTTTCAGCGCCGATTTGCGCCATTTCCTGCCCCACGCTGCTGAAACCCTGGAATTTGGCAGCGGGGGAAAGGTCCTACACATGCGTAGAAGGCTATGCCGCTTGCGTAGAAGGGTTTTACGCATGCGTAGAAGGCTACGCGTCTTGCATAGAAGGCTACGCATGCATAGAAGGGGGCTACGCAAGCGTAAAACCCTTCTACGCATGCATAGAAGGCGACCTGCGCAGAACCGTTCTGTGCAGGTCCCGGATTGGCCGGAGCCATGGTTGACAGGTATGATCTAGTCATTCCTGTCCAGTGGTGGGATTCAATTTTTTTTACTACCTACTTGGTGGGAGTGGTATGGTGGTTGTGGCCAAGGGGAAAGCCCTGCATTGCACTCGAATTAGGACTACTTTATTTCAAAACTTGGATGGGTGGGGCCAGCCAGAATTTCTACTACCGGTTCTGGTGAACTAGTGTGAACCTGCTGAAGCCCACCATTGGACACAATACTCTAGATGTTGTCTTTAGCTAGTGCTGAATATAAGAGGAATGTAACTTCATGGATTTTTGAGATGATACTTCTGTTAATGCAGCCTAAAGTAGCGTTGACCTTTCTAACAGCCACATTGCACTGTTGACTGTGCATCCCAGAATCGCCACCCTTTGTCACCTTGGGCAAGGTACACCAAACTCAGGATGCCCCCAGAAGAAGGGGACAATAAACCCACTTTTCAGTACTCCCTACTTGGAAATCCTGAGACATCATAACTTAAAACTGACTTGATGACACACGCTATTATATGTTTTATTATTTTTAGCATTGTTTTAATAGTGTCTTTTTTATCTTAAATTGCCCTGAAATTGTAAAAATGACACTACCACATGATCAAGAGCAGAAGGAAATCCCACAGTATCTGCAGAAATGATGAATAGAAACATTTAAGAGTTTGATAGTCAGTTGAGGTTTTCTCTTATTCTAATTATTTAAACATTTCATTTATTCAGAACATTTTCATTTGGTTCTGAATTTTTCAGCTGTGTACAATGCATTTAGACAGATAAAAGCACAGGAAATCAAACTTTTATGCCCAAATTTTGAAATAACGTACTCCTAATTCGGATGCAACGCAGGGCTTTCCCCCTTACCACGCCCACCCTACCATGCCCACAGTGTGCTATGATTTTTTATTATTTTTTATTTTTTTGAGCCCACCACTGGTCTGGATGGGAGAGAAGTGTGTTTAAATCTGGTTCCAGAGACTGGATACTAGTCAAGCCACTCTCAAAGGAGTGAGGAAAAGAATGCCTCGGACTTAATCAGGGTAAAACCTAGAATATTCATCCATGCCGTTTACAAGTGAAATAGAGCCCGAACCTAGTAAACAGTTTTTCAGTGAAGTAGAAAGAGGCATTTAGCAGAGTGGACAGAATGCCAATGAGAGTTCACTTTGCCGGTAAAGAAATAAGAGATTATTTACGGACAGCACTCCAAGAACAAAGTAATCCATTATAGCCACTTTATTTTTAGCAGATGTTTCAGGGTGACTGTGAGCAACTGAGAGGCAGTGTGTTCCCTATTGCAGACCCTGCTGAGAGGTATTCCGGAACATCAGCTCCTCTTAGCATCTAAGTTATTATTTAAAAGATATATACACAAGCATATTTTTAAATCTAAAATGTTTAAAATATGCCTCTGAAATTTGCCATTTTAGAGATGAGTATGGTTATCCTTCCCTGAAAGACTCTACCTGGCTCTTCAGGTATTGTGATATGATCTCTTTCTTGCAAGTGCTGAAATAACTTATCTGGGACAATGAATGGTAGTCTTTGAGTTACACAAATATTTTTGTACAGTCAGGTGCCTGAATGGGCTTCCTGTTGGCCTGGCATTTATGAAGGCGAATAATGATGCTATGAACTATCTTTGACCTCCAGAAGTCAGAGCTCTATTGAATCACGTCAACGTTGAACCAAGAGCACTCTTTGTCATATTAAAAAGTTATCTAACCTATCCCATGGAAACATTTAAGGAGACTGATTTGCCTTTATTCAGTAGCAGGCTTGAAGGCCAGTTGCAAACAAACTACCGTATCCAAAAGCATGACTATAACCAACTGATGGTCACAGAGGAAAAATATCAGTTCTTTTCTATCAAGTTCTTTCTTCCCACAGTTATACTCTGTTTCCTTTGCTCACAGGAGCTACAGAGACAATGCATTTCTATACTTGCCCTTAGTGGCTTGCATTAGAAATCCAAAGTTCTTTCCCAGAACTAATAAAAGTTACTTTTGGGGCTGCAAATCTCAAAATTCCCAGATAGTGTAGTCATTTGTAGTCCAAAACATACATACATACATACATACATACATACATACATACATACATACATACATACATTTGTTTGTTTGTTTGTTTGTTTGTTTGTTTGTTTGTTTGTTTGTTTGTTTGTTTGTTTGTTTGTTTGTTTGTTTGTTTGTTTGTTTGTTTGTTTGTTTATTTGTTTATTTATTTATTTATTTATTTATTTATTTATTTATTTATTTATTTATTAGATTTATATCTCCGCCCACTCACCACAGCGACTCAGGGCGGCTCACAGTCATATGAAATAGAACACAATTAAAAACAACTTTAAGCAACCTATATAAACCAGCGGGAGTGGAGCTCCCATCATGATACCCCACACTCGTTGGGCCAACCAAGTCTTCAGGCCCTTCCTAAATGCTGGGAGATCTGATTGTAGGTGGAAGTCGGTCAGCAGGAGGTTCCAAAGGGCCAGGGCAGCTGCTGGAAAAGCCCTCCATCTAGTGCTAGAGAGGTGCGCCTCTCTAGCAATTGGGACCCTCCGGTCCACTCTAGTGGGACATGCTGATGTCCTCAGGGTGATGCAGCCTCTTAGGTAACCTGGCCCACTACCATGTAGGGCTTTAAAGGTAATTACCAGCACCTTAAATAGCACCCGGAGGCACACCGGGTACATATATTTTCCAACTAACTGTGCATTGTGATGCAATGGCTTCTTCACCCAAAGAACTAACATTTGACTGAATAATATTGACTGAATAAGCAATATTTACCCATGCTATTTGCTGTAGGAATCGGGGCCACTGGGGTGGCCTTAATGTCCCGGAGGAGACTGATCAAGTGACGACGCGAGGCAAAAGGAGCGAGATCAGATCAGTCCTTTATTGGAACAAGGCAACATCATTTATAGGGGAAAAAGCGCAACGGTGGCGAAACTGTCATCGGACAGGAAAATTACCTCACCCACGTACCCGGGTTAATAGGGAACCTCTCAAAGGGAAGTTAATTAACTTGGACAAACATGGGGCAAGGAAGACCATTGTGTAGGGCTTAAGCAAGGGTAAATATGGCTGATATTTACACCGGGGATTACCTTGGCCAGAGGATGAGTGATTACTCTAATAGGTAACTGGGGTCTGCGAGATGCTTGCTCGGCAGAATCGTCGGTCAGGCTACAAGCGGCCGAATTAATCCCTATCATTAATTCACTCCCCTTATGCCCTGACAAGGGCCAGAGGCCAGGAGTTTGCTCACTGGTTTAACCTCTGCCAGAAGCCACTGATGCCCAACCGGGCACGGGGAATCTTCATCTCCCCTTACTTTTTAATATTAAGAGCCTGACTGGCGACTCTGCGCACAAGCAGCATCAGCTGTTGCTCGGGAATGACATCGCGGGGTTTGAAGAGTGGCTGCATCAGCCGGCAAAGTCATGGTGAGCCGCAATCCCCCCCAGCGAGCGTAGGCTGCAAAAGTCGCAGGGAGGTGCGGTCCAAAAATCTTCTTCAACAGCCAGTCACCATCCCTGGCGCGTGCGTCGAGAGTGTGGCACACTGGGATGAGACAGGTGCTGAGGATTGAGGCAGAACCAATGTCCTGCTTCAGGCAAAAATCGGACTGGTTGACGAGACCCGCCAACCTTGCCCACAAGTTGTAGTGCATCCGTGCTGAAAGGTCTTCACCGGGCGGCAGGCCGTTGGCCTGAAGTGAAGCGGCCTGAACGCCTCCCCCCAAAAGCAGGGCGAGGGCCAGGATGAGGGTGAAGATCATGGAGTTGGCATTAATCTGGGCAAAGACTGCTGCAACGAAGTGCTCCGGTGTCGGCTCCATCTCCTCGCGTTGGAGGGCGTCCTCGGCCTCTCTGCAAAGGGTCTTGACCATCCCCCAGGTGATCCTCGGCGCTTGAGTCCGCAGCCGCCGCTTCTCCTGGTGGGTCTCCTCGGTCAGAGTGAGGTCCTCCATCTCCGGGATTGGACTCGGGTCGGTCTGGGTCCACGCCATGAGGTTCCAGATGGGGCTTGACGCACCGAGCCGGAATCCACACGACACCTGTTGGAGACATAATTGCAGCATACCCTCTCCCCCAGGTTATGAGCGGCACCGGGCCCCTCCAGGATGGGTCCGGTGGCACTCGGTACCGGACCATAGGTCGCGGGAGAGCTTCCGAACGGCGGAAGTGCTTCTCCTGCGGCGTACAGTCCGAAAAAACATTGAGGTGATTGTATGTGAACAACACCTTATTCAGACAAAACTGTGCTTGTCCCTGTGAATTGGGGAGGGCTGGTGGCTCCCCCCTTTCTGTTTGTTTGTCAATATAGGACTTTAGCGTCCGATTGACCCGTTCTACAATCGCCTGCCCTTGCGGATTGTAGGGAATGCCAAATGTGTGCTTGATGTCCCAGGTGGCCATGAAGGTGGCCAACTGCCTAGAGCAGTAGGACGGGGCGTTGTCCGTTTTCACGTGCCGCGGCTTGCCCATTGCCACAATGCAGGACAGGAGATGCTGCTCCACATGGGAGGCAGTCTCCCCCTTCTGCGCCGTCGCCCAAACGAACTGGGAAAAAGTGTCTATGCAGACGTGCATGTACTGCCATCTGCCAAACTGCGGCACATGCGTGACGTCCATTTGCCACACCTGATTGGCCTCTGTCCCCCGCGGGTTAACCCCCCACGAGGGCCCCCCCGGTGCCCCTGCACAATGCTGGCAAGAGCGAACTATACCCTGGGCTTGAGAAAGTGGCAGTTTGAACTGTCTGGCGAGTGCCTTGGCGTTTTGGTGAAAAAAGGCATGACTTTGAATTGGAGTAGTGAAAACTCCCAAAACTGAACGTTGCTGAGTTTCCTTTGCCGCCGCGTCCGCTCTGCTATTGCCCGCGGAAATCGGACCCGGTAGGTCTTGATGACTGCGGATGTGGGCAATATAGAGCGGCTCCGTGCGGTTTCGCAAATGAAATTGAGCAGTGAGGAACAGGCTAAGCAGATTCTTGTCTATCGCGGGAGTGATGTAAGCTCCCGGTAGACTGTGCAGCAAATTCCTAACATACAGGCTGTCGGTTATGATATTTAAACGTTCCTTGGCGAAGGTGCGCAAGGCAAGGTTCACGGCTGCCAACTCTGCCCGCTGTGCGGACTTCTGTGGAAGAGTGAGCAGCGTGTGCCAAGCTTCGCCCTCCTGCCAGGTCAGGACACCATAAGTGCGTCCGCCATCAGAAAAGACTGTTCTGGCCCCCTGAAGTGGGACCAGCGAGAGCAATTCGAACAAGCTGACTGTTCCTGTTTGAAGCGAGACGAGTCTGGGGTCTTTAGGCAAGTGGTATGCCAAGCTTCCAGTGAATCCTTCCAAAGCTATCGGAAGCGAGTCACCTAGCTGCATCAACTGCTGAATTTGTTCCTTGGTGAACGGGACTACAATCTTGGCTAAATCGTACCCAGAAATGTCCCTAGCTCTCAGCCTGCCGCGGTAGAGCACCGCGGAGACCAGTTCTTGGGGCGGAACAATGTTCCGAGATGAGGTGTTAGGCAAGTATACCCACTCCACAATTTTCGCTCCCTTCTCTGAGTCTACTCCTAGCGCCCCAGTGAACATGGATCCCGATCGCACGATGTACAGATTCAGGATTGGGGCATAGGGCCCCTGGGCGATCCTATCTACCCATCTTTGGCTGAGAGCTTGGTTAACTTTCTCGAGCGCCAAGCGCGCGTCTCGAGAAATTTTTATCCGGTCTGCTGGCTGCTTACCGAGCGTTAGCAGCGAGAAGAGCGGTTTCAGAAGATCCGTATCCAATCGAAAATATGGTCTGGCCCAATTAATGTTTCCTAAAACCTGCTGTAATTCTACCAAGGTGACTGAGTCCTGTAGATTAATCTGAGGCAAAACTGGTGCTGCGAAAGAGCGGAGAAGCCGATGGCCCAAGTATGAGAAGGGCTCGGTTCTCTGCACTTTCTCCGGGGCAATGAGTAACCCTTTGTCCCCCAGGCTGGCCTGGAGGTCTGAAAACACTTCGCTGCCAAGCTTCGGCAACGCTACCAAAATATCATCCATAAAGTGACAAACTAAGGCTTGTGGGTAGAGGTTTCGAAACTTTGCCAGTGCGTCGTGAACGTAAATTTGGCACAAAGTGGGCGAATTGAGCATGCCCTGTGGCAAAAATTTCCACGCGTAACACTGCGTAGGCTCACTGTGGTTCACGACCGGCACGGTAAAGGCAAACCTCTCCCGGTCCCTGGGGTCTAAGGGGATTGTATAAAAGCAATCCTTGAGATCTACGACTAGGATCTCCCACCCCTCGGGAATCATGTTCGGATTTGGGATGCCGCATTGAAGCGGACCCATTGGCTGTATGCATTTATTGATCTCTCTGAGATCGTGGAGGAGTCGCCACTTCCCCGACTTCTTCTTAATAACAAAAATTGGCGAATTCCAAGGACTTGTGGACTGTTCTATATATCCTGCGTCTAGCTGTTCCTTAACTAGCTGCTTGAGAGCAACCAATTTCTCCCCTACTACCGGCCATTGTTCTACCCAGACCGGAGTATCGGTGAGCCATTTAAGTGGCAATGCCATTACCCAAAGGTAAGGGTGGCACCGTACTGCTGCAGAATGTCTCGCCCCCAAAGGTTGATGTGCACGTCAAGAATGTGCGGTCGAATTACCGCCGTGCCCTCAGCCCTTGGGATTGTGACTTCTACCCACTCTCGGCTCCTAAACGCTTCTTGAACGCCGCCTACCCCCCACACATCGGAGACCGGCTCAATGGCCCACTCCCTTGGCCACTGGCTTCTGCTTATCACACTGACATCTGCTCCGGTATCTAATAGGCCTGAGAATGATCGATTATTCAGAAATACCTCAATAACCGGGCGCTGTTTCCACTCAATGTTGGTCTCCACTGTCGCTAAGACCTGGTATCCTTGCGCTGCCTCACTGGCGCTCGAGCGGTCCTCTGACCGGGACTCGAAGCTGTCACTGAGCCCTCCCTGGCTCTCTGCTGGCGAGCGACAAGGAACCATGATCAGTTGCGCTAAGGTGTCTCCTTTAGGGATGGTTTGGGGCAGGTGTGTCCAAAGCTGAACTTGGAGAACGCCCGAAAAATTGGAGTCAATGACTCCTGGAATTATGAAAATTCCGCGTGCACCAGCTACACTACGGGGCAAAACTAAACCTATAAAGCCTCTGGGCAGGGGTCCCATGTACTGGGAATCGACCAGATAGACTGTGCCTGGCAGGTCGCATGTGACGTCCGCCTGGCAAGTCAATTCTAGTCCCGCGCTACCCCTGGGGCTGGCCTGTGCCCTCGCAATGTCTGGGATGGGGTTGGACTCTACTCTGGCTCTGGGGAGTTCTGGGTGAAGGACGCCTCTGTTTGGACTGGGGCCAGAGACATGCCCGTGTTCCGGTTTCCCGAATTCTGGCAATACCTGGCCCAATGATAGCCTTTCTTGCACTTCGGACAGAGGGTGTTCAGAGCCTTGGGACGGCCGGACTTTTGCCCGCCTCCCTTGGATCGGCACTCCCTAGCGAAGTGACCGATCTTGCCGCAATTGTGGCATGCCCCTTTGTTCTTACCATTAGGTCTTTTCCCTCCTTGCACCGCTGCCGCTAGCAGGCCCATCTTATAGGATTCTGTGCCAACGTCGGCGCAAGCTCTAATCATGTCCGAGAGGGTCAAGTCAGGACGATTGCCTAGGGACTGCAAGATTCTACGGCAGTCCAGGTTGGCATTGTCCTTGGCTAACTTAATCATGAGCTCTTCCTGGGCTTGCTCATTATCAATCTGCCTGCTAATGGCTTCTTCTAGGCGATTGATGAAGTCCATGTAGGGTTCCTGGGCTCCCTGCTTGATGGAGGTGTAATTTTTAGCCGCTTTGCCAGTGGCTGGGATCTTAAAGTAAGCCCTAAAGGCTGCCTCGGCTGACATCTCGAGAGTGGCGAGAGGCAGGTTGATCTGAGCATTGATTGACTCGAAATTACCCGAGCCATACAGCTGCTCAGGAAGCACCGCGCCTCCCATCCTGGCAGCCCGAGTTTGCGCCTCTAGGCGGAACTCGCTGTCCCAGATCATGTACTGGCTAGGGGTCAGCATCATCCTCATGACGGCTTTCCAATCATGGGGGATCCACATGGTGGTCTCGCACACCTGCTGAAGCGTGCCCCTAGTAAAACGACTTTGGAGCCCTGTTTCTGCAATTGCCTTCCGCATAGCCATGAGCAGCTTATACGGGACTGGGGAATGAACAATCTGCTGTGCACCCGTGAGCGCGTCCATTTCCATGCGGATTGGACATATCTGTCTGAGCTCAGCTAGTTCTTCTGCCGGCAATTCCCCCTTCCTAATCTCCTCTTCAATTGTGCGCTGAAGGGGACTTTTGGTAACTCGGGAACCCGAAGCTGTCAGAGGAGCGCCTGCGCTTCTCATGGCCTGCATTCCCTCGGTGACGTCTGCAGCTGTCACCGCGGGAAGGCTCCCTGCGCTACTCTGCTGGTACTTGAATGTCGGATAGAGTGCGGTGGGCGCAGTCGGCTCGACTGGCTGAACTGATGACTTCTCTAACGGGGGTTCTTCCGCTTCTATCCGGACTGGTTCGATCTCAGCTAAGAGTCTCCTACACTTCCTCCATGTGCTAACTATCCCTCCTGGGGCTTTCGGGGGTTGCTGAATGCAGTCTCATATCCGATCCCAGAGCTGTAGGGTTAACGTACCTACTTCTGGGTAAAGCAGGCAGTGTTCCCTAAGGTACGCCAAAAGTCTCGCTAGCTCCCTGCTGTGAAAGCGTAACTTAAATACCCTGGCCAGGATTTTAAACTCTTCCTCACGGGTTTTTTGGCTAGCGGACGGACTCTGTCCCTGAGAACAAGTCCCCATATTACCTGCGAGTGGTCCTCTGAAGTTTCCTCCTCGGGACAGGTTGACGCGTCTTGGGGCAAGGTAACTGGTTCTGGCGACGATCGTCTGGGTGGAGCTCGGAGCGTGGCCTCCTGCCATGGGCCCTCGGCGGCCTCTGCGCTGTCAGGGGCTCACAGCTGCCCTGAGCGGAACACGTTTTTCCCTTTGGCGCAAGTCTCCCCGAAAGCCGGGAGCAAAGTGCAGGAATGCCTCTCTTGGAATGCCTCGCCGCTGGCCGTCCTTCTGACCGACTGGCTGCCGGCCAGAGCGCCGCGCTGTCCTCCGGGCGGACGGGTCGCGGTTCAAGCATAGAACCGGACCGCGTGGTTCGCTACTCGTGAGTAGACCTCTCCTGGGCCGCTTTACTCACGAGTAAATCACGTCGGGGTCACCAGATGTAGGAATCGGGGCCACTGGCGTGGCCTTAATGTCCCGGAGGAGACTGATCAAGTGACGACACGAGGCAAAAGGAGCGAGATCAGATCAGTCCTTTATTGGAACAAGGCAACATCATTTATAGGGGGAAAAGCGCAACGGTGGCGAAACTGTCATCGGACAGGAAAATTACCTCACCCACGTACCCGGGTTAATAGGGAACCTCTCAAAGGGAAGTTAATTAACTTGGACAAACATGGGGCAAGGAAGACCATTGTGTAGGGCTTAAGCAAGGGTAAATATGGCTGATATTTACACCGGGGATTACCTTGGCCAGAGGATGAGTGATTACTCTAATAGGTAACTGGGGTCTGCAAGATGCTTGCTCGGCAGAATCGTCGGTCAGGCTACAAGCGGCCGAATTAATCCCTATCATTAATTCACTCCCCTTATGCCCTGACAAGGGCCAGAGGCCAGGAGTTTGCTCACTGGTTTAACCTCTGCCAGAAGCCACTGATGCCCAACCGGGCACGGGGAATCTTCAATTTGCAAGTGAAATAGAGGCTGAACCATCAACATGTCTTAGGGAAGGCTTAGAAAAAACAGAAGCATTTCCATATAACTCAGGTCTCAAACTGCTGACCTGCTGAACTTCTGGTAGTCAAGCTCAGCATCTTAACCACAGCAATTTCTGCAGCAGGAACCTTTTGATACTTTCCTCGGATCTGTTGATGAAGCCTCCTTCAACTATTTTTGAAATTCCTTCTTTCTGCAGTTTTGTTTCTAACCTCCCTCATCAGTTAGTTATACTGTATATGTTTCCTATTCTCTGTGTTTCATTGGGTCTGTTATGTAAGACATTTTTTTTCCAAACCTATGTTGTGGTAGGTACAGTACTTGTTATTTTACCTCTGCTGTTTTAACTCCCATGTTGGAGGCTGTTTTGGTTTCCTATTTAGAATAGTTTGCTTAAATTATTGTGATTGCTCTTTGATTTCTTCAAAATGTTGAGTTTCCTATAGTAGTTTTGTGGATTTTAATGGTGTTGTGGTTATGTTCTGGCAGTTTTAATATGTTGTGATTTTGGGAAGGGTGCTGAAAGGAAAAGAACTTATTGCTTGGATGTAGTCCAACATCATTGTTTAGAAGTGCCTTAGCTGAGTCACAATAGCCTTGCTGAAATTCAACTTCTGGTAGAAGTTGATGAAGGGGGAGAAGAAGGAGAGGAAGAGGTTATCATTGTAAACTGTCTGTTCAAATTCTGTCAAGGGCCAGGTTTGCAAAATACTGCGTATATAGAAATAGCTGTTAGACTCTCCCCATGGCCAATTGAACTAAAGTTGGCCTAGCAAAAAGAACTGGATATTTCTCTCAGGATGCACAGTGGGAAATTATTTGGGTTTTCTCCAAGTTAAAACTATTTCTGGCCAGGTTAAGGAAGCCTTCCAGAAAGTCCTTTCCACAGGCATTTAGCTCCAATTAATTTTATTTTAACAATTAATTCATTTTAACAATGCTCTTTCCTCTCTACATCAGTGAAGTAAATTTACTTTTAAATATCTGTGATTAATCTGGCCAGTTGTCACAGTTTTTTGGACACAGACTTGGCATCTTTTGGAAAGTTTAAAGGATAAGGCCATTCAAAGTGGTTATTAGGTCATCCATTTTTGTAAACGATAACAATAAATTAATTCGCAAAGAATTAATTATCTGTACGTTGCTGCCAAACTGGAAGTTGCATGACGTGATGGGAAGCTTTCCAAGAGGTTGACCATTTGCCAGTGGCTAGACCAAGTGTGAAGAACAGCTCTCTGTAAGATGTTAACATAATTTGAGATTGATGAAACATGATAATTTTGCTACTGTCTGGTACTATTTAACCATATTTGTAAACAGAGACTCTTCCATGCATGATCTAGCTACAGAATGAGAGCTGTCATCTGAAGCTGAACAAACAATGAAAAATTGGGTTGAGATATAACACTTGAATGCCACCTGGATGTTTGGCTGAATTACAGCAATGTAGCCATTTTCATTTTTTCCCCATTTCACACTTCTCTCTTGTCTTGTACCTATTTGAAAAACTGTATAGACCAGGGGTGCCCAAACGATGGTCCATGGGCCAGATCCGGCCCCCAGCGCCAAGTCATCCATGAGTGCTACCCTCACTGCTACTGGAAGCAGAAGTAAAATGCACCCACGTATGTACAGAATGCTACCATAAATCCAATCCAATTTTAATTTATACCTTTCTTGGGCCGAAGCCGACTCAAGGCGGCAACAACATAATAATTCATACAATATAACAACATAAAAAATAATACAATAAAACCCAATATATAATATACAGTGATAATAAACAATATGAATACAATATGAATGGACCCACAGCTGTCGTAAACATGTTTACGACAGTTGCAGGTGTACTTATGGCAGTGTTTTATATATGCATGAGCACATTTTGCTTCCGATGGGAGGAACCACATGATTGGCCCATGGCCTGAAAAGTTTGGGCACCCCTGGCATAGACTCTTTCTTTTTGCTATGTTTTATGTTTGAGAATATCTAAGATGTTTTATTCTTATTCACCTGTCCATGTTTGTAATCAGTGAGTTTTCTTCCATCCCTAATTTATGAAGTAGTTGCACACTAGCCAAAAATTTGTTGCATAATAAATTGCACAAGGCTAAAGACATAGAAAGATGTAGAAAGAATGGGGATTCTGTAAGTTCCATAGATTCAATAAGCTTATTCTATGCTAAAGTTAACTCACAGTTAAAAATAGGCCTGTTTGAATCAATGGATCTCCTGGAAAAGCTGACTTCTAAAATTTAATTTGACCAACAAGTTTATAATGCAGAATTATAACATTAAATCTACCATTAAAGCTTATCACTTTTACTTCATATGTAAAAAATAGACTGAAGATTTTAAAATGGAATCCAGGTGAAGAGTTATGCTGAGAAAAGTTAATTGGCATGCATTTAATTGGTAAACTGCACTAGTTCTTCTTCTATGTTTAGGCCAGATGTGAAACTGCCAAAATGAAGGCACCCTTTGGTGAGTTCATTCTGCAGTTCCTTTCACCTGACCTAGTATGAGAAAGATTAGCCGGCACAACAAGGTTGCTGTTAGCAGGGTACGCCCGATTGTGGTCCAAAAATACCACTGTCTTTGAAGAGGCTCTTTCTGTGTAGCCAACTACACTAGTTAAGAAGTCAGCATAGGCAATTGTTGTCATGTACCAAGTCAAATGAATGATATATGCAACATCAAAATGCCAGCATCTATTTCTTTACTCACAGCAATTCACTGTTGAAATTTATTCTGATGGATTTAGGCTAGCAGACATAAATAACAGGATTCTGACTAATATTTAATTGTTGTGAGGGTGTTCGAGAAATATATGTGTACAGCAGAGTTTGGTTTGTGTTCTTCTGCTATGTACTGATGTGTTACAAAAATTCTGGGTAGTGATGGGAAACTGGTAAGAAACCAACAAATCTGTGGTAACAAACACAGAGTTTAATGACAAAAATGTTAGTCTTTAAGAATTCTACTGTAGTGTGTTCACTGCTGAAGAGCAGGGCCGCCATCAGGGCAGTACTACCAGTACTGCCGTATAGGGCCCGGAGCTGACAGGAGCCCTGCCGGTGGCGGCCATAACTATGTGTGTGTGGGAGGGCTCAGTATGGGTCCCAGAAATTTCTGATGGCGGCCCTGCAGAAGAGCAGATATTGTTGCTCTTGTTTGCTACTGGTGCTCCAGCTGCTGAAACAGATATTTTGTGGTGTAATTTCATTTATGCTTGAACTGAACACATTCTCCAGCAAACTTGTAGCTTTATTTTTCTTAGTATAAGACAGATCTCTTCACCGATCTGTCCTTGACAATGAACCATGTTTTCGCTGTAATGGTACCAGTTACTAATCCCAATTAAAATGAATGAGCTTGATTTCAGGAAGTTAAAAATCCAGAAAAACATGTGTGACTGTGTCAGTCAACAAGCTCTGGAATCCATGGAAATTTCTATGACTGAATAGCAGGTTTATGCACTATATTGTCCCTTTGAAGGCCAGACAAGAATGACTGTTTGCAACATTTTTGCAAAGACTTTTTATGGCTTTTAGTTACAAATTAGTTGGATGTTTGTGCTGATTGGGTCTTTTAGTCAGAGCTACTGCCAGATTTAAAAGGGCTTTGAACATAATTCCCTTTAACAGCTTCTCTGCCAATGTTTATGTATATTTCCCAATTGCCGGGTTACCAGGGTATATAAAGGCATAGAATGGAGGCAAAGAAGGGATAGGCTTGGTCAGATATGCACTGGTTCCTGTTTCATGGGGGAGGGGGGGAGGATATGCCCTTCTGCATGCTCCTCTTGTCCAAGCAAGAATCAACCCTTAGAAACTTAATCAAACACTTCTGATTGTCAGCAAACTATCATGTGAAGTGAAATATTTTTTATGTCTGCTAATCATCACTGAAACAATGCATCATTTCCTTTTTAAAAATTTAAAAATCTTTGCATGTGTGTTGCCAATCAGAACCACAACTACAACTGCCAGGTTCCCATATATGCTGTTCCCAGCATCTACAGGTGGGAAGAGCATATATGGGAGTGTGCTGAAAAAAGTTGACCCTCCCCAAGTGAGGCTCAGAACACATGCTTGGGGAGGGGGGAAGAGGGACCACTTCAGTGTCCAACAAGTGTGGACACTGAAAAAAGTGGACAATCCCACTTTAAGATCACCCCAGAAAATGGGCTTACTATCTGGATAGGCTCTAAGACTCTTTCCATGCTGGCAACCTAAGGAGAAGCACTGGGACAAAGCATATGTGTGGCACTCCTTCACCAAAGAGAGGAGGTTGACACTGTGTCCCAGATCAGGGTTCTATGGCCAACGTTCATATAAGATTCAACCACTACTCCACTTGGGTTCCATGCATTTAACAAAGCGGGATGTCACTTTTTCTTGGGCAACATGTTATGGATTAGATTATTTACCTTTCACTATAGTTTATAGTTTATGTAGTTCAGGACCTTAGGCCTATTTTAAGGCATATCAACGATATGCATGCAAGTTTGTTTAGGGGAGAGCATTTTTCATAAATGTGTCTTTTTTCCAGAGAGTTGGTTGTTAGGATGAAGGAAAAAAGAGGGAGAAACAGAGGAGTTGCAAAAAGAGGCCATTGATGCTTGGATTACCCAATTCTATCCTTCAGCGGAGGTGGTACATGATGAGGAAGAGGAGCACTGGACTGAAGTCCCCAAGCTCCACTCATTGGGCAGAAGGACCACAGATGAAAGCCCTAAAGGCAAAGCCCAGGACTCAAGGACCCTACCACACCTCTAACTTGACCTTGGTGCTTGCCTCATCCAGAAGCAGCAGCATCCTTTTCAACCCAGCTGTGGCACTGGTGGTGAAAGCATCAGCATGAGAGGCAGAGGAGGCTTCAGGAGAAATGGAGTGCAGTCACCAGGCCCCTCCATCTGGCTTTGTCAGCCATTCTTGAACAGGGTTCGACAAGGGGCAGGATTCGTCCTTCCTTCCTGCTTTCCGATACCAGGACTCTCAGGCCATCCTGTGGCTTTAACAGCACAATGACTTGAAAGACCATTTGTTGTAGGTTAGCACAGGGAATTGACCTTCAGGAGGCTTCCAGGGGGAATTAAGGATGGTGTTCTCATTTCTGTTGGGTCCTTTATTGAATAATTCTCACAATTTGAAACACATGGAATTATTGCCAGGAAACTCACCTGCCATGAGCATCACAGGAGAAGGCATCGGCAGAGCTAACACAATAGGTCCAATCAGTACTTGTCTAGGCATTACAGACTAAAGATTATAGCTTCCTCTGGAACATCCATCTGTCTCGTGGACGATAAGGAACACAGCTACAGCAACGCACCCAAGGAGGACTTCACAGCAATATTGATACCCTCCAGATGTATTAGAATACAGCTCCATCATCCTCAGCCAGCAGGTGCTGAATCTTCAGAAAGAAGGTCCACAAAACGGGAAAGTATTCCTCAAAAGCAACCATATCAGTAACTACTTTTGAGATTTTGGGACTATTACAAGAAGAAGAACTTGGTTGCAGTGCCTACATTTTGGAACGTTCTCGACTCGCGTCTCTCCGGAGCCCACTCCACTGGCCCGGGGATGGGAGGCAGTTGCACGGTCTCTGACCTCTGAGCCCTGCCTGCTTAGAGGGCTTGAAAAGACACCACAAACGCTGCTGCCGCCGAAGACTCGCTGCCTCTCCCTGGAGCCCATGGACGTTGAGCCTGGCTCCATATCTATACCTACATTTTGTATTTTTTTGTATTTGTATTTATATTTACATTTTGTATTTTTTATTGTATTTATACTTGTATCTATTTTCCTTTGTTGTAAGCCGCCCTGAGTCACCCTTGGGTTGAGTAGGGCGGGATATAAATTTAATAAATACTACTACTACTACTACTACTACTACTACTACTAATAATAATAATAATAATAATAATAATAATAATAATAATAATAATAATAATAATAATAATAATAATAATAATAATAATAATAATAATAATAATAATAATAATAATAATAATAATAATAATAATAATAATAATAACTACACAAAAGAGACATCACGTTGCTTAGAGGCAGGCAATACATTAGCAATATCAGACTTGCAAGCAAAGCCCAACATGATCACAAAACAAGGCAAGCTAGGAGAACTGAGAAAAGCTTATTTTTCTCAGAGAAAACTGAGACAAGGTGAAAACTTTCAGCATTTAGGAAATTACTGCTTCTACTGACATGTTGTCTGCATCTTATCACTTGACCCTGAGAGGAGTCATCCTACACCATTTTCAATCCAGAGAGAATGCTACCCTTCATAGCCATGCTTTTCAAATGCTCTCTGTTCAAACTACTGATGCTGCAAATCAACTCAAAACTGCTGCTGTTTCCATTGCTGCTGCCTCTTTGTTCATGTCAGAAGCAATCTGGTGGTCCTTCTGGAGTGGAAGGGTCATTTGACAAGGTGCTGTCATTGCCCTAGGGGTTTCAAAATGTGTTCAAAGTCCTCACATCCTTTGGGGAGGCTTCTTTCATGTCCCCCACTGTTATTACCGCCCAGTAGCTATCTCAGATAACAGAGCGAGTAGCTGCATTTTCTCTGTTCCCTCACACAATTCCAGCCCACATAAAATGGAGAAAGGGGGCATAACAAATAAGCTTAGAAGGAAACACGATATATTTTTCAACAGTCCATGTCTTTTTAATTGAAATGTTGACACTAGCATCTTCACTTACACCTTCTTTAACATGGATTCTTCCAGCAGCTTCGGTTAGATTGTTTTGGATTGTAGGTCATGCCTACAGGCTTCTTGTTGATTTGAAAGTGCTTTAGGAAATATAATTTGTTGTTGTTTTCTGTGACTGTCTCTCACTGGTGGTCTGAAATATATTTACTTATTAGAACAACTTGAGGAGGAAAGATAGAAATAGGGTTATTTACTTTTTTCTTTAAAAAGTTAAATGTATTCTTAGTTAGAAAAGTAGTAGCATATTAAACTGACCTGCAATTTGTTTATGTTGACTTGTTCAATATTTTGATAACCAGCAATGCTTTTTTTTTTGGCAACCTATAAGAGTATTCCACCACCTGGAATATTATTTTGCAGTGCAACAGGCCATCTTATCAGCTAGAGGCACCAAGTCCTAAAGTTTTCAAAGGGGAGCATGGTGAGTTTAGGTTCTGAATGTCAAACCAAAAAGGGTCCAGAAACTGTTGATCAGTTGATCATACTTTAGAATGCCTTCTGAGGTGTTATTAAATATATGCTCTGAGATGTAGGAGAAACATGAATGAGTTACAATATACAGAATATGTTCTTTTGAACATATTTCTTACCCCATAGTTTAAAAAATTGGCAAATTTTCTAGGATTTTGGATAAACTCTATTATAATGCTTAGAAAGCCCATACAATTCTTTTGCCAACATTGTTTAGTTATCCCACACACATACACACATACACACATAATGTGATAGTTGTTAGTGTTTTTGTAAACAATGGGGCATTTCAGAAGCTATTTGTAATGTGAAATGGTAATGAGGACATCCCATGTTCAAGCATAACTGCTGACAAGCTTCTGCATTAATTAGCAGTTCGAAAGATCCCTTCAAAAACCCCATCAAGCACCCCATGATAATGCCAACTATCTGATCAGAACAACAAATTGCACTCCCCCATGCCCAGATAGTTAAGACACATACTCAAAGTCCAATAAGTTGAAATGGAGGGGACAGTAAAGCTTTAAAAAAGAGAGATGAAAAAAATTAACTTTCTTAAAGTCACTGGGGTGATACAACCATTTTATTGAGCTTAGAATTTGAGCAAGCATTATTGAATTTTCAGCACATTGACTTTAAGAGAGAAACATAAAGTACTACATAAAATATTTTAAACTATATCAAATAACTAGAACAAGATTCAGCAAACTTGGCTCTTCAGGTGTTCTTGGACTTCCGTTATCAAAAGCCCAAGTCAGTACACCTTCTGATCAGAGGGTTTCTGGGAATTAAAGTCCAAGAACATCTGGAGAAACAAGTTTGCTGATCCCTGAATAGAACATGTGGGTTTCGGCCCACTCTAGATATATTGCCAAAACAGTGATAATCATTTTGCTTTGGGTGGGGGGATGTCTTACTAGATCAGATGGGAAGTCTATCTGAAGTGGCATTTCTCAACATGGACTATAATTTCATTTGTTGTTTCTCCTTTCAATACTGCCTCACATATCATTGAGTCATGTAGCAGGATCCTAAACAAATTTGGGCTGAAATTCTGTTGCTTTGTTAGGCATGCAGAAGGCAAGACATGTAACTTTCAGTGCCTAGGATTCTCGAAAATGCACCAAGCCAGTAGATGTGCATGCCCACTGAAGATACCCACAGAGACTCCGTCATCGACAGCTAGAAGAAACTGGATATTATGCAGGTTGCTTTCAGCATGTGTAACCAATTAACAGGATTACAGCCACTAAGAGAATGAGATGGAAGTGAGCAGCCAAGCTACTGTATCTGAGATATACTATCTCAGCCAAGAAATAACTTTGTTATAGAAACACAGATTAGATCTTTTCCCTATTTAGACAGATTACTTCTATAAAAATGTCTTCGACTCTATTGCCAAGATACTGGATGCATGGCAACTTGCACAGTATGATGTGGTGTTTTGCAGAGTTCTGATGAATATAAGCAATGTAGTATGTCAACACTTGTGGTTCAACAAATTCTTATGTTACTTATGATAAAAAGGTAGCATTATTCCTTTTGAGGCCACAAAAAATAATACATTCTAACAAAAACAGCAACATTTCATGTTGCCATCTATGCTTCTGTGTTTCCAGAGGACTGTATTCTGTCCCTTGTCTCCTTTACCATCTACACTGGTAGATGACACTTGAAGAAGTCATCCAGAGGTTTGACATGAGGGCTCACCAGTAAGCATGGCCTCGTTACTTTTTGTCAGTCAAGGCTGTGGTTATCTCTTCACTGAAGCCTAATAAACTGATAATCTGAAATTAGTCTAAGTCAGCAGGTGTAGTGATTTGGGCTTCTGACAACTGAAATCCAAGAACACCTGCAGAGCCAAGTTTGCTGAGCCCTGGCCTAGACAATATGGAGAAATGGATGGTTAGAACCCTAGTTAATCATGACAAGATCCATAGCTTGCTCTACAAAAAGAATCAGTCAGCCGCCTGGTACTAAATGCTGCCCATGGTTGACTAGGCTATGACTTGCAGTCTAGCAACCAGCTCTGCTAAAGTACCGGTAAAAGCTGACCACAGACATTTTAGTGTCATCAATGTGGATATATCAATGCTCACATGCATGCACAAAAACACACACATATGTGGTTCAAGTCACCATTGTCTGCACCTATCAATGTGGCTGTATGTCTCCAAAAGTTGCTCACTCAGAGGGATTAGATTTTCAGGTTGGACACTATGGCTCAGAAGCACACTTTCTCAAGTTAGCAACCCAGCTGCTAAATATCCTTTCCAAAAATACTCATTAAATGAGCTCATTAAATGCTCAGATGAGGAAAAACAAAACCTGAGAATAGTTGTTACTGGTCAACACCTACACAAAGACACCGTCTGGATATGTTTATCTTATATTGCTTTAAAAGGTGCTAAATAAGCTCAGTGGAATTCAAATGGCACTTCAGAACTAGTTCTAAATGTTTCTTGCGGAATCCAGCCGTATTTATCTATTTTCGTTCACAAGAAGAAGATGCCATGAGCCAATAAAAACAAGAACAGGGAGGGAAAATAGATGAGGAAGTAAATAAGGACAACTACTCTTTCTATGACACTAATCTGTTTTTAAGCCAAATTAATAAGGGAAATAATTATCAGTGGCTGAGGAAATTTCTTATTTTTTCTTCTGTTTATTATTTTCTATTCAATAAATTATATTTTACTTGAGAAAACATGGAAAATCTTTTAAGAAGTCACATTCCACCATCTTTGTGTTGTGCAGCCAAAAGCCCTATACCTCAGATGCTCATTTCTATATTAAAGCTGAGCTTGCCACTCTGCTTTTTTTATATCAGCCAAGAACCTCACTTATTTTCCAAAACTTCATATTCTCAATGGAAATTAAAAATAAATTGTTGTCCAAAATGGACTCTCCAATTTGTTAAAATGCTGGTCAAAAATGAGTCAAAGCAAAATATGAATTGTACATAGTCCTCTTTATATTTGTATAGTTCCTGAAGAAGGCTTTTTTAAACTGAGGATATTCCTTCAGTGTTGACTGATATCACTGTCTGTTTGGGACCTGAGAAGGGCCATTGGTTAAAATGTCTCTTTGTAGTCATTTCTATTTCTGGTGCTTCTGGGTTGAAAGGATTAGTCGGTGAAAAATCTCTGTTGCCTGTGATAAATCTCCGTTGCTCAGGAGATGCCTGATTGCTGAAGAAGCAATCTTCTGGGAGGCCTGTGAGAATGCGGAGAAGTACAAACTACAGTAAAACCCTTACTAACATATGCCTCAAGTTACATAAAATTCGACTTACATAATGATTTTGTGCTAAAACCATGTCCCGATTTACACGATTTCCTATGGGTTTGCTTCGAGTTACATAAAGATTCTTTTTCCTATGGGCTTGCTTCAAGTTATGTAAAAATTCATTTCCCTATGGGTTTGCTTCGATTTACATAAAAATTTCATTTTTCCTATGGGTTTGCTTTGGCCTTCGTAAAAAGTAATAATTTTTCCTATGCGTTTGCTTTGAGTTACATAAAAAAACTATTTAAGCAAAAGCCTATGGAACTGGTTTTATTTCGTAAGTAGGGGTTTTACTGTATCTCCCATATGATACAATGCACATGATACCCCTCAACGTGCACCGAGGAGGACCTTATGTTGGCAAAAGGAAATGCTGTTGATGTGGCCCAATATTGGGCAGATTTCATCAAGCCCTTTTTAATTACTTTTTTTTTATTTTAGATGTGTTAATTTTAGCTTTGTATGTTATTATATGCTGGTGGTGCATCTGTCATAAAGAAAGAAAGAATGTGTTCAATACTGTACTGTAAAAACCATTGTAATGTTACATCATGTCCTTTTCCCATCTCTTAGCTTTATCTTCTTTTTGTATTACATATATTTAAAATAGCTTTCTTTTATAAAAAAAAAAATTCTTCACAAGCCACAGCTCTTTAAACTTTAAAGAATCCTAAAATTTCTACAGGGACAGTGGTGGCTTAGTGGTTAAGATGCTGAGCTTGACAACCAGAAAGTCAGAAAGTCAGCAGTTAACACCTGAGTGCTGAGTGAGCTCCTGTCATCTGTCCAAGCTCTTGCCAACCTTGCTTGAAAGCTAGTCACATTTGACTCTAGGGTGTGGAGCTCACTTCAGTTTACAGACATTTGCACCTGAAGTCCACTGTCTCAGATGATTCTCTCATTAGTGAACTGGTCCAGTTGCTAGTTCATTTTCAATTGTGGCTGATGTCATATTATGAACCACTTCATTGGCAGCATAGTGGCATACATAGTGTTCTTAACGATACACCACAAAACACCAGACAAAATAGGAAACGTCAGAGACTTGGCTGGGGTTTGTTTTTTGTCTTTTCTTGTCTTGCTTGTGAGCTATCAAGCCTAGAGTCACTCACCCAACATGGTCAGTGGAAATCCATTAGTACAAGAAACTCTAAAACAGGAGTTCTCAACTTTTAAAGCCGGGGCCCAGGTCACGCTTCCTCTGACAGCTTTGGGGGCCAGATGGCCATTTTGCTGTGCCTCCACCATATGACACTTCTGGGCATGTGGGGGAGGGGCAGGGAGGCCACATGAAATGTGTTGCAGGCTGCATCCGGCCCATGGCCCACAGATTGAGAATCCCTGTCTAGAAGTTTGAAATTAAAACATCATGCTAAGAATAATTTGCAGATTATTTTTTTAACAATCTTGGGGGGGAAATCATTTCCAGCTGTTAGTTGGTTGCTAATGGTGCAATTACCTTACAACGAAACCAACAGAGTAACAAAATCTCACTCAAAATCTAAGTCTCCATTTGAAAAGCTGAGTCTGCATCGTGATTTCCTGTGGTTAAATTAATGCTTCCCTCTGTTCAGAAACAATTGCAGTACCTGTCTCAAATAGGAGACAGAAAATTATGCAAGGCCACGTTTTATGTTTAGATGGAATGCACCATTTCAGTTTTAATTGGGGCTGACCCATATCACTTTACTGCCAGGACAAAATGAGGTCAAAGCCCATTCTATGAACAAAAAGCAACAGCTCAGCAATTGTTTAGCTTTAACTCTAACAAGATGACAGCATGCTCCTGTGCACCTGAAAGTGATAACCTACCTTTGACAGCAGAGGTTACAAGACACTCACAGCATTCATCATGCCCATTCTGAGCCCCTCAGGTGAGGATTCCAGGTCTAAATCTTTGAGTTTGAGAGTCAAGTTGGGAGTCCATGTTCCAGATATCAGACTTTCAACTTGAAATCTCATAAAATACAGTACTGTACAAAAGTCTTAGGCCATCACCAGCTGATGGGGGGGGGGGATTCTATGAATTATTTGGGGGAGTTTGGTGTAAGGGACCAAAGACAATGAAACAGCCGAAGGGTTGGCTTAACACAGGTTTATTGCATGATGATCCGGAGGAACATGTGGTAATGGCGGATGAGTAGCTCAATATATACAGCTGGCTATACATTTGAATGTGGCTCGTCGACAGACTATTGGTTGCTGCCTGCGTGACGTCGTAGGAGGTCACGCCCTTCTTGACCAGGTGAGGAGGTCGCGGGGAATCTTCCCGCGCTGCTGAACCAGGTGACTATGATCCATGGGAGCTGGACGCTCGCTACTGCCCTCTGGTGGTCACTAGCTCGTGTCCCCTTATTAGGTTACATTGATACAGCTGACGGTTATAATGTTGCACACAGAAAGGATACATTGGTAACACATGGCAAAGGTACATTGTTAAAGGCACAGCTTTACAGAACACAACAGGGAGGCATAACTTAGACATCTTAACTCCAAACTTCACCAATCTTGGAAAGGGTTAAGAGGAGAGTGATCAGAAGACACTCTCCAACTTGGCTATATCTAAGTGGCTTGGGGGTTGAATTGTGCTGCCCATCACTCATTGAATGTTCCCCAAACCAGTGGGTGTTAGCCTAGGACATTTGCACAATACTATATGATGTTGTCAGTCAAGCAAGCATAGACTTGAGGATCATTCTCAAGGCTTCAGAGCACGCTATTCAGACATTCACACAAGCATCCTTGTATTTTTCATCATGCTGCATGTTCCAGTCACTGTTTCTTCTAATGGATTTTACATATTAATTTTTTAATTCTTCATGTTATCATTGGGATAACATCAGAGCACCAAATAACACCAGTAGAGGCCACTAAACATGCCAGAACAAGAACCTTGTACTGTATGTTCCTTGACACCCAAAGGGATAAAAGAGGAAGTAAAAAAGTAGAAGACTGAGTCACTACAACGTTTGTCATGTGCCCACCAATTTGCAAGTGTTGATGTCCCTGTGACATCACAAGAATCTATCACTATGCTTGTTATGTATGTATGATTGCATATTCATTGTACTGTAAAGGCAAGAATGTAACCACTCCAAATACAAGGTATCTCAGCTGTAAAGGAACGCGAGCAGGCAGCCCATAGAGGGCAGCTGCGAGCATTCAGTCTCACATGGTTCACATTGCTCAATCACGGACAGCCGCGGGAAAACCTTCCCCACATTCAGCAGCAGAAGAAAGATCTGCATTCAGCAGCAGGAAAAGAGGCGTGCCTGGGCGAGGCCACGCCGGTAGCAGCCAATGAGCTACCGTGCTACAAAATTCAAATGTATAGGGCTACTGTATATATTGAGATGTATCACCGCCATTACCTCATGCTCCACCGGATCATCATGCAATAAACCTGTGTTAAGCCAACCCTTCGGCTGTTCTGTTGTCTTTGGTCCCATACACTAAATTGGCGACGAAGGTGGGATAATGGCTGCCCACGGGACCAAGACATGCGCCGGCTACGAGATCAGGAAGCCGGGAGACTTGGAGCTGTTTGAGATAGACTTCAATGGAGCGCTAGTGGAGCTCGAAGTCTCAGATGAGGCCAAGAAGAGGGCCATCTTCGTCCGCATGCTCGGACATGAGACCAAGAGGACCTTGGTGGACCTGATCGCGCCGAGGAGGGTGAGCGACTTCAAGGCCACAGAGCTCCTGGCGGCGCTGCGCACCCACCTCCGGCCCGCGATAGCCATGTTCCCCGCTCGGAGCGCGTTCTGGAGGCGAGTCCAGGCGCCCGGGGAATCGGTCGCTGAGTTCGCCGCGGCCCTGCGGCTGGCCGCCGGCCCATGCAAGTGGGAGACCCCAGAAGTCACCCTCCGGGACTGCCTGCTCTGCGGTCTGAGGGATACCGAGACTCAGCGCGCGCTGATGAAAAAGGAGCCGCCTCCCACATGGCAACAAGTCCTCGACACGGCACAGGCCGCGGAGGCCACAACTGCCGGAGTGCAAGAGCTTCAGGACTGGCGTCCGAAACCCGCCAAGGCAGAGAGCTCGGTGCGCACGACCCGGCGAGTTTCGAACTCGTCCACGGAGAGCGGCGACGACGAGGACGTCCGGCGGGTCCACAGAGAGGGCCGGCGCTGCGACGGCTGCGGCGCCGCCCACGCCCGCGCCAAATGTCCATTCCGCAAGGCCGAGTGCCACAACTGCGGCCGGCGCGGGCACCTCACCAAGGTCTGCCGGAAACGGCGCGAGGCCAAGAGGAGTTCCCCAGACCGCTCGGCGAGGCAAGACCGCACCACGAGGCCAAAGGACGGCACCCGGACCACGAGGACCCGGGACGGAGTAGGGCGCATCTCCGACGACAGCGAGGACGACGCCCCGGTTTGCAGCGTTTCCACGGAGCACCCCCGTTACTTCGTTGAGGTAGTAATCCAAGGGGCCCCTGTTAGGATGGAGGTGGACTCGGGTTCCTCATACTCTATCATTTCCCAGGGAGAGTTCATGAAAATCGCCCCCCGCGTGCGGCCCAAGCTCAAAGCGTTGAGGGCCACACTGAAGGACGTGCAAGGGAACCGCATCCCAGTGTTGGGGGTTGGGAAGTTCCAGGTCCAGTTTAAAAAGCACACCGCAACGCTTCCCCTAGTCGTCCTCAAGGGAGGTAAATGCAGCCTCCTCGGGACTCAATGGTTCCAGCCCCTGGGGTTGTTCATTGGGGGGTGCACGCCGTGGGAGTACACGCCGCCGGGACTGATCCAATACAGAGCGTGTGCGACGCGCACCCCGAGGTTTTCAAAAAGGGGCTCGGAAAATTCAAGGGCCCCCCAGTGACTTTCGACCTGGACCCTGGAGTACGTCCAATCAGACTTAAACCGCGCAGAGTGCCCTTCGCACTAAAGGACAAAATAGAGGCGGAGTTGGACAAATTGGTGGGCCAGGGGATTCTTGTCCCTGTAGATTCTGTGGAGTGGGAAACTCCAATTGTAACAGCGCTCAAGGCCAACGGGGAGGTCCGCATATGCGCTGATTACAAGTGCACCATCAATAAGGCGATCCGCCCTAATGCGTATCCGGTGCCGGTAGTCAGCCACTTGTTGGCCAGGTTACACGGGGGGAGGTGTTTCGCTAAACTCGACCTGGCCCAAGCCTACCAGCAACTCCCAGTGACCCCCGCCGCAGCTGCTGCGCAGACCATAGTCACCCACAAAGGGGCGTTCCAGGTATCGCGCCTCCAATTCGGCGTGAATTCGGCGCCCGGGATCTTCCAGTCACTCGTGGAACGCCTCCTGAAGGGGTTAGAGGGGGTGTTACCCTACTTTGATGACGTATTGATTACAGGGGGGAGCCGGGCCGAATTAGCAATAAGGTTGGGAAAGGTCCTGGCAATATTCGAAAAAGCGGGGTTGCGGTTGCGGAAAGACAAATGTGTTTTCTTCGCAACGGAGGTTGAGTTCCTAGGGTTCCGTGTTACTCCCGAGGGAATAAGGCCATCCCAATCCAAGGTGGCCGCCATCAAGAAGGCCCCCCGCCCCACCTCCAAGCCCGAGTTGCAGTCGTTCTCCTTCGTATAGTTTGTGAATACACACTCATGGGTTATGCGCCTGCGCAGAACGGCCGATCGGAGGCTTGAAAAGCTATTGGTCAAAAGTTTTGGCGGTAAGACCGCCCACCGTACCGCCCACCCTGAGGCGCCCGCGCGCCATTTTACCTCAGTTCTCTTCTTTCCGCCGTAGCAGCAGGACGATCGTTGAGAGCTTCCTCAATTTTTTCGCCCTTCTGAGGGAAAGTCTTTTGGCAAATTTCTACAATTTTTCTTGGTGATCTTGTCCTCCGGGCAGGATCGCCACCCCGGCTCTGTCTCTTCTCTCGAGTGGATTCAGTAGCCAATTTTTTCGCATCGATCACCGTCTCCCCCCTCAAGGGGGTGGCGGCTGGTCCGCCCTTCGGGGTACTTACCCCCAGAAACTTCCACTGGAAGAATTTTTTCCACGGTTGATGGCTGCAGCGTTTAAACAGTGCACGGCTTGCCTTAAGAAGTTCCCAGCTTCCGACGGACACAGCCTGTGCCTTTTTTGTTTGGGAGAGTCGCATCAGAGCCAGTCTTGCCCGCATTGCAAAAAGTTTACGCGCCTCGCGGTGCAGAACCGAAGCAATCGCCTCAAGGCTCATCTGATGGAGCTCGCTCTGGCTCCCGCCGCGTCCGCTTCCACATCCGCCGCTGCCGCCCAGCCGCCGCCGGCCTCTTCCTCCATGCTTCCGATGAGGAAGAAGAAAAAGAAGGACAGGAACGGTGAGAAGAAGCGCAAGCATGGGTCGGAGAAGAGACGGTCGCTTCCTCCCACCCCACGCACACCCGCCTCTCCCGGGCCCTCGCCGCCGTTCTCGACTGCCCGATGTCCTTCTCCGGGATCCTCCATCTGGGGAGGACGGTCGTCTTCCGGGTCACCTGATAAAGGACGCAGGGCTGGGGCTCCAGCTCGCCCACTTCAGGTGCTGCCCTCTCCTCCTCGGGGAAGAAACTCCTCGCCGAGGCAGGCCTCCGTCTCCCCAAGGCCCAGGACGCCGACAGACGACGCGGTCGTCAACGTTCCGACGACCGTTTCGCCGACGCCGACACCGGCCACTGTTTCGACGCTCACCGTTTCGTGGGCCACCATCCCGCCGGCTGCCGGGGCTCCACCATCAGCGGACTCGGACGGATCTCAGATGGCCCTCGTCCGAGAAATGTTCCAGGTCATGGCATCGTTTGCGACCAAGTTCCAGGCCTCCATGCCTGCGGCCTCTGCGGCTCCGGTCCCAACCACCGCAAGCCCCGGGCATCCCGGCCCTGCCGTGGCCCCACCGACCTCCCGTGGGTCGAGTGCCCGCTCCGCCGGCCCACCCAACCCGTCATGGTGTGGTCCGGACGTCGATGCGGTGGACTCCCATCCCGCGGGCCCGCCCAGGCCGTACTGGCGCGGTCCCGACGTGGATGAAAGGCTGCCTCCCTCGTCCTCCGATGACTCCAGCTCGTCGTCGGAGGAGGACGAGGGAGACGTCGACGCCGAGCGCACGCCGGAGCAGGCTATCGCCTCAGTGGACCCACCGCGTGGTGAGGACCAGCGCTCACTGACCGCCATGCTCACAAGGCTGGGCACCGCACTCAACCTGAAGGTCGATCAGCCGCCGTTGGAGGGTGAGGATCAGATGACCGCGAAGCTCGACAGACGTGCTGTGCGGCCGGTCCACATAACCATGCTCCCCTCCATGATGACTTCGGCGAGGGCGACGTGGAGGAAACCTTTGGCGGCGCACTCCGTTTCGTCCAGGCTCGACAACATGTACCGGGTCCTGGACGAGAACGTCGAGTTCTTGCAGGCTCACCCCCTGCCGAATTCCCTGGTGGTCAAGGCCTTCCAGCACAGGACGGCCACCAGCGGGTTCCCGGTCCCGTCGACGCCGGAGGGAAAGAAACTGGACGCGGTGGGGCGTAAGTTCTACGCCACCGGCTCCCTATTCTTCCGTGCCGCCAACTACTCGGCCGCCATGGGCCTGTATCAATCTCACCTCTGGGAGCAGGTGAAGGTTGAGATAGCGAAACTGCCCTCCGACGCCCAAAAGCGCATTGACGCTCTGGCCACCGAGGGGGACTTCGTCGCCGAGCAGCTGATGCGCACTGCCCGGCATATCAACGACTATGCGGCGAAGGACATGGCCTCCGCAATCTACCTCCGTTGCCACGCTTGGCTCAGGGATACCTCCCTCGATGACGCTATGAAGAAGCTCATCGAGGAGTTTCCCTTCGACGGGCAGGGCCTCTTCGGTCAGGACACCGACAAGGTCCTGAATGAGATGCGCCAGACCAATTCCACGGCAAAGTTCCTGGGGCTCACCACGCCGGCTCCGCCCGCCAGGCCGAGGTTCCAGCCCTTCACACGGCGGTTCCAGGGCAACCCACAGCAGCAGGGACCGACGGAGCAGCCTAGATCCAGCTCCTACAAACAGCGGCGGCAGCACAAGCCCCGCTACCGGCCCTACGGACAGGACAAACGTTCGGGCGCGAGGCCCAAGCCCCGCGTTTGAAGCTGCGACGGCCGAGTCTCTCTCGCTCCACATCCCATACCTCCCCCTCCGGAACTTCCTCCAGGTATGGTCGGGCATCACGGACGACCAGTGGGTCTTAAAGATCTTGTCCTCTGGCTACGCCATCGAGTTCGTGCGGGTGCCTCGGGTAGGAAGACATCGTCTCACCACCTCGTCCCCCCATTTGGAGGAAGAGATATCAACCCTTCTCTCCAAGGGAGCCATCGAGCGGGTAACACCGTCCGACTGGGACAACGGCTTCTACTCGAGGTACTTCGTGGTCCAGAAGAAGGACGGAGGCCTTCGCCCTATCCTGGACCTGCGCCGCCTGAACAAATGCATCCACACCAGGAAGTTCCGGATGGTGACCCTACAGACCGTCCTACCCCTCATCAACAAAGGGGACTGGTTCACAGTCATAGACCTCAAGGATGCCTACTTCCACGTCTCCATCCTCGAGGAACACAGACGGTTTCTCCGCTTCCGCATCGGCAATTCCGTGTACCAGTACCGATGCCTACCGTTCGGTCTGGCCACGGCACCGCGGGTCTTCACCAAATGCATGGCTCCGGTGGCCGCGTTCCTCCGCCAACGGAGCATCAGGGTCTTCCCGTACATCGACGACTGGTTGATCGTCTCCCCGACCAAATCGTCGGCCGTTCGGGACACTCAATACACAGTCCACCTCATGGAGAGTCTCGGCCTCAGGATCAACTTCACCAAATCGAAGTTGATCCCCTCCCAACGCGTCGAGTACATCGGAGCGGTACTCGACTCGCTTGCTACGAGAGCCTACGCCCCCCAGAAACGCTTACAGGACATTGCGCAGGGGGTGAGCGAACTGCGCACCAAACCGTGCGTCCGGGCGAAGAAGGCTCAGAGACTTCTAGGCCTGATGGCCTCAACGACGGCAATGATTCCCCATGCCAAGTTGAAATTCAGGTCCCTGCAATCGTGGCTCCTTCACGAGTTCGACGCACTTCGGGAGAGCCAGTCCAAACGGTTGACCCCATCTCCAGAACTGAGGGACCAACTGCTGTGGTGGTCTACACCACTCAACGTGGCCACGGGGAAGAGTTTCTACCCCCCGCAACCCTCGTTGCAGATACTGACCGACGCGAGCAACCTCGGCTGGGGCGCTGCTTGCGGGACTCTCACGGTCAACGACACCTGGACACCGCACGAAACGGTGCACCACATAAATTACTTGGAGCTGCTGGCCATTTGGAAGGCCCTGCGTTCCTTCGAGACTCTGCTCACCGGCAAGGCGGTTCAAGTGGCCTCGGACAATACCACGGCGGTGGCGTACCTCAACAAGCAGGGAGGAACACGGTCCACCACCCTCCTGTACCTGGCAGTGCAGTTGTGGGAATGGTGCCTGGAGAGGCACATTTTCCCAATTGGAGTGCACATTCAGGGCACACTGAATGTCCTGGCAGACCACCTGAGCCGTCTCACTTCGACGACCCACGAATGGGAGCTGGACGACGGAGTGTTCCAGTCGCTTTGCGAGGCCTGGGGGACGCCGACCATCGACCTCTTTGCATCGGAGTCCAACAGGAAGCTCAGCAGGTACTGCTCCAGAGCAGGCATCGGACTGAACTCCGAAGGCGATGCCTTCATGAAACGGTGGGATCAGGATTATCTCTATGCCTTTCCTCCGTTTCCTCTGGTCCAGAAGGTACTCACCAGGATGCACCAACACAGAACCAATGCAATTCTGGTGGCGCCAGCATGGCCGCGCCAACCCTGGTTTCCGCTACTGTTGCGCATGTCGTCGCAGTATCGCACACTGCCGGAGTCACCGACGCTCCTCCAAATGGAGCACGGTCAGCTACACCATTCGGACCTGCCCAGCCTCCACCTCACCGCGTGGAGGATAACCCCAGACTGTCCAGGATCCTTGAATTAGCGCGGTGCCCTTCCACAAGGAAGTCCTACGCTTCCAAATACAGGCGTTTTTGTGCTTTCCTGGCCTCCCGGCAAACGCCCCCCCCCCCGCAGGTGGGACTGCAGGACATTTTAACCTACCTCCTCCAGCTGGCGGAGTCTGGCCTTAGCATCACCTCCATCCGAGTGCATCTCGCAGCAGTAGTAGCGCACTCTCCTGCTGGCTCGCCCGCTTCTGGGGCCTTCCGCGACCAAACGGTAAAGCGCTTCCTCAAGGGGCTAAGGAACGCTTTTCCGCCGGCCCGGACACCGACGGCTCAATGGTCACTGTCCACCGTTCTCAACGCGCTCACTAGGACCCCCTTCGAGCCCATGGCTACCGCCGATGTTCGTCTCCTCACATGGAAGACGGCATTCCTGGTGGCTATCACGTCTGCACGTCGAGCTGGTGAACTGGTTGCCCTGCGAGCAGACGCACCGTTTCTCCAGTTCTTCAACGACCGCGTCATCCTCCAAGCGGACATCACCTTCCTACCCAAGGTGGTCTCCAAGTTTCACATGGCACAAACTATCTCCTTGCCAACCTTCTTCCAGAACCCCACTAACGCCCAAGAAAGGACTTGGCACACACTGGATGTGAAACGAGCTTTATTGTTTTACACCAGCAGGACTAGAGAGTTCAGGAAGTCACAACGCCTCTTTGTGGCTTATGGGGGAAAGTCCAAGGGTGAACCCATCTCTGCTCAAAGGTTCTCCAAATGGATCACCTCTACCATCTACCTGGCCTACGAGTCAGCCTCACTGCCACCTCCACCGCATGTCAGGGCGCATTCCACCAGGGCGGTTGCCACATCCACTGCCTTTCTGGAGGGCACACCGCTTGAGGACATATGTAAGGCTGCCACCTGGTCCAGACCTTCCACATTTGTCCAGCACTACAGGGTGGACACCAGAGCCACTGCGGACGCCAGGCTTGGCCGTGTCGTCCTCACCAGAGGGCTCCGGACTCAACGCCCCTGACGGGTCCACCTAGAGGATCTTCAGCTCATCGTGGGATCATCTCATCCGACTGCCCACCGACCAAGTAAGTGTGAGCTTGCTAATCTCCCATGAGTGTGGATTCACAAACTATACGAAGGAGAAAGTTCGGTTTCACTTACCAGTGATAACTTTCGTTCTTCGAGTATATAGTTTGTGAATACACACTACCCACCCTGCCTCCCCTCTTGAGCTGCACGGATGAGATCAGTTGGTTTATCCTGTGCTTGGCTTAAGTATGGAACTGAGGTAAAATGGCGCGCGGGCGCCTCAGGGTGGGCGGTACGGTGGGCGGTCTTACCGCCAAAACCTTTGACCAATAGCTTTTCAAGCCTCCGATCGGCCGTTCTGCGCAGGCGCATAACCCATGAGTGTGTATTCACAAACTATATACTCGAAGAACGAAAGTTATCACTGGTAAGTGAAACCGAACTTTCCTTGGACTGCTCAACTTTTACCACTCCTTCCTCCCGCGGAAGGCAGCAGTGGCGGAACCGCTGCACAAATTGTTAAAAAAGGACGGGGCATGGAAGTGGGGCGACGACCAGGAGACGGCTTTCAATGACCTGAAGCGACTCCTGGCATCAGATGCGGTACTGACCCACTTCAATCCCAAACGCCCAGTGGTCCTGATATGCGATGCATCCCCGGTGGGGGTGGGGGCGGTGTTATGCCACGTACTGGAGAACGGGAGGGAGGCCCCGATAGCGTTCTACTCTAGGTCCTTGTCCCAAGCGGAGAGAAACTATGCCCAGACAGACAGGGAAGCACTAGCGATAATTGCGGGGACCAAGAAATTTCATGATTTTGTGTACGGCCGCCCCTTCACCATAGTGACTGACCACAAGCCCTTGCTAGGCATTTTCACCGCAGATAAGCCCACACCCCAAATCCTGTCCCCGAGGATGCTCAGGTGGGCCATTTTTCTCAACGCGTATCAGCACGCGTTGGTATACCGGCCCGGAAAGGAAATCAGCCATGCGGACGCCCTGTCGAGGTCCCCCATTCCCCGGGATTGCTGCCACGTGGGCGAGGAAGAGGGGGACCACCAGGTTTTAATGATAGAGGTCCTAGACTCCCCTCCAGTAGTACCGGCTGACATCGCCAAAGCGACCGGCAAGGACAAAACGCTAGCTACAGTTTGCTCCTGGGTACAGAAAGGGTGGCCCGTGTCTTCCCCAGCAGCGGAATTCGACACATTTTTCAAAAAGAAACTAGAGTTGTCCCTAGAGAGGGGTTGCCTTTTGTGGGGACAGCGGGTAGTGATCCCCACGTCGCTCCGGCCGAGGGTGCTTAAACTGCTGCACGTCAGCCACCCGGGGATCGTCCGCTCTAAGGCACTAGCCCGTAGTTACTTTTGGTGGCCCCAGCTAGACGCCGACATCGAACACATGGTCGGCACTTGCGAAGCGTGCCAAAGCTATCATATGCTATCATAAATACTTGCCCTCTGGTCTCTGTCACAGGATGCTGCTGATTTAGTAATATTACCCTCAAACTCTCCTACATAAGGCAACAATATCATTCTGCCTAATCGATCAAACCCTGGACTGCCAAAATGAAGCCACTTTCTTTGCTTTGTTGTTGGCCAATCGTAAGTCCTCATTGGCGCATATGTCTGGCAGCAATCGGCAGATCAGTAAATGAGCTGGATTCTGAATTTCTCTACATTCTCACTGTGTGTTGTTGTCAGCCAGCAGCCCCCATTTGAGCATGTTGGTCTTACATTTAAGAAGATAGGATTTGCTGGAAAAGACAATAATGCTTGGAAATAATGAAGGCAGCAGGGAAAGAGGAAGATCAAATAGGAGAGGAACTGATGCATTAAAAGAATCCACAGTCTTCCATTTACAAAAGCTGAGCAAGAATGTCGAGGACAGGTTATTTTGGAGGTCACTCATGCCATAACTCAGAGATGATTTGGCAGCAGATAACAATACAAAACAATAAAATTGTACTCCAGTTCATTATACAGTTTACACAGCCATCTCTTCCACCTATTGTGACACACTGGATCCTCCGATTTTAATCATTCCAAAAACATGTGTATGTAATTGTGAACTTTTTTCCTGAATGATTGAATAGGTCACAGGATGGTGACAATTGTGTTTGCTCTTTCATACTCCTCTTCTACCATTTACAGGTTACAGGTTTGTAAACAACTCCAGGCAATGTTCTTTTAGTTTAAAATGGAATATTGGCTATATTAATACCCCAGTGATGTAACCGTAGTCATCTTCCCTTGTAAAACCTCAGACAAGAGAGATGTTGTTCATATGGTAGAAAATGTCCTGCCAATGATGAACTCATATTACCCTCAGAATAGTGCTTTTGTGCTGTCTTATATATATGTTCTGTTTTAGCTGCCGATTTGTTTTGATACATGAAAAAATGCTCCTCCCTTAAATATCAAATTATGCCTCACAGAAATAACTATTTTAGAATGTATCAAATGAAACAAAAATATTACTTTTTAAAAGGAGGGATAAAAATGAGATGGAAATAGCCAAAACAGAAATGATTTATTTTTACAATGAATACTTTTATTATTGAGTTTGCAGTTCATGGGTTTTTCTGAAGTACACATTTTTGACAAAGCTTAAAATTCCTCCACCCCCGAATAATGAAAAATGATTTGTCATTTGACTCAATATCTTAGACAGATTCTGATTCCATAACCACCAAATCAAAAGCTGTATTAGTAAGATGTACTTAAAGCTGTTTTATAATGGCTGGCTGCGTGTGTGCGTGCATGTGTCTGTGTGTGCGCGTGCGTGAGTGAGTGAGAGAGAGAGAGACAGAGAACAGATTACTCTATCAAAAAGAGATAGATTTCTATATTAATCACACAAGCAAGATCATAGATCTCTGACAACTGAAGGTGAGCAAATGTTCTCCCCATCTTCATAAGGAGAAAAAAAGACCAGAGCAAGTATGAATCAATCAGCTTGACACCTATAGAAGGAAACAGAACATGAAATAGTTGGTTGAGAGCACTTAAAAGAGCAGTATGGTTACTAAGAACTAGCATATTGGTTTCTCAGAAATTCATGGGCCTATGATCATCCTTTTGTGCTGATACAGTCCTCCACCTACCCTCTGAGGTGTTTGGAGCCTGAAATGATAAGCAGGGATTTGCATGACCACATGTTTTGCTAAAGGATAGAGTAGATAAATGGATGGAAATGATCTTAGAGGCTAGCCTCTTGGCCCTTAGTGCTCCTAGATACCTAAGGACTATGGCCTCTGAGTCTTTTCCATTCCTCATAAGTCCATAAGATGTTCCAGAACCCCTGTCAACCCCCAGTTATAAAAATATAGTGTTGATACTGCTAAGGAGTGCAATATTTCCTGAATTATTGCTTGCTGCTAAGGTTCCAGAAGTCCTCAGGGAAGGAATCCCGCTGTGTTGCTGCTTTGAGAGCCAGGGTATGGAAGCATTTCTCTCAAGACCCACCTATTTGACAGACATCAGCTGTCATGGAGGCAACTTCCAAGGAGATTCACTAATCTAAAGAAGTCCAAGACAAAAGTGTCAGAGAAGAACTCTCAATACATACTTTCCTGGAAGACTGGAGCGAAAACTACTCCTCTTCATTAGCATTAGTAAAGGTAAAGGTTTCCCTTGCTCGAAAGCCAGTCGTATCCAACACTAGGGTTCAGTGCTCATCTCTGTTTCAAAGCCAAAGAGCCAGCGCTGTCTGCTTCTGCAGACGTTTCTGTGGTCATGTGGCAGGCATGACTAGACACCGGAGCACACGGAACGCTGTTACCTTCCCACTGAAGTGGTTCCTATTTATCTACTTGCAATTTCTTGCTTCCGAACTGCTAGGTTGGCAGGAGACTGCTAGGTTGGCAGGAGTTAATTAATTAGCATTAATTATGGCTAATTAAATTGTGATCTGTCCAGGGAGTGTACTAAGTGATATGGGGAGTATATAAGTGTAACTGCTATTGCTACTCCAGTCTGCCAAGCAAGGTCCTGTCCTTTTATCCCACTGGCCACTCCTGACTGGCTGGTCATCCTGAACTCCTTGACAGAATGTCTCAGATGCAAGAAGAAAATGGCAATGATCCCAACCAGCTATCCTATGATCTGGAACTCTATTGGACACAAATTGGGCCCCAGACAATTAACTGACTGGGTAACCCTAGCTTATTTTAAAGAGTTACTCATTAAAACCTCTGAATATGCATGGAAAAGTGCATCCTGCCCCACTCACCCCTATTTCTACTTGGCTGCCTACTCAGAGTTAATCTAATCATCTCACGTCATTCACTTGACAAGCATAAAACTCATTCTGATTTTTTAAAATATGTATAAAAGTCATTGCTCTTTGGGTAGAAATTATATTCACTGTAGACATCACTTAAGTGCTTGCTCAGTACTATCACCAACTATGCCTTTCATATAGCAAGCCAATGACTTCAACAATGGACTTCAGGAGGAGAGTTTCCTTGGGTTGCATTAAAAATAAATGAAAATGTCAAAATCATTAAGAAACTACAAATATAACAAACAATGAGGAAGAATATGCATTTTTTAAAATAAAGTGCTAAAGTTCAAGAAAGTGTCACTTGAATAATGTCAAACTTCATGGATTTGTACCTGTTCAATAACGAGAGAAGCAAATAAAAGAAACATCATTTTCTCGCTTTCTTGAAAACACTTATATTTCTCTACTCTTTGATTCCAGGAATGAGTCCATAATTCTTTGTAGAAAGCTCTTCTGTCACACCAAAAAGCCTTGGCATATTCTGTTTTTGGAAACACGACGTATACATGTGTTCAACCTATTTGTTCCTTAACGTACCATACTAGACTGCTTTACAGTTTGACTTGAGTTTTTGATTGTTGCTTCCTTTTTCACCCATATTGCTGAGATAGCATTGGAAGACCTTTTCAAATTTCTAAAATTGCTATAGAAATAAAATAATTGCTTTTGGGTAGCTGAAGTCCATGAGACATTTTTTAATGTTTTGAATTTTACCTATATTTCATATACACCAATGCTATGTGAATAAAGGAAAAGGAAAATAACAGGATGCTAGTTGGTGTTGGTACTAGTAAAGGTAAAGGTCTCCCTTGTTTGACTCTAGTGGGTGGTGCTCATCATCCATTTACAGCCAAAGAGCCAGTGCTGTCTGTGTCTGCAGATGTTTCTGTGGTCATGTGGCAGGCACAACTAGATGCCGGATGACATGGAACACTGTTACCTTTCCCACCATAGCAGTACCTAGTTATCTACTTGCAATTTCTTGCTTTAGAACTGCTAGATTGGCAGGAGCTGGGGCGAACAACAGGAGCTCATTCTTTCGCACAGTGCTCGGATCTCCAATTGTTGACCTGCTGACTTTCCAGTCGTCAAGCTCAGCATTTTTTTTTATACTTAAATTTCTATACCGCTTTACTTCCCCTAAGGGAACTCTAAGTGGTTTACAGAACACAAAATACAGAATACAGTGTACAAAATATAAATTCAAACAATAAGCACATATCAATCATAGCAAAAATACAATTTATACATATGATACACAAATTAGCATTGAAATGTCAATGGCCAACAGTTAACAAAAGTCCAAATCCTACGCAGAGCCCAGGCTCGATGCTACCAGCGGAGCTCCAGCTCAACATTATGGATGGAGTCCAGTTCATGTTCCAAAACAACAGCGGTGCCCATGATAAAAGTTCTTATAAGCCATAATACTGCACTCAACTGCTCCCACAGCTGTCCTCACTCCCCCACTGACCGGCCAGGCCTGGGGGGAGGAACATGGAGGAATGCGGAGCCTCAGTGTCAGTGGTGGCAGCGGCGCTTTTGAGGGTGCGGGTCACCCACAGCTGTCCTCACTCCCCTGCCGGCAAGCCGGGCCGGGGGGGGGGGGACACAGAGGAACACGGAGCATCTTAACCACTAAGCCACCACAGCCCTCTGGTGTTGATACTGGAAGTGTGCTATTCGCTGGAGTCTACCTTTGTTTTGCTCACCTGGAGATGGGTCTGCCGCAAGAGCTGTGCAGCTGTCTTGGCCTTTGTTTCCAATTGGAAGTGTACAAAAAAGGAAGTTGCCAGTGTGCTTCCAGAGGGTCATAGTCTTTCTGTCCTTTAGGATCTATAGATGGTGCTTTTGGAAGAACCCCAGTGGACCCAAGCTGTGTTCCTGGTTGACTACTTTTGTTCTATTTCAATAACAACAGTGTGTCCTCTATGTTAATTTGTTTGGGAGTGTGTACATTTGCTCTTCCAAGAAAACACGTGAATAGAGAGTCTATCTGCAAACTATTGTATGTGTGCAGACTCTTTCTGGATGTCTTTTGAACATAGATTGGATGCACATAGATATGTTCTCTCTCTCTCTCCCCCACTCCAGGATTTGATACAGAGATGGTGCTGACAAACCGCATCCGAGTATTTTGTACTGAGAAGGGTTGACATGTCAGAACCAATTGGGCAGCACAACATAAATGCTCAAATAGAGATATAAAAGTGGCATCTTCAACAGACTCAATAGATGAGGAACTGAAGAAGCTGACCAAGCTAATCATGGTATCTGAGCTTTCTTTAATAGCAGAGTCAAAATGCAAATGTTCCATCAGTAAAAGGAAAAAATCCCAGTATGAGTACAAGAGAATAGTGGGAAATGAAAACAAAAGCTCTCCAAAGGAAGTCCTACACACCAAAGTCATAAGTATCTTTAGCCACTTATATTATATATGAATCATCCATTTGTACATGGCATTATTGTTCAGTCGCACAGTCGAATCCGGTCCTTTGTGACCCCATTGACAACAGCATGCCAGGCTTGTCTGTCACCTGCCATCCTCCATAGTCCACCCAGATCTACGCCCACTGTGTCAACAATACCATCTTGCCATCTCATCCTCTGCCACCCCCTTCTCCTTTTGCCTTCAATCTTTCTGCTAGGTTAGCAGGAGCTGGGTCAGAGATGGGTGCTCATTCTGTCATGCAGTATTCGGGTTGTGAACTACTGACCTTCCACCTCCCAGTCAGCACTTTAACCACTTGAGCCACTGCAGTCCTGTAGGATGGACTGATTTGATTTTTTTAATTTTATTTTTATTTTATTCTTAGATTTTTATGTCACCCACTCGGGGAAACCCGACTCGGGGCAGCACACAACAGTAAAAACAGATAAAATACAGTTAAATATAACAAAATAGATTGAAACCCTAACTCGACCACCCAACAACCCACCCTCCCACTCCCACCCCACTTAATAAGACTAAAAAGGGAATAGGGAATGGAGGAATACCGCAGTACACAACACAAAAAGGAGGAACAGTTGGACTCTAGTTGGAAATAAGCCAACAGATTGGGGCCGTATTCCCATTAGGGCCCACACCTGCCCTGCCCTGCCAAGTTTTCAATCCATTCCTGAAAGGCAGCAATTCTGTCTGCAACCTCAATTCTGTTGGCAGGAGGTTCCAGAGGATTGGTGCAGACACAGAGAAGGCCCTCCTCTGCGTGCCAGAGAGGCGAGCCTCTCTAGTTGAAGGTACAATCAAGGATCCCCTCCGGTCTGCTCTGGTCGGACGGGCAGACACTCTCAGGACGATGTGGCCTCTCAGGTATCCTGGCCCACTGCCATATAGGGCTTTAAAGGTCAAAACCATCACCCTGAATTGCACCCGGAGGCAAACTGGTAACCAGTGCAACTCCCGGAGTAGTGGGGAGGCATGGGCATAACGTCCACACCCCATCACCACCCGGGCAGCTGCACTCTGAACCAGCTGTAGCCTCCGAATGGTTGTCAAGGGCAGCCTCATGTAAAGCGCATTACAGTAATCTAGCCTGGAGGTGACCAGAGCATGAGTGACCATGAGCAAGGAGTTCCGGTCCAGGAGTGGGCGCAACTGGTGAATCACTTGAAGTTGAGCAAAAACCCTCCTGGTCACGGCTGCCACCTGTTCTTTCAGCAGCAGCGAGTCCAGGAAGACCCCCAAGTTGCGCACCGGGTCTGTCTGGGGCAAAATTACCCCATCCAAGACCAAAGAAGGTAACTCACTGGATAACTCCGGACCCCCAACTCATAGCCACTCAGTCTTGCTAGGGTTCAGCTGAAGCCCGTTGTCCCCCATCCAGACCCCAACGGCCTCCAGTCCAGTCTCCTTACAGTCCAGGGTGTCATGATCTTTGAGTATCTATGGCAACCTTATCTGAAGCTACTAGAGCTTTTTCACACACTTTCCTTTGGGATGAGTCCTGCACAGCTGTGTTCTCATGGGAAAGGACTGACAGCTACTGCAGGTGCAGCCCCATGTGGTACTGATTGACAGCTAGGTCAGGTGACTACACCACGAGGGAAATGACTCTCTCCTTCCAATCACAGAACCCTGTGGCTCTAACACCTACAGATTAGGTCATCCCAAAGAATGCAAAGGTGGGAGGGAAATCTGCTCTTTTTGTGCATATAAGCAGAGCCCTTTCCCTCTGTTCTTTGGTTCCCTTGGGTAGAAGGCAAATGCATCTGTCTCCCCAGGCTGGACTCAAAAACTTCCCATCGGGGCATGGCACATACCTGAGATGTGCCCCTCCAATCAAAGGGAACCCTACTAACGAAATATTGCTATGTACTTTGCTTTGTCTGTCTCTGTTCTTTTTCAGATGCTAATGGAAAATAAAACTCTTTGTGAGTAATATCAATGGAGTGGATGTCAGTTTATCAGGCTGTATCCAAGTGCTTTGCTCTATGCCCCCACATGCTACCACAAAGCTAAATAACCGCATACTCCCTGTAAGCGACAGGCAGAGTTATTTGAAGCCAATTGTGGCGCGGTATGGTGAGGCGACCTTAGGCTGCACTGGGAGTGTGCGGATAAAGGAAATTATCGCAGCCTAAAGGATCGTTACATGCCTCCTGTAAGCCAGCGCCCGGTCGAGTGTTCAAGACACAGGGGACTCTCACAAAACAGCTAATTAATAACTCATACATTTTTCAAGATTTGTCTAATCTCACCTAGATTGTTGACCTCATGCAAAACTAATGACTTCTATAAATAGACCTTAGCCAAATTGCTTTTGCATGTCTCATCTGCTGTTTTATTCTCACACTACAGTTTTCTGATATAGTTTATGAGGTGTTAGTGTTGCATGCTAGATATCATCAATCTTATAAATGAACTATGACAAACACAAAGTCTTAACTGCAGATGGAATTTAAACACCTTTTCCAAGCATCATTAAAGAATTCAGCTATAATTTTCAAGGCAGCTGCAAAACAGGGGATTACATATATTTTTAACTCTTGAACTGTGATTCTTCCTTGGCAAGAAAAAGAAGGGTTAGGTTGGACACTGTAAGAAGGTTTAATATTAACAATTAAACAAAATATAAATATTTTCAGACCACAATGAGAGTGTGTGTATGCATTAAAGACTAGTACATTTCTTTATCATAAGATTCTGTAAATTAGATCACTTTGTCACATGTATGAACATTTAATCTCTATTGGCAGATACAAATTTGGAAGAAAAGACAGGGAAAGGGGAGTGTTATGACAGTGGTATTACATCAGGATCCACATGATAAGAGAGAGGGATATCCTATTACTGATAAAGCACAAATGAAAACAAGAGCTAATCAAGATACAGTACATGTGACTTATTCCAAACTAGTGAGCAGTGAATTGCTGGAGCAAATAAAATACTGTAATATTTGCAAACACCTAAAAAGAGATGGTTATTTTCTCTAGCAAGCTAGCCATTTCCAGTCTCTCATGTTAGACGATCCAAATGAATTTCAATTCAGGAGCTTTATATTTTGTTATATAAACAGTTTAATAATCTATCTCTTACAGATATTTGGAATTCCCGGATTACAAATAGTGAGGAGAGTGTGAAGATACATTACTATTTCAGTTGCAAATAATGGGAAGAACAGTTTGGAGCAGGCATTCTCAACCTACAGCCCGCAGGCCAAACCCAGCCCTTGATGATAATTCATCCGGCCCCTGACACTCTCACTGGTCCCGGAAGTGGAATTAAAACACATTCGGTGCATGCGTGGTGCGCATTTTACTTCTGCTTCTGGGTGGGAGGAACCACGTGACCAGCCCGATCAGCAGTCCAGGAGGTGTGGTCAGGCTCACGCACTGAAAACCCTGAGAAAGCCTGGCTTAGAGGGAAGAACAATTTATGTGCAATTTTAAAAGGGGGGGATTTACAGGTAATCTGAATAATAACCAGAGATAATCTGCCATTGCCAATTGTATGAAGCTACATTGATTTGTATGCTTATTTGTTATACTAGTAAAGTGAAGCGGCTGGGGTGTTGCAGTAGCGATGAAGGAGGAAAACACTCCCAAAGCAAAAGTCAATGACGGCGTGTAAGAGTTTTAATGCAGTTGTATTGTATTCTACGTGTAGTAGGTCACTATGCTGCATACAAAAGCAGTGCAATCACTCGGTTCCAGGAGCACTTATTCAATGCATAAGTAGATAGAAAACTAGAAAGGCTGTATAAAAAGTCTCATCTTAAACTGTGTAGCCCGGTGAGAGTGACTGCGCTTAAATGAGAATGTAGACTTCTAGGCGATGTCCTTCCGGTATTCGGACATTTCGAAGACTTTCTCAAGCGTCTACAATATAAAATACAATGCAAAATATAGCTCTTGGTCTCTGTACATGTACATGTTCATTACATAAGAATAATAATAATAATAATGCAATACAGTTCGCAACATAGAACTGAAATGTAATATGGTATACAGTATCTAACATAGATCATATATCATTGCCACCATGTTCCAGTCACAGGCCCCCTTAAGGGCAGTGGTTCTCTTTGCAGAACAGCTACTTACCACCTTGTATAGCAATTTTCCACACAGGCCTATAGAGATTTGCCTGATTACAGCATTAATTCACCACACATGAGTGAGTGGAAATTAAATTATATAAAGAAAAGAATTTCTTACACACATAACGCGAGCACACGACATAAGACTTTAAGAGGTGCGAAATGCGCGAAATATATACACATATACATTTAGGTATGTATCTCTTTCACTATTTATCTATATGTTCACTTCGCTCTGTTGCGGACCTATATGTAATTATGGATCGATATGAGCACTTTATGACTTATTGCCTTAGATTCATGTTGAACATATATTTGCCCTTCCAGGCACAAACTGCTCGATCCAGTCTTGATTTACTCATGATTTACTTATAATCTATGTTAGATACTGTATACCATATTACATTTCAGTTCTATGTTGCGAACTGTATTGCATTATTATTATTATTATTATTATTATTATTATTATTATTATTATTATTATTATTATTATTATTATTATTATTATTATTATTATTATTATTATTATTATTATTATTATTATTATTATTATTATTATTATTATTATTATTATTATTATTATTATGTAATGAACATGTACATGTACAGAGACCAAGAGCTATATTTTGCATTGTATTTTATATTGTAGACGCTTGAGAAAGTCTTCGAAATGTCCGAATACCGGAAGGACATCGCCTAGAAGTCTACATTCTCATTTAAGCGCAGTCACTCTCACCGGGCTACACAGTTTAAGATGAGACTTTTTATACAGCCTTTCTAGTTTTCTATCTACTTATGCATTGAATAAGTGCTACTGGAACCGAGTGATTGCACTGCTTTTGTATGCAGCATAGTGACCTACTACACGTAGAATACAATACAACTGCATTTAAAACTTTTACACGCCGTCATTGACTTTTGCTTTGGGAGTGTTTTCCTCCTTCATCGCTATTTGTTATACTAACCAATCACTAACTAATCACTCTGTACCTGATGTGTATAAATTGATGATATGAAGCCTCACTCCCATGTCTGATGAAGTGGACTTGATCCATGAAAACTCACATTGAAATATAACAGTTAGTCTTTAAAGTGCTACAGCATTATTGTTTTGTTTTGTTTGTTCTCTGATATACCCTTATTTATTACTGTTGTCTTTATTCATTACTGGAAAAGTAACTTTATGTTTTGTTAATTTCTGTGACCTTAAAAACTACTTGGGGGGGGGGGTATAATCACACACAAAATTCTTGTCAAAATGTTTGTAAAAATAATTTCAAAAGCTACTAAATAGTATATTTTCAGAGTAAGCAGAAAATGTTACTCGTTGCAGTAATATAGTAACTTCATTCCTGTTTTGTTCTTGTTATCCCTGATAAGCAACTCGTTATAAGTAACTAATGATTATATTCCCTATAACGCATTACTTGTTAGCTCTGCCAAATATGCTACTGTTGTCAGCTTCTGCAAAACTCATTCTTCCCCATACACGCTCCTTCCTGTTAAAAGCAACAGCTCATTTAGTCAAAATATGGGGTGACTGATCAATGAAACCCATGGTTCAAAGAAAATCAGAGCTCCTCCATATGTTGTAGTTGTCATGTTTTAAATTTGGAATTTTATTGATCTTAAGGTTAAAGAAAAAACATGCCAACCAAGCTAAGAGAACATAACAAGAATGCAAAGACTGAAATGTCTGCCTTTATTTTGCAAGACCTAAGCAGTGCCATTAATTACAGAACCTTCTGGAGGTCATTAATTCGTATATTTGCCCTAAGCTAGAAGTTACATAATGGCTCATAATAACAACAGTTTTACCAGCTGCCATGTCATTGTTAAAAATCTTGTTACTGCCATAATTTCTCCCCAAAGGACAGCTAACATTTCTACTTTTAACTACATCTGCTAGTTCTCTTGGTACCAGCTGAACTCTCAGAAAACTTCTGTGTTTTTCTGACCCACAAAGTATTTCAGGGAGGGCAGTGAAGAAGGAAGACATAGTTTGGTTTTAGTGTGTGAGGTCAAGAGCAAAATCAAATTAGAAGATGGAGGAAGGCGCTCACTGGACAAAGAATAACATTAAAGAAGGATATAACTGAGGAACGCAACCTCCCCAACTTCACTTGGAGGACCCTGAATAGGCTGAGGGCCAGAGTCCCTAAATGTAAAACCAACATGTTCAAGTGTGGGCTACTGGCAGAAAACAACATGCTGAGTGAATGTGGAAAGATACAGAATCCGGCCCATTTCCCAGTCTGCCAATCACTACCAGAAACATGTATCGATGAGGACTTAATTTTGGCTAACAACAGAGCCAAGAAAGTGACTTCATTGTGGCAGTCCAGGGTTTGATCAGGACACAACAAAGAATTATGTGAGGTGACTGGGAGGCTTAGGCATGCCAATTCATCTGGCCCATGCTGCCCTTGTCGCTCCCGGAAACAGAAGTAAAAATGTGTTTGTTATTATCCTGGAGCTGTAATGAAATGTTCTATGCTCTGAGGAAGGAAATAATCTCATAAATAGGGTAGAATCTCTCCTTCATTAACAGGGCATTAAAAGTGCCAACTTATCTTTTTTGTTTTGATGTTAGGATACTGTCAGGTTCCTTCAATACTCACAGTTCTGGACATTGTTTTCAATCATTTATATTATTCAGATTTTCTTCTGACCAGGGGAGCTAGTCTATTTCTATTCAGTTCCCAAATCCTTTCAGATATCTAAAGATTCACATATCTAAAGGTTCATATCTTCCACTGATTATGTGATTCCCCCCCACACACACACACACTTTTTGAAACCAAACTCTGCATGTGGGTTTGGCAGGAGTCCAATTCCAGTTGCACTAGTTAAATTGGTAAGCCAACTTCATTACCAAAGAGTCTGTTTTATCTCAAATGATGAGCTTTCTTTTTACTCAAAGAATATGATGCGCAGGATTGTCATCCCTAATTAAAATTAATAATTTTCTGTAATTTAGCATTTGTCAAGACTAAATTAAAACCATTATATATTCATTTTCTTCATATTTGTCAAGACTAAATTAAAACCAAATTATGTAAACTGATGTAAACAACTTCTCTTCAGAGCTTAGAAATTCCTAATTTCTGGACAGTCCCATACACTGGTAGGAGAGGGGCCAGATTTGGGTAGGCATAGTTCCACAAGTAGCATTTCCAAGCTGTGTTCTGCTCTAAGTCTGGATTCACACATCATTTCTCCTTGCCTTTGTAAAACAGAAGGCAGTGGTTCACTGTCCCTGTCGCAAAAACTAGACACTGATGCGACATAAGGACTGTACATTCAAACCTGTCCTCCTGCTACCTCATAATTACTTTGACACTCACAAGAGAATATGATGCACTAGCATAGGGTGAGAAGTTGAATAAAGTAATATTTGCTTTCCAGCAAATTGTTAGGCTACGTTTCCATAACTTTGGGAGTACTGTAAGTTAAATACTTACAGATACATCAGAACATGAGTAAAGTTATTCCTCATTAAATTACAAATACAGTATAATATAATATTATACAGTTATATTTCTGTTATTGGGGGAAAGGATTATTTCCAAGTTACTAATTATTTGTAACAAGTTAATTCCCATTTCAGCTGCAGAGATGTGGTGATGCAAACTTTGAATGGTTATGTCTCAATAGGAGCTAGAGGATGCCTCCTTCTCAGTGCAGCGGAAGATCCTGGTTTCTAGCTGGAGAAAAACTCTATCATCAAGTGTTGAAGTTAGATCAGTGTAAGTCTGGGTCAATGTACCATATCTTCTATGGTTCCAGAGGGCAGAGTGAATCAGTAAGGTGTGAAGGAGTTTAAAGGGAATGGTGGCTTTCATGGGCAGGTGTGCAGCTTGTGACTCTCCATAGGCTCTTGACCTGAACTTTTGTTATCCTTCAGCAATAGCTATGATGGCCAAGATTGATGGGAGTATCTGGTAGTTCCACAAATCCTTTAATCCAGGAGTTCTCAACCTTTTTAAGACGGGGGCCAGGTCACACTCCTTCAGACAGCTTCAGAGGCTGGACGGCCATTTTGCCCTTCCTCCATCACATGGCACTTCCTGGTGTGGTGGAGGTGGTGGTGGTGGGGGCACATGAAATGGCATTGTGGGCCACATTCAACCCATGGGCCACAGGTTGAAAATCCCTGCTTTAACCCCTTTGCTTTACTGGGGTACACAGAAAGAGCCTCCTTGAAGATTGTTCTATTTTTGGACCACAATAGGGCATACCCTGGGAAACAGTAGCCTTGTTGTGCCAGCTAATCTTTCTCACACTAGGTCAGGCGAAAGGAACTACAGAATGAACTCTCCAAAAGGTGGCTTCCTTTTGGCAATTTCATGCCTGACTGTTATGTATGTATGTATGCATGTTCATTATACTGTAAAGGCAAGAATGTAACCACTCCAGATACAAACGATACCAGCTGTAAAGGAACGCGAGCAGACAGCCCATAGAGGGCAGCTGCGAGCGTTCAGCCTCACATGGTTCACATTGCTCAATCACGGACAGCCACGGGAAAACCTTCCCCGCATTCAGCAGCAGAAGAAAGAGGCGTGCCTGGGCGAGGCCACGCCGGTAGCAGCCAATGAGCTACCGTGCTACAAGATTCAAATGTAGAGAGCTACTGTATATATTGAGATGTATCACCGCCATTACCTCATGCTTCACTGGAACCTCATGCAATAAACCTGTGTTAAACCAACCTTTCGGTTGTCCGGTTGTCTTTGGTCCCATACACTAAATTGGCGACGAGGATGGGATATGGCTGCCCACGGGACCAAGACATGCGCCGGCTACGAGATCAAGAAGCCGGGAGACTTGGAGCTGTTTGAGATAGACTTCAACGCAGCGCTGGTGGAGCTCGAAGTCTCCGATGAGGCCAAAAAGAGGGCCATTTTCGTCCGCATGCTCGGACACGAGACCAAGAGGACCTTGGTGGACCTGATCGCGCCGAGGAAGGTGAGCGACCTCAAAGCTACAGAGCTCCTGGCGGCGTTGCGCGCCCATCTCCGGCCAGCAATAGCGATGTTCCCCGCTCGGAGCGCGTTCTGGAGGCGAGTCCAGGCACCCGGGGAATCGGTCGATGAGTTCGCCGCGGCCCTGCGGTTGGCCGCCAGCCCATGCAAGTGGGAGCTCCCCGACATCACCCTCCGGGACTGCCTGCTCTGCGGTCTGAGGGACACAGAGACTCAGCGTGCGCTGATGAAAAGGGAGCCGCCTCCCACGTGGCAACAAGTCCTCGACACGGCACAGGCCGCGGAGGCCACTACTGCCGGGGTGCACGAGCTTCAGGACTGGCGCCCGAAGCCCGCAAAGGCAGAGAGCTCGGTGCGCGCGGCCCGGCGAGTTTCGAACTCGTCTGCGGAGAGCGGCGACGACGAGGACGTCCGGAGGGTCCAGAGAGAGGGCCGGCGCTGCGACGGCTGCGGCGCCGCCCACGCCCGCGCCAAATGCCCGTTCCGAAAGGCCGAGTGCCACAACTGCGGCCGGCACGGGCACATCGCCAAGGTCTGCCGGAAACGGCGCGAGGCCACCAGGAGTTCTCCAGACCGCTCGGCGAGGCAGGACCGCACCACGAGGCCAAAGGACGGCACCCGGACCTCGAGGACGCGGGACGGAGTAGGGCGCATCTCCGACGACAGCGAGGACGACGCGCCGGTTTGCAGCGTTTCCACGGAGCACCCCCGTTACTTCGTTGAGGTAGTAATACAAGGGGCCCCTGTTAGAATGGAGGTGGACTCGGGTTCTTCATACTCCATTATTTCCCAGGGGGAGTTCATGAAAATCGCCCCCCGCATGCGGCCCAAGCTCAAGGCGTTGAGGGCCACACTGAAGGACGTGCAAGGGAACCGCATCCCAGTGTTGGGGGTTGGGAAGTTCCGGGTCCAGTTTAAAAAAGCACACCGCAACGCTTCCCCTAGTCGTCCTCAAGGGAGGTAAATGCAGCCTCCTCGGGACTCAATGGTTCCAGCCCCTGGGGTTGTTCATTGGGGGGGTACACGTCGTGGAAGCACACGCCGCCGGGACTGATCCAATACAGAGCGTGTGCGACGCGCACCCCGAGGTTTTTAAAAAGGGGCTCGGGAAATTCAAGGGCCCCCCAGTGACTTTCGACCTGGACCCTGGAGTACGTCCAATCAGACTTAAACCGCGCAGAGTGCCCTTCGCACTAAAGGACAAAATAGAGGCGGAGTTGGACAAATTGGTGGGCCAGGGGATTCTTGTTCCTGTTGATTCTGCGGAGTGGGAAACTCCAATTGTAACAGCGCTCAAGGCCAACGGGGAGGTCCGCATATGCGCTGATTACAAGTGCACCATCAATAAGGCGATCCGCCCTAATGCGTATCCGGTGCCGGTAGTCAGCCACTTGTTGGCCAGGTTACACGGGGGGAGGTGTTTCACTAAACTCGACCTGGCCCAAGCCTACCAGCAACTCCCGGTGACCCCCGCCGCAGCTGCTGCGCAGACCATAGTCACCCACAAAGGGGCGTTCCAGGTATCGCGCCTCCAATTCGGCGTGAATTCGGCGCCCGGGATCTTCCAGTCACTTGTGGAACGCCTCCTGAAGGGGTTAGAGGGGGTGTTACCCTACTTTGATGACGTATTGATTACAGGGGGGAGCTGGGCCGAATTAGCAACAAGGTTGGGAAAGGTCCTGACAATATTCGAAAAGGCGGGGTTGCGGTTGCGGAAAGACAAATGCGTCTTCTTCGCTACAGAGGTTGAGTTCCTAGGGTTCCGTGTCACTCCCAAGGGAATAAGGCCAGCCCAATCCAAGGTAGCCGCCATCAAGAAGGCCCCTCGCCCCACCTCCAAGCCCGAGTTGCAGTCGTTCCTCGGACTGCTCAACTTCTACCACTCCTTCCTCCCGCGGAAGGCAGCCGTGGCAGAACCGCTACACAAATTGTTAAAAAAGGACGAGGCATGGAAGTGGGGCGACAACCAGGAGAAGGCTTTCAATGACCTGAAGCGACTCCTGGCATCAGATGCCGTACTGACCCACTTCAATCCCAAACGCCCAGTGGTCCTGATATGCGATGCATCCCCGGTGGGGGTGGGGGCGGTGTTATGCCACGTGCTGGAGAACGGTAGGGAGGCCCCGATAGCGTTCTACTCTAGGTCCTTGTCCCAAGCAGAGAGAAACTATGCTCAGACAGACAGAGAAGCACTAGCAATAATTGCGGGGACCAAGAAATTTCATGATTTTGTGTACGGCCGCCCCTTCACCATAGTGACTGACCATAAGCCTTTGTTAGGCATTTTCACCGCAGATAAGCCCACACCCCAAATCCTGTCCCCGAGAATGCTCAGGTGGGCCATTTTCCTCAACGCGTATCAGCACGCGTTGGTATACCGGCCCGGGAGGGAGATCAGCCATGCCGACGCCCTGTCGAGGTCCCCCATTCCCCGGGATTGCTGCCACGTGGGCGAAGTAGAAAGGGACCATCAGGTCTTAATGATAGAGGTTCTAGACTCCCCTCCAGTAGTACCGGCCGACATCGCCAAAGCGACAGGCAAGGACAAAACGCTGGCCACAGTCTGCTCCTGGGTACAGAAAGGGTGGCCCGTGTCTTCCCCAGCAGCGGAATTCGACACATTTTTCAAAAAGAAACTAGAGTTGTCCCTAGAGAGGGGTTGCCTTTTGTGGGGACAGCGGGTAGTGATCCCCACGCCTCTCCGGCCGAGGGTGCTTAAACTGCTGCACGTCAGCCACCCGGGGATCGTCCGCTCAAAGGCGCTGGCCCGCAGTTACTTTTGGTGGCCCCAGCTAGACGCCGACATCGAACACATGGTCGGCACTTGCGAAGCGTGCCAAAGCTCAAGGCCAGAAGAGGCTCGCTCGCCACCTAGGGAGTGGGACACGGCAAGGGGGCCCTGGTCCCGGGTACATGTAGACTTTGCTGGCCCGTTCAGGGGAACGCTTTTCCTCCTCGTGGTGGACGCGTTCTCCAAGTGGTTGGAGGTCATTCCAGTCTCAAGCACCTCCTCGGCCACAACAATCAAACAGTTAAGGAGGGTCTTCTCCACGTTCGGTTTACCCGACACCCTCGTCAGCGATAACGCCAGCTGTTTCACGTCCGCCGAGTTCGGGGCATTCATGGAGCGAAACGCCATTCGGCACGTCACCTCTGCCCCCTTTCACCCGGCCACCAACGGCCAAGTAGAGCGCCTCGTGCGCACCACGAAAGACGCGCTACTGCGCATGGGTCCCGGAGACCTCGACCTGAAATTGTGCCAATTCCTGCTAAGATACAGGGTCACCCCACTAGCGTCGGGGTACTCCCCCGCAGAGCTGTTGATGCGCAGGAAGCTGGCCACGGGAATCTCCAAGCTAGACCCCACGAGAGTAGAGGACAAAGGGCGGAACATAGGGGTGGAACCCACAAAGAGTTTCAGCGTAGGCGCCCCGGTGCATTGCAGGAACTACGCCAGCGCGGGGCCAGCCTGGGTGCCAGGCACCGTAGTAGAACAAACCGGCCCCGTCTCATACCGCGTAGAAACCAGTACAGGCTTCCTGTGGAGGCGACACGTGGACCAACTCAGGCGCAGGGTCCCCGGAGAGCAGGACGGAGACGAGAATAGCATCGAATCAGCGTTAGGGTACTCCCCCACCCGCTTAACCCAAGGGGGAGGAAAAGGGGAGCATGGGTCCCCACCAAGGGGGGAGGAAAGGGAATCGATCCACAGAAATCTTTTGCGGGAGTCCCCGAAAAAATGGAAGAGCCCCGACCACACACATACCCCGCGGGAGTTTCCCCGAAACACAGATGCCCATAGAAGTTTAGACGTTGATTTACAGTACCAGGGGGAGTTAGCGGAGTGGTCCCCCACCCGTCCTAGCGAAAAGAGGGGTTTCAGTTCAGCCCCTGGTACCTCCAGTCCCAGTAGCCCCTGTGAGTTAGAATGCGATATAGCGCCATTTCCCCAGAGACCGACACCCCCAAGACGGGAGGCATCAGCGAGTCCGCCCACCACAGTCTCAAGGTCCCCCGAGCAGGGATCAGAAGGTAGCCGAACCACAAGGGCGACCTCATCGGTTCCGCGGTTCACAATAGGTGGGTCCCCGGGGTCAGAGAGCAACAGGCAGGGGTTCACCTCCCAACTATTCATTCCCTTCCCATCCCCGGGCGCGAGGCAGGCACGGACGCCCCACGGAGCCACTAACGAATCCCCGTTTCCCGTTGCAGGACAAGCACCCGCGGAGTCAGGGATCACGGGCTCTCCAGTACTAGGTCAGACGCAAGCGCGTCCCAAGCGCACGTGCGGCAAGCCACAATGGTTGCGGGACTTCGTCCCATCCTAGGGGGGAGGGATGTTATGTATGTATGTATGCATGTTCATTATACTGTAAAGGCAAGAATGTAACCACTCCAGATACAAACGATACCAGCTGTAAAGGAACGCGAGCAGACAGCCCATAGAGGGCAGCTGCGAGCGTTCAGCCTCACATGGTTCACATTGCTCAATCACAGACAGCCGCGGGAAAACCTTCCCCGCATTCAGCAGCAGAAGAAAGAGGCGTGCCTGGGCGAGGCCACGCCGGTAGCAGCCAATGAGCTACCGTGCTACAAGATTCAAATGTAGAGAGCTACTGTATATATTGAGATGTATCACCGCCATTACCTCATGCTTCACTGGAACCTCATGCAATAAACCTGTGTTAAACCAACCTTTCGGTTGTCCGGTTGTCTTTGGTCCCATACACTAAACTGACCTAGACACAGGAAAAAGAAGAATTGCTTTTGTGAAACGGGGGTCCCTTTTTCTCTGCTTCACTGAGTCCTGCGCCAGTCACAGCTTCCCAAAGTCTCTGGTAAAGAGCAAGGGGCCACATGTTTTACTGGGTCTTGAAACTGCGAGGCCAACCATGGGCTAGAGCAGGGGTGCCCAAACTACAGCCTGTGGGCTGGATCCGGCCCCCGATGCCAATTCATCCGGCTCATGAAGCCCTCGTTGCTCCCGGAAGCGGAAGTAAAACGTGCCCATACGGGCACGTTTTACTTCCACTTCCAGGAGCAACGAGGGCTTGTGGGCCGGATGAATTGACATGGGAGGCCGGATCCGGCCCACAGGCTGTCGTGATCTGCCCACGGTCTGAAAGGTTTGGGCACCCCTAGGCTAGAGGGGAAAAGGGTTGGAGTCCTTAATAACACACCGAGGGGGGGGGGAAGGGGGCGCTTTCGGTGGGCACGGGAGCTCTCCCCAGGCCCGGGCTTCCTTCTCTCCCGAGTCCTGAGGCGCTGCCCGCGCGCAGCTGCCCTCTCCTCCGAGGCGACCCGCTGCCAAAAGTCCGGCCCACCCAGGGCTCCTTGGTGCTGCCCTCCCTCCTCCGTGTGGGTCAACAACCGTCCTCCCCTGGGCCACCCAAGCCAACGGGTTAAAAAGCCAGCGCCCGGGGTCTGTCAGGCAGGCGGGCAACTTGGAGAGACTGAGCGTGAAGCAGCAGCAGCAGCACTGCAGCAGCGGTGGTTTCTCTTTCTCTCCCCTCAGGTTCTTCTCTTTTGGGGAAGGGGGAGCCCCTCGGGTTAACCCTGTCGTGCCTGAGACCGCCCTCCCTCTGACCGTGCTTTTCTCCCTCTCTCGCAGGTGTGCGGCCATGACGCCTGTCCTGCTCTTCCTAGGTGGGTGGGTATATATAACCCCCATACCTGAGGAGCGAGCGCCTTATGGCAGGCGGCGCGGGTTGGGTGGGTTGTTGGGACCGTCCCGCTACACGAGGCCGTGTGCGGGTGTGGAGACATGGTCGGAAAGGGGAGGAGGCGGGGCGGGGGGCGCCATGACACTGAGTGACGACCCCCCCTTCCCCGTCTTCTGTTGCAGGGGTCGCCTTTCTGGGCAGTAGTCTTGCGACGGCCAGCGAAAGCCCAGGTGAGTTCAGGCAAGCTCTCTTGGGGGTGGGTGGGTTTCTCCACTCCCTTTAAATAACAACGACAACAACAATAACAACAACAACAACAATCATAATCATAATTTTGTGTCAGATATTATTCTGGGTTGAAAGGATATTTGCTGGAGGAGAAGCTCCACTCGGGACTGCCCGAATGAGGCTCCTTTCATGCCCTAAGATCTTTTCCACCGAAGGTGGTCCCTATTGATCTACTTGCAATTTCCTGCTTTCGAATTGCTAGGTTGGCAGGAGCTGGGACAGAGACAGGTGCTCAAACTGCATCTTGCCCGGGTCTCGGAACTTTGATAAGAAGTTCGCCGAAGTTTTGAATAAGCGGGCGAGAGAGGCTTCTTTTGCAGGATTTGTGCAGCCTCAGAGATCTTTGTTTCCACAAGACTACCGTTCGCCTCCCCTTTTGCAACATGTTTTCTTTGGTCCATTATTATTATTATTATTATTATTATTATTATTATTATTATTATTATTATTATTATTATTATTATTATTATTATTATTATTATTATTATTATTATTATTATTATTCCGTGCCTAGGCTAGATGTGAACCTGCCAAAATGAAGGCACCTTTAGGTGTGTTCCTTCAGCAGTTCCTTTCGCCTGACCTAATGTGAGAAAGATTTAGCCAGCAACACAAGGTTGCCCTTACCAGGGTAAGCCCGATCGTGGTGCAAAAATGCCACAATCTTCGAGGAGGCTCTTTCTGTGTACCAAGATAACCTCTGAAAGACAATCACACCAGAAGATGGTCGGCTAGTTAGTCTGTTTAGTGATAGTCGGTCATTCTCATAGCAGGTGTTTCTTCGATCATCCTGATTTTTTTTGATTTGAAGATTTAAAAAAAGTAATTTAAAAATAATAGAGATCAGTCATTCTCATAGCTGGTCTGTCTCTTTCTGGTGTAGCTTAGAATTTATTCCTTCGATCATCCTGATTTTTAATTGGATTGATTTTTTTAAAAGGAATTTAAAGATAGTAAAGATCAGTCATTCTCATAGCAGGTGTGTCTCGTTCTGGTGTAGCTTAGATTTATTTCTTCTATCAGCCTGGTTATTTTTTTAATTTGAAGACTTTTTAAAAAATATAATTTAAATATAGTTTAATATGTTCCCTGTTGCTATAAACCAAGGAATATACTAGATTCCTCCCAGCTCCCTGGGAGCAAAAACATCTTCTGCAAACTACCTTGAGTTTGTGTACTTAGTTGTGCGCTGAGATATTGAGAAAAAATTGCAATCCTGTTGAGTGGGAACATTTATTAGAGAGCTAGCAGATGTGAAGCTTCAAGTTTAGTACTCTAAGAAATAAAAATATAACGTTGTCTGTGTTGTTTCAACATCCTTTTGCAATTACTGGGGTTAGAAAAATTAAGTTACTGTTTCATCTTGTCAAATCCCTTTTTTAGAAACTCTGCATGTAACTCATGAGGAGTCTTAAATTGATATACTGTACCTCCATGACTGGAAATTGGTTTGAATTGCAACGTATCCCAAGGAAATATTTTGTACCTTTGAGTCTAAGCAAGTTCCTTTTGTTTCAAATATATCACTCACTGAGTTCTCATTCTTTCAACATAATAAACTGAATGTCCAAATGAGATTTTTCCTTTTTTAAAACATGTATTTAGTTAGCAAAGCATATTGTTATATTATATGGATATAGGTGCATATCTAAGACTTTACTACGAATTTCATGTGCTCAAGAACAAAAATAGAATAAGTTTTAAAACTTATTAAAATACAAACAACCCCTAAAATTATTTTATAATATGAAAAAACTTAACATTTTAAAAACAACCTGAAAACTTGAGAAATAGTGTTTCAGATGAACAGTGATAATATAGGATTATATTTGTTATAATAAAATTTCATTTTCTGGTTGAATCATTGGTGCTGCTGTTGTCTACTCTTCTCTACTGCTCATTTGTTTGTTCTGTGCAAAATAACATCTTCTTCCTCCTCTTTTACCCCTCTGAGTGTCAAGTGGCAGAATAACATGGTTTCCTTTAATGTAATGAAGCCCAGGAGTTGCATTTCAGGCTTAAAATAAACTTTGATTGTGGGTCTGATTATTAATTACAGTTGTACTTTTAGTTTGGTGGACTGTAACAAAGTATTTTTGGTTAACTGGAAGAGTTGGATGCTGAATTTATTACAGTTAAGACTGCAATATCATTTGTGCCTACAGTTGGGATTTACCTTAAAGATATAAATAGGTAAGAAAAGATAAATGATGAAGATAAATGATGAAGTGCACATTGAAATATAACAGTTAGTCTTTAAAATGCTACAGCATTTTGGTTTTGTTTTGGTTTGTTTTTTCTCTGATATGCCTGAAACACAGACTAATACGGCTACTATTCCAAAAGGTTCTGCTGTAAAAATAGTTTCTATAATTTGGTATGGTAATTGACAACTAAATGCTACTCAAATTTGTTGTTGTTGTTCAGTCGCACAGTCGATTCCGACCCTTTGCGACCCTATGGACCATCGTTCTCCAGGCGCCTCTGTCCTCCACCATCCCCCTCAGTCCTCCCAGTTTTGTGCCCATTGTGTCTACAATACCATCTATCCATCTCATCCTTGGCCTCCCCCTTCTTCTTTTGCCCTCCACCTTTCCCAACATCACGGCCTTCTCAAGTGAATCCTCCCTTCTCATTTGATGCCCAAAGTACTTTAGCCTCATCTTTACTATTTGACCTTCCAATGAGCAGTCAGTGTTGATTTCTTCTAAGATTGACCTATTTGTTCTCCTCGCTGTCCAAGGTACCCTCAAAACTCTCCTCCAACACCACATTTCAAAGGCATCTATTCTTCTGCGTTCAGCTTTCCTAATTGTCCAGCTCTCACATCCGTACATTACCACTGGGAATACCATTGCTTTGACTATTCTAATTTTTGTTTTCAAGGTGATGTCTCTGCTTTTCACTATGTTCCCCAGGTTTCTCATGGCTTGTCTCCCTAGAATCAGCCGCCTCTTTATTTCATGGCTGCAATCTCCATCTGCAGTGATCTTAGATCCTAAGAAAGTGAAATCTGTCACTGCTTCTACTTCTTCCCCGTCTATTTTCCAGGAACTGATCGGGCCTGTTGCCATTATCTTGGTTTTCTTGATATTGAGTCTCAAGCCAGCTTTTGCACTCTCTTCCTTCAAACCGATCAAGAGATTCTTTAGGTCTTCCTCACTTTCTGCCATTAGGGTGGTGTCGTCTGCATATCTCAGATTGTTGATGTTTCTCCCAGCAATTTTGATCCCATATTGTGATTCCTCCATCCCTGCATTGCGCATTATGTGCTCTGTGTATAAGTTGAATAAGCAGGGTGACAAAATGCAGCCTTGTCTTACTCCTTTTCCTATTCCAAACCACTCGGTCATTCCGTGTTCTGTCCTAACTGTTGCTTCTTGGTTCATGTACAGATTTCTCAGGAGGCATATGAGGTGTTCTGGTATTCCCATCTCTTTAATCACTTGCCACATCTTGTTGTGATCCACACAATCAAATGCCTTAGTGTAGTCAATAAAGCAAAAATAAACTTGTTTCTGGTATTCCTTTGTTTTCTCCATGATCCAACGTATGTTGGCAATGTGGTCTCTAGTCCCCCTGCCTCTTCTGAAACCAGCCTGCACCTCTGGTAATTCTCTTTCCACATGCTGCTGAAGTCTATCCTGTATTATCTTGAGCATCACCTTGCTGGCGTGTGGGATGAGCGCGATTGTTCGATAGTTTGAACATTCTTTGGCATTGCCCTTTTTTGGGATTGGAACATATACTGATCTTTTCCAGTCCTGTGGCCACTGTTTTGTTTTCCAAATCTGCTGGCATATTGAATGCCAAATAATATGGGTCATTTAAGTGGAGAAAATATGGGAAGGAGTGGTAAAGAAATGGCAGATTTTAGTATGTCCTAGTTTAATCATTCCTTTTGTGTCTTCCCATCAATAATGGGGTGGGCAAGATTCTTCACAAGTGTTTAACATACATGCTTTCAATACTTCATTCTGAATGACAGCTGTAGATGTGTGACATAATGAGAAACATCTATCCATAAATTAATAAATTCTAGGTTTAAAGGTTTATAAACACTCATAGGTTCAAGACAATGCATAAAAAGCTCAGGTGCTAGTTCATTATTTTGTACTGAGTGCAAAAATTATTAAGAAAGCACCAAAGAGGTCCAAGTGATTTCTGCTAAGGACTGGAATTTTACAATTAAAGATGAAAAGGAATATCCAGTAAACTGTAGTAATTTCCCAAAATAGAATTATTTGTTAAAAGAGAAAATAATTGAATCCATTAGATAAAAACAAACTATCACATTAGGACTCTAGTGATGGATTCATTAAGTCATTCAGTGGAGGAAGAATGAAGTAGAATCACAACAATTTCTAAACTCCATCAGCACTGGAAAAAATACATGGGACTATTTTTTTAAAAAATGTGAATCATGTGTTTAATTTAAATATATTTAAAACAAATAATTGAGCTGATGAAGATTTCCGAAATAGCTATCTACCGGAGGGATATCATGACGTTGTTATTAATTATGCCATTGGGATTTACAGTGCTTCTATGAATTTTTGTACATTTTACTCTTTGATACCTACCTTGATATTACCTTTATGAAGACTCTTGACCACATGAACTATTAATTTTGCATGCAAGTTCGGAACCTTGTCCTTAGTTTATGAACGTTCTCCTTAAGACTATACCGGTGTTATTACAAGTTGTTGCTTTAAGGATTGCCTTGCTCTGCTAATTGCTTATGATTTCTAAGGACGCTCCGACTGTTTTTGAATTAAATTGTTTTTCACTGTTACTTGCCCAGTGCCTTCTTGTGACTTTTTTGGATTTCCAGTGACTTTGGGTGGTTTCTTATTCCATGCTTATCTCCCGCCCAGCCATCGTTTCCAAGGACATGTGGCAGGCATGCCTAGACACTGGAGTGTACGGAACATTGTGGTACCTATTTATCTATAGTACTTGCAATTTCTTGTTTTCAAACTGCTAGGTTGGCAGGAGCTAGGACAGAGATGGGAGTTCACTCTGTCATGCAGCACTCAGGTCCTGAACTGCTTATCTGCCAACCTTCCAGTCATGAAATTCAGCATCTTAACCACTAAACTAACGCAGTCCCACAAATAAGATTTTAGATTAATCCAAAAAACAAAGTTGCCAAACATTCTTAAATCCCTAAATAATTGTTACAAAGCCTTGCTACATTGTGGCTGGTTGGAAGAAATAGTGATGTAAACTACAGTCTGCTTTCTGTTCTTTAACAGGTACAGTCCAACAAATAAGTGCAGTAATATTTCTGAAACGTTTTTGAAATGGTAGCCTTTTTAGTCTGTGTTTCAAGCATATCAAAGAGTAAACAAAATAAAACAAAAGACAAAAAACATTGTGGCACTTTAAAGACTAGCTGCTGTATTTTTAATGTTAGCTTTCGTGGACCAAGTCCACTTCGTCAGACCTGGTCTTTTTTTTTTTTTTTTCAAAAATTTATTTCTCGATACACGTCCAATAATTAAAAAAAAACAAGAGATAACAAACAGAACAATATAAAAAAATAAAAGACAAAATACACAGTAATATAAATAAGCAAAGAAAGAGAGAACAGGAAAAAAAAAGAAACAGAACAAAATATCACCACGTGCTATATACAATGCTACGGAGACAGAATTTCCCCTTTTATCTATTATCATCTCAAAAATGCAATGTAATCTGGCACCGGCAGTTGCCCATGACCATTAATCAAGGTATAATCTATCAAACATTTCCAAATTTCCTGAAATTTGCTTTCTTTAATTAACCCTTTTCTTAAATTTAACTCCCAGGTGAGCTTATCATTCAGCGCAGTATTCCACAACTCCTTATACCAATCCTCTATTTTTGGGGTAACATCACATTTCCAATATCGCGCTATACACTGTCTAGCACTGGATAACATAATTGCTAATAATTCCCTTTTTTGTTGCTCTACCACCTCCACATCTGTTAACAAAATTAAAATTACATCCAATTTCATTCTTACATCTAGAATTCTCCCAATTTCGTGTTCCACCTTCAACCAGAATGAGTTCGTCTCTTTACACCCCCACCACATATGCTCATATGTTCCAATTTCCCCCTTACACCTCCAACAAAATTTCGACTTTGTATTGTCAATTTGGTGTAGTCGTACCGGAGTCAAGTACCACTTCCACAATAATTTATAATTGTGCTCTTTTATTCTTACCGACAAAGACCTCATTATTCTCCTTTTCCATTTAGCATTCCACTGCTCGTCTGTAATTATGATATTCAAATCTAGCTCCCATGTTTCTTTTAAAGCTTTCTGATGCTGATCTGAGTCATCTAAAACCTTATATATTTTGCTTACTAACCCCTTAACTTTTACCTGCCCACTTTTTAGACTAAGTACCAACTCTTCAAATTTCGTCCGCTCCCTATCCAAGCTCATTTCATCTAAATATCTTTTATTCCAACTGTCAATAGACATCAATTGAAGCCAATTCAATTTAAGTTGTCTACCTATATCTAACTTTCTTTCCTTGTCTCTACATGCTGTTATCCAATCCTTTAATAGAGTTATATTATTCTTATTCAATACTTCTTCTACGCTCTTATCCATTCTCAGTGGGAATGATTTCATATCACTCAGGCCTAATATTGGGGACAACCCTGGTGCCAATTTATTTTTCAGTAATGTCCAAGTTTTTAAAAGAGCTTTTAACAATTTATTTGTAGCATTAATTTTTGCTTTCCCTTTGCCCAAAAACATTAATATTTCTTCACCCAGTTTCTCTCGCAATTCAATTTTTCCCCAAATCGATTCTTCTTTCACTAAAATTTTACAAATATTCTTCAGTTGAAATGCCCAATAATAATTTTTAATATTTGGAATTCCTAACCCGCCCTTTTTTTGTGATGAATACCATAAAAACTTTGGTATCCTGGCCCTTTTTCCACCGTTACAAAAATTATTTAATATAGTTTGAAAAACCTTTAATTCCTTCTCTTTCATATATATTTGCAGGGTATCAAATAAGAAATTTAATTTGGGTAAAAGCTTCATTTTACATAGCGAAACGCGTCCAAACCACGACAAATTTAGCTTCTTATACCGTAAAATCATTTCTTTTAATTCTTTTTCCAATTTATCATAATTTAACCTTTTTAAATCATCATATTTATTTGAAATGTTTATCCCCAGGTATTTTATATTATCTCTAATTTGTATTTTAAATTTAGCTTTTAAACTTTCTTGTATGTCCAAATCCACATTAAAAAGAATTGCTTCTGACTTATCCCAGTTTACCTTAAGTCCCGTCACCCTTTGAAATTCCTCTAAATGCCCATATATCTTCCCTAGTGTATTCTGTGGATTTTTTATTGTTATTAGGGTGTCATCAGCATATTGGCTAATTTTTATACCTTCAATTCCAATTAATTCCTTATCTTCCCTTATTACATTAGCTAACAATTCCATGGCCATTATAAATAAAGATGCCGACAATGGATCTCCTTGCCTTGTGCCCGCTTCCAATTTAATCTCCCCTGTTAATTCCTCATTTAATTTAACCCTAGCCGAGCCTTGCTGATACAACTGCTCAATTACCCCACAAAATTTTTGTCCGAATCCATATTTCTTTATAATTTCCTTTATAGTTATCCATTGGATCGAGTCAAAAGCTTTGAATATATCCAGGGAGAAGAAACCCACATGCTCCTCTTGTTCCTGAGCAATAATTGTCAAGTCAACCATCCTTCTCGTCAAATCCGACATATACCGATCTCTCATAAATCCCACTTGATCCTTATTAATGTATTTACCACTAAAATTATTCAATCTATTAGCTAAAATGGCCGTAAAAATTTTTGCGTCCTGATTCATCAGGGAAATCGGTCTATAGGATTCAATTTTTTCCAGATTTTTCCCTACCTTTGGAATTAAAATTATAATTGTACTATACCACGATTTAGGAACTCTCCCTCCCTCCAAAATATAATTAAAAATCCTTTCCATTTTTGGTAACAGCATCTCTTTAAAATCTTTATAAAACTCCACCGATAAACCATCCTCGCCTGGAGCCTTGCCTATCCTTAACCTTTTTATGACCTCCTTTATTTCCTTTTGTGTTATCTTTTCATCCATGTAACTCCTATGCTCCAAGCTTAAATTTATTCTTGACCACTTATCTAAATATCTCTCTAATTCATCCGTATTTACGTCCTTCCTCGAATACAATTCCTGATAAAAAGCCTTGACAATTTGAATTTTATCTACTAACTTATTACACCTTCTGCCATACTTATCTATCAAAACTGAAATTCCTCTTTTATCTTTCTTTTCTTCAGCGGCTCTAGCTAATAGCTTAGAATTTTTATTACTGTACTCGAAGTAATCTCTTTTCAAATAAATTAAATTCTTCTTTACCTTTTCAATATCTTTTTCAATAAATTCTCTTTTTAATTTTTGCATTTTATCGAATATGTCCCTATCTCCCGTTCTTGCATGAATATCCTGCAACTTCTTTATTTCGTCCTCTAACTCTTTTTCCTTTTCCTTATTTTGCCTATTATTAATACAAGAGAGCCTAATGCTTTCTCCCCTGAATATTGCCTTCATGGTATCCCATAATATTCCATCATTTACATCCTTTGTATCATTAATTTCCCAGCACTCTTCCCATCTTTTTATTATCGTTTCCTTACTCTTTTGATCTCTATATAACCTTGTATCATAGCTCCATGTACCCCTTTTTTGTTTGTCATCACTTAGTTTAAATTCTGTAATTATTTTAGCGTGATCAGATTCCTTAATCATACCAATTTCAATATTTTCAACCTTATCTATCATACTTTCTGAAGCCAAAACATAGTCAATTCGTGAATAAGAATTGTGCACGTGCGAAAAAAATGTATATCCCCGTTCTGAGCCTCTAATTTTCCTCCAAACATCCTGTAATCCCGTTATTTTTAACCACCTATCCATCACCCTATTAGTACATGTACGCTTAGCCACATTTGTAGTATCCAAACCTGATCTGATCAAATTAAAATCTCCAACCATTATTAACTTGGACACCCTTTCTGATTCTATACTTTGATACACCTTATCTAAAAATTCCTCCTGTTTTTCGTTTGGCGCGTATACATTAACAAAGGTTATATCCTCATTATTAATAAATCCCCTTGTTATAAGAAATCTCCCTTCTGGATCTACAACTGTCTTTACTTTTGTAAATCCTAACTTTTTTGATATTAATATGGCAACCCCTTTTGCCTTAGACGTACCCAATGCCTTCTCATAATATTCTATCCCCTTTATATACAATTTATTTACATCCTCACTTTTTTGATGCGTTTCTTGTAAGCATATCACATCTGGCCTATCTTTCCTAATTACCGCTTCCAAACGTTTCCTCTTAATAATACTGCCCGTGCCTTTCACATTCCATGATAACACCCTAATCGATTTCATAATTCTTTATTATTTTTCGCTTGCTACAATTCCATCTCCTACAAGCATGTGCTAATCCAACCCACAAAACATAAGCAAACAGCTGAACACAAAACATAAAACAATAAATCATCACCCTCCCCGCCATTTCGAAACGAAAAAGAAAAACACCCCTGCCAAACAAGGGGGGAGGGGGGAGGGGAGACAACACTCACAAACCAAACCACCACTTCTCCTGCCTAATTACCCATTCTAAATACTATTTAATTTTTCATGCCACCATTTCCACATGAGGATTCTATCATCGCTTTATATTGTGCCTTACAGTTACTTCAATTGCAATTTTTACACCGTTATATCATTCCACACTACCTAGTTCATCCTGGCTAGACAACGCAACCCTCATATCCTTCATCCGCTCTTCCTCTTCCCTGTCATATGCTGTATAAACCCCTGCTATTATCAGCTCCTCTTTAAGATCTTCCCATTCCTTGGAGTTTCGGTCGATTATCTTTGCCTCTGCAAGTATGTCTAAGACATATGACCCATCCCTCAACACGTATGATTTTCCAGATACTATGAATTTTAGCTTTTTTAAGGCAAGCCAAAAATAAACAATTCCTTTTTCCCTCAACTTCCTGGTTACTGGTTTGATTTGTGTTCTCCATGTTCTCTCGCCAATAGAAATATCATTATAGATCTCTATACTACTCCCTTCCATTTTCAATATACTTGACCCAGATTTCCTGATATGTCGCATTAACATCACCTTCAAACCTTCACTAGCAAACCTCAATAGCACATTTCTGTCTGCTGTATTATGTTTCTTAGACCCTAATCTATGCACACTTAATACATCCTCAGCCTCGAACTTCCTATCCATACCTAAATCATTTAACCAACTCATTATTCTGGCCTTCAGCTGATCAGGGCGGGCCTCAGAAACATGCCTAATTATAATATTTCTTTTTCTAGATTGGTCTTCAAGTAACTCCAGTCTCACTTCATGATCATCCACTTTTACTTCTCTCCCTTTAGCTTTTTCCTGCACCTCTTGGACATGTCTCTTTACATTTTCAACCTCCTTTGAAATTGAACCCATTCCTTCTTTTACATCATTCACCTCTTCCATTATCTTGGCAATTTCAACTTTAGCTGATTCCATCAAACCTGTCACCACTGACAGCATTTTTTGCTGAAAAGCCTCAAAACTCTCTTGCTGCAGTTTAATAAATTCTTGATTATCCCTCGCTCGCTGCTCTTCTAAATTTTGAAACTTGGTCTGAAGATACTTCTCAAGACTATCTAATCTCATTTCGATAGAGCCTCTACATTCATTCACATCAGGGCTATCCCCTTCCACACTTTCCTCTACATCTCCTTCTATTACTTTCTTTTTTATAGCTCCCCGAGCACTGGCCTCTTTAAATTCAATTTGCTGATCTTCTTGATTTATATCTAACCGTTGTAATTGCTGTTTCTCTTGTACTTTCTTCTTTGCTGCCATGCCTGCTCTAAGCCTATCCAGCTGCTCAGCTTCCAAAATTTCTTCCTTTAAAGACTTCCTTCGTTCCTCACCGCCTGCTCTTACTAATCTACCTGTTCTTAGCCAAATTGGATCTATTTCTATCTCTTCTCTCAGCTGCTTTCTTTTTTCTTTTCGACTCATTCACTCTATTCTAAAATAGTCTAACCAGGTCTATACAACTTTATCCACGCTTTTAGCCAATACCCTATACAATTATCTCCTTATGCCCCAATACATAAACAACCATAGCTTACAATCCCTTTTATAATTAACTTCAACCACTATGGACTTTCAAGTTAATCCAGCTCATTACTCTACACAAGGCATATATACAAAACACAGATCTTGAAGAAAGAAAATAATAATTGTTCCTATAGTCCAACCAGTTGAGCAGTACACAGCTGCACCTGATGATAAAGCAACTCCAGGGCTAGCCTTGATTTTATCACTGTCCTTGGCACAGCAGCTGTGAAAACTAATTTTCTTTTTTTTTCTTCACTTTCTCTCTTCTTTCTGCCGCAGTCAAAATCACAGTCACAAATTGCCCTCCACCACCTAAGCACCAGCTCTATTTTACACCCCCACAATGGTCCAATGATCAGGGCTCATGGAAGGACCCTGCCCGACAATCAATCAAACAGAATATCCTCTGCCCTTCCAGCACACCACTTGTAAAACTTGTAAAACAAGTTCAACACAATCCAAGTCCAAGTTCCAAGGGTAGAAGAAATAACAGCTCCTTAAAGACTTCCACACTTTCAGCCAACATTCAGTAGTATTTCAGGGGACGCACATCCAACCAATGCACTGGTCAACACGGGCTGCCCAGACTCCTGCTCCGGATTAGGGCCCTTTGGGATCAATTGGGACTCACTTCCGCACCCCCCAATTGACTCCCCTCAGACCCCTATCCCCACAGAGTAACGACTCCTTCTCCGCCCGACACAACCAGAGCACTCTCCTGACCACTTTGCGTTCCAGCGTCCCCAAACTCCAAGTGGCGCCGAGACTTCAGCCGCCCACAAAAGCGCTTCTCCTTGCCGAGTCCTCCCTCCTAAACTCCGTCCTCTGTCCTCCGGCAGCGCCACTCCAGCCGAGACCAAAATCGCCACTTCCTTCCACCCTGGAACTCTGCACGCGAGATCGTGCTCGACTCTCCTCCTTTCTCCTCTGCTCCACTCCGCCACTCGAGTCTCCTCCAAGCACTGCCGAACCCCAGACTTTGCCAAAATTCACTTCTCTCAAACACAGCTATTGCCAGCTCCCAAGGAAGCGCTTCTCTTTGCTGTCACCTCTGCTCATAAACTCCCTTCTCCAACAGCACCACTAACTCAGCTCTCGGCACTTGAGAAACAGCTGCAACAGTTTTACTCCTTTCCGTTGTCCTCCAGGCTCCAAATACCTCCAATTACAATCCATCAACTTCACATTCCTTCCAGAAACATTTTTCTTCAAAAACGTAACAGTTTAGCATTATATATCCACATTTGTGGCTCCCCTTTCCAGGCAGTGGTGAGAGAAACGATGTGCTCAGTCTGCCATGATGCTCCTCCCCCCAGAAGTGCCACAATGTTTTTTGTCTTTTTCTTTTGTTTTGCTTTGTTAACTCTCTGTTATTTCTGAAACAGTACATATGGGTTTCGGTAAGAGTACCAAAAGTGTTCTGTAAGTGTACAATAATTTTGTGTAATGTTAAGAAAATACATCAGAAAATTATATTTCAAAAGCATTAGAACTACTATTTTGTACCATTTTGTAGGAATTAAACAAAACATGCCAACTTCTGGTTCAACACTTTTAAAAGTTCTCGCTATGTTCTAGGCTAGAATATGGCCATTTTCAATGCGTCTGTCCTTTCATTTTCTACCAGGGAGTAAGACCTATTAAACTCAGGAGGACTGACTTTTGAGTAAACCTATAAAAGATTGCACTAATAATCTTACAAATATTGTCTGCATTTTGTTTCAGAGTAACTGAAAAGTTCTAATTTCTTTATCTTATTTTCTGTCAATAACATTTTGAAGTAACAATCTACCTTTCTTTTTCCTGGTTCCAAGAGACAATAATCCCAAAACATTCTTTACTTATGTCTTTGTATTTTTATAAATATTTCCAAGATGCAATATCAGAGTTGGATGCTTTTTGTTGTTCAGTCACACAGTCAAGTCCGACCCTTTGCGGCCCCATGGACCACCACACATCAGGCACTAGACAGAGCCAAAGAGCATCTGTATTTTTAGTGGCCTAGTGGTAAGAGCAATGTTAATAACATGCCCCATGATGAATCCCTTATGTCACCTTCGCAAGTGACACAATAATAATGGCAACCTGGCTGCCAAGAAGTAATGAATAAAACAAGGTTTCTCTTCAGATCGTATAAATAACACAATGAGTTTCTTTTAAAATGCAGTATTCTGAGCTCTTTGGAAGTATTAACATACAGTATATATTCTGCATATGTAGGATCAAATATAGTTTGCCTCATTGAAGATGAAGACTATTCTTTCCTTATGTAGTTTCTTTCACTAGCCTATAAGGGATCGACATATGTCACAGCTTGCAAAGATGATGTGAATTCCAGACATTCAGTGGAAATTAACTTTCCCAATGCATCGAATAGAGTACAAATACAGTCTATTCTTTAAAGAGACTTTATTTTTTAAAATTTGGAAGGATATCCAACCAAAGGCCTGTCACATAATTTTGGGAATCTTGGCAGCAAACAGTGCCAAAGACCCATGAGTTTTTGAAGATAAATTAAATACAAGATTTCACTAATACCCTACCATGAGGTTAGAATGGCAAGCTAGCATTTAGAAGAAAATCTAGTTTCAAATTCTGTGTTAAGAACAATACTGGGTGTTGTAGGCTAAATACTGGATTGTGCTTTAAATTTTCTGGATCATGATAACTAACCTACAATTATTTGAGGAAGGTAAGTTTTTATAATTTTTTAATGTGTTGTTACCAAAAAGACAAACTAATAATCTATATATTTTTAATTAAAAGGTGATCAGACAAGTGTCAAATAATGCTCAAGTTGTAATGAATTGCAGTGCAAATAAAAGAACAACATTTTACTGTCAATATTCATGCTACCAATGAGACCAAATGTTCACCTTGGATATATTGCAGCTAAATTCACATTAAGAAATATTAATACTTGCATGTAATGTAATGTAATAGAATGTACTTCAGATAATATTTTGATTTATCTATGGTGCATTTGTTTAACTGTTAGTTAGGAATGAAGGCAGAATGGAAGCTGCCTTATAAATTGTCAGAAACAATAGGCTAATATATCTTGTATAGTCTGTAGCCTAATACTGGAGTTTAAACTCTGTCAGCAGCTCCCCAGGTTTTCAAGGATAATTCTTTTCTAGCCTTAATTCTGATCATCTGGTGGTCTTCCATCCAGGTTCTAACCACAGACAGCACTACTAAGATACCAAAGTGAAACTAGATGGATGTTTTCAAGATGGCATTGTATAACCATTTTCCCCCTTTGCAGCCCACACTCCCATTACATGCTTCACAAGAGGACTTGATCTGAGGAAGGATAGAGCAGATGTTTTCTGCCCAGCAGGATGTCCCTCATTTCAGTCCTCTGTCTATGGAAATGTTGCATATGCTTCCATCTCCAGCATCTGTGGAGCAGCTGTTCACAGGTAAGCTTAATTATCTATATGCAAAGAAAATGGAAGTTAAACCTTAATGTGGATTACTGGTTTAGTCTACATAGTATTATTCTAACACATGATCTGAAAGCATATAGTACAGCAACTTAGCTTTGGGAAAGCTGGCTCTCCAATACCCAGATTCTTCAAGACAGGAAGGTGGCTAACCATATTGGTTTGAGGATTTCTGAACTTCTAGTTTATAAGCCCCTTCAGCATACTAGATGTTGACAGTAAAAGCAGCCTTTTACAGTTGCAAGGGATTCATGTACACCACGGGTGTCCAAACTATGGCCTGTGGGCCAGATCTGCCCCCTGATGCCAATTTATCCAGCCCGTGCTGCCCTCCTCACTCCCAGAAGCAGAAGTAAAATGCCAATGCCGAGACCAGCGCGGTTTGACTGGCAGCCAGCCGAAGAGGAATGAGCGGTACCTGAGGGCCACTTCACCACCTTCAAAAGCCGCTCCCCGCCAATGCCAACGCTGAGACCAGCGCGGTTCGACTGGTAGCCAGCAGGAGAGGAATGAGTGGCACCTGAGGGCCACTTCACCACCCTCAAAAGCTGCTCAACGCCCACGCCGAGACCAGCGCGGTTTGACCGGCAGCCAGCTGGAGGGGAATGAGCGGCACCTGAGGGCCACTCCACCACCCTCAAAAGCCACTCCCCGCCAATGCCAATGCCAATACCAGCGCAGTTCGACCGCTGGCTGGCCAAAGGGGAATGAGCAGCACCTGAGGGCCACTCTACCACCCTCCAAAGCCACTTCCTGCCCCCGCCTCAACTGGAGCTCTAAAGGCAACTGGACTTTGTCACTGCCTGGGCGCTCCACAGACAGAACGGGGAGGCTTTGGGCTCAAGGACTGCCTTTCCACCTGCGTCCTGGGCCCCAGCCTCAGTTGGAGCTCAGCTGTGACTCTACTGTATTGTATTTCTCATACTTGATTAAATTGCTTATGTATACTTTTGTATTACTGTATATTTAGCTTGTATTTTGATGATTGATGTTGTCTTTATGGACTCTTTTATATTGTATATTAATCGTATTGTTTATATTTTTACTGTATTGTATTTTTGTATTATTACATGTTGGGAACCACTTTGAGTCGCCCGTTGGGCTGAGATAAAGTGGTATATAAATTAAAATTGAATTGAAATGAAATGAGGAGACCGGAACAAGATGGCGGGGGAGTAAGACACGAGTGAAGCAGGCTTCGAGATAAATGTATTAAAAAGGTGGAAAAACAAAGGTTGTCAAAGATAAATTTGAGAAAAAAAGACAGAGGAGTGTTGTGGGGTGAAGAAGGAGAAGAATTCAGGGGTCAAGAGAGTCCGGGCCAGTGTGATAGAGCTTGAAAAGGCTGGAAAAGGTAAAGAGACGCCGATTGATTGGACTTAGACTTGCACGCCTCTGTAAGTCTTCCGTTTGCTCTTAATGTTTATTTTGGGTTGTAAAGACCACCTAATTAAGGAAGGTGTGATTGATGACACTGAGAAGGAAAAACAGAACTGTGGAAGAGAATGAAAGATTGGGTTTCAAAGGCAAGGTGGAGGAAGCAAGCTTGAAATAAGCCTTGAAAAGTGAGGGGAGAAAGCTTTGAGAAACCTTGAATGCCTTTAAAGTATTGGAGCAAAGTTTTGAACTTAAAAGAGAGATAAAAGGGGAACTCTGAGGCAAGAGAGCTGATGGACAGCCCCTGAAGATGAGAAACAGCTGTTGAAGTAGCTGTGACCATAAAGCAGTGAGAGGAGAGAAAAAAGAAGTGGGAAACAGTCAGCTTTAAATGAGTTATCATCACCTCAAAGATTTCAGACTATAGACTTACTTTAGAGACTCTAGAGATCCTAAAATTATTGAAATGGAACCTTATGAGGAAATGGAACCTTATGAGGAATCACTAAAAGTTCTCCGGGACCAGGCGATGAGGGTGTTGCGCGCGGAAAAGGAGAAAAAAGAGATGCAAAAAAAAAGGAAAGGAAAGGGAAAAGGATATAAGAATGGCTAATCAAGAAAAAAGACAGTACATGGAGGATACAATAGAAGCAAAATTAAAAGAAATTAGGAATGGACAACAAGAACTAAGGGACCTGCTGGTTAACTTTATGAAAACATTAAATAATAACTTTATGATAATAGAGGCAAAATTAAAATCTGTGGAAGAGGAGATAAAAGACATGCAAGCAGCGGAGAAAGAAAAGGATATTTGGAGTAAACTTGAGAAAAGGTTGGATAGAATAGATGTGACAAGGAAGCAAGAAATGAAAGATGCCATGAATGGACAACAAGAACTAAGAGATCTATTGGCCAACTCTATGAAAGTAGAAACTAAAATTTTTGAGACAATTAAGGTAGAAGATTTGCAAGAAAAAGATAAAAGAATAGATAATCAAGAAAAAAGATTGCACATGTTGGAGGAGATGGCGAGACAAAAGAACGTGCTGATTAAAAATATACCAGAGGGAAGCCCAGACCGACTGAGAGAAAGAATTATTAAATGGTTGAATGAATTGAAGATGGGGAGAGAATTTACACAGGAGGATATTCTAGCAGTTTATAGATTGGGGAAGAGAAGAAATGGGACTTTTAAAAGGTTTGTTTTGGTAAAATTTGCAGGTCTGGACAGAAAATTAGAATTAATGGCATTTTTAAGAAGAAATGGTACACGAGTACCAAAATTGGATGGGGAAAGACTGGACATTTATCAGGATATTACTAAAGAAGAAAGACTGTGGAGGAAGAAAATTAAACCAATCACTACATTGTTAAGGGATAAGGGTGTGAATTATAATTGGCAAAAATCACATCATTTAAGATTTTTTTGGGCAGGTAAAGTTGTTGTGATAAACAAGCAAACTAAGTATTTGGATATATTAGAATCTTGTAATATTATTAAGGGAGGATCGGAAGAATGGAGGAAACTTAAAGAAGAGCTTTTAAATTTGAGAAGTTAATCCAAAACATAAAAGAAGTAAAAGATACAGGGGGAAAGATAAGGGTAAAAGGGAATATTTACAAAATTGTCACAAAAAGGCTAATAAATTTTGTTAAGAAAGGTTAAAAGGGGGTAAAGCGGATGGAAAATTAAAATTACTGTATAAAGTTTGAAATATAAGGTTTAATATGTTTGAAATTGTAAATAATCCTATGTCAAGGAATGTTAAGGAAGGGTAAGTAGTAGTGATGTGGAGTATGATGCTTTGGAAATTGTTATTTTTTAATGAGCTCCCATTTGCTATGATTTTGATTTCTATATTTGTTCTGATGTAAGATGGAGGAGGTTTGGTTTTTGTAAATAATTTTTTGTTAAAGGGGGTTAAGATTATGAGGAAATAAGTGTTGGGGAAGCCTGTAGAGAATATTGGATGTGCAGTATACAGATAAATTAATATATAAGAGTAAGAATTTGCAATTGGTATAGAAAGAGAATTGAATAAGCCTAATCAGTAGAGTAATTGTAGGGGGGAGGGATAAAGAAGATAGATTGTGGAAGAAGAAAATTAAACCAATTACCACATTGTTAAGGGATAAGGGTGTGAGATTATTGGTAAAAATTACATCATTTAAGATTCTTCTGGGTAGGTAAAGCTGTTGTTATAAATAAGCAATCTGTGTATTTGGATATACAAGAATTTTGTAATACTATTAAGGGAGGATTAGAAGAATGGAGGAGAAAAAAAAAGAAGGTGGGATAATTTTGGGATCAAAATCTGAATAGAAATGAGTTGAAGGAAAGGTAATAAAATGAGTAATGGTTTGACAACCATTAGCAGGAGGGAAAGAGAAACAGCTGCCTTGCTATGAACAATAAAATTCATTTAATGTCTTAAACAATAGCAAGAACCCGCTCTAGTTCCGGTCTCCCTCCCCTTCTTCGGCAATTCGGAGGCGGTCCTTCAACGGAAGGACAAGGGGAGTGAAGAAGACAGAAGATGGTGCAGGGCTGGGTGAGGGTGCTCGGGAGGTGAAGGGTGGGTGAGGGTGAATGTATTCAATGTATATTTGTTCATTTGTTCTTTTTTATTGTATTGTACTGTGTTGTAATGTTATAAATGTTTAAGGTTTGTAAATTTGTTTGAAAAAAAAAAGAAATGAAATGAAATGCGCCTGTTCAGGCACATTTTACTTCCACTTCTGGGATTGAAGAGGCTGGTGCGGGCTGGATGAGTTAGCATTGGAGGCCAGATCTGGCCCATGGGCCATAGTTTGGGCACCCCTGATTTAAGCAGAGAAAATGGCAGCTTAAAATCTATAACATCCTGTTGCAAAACAGATTGCAAGGTGCATTTTACTTCCACTTCCAGTGGGAGGAACCACGTGACCGGCCTGCTGAACCATGTAACCGGCCTGCGGCCTGAAAAGTTTGAGCACCCCTTATGTATGCCAATCCCACTTTCAACTGGTAAAGAGAATGGCGTATATCAGAGTACCACAAAAAAGTGAAACCAGAGGGCCCAAAAAAGAGCATGTGGAGTGAGGTTGGGATTTCCAGCATCAATTCAGCAACCTCCAAAGAGTAGGGTGGAAGGCATGTCTGGAATTATCTCTGTCTGTTTAAATCGCATGGCTTGTTATGTGGAAAGGCAAATATCCATTAGACTAGGGATTCTCAAACTGTGGCCCATGGGCCAGATGCAGCCCATAGCACCATTTCATGTAGCCTCACCACCACACCAGGAAATGCCATGTGGTGGAGGAAGGGCAAAATGGCTGTCCAGCCTTCAAAGCTGTCTGAGGGAGCGTGATCTGGCCCCCAGCTTTAAAATGTTGAGAAATCCTGCATTAGACAGACTCAGTTATTAACATGTGTAAGATATTGTACAAGATAGAAAACAGTCGGTAGAGCAATTTGAGTATTATTACCTAATGAGTAATGTCCTAGGTCTATATAAGTGTAATTGCTATTGCTAGGTCCTGGCATGTCATAACTCTCCTCTTCAAACCTACTTCTCAATGGCCTAAAAATGTTGGCTGTGCATGATGCTTCAAAATAACATTTGGCAGTTGTAATAAATTATCCTCTGGCCATGTCAAAATGATGCTTCCTTGACTTGAATTCTTTCTTGGTTAACAGCACAGTCACCACATTTTAATACCACTTTAACTGCCAGTATTTTAATGTTATAAACTGTCCAGAATGGGATGATCTCCCAGATGGGCAGGCATGTGGGCAGAAAGAAAGAAAGACAGAAAGATTGATTCCTGAAATTTCTGGTTTGATTGTGTACTTAGAATTCAACTCTAGAGAGTCAAGTTGCTATTGTTCATGGTAGCACACTAGAGTGCTTTAACACCCAATTTTAAGTACAGTGCCAAACTACCAGGAATCTTAGTTTGAAGTAACGGCAATTGAAGTGGTAGCAAATTGTTATAACTGTGCAATACTGATATACTCACTGAGAAGTGTCTCAGAGGTGGTTCCTGCCGCATACTCTAAGTACAGTACTCGTAGATTAGATTCTCTCGTGCAAGCAGTCTTGAAATTTGTTGTTCAGTCGCACAGTCAATTCCGACCTTTTGCGATCCCATTGACCATTGCCTGCCAAGCACCTCTGTCCTCCACCATCCTCCTCAAACTGCCCACCTCTGTGCCCATTGCGTCTACGATACCGTCTAGCCATTTCGTTTTTATATATACTGTATCATTATATTACACTAATAAGTGAGTCTTGAATAAAGAACACCATTCTGGAGCAATCATAATAGATCTGCAACAACAAATATAGCCCTCATGATTAGGAGAAACAAAATCCATTATGTGACTGTGGAGAATTTTCTGGCTCCAATAGGAACTCCAGTGTATTGTGTGATATAAGACTGCCTTAAATCCAAGTGATTGTTAGAAAATGCGAAGTGAAATAAAATTTAAATGGAATTAGATAAAATAAAATGTATATCACTTCCAATGACTAATTTATCTCACATGTGGCTAGCCTTAGCACATTGAAAAACAGGATGGGTTTTGTCTATTATTTTGGCTGGAACAAAAAAATGCCTCCAATTCCAAAAATTAATAGATTTGCTGGGACATTTTGGTGTGTGTGTTTTTTTCCCCTTTTCCTGGCTGTTTCCCCCCCTTTGTATGAAAAAAATGTATGTGACAACTGGCTGACATGTTGATACAGTGGCTGAACCCTGTTGCTTAGTGTATTAAGTTCCAACTAGAGTAGGCCCACTAAACCAGTGGAATTTATAGAGGAGTTGAAACACCAAATCCTAACTAATCCAACGAAATTGCTCTAGTTATAGTTACTGCAGGATTTTGGCCATTATGCACAGATTTCTGCGTAGGTCCCTCTTGAAGAAGGATAATGTTAACCAAGAATTCTGCCCACAATTTTACTTTAATATTTGATCCCAATAATAACTCTGATTGAAAATTTCTCACATCTGAATATGAATTCTAGATGTCTTTGGTTTTTTTGTACAAGTAATGTTTTCTCCCACATGAAGAAGAATATAGTGTACTCGCTGGTGTATAAGACGCGCTCTGTTTTTATACACATTTTAAAGGAAAAACAAATAATTTTCTACATTTTATCATGAATTTCCAAAATTACCTCTAGGAGACCGGGGGGGGGGGATAGAAGAGGAGAGTGGGATGGAGGAAAGAAAGATTCTTTTAGGAGGTGGGGAAGGCAGGATTGGCTGGGCAAGAGAGCTCCTTTGGAAGCCGCCCTTTGTCTGGCTCCTAGCGGTCAGTGGCTCCTAGCAGTCAGCAGGGGGGCTACTACTGGTGTATAAAACGCACTGTTTTTCTGGTGTATTTTGAGGGGAATGTGTCTTATACACTGGCAAATATGTTACTTGGAACTATAAAAAGGATCCTAAGTAAAAAGTACTTTGCCCTACTGATTATATTCCAGGGAATACTATAGATTTATTGGGCTGTTGCTCTTTGAATAGGTTCAGTAGTTATACCAATCAATAGTAGTGGGGAGTTTCTTCTAGTGTACCTAGCAGTTCAAAAGCATGAAATTGCCATCCTAGCAGTTCAAAAGTAAGAAATTGCAAGTAGATAAAAAGGGACCACTTCGGTGGGAAGGTAACAGTGCTCCGTGTGCTCCGGTGTCTAGTAATTCCTGCAGCATGACCACGGAAATGTCTGCAGATGCAGACAGCACTGGCTCTTTGGCTTTCAAACAGAGATGAGCACTGAACCCTAGACTCAGATACGACTGGCTTTTGAGCAAGGGAAAACTTTACCTTTACTTTAAGATTATTTGATTTATTGACAAATATGCACATTGTTTAAAGGTTGCAATTTGTAGATGTCTGACGTCTTTTTATTATAGTTAGATTTCTGTTCACCATAAACAATGTTTTTAAAGTCCCAATGAAGTATTTTAATATAGTATTAAAGGGAGTCTATGGCACAGGAGTGCTAGTAAAAGTAATTTAGGGACTGATGTCAGGATAAGTAAATGGAATAGTTGAACCTATTGTTTATCTGCTTTATATTTTATGTCTGGAAATGTTTGCCAACACTAGTGAAAGGAGGAAATGGGCATAAGTTTAAATGTTACATAACAGATTCCCTTATCATAAAGGTAAAGGTCTCCCTTGCTCAAAAGCTAGTCGTATCCGACTCTAGGGTGTGGTGCTCATCTCCACTTAAAGCCAAAGAGCCAGCATTGTCTGTGTGTGCAGACATTTCAGTTGTCATGTGGCAGGCATTACTAGACACTGGTGCTGACAGAACACTGTTACCTTCCCACTGAAGTGGTACCTATTTATCTAGTAATTTTTTGCTTTTGAACTGCTAGGTTGGCAGGAACTGGGACAGAGATAGGAGCTCACTCCATTGTGCAGCACTTGGGTCTCAAACCGTTGACCTGCCAACTTTCCAGTCATCTAGTTCAGCATCTTAACCACTAAGCCACCACAGTCCCTGATTCCCTTCTAGTCATGTATAAACATTGCATAGTCATGCTGCTGCATGAAATAACTCCCAATATTGGGTAGAGGCCAGTAACAAAAGATCCTTTGCTTAGAATGTATATTAGTGCTGTTTTGAAGAGTTACTTTCAGGGTGTTTTACAGTATTTCAGAATCAAAAATAATTTGCTAAGGAGTTATTTTTGCTTCTAGAATGCATCACAATTTAAACTAAAATACAGTACTGGAAGTTGCTTCCTGTGGTAGGATTTGGCCTTGTTATACATTATGTAGCACTCCTTATGCATTCATTGTTATATAAAAGCAATAAAATAAAATAAAAATCTTCGTGGAAAAGTTTAACATCTAACATTTACAGGTTTCAAAATCAACTGAATCATCACTTAAAAGGGATGATTTTAGGTAGAAGATATTATCCAAATAACCATACAGATATATTTTGTGTTGAATGTACTATTGTGGTCTGAAAAGAAACTGGATTTATATAACACTGATTGGCCAATTAAAATCATGAAGAAAATTTCTTCTTTCTTGGAATAGGACCATGCATAGCACTGCTTAGCTAATCCATGGTCTGTGATGAAGCCATCTCTCCCTGGCCAGTTTCCAAAGTAGAAAGGAAGGAAGCTTTAAAAGGGGTTGAGGAAAAATTCAATTTTGTACAAGTGAAAATCTTACCTTAAGCACCCTCATCCCAGCTTCATTTTGCTCTTGGAGTTATATGCTACCTCCCTTATCTTGGTGTTTTCAGCAACAGATTGGGATAGATAAACACTCCAGAATGATGATGATCAGCAGGTTTGATGGTTAGCAGCTTATATCTCCTGGACCAGCATTGTTTCACCTCATTTAAAACCCTCAGTAGAAACTACTTCACATTTCACTGAAAAACCCTTGTTTGTTTTCTAATTCTCTGGTGGTAACTATGCAACTGAAAGGTCGGCAGGTCAGTTGCTTGAGACCTGAGTGCTGGCCGAGTGAGTGCCCGTCATCTGTCTCAGCTCCTGCCAACCTAGCAGTTCAAAAAGCAAGAAATTGCAAGTGGATAAATAGGTACCGCTTTGGCGTAAAAGGTAATAGCATTCTAGTCATCCCTTCCACATGACCATAGAAATCCACTCTTTTGATTTTTTGTGTTCCTGCCATTAGCTTACCCCATTTAGTCTTCTTGGTGATGGGATCCAAACCATATTCTGCATAGTTAAAGAACCTGAGATACTGGTGTGGTATGTCCTTGGAAGAACTATTCCAAGGAATTAAAAACAGAAAGACAATTGTCATGGTTTTCCTCTTCTTCTTTGCTTCCTCTTTTACCCCATGATGTCTCCTGTGTCAGAAGAGCCTTTCCATTTGAGCTAGAGTGGTGTAGTAGATGTAGTAAGACTAGGACTCAGGATGCCTGGGTTCACAAGCCCAATCACTGGGAGCTAGCAATAATAAACAATTCCTCAGACATCTCGCATACAGTAGAACCTTGGATAAAGTCCAAACTCCGTTCCACAAGTTTGGACTTTATCCGATTTTGGACTTTATCTGAATCAAATGGGTGATGCATCGGATAACATCCCAAAAAATGGATTTTATCCGAGGTTCCTATACCAAATACCTCAGATAATATCAATTTTTAGCGGTTTTGGACTTTATGCAATGCATCACGTATGCATGAAAACTGCGACTTTATCCAAATCGGACTTTATCCGAATCGGACTTTATCCGAGGTACCACTGAACCTTGAAATCCAATCACAGTTGCTTTAAATCAGAACCTATTTAATAGAACATACCAAGGACAACAATTTTTTCATTTAGGAGTTTGCCTTTGTTTTAGAAGAACAGGGACAGTTTAGACCAGGAGTTCTCAACCTTTTTAAGCCGGGGGCTGGGTCACGCTCCCTCAGACAGTTTCGGGGGCCAGATGGCCATTTTGCCCTTCCTCCACCACATGGCACTTCCTGGTGTGGTCAGCTGTGGAGCCACATGAAATGGTGCCATGGGTCGCATCCAGTCTGTGGGCCGCAGGTTGAGAATCTTTGGTTTAGATGATTGAAAACCAATTGAAAGCTCACTGGTGAAAACATTATGGTGCAAAAAAGAAGCAGAAGCTGTAAAACCAAGTCTTTATCTCTTGGCACAGTGGCTGGAATGCCCGTTTCAGAAGTTAAATTCAGACCTAAGAAAATCTATAATGGTTCTCCACCACTGACATGTGCACTGTTTTGATTTTGCATATGTAAACAACAGCATCTGCAGTCTCAACATGAACCCTTCCCAGGTTATCTTGGATATTCTCTCACTGATTCCTACCCAATGTCGTTATAAAAATGTTTGTAGCGGCTTAAAAGTAGATTTTATAAAAGTTGCTTTGGGGAAGGGGGTGTAGAGCTCCTAGATTCCTAGAATCTTTCCGTCACTATAACCAGTGGTAATTTTTCTATGCTCTCTTCAACATTCTACAAAATGAATCTTGCTGCACTCCTTATAATGATCCTTTAAGATGAGACCTTATTACCCATATGCTTGCAGTCCTAGCCAGAACAAACAATGATAGGGAATTGAGATGGTGTATGTTTATGGCACAATGTCTATTCATAAGTAAGCCTAATTTAATTTGGTGATACAGGTACTTATTTCCTTGCAACTATGCGTTAGATTGTGCTGTGAAGTCATTAAGACCAGCAGATGGACATTCTGATAAATAGTTCATTTTCTTTTTGCCTGTGGTTTGACAGCTTTACATTTTTGTGATATCAAAAAATATACACATGCTACTAAACCATAGGTATGCCAGCTTGCTATAATCTTAACCTATAAAACCAAGCATTAACCGTTGGAACTGGCTATAGGCTGCTATGTGTCGCCCTACTGACCCACACCCACCCTTCGTGTGCACGGCCGAATTCCCTACGCAGGTCAACGAAGGATTTAAAAATCCGGCACGGGGGCCTCAGCCCCACAAACGGCAAGAAAGGGAAAGAACTTCACTTCCCAACATTCCTTGCGCTGCGCCGTGCCAGAGCCAATCAGGCTGAGAGGCTCTCGCATGGGGCAGCGTTCGGAATCGCGCCGCAGCCAATCAAAACAAAACCATTTTAAAAAAACGCAGCACACACAGAAAGCACCAACCCATTACTACAATCCCCAGCGTCCTGCGCGCCATGAGCACGCAGAATGCTGAGGAAAACGGCGCCCGAAAAATTAAAAAGAAAAACAACTCACCGCGTCACAGCCAAACACACACCAGCCGGCTTTCTTTCCCACACCCACGGCGCCTGGAGTTTCCCCTTTAATATCAGTGGGTGGGGGCTTCGACCCCCCTCTCCGCTGGCTTTTCTAGGGTTGGGAGGTTTGTGGGGAGAAAAGGGGAATGTTTCCCAAACCCTTCTGGACTCTGGACACCAGGGAGAGGGGATCGATTCCCACCCCCCTCCTTAAAAAAACTCCGTCTTTTCTACTCTTTAAAAACGGAGTTGTTTTAAGGAGGGGGGTGGGAATCGATCACCTCTCCCTGGTGTCCAGAGTCCAGAAGAGTTTGGGAAACATTCCCCTTTTCTCCCCACAAACCTCCCAACCCTAGAAAAGCCAGCGGAGAGGGGGGTTGAAGCCCCCACCCACTGATATTAAAGGGGAAACCCCGATCTACTTTCACAACTCCACACAAACAAAGCACCATAAAACAATACAGCCCCCCTCCCTACCACCTAGCCCACCCTTCCTAACCCCCAACGACCATGCCCCCCTCCCCACCACCTAACCCACCCTTCCTAACCCCCAATGACCAGGCCCCCCTCCCCAACACGGGCCGGCAGCGTACATATTCCAACGAGTCTGCCTTGCGGAAAAAAAACCCAACACATGCTATTTCAATGGGCCACCCAGCCACCGAGGCCGGCCCACAGAAATAACCACACCAAACACATAAAATTTGCACAGAAAATCTCCAACAAACACACAAAAAAAACAAGGAAAAACACAAATCACACCAAAACCACCCATTACATATCGGAAATCACAACTTACCAAGAAAGGTCAAGCCTCAACGAGAAACAAAATTGAAATGGCAAAAGAACAGGAAGAAAACACAGGAGAGGACAAACATTACGCAACAGCACCACCAAGTGGCCACAGGAAAAATGACACTCAATGAATTCGAATTACACTTACACATTTTTAAAAAAATCTTATCCAAAGTACACCTATCACCAAATATATATATATATATATATATATATATATATATATATATATATATATATATATATATATATATATATATATATATATATATATATATATATATATATATATATATATATATATATATATTTAAAAATGCAATTATTGGGAAAAAATATATATCAACCTTTCAACTTTTAAAAATCCAAATTTATTTAAAACAGTTTAAGAAACTACCAATGTATAAAAAAATATTTTAAAAAAATAACATAACTCATTTAAACACACATACAACAAAAATCATCCAACACCATTTCTCATATTTTTTAAAAAACAATACCCCCAAAAAAGCCCGGCAACGCCGGGCAACCCTTGCTAGTGTTTAATAAGAATATGTTTAACCTTGAGCTTTCCTGCATAGAAACCAGTGCAAAAAATTGAAGAGAACTGATTTATTTATTTTAAACAAATAGGATGGCACATAATCTCACTTCCTCTGAAATGCTGCTTGACTTTGTAAACTGAATCTGCTATGTGCTGGATTTTTCATTTCATAGCCTGTTAACATAGTCATAGTTAAATGACTATAAAGAAAATCATGGTTAAATGTCTGCAACAGGTTTTCAATTTTTTAAAATAGATTTGACCACCCCGTTAGCAGAAATAGACTCAATGGTCTCATAGGTCCCTTCTAATTAAGTTATTGTATGATGCATTGATGGGTGCATTTTATTTCTGTACGGGCGCGTTTTACTTCCGCTTCCAGGAGCGACGAAGGTGGCATAGGCTGGATGAATTGCAGTAAACCCATTCGTGTTGATTCATGGGGGCTTCTGGGAATTGAAGTCCAAGAACATCTGGAGTGCCAATGTTCACCATCACAGCTCTAGATATACTCATGATATACATAATAAGAAATCCACTGGTTTTCAATGAAATGTACTTTCAAGTAAGTGTATACTATACAAGGTGGAGGCCTAACAATTTTTTTTCCAAAACAAAAATCAATCTTGAGAATTCTTAAAAAGCAAATTGGATTGTTTTTAGTATATATTTAGAGCTAAACTGGAAATGTATATAATGCTTGCTTGCTTGTTAGTTTCTGGATAAAATCTTGTAAGAGTTTACTGTATATAATGCTTAAAAATAGATATTAAAATCATTCCCAAGTAAGATCTTACAGGGTTTTCATTCATGTGTAGAGTTAGCTCTTTCTTCAGTTGCTTTGTTAAAAGCAGTAGTACATGTAGATTTGAAAATCTTGTTTTGCTACAGAGGTCTGATCACCTATTCAGGTGGGCCTGTGAGGGTGCAAGCATTACCAGGACGAGAAAACTACCCAGCAGTATATGCCAATGGAGTTCAGTCCCAAGTGCTGCCTAGATGGTCATCATCATTCTCAGTATCCCGTAAGTGAATGACAAACTTTTACTAATTTAATAAATGACTTTGAAATTATCAGTACAGAATGAAAGTGCATTTATATTCTATTTTCTTTTGGCTTTAGCTCCTACTGTAATACACCAAACTATTCCTCTTCAATTATCTGATAGACTCAGGCATAAGTAAATAATTCAAATATTAGTTAAGCAATGCACTATCAAGAAAAGTTTTGCCTTTTTCAAGACTAGAGTGAAAATACATGCAATAGCATGTACTGTATGGGTCACACAGATCGTAAATGTGTCCCTTCAAAAGAGCCATATTCCATCTTGCCTGAAGGAAATTGTGGTGTGGCCCATCCTGAAAAGGCCAAAATTGGTCGCTGATGATATCAACAATTATAGACCAATTTAAAATATCCCTTTCATGAGTAAGTAGGTTGTGAAAATGGTTGTGGACCAGTTGCAAGCATTCTTGGAGGATACTAATAGTATAGAGCAGGGTTCCTCAAACTTAGCTGTCCAGATGTTCTTGGACTTCAATTCCCAGACGCCCTGATCAGCAGATGTGCTGACTTGGGTTTCTAGTAATTGAACTCCAAGAAGACCTGGAGAGCCAAAGTTTGAGGAACCCTGGCCTAGATCCATTCCAATCAGGGTTCAGACCATATCATGGGACTGAGAAAGTTTTGGTCACCCTGCTAGCTAGTGTCCTCCACCAGGACACTAACAGGAACGGTGTCTCTCTGCTGGTCCTCCTGGATATCTCAGCAACCCTTGATACCATTGATACCATTGCATTCAGCCTTATGCTGTTTCTGATCCTTTCTCAGCAATCAAGTCTAGAGGGTTTCTCAGGGGAGAGGGTAGCGTCGGCACCAAATGGTTTAGGACCTTGATATCTACTGAAGCACCTCTCTTTGGTAAATCATTCCCGGGCAACATGATTCCCAGTTGAGGGGGGGAGGGGGGCTACTATGCTGAGGAATGTGTATAAGATCAGAAATAGGTATTTTTCAACAGTAGCTCTGACACTGTGGAATGCCCTTCTGCCACATGTTCATCAGGCTCCATCACCTTTTTTATTTTTACAAGCTGTCTAAGGCTGTTTAAGCAAGCACTTAAAGATCAGCTGCCCTCCAATTAATCAATTTCCCCCTCCACTTAAATTATGTTTTACTTAATATTTATTACTACTGTTATTTTTTCAAGTTTTGTGGTTTTATCCTGGTTTTTATCTTTATATCTTGTTGGTTTTGGTTACTTTGTTATATTGATTTACATAGCCAGATGGGGATATAAATGTAAATAATAAAATAAATAAATAAGTGTACAGCTGTGAAAAAATTGGTTGTTGGTTTACTTTTTCTAAAAGGATGCCAAGAACAACACAGATTACATATACAGTAGTCTAATCACTGTTTAGAACAGGAGTTCTCAACCTTTTAAAGCCGGGGGCCGGATCACACTTCCTCAGACAACTTTGGGGGCCGGATGGCCATTTTGCCCTTCCTCCATCACATTACACTTCCTGGTGAGGTGGATGCGGTGGGGGCACATGAAATGGTGCCGTGGGCCACATCTGGCCCACAGGCCGCAGGTTGAGAATCCCTGGTTTAGAAGAACTAATGTAGCTATTGAATGAACTAAAGGAAAAGAGATCTTTATAGATACATTCATACAAATTTGGATCCTCTTCCTTATTTATGACTGAATAATTTGTATTCTGTCCATTGCACAGATAATCCTTTGATAGAAGTTGAAATTGATTTAATATTCCAGATACTAATTCAGACTTTTATGACTGAGCAATCAAACCTGCAAATGTATCTGTAATCTTTATTGACTTTTAAAAATATCTAGCTGATGTTTTTATTGTTCTCTTCTGCAGTTTTAGTATAATACTGAGAAAAGAAAGGGGTAGGTAGTGTGGAGCCTTGTTTTACCCCCTACTCCTGTGATGGTGAACCTTGGCACTCCAGATGTTCTTGGACTTCAATTCCCAGAAGCCCAAGTCTCTGTGAATCCACATGAATGGGTTTACTGCATGTACGCCCAGTAAATTCTAGGAATTGTAATCCAAGAACACATGGCGTGCCAAGGTTCACCATCATTGCCCTATTCCCTTTCTCTTTACAATAGCATAGTAAAAAGTAGATCTAAGACCTTAAGATTTCAGCCTGTCTGGAACTTCTTTCACCAGGTGAACCAGGGGTAAGGAAAAGGTAAAGGTTTCCCTTGCTCAAAAGCCAGCCGTATCTTACTCTAGGATTCAGTGGTCATCTCTGTTTCAAAGTCGAAGAGCCAGCACTGTCTGCTTCTGCAGGCATTTCCGTGGTCATGTGGCAGGCATGACTAGACACCGGAGCACTCGGAACACTGTTTACCTTCCCACCGAAGTGGTCCCTATTTACCTACTTGCAATTTCTTGCTTTCAAACTGCTAGGTTGGCAGGAGCTGGGACAAAGACGGGCGCTCATTCTGTCTTACAGTACTCAGGAATTGAACTGCAAACCTGCCACCTTCCAGTCAGCATGTTAGCCACGTGAGCCACTGTAGTCTCCAGGGGACAAACTGATATTCTATCCATAAGAACTTTTTACAGCAATCAAATAATGTCTGATTTATTTTTCAATATGGTAACAGGTATCAAAAGTGGTGCCCTTGAAGCAGCAGGACGGCCAGTTTCAACAGCACGCCCATCCACAGGTGAGAAGGGTCTGTCAAAAATACACACAGAAGCACGCAGTTGGTATGTGTGAAGAAGAGGATCCTTCTAATTTTCAAGACGTGAAATCACTATTCTGATTGTAATTTCATGATGGCTGGAAATGAGGGTCCTAAAGGTGTATAGGAATTCAACTCCAATTATACCAATTCCATTGACTCTATTCTAATTAGCTTTAGTCATAGCATGCTTTACTTATTAATTATGAGGATAAATAGGAAATGCCGTACATATCCCACCAAACCCTGGGCTAAAAGATAGATGGGATACAGTACAGTGCTTAATAGTTCCATTTACTTTCACTTCATGTCACATTAAGTGTAAAAAATAATAATAATGTTTCCTACTTTTTAGGTAAAAGACCTAAGAAACTTCTTGAGAAAAAAGCAGGGAATAAAGGTAGGAGAAAGCAAAGGAATGCTACATGAAACAAATCTCTTGCATTAATTTGCCTATCAATTTAATATTAACTGTCTTGAGTGTTCACAGACTGTAAAGTGGATATTGCTTTTCTGATTGATGGAAGCTACAATATTGGGCAGCGTAGATTTAATCTGCAGAAGAACTTTGTTGGGAAACTAGCAATGATGCTGAACATTGGACCTGAAGGACCACATGTGGGAGTTGTACAAGCCAGGTACCAGAAATATGTCCTATTTGGTACATCACTCCTCTTTTTTGTGCTATAGTGTTTAAAGCAGGCATTTAATTAAGGCCTTATCCTAATCTACAGATTTGGTCCACCTAATTCAGTAAAATTAAATTAAATTAAATTAAACAGGAAAAGGTTCCCGACCCCTGGTCTAGCCAATAAATAGGTGTCCAGAGGTGTATTTGCCAAACCAAAGCTGGTCTCACCAGCTGCACCTATTCCTTAGAACTGTGATGGCAAACCTTGGCGCTCCAGGTGTTCTTGGACTTCAATTACCAGAAGCCCAAGTCAGCACTCCTGCTGATCAGGGCTTCTGGAGATTGAAGTTCTCCCCATAGAGGACTCAAGGTGATTTGTCATCAGTTAAAACTGTGAAATGATCACAATTAAAAACATCTTAAGAAACACTAAAAAGTTTAACATGTAACAATATTTATTAAAACCACAATTAGAGCAATTTTAAATACAATGACAAATGCAACATTCTTTAAAATCCCACTTATTGCTTAAAAGCCTAATAATAGAAGGACAAGAGGAAGACTACCAGGCTTGTCAAAGAACTGCATTACAAAGCTTGGGACCATTCACTGAGAAGACCATATTTCAATTTCTCATCAAACAAGACAGTGAGGCTGAGGGTGAGACTGAAAGAAGAGCCAACTGTGAAGATCTTACAGGAAAAGAAGGTTCATATGAGGCAATACAGTCCTTCAGGTAACCTGGATCAAAGCCATATAGGATATTATAGGTTGGTGATGGCCAACCTTGGAACTCCAGGTGTTCTTGGACTTCAATTCCCAGAAGCCCAAGTCAGCACTCCTGCTGATCAGGGCTTCTGGGAATTGAAGTCCAAGAACATTTGGAGTGGCAAAGTTGGCAATCACTGTTATAGGTTATAGCCAGCATTTCTATTTGGTCCTGGGATCAGTCTGGCAGCCAGTGAAGCTATTCTACCAAGAGAGTTATACTAATGCCAGTCAGCAGTCTGGTTGCTGCATTTTGAGCCAGCTGAAGCTGCAGATAATTTTCTTCAAAGGCAGCTTACACACAGCATATTGCAGGAATCTAGACAGGCAGTAACTAAGGTTAGCGTCATTATGGGCAGATCAGACATCCTAAGGTAGTGATGGTGAACCTTGGCACTCCAGTTGTTCTTGAACTTCAATCCCCAGAAGCCAGCCCTGATCAGCAGGAGTGCTGACTTGGGCTTCTGGTAATTGAAGTCCAAGAACACCTGGAGCGCCAAGGTTTGCCCTCACGGTACTAAGGAATAGGTGCAGCTGGTGAGACCAGCCTTGGTTTCGTAAATACACCTCTGGACATCACTGAGACCAGTGTTCAGACTTAGGGCTGAAAGTAGGAGCAGATCTAAGCTGTGGTCTTAATTTTTCAGAAGCAGAATAACTTCATCCAGTATTTGCGGAATCCTGTAGGTGTATGGCTTACAATCATGAAAATATCTAAAATTAATGTCGGTATTTTATAATTATGTTGTTAGAGGAGAAAGGTTGAGAGAAATCAACATGGAAAATGTACTGTTGGGTTATTAGAATGGGCCCCGGGCAAGAAAATAATGATAATGTAAGAAAGGAAAGGTCTTTGTAGCTGATTGAAATCTTGTCCCAAAGCACTATGTATCCTACCAGGTCATCCTTAAGCTTTTGTAATGCTATCAATATGCTTCTTAACTTTTCTTCCCAAATTTTCTGTGCATCCTAATGACCTAGATTTCCGCAAAACAAAAAAGCAGATTATTGTTCTATGTGTGTGAACAGAATGTTATACAAATTTGCAAATTGATGTTAGCTCTTTGTTCAGAAAGATGTGAGACTGAAGAAAAGGCTCTTTGCTAGTTAAAGGACAGGAGGGAGGGGACCAAATTAGCCAACCAAAAGGGTGTTCTGAAGCCTAGAAGCAGCCATGGGTAACCATGCCTGTGAGGGCAACGGAAACGAGCGAATAGATTCACCCCAAGATCTCAAAATCTAGAGAGGCTCATATATATAATCCATCAAATAGTCTGGGCCTAAGTGATATCTGGCTTTATAGATCACTAGCAGGGGTGCCCGGCTTCGCCCGGGTGGGGTTTGGGGGGTGCTGTACTACCTCCCGAGGTTGCATTGCTCAGGTGCTCCTTCTCCTGGGCTGACCTCTGTGCACTGAACTCCTGCCCCGCCCTGCCAGCTGGCATGCCTGGCCAAAGGGTGGGGCCCTGTGATGTCACATTGGTTGACCACTCCCGTGTGCAAGGTACGTGTGTGCCAAATTTCACAGTTTGGTCAAGGGGTGCGGCAGTCCATTCCGGACACACCAACCATACCTTTGCTTTATAGGTATATAATAGATAACCAGTAGTGTACTGGGCCCACAAATAGCTCAGCAATCAATGGAACTGAAATAACAGGGAATCTATATTATTTGTATTCAATATATTGACTTTGAATAAGTGCATTGTGACAGAGCAGCTCTTTTAACTGATATAGTCATAAAAATATACCTTAATCCATGGGAACTCTATTTTGACTTTACCTGTTGTTTAATCTTTTAGCTGGAGAAACCACTGACTGAATCTGTATGCAGAGCTTATGCTCAGCAAGTGAGCTGTGGTCCCCTTCCCAGTTTGAAAACCGTGTGCCTAATTTTTTTATTATTATTTTTTGGGGGGGGGAGCTTTCATTCAAATCTCTACATCTGGTCTTGCATGATGGCCAGATTTCCAGCACTATAATTTCTCTGGCAGTGACTGCTAGAATAAAGGAAAAGGAAAGTCTATAAATCCATTCCCCCACTTCTCTAAAAGTTGAACCACATGTGGGAATCTGAAGTATTTTTTTCCATGTCCCATTCCTCAAAGATTTTATTAAATTATGAACTTTTTAATGTCCAGGTCAGATTTGCCATTGAGAATAATGTAGGTTACAATGTGAACAAAAAAGCAAGAATAATTAGATCATAAAATACATGCAAAATAAGGGACTAAAACACCTGAAAGAATTTGAACTGCCTGTTAACCAAGTTGATGATGAGTTATTCCATACACATTTCAGCTGCAAAAGGATTATTCCAATTATATTTGTTGACTGCTCAAGAACCACAAGCGTTTCATCCACGGTTATTAGTGTCATCTGGTCTCCAAAAATGATGCTTCAGAAAACTCTTGTAGAGCCAAGAAAATCATTTGTTTTTAAAGGCTGGAAAAACACTTAAGAGAGACCAAGACAGGGTAGGATTTAAATTGAAAATAGCACTCTGGGATTTAGTTCTATCCTCTGACATATAACCAATAATATAGGGTCGCCTTGTTAGCTGGAAGGTTGGCAAGTCAGCAGTTCAAGACCCGAGTACTGCATGACAGAATGAGCGCCCATCTCTATCCCAGCTCCTGCCAAATGAGCAGTTCAAAAGCAAGAAATTGCAAGTAGATCAATAGGGACCACTTTGGTGGGAAAAGATCTTGGAGACATGAAAGAAGCATCATTCAGGCACCCCCTGAGCGGAGTTTCTCCAGCAAAAATCCTTTCAACACAGAAAGCACCTTTGTGTGCGTCTGACACAAATTTTTTTTAAAGGGGGTGTCATTCTGTTTCTGGTGGTACAAAAAAAATAAGAGACCATAACAGGTGCTGGGAAGTATTTTATTCCAATAAGTCCAAAGTATTTTGAATGTAATCCCCCCCCCACACACACACACATACTTTGGGGCAACCGAACATTAGCAATTTAAAATATATTACATAGAAATGAGGATTGTTGCTTTGCAGGAGTTTATAAAGTGGCTGCTTCTACAATAATCTGGAAAACAGCATACATCCCAATTTCTATATACTATGGCTGGAGGGCTAACAACACATTGTGCAGAAATGCAATACCAAGATTCTAACACCATTTTTGAAAAATGAAAGAAAAGATACAACAGCTTTGGGGAATGCAAATTTGTTGACTCACAGTGGAGTTCAGACAGACAGAAATCCTGTCCATCTGTATTGTTTCTCCCTTCCAAATTAGTTGCCACTTGCTTTCACTGTCATGACATTCTATTTACAAAGAAAAACACAATAAACTGATGATAAAATAATTTTAGAAGACGAATAGATTAAACTGTGTCACTGGAATTACGACGTTTAGTTTTAACAGAGTGGGGAAATATTCAAGATGGGTGGGGTGTAAATGTAATAAATAAATAAATAAATAAAATTTATTACAGGGTGAATTTGTTCTGTTGTTTTGTAGTGAACATCCACAAACTGAATTTTACCTGAAAAACTTTACTTCATCAAAAGATGTTTTATTTGCCATAAAAGAGACAAGTTTCAGAGGAGGCAATGCCAACACAGGTAAGCACAAGATCAGGCTAGCAAAAAATAAGAATAAATTTTAGAATACTACTGGGCAAAATCCAGCTGTATGCAATTTATTTATTTATGTTCTTGTGGTGCTCATCTTTCTCCTCCCCCCCATGGTAGCCTCATTTGTAAACATATTCTAGGCAGTGGTTTCCAACCTTTTTTGGCCATGCACCACCTAAGCATTTCTAAAATCCTGATGCCCTGCCCTCACCGTGACCTATAATTCTTATTATTCAAAAAGTGACCTCCTATTCCTGTGGAGGAAGCCTAAATGACCATTAACTTGGTCTAATTCATTCTTGAATTGCCCCCCTTAAAAATTTAATTGCCCCCACATGGGACATGTTCCCCATGTAGGGAACCATGGCTGTAGAGGCTGTCTGTGAAAAGAAAGGGAATTAAACTCTATTACACCGACATGAGCCACATTGGGAAGAGTTAACGGGACAAAGCCTTAGATGATACCTGGTACTAAAGTAGTTGGCAACCCAGACTCCATTTCTAATAGCACTCCACAACAACGATTTTGCTACTGGGAATAGCACATGTGATTTACATGATATCGAGTGTGCTGATTCCAAATCTGAACTTAGAATTTGCCTATCACGTACAGATTTTAAGGCATGCTATAGCTGCCCAAATGATTGGTAATTGGGTAATGTAGTTTTACATGGGAACATTATAACAGTTGCAGCTACCACTATGCCTGCTGCCACTTCAGCTGAGTCACTTCCCGTGGTGGCATGCATGTTCCAGCAGCGGCTGTGCATGTCTGGGCAAATCAGTGAGTGGACGTCACAAAAAGGTAGAGTGGAACCCCAACATACAAATGGTTCTACTTACAAAAAAATTGACATACAAATAGAAACCCTGGCTAAAAATAAATTCAACATACAATTTTTTAATAGGAAAAATCTGACATACAAAAAAATCCAGTGACATCTAATGGCCTCTTCTGGCAATGCGATGTGTTTTTGACACACAATTTTTTCGACAAATAACCTCGTGGAACGGGAAAAAAATTGTATGTAGTGGTTTCACTGTATATAATGGCTTGTCTCTAGTGTAAAACTATTTTGTTGGATAATACAGCTAGGCCTGTGATGGTGAACCTTGGCACTCCAGATGCTCTTGGACTTCAATTCCCAGAAGCCCAAGCCCCCGTGAATCCACACAAATGGGTTTACTGTGATTCATCCAGCCTACGTTTTACTTCGCTTCCGGGAGCGACGAGGGCGGCGCACGCTGGATGAATCACAGCGTGATGAATTCGTGTGGATTCACGGGGGCTTGGGCTTCTGGGAATTGAAGTCCAAGAACATCTGGAGTGCCAAGGTTTTCCATCACGGAGCTAGGCCATAGTGAGTCTGTTTTGAGGTAAAGATGAGTAGGCACAGGTATGTTAATAAATTGGAGTTTTTGCTACATTTGTGACAAATATACCCCGCTTGATCAACGCAAGAACCTAACCAAGAGGGTGAGATTTGCTAATTTAAGATCCTGACGTCCTACGAAGAATTGGATTCAAATTTGGATTCAGCACACTTGATTTAGTATAAAACACATGGATTAGACCAGGAGTGCCAAAATTATGGCCAATCCACGGTGCCTAATAATCCGGCCTGCACCGCTCCTGGAAGCCAGAAGTAAAACCCACGCATGCACAAAACACTGCCATAAAGCCCCTGCAGCTGTTGTAAATGTATTTATGACAGCCACAGGCGCATTTGCGGCAGCGTTTTGTATATGCATGGGCATGTTTTACTTCCGCTTCCAGTGAGATGAATCACGTGACCGGCCTGCGGCCTGAAAAGTTTGGGCACCCCTGAACTAGAACAAGTAGCAGACAATATTTATTTTTTGTGATGAAGTATGATTAAAAGAGTTGTGTATAATCTGCCCTCCTGTAGAACTAAAGTACGGTATCATTTTCATTGTATAAAGCTCTTATAAATGTGAATATTGCTTATGTGAATAATGTGAATACTGCAAATAATATTGCGTATGTGAATATTGCGTATGTGAATAATGCATATAAATGTGAATATTAAATTAAATTAAATTCAAAGTAGAAAAAAACACTAGCAAAATTGCAGAAGTTCCTCTGTAAATAGGAATAGCCTTCATTTAGGAAAACTGAATATTGCTCATCAGTTCCTTCCAGGACAGTGGCATTATAACTGCAATTATTGTGGTTTAAATCATACACCTGGTACCCAGCTGTGTGCACAAACCATACAAAAAGCTGAATAGTAGAGTTTCAAACAGGAAGAGACACAAGCTTCGGTGTATTTATACTTGTCACACCATTATTATTACCATCCTGCTGCTTGACTAATCTGTGCAGTACAGGTAGGAATATCCTGATGATTTTTGGCACATACACTGTCATGCATCATACAGAAACATTCATTTTTTATTAACTAGTATTAATTTGCTGTTCTGTGAAATGTTTAGATACAGCTGTCAAACCAGAGCAATCTATACTTCCAGTAGCAATAAAATGTTATAATTAATATATATATATATTTCCATTTTCCTCATCAGGAAAAGCCTTGAAACATACATCCCAAAGGTTCTTTTCAGAAGAATATGGAGTACGCAAAGGCATTCCTAAAATCATTGTAGTTTTCATAGATGGCTGGCCATCAGATGGTATAGAAGAAGCTGGTATAATGGCTCGGGAATTTGGTATTAACGTATTTATTGTATCAGTTGCAAAACCTACAACTGAAGAACTTGGGATGGTTCAAGATATTGGCTTCATTGAAAAGGTGGGAAGGGAATGTCCTAATTTTTTGTTTTGCATGAAGTTTCATTTGCATCAAACAGAACTACTTTAGATTTTTTCCAGTTCTTCCCAAATTGAGATATCAGCACACTACAATCTTTGTTGTTGCCAGGATATAATTTTAAAAAGGGAAGTCTACTAAATGAAGCTGAAACTTTAGTAAAATATAAGTCACAAAATAATGTTGACATGCAGTGGGAGTTGTCACTAATTATCACAAATTATTTTATTTATTTATTTATTTATTTATACTTGTTTAGCCACCCCCTCGCCGAGGCGACTCCGGGTGGCTTACAACACAAGAAACACCCCCAACATAACACCCTCTGACAACCCATACATATAGATAAAACATCATAAAAACTCTTAAAATCTCTGAAATCTAAAAATCTAAAATCCCCATAACAGATGGTCATATAAGCCAGCGGGGTGGAGTAGATCCAACAGCAGCACCCCACACCTGCTGGGCCAGCCATGTCTTTAAACCTGTATAAATAAAGCAGGAGTGTGCCCCCGTGAGTCCCAAATGCGTTTCCACGCACCAGGACAAGGCCGCACAGCACCTTGGCTCACGCCTACCATCTGCGTCTCAGATTGCATAGCCAAAATCTGGGGGCCGTGGGTGGGTTTTGCGCCCCACAAAAACCAAAACAAAAAAACAACTACAAGCCCCACAAACCCCTGCGCCATGCACCAGCCAATCAGATTGGCTGGCTCGAGCAAAGGAGAAGCGGGGCCGGGGGCGCGCCCAGAAAGAATGGAGACAGCCTGTTAGCGCTCCATTTGTCCTCCTAGGGAGGCGAGGACCGAAAGTGGCGCTCTGTCCCACCCTCACCTCACGGGGTAAGCAAGCACCTACCCCGGGAGGGGGCAGCAAAGCGCGGCTGCCTTCGGCCCTCGCCGCCCGGTGGAAACGAACCACAACCCCGGAAAGCGAGGACGAAAAATGACACTCCATTATGCCCTCACCTCCCAAAGGGAAGTGAAGGCCTACCCCGAGGATCGGGGGAGGGGGGGGCAAAGCAAAGCACAGCTGCCTTCGTCCCTTGCCTCCCGGGGGAAACGACCCACTTCCCCGGGAGGCGAGGGTGAATAACAGCACTCCGTTACGCCCTCACCACCCAAAGGGAAGGCAGAAAGCGCGGCTGCCTTGGGCCCCTGCCTACTGGGGGAATCGAGCCACTTCCCCGGGAGATGAGGGCAGAGAACGGCGCTCCATTCTGTCAATGCCTCCCGGAGGGAAGCAAGCACCTACCCCGGGAGACAGAGGCCGAAAGTGTGGCTGCCTTCGGCCCCTGTAGCCAGGGGGAAGCAAGACACTTCCCCAAAGATCAGGACCACACACGCCGCTGCCTGGTGAGTGTTTGTGTGTGGTTTTGTGTGTGTTGGAGTTTGTGTGTGAGAGAGAGAAAAAGAAAGGGTGAGTGAGAGAGAGAAAAAGACAGTGCCTGTGTGTGTCAGTGAGTGGATGAGTGAGTGAGTGAGTGGGTGAGAGAGAGCGAATGCATGGGTCCCACCCGTCCGAAGGACTGGCACCTGTGTTAGTCTTTCCTAAAGGCCAGCAGTTGTGGTTGGAAGCGTAGGTCTGTCAGCAGGAGGTTCCAAAGAGCCGGGGCAGATACTGGAAATTATGCTATAATGAATACTGAGAAAGTGCCTTGCTAACATTTAACCTAGCATTCACTAAAATAAATAAATAGATAAGCTGTCCAAAGAATGTAAAGATTTTTCTGAGAGTCAAATTATGCATGTTTTAAGTTCTGAGGAAATTTGTGCTTTGTAGAATAAACATTGTATCCTAAAGGAAGATTTGATCCCCATGAATCACAAATATGCCCTTAAAGCAGGGGTTCCCAGCCCTGGCCCCTGATGTCATCCCATCCTGCCTGTTGCTGCCTCCACCACACCGAGAAGTGGATGCGGGCACGTTTACGTCATCCGTAAAAAGCGCCCGCGCATGCACAAATGCCTCCGCAGCTGGTGTAAAAGCGGAAGTGGGTGTATTTATGTCAGCCATAAATGCGCCCACTTCCATGTCTGGGGGGGGGGCATGTTCTGCCCCGCAATGCTGTTTGGGGGCGTAGTCAGGCTTGTGACAGAAAAAGGTTGGCCATCCCTGTCTTAAAGTCACACTCCTGCCACCAGAGTTAAGAGAAAATTGATTTCCTCAGTAGAGGCACCAATATTTATTCCTTTTGTTTTGCCTTTCAAAACAGGCTGTTTGTCAAAACAATGGCTTTTTTTCATACAACATACCATCTTGGTTTGGTACTACAAAATACGTGAAACCACTGGTTCAAAAGTTCTGTACTCATGAACAAATGTTATGCAGCAAGACTTGCTACAATTCAGTTAACATCGCCTTCATGATAGATGGCTCCAGCAGTGTTGGAGATAGTAATTTCCGTCTCATGCTTGAATTCATCAGCAACATTGCCAAATCATTTGAGATCACGGACGTTGGTGCCAAAATAGCAGCAGTTCAGTTCACTTATGATCAGCGCACCGAGTTTGGCTTTGCTGACTATAGCACAAAAGAGCAGCTTCTTTCCGGTGTTCGAGGAATCCGATACATGAGTGGTGGTACTGCTACTGGAGAAGCCATCACCCACACAACCAAAAATGTGTTTGGACCGGTGAGAGATGGAGCCAACAAAAATTTTCTGGTCATTTTGACTGACGGCCAGTCTTATGATGATATCCGAGGGCCTGCTGCAGCTGCTCGTAAAGCAGGTAAATGGCAGACATTCTCTGTACTCATAGGATACTAATTCATCATTTTTCAAATCTTGGTGAATGATATGTAAACATAACATGAAATGAAAGTGAAGCTGCAACTATTATTTTCATTCGTTTATTTAAAATATTCTTTTCCCACAAAGCCTAAGACCATGATGGCCAACCTTAGCCTTCCAGCTGTTTTTGAACTTCATTTCCCAGAAGCCCAAGCCCATGTGAATCCACACTTATGCGCAGTAAACCCATTCGTGTGGATTCACAGGGACGCGGGCTTATGGGAATTGAAGTTCAAGAACAGCTGGAGTGCCAAGGTTTGCCATCACTAACTGAAGTCAATCAACAAGGATGACTGCAATAAATTTCTCCCAAAGGAATTTTGTGTGTGTGGGTGTGGAGGTGGGGAAATGGTCCCATTCAGTATTTATGTACATACAGCACTCCACCTGAGGAAGCTGTTGTAGTGCTCTCATGAACTGTCACACAACTTGCACCATGTCAGATTGTCAAAGCAGATTCCACGGGTGACATTTCATTACATGCATAAGTGCTAAAAAGGATGTCAGACATTATTTTAGTCATTCCTGCTGTAATAATTGCCAAAGGTTTATTGTTTAAGCTAGAAGTGTTTCTACAGGACCATGAGGCACCTATCAAACTTACCAGTGGCCTAAGGGCTGCATTCTTAAACAGAGACATGACTAAGGGGGAGGGGGAACCAGGCAAAAAGTCTGATTGTGTATCTTAAACTCTTTTTGGGAAAGGGTGATAAAGTACGATTTTGTCAATTTGCAAATGAGTTTAACTCAAGATTGCTTTTAAATTGGAAAAAACCTTAATACATTCCAATGGCCAATTTAAAAAACCAGGAAATGGGAATATGTGTCCTCCTTAAGTGACAAGAATCCTCTCAAAATATGGGGGAAAGATCTGGAGAAATATTTGATGAATATGATCCCCTTTTTGAATTTTAAAAGTATATTTTAAAAATAATGAAACTGATGTTAAGAGCTGTTAACCTATTTAAATAGTGGCCAGAATACTATCAATATTTATGTGACATTTGTATAACTTGTCTTGGCTAATGGCAGCCATGTGCTGATGTTTCAGGACGCTTAATTGATTTAACAGCACACATCCTGCCCAGCACTTTGTCAGTTGTGGCAATTATGCAAACCTTATGTAAATGTCAGCAGGTTTCAAAAAATGGAGTAACAATAGTGAATTACTTGGTTTTTTTTTAGAAAGACTAACGAGTAAAAATTTTATTTTTAAAAATAGTATTCCAGCTAATTTTTAAAATGAAAGTGACTATGAGATGATTGTAATGTCTATGTGAATTTTAAACAGGGCTGGGTTGTTGTTTTTTTGGCACATTTGTTGTAGGTATCACCGTCTTCTCTGTTGGTATTGCTTGGGCTCCAATGGAGGATTTAAGAGAAATGGCTTCTGAACCTAAGGAGACACACGCCTTCTTCACAAGAGAATTTACAGGACTGGCACAGATTGTTCCCGATATCATTCGAGGCATTTGCAGAGATTTCCTGAACCCCAAGCAGTGAATGAAAGGCTGCAATTATTGTAAATGCACCAGGAAAGCCAAGGTGGTCTCTAGAGTATAAAACATTCTTTTATTATAGTAACGAATGCTTGACTTTGCATATTTCTTTGCATATATTGACTTTGTTTCTTTTAAAATCAGTGAAAGTTTTGTCTGAATAATTAATAAGAAGAAATTTTGGGCTGAAATTATCTTTGTATATGGACATTTAATATTATCCACTTACAGTGCTTGAAATCTTTTATTTACTCCATATATATTTTGTGTATATACAGAAAATATATAGCTGCTGTTGGCATTAAATGCTATTACTAAGTGTCACTCCAAATTAAAAGGATAAGTTCTATCAAGTGTAAAAATGCACTTGAGTGTTGTTAACTGGGAAATTTTTTGTGAGTACATAGATGTCTAACGTATTACCAACATTTCATTTCTATACCAGCTACTAGTGCTTAAAAAGTTACATGGAACCCAACAGTTAAGCTACTGTATTTAGAGAAAAAAGGAATTATTTTAAAATAAAATACTTTAAAACACATGTAAAAAGGCTGCACATTGACTATAACTATTTTACACCAAAAAAGCAATCAAAGTTTTAGTTTCAGAACACCTTAATCATAAGAATAACTTGTCCATATTGTTTTCGGGGTGGGTGGGGTCCTACATTGAAACTTCCTTTTGAAACCTAATATGAAAAAAGATAAGGGGTTTATATTACTGCATTTTGGAATGAGTGCCCGTCTCTGTCCCAGGTCTTGCCAACCTAGCAGTCTGAAAGCAAGAAATTGCAAGTAGATAAATAGGGACCACTTCAGTGGGAAGGTAAATAGTGTTCCGTGCGCTCTGGTGTCTAGTCATGCCTGCCACATGACCAAGGTCCCCCTGCAGCACACTTTAACCGGGAATGCATGTCAAAGACTGCTCCATTCCGGTCTTCATCCGCCATGTGTTCCCAGCTAAAGTGCACCATGGAGGAACCTCAGACGAAGAGCACACCGAGCGGATATGCCCCCCCCTCTCTCAGTGCCGGTAGAAGCAGCGGGGACTGTGGAAATAGCGGCAGTGCTGGCAGCGGCTCCTGCTCCGATGGCCGGACAAACCACTCAGGAATCAGAAACAGCAGCATGGAAAAGGTAGGGAGATCACTTGTTGTTTATTCCCTTTGTGCTCTGTTTCCCCCCTTTTTTTATCTCGCACCCCTACACCCCGATCAAGGTGCAGAGAAGCAGGATAATAAAGGGAAATGCTCTAATAACACCCCCTCTTCTCCACCCTAGCCGAGATGATCAGGATGTGGGAGAGGGTCGTGTCTGCCATTTTTTGTGATTTTTTGATTATTTTTAAATTATTTTTGTTGATCAGGACTGGTTTTTTATTTTTCAATGCATCCCTATGGGAAATTGTGCTTCATTTTACGGAAAAAGCATTTTATGGGAAAAGCTACAGAACAGACTTTTTCCGTAAAACAGGGTTTTACTTTATTAGAATTTTGTTCATAGATCTTTTTATACAGAAAATGTATCTAACGTATATAACGACTGAGCTTACATGTTTTAGGGACTCAAAAGAAGGGATGGTGTAATTCAATAAAGCAGTAATTTTTAAAAATGCAGTTATCCGGTATCATTCATTGCCAGTTTATCACAAGATACAGAAAAATATAGTATCACAATGTTTCTTTAAAAGACCAGTACTATTACAACCAAAATTGCATATTCTACCATATAATCCCAATGAATTTGCTGCCTGTGTTCAAAACTGCTATAGTCATGACACTAGTTGTTGCAAAGTTTGTTTCATGCACCTAGAACTGCAAAGGCAGGAGAAGCTAAACTAGAATACAAGGCAAAATTGTGTGTAATGAAAATGCTTCTTTTTTCCAACTGGTGGAACACATTTATACCTGATTAAACATACCTCCCCTGCCAGAAATTTATATCCACTCATCCAAAGAAGCTGAAGGCCAACAAAAGCATCAGATCTGTGTTTCTGAAATAGTAGCCGTGTTGATCAGTGCCGTCATTTACCGGTAAGCTCTCATCAGATGCTTGTAATAGTGACTTTTGTAGGCAATTTTCCATGTTAAAAATATTTAATCTTAACCTATAAAACCAAGGGTTAACCGTTGGAACTTGCTATAGGTTCCTACGGCTGGCCCTACTTGCCTGCACTCACCCTTCGGGAACACGGGCGGACTGGGTCCGCAGGTCAACGAAGGTTTGAGTAAAGTGGCAGTAGGGCAACAGCCCCATAAACGCGAAAAAAGGGAAACAACTTCATTTCCCAACGTTCTTTGCGCCGCGCTGCGCCACAGCCAATCAGGCTGAGAGGCAGGAGCACAAAGAACGTGGGAAAACGCGGCGCGGCCAATCAAAAACGAGCCGCACGGGGAAAAAAAGCAGAAAGGGAAAGCACAAATGAAAAAATACAATCCCCAGTGTCCTGCGCGCTGTGAGCGCGCAGAACTCTGAGAAAGCCGGCGTGTCCCAGGGAAGCCAGCCCCCGGTAAGTAAAGCCCCCTCCCCCCGCTGGACTTCCTAACCGTGGGCCGCAAGCCAGCCCCCGGTAAGGGAAGCCCACCCCCTGCTGCTGGGCTTCCTTACCACGGGCCGCAAGGCAGCCCCTGGTAAGGGAAGCCCACACACGGCGGGCCGCAAGGCAGCCCACAGTAAGGGAAGCCCCCCCCCACTGCTGGGCTTCCTTACCACGGGCCGCAAGGCAGCCCACGGTAAGGGAAGCCCCCCCCTGCTGCTGGGCTTCCTTACCGCAGGCCGCAAGGCAGCCCCCGGTAAGGGAAGCCCACACACACACCCCGCTGGGCTTCCTTACCTCGAGCCAGCCAAGGAAGCAAGCCCCCCCTCTCTCTCTCACACACACACTCACAGCTTCTCTTTCTCTCTCATACACACACAGCTTCTCTTTCTCTCTCACACACACAGCTTCTCTTTCTCTCTCTCTCACACACACACAGCTTCTCTTTCTTTCTCACACACACACAGCTTCTCTCTCTCACACAGCTTCTCTTTCTCACACTCACACACACTCACAGCTTCTCTTTCTGTCACACACACACAGCTTCTCTTTCTCACACACACACAACTTCTCTTTCTCACACACAGCTTCTCTTTTTCTCTCTGTCACACACACAGCTTCTCTCTCTCACACACACACAGCTTTTCTTTCTTTCTTTCTCTCTCTCTCTCATACAGCTTCACTTTCTCTCTCTCTCACACTCACACATATTCCTCTTCTGCTCCTTTCCCTAATGAGCTCTCTCTCTCACACACGCACACACACTCACAGCTTCATTCTCTCTCACACACACACAGCTTCTCTCTCTCTCCCTCTCTCACACACACACAGCTTCTTTCTCTCTCACACACAAACACTCACAGCTTCTCTCTCTCACACACACAGCTTCTCTTTCTCTCTCACACACAGCTTCTCTTTCTCTCTGTCACACACACACACAGCTTCTCTTTCTTTCTCTCTCTCACACACACACAGCTTCTCTTTCTTTCTCTCTCTCTCACACTCACACATATTCCTCTTCTGCTCCTTTCCCTAATGAGCTCTCTCTCTCACACACACAGCTTCTCTTTCTCTCTCTCTCTCTCTCACACAGCTTCTTTCTTTCTTTCTTTCTCTCTCTCACACACACTCACAGCTTCTCTCTCTCTCACACACACACAGCTTCTCTTTCTCTCACACACACACAGTTTCTCTTTCTCTCTCTCACACACACACAGCTTCTCTTTCTCTCTCTCTCTCACACACACACAGCTTCTCTTTCGCCCTCTCACGCACACACAGCTTCTCTTTCTCTCTCTCTCACACACACACACGGCTTCTCTTTCTTTCTCTCTCTCTCTCTCTCTCACACACACACACACACATTCCTTTTCTACTCCTTTCCCTAATGAGCTCTCTCTCTCACACACACAAACACACACACAGCTTCTCTCTCTCTCACACACACACACACACACAACACTCCTGCCTTGCCATAATTTTTTAATATGTGTGTTGGTTATTGGAGTGGTATTCTATGGGTGGTGGTGGTTGTGCACACCCAAAACCACCCTTAACCACCAACACACACTTTTGAAAAAAGACACATTATAAAACATTATTTGGTAAAATAAAAAAAGGAAAAATATATATCATCCTTTGTTCTTTATTTTAACCCCCAAAAAAACAACAACAACTGATCATAGTTTATAACAGCCTCGCAACGCCATCCTCCTCAGTCCACACAACTCCGTACCCATTGTATCTACAATGCCATCTAGCCATCACATCCTTGGCCGTCCCCTTTTTCTTTTGTCCACCACCTTCCCCAGCATTAAGGCCTTATCAAGTGAATCCTCTCTTCTCATTTGATTTCCAAAATACTTCAGCTTCATCTTTACTATGTGACCTTATAATGAGCACTCAGGGCTAATCTCTTCTACTATTGACCTATTTGTTCTTCTCGCTATCTAAGGGACTCTCAAAACTCTCCTCCAGCACCACATCTCAAAGGCATCTATTTTTCTTTGCTCAGCCTGCCTTTCTAATGGCCCATAAAGAAAACCTCATTTTAAACAGCCCGGCAATGCCAGGCAACCTCTGCTAGTGTGTGTGTGTGTGTGTGTGTGTGTGTGTGTGTGTGTGTGTGTGTGTGTGTGTGTGTATATATATATATATATATATATATATATATATATATATATATATATATATATATATATATATATATATATATATATATATATATATATATATATATATATATATATATATATATATATATATATATATATATATATATATATATTCTATCAGGACAACCGTTTATATATACATATTATAAGTTATGAAAGCATCTATTATTATAAGCTAAACAAACCCTATTTACATAATTTTGTAATTCTATGAAGTAAATTCCCTACATTTGCAAGGATTGATTAAATTTGGGATTCCTTTGAATATTATGATCCTATGAAGAGCCTTTACTATTTCCTGTCTCTAGATACTTGCATAAAGCAAAGGTTTTCCAATTTAAGATCTATACCAGGAGCCTTTTGGGTTTCTTGAAGAGTTGTGACCTTTCCAACAATTTCCCCCTACACTGAACAATATATTATTAATTAATTAATTAATTAATTTTATGGATTTGTATCCCGCCCTCCTGGTGGGGACACCAGTCAGGGCAGCTAACAACATGCAATACAATACAAAGCAACAAACAATACAACAGTTAAAAACAGCGTTAGCTAAAAAACAATCAATAACTCCCCCGCTCAAACAGAATTAAAAACCCAAAAAAACCTAATCAGATAAACATTAAAAACTACCCTCACCCTCCCTCCTCCCATAATTAAATAGCAGGAAAAAAACCAAAATAAGCAGGATCCCTCAGACAGGCTAAACGAGCCAGCGGGCTTGCACGGTAGAGTCAAGCACGCCCCACATCCGCTGGCATAGCCTGGCCTTTAACATTTTCCTGAAGGATAGAGGATCTGACTGGAGTCGGAGTTCTGGTGGTAGGAGGTTCCACAGGTCTGGGGCAGACACGGAAAAGGCTCTCCTCCTGACCCCAATAAAATGAACTTCTTTTGCGGATGGGACCACCACTGAGCCCCTCCTGTCTTCCCTTGTAGTACGGGCTGAATACCTTGGGGAGATGTGGTCTCTTAGGTACCCTGGACTGATGCCATAGAATATTGTAATAACTTACAAATTGAACAAACTGATCTACTTACTTGCTCCTATATCCACTTAGTCAAAGGCATGCTTATTTTAAAAATACAGCAAATGCACACAAGCGAGACACAATTCCAATATCCCAACTTGCATTAGCCATACAAATTTACTGAAATCAGGAAATGCATGTGCACAGATGTACTAAATTCAGGACACAACCTTGCAATGCTTTTTAATGACAAGTCTAGTTTCTACCAAAAACTCAGAAGCTATTCAAAAGAACATTCTAGTATTACATCATGAACAAGATGCATCACAGGCTATTTAACTTCAGCCCATTTATCTGCTTGATATACACAGTATTAACAGTTGTAATGCATGTAAACACAACTATTATCTATGACAATTCAGGCTCATAATATACTTCATACATTATTACAAACAAAATTATTCAAAGTAGATGGAGAAAGCAAAAAAGAACAGATCTACAGATTTTGATACTAGTTCCCAGGCAGGAACAAATTCTGTATTAACTCCCTCCCAAGAACAAAAAGCTGGAGAAATTTATTTTGCTATTTCATATTTGCCTAAAAAGGGGAGGACAACATGCAATCCTCTGGGCACTTCATAAGTTTTAATCATTTTTGGAAACATATTGGGCTCATCAAGTTTACATTAGTTATCTAGAAGGTCAGGGGTGGTGGTGGAGGATTCTGTCATGTTTGGTCAATCTCTAGACCTACCCCATTTTTTAAATGGTTGAGGCCACAAGATGACTTCTTCAATTTAAAAAAGTTACAATTTTTGTTAGACCTCTGAGGCAGCTTGAGATGAACTGTCCTCCATGGTCCAAGAATGTGTTGCATGGCCTCTTGATTTCTGGGGTTCATTCATGTTGGCCTACATAAATATATGAAGATTAATATATACAGTATTACTCTCCTTCTGTGTACAGCCTACCTCCATATACTGGTCAAAGCTGCTGCAGATGTTGCTCATTTATAAAGAGGATCCGTAACATACTGAACTATAGGAGTGAGAATGCAGGGGAGATCCTTTAGGCCAGCAGTTTCATTTCACTGGAAACAATTCTAATTATAACCCCAAATAAAACATCTATAGCAGGGGTCTTCAAACTACAGCCTGAGGGCCGGATCTGGCCTGCAATCAAATAATCCAACCCACGCTCTCACTGAGGCTGTGGGTGGCACTGTGGGCACCGCCTCAATCCTTGTCCCCTCCCTCCCTTGTCCCTGGGTGAGCAAGGCAGGTGTTTGCTGGCAGTGGCAGAAGCAGCGCTAGGACCTCTCCATTACCGCCTGCCTGGGCAGTGGGCCTTGCCTGCTGGTGGCAGTGGCCTTGCCCACCTCCAGTCGCCTCAGGCTGCCGGAGCCTCCTCGAGGAGGCCTCTCCAGGGTCCACATGATCCTGTCCCTGCTGTCCCCCTCGGCCACTGGCTCAGTCCTGCCAGCCCCCAGCATAGCCCCCACCCTACTCATGGCTGGGCCTGGTGGTGGTGACGGAGCAGCCTCTGTCAAGGCTGAGCTGCCCAAGAACAAGTACCTGCTTGAGCTCATGGCCGAGAAAAACAGCCCTCCTTCACCCACGCCATGCAGCTCCTCCAGGAGGGTAAGCAGGGAAGCGGTGGGGGTGGGAGACTCTGAACAAAAGAAACCGGCCCGCTCCATGAGCTTTTATTTCCCTATGGTTGCAAATGGCCCCAAGAAGTGACCCACTGCAGCAGGGAGACCCCCACTGTCCCTGCTGCAGTAGCCAGCGCTGCAGCCGCCACAGCTGCCGCGGACATCCTGCTGCCCGGGCTCAGAATGGGCAGTGGCAGAAATACCAGTCCGGCCCCTCAACAGTCTGAGGAACCGTTAAGTGGCCCCCGGCTTAAAAGGTTTGAGGACTCCTGATCTATAGAGTGAGAAAATGGAAAGCATTTCTCCACGCGGTAACCATTTATCCCTATAGGAAGTGATACAATAATTTTATTATATAAATATATTCTATTGCATCCAATTGCTCTTTTCTGTTTCATCTGAGAGACACCTCCAATAACTGGCAACTAAGAAAACTTTGCTGATTTTCCTTCTAGTCTTTCCGCATTTGCTCAAGAAGACACCACCACTACTTTCTACCAATGATGGGTGATGCACATCGAGAACTAGCACAATCATCTCCTATTAGAAGAACCATCGTCTGGATCAAGCTCTTTCTATTATGCATGTGATGTATTCATTTCTTCATCTGTGTTTAGCAGAAATAATACATTGGTTCAGAAACTACAGATAAATAAAATCTAAAAATATACACAAATTCACAGCTTCCCCCATTTTAATATAATTTCAAATAAAAGCAAAGTTATGTTTGGCAATGTTTATTAAAGAATCACATTTCATTTAAGCATTAGAATGCAGCAGTCTTGAAAAGCTGCCAGAAAACAATATTTGACTTAAGAAAAGGCAATTATGAAATTACTTCCAACAAAATAAAATTTAAAAAACACACTCTTGTCTGTTAGTGAATGCTTTTGGGGGGGGGGGGACCAAGAGAGCAATTTAACAGCAGTTTTAAAAAATCCTACACACATGCGTAAGTCATGAAAGACTCACCTTGGTCTCAGTGGCCAAGTGTTGCATTTTCCCTTTTATTTACAATATAAATTTAATGCATCACATTGTAAACAATGATGCTATTTGTTTTTAAAAACACAAAGTTATATGCAATTTATGATTACATTACTCAGTCAAGGGTACATTACTACTTTTTCATTTTCTTCCAGTTCAACCCAAGAGATACATTCTGTTTGCTAACCTAGACATAAAACATAGAAACAGAATTTGCCACTCTTTATAAGAAGATCTTTCAAAATCTCAATAATTTTCTCAGCCACTGTTCCAAGGTACTGTATACTCATTCTTAGTTTGTACTGAGTTGCCTTTTCTCTTTAAGGAAAAGGACCGTCTATAGAAATGTCTTATGAAAAAAACCTGCAGCAGGAAATAATGATCCATATGAATTCCAACAACTACTATGCTAAGATTAGACATCATCATTTAAATAATATTAACTGGCAAATACTGAAATATCATATATTATTTCATCTACCTTTTAGTGTAAAGGCACAATTATTTCAATAATGGTAGGTGACCTGAATCCTTCATAGAGCTACACAATTTATTTTTTTCCATTAAGCCACACAAACTGCAAATCATTTACACACACCACATAAGTTGCACTGGACTCAACTACCCTTACTTCAAAGGAGATATGCACAGTATTGCACTGTGAAAGATGCTTCTAATTCAACCATCTGAGGTCTCTATGCAATTATTTATTAAAAACAACGGTAGTAACAATCTACCTTGCAGTTATGTCTTCTGTTTTAAAAACAGATACCAAGAAAAGAAGTGCTTTCTTGAAACAAGTTCTTATAAGGAGTGGTGTGGTGAGAAGTTGCTAATAAAATATTACAAGTGTTCAAAGCAATGCATTTTGTTCAAAAATAGGTGAAATGCTTTTGCTAATTTAAACCTTCATTTTCTAATTTACCTGGAGAATAAAATGACATGTTCTAAAACTTTGCAACACAAAATATAGCCAACAGTAACATACAGGTACACCATTTATCATTTATTATATGCATTTTATATACATTTTTAAACAACTGTACTCTTGCTATGTTGTACAATCTTAAAAATTTGCTGATTCATAGTTTGTAAAACAGAAAAATTACAAAACTCATCAAACTTGCAAACTGATCAGAAAGGTTTTTGTGGAAGACTAGAAAAAATACTTTATTGTCTTAATCATGCAGTTACACAAACAAAACCTTTTAGTTACACCATAAACTGAAGCACATTTGGGGGGGAAACCAAATAAAAGCAGAAAATAACTATTCCAAACACAGCCAATTTTTGACTCCTGATTCAACGACTTTTGCATTCTATTTGAACTGCAGATAAAACCATTTTCACATCAAAAGTTTTGAAATGACTTTCTGGAATCAACTTTAATCCGGATGCTTAACTGGAAAAAAGTCTGTCTCTAACTTTTAAAACTATTTTATGTCCCATTTTAGTCTATTTGAGACTATTCAAAGAGTGCCATAAGAGATATACAGGGCCCCTTAAAATGCTACATAAAAAGAGTATAAAGTCCAACAAAAAAGTGAAATAAATAATAGGCTGTTAGCCAGATGGGTAATCCTTGATAAATAATCTCGTAAATACAGTAAGATGTACAAAATATCACATAGTGATAGGATGCCAAGATTAATTTTAAAAGTTCGTTGGAAGGGCTTAGGGGTGCTTACTTCCTTTGTGTTGCGTTTACACATTTCCTTACAGTCCTTTCTTTAGGAAGCCAGTAATTCAAAGCGGATGAAGGAGCATCCTGGATGAAAGGTTTACGTTGAATTATGTTAAGCAATAAAGAAAACTGTATAGTTATTGGGCAAGATCTCTGTGGTTTAGGATATTATAATGCAGAAAAGACATCATCCATACAATCTTGAGCACTGTTGTGACAGGCTAAATATATAAAAGACATATAAAAACTAGAACTTTATCCAAATATTTTGTGCAACTAATGCTAAATATTTTAAGTTAATTCCTTTTTTCTTTAATGCAAAATAAAAGTTTAAAAGAGAATCTGTGGCATTTGACAGAAAAACAGATGATACTAAGACCGTGATAGTAAATCTTGGCACTCCAGCTGTTCCTGGACTTCAATTCCCAGAAGCCTAAGTCTCTGTGAATCCACACAAATGGGTTTACTGCGTGTATGTGTGACTCCCATTCATGTGGATTCAGAGAGACTTGGGCTTCTGGGAATTGAAGTCCAGGAATAGCTGGAGTGCCAAGGTTTGCCACCACTGTACTAAGAGATGCAAAGAAAGCTACTCTTGGAGCAACCCCCCTGCCCCCCCCCCACAAGAGCACCACATTCCTAACCCTAAGGCAGCACACAGAGTCCAAAATAAAAGTCTGTAATAAGATCTGACTCCACGTTCGTTTAAAGACACACCTAAAGAACAGACAAACGCTCAATTCATATCCAGTCAAGGCTACAAATACTGGTTTGCTTCCCCCCACCCACCCCAAAATACAGTAATTACAGTTAAATGAATCAGCCCAGCATTATTCACAAGATTGTTATTTGAACAACATATACCTGCCTGAAACACAGTCTCTTCTGAGGCTGTTCGCGTGTAGTGTCTCTTCAGTAACCTCTTTTAGTAATGGCAGTGACACATTCTCTCTTTTTGTCCAGGCAAACCTGCTACACAGGATGTAGGTTTGCTTCTCTAGGTCACACAAATACTTTGGCAAGGGCATCGGCACCTGCACTGGCAATGTATGCTTTTGATGGGTGGAAAGCTACATCGTAAATGGATTCATCCAGCTTTTTCCTATGGGCTGTTATTTCTTGCACACACGTTTTGCTGTCCAAATTCCATAGTCTAATAGAACAGTCATGGCCTGATTGGAGTGAAAAACAGAGTTAGACTGTCAGGCACAACAAAAAACGCATTACAATACAATTTGCTGCCAATTCACTTGATTCTTAACTTACTTCCAGACATCAGGTAGATTCCATTAGGGTCCACAGCTAAACTTGTCACAGCATCCAAGTGAGCAACCATAGAATGGATCATTTTACCTAAGAGAAAGTATAGGAAATGTAAGAACTACTGAGGATTCATATTCTAACAGAAATACAAAAACAAACAAACAAACAAACAACCCTCCAAAGTACTGCCTCGCTGAGTCACAGTAAAGTCCATCTATTCTCACAATAACCCACCAAAGTAGTTCCAGGAAACCCACAAACGGTACTGAAGTCAGGCCTTGCCCATGAATCTTTAACAGCAATTAAATACAAGTATTTCAAAGAGCCAGTTAGTTATATCATATTTCTATTACTATACCAATTTTTATTCTGATCTCAAAGATCTGTGAAGACCTGCTGTAACACTTACCAATTAGAACCCACAAATGCAGGCTTTCAGAGATCTTTACAATGTAAAAAGAAGAAAAGCAAAACCAATAAATACATCTGCAAATGCCTTTACACAATGTCAAGACCAGCCACAGAAGATCTCAATCCAAGAAGAAAGTAAGCAAATGAGAGAACAAGATGGGGGAAATGTAACTAGAGGTGACTAAGCCATCAGCAGTTCCTAACCCCCCAAGATACAAATACTTCCTACTAGCAATTTGGTATAGTACTTGTTCTTTAATGTAAGGCAGATCTAACAATTACACCTCGTTTGTTAAACCAAGGATTCTCAGCCTGTGGCCTGTGGGCCAGATGCAGCCCATGGCACCATTTCATGTGTCCCCCCACCTCTGCCACACCAGGAAAATGCCACTGGGTGGAGGAAGGGCAAAATGGCTTACTGGCCCCCGAAGTTGTCTGAGGCATCCGGCTTTAAAAGGTTGAGAACTCCTGTGTTAAACTCTTACAAAACTGCCAAGAGGAAGACAAAGAAGCACACAGAAGAAGTGTGGAGCTAGGAGTGAAAGGTTAAAAACCTGCTAGAATGTTGTGAACCAAAGGAAAAGATGGTTGGCATATGGAATGAGATGGGTAAAGTGGTAGACGGGTGGTGGTGGTGGAGGACAACTTCTTCATGAAAGGTGGTAACTTTCAAGACAGCACATTTTCATTTCCTTACCCGTTTTATTGTCAAAAAACTTGATGTGTCTATCTTCATGAGCTGTTATTGTTACAGGAAGTGTTGGATGACTTACTACTCTGTTAATGTGATTGGTTGATGGTAAACCTGAGAATAAAATAGAGGTAACAATCAGCTGGGGACCAAAGCAAATTCATATAACTGTCAATAACATGTTTCATGCTTATATTCCAAAACTATTGTCAAAAACTACAGTAATCATATTACCAAACTACTCATAATTGTGGTTTGATTTTTTTTATTACTGCTACACATAAGAGCTTGTCTGTGTGTGGCCAAGGGTTAGATTAACTTTGATCGAAAGTCACATTTGCTCAATTCAGGAATAATGCACAAGTATAGATCCTTTTAAGGAGCACGTGCAATGGCAAACTGCATGCTCTCATGTCCCCTTTCTTTGTGCAGAAGGAAAAGGGAACACTCTCTTCAATATCTGGTTTGCAGGAAAACATTTAAAAGAATGTGGCGAATCTTCTCCTGTCATGCCCAAAATAAGTAGAGAACTTGAACCCAAGAGCAAACTACTCTTTGTCTTAAGTTTCAGGCAGTATTATTTCAAAAGAAAGTTAAAATAAAGCATGTCTGCAAAGAATTCATTCAACTAATTTATTATGGCTCAAGCATCACAGCTTCATTCATGTTTCATCAAGGTTATGGGTAAATTAAGAGTAAGTGGAAAAAGGAGAATAGAAAACTGCCGCTTATAATCCTTTAAGCAAGGAGTGGGTGAAGTGCAGTTTGTGTGTGGCCCCTGGCCTTTTTGTATCTCTCCAGAATTTGATTTTTTAAAAATAATAAGTTGTGGTTTGCCATGCAAATTTGGCAGGAGACCATCAATTGTTTATCTGCAAAATCCACCCACCCCGCCCCATATATTGAGGAAACTTTTTAACTGTGGTCATTATCCTAGCACTTCACCTAAACCTTAAGGTAAAAGTAGAAGTTGCCCTTGCTTGAAAGCCAGTCGTATCCGACTCTAGGGTTCAGTGCTCATCTCCATTTATAGCAAGAGCCAACGCTGTCTCCATCTGCAAATGTTTCTGTGGTCATGTGGCAGGCATGACTAGATGCCGGAGTGCACGGAACGCTGTTTACCTTCCTACTGAAGTGGTTTTTAGACAGCTCTGAGGGCTTTAACAGGAGACGGGAGGGAGAAAAATGCACTATTATAGTTTTGCAGAACCAGAACATTAATTGTGGTCTATATCCGCAAGAGAATATCAAAGCTGTTAAATCTAAAAAATTAACACCAAGTCTTCTCATTCTACAATTTGCAGCTCACCACATTTCTCCAGTTTTACATGTGTGATAGTCTGCCAAGCTACAGTTACTTTCAAGACCACCCAGTGAGTTCATAGCAGGAAAAGATCTCAAAACCAAGTTTCCCAGAACCAAATTCAACAGTATAATGTTATACGGGCCATCTAGACCTAGTTCAAAACTGTTGAAATACTAAGTAAGTTAAAATGGAAGATATCATAAACTGTACATAAATATTTCTCTAATTTAAGTACCTTTTTTTGGAAAGGGATAATTTATTGTTATCTGCATTAAAATATGGTGATGCATGGCCTTGCCTAAAACTTTTGCTAAGATCAACATTTAACTGTAAAGATATAAAGACAAAAACTTGTAAAAAAATCTTAAGTTTACCAGAATCAGTCTGTGAAGAAAGCATGATGAGTGACTGGGATGTTTCCAAATCATAGATGACGGTGTTGCCAGAGCTAAATGATGTCACCATATGTGCCGGATCACAGCCTATAAAATCAACTGATGTAGGTATTCCATACTCTGTCGCAAGAAGTAAACAACATGAGTTTTTGTTAAAGCAGTCATTTTTCAAGGCAGTATGGTTCTTAAAATCATTCATTCTGTTGGAGATACCAACTGAAAATAGCTTGGCCACAATAGTCAGTCAGGGCCATAGTAAGGTCATATCTGGATTACACATGGTGCATTGTATATGGAGTTAGCTACCAAGCAGCAAAAATAAATAAATTCAAAATCACATTATGACTGTCTTTGGCATATGTTGGCTCCCTTTTTTGCTTTCAAAACTGTTTCAAGCTATTGATGTTGTTTTATCTCAGAGCAGTAATATTAATTAAAAGGCTTGAGGACCAAGCATTTGTTGGAACAATCTTTTGAATAGGAAGCATTTGAAGGCTTTGGAATTGGCCCTCCTAAAGATACTACTATTGGCAACAATCTGATTAAATTCTGTTACTACTATGGGCCATATCCTTCTGAACAGTAACACCTTCATTATGGAATTCACTGGGTTATTGTTTTTTTTTTCATTTGCCAAGGGTTTTCAGAAACTCAATTTTGTTAGCTGCTTGAAATCTACTGCTTCAACTCAGGTATTTAGAGCATTCTTGATAAGTCTATTCAGTTTTTTGTAAATTGTTTTGGGAATATTTTACCTTGCTACTGGCTGATTTATTATTATTTTTTATATTTGAAGGGTAGTATTACTCTGCTAATTAAGCTGACATAAAATCTATCTAGATAATGAATAAAGATATCAGATTTGTTTTAAAAACTCAATCAAATTTTAGAAAGTTGCTTTTACTTTTAAAATAATTCAACAGTTTAAGCAGCTAAGTACTGCTGCCATCCTCAACTAAATGGCTTTGTTTGGCATATCTAAGGAACTGCCCGCCCGGTACCTGACAGGGAGGCTCTTCTCCATCCTCCGATTTGTGGCTAAATTAAGGTTGGTTGGAATGTGAGAAAAAGCTTATGCCGTGCTTGTGGATTATCTTGCCTTTTTTGGGAGTGTCATTTGGTTTTCTTACTCAATTGACTTTTGACACATGGCTGAAACTATTTTATTCCACTGACCATTTGCCTTTATGAGCTGCAATTTTTTCAGTCCCCTGCTTTTATTAGTTATTACTTAATTAAGTGAGGTCAAGTCTATTCCAGTTTACAGATTGGTGAGCCATTCAAGTGTTTCCTAGATGTAAAGTACTCAGAAGTGGTTTACCGGTCCCTTCTTCTGGTGGCGCTTTAAGACCACAGGAGAAAAGGGCAGAACGGTGTATAAAGATCAATAGGCAAGTAACGACCATTCCAAAATTGTTTGAGAAGTCCAAATTTATTCACGTATGTTCAACAATAAGCCATAAAATCTTGTAAAAATGTATATAACAAAAAGTCATTCATTCATGTGGAAAAGTTTCAAACGGAAAAGCATAATTCCATGTCCTATTATAATCCAAAAAGTATATGTAGCTCCAAACAGGCAAAAATGAAAATAGCTCCAACTGGGCAAAAATTAAAGTTGTTCTATACCACTAATTCTGAGATCCGTAAATGCTCTATAATCCATACAAAATATGTATCCAAAACCCTTTCCGGATAATATTAAGGTTTTTCACAAATATTCGTTTCCTCAGGGATCTGTTAAAGAAGTCTAATAAATGCATTTAAAGCATGTAATTCTTATTCTGCGTCTTGAACTTCCAAGAGCACAAAAGAGAACAAGCACGGAGGCTCAAGACGCAGAATAAGAATTACATGCTTTAAATGCATTTATTAGACTCTACAGCTCCAATCCACTGACCCATCTAGCCAGCTATTTGTTCTTAACTGCCCCATCTTATTCAAAATAAAAAATGTAAGTTTCTTAGTAAAGAATTAATCAAGTATCATGATAATTTCTTTTCTTGAAGAATCTGTTACTTTGTCACATTTCTTTTCTTTGTTACTTTTCTTTCTTTTGAAAACAGAATTTTAAATGTAATTCACCACACAAATTCCATAGCTTACCCCTGTTTCCATTGTAAGTGCAAATGCAGGGCACCTTTTCAGGTGGATTCCATAATCTAACACTGCCATCTGCTGAGCAAGATAATAAGTGATTCTTTACACCACTGTAAGCGAGACCCCAGACAGCATCCGTGTGAGCAATTAATGTGCCAGCTAAAACGTTTGGCTCTACAAAAAACCACACACACACACACACACACACACACAAAAATCAATAAAATGGAGAGAGAAACAGAAAAATTTCAATCATGATTCAATGTATTGTGGGACATGAAGATTTCACCTAAGGAAATTATGAAATATCAAGTGAAATCTTACCATATGTATCATAAGGATCCACGTTAGGGCTAGGCATGTTCCACCACTGAATAGTTGCATCAATACCACCACTAAAACACTGTTCTCCATTCGAACTAATTGCCAATGACAATACAGGTCCACTATTTTAAGGTAGAAAAGCAGTGCATTAGTATTTGAAGTAATACATCAAAAATTAAGTCAATTTTAAAGTCAAGATACCTTATCAAAATGACTAAGGATCTTCCTTACAAAAATCACAAATAATCCTTTTGTATATGGGTACAATTTTATAGTTTACTTTACATACAAATAGGGCTTCTACACCATTTAATACAATGTTCTGAAATACTATTTTCACGTCCCAATAATATTTCTTTCTACAAACAGGCCTTATATTAAATGTGCGCGTATGCACACACACATCAAAAAATTAAAGAAATACAAAGTAACAGTAAAATAATATAACTTTCACCAACAGAATAGCAAACATTAAACATCCTAATAAAACTGAACACCAGCATGGTGACGGTGGTGGCGCAAAGCATCAAAAGGTAAGACAAGACCAGGATTGTGGTTTTATTGTTGAAGTAGCTCTCCATAAGTCTCTCTGAATAGCTCTCTTAGAGGGCGAGAGCCATGTATACCACCTGTGGACATGAATTCCATAGTAATAGAACCCCCTTTTGGCCTCCCTTGATGGGAGCACCTAGAGACACAGGGCTAAGAAGGATCAAACAGACTGGCTAGTAGAACTCCAAAAGTGGTGCTCTAAACAAATAATGAGTCCCAAACTATTCGGGGCTTTCTGTGTTAATACCACCTCAAAACATATATGGAAGAAAACAGGGAGCTAGTGCTAGTGAGCCAAAATTAAGGTGATATGACCAAATTCACCTAACCCTGTCACTAACATGGCCATTACATTCTGGACTTGCTGGAACTTAAATACCAGCTTCAAGGGCAGCACCCACATAGAGGCAGTAGTCAATTTTTAGGACAATTAATGCATGAACCAGAGTTGCTATGGCCCTCCCATCCAGGTAACAATGGGTGGTATGCCTGAGATGTAAAATGCAGAACAGACCACACCATCTACCAGTTGTTCTAGCATGATGAATGCTAGGGAAAAAGATCACCCAACAACAGGATCTTTGTCATGTTGGGATTAAACCTTTAAATCCAATCAGCTTTGAAGCTCCAATAACGGCTCCGCGCAGACGCAGAACCCATAAGTGAGAATTCACAGACAACACAAAGGAGAACTTAAAGAACTCCGATGCAAATGTAGAAAAGGAGAGACAGAACTGCATGTCTGGAGATTCAGTAGATCCTGAATCTCCAGACAGCCTCTCCCAACAGCTTCATATAGATATTGAACAGCATTGGGAAGATGATTGAACCCTGTGGGCTCCACAAAAGAGAACCTAAGGAGCTGATACTACTCAAGCTGAACCCTCTAGACATAACCATCAAGAAAGGATCAGAAGCAAGGCAATACAGGGGGAATGTCTAGGATACTGTGGTTAACAGTATCAAAGGCCACTGAGAGATCCAGGACTACTAGCAAAATCATATTGCCTCTGTCAGTCTCCCTTAAGAGGTCAGTGTACATTTTTGGTACCATGCCATGTCCCAAACCCCAACTGGCATGGATCCAGGCATCAGTTTCATCCACAAACATTTGTAGCTGATCTGCTACAACTCTCTTGACCAGCTTGCCTGTAAACAGGATATTTGCAACAGGTTTAAAGTTGTTTATATCAGGGTTCCCTAACCTTTGGGTTTTGGACTTCAATTCACAGAAGCCTAACTCAGTACACTGGCTGATCAGTGCTTTGGGGAATTGACTTAGGCTTCTGGGAATTGAAGCGCAAAATCCAAAGGTTTGAGGACACTGGTTTAGATCATCTGTCACTAAATTAGATTTTTTCCAGAATGGGCCGAATAATGGATGCTTCTTAACATGTAGGAACATAGCCTTCCTGAAGAGGAGTTGGTGTTATTTCTGCCCATCCTACTGCTACTTCCTTTAACAATTTAAAAAGCCACAGGGAGCAAGGATCGAATAGATAAGTGGTGGAGTTACAATAGACAAGTGTCTTATCAGCATGTTTAGGTGTAAGAAGATAAATTAATCCGCCCAAAATGGACAAGATGGCATACTGGATGTCTCAAAATGATCTACTAAGCCTGTGTTTCCCAATCTTTGTTTTTTGGACTTCAATTCCCAGAAGTCTAAGTGAATTCCCCAAAGCACTAATCAGCCAATGTACTGACATAGGCTTCTGGGAATTGAAGCCCACCAGAGTTCTGCAAAACATAGTACTAATAATGGAGTCAAGATTCCCTCGGATGGTTTTGATCTTCGATCTAAAATGAGTTGTGAATGGTCATATAGTGTTGGATCGGAAGAATGCCACTGTCCAGTTTCAGTGTGGCCATAGACAATTCAAAAGAGCTCTGCCTGGCTGTTTGATGCTTCATTGATTCATGATATAATAATTCTTCACAGCTCTCAATGACCTTACTACAGACACCACAGCTAAATTCTCATCCAAGGGAATTTTGTCTCCAAATGCTATCTAGCCTTCTCTGCTTCATCATCAAAGGCTCATCTGTAAACCATGGAGAGGGCCAGACTCTTGCAATGGAGAGTGCATTGGGAGTGAATGTGTCAGCCACCCAGGTCATCCCTGTCTGGTAATCTTGGCTTCGACAGAAGTGCCAAGCAGATTGACAGGAAACCCTCCTAAGGCCTCTTGGAACCTCCTGGATCCATTAGCCTTCAAGGGTGAACCATTCTAACAGGTCCAATCTACCTGAAGAGGGGGAGCCACCAGTGTCACACACAATTTTAGTAGGCAGTGATCCAACCATGACAAGATTATCATTGTTATATCTGTCACCCCAGGAAAACTATCTCCCTGCCCCATCAAGAAAATCAGGTCTAACATACATCCACCATGTTGGGATAGGCCATGGGATGTCATAAAATCCAAGAATTCTGAAACCACTCTAGACACAACTATCTCTGTGTGGTCACCAAAGTCACCCAAAAGCTAAAAAAACAAACATTAACTCTGGTAGAGAGAGTGCTGGATCACAAGAAAAAGCGCTACACCACTGTTCTTCCAATTCTATCCCTGTGGTGCTCTAGGAGGACTTCTAGGTATGAATTTGAGCAGATATGCTATTGAACTGAATGGAATCTTTGCTCCCCATCCCTTTGATTTGCCCTCATTTTGGATAGAATCTATCAATTGATAGATAGATATAGATATATATCTTTGATATATGTCTCTTTCTCAGCAGAACTTAAATCTAGTACTGTATTTGGGAAATAGTGGAATTTGAAATACTTACATATGAGCTCTAAATGTATAGATAGGTTCCACGTCTAAAGAGGCACTCCTAAAAAAAGATGTGAAAAAGCCACATGTGAGCATGATATTCCAAATACCAGAGACCATCAGAATATTATGGACTTTTAAATAATTTAAATGTATACTTGCTTTTTGGCAGGAACTGTTTTTTGCAAATTCCAGAGTTTTAGAGTATGGTCCTCAGAGGCTGAAACCAGCACAGGCTCTACAGGATGAAAAGCTAATGCCCGCACACCATCAAAATGGCTGCGTAGTGTATACTTAGGATTCCAAGTTTTCCGAAAGGCATCTTTGTTGGCTGGCAACTGAAATAAAATGCATAATAAGGTAAGAGAGGGATAAAACTTAGTAATCTTCCATACTTATCTATATAAACTAGGCCAACAAGCAATAGTTTTTCATTTTCTTTAAAAAAAAGTCAAGAAAGGTCTGCCAGCTATGCCTCTTGAGATGTCAGTCATCAGAAACTGCCCAGAAGATCTTCTGTAACCAAGGAATGCTTTCTCTTCTAATAAACACCCATATCCCATTTTCCTTCTCCTTGAATTCCTCTATTTCTTATACTGAATTAGGAATATGAACACATGGGCTACCAATCCTACAAAGTGCAACTCTCATGAACTCTTATAAGCAATAGGGTGAAGTAAGATGGGAGCTGAAATCCAACATCTGAAGGATCAAACATTCACCAGCCATGTGCTACAATACACCCTACTTTTGAGTCACTTTTCTGTTAAATAATCTTTTGCTGGTCTCTGATTATATTTTGATTAAAGATTCTTACTACAAACATTTTTAAAATGGTTTAAGGTTTGAAAGGTACTCAAAACTGTTAATTAGTTCTGAACACAAATGAAACAACTTTTTTTATTCACAGAGAGGCTTCAGATCCACTGAGAGAAGGTTATAGACAGCTCTTGTATAGAGTGCTACGTTGCCATATTTGCTGGTTTATAAGACACTCACACACCCCTTAAAATATGCAGAGAAAACAGAGTGTGTCTTATAATCCGGTAACAGCCTCCCTCCCATGCTGGTGCGGTTCGGTGCGATGGACACCGGGCTGGGATCAGGGCCTTCCCTCTTGGTCCCTGATGGCCATCAGGAGGTGGGTAGGGAAAGCAGGTGAGTTCGCTCCCAGAAGAGATTGCCTTTGCGAGCGAACTTTCCCAGGCGAGGCCTTTCCCCCCTCACCTCCTGACTGGTGTTTTACCACCACCACACCACCCCCGCTGGCTGCCATAAGCTGAAGGGGGTGGGATGAGGTGGGAAAGAAGGACCCTTTAAGGTCCATTTCCACCCACCCCTGCTGGCTACCATAATCCAAAGGGGGTGGGATGGTACAAGCAAAACTGCTCCAAAACGAGCAATTCACCTGTCCACCAACGCCGGCTGCCAGGGAGCGATGGGGGAAGGATTTCCCTTTCCCACAGATCCTGCTAGGGAGATCGAGATCCATATGGAAAGGGCTTTTTCAAGCCCCCTGGCAGGATCCACGGGAAAGAGCAATCCTTTACCCATCGCCAGGCTGTGTGAGGCAGCAAATCTGTCCATAGAAAGGGGTTGAAGGGGCCCCATCCTGGCTGTCTTCCTCCATGCTGAAACCATTCACCTCAGTGTCCCACCAGCCTTGGAGAGGAAGGCAAGCAGGAAAGGGAGGCCTCACCCGAGCAAGTTTGCTGGCCAATTAATGAACTCGTCTGCTTTTCGTCCCCGCCTCCTGACGGGCAGCGGTGGTGGGATCAGCTGGGCAAGAGGCTTCCAAAGGAGCTCTCTTGCCTGGTCAATCCCTTCCTTCCCACCTCCTGTAGTTAAAATGTTGAAAATTATTTTTTCCTTAAAATGTGTCTAAAAATCGGGGTGCGTCTTATAGCCCGATGCATCTTATAAACCGTCAAATATGGTACATGCTGTTCTGGAGAGTCCCCAGATCTTTGCAGTAAATTCTGGAAGACACAGAGGGCTGCATAGAGAATCAGCAAAGAATGCTCACCAAAACCTCCCCTAACATCCTGCCAGTGGAAAAGTTCCATGTGTGATATGGAGATACTGCAGATATCGGGGAAAGTTTTTCAGAGTTCACAAGACTGCCTCTGTCTTGATTCCTCTAGCAAATAGGTTTTGTTGGTTCTTAATCAAATTTTAAATGATTTTAAGCTATTATATGGCACGCAAATGTATATCCTAAATATCTCAGTTATTCTGCAAATGAACTACTGTGAGACCGAAACAAAAATGCACTTACATCATAACTATAGTCTGCATCATTAGCAACAGTCAAGTCTGCAAGGTCCCCAAGGCCCAGTACACTTAACAATACATCATCTGAACCCATAATAAATGACTTGCCCCCTCCAGATGGAAACGTTATTGGCTCAGCTACAAGAAACAAAAGATAACTTATTAAGTTTTACAGATAAAAATTTGAAGATGTTACTAAACAAAGTATTAAAGCTCAACAATTTGCAAAATATTACTCAATAAAACGTATATATTAGACAATCTATTTATCTATCTAATAAACAAATATATATATACAGTATATTTATTTTAAAATGCTACTGTATAGCTAAGCTGTTTAATTTTCAATAAAAGTGTACCAAACCGTAAACCCCTCTACATTTGTTGCCAATGACAATATCCTATATAGTTCTCACCACCAGATTCCAAGAAGCTAAAAATGAAGATTATACTACAGCATAAAGAGAGGAAAGCTGTTAAAATGCCTTTAATTTTTAAATTAAGCTAGCCAGAGGTCTGTGTCAATTTTAAGCATCATATCCATTTCACCTATTATTCTGCAAACAAGCATGGTACCTAAACAACATGAGCCTCGTTTATATTCACTCACCTTCTTAGAGGTACCCTCTCTCTGTGAGAAATTTCTGAATTGGTTTTACAAATGTCCCCCTATATTTCCATGGCCAGGCAGGGATTCAAACTTAGGTATTACTGAGTCGGAGTCTATTACCCTATCCACTACAGTACACTGGGTAGCCTTTAAAAGCTAGAAGGCTTTAAAATTACTTCATTACTTTAAGAGACTTCCTCACAATCTTTTACCTGCAGATTCCAACAGTGGGGGGGGGGGGGGGGGGGATATAAAGGACATTGGCATTCCATGTGAAATTTAGATTGAGAACAAGTAATTTTCATTATAACTAATCATGTTTTTATTTGAAGCCCTAACTTTTATAATATTAGCTCTTTAGTCTCCCACATTTTCTATGTTTTGTAAAATCTGTATTTCGTTGTAAAGAAGCTACCAAAAGGATAAAAACAGGTAAATAACCAAGAGACTCAAATGCATGCACAATAGATAAAATAAAATAAAAATTTGCCTCTGGCTTTTACTAGGCTATATAAATTGGGAGGGGGGAGTAAAACACAAAACAAGATGCTGCTATTTTAACTACCGTATTTATTCGTGTATAACGCGCACTCGTGTATAACGCGCACCCCTAATTTTCCATGAAACCTCGGTATAAAATTATATCGGTGAAAAAGCTTGTTCATAAGAGCACGCCTTAAAACATTGAGGGAGGGGGGGATAATCAGACCCACCTGTTGCAGGGTAAAGAAAATGCAATCCGAAACGAGCACTTCCGACCCCCAGGAGCCTCGCTCGAACTGCGAGCTACCTCCGGGCCACGCCTCGTCTCCCGCGCCACCCAACCAGATCCCGTCAATTTCTTCAAAGCCACACCCCCGCCTCCCCTTCAATAGACAGACGACCCAATTCTAAAAAGCTTGTTCATAAGAGCACGCCTTAAAACATTGAGGGAGGGGGGGATAATCAGACCCACCTGTTGCAGGGTAAAGAAAATGCAATCCGAAATGAGCACTTCCGACCCCCAGGAGCCTCACTCGAACTGCGAGCTACCTCCGGGCCACGCCTCGTCTCCCGCGCCACCCAATCAGATCCCGTCAATTTCTTCAAAGCCACACCCCCGCCTCCCCTTCAATAGACAGCCGACCCAATTCTAAAAAGGAAGTAAAAGAGGCTCGCGACGGGGGTGGGACACCAGTCCTCGTTTATAACGCGCACCCCAACTTTGATTTCTTTTTTTGGTATAAAATTTTGCGCGTTATACACGAATAAATACGGTATCACACAGTATGCCGGAACAATGCGGGGGGAGGGGAACACAAAATAACTGACTCTTGTACTCTAGCAAAATAATTATTGATTTTTTTTCTATGCATCATAAGCAGATCCATTAGCTACACTGAAGAACTGAATTTTATTTTTTAAAAATTACACTGCCGTTGGGGTATATGATTTAATTATAGTTTTCTACATATACAGAACAATACTGAAAATACTGACCTCCACAATGTACTGTTTGGGAGCTAAGACTATATTATAGACTGAAGACAAAGAATAGCAACAGCCCATTAATAAAGACCAATGTTGAAAAGTTTATGTGTGTTTCTTTCACACATTTATTCTGAACTCCACAGTTTGTCATTTACACATCAACTTATATAAGGGTTTTGTATTGTAATCCATGAATACCAACAGAGAAGGCAAGTTTCTTACTCACTCGCTACAAGTTATATTATAAGGAATACACACACACACACACACACACACACACACACACACACACACACACACACACACACACACACACACACACACACACACAAATTTAAAAACCGATTTTAATCATTCAAAACAAAAGTTGCAAACTGTAGAGTGGTAGTCTGCCGCAGAACCAATTTGCAAACTACAAATGGCATGTTTATTTAAGCATTCAGAGGGACTATGTGTGGTTTTAAAATAAAACCTTCTGAAAACAAGACAAGTAGGTGAATTTATTGTACCTTCCTCTGCTCTTGCACCTTCATGATCAGTCATTCTAGAAGAGGGTGACCTAGACTGATTAATGACTCCTGTAGGGATGTGGGGTAGCTCATCATCGCCCAGATCAGCTATCATGTCGTGCAGTTTTGTCCTGTTGACCCCTGTAAATTAATGTCAGCAGCAAAGATTCATTTGATTGCTACCGCCTGACATGATTGCTATTTACACGCCCAGTTTGCTTGTTTAATGTGATCTCACTAAAACATATACCTTAGTAAATTATGTGTGTTTCCATAATCTTGTTTTTGGAAAATGAGTTAAAAGTAAGCTTTGACTTTAAAAAGAGGATTTAGACTTGACATGGTCATTGTTTAATTATAGTGTTCTGCTTACTGTGGATAAAGAAACATCTCAATGTTTGAATTCTGTAGAAAAATCTTCAAAAAGGTAATCCTTGAACAAGACACATATGTAATTAAACCTAGTGCTTACAGTAAAAGCTACCATCATTGCAGAGGTACAAAGTTGGCGTACCAAAAAGTGTGAGAAATATTGACAAATGAGATGATTGGGAGGCAACAAACATTTAACTTTCCCTCTTGTCTTACTTGAACAAATTAGTGACATTAAATGTAGATGTACAGTAGGACCCTATATAACGAAAATAATTTGTTCTACGAGGCACTTCGTTATATGATTTTTTTCGTTATACAATGCATGCATTGTACAATGAAAATCCCTATGGGAAAAATTGTACAACAAAAATCTCTATGAGAAAAATCACACAATGTTGTACAATTTTTCCCCACAGAGATTTTCGTTGTATGATTTTCCCCATAGATGCATTGCATCGTATAACGAAAATTTTAATTATACGGGGCACAATGGTTTTTCAAATCCCCTTCATTGTACGATTTTTTCATTGTACGATGCATTCATTATATGAGGTTCTACTGTAAATATATACAGTTTGCACTAAATATTCTCTGCTTTAAAATAGTTCAAAGGAAGCCAGAATTGCCAAAGTAGTTATTTAAAATGAAGAATCATAAACAGAAAACAAATTCAAGATAGGAGGTAGACTTTTTCTCTCTACGTTCAACCAACAGCAAATATTCTTCCTCTTTTGCTGGCCTAACAATTACTATCCAATAACAATAGGAATCAAGAGGACTTTTCTCAATAAATTTAATCTTTACTTAAACTTTTCACTGCAAAATTGTTACAAATCTAACTAGTATGTACAACAACAAAAAATAGAGGCTGAAAGTAAAGGTGGTATCTTTAGCTGTGATTTTCAGAATTTAAAAATCTCCGATTTCCTCTGCAGGTTCTGGCCGGACATCCTACTACACTAATGGAGTAAGCCGTGCAGCCAGCAACTCAACACCGAGTGTTGGGTGGTGGTAAATAACCTAACTCTCTAAAGGGGCCAACGACTATGGGTGGATGAGCCCCTTTAGGTGGGGTGATGGCCCCCTCAGTTGGGAAAATGCCACGGGAAACCAAATGAGCGGAGAAAGAACCACTTCACTTTTCTGATTCCCAACGGTCATGGAGGTGGAAGAGGCCATGCCAGATGGACTGGCTGTGAAGGTGCACTTTGTTAATATCCTCAAGACTGCGACTGTCCATTGTAGTCCTGGTGTTAAATCCTGCATGTCTCATTTCATACGTGCCACAGGAGATGGCTCCGTGATCACAGAGTGTGGGTCACCTCATGGCAAGCTGGGATTCACCTTAAACAAATTCACGCCAATGGCATTGTCCCTGCTTGTTATTGTGAAAATGATTGGGGGGGGGGGGGAGAGATATACGCAGATACAAATTGCAAACAACAACAATGACCAAGGCTCCCTTAAAATCCTTTTCATTATGAGGAAACACTGGGAACTATGGGATGGAGGGAGATTATTTAATTTCTGTCAATCACTGACACTATTTGAGTGATTTTTGAAAATTAAGGACTCCTTCCCACCTGTGATCAACAACTTCCTTATGACAAAAGAAGTTCAAACGAAACTACAGCTGATCATGTTATCAGCCTTATGTGGCATAAAGTAAGCAACAGGATTTTATCCAACATCTTGATAATGCAAGAATTGGAGCAGTTTTTTACAAAAAGAAAAAAAGCAAAAAAAATTGTCACATGCTCCATTTTAAAAGGGCTCCCTATATCCATATACTGCACTGAAGAAGCTATATTCATGAAAAACATCTTCTAATAATGATGAGATAAGTATATACAGTACTAACTTAAAATCAATCTAGTAAGTAATGAACAATTTGATCATCTATTTTATATATTAGTGTAAGCAGGTCACAATCCAGATTCATCTGATCAGAAAAGTAACCTGAAAAGAATATTGAAAAGAATGGGTTGGCCAAGGCTCAATTTGTGTGGCATGTTAAAAAATAAATAACAGAATCACCTTTACTTTTAGTTGCAAATTCTGACACTAATTAAACCTAAATCAAGACAGATAAGACACATAAGGATACAGGTGCCCCCAATATCCACTGATCTAGTGTCTGTGGTTTCATTTATCCATGGATCTAAAAATATTTAATAAAAAATCCTTGAAATATATATGTGTACTTCTATGGTGCATTAATAGAGATGGACATTAGAGGCCATTAACTGCAATGTTGTATTTACAAGGAGCAGAGGCAGAGATTTTGGTAATTCTCATGTAAAATGATGGTGGCACTTGAAATCCCTCTCCCAACCAGGTATATGTGTTAAATATAAGTTTTACTGTTATCTGCAGTTTCAGTTATATGTGAACAATCTCAGAATGTATCTCCTGCAGATATGAGGGAGACCTATACTAGCCATATTATAATTAGTAATAAAAGTCTTAATGTCTTTGTCAAGAGAAAAATAACATTTGACAAATTTAGATGGCTCCATTCTGACCTAATCCTTCCAGTGTCTAGTTAAGCCTCTCAAGGTTTACATAATAAAGAAGTCTGAAATTTCTATCAAAATGTTGCTAATGCTGCACCAGCAGAAACAAAAAAGAAACTGAATGGGACAGTTAGTGTCTTCTGCATGCACAGAAAAAAAAGAAGGCGAGAGGCTTCTGTTCTCTCCAATGTTACAGATAAGGATCTGTACAGGGATACAGCTTCATATGTGTGAGTGTCACAAAGAATAAAAAGAATGGAAAAACCTAGATGCAATGTTTTAGATAACAGTCATTGTGTAAATAAAGTAAACAGCATGTTTCTAATGAAACAAGAACAATGATGATAACATTCCAACCTGACAAGGTATTCTTCTTAACAGGCAGCTTTGAGATGAGACTTACTTACAGCAGAATCAACGTGTGTGTCTTCAGACCATTCTTATACACATCAACTACTGTATGAATGGTCAATGTTACACTTTTAGTTTTTACACTTTTCTTGTGGGGCCATTCAACAATTACGTGATCCATTTTTGGGGGGAAATTGACCCTCCCCCATGTAATCCGACCATAATTTTTGCTTTGATCCTCCCCCCTTTAAAATTACGTAATCCAGAGCTTTTGTATCAAAACTATTGGTGCCTAATGCAGAACGTATCGGTGAGGATTCTTGATGCATCATACCGTTTGTGAAGATATTTTTTTTCAGGGAGGAATGAGGATGTCAGGTAAGTTCCGATAGTGTTCTTCTACTATCTTCTTTATAAGGATTATAAATTTCTGTCGGTTAGAAATAGACTGCACAAGCAATTCAATAATCTCAAATTGGATCAAAATTCCCAGAGATCATTTTTAAACCTAAAAAAGCGCCATGTTTCGAAACCACAACAACTCCAAATGGACTATGTAATATTTGACCTCACCACCATCCCGCCCTCACGTAATTTTCTGTAATTCAGATGGCAGACCCCCTCCCCCCTCAAGGATCACGTAATTGTTGAAGGGCCCCTTTGTCATCTATCAATTTATCTTTCACCAAATATTATTGCTTGTCATTTTTATGCTTTTAAAAATAATTTCATGTCAAGAAACATCTTGCTCTTTTTCTGAGGAAAAAATGGACAGTACAACTTAGAAGCAAAAAATGTCCATAACTTCCATAATATTAAGGCAAGGTGCTCAAAGGCGCCTAAAACCTATACAAAATATTAGATGAAACAAGGAGAAACTGCAGATTGACATTTTATAGGCATGTACCCTATATAGTGTCCATCCTTCTAACAGTAAAGCCTAGTCAAATCATAATAGACAGGCTTTTAGCCATTTTGTCAAGAAAAAAATTGCACATTCAACAATGCAGAAAATGTTTGGGAATAGTTATAAAAGTAGGGACACTCAACTGCATCACTAATAATAGTTTTTAAGGCAAATGAGATCTGAAGTCTTTTGTTAGGCAATAACATAGTCCTCACTGAGGAAATGTGACTTGTTTGTATGTTCTCTGAAATTCTGCAACCTATGAGGAAAACTAGTAGGCAGAGGAATGTGACAACTTCTATAAGTAAGTGATTCAAAAGATTAAATCCTAAATTCAGTGCATATGAATTCTTTTAACTTAGGTTTTCAGTACAATTGGCAGTCCCAATTACTTATTCAGAAATCATTCAAAATAAGAACTTTAATTTTGCTTCACCTTATTCTTTTCATTTTTTCAAAATAGTTTATGTCTTTTAATATAAGACAGCTATCTTATCACATAGATTAATTTTGTGATCTTTCTTCTCATGAAATTTTTTAGCTATCTTTTGAGAATTCATGTAGCAGAACTGAAAGCTCTACCAACTTTCAGATAGCTACTAGCATTTTTTGCCCAGCCCTGCCAAGCAGGTATAACTTGTGTGTTGGTGGTTGGGGTGGTTTTGGGGGGTCAACACACACAACACAACCATGCACACACAACACAACACAACACAACACAACCACACACACACACACACACACACACACACACACTACAACCAGGCATAACACACACATACACAACACAACCACACACACACAATACACACAGAGAGAGGGGGGAGAGGGTGGAGAGGGTGGAAGAGTGTGGGGGAGAGAGGCTGCAGGTGTGGAGGCTGCGCCAAGGTGAGTAGGGAGGGAAGGGGGGAGGCGGAAGCATTTATTTCCCCCTTTCCCTGCCTGGAAGTTTTCTGTTTCCGGCTTTCCCTGCCTGGGTTGGGGTGGGGAAAGCAAGGTAGGGCGGGAGGTGGAAGCTTTCCGTTTCCCCCTTTCCCTGCCGTGGGGGATGGGAGGCCTTTGTTCTCCCCCAACTGTTTTGATGGTTTCTTTGTGTAAACCTTTGAAATAGTTGAAGGGGAAATACAAAGGCGGCAGGCAGCGTTTCATGAGGGGAGGTGCTCTCCATGGAGGATCGCTGGCTGCTGCCTTTCTATTATCCCCACCACTGTTTCATGTCAGCTCTCGAAACAGCGGTGGGGGTAATACAAAGGCGGCAGCCAGTGATCCAGCAGGGAGAGCACATCATCTAACGAATCGCTGACTGCTGTCTGTTTTTCCCCCTCAACTTACCCTAGGGCGGCAAAGCGCTGCATCTGCCTTTAGCATCCTTGCGCTCCCGCTGCGTGAGCCATTTTTTTATTTTGCGTGCGCCAGCTTTCCCGGCCTCCTCCATGCTCGCGTCCTTCAGCGTGATTGGCTGAGGGGTGGTGCAGCGCAGAAGACGCTGGGATGTGTAGGGTTTTTTGGTTTATGTTTGTGGGGTGTTTGCCCCACTCACTGTTTCGGGACCCTTGCGGCAATGTTTTTTGGGCCTTAAGGTAAGTGTGGGTGGCTCGGTACAGGATGGTTGGGCCGGGTGTAGGCGCTAATGCCAGACATTCACCACCCATCCACCTTCTTATAGGTATAGATATGAATATTTTTAGAATGTCCCTCTATAAGTTTTATTTGTCTGAATAACTGTACTGTGATTCTTCTAGATAATTTTTCACAATTATTATCTTCAGGAAAAAATGTATGTTATTTTATCCTACATATTTTGTAGAAATTACATATTTCTTCTTCTTGTGCCGTATCCAATTCCGAATATTGGTGATTATCATGACGATCAGCCACGAAGACTGTCCTGCGAATGTAGTGCTGTGGCCTTTCATCTGCCTTCCACATCGCAGCATGACGTCCATATCAATGATCCAGCTTCACAAGTCACTTTCTGGTCCAGAGCCCTTCTGGCACACAAAGTCCTCCTCAGCCCCAGGCCAGTATTGATGAAGCTGCTGCCCTTCATCAAGTGGGATTTAATCACCCTTCCCTGTGGATTTCACCAAGGCCGTTAGTCCTCAGGGTTGTCAGGTTAGTTAACTGCTGCCTGACACTCAGCGTTGAGTTGCTGGCAGTATAGTCTACTCTATTACCATAGCAGGATAACCTGGCCAGACTCTACATATATCTATAGCACTCCAATAGCTGAGTTTAAACATAAGGTTATAAAGCAGTTTAGATTTGGTAGGACAGATTGAAGTATATATGCAAGTTACACTATTTTACAACCGAAATGTAGATACTTGTCAGCTCAGTATGAAGCTACATAATGAACCAGACATATTTTCTCAGGGGGCAGGAAAAGCCATGCGGAATAAGGTAATTAGTATTGAGTTAGGTAAACAATGCAAAGAACATGCAATGCTATTTTTAAAAATTAAAAATGCATGCACAAATTTATTCATAGTAAAGTCTGCATACAAATTAAGCCTATAATTAAATCTTCTAGAGTATTAAAAATTTCTTATGACCACTACTCCCAAAGTAATTATCTGGAAATAAATCTCTTTAATAAGATCTAATTCTCAATAAATGTAGTTATGGCTGGTGTGTAGAAATCTATAGAACTGATCATTAATCTTACATAGCCATAAGATATTATCTGGATAGGCCATCATATACAAAAATATGCATTCTAGTTATATGGCCAAAAATCCCTACTTGTTCTTTGCCCATAGTCAACACAGCTATTTTGGAAGCTACAATGCTAAACTTGTATTTCTGAGTAAAAATATTTCTGGTTCTAATTGATATGCAAGTCTCTCATTCATTTCAACTTTATGTTCTTAATCTTCTTACACCATCACATATCTTAGGTGGCATTGCTCTAAGAGAAACTGGGAGATGTGTGATTGTTGCTGATCATCATCTTATTAAACATCTAGTGAAGGAAGGCACACAGCCTTTCATCATCCTATTCAGTTTGGAGGATATTAAGTTAATTAAATTTCAATTAGAAGTGAAGGATCCATGAACAGAATTGATAGGTTATCAAAGATATTAACTCCTTCCCACTGACAACCAAATCTTGAGTAGTTAATGAACTGCACAGACCATGGGATAGGGAATGGTTTGGTTCCTTCATAGTGACTTTATAGAAACAGCATATAAGATTTTCCCTGCTTCTGTCAAAGCCTGGGAAAAAGCAAAGCTAGGCCCAAGACACCTCTGTGTCTTCTGTCATTCTATAAAGTCCAGAGGAAAATGAAAGAAAATATAGCACTTGTTACAAAGTCCTCTATAAGTGCCAGAAAACCTGGATATGGTCTTGGATTTACACAAGGTTTTTTTAAAAAAAGATAGGATTCTTTCTTTATTTGTGTCAGATGCACCACCAGCATATAACAACATAATAAGAAAGGGTTAGAAGTGTGAAATGAAGCAAAACTTCAAACCCTTGGGAATGTAGAAAAAATGACAGGGACAGAAAGTGGTAATAGTGACGATATATTTTTACCGGCTAAGTAAGCAAAGCCAACACTTATTGAAAATAGGTGGATGAAAATTCTATTCTATCCAGATACTCATTAACACAGGGATTCTCAACCTGCGGGTCACGGCACCATTTCATGTGGCCTCCCACCGCCTCCACCACACCAGGAAGTGCCACGTGGTGAAGGAAAGGCAAAATGGCCATCCAGCCCCCGAAGCTGTCTGAGGTTGAGAACTCCTGCATTAACAAAACATAAACAATTACTGAAAATGTTAAAGTCCAAATAAATATTACAAAACTTATTTGGAATCAATTTCAAAGCACTGCTGCCTTTCTAAGCTACCATTAGATGGTATTGATGCAGCATAACATATTCACCTCCCAGTCCTCACCCTAGGATCAAATTTAAAATAAGTTCATTTTATATAAAATTCTGGTCTGCAGATTCATCAGATGGAAAGTTAAGGTTGGTTGCCTCCCCAAATAATGAAATGTTAAAATGAAGGAAGAGGGGAAGAGAACACACTATTTTTTTAAAAAAAATCTATTATCTACAAGATTTAGAGAAAAGTTACAAGATTCGGAATCTGCACTTACTCTTGACCCCTTTTTTCCCCTTTCGCTCCTTCTTGTACTGTTCCTTCAGCTCAGTTATTAGCCCTTGGTCTACATCCCAAACCTCAGCAGGTGGGGACAGGTCATCTTTGTCTACATGCAGCATGTTATTAAAAGAAAAATAAATCAGCGATTGGCAGTCCAAGTTTCTGAATGTTATAGATTAATGGTTATTCATTTACATTTCAGTACTGTAAAGGTGCAGTTTGTTACAGTTTGGCATATGCTCCAATTTTGCCATAGGTTTTTTCACACACTTCATGATAACATATCAATAACAAAGAAATTTGACTTTCTGTCATCACTGATGCGAAAGAAATAATGGATTAATTCTAATGCATGAATTTACTGCATCTTTAACAATTGTGTGTTATCGTCATTTTAGTGAGATAATATTAACAAATTATTCAGTCAGATTTAAGCAAGCATGCCCCCCCCCATGCAATACAACTTGAAGTGCAAACTGAACTGCCAGAACAATTTTCTTCATGAAATCACCATGCATTCTTGTTCTACTCTTATTCTACATGCAGTAAGATCCAGTAACTCTAAAACAAATCAGAATATAAAGAGTTAAGGGAAACATTCATCAATTAATAAAAACTTTAAAAGTGGATCGAAACATTTCCTTCAGACTTGTTGATTTTTTTAGTTAAAAAAGTGTACCAAGACAAAATTAATTTATTAATTTACTGTCCATAGCAAACTGAGTGAACTGATGATAGAAGAGGCTTGCCTACCTCAATAATTTAGGAAATTACCAAACGCTTAAATTAAAAAGTATATTACAGGGAAATTCCACTGAAAAAAACTACTGCATATTGGTGCAGTTGCTGCTACGCTACATAGCCACAAGGGAAACCTTACTCTTATACTGAATCAAAAATGGCAGCAAAACTAGAGCAATTTCACCGGCATGTTCAATATAATGCCTGCCATTAGCCATGATCTACGCTGGAGCTCAAAAAGATACAGGTACTGTACAATTCCGCACCAATTTGCTTGAAACTAAAACCCATGTACATTCAGTGTACTTGCATGTATACAACTGGGGACAGTACCTAGAAAATGACTCTTTAAAGCCTGATTTTCTGAATAGAGAGTAAAAGAGTGTTAGCAGCAGATTTCCTACACAAGCTTTTTGCTTATTTAATTCTGTCTATGCACATGTCCACAAAACCATCCACACTGAAGATAATCTCCCATGATATAAGGTACATGGGTCAGATCCGGCCCACGGGCCTTGGGTTGGGAACCCCTGACTTAGAACAATCTCTGGGTGATTTACAATGTAATTAGCATTTTTGCCCCAAAACATGTTGGATACTCATCCTTGGAAGGATGGAAGGCTGAGTCAACCTGGAGCCCATCAGGACTGAGGTCAAAACATCAACAGTTTTGGCTGCAGCACTATAGTTTAACAACTGCATCACAAGGGCTCGTCTCCTGCACCTCATGATGTCAAGAAACTAGTAAGGGGTTCCCACCATTCCTTCTGAGGAAGAATGATGAAGGCTGCACATCTTGCTCACCCCAGCCTTAAACAAATAATGGTGGCAGTTCATAGATGGATATAGGAATACTGTCCATACATGAGGCTCAAGTAAGTTTCACTGAAAGGGAATTACCAATGTTCAAGCATATTTTACCAAAAGGTAGTTTACAGTATGGGGGTGACAGGACATGATCATTTTAAAAATATGAAAGAAGCTACCTGAAGCACTGGACAGATGGTAGCCAAGAGACAATTCCAGGTAACAGGTGTAAGACATTATTTTCATGCAGAATGGTGATACGACATGAAAACACACTCGTTAGTCTAAGATCTGCTGAATGAAGTCTGTTACAGCAACCATTACCTGTTGGCAGACAAGGAGGCAAACCTGGACTGAGGTCACATGCCCCGCTTCCCTTGCCTGCTGACTGGTCTGTATTCTTTTACAACAACCAACTCTTTCATACTATTACACAACTGTAAAAGCACTCAGACTTGAACAAGAGACCTATAGCAGCTGCATCGATGAATGCTGCAATGACTTGTCTTCATTCCTGACTTAATTACACCTTGTTCTTTAAAAGCATTAGCTACTTAAATGACTGTTATTACTGTAGAGATTTGACTGATAATGTCACAACTTTGAAAATTTAATAGAACTGATCTTTATCCTTTTGATAAAAGTTACGTTATAGTGATTAACAGCCCTACCTACTTCTCTAAAAATCTTTGCTATCAACCCCCCATGAATTATGAAATGCATTTTTATATGTGATTTTGCTTTGCTTATTCAATTTTTAAAAATCAAGAAAAATATATATTATTGGGACTTCTTTACTCCTCCTTTTACCCCTTTGGGTATTGAGGGATATTATAGGGGCAACATTTATATTATAAGAAAATTGTATTTATTTTCACTTACAATGTCATATCTTTGATTAATCCTGTTACATTGTTCTTGAACATTTAGGACCAATGAAAGTAAGATCTACTGATTTCAATGGGAACTGAAATAAACTTGGTTCTGACCATATCCTAAAATACAGCTTTTTATGTTACCACATAGCATTTTTACCCCTATAGGCTAGATCACTAGAAGAATCTTAAACTATTTAGAATATTTTTTCCCATTTTACCAATACTAAGTATGTCTATCTGCTTTATAAAATGCAAGTTCATCTTCAAATGAACAAAGTGGCAAGACATTTTAAATACTAAAACAACTGTTGGAAAATAAACAACCATTTAATTGATTGCCAAAACCATGATTTGCTTAAACTGGAAGATGAAAAAGACAAAGGACAAAAATTACACTGAACTTCAAAACGCTATTTAGAAGCCTTAACAAATAGGACACATAGGAAAACAAAATACAGCTCAAACGCTGAAAAGATTTCAATCTAATTAAAACAGTTATGAAACCTACTCTTCTTTTTAATTACCACTATTTGTGGCATCAAGACACCATAAATACTGAGCTAACTGTTGGTGCATGGATATACAGTATACAAAAGTACTGCTATCTTTAAATTTTGCTTCATGGTTACGACGTCTTACCCCATTCTGTCCCATCCCCTGAACTCCGTGCCTCTCCAGCTCCCTCTCCATCCTCTGCTGTCACTAGGAAATCAAATTGTTTCAAGGCTTCTTCTGTGTCTGGGTCATCAGTAAGGTCAGCAGCTAGCCCTTCATTTCCAATCTACAAGTCAAATGTGTCACAATCAGCATTAAGCATAATTCATTTAAGGGATAGTTTTATATCTCAGCTAAAACTACCATCACTCTAGTACAGTTCTCAACCTTTTAAAGCCGGGGGCCAGGTCATGCTCCCTCACACAGCTTTGGGGGCTGGATGGCCATTTTGCCCTTCCTCCACCACATGGCACTTCCTGGTGTGGTGGAGGGCCACATGAAATGGTGCTGCAGGTCGCAGGTTGAGAATCCCTGCTTTAGTATATGTATTCCTTGAATATACCAACATATTCAGACTAATTTCCTTAATTTCATATAGGATAGGCAAAACAGAAAACCAAGTATGCCTAAATTAATTTAGCAGGGGAGATTTCCATTTTCCTTGCAGATGTCCTCATTAAGATGGCTGTCATCAATGAGAATCATGCTGGGGAGCAGGAGCATTAGCACGGATGGTTATAGTTATAATTAAGTAATTCTATACAATTCCATTAAGATGTTTGGTTCATGATGCCTACAGAAACTTACCATAATTTATATAGCAGGAGTACTAGTACTGACTTAATACAACCAATATTATTTTTATGATAATCTTTGACTAAGCAAGCATGTGTAAGGGAACAATGATAACTGTATACTCAGTCTTCAATAACATATTTACAAAATGAATCGCTAAATATAATAGCAATGCAACCTTTAAATAACCATTTATTTAAAAAAACAAATTATATTTTGAGGCATGCTGAAACAACTAGTGCTTAGTAGCAACTGTCTATCTTTCACACTAGACAGATACAGAAAATAAGGAACATTTTAAAGTGAGCTGTTAAATCACTATTTTAAGAGCTACTTTGGTACTGTGGTTGAAAACAGTGACAATACTGCTAAAATGCAAAAAAAATGTTTTTGCTCTAATAAAAGAAAGATACTTTGCCTCTTAGTATTGTTTAAATAAATATGTGTCTGATTGTAGAAAATAATCCAATTAAAGGGGATGAAGAATGTCATGTGCAAAACTATGCGCTCCTTGTAACGAAAACTTCAAATACAATATGTGCTACATATTTTTGCAACAACCACTCTATATAATTCTCCTGACATTGCCAGTAATTATTCTAAGACAGGGTACCATTTCAAAGCAGAGCACAGTTGCTTGTAAAAGAGTTGTCATTCAATCTTCGCCATCTCCAATTTAAAGGATTACAGAGAGCTGCTACTACTCCAATCAGATAATGCTCAGTTAGAAGCAAAAATATTTATTTGTTTGTTTATTTATTTCATATCCTGTTCTTCCTCCATAGAATTCAAAGCAATGCAAATGATCCTCCACAATTTAATCCCCACCGGCACATGAGGTAAATCACATTGAAAGCTGATATTGGTCTAAAATCATCCCAGTGGTCTTTGCAATGAAGTGTGATTTAAGACAGTCTTAGTCCAACAATGATCACAGCATCTCAGTGGCTCTCAACAGTTTGACTGAGACTATGATCTGTAAAGTAGCTTATTTTTAACATCTTTTTTTTTTAAAAAAAACATTCTGTTCATTTTAACCCACTATGCACAAACTGGGAATGCATTCCAGAATGTATGGTTTTAAACACCTCAAATGAATGCTAACAACTTTATACTAAATATTTATGAGACTATACTGGCTATATAAATTGTTGACACAGATGATTCCCAGCTCATATAAACAAGATGACAGTGCAAGGATGACAACTAACAAAGTATCTGTGTGGTTGGTTGCTCAACAAGACAAAAAAGTTTAGACTTTTTTACTTTGTGTTTTTTATTTATCCTGTGTTTTTCTTTTCCTTCTGCAATATCTTCTATCATGTCGCTTTCTTCTTCTTCATCACTATCGTCCGCATTTTCCAAGAAATTAAATGTATCAAGAACATCAGCAGGGTTCCTAAAAAAGAAAATGTCTTACAATAACAAAAGACTCTGTTCACTTTCAGAATGAAAAGATCTTGCCATTTCTAACAGAGGGGGAGTCTAACTCATCCCAACCAGTCATCTGAGATTTTTCTAAATATAATCTGTTCCAGAGTCTTAACTAAGCAACTACAAATGATCAACTAGTTGTAACCACTTCCAGATTTAAAATTAAAATATGCAATCAGCACTGACATTCTGCTGATGGAAGCAATTCTGCTGATCAAAACAGAACAGGAAGAGGGTGAACATGTAGTGACCTCCCCGCTCATTCACTTGAAAGCTCTGGAATGATAGTAGTCTCAAATATTACAGGGTGCAAGAGATGTGAGGAATTAAAGAAAATTCTACCAAAATATGATAAGGTAACAGTGGATTCAGAATAATTTAAGCTGAAATCTTGTTGGCATAACTAAACCTCCTGAAAAATGAAGATGAAGGGTAGCGGTGGTTCAGTAATTAAGTCTTCCCCTGTCTTTCCTGGGGCTTGCCGAATGCGTTTCAACGCATGAACTGAGCCCCCTGAAAATTTTAATTTAATTTAATTTTAATAATAGATTTATATACCCGCCTATCCAAAGACTTGCACACGCCTACCTTTGGCATCACAGATTGCAAAGCACGAGTCTGGGGGCAGCGGGTGAAGCAAGGGAAGGCAGTTGCCGGGTGTGAGCATGCCTGGCTGCCCCCCGCCCCTCCAGCGTGTGTGTGTGTGTGTGTGTGTGTGTGTGTGTGTGTGTGAGAGCACAGGAGGGGTGGGGCAGAGGCCACGTGTTCGGAGAGCAAGAGAAGGCAGTTGTCGGGCATGGGGAGGTCCTACCTTCCTTCCCTCACTCCTCCTCCTCCACCTTCGGCCGGATCTTGCCCACCGTGTTCTTTGGGAGGTGAAGAAGCGATGCCCTTTTTCTGGGAGGGGGGGGCGAGCGGAGAAGAGACATGGGTGTAACATGTGTGGATGGAGAGGGGGATCCAGGGACACCCACTCAGAGAGATGTGCAGCCCTCCCCAAGCCCCCCAGGCGAAGCTGGGAAACTCTGCTAGTTTGTAAAGAATCAATTTTGTCATGTATGGAACCCATGAGAGCCATAGAGAAATTGGAAGTCTATTAACAAAAATCTTCTCCTGCTTATGACATCATCGCCCTTCTACAGGGGCAGTTACATCAACATAATTTCGGCCATTAATCGTCAATTGGAATTAAAGAGGAAATGAGCCATTAAAAAGTATTGTGTTGCTATCTACAATTGACATATTACAATCTACAAACAATTGGCTTCATAGTTCCTACCTTTTTATGTCCTGTCCCTTTTGTTTTGATGCAGGAGATTCTCCTCCATTAAGAATCTGTTCCAAATTTTTAGTCTCTACTGAGCCATTTGGTTCTGAACTAGAAAGTCCAAGTAAAGATCTCACCCTCTGTGACCGTACATCCAATATTGTATCTGTATAACCTACTTCCTGAAGATACCTAACAATTAAAGTGAAAGATTATTTTGACATCAACGTAAATCCAACAGTGTAAAGCGTATGTCTCCTTAACAAACTGTTTAAACATGTGTTCCCCAATGCAATACCCTCCAGATGTATTGTGCTACCAGTTCCCACTACCCCCAAATACCTCCTGGCTTGTCAGGAGCAATATATCTCTGGCATCAGGTTGGGAAAGAGTGCCCTAAAGCTAATCCAAACCCTTTGCTTTGTCATTTAAGGCAGCTTAATTCATGTGATATTCCACTATTCTACACAGAAGCATTCCATACAGTATTTCCCCATGAGAAAGAATTTCCAATCAATTATCTTTACTCCAACACATTCTAAGGTGCAACTATTCTCCCCCACCCCATCTATTGTCACTTTAGAGCAGTGTTCCCAAGAAGTCCAAGAAAGTATACCTGCTGATCAGGGCTTCTGGGAATTCAAGAATATCTGGGGACCCAAAGTTGGGAAATATGGCCATCCATGTGGAAGCTTTCCATGCAAACTAGGATCCCAGAAAATAAGGGTTCAGGCTTGCCTGGAGAACTTGTATGTAATTAGGAACCTCTCCTCTGCAGACATTTTCTCCATGTTCTGAAGAGAAGTGGTTAAGTAACAATTGAATAGGAATAGTGAGAGAAACTTACACTAACAAGCACAATCCCAGAATGGTCTCAGAACAAAACATATGGCATAGGGGTATATAAATGTAACACTTACTGTCTTAATAACTGTCTGCCTTGTTTCCAGGTTAGTTGACTGTTATGAGGTACTGTAGGAACCTCTGTATCTTTGGTTTCTTCTGAAATGCAAATAAAATTTTATAATATTTTTATAGGTCTTGCATGAAGAAGAGTAGACATCACTGACTTGTCTACTTCTCTTTTATCTGAACACACACAACCCAAACAACCACCGAATAAATCAGTGTTCTTTTAAATCCCTTGATTCAGCATAATATTTGAATTTTGTTTTTTTAACCAAGCTCAAAGATTTCAACCTTAATGCAATTCCATTTTAGCTCACACAATTTCCAAAGTTACTCTTAAAAATTGAGAAAAGGCATGTGTACGTTATGCCCTCCTACCACTTTAATGCAAACTACAGTTGTGGGTTCATGTGTTTGATTACTCCTTTATAAGTTCCTATTAATGGGAAAGCTAACATATCTGAAAAGGTACACAAAACCCTCATCTCACACAGTACATTTCAATTTGTACTAAAACTTTATTCTACACAGCAGAACACTTAAACACAACTTTAATTGTTAGCCATCTAAAATTATGAGTCCAATAAAAACTGTTAGGAGCTGCTACTTTTCCATTTTTAATCAGCTTTGTGACTATTACTAATTATTTTCCTCCAAGATTCACAGTTTTCTTCCTGGATTCTACTCCTTTCACTATGTCATTTTTCCCATCCTTTTTCATTCTGAAGATTGTCCTCTTCTAATAGAGTCTAACCAGAATCCTGTTCAGTCAAACTGCCTGCCCAACAGACTAAAGTAGTAGTATTTACTCCACTTACACAAAAAGATGACCACTGTCCTATTGCACAAGCATAAAGTGGCATTTCAGAATGGGAAACACCACCTTTTGGATGCACCTCTCCAGGAAAGACTAGAGTCAATGAAATATAATGTCTTCCATTCCCTTACCAAATGGGTGACACAAAAGATACCACGGTTGATGGCACCAAAAGTCACTGAAAGATCCAGCAGAACCAACAGGGACACACTCTTCCTGTCTAGTTCCCTACACAGATCATGCAAAATGTAAACCCATCGCTACTCATTTCAGTCGATTGCCTTAAAAACTAACATTAGGCTAACCCACTGACCTCATGATGCTTAGTAAGAATGTGAATGGCATAACTTTTTCCTACAGCTTAAGAATTTCAAAACATCCTTCAGTTATGGAAATGATTTGCTCTAAAACAGACACTACAGTTCAAAATAGAAACCTGAAGCCTGAGTAAATAGATGAAAATAGTTGAATAGTTCTCTGGATTCTGCCGGTATCTGATGCCAATGTATAACTGGAAAATGGAAAACAGTAATCTTATAGCATATTCTACTGTAAGTACTGTACTATGCGAAGTTTGTGTTCCCTATACTTCAGATATAATAGACATGCATCACTTAATTTTGAAAATGTCAATTGAAATTTAGATAATATAACTAATCCTGTAAAAGTGTGATGGTGTGATCAACAGGGGATGAATTTCGGTAACTAAAACTTTCCTACTCTGTCCAATCACTTGTCAGACCCTGTGTAATCCTTTTCAGTTCATGGAAACTAAGGAAGTCATAGGTCCAGGATATGCAAAGGAGAAGACGAGAGTTTGTTGAAAATTACTGCTGCCATGTGAAACTACCACCTTTAATTAAAAATTTCTGCTTTCTCTTCTCCTATGACTTCTATGCAATGGAAGGGATTACACAGGAGCTAGAAAAGCTGCAGGACAAAAATAGGAAAGTTTTATTTACTGGAAAATCCTCCCAATGCTGATACACCACTCTTTTTTAGGCATAGGTTTCAAACCAGGATTTAAGCCCATATTTCAAAATATCATTGGTTTTTCAAAAAGGAGGGGAAAGGACGATTAAACCATATTTGCTAACTAACTCAAAGATAAAACGCTTTGTATAAAGTAAAAATGACAGAAATACAAGCTAGAACAAAAACATCATTTTCAATGTAATTACAGAATTACAAAAAGGTAGTGTTAAGACAGACTGAAAAGATCCCTCTTCGTATAAAATGTGGGTAGTAGAAGAAACTAAAATAAATATAAAATATTAGCAAAACAAAACAAAACATTACCTGACTCAAATGTTGGCATTTTCAAGTCACCTTGGTTCAGTTCTGTGCCATATTTTAGTTTATGATATTTTGCCCTTAAAAGTTAAACAAAAATATATATTTTTACAATGAGATGAATTTTAAGCTATGTCCATACAAAGACACTGTCTAATCCTTCTCACTATAGCTGCATGCATTTCTGTAAAGCCATCATTTATAAAAATTCTGCATATCTTTGTCCTCTGAGAAGCTTTTCAGAATTATGCATGCTGTTGATATTTTTTTCAAATTGCCACTGAAATTCTATTTTGGCATTTAGAGATGGTTCTGGCTGTAAATCCTCTCCTTCTAATATAAGTGGTATTTATTCGATTAATTTCAAGGTACAGTGGTACCTCAATACAATGATTTTAATCTGTTCCACAGGGCTCATTGTTGTACAAAACAATTGCTTTACGATACATGCATCGTATAGCGATTTTCCCTATGGGATGCATTGTACGTTTTTGTTTTTGTTTTTTTTGTTTTTGCTAACTGGTTTTTCCCATTGAAAAATTGTTGTACAATTTTTTTCCATAGGGAAAATTGTTATGCGGGACACCATTTCCCCCCTCAAAAAAAGCCTAATGGTTATGCGATTTCGTTGCTATACGGGGCAATTGTTGTATGAGGTTCCACTGTATTTGACTGATGATTGTAAATTATGGGTTTCAGGGGCCACCAACCCTCCTTATCCTGTAAACTAAAGTAAAATTTCAAGAAGTAGAAGTCACACACCATTTATTCTAATCAAATGGGAACTGAGGATTGAAAACTCTCCAGACAGAGTTGCTGCCCTTCAGGAAAGGGTTAAAAACCTGGCTGGCAGGGCAGGTATGGAGCACTAGTGATGTGGTAACCCTGGCCTGTTGGCTAATTTGGTAGAACACACACACTCTCTCTTTTAATCTTTTTAAACTTTTGTCAGTAGTTTTTAATGGGTTTTTTTGCTTTTTAAACTGTGATTGATTTTATTATCTGTGAGCCGCCCATTCTTCTGAGTTGGGCGGCAATACAAATTAGAAAATAAATAAAAATAAATAAAAATTGGCCCCCAAACCATCCAAAGTCTCAAATCTCTGATTTAAATGGAATTTTTAAAAACTTATAACCCACTAAAGACATAACCACAAAAATCACTTTTGCCTACTGTTTTTGTCTTTGCAGAAAGAGCATAACCGTACAACTCAAATAGTTTTCTCATTGTAACACTGGCAAAATAGATTCAATGTAACACTTTATACACATTGAAAATTTTAGTTTCAGCAAATAAAATAAAAGAAAGAGGTAAGACTACTGAGTCAGGCATTTTCTAAAACAAATAGAAAATGCTGATCATTAAATAACTGAATGGATTTTTTTTACCCTGAAATGCCCAACCAAAGTTTACTGCTCTTATTTTGGACTGTGTTTTTAATCAGTTCACAAAACAAATCATTTCACACTATATTTTCTACTATAATTCTTGCACTTGGTGTATTGTAGTCCATTCATTTCTCCCATTATAGTAGCTTTCAATATTAGTGCTTGAAAGGTTAATTGTGAATACAAACACCAAATATACGTCTTGAACCTAATCATTTTCTGCCTTTCCTTTTTAAATAGTGGATATACACAGTCCTAAAACAATATTCTGTTTATTTCCTTCTAATCAGAAATCATTGAGGTCACAATCATTCTAACACTGTCTATGCTATAAAGCAACAATGCAACTGTCAGATTCATGAAATTTTGAATTCCTTGCATTTTTACATTATACAGCGATTCCTCAAAAAAATTGTTTTTGTTTTAAAGTCTAAAAATGGCAGAAACACTTCTATCAGCTTCCGATCTTTTTACTAAATTTTCATATTTCTTTTCTAATGAGCAAAGTGGCAACTTTTCAGAAATGTTACTCTTGCTAAAAAAATTAAATGATTAGTTTACAAAATTATTAAGCTTGCACAATAACAATATTACAGGAACGGGGAGGTTTTCACAAGACTCTAGTACAAGAGTTGCTACGTCTCATCTCTTATAGCTTAGATGCACTTTGCAAGCAAGCAATTTCAATACTTTAGTCCACAAGTTAGAACTTGCAGCATAGTTTGAGTAAACATACTCAAAATCTGACAACTGTTTATCTCACTTTCATGTCAAAAAGTCAATATTGCTCAACTCCCTAAATTTATCATACATGTGTCAATTCATTGCCCAATAATTGTGAGAAAAATTAGGATTAGGAAAACAAGATCTGAAATACATTAATGTGTTGGCAAGTTACAATGCTCTGAAATGCATATAATGGGCTAAGGAAACAATCACATTTAAAATTTCATTACATACCAACTTTAGTTTCTAATGGTGCAAAGTTTCAATGTAAAAGGATAAACCAGGAGGAGACAAACACTAAATTGTATTACAACTCTTACCACAAATAATCTAAGAAAAACTATAGCAAAAGATGCTATGTCAGGTGACAGGGAAGTGATATGATTAGATCTAAATCAGAAAGGAAGCTATCTCTAAATATTCCCATCCACTTCATATAAAATATTTAGACATAAACTGCTCAATTGAGAAATATGGCACACATACCTTTCTTGTTTTAATGCATATTCTAACATTTTTATTCTTCTTACTAAGTCTTTCTTCAAGTTTTCTTGACCTTTCCTCTCACCTTGCAAGAATGCTATCCGAGCCTGAAAATATAAAACAGGAGAATTATGTTTTTTCATCCAAACCAGGTTTCTGGTTAAAGTTCATATAAAATATCACTTCTGGTGCAATCTTGTATTTATCTACCCATAGGAAAGCTCTATGGAGTACTGTACAATGGGGCTCTCCCATATATGTGAGTACCAAAACTCATCACAGTGGACTCTGAGATCAACAGGCAAAGCCTTTCTCTCAGTTCCACCACCCCAAGACAAGGTTGGTGAGTGAAGGTGTGAAACTTAGGATGCCTCTTCTTGCTAGCAGGCTAAGAACTTCTATGGCAGATCTTCTGAAACTGATGCCTTAATAGCAAAGGATATGACTAGAAGTGCTACGTTTGTTGCATTCTTAATGGAAATCATTCATTCATTCATTCATCTTATGTACCACTCAATAGTGCAATGCACACTCTCTAGGCAGTTAACAACCAAACACATATGATCAACAAGTACAACACTAGTTATAAAACACCAACAAACAGTAAATGATAAAAGAAACCATATAACTTGCCAAAACCAAAGTTAAATAAGCAAAATTAAACCACAGTGGGACAGCAAAGAACACACTCTAATTAAGAGACAGCTTTAAAGAATTCTGTTTTAACTAGTTTCTTAAAAACCAGGAGGAGTGGTGCCTGGTGAACCTCTACTGAATATTTATTCTATATACAGTACTTCTCCGGTTACCTTTTGAGCCTTTTTAGGTACTGTACTACTATTTTTAACACTGTGTGTGAGGAACGGGTAGCTGTTTTTAGGAGAAGCTCTCCAGCAAATATTGAACTCTTAACCATTAATATACAAGACTATGAGAAAGTTTTAGGTCAACATTAGATTTGTTGTCTTAGCAACAGTTAAATGACCATATATAACTATTTCCCAGTCTCTTCATTAGAATACTACTACTACTACTACTACTACTACTACTACTACTACTACTACTACTACTACAAAAATAGAAAAATTGTGTGCAGTATTCGAAAACAGAAAACAAATCAGAAAAAACTCAGCTTCCATAAACTATAGTGGCATGAATTTAGTGGGACCTCCCCTTACAATGGAGCAACAGGAGTCACCTGGCTCCCGTAAACCTAATTGAAATGGAACCCTAATTACTGTCATTGCCAACACCTGTAAATACAGTGGAAACTCAGTTAATGTAATTAATGCATTCTCCAGGACATTTCTTACAGCAAAAATTACTTTAACCAAATTTCCCATAGGGATGCATTTTCCCCATAGGAATGCATTGAAAACCAATTAATCCGTTCTGAAAAAAATTCCATAAACCGAGCCACTATTTTCTATGGATTTCCTTTTGTTATGCAATTTTGCAGGTTTCTTAACCGAGGTTCCACTGTACTATTATTACACGGCGAAATAACTGCTGCAGAAAAGCTCTTTTACACCAGGTTTGTGTAAAACACGTTCAAGCATTTCATACAGTAAATACACATTGTAGGAGTGTAATTTGTTGTAAGCTTGCTAATAAGACCAACTTTCAACCACATCATTCCAGTCAAAAGGCCAAGGATCACAGAATTTGACAGACATAAAAACATACTTTGTCATCAGCTAGGCCACTTTCAAAAGGAAATTAACAAACAAAATACCACTTGAGATGTGGTATTAATGTTTTTATTAAAAATATGAGAGTATCCTGATTGAATATCTAGGGACAAGAGAAACTCCGCCTCCCCACCCCTGACCTGGTATGATGTTGGATAGAATATGCTGGGAAGCACAGTTTAGAAAGAGCTACTTCCCCTTCTTCTCCTGCCCAGGTTTCAGGTATGCATGCCAGATTTATTGCTAATTTTAAGATTTTAAGCATTTGGGGCATGCCCTCCACTAACAGCCAGATCGCCAACCAATGTCATAGCTCTCAGGCCCAGCTGCCTATTAAAAAAAACACTAGTTATCTCAAACCATCTTACCAACTTACTCACTCCAAAATCAACAATTTTAAAATTCTATACCAAACCACCCCTATCTATATAAACCTTAACCCCTACCTAAACTAAACCGGAGGGGAAGAGAAGGAGGAGGACGCCCCACCATCCACGGCTCCCTCCGGTTTCCCCAGAGGAGCCAGAGGAGAAGAGGATGATGATGATAAGTAGTTAATTAAATATAGAAACTGTAGTGACTTTGCAAGTACCCAATTTTTAGTGATTTGATGTAATTAACTTATAGGAGAGACTTTCTCATATAGAGACTTTATAAGAAACTGATTTGCATAGTGACTTGAAATACTTAACTAACAGCAGAAAATTAACTAAATTTTTAGCCTTATATTGTGTTCTAAACTGATACTGTGTTCTAGACTGTGATAATATGCATGATGTTACCTTATTTTAAACTGTGATAATATGTATGATGGGAGGAAAATGGCGTAGAAACCGGCAAAGCATTCCAGGAAGTGTGCTAAGAGAACCCTATTGACCAAAGCAAAGGCAAAACAAAGGGACAAATCAGAGGAAACAGGATGCTCAGCACATTAGATGGAAAGAAAGGTATGGGCAGGAAAGGGGGAGGCGAAATATAGTGTTGTAAGGAACAATACTGCATAGGGACATGGAATGTAAGATCTATACCATCAGGTGCCACAGAAAAGCATTAGATATATTAGGAGACCCATCGCATCCTGGTCACTGCTTCTTCAAGCTTTGGCCATCGGGATGGAGATATAGAACAATGAAGGTAAAAACGAGCCGTCTAAAGAACAGTTTCTTCTCCAGAACAATTCTGGCCTTAAATGGAAACTCTGGACCAGTGGTTCCCAAAGTGGGCCCTACGCCCCACAGGGGACTTCAATTCCCAGAAGCCTAAGTCAGTATATTGGCTGATCAGTGCTTTGAGGAATTGACTTAGGCTTCTGGGAAATGGAGTCCAAGAACCAAAGTTTGGGAAACACTGCTCTGGACTCTGAAGTCATCTTATCTTAAATTTTAAATTTTTTTATATTGTACTGTATGGTACGGTCTTAATTAGTGTTTCTGTAGCTGTTTTAAATTATGGGGTATGCCTTATTTGAGTTGATATATAGCAACTGAGAAATTTCGTTGTTCCCGCGAGGGGACAATGACAATAAAGATTTATCTTATCTTATCTCTATGAACCAAGGAAAGCTGGAAGTGGTAGAAAAAGAAATGGAAAGAATAAGCATTGATGCACAGGGATGGGCGAATTCAGCTGTGGAAACCATCATATACTACTGTGGACAAGAAAACCTCAGAAAAAACGGAGTGGCCATAATTGTAAATAAAAGTGAGAAAAGCAGTAATGGGATACAATCACAAAAATGATAGAATGATGTCAATCAGAATACAAGGCAAACCATTTCATATCACTGTAATCCAAATATACACACCAACCACTAGTGCAGATGAAGCCACAGTAGACCAGTTCTATGAGGATCTACAACATCTCATAGAACAGACACCAAGAAACAACGTCCACATTATCTTAGAAGACTGGAATGCCAAAGTAGGAAATCAAAAAGTGGACGGAATAACAGGCAAGTTTGGTCTTGGAACACAGAATGAAGCAGGACAAAGACTGATAGAGTTCTGCCAAGATAACACACTAGTCATAGCAAACACCCTTTTCCAGCAACACAAGAGGAGACTCCACACATGGACATCACCAGATGGCCAACATCAAAACCAAATTGATTACATATTATGCAGCCAAATATGGAAAACCTCCATACAGTCAGCAAAAACAAGACCTGGATCGGACTGTGACACAGATCACAATCTACTGATCGCAAAATTCAGGCTCAGACTGAAGAAAATAGGGAAAACAAATAGGCCGGATAGATATGATCTAGACAACATACCCAAGGAATACACGGTGGAGGTGAGGAACAGATTCAATGGTTTGGATCAGACAGACAGAGTACCAGAAGAATTATGGACAGAGATGTGAGACATTATGCAGGAGGCAGCAAGGAAAACCATACCAAAAGAAAAGAAGCGCAAAAAAGCAAAGTGGTTGTCGGATGAGGCTCTTAAAATAGCAGAGGAAAGAAGGAATGCAAAAGGCAAAGGAGAAAGGAAAAAATACAACCACTTAAATAAAGAATTTCAAAGAAAAGCAAGGAGATAAGGAAACCTGCCTAAATGAACAGTGCAAAGAAATAGAGGAAAACAACACAAGAGGCAGGACTAGAGATCTCTTTTTAAAAAATTCAGAAGTCAAGGGAATGTTCAAAGCAAAAATGATCACGATAAAAGACAAAGATGGCAAGGAGTTAGCGGATGCAGAAGAGATAAAGAAAAGATGGAAAGAGTACACAGAGGAACTCTACAAAAAAGACCTTAACACCCTGGATAATAACAATGACGGGGAAATTGAACTTGAACCAGACATCCTAGAGAGTGAAGTCAGAAAGGCCCTAAAAAGCACTGCAAATAACAAAGCCAGTGGAGATGATGGTATCCCAGTTGAATTTTTCAAAGCCCTAAAAGATGACGGAATCAAGCTATTGCATGCTATATGCCAGCAAATTTGGAAAATGAAACAGTAGCCACAGGACTGGAAAAGATCGTTATACGACCCAATCCCAAAAAAGTGCAATGCCAAAGAATGTTCAAATTATTCAACAATTGCGCTCATCCCACAAGCTAGCAAAGTGATGCTTAAGATAATACAGGATAGACTGCAGCAGCATGTAGAGAGAGAACTACCAGAGGTGTAGGCTGGGTTCAGAAGAGGCAGGGGGTCCAGAGACCACATTGCCAACATACATTGGATCATGGAGAAAACAAAGGAATATCAGAAACAAGTTTACTTCTGCTTTATTGACTACACCAAGGCCTTTGATTGTGTGGACAAAATGTGGCAAGTAATTAAAGAGATGGGAATACCAGAACACCTTATATGCCTCATGAGAAATCTGTACATGAGTCAAGAAGCCACAGTTAGGACAGAGTATGGAATGACAGAGTGGTTTGGAATAGGAAAAGAAGTAAGACAAGGCTGCATCTTGTCACCCTGCTTATTCAACTTATACACAGAGCACATAATGTGAAATGCAGGGATGGAGGAATCACAATATGGGATCAAAATTGCTGGGAGAAACATCAACAATTTGAGATATGCAGATGATACCACCCTAATGGCAGAAAGTGAGGAAGACCTAAAGAAGCTCCTGAAAGAAGAGAGTGCAAAAGCTGGCCTGAGACTCAATATCAAGAAAACCAAGATAATGGCAACAGACCATATCAGTCCCTGGAAAATAGATGGGGAAGAAGTAGAAGTAGTGACAGATTTTACTTCCTTAGGATCTAAGATCACTGCAGATGGAGATTGCAGTCATGAAATAAAAAGGTGACTGATTCTTGGGAGACAAGCTATGAAGAAACCTGGAGAACATAGTAAAAAGTAGAGACATCTCACTGCAAACAAAGGTCCGCATAGTCAAAGCAATGGTATTCCTGGTGATAATGTATGGTTGGAAGAGCTGGACCATTAGAAAGGCTGAGCGCAGAAAAATAGATGCCTTTGAGATGTGGTGCTGGAGGAGAGTTTTGAGAGTCCCCTGGACAGCGAGGAGAACAAATAGGTCAATATTAGAAGAGATTAGCCCTGACTGCTCCTTAGAAGGACAAATAACAAAGATGAAGCTGAAGTATTTTGGATATCAAATGAGAAGAGAAGATTCACTTGAGAAGGCCTTGATGCTGGGGAAGGTGGAGGGCAAAAGAAGAAGGGGACAGCCAAAGATGAGATGGCTAGATGGTATTGTAGACACAATGGGCATGGGGCTGTGCGGACTGAGGATGGTGGAGGACAGGGGTGCCTGGAGAGCAATGGTCCATGGGGTCGCAAAGAGTCGGAGTCGACTGTGCAACTGAACAACAACAAAACTAACTAACTCCGTGCTAAATAATTAAATAACGTAAGCATTTAAAAGTGGACAATAATCAACCAATTAAATATGAGTAAAGTAAATAGTAAATTATGACTTGCTTTTTAATTGAGATGTTTAAAGTATTTTCACTTTAATTAAATCATATATTATAAAATCTTTAGTCATATCTTAATATTCATGTTAATGGGGCTGCGGTGGCTCAGTGGTTAAGAAGCTCACCTTGTTAGTTGGAAGACTGGCAAGTCACAGGTACTGCATGACAGACTGAGCGTGTCTCTGTCCCAGCTCTTGGAAGCATGAAGAGCCTCATTTGGGCATCCCCTGAGCAGTTTCTTTCGCAAAAATCCTTTCAAGCCAGAATAATTTCTAACATGAAATTATCATTATTCAAGTTAATATTATAGCAGCCAGAATCCCATTGGTTCTGTGCAGCAAAAATCGTTAATAATGCAAGTGAGCTGTCTGCATTGCTGTAGGCTAATGCACTACTCAGCTTCCTCTCATCAGGGAAATAGCTGTCTGCTCAATTGTGTGAGAGAATGCAAATCATGATGGTAAGCCAACCATATGGTTCTCCTTTATGTGTACAGTTCTGCCAATAGGGTTCTAGCTACTGTTTTTTTATTAACTATTATAAGTCACCTTGAATCCCAGTCTTGGAAGAAAGAAAGATAAATTAATTACAAAAACATAGCATATATGTCATGTCCTGCAATTTCAAGACTTATAATCTAAAACCATTTGGAGTGGGGCAGGAACAATTAGGAAAACTATGTTTTATAAAATACTAGCATAGGTTGCCTGGTGTTGCCGGGCAGTTATAAACTGTGATCAGCGTGTTTTTTTGTAGATTAAAAAAAGAACAAAGGATGATATAATTGTTTCAAATTGTTTTATTTATCCAAATAATGTTTTAGTTTGTGGTTTCTTTTTGTTAATAGTTGTACCGTAGGTAATATTTTAAAAAATGTGAAAGTACATGTTTTTTACATTCAATGTTTTTAAACTGTGTTTAGATGTTTTGGGTTTTTATTTGAGTTAAAATTCAACACAGGATGTTATAAATCTTTTTATTTTATTTATTTAACATATGTTTGTGATTTTGTAAACTTTTGATTTATTGTTGTTTTTGACTTGTTTTTACTCTTGTGGTCTCTAACCAATGCTCTGAAGTCACTCACAAAGTAATCAAAGCTACTTATTTAGCATTATCTGAGGTGATGGTAAAGAAATTACCAACATTCTTACTTAAAACAGTAATAGAAACAACTACATTCCTAATATTAGCATTATACCTTTGATATGCCAAGCAACATTTATATACTATTCTTAAAATTTTATTTCCAGGAAACATTTTGATGTATTTGGGGGTCACTTTTGGACTTCCAAGTGATTTCCCCCATAAATTAAAAATCCATCGATTTATGGATTGATTGATAAAATGATCTGCTAATAATGAATTACAATTACACTTTTACCAACAAGAAATATTAATATGTGCTTCCTAAGCACTGACTCAGAAATAACATTTAAAAGTAATGTTCCCAGGCATGAAGTAAACAGATAAATGAGGATAAGAGAAGAAATAGATTGATCCATAAAACTGGCTGGTTATTTCAAGAAGTACCGAATATTCCACTTACACTTATGAAACAATCTTAAACTGCAAACAAATTGAATAACACTAGAGGGCATTTGTGCATACACTTAACAATTTACTAAATCACTGCTAGCTACAGAGAGTGAAATTCCTAACAGATTTTATACAATACAAAAATTAAGTTGAAAATTGTTTTAGTAATGACTAGCATAGGTTGCCCGGGCTGTTATAAATTGTGTTTTGCTTTTTGGGGGGTTCTTTTTAGTTAAAAATCAACAGAGGATGCTATAATTATTATTATTATTTTTATTTAACATATGTTTGTTATTTGTGTAAACTTTTGATTTGTTATTTTTGACTTGTTTTTACTCTTGTGGCCTCTAGGTGGGGCTGTTGTGTTTTTGACTTGTTTTTAATATTCTGGCCTGCAGGTGGTGCTGTGGGTTTTGGTTTCGTTTCACGTGTTTTTTCTCTCCCGGCCTCTAGGTGGGGCTTCTTCCAGTAAGTAGTCTTTGTTTCTTCATTTCTGTTCCGAAGTTGTGGAGGGAGGACTTGCTGGTGAGTTTTCTGGGTTTTTTTTAATCTGGGTTTTGTTTTGTTGTTGTTGTTGGACTGGTAGATGTTTCTGTTTCTTCTTCTTTTTGTTTTTTGGGTTTTAGATGTGTTTAATTGTTTTATTTTCTGGTTGGTTTTTATGTTTCTGATTTCTTTTGTGATTATTTGTTTAATTTGTGGTATTTTTGTTGTTTGAGTTAGGTATTTTTGTGTTGTAGTTAGGTGTTTTTTCTGTGCTTTCATGGTATTTTGGGTGTTTTTGTTTGTGGATTTTGTTGTTTATTGCTTTGTTGGTTAATGTGTTTGTTTATTTATTTATTTATTTGTGTTCTATTATTTTTGGTGTTTGGCATTTTGGGTAAATGTTTGTTTTTGTTATTGGTGTGTACTTTTGTGTGAAGAACGAGCTGCCTGTTGGTTCCTCTTTTCCCCATTGCTGCTTCGAATTTTGGTTTCGATGCAACAATGGAGAAAAGGAGGAGCCGGCAGTCAGCTGGCTCTTCCTCCGGTAAGGTTCATTAGGTAGGTCGGGGGAGAAGGAGGCAGAGAAGAGCTATCTGCCTGACGATGGTTCTCTCCTCTCTGTCTCCTTTCTCTCCTGGCTTACCTAACCGGAGATCGGCAGTCAGCGATCCGTAAGGGGTGGTGCTCTTCCTTGCGGATTGCTGGCTGCTGCTTTTGTATTACCTCCGTCGGAAATACAAAAGCATCAGCCAGTCATCCGCCAGGGAGGGTGCTTCCCCTGACGAACTGCTGCCTGCTGTTGTTGTTTTTCGACCCCAGTTCAAGGTACCTTGAGTCCGGCGGTGGTCTCGTCGTGTCTTCGGCGGGGTACTCCTCCCCGTTGCTCCGGGAAAGAAGGCCGGCCGGTGGGTGTCTTGCGGTGGTTTTTTGTGGATTTTTGTTTTGTGAGGCTGTTGAGGCACTGCGTCCGCCTAAAGCAGACTTGCGCTCCCGTTGCGTTTTTTAATTTAAATTTTCGTGCCAGCTTTCTCAGTGTTCTGCATGCTCACGGTGCTTAGGACACTGGGACTTTGAATTTGGTGGGGGGGGGTTGCTTTCGTGCGGCGGTTTTTTTCCTGCGGCTAGATTTTAAGTGGCTGTGCTGTGTTTCCCAACATTCTTTTTGCTCGCGCCTCTCAGCCTGATTGGCTGAGGCGTGGCACACAGGACGTTGGGAAGTGAAGTTATTTTCCTTTTTTCGCATTCGTGGGGCTCTTGCCCCACTGGCGCCTTTGGCAACCCTGCAGTAACCTGCGGACCGGGTTCGGGCGAGTGCAGAAGGCTCGGTACAGGATAGGATGGACGAGTGCAGAAACGTATAGCAAGTCCCAACGGTTAATCCTTGGATTTATAGGTATAGATAAAGAAGCTCTGTGCCATTTTTAGTTCAGATTTTTTTCTTAATAGAGTTTATGAGGGTAAGAAATGTACAATAGGATTCAGGAGAGTACCTCAAACATAGATATTGTACTTCACTACCCAAACATTTTTGCTACTACAAACTGATCCGTGTGTAGCATTACTATAATTTCAAACAACATCCTACTAAAGTCGTGATTATTTTTATTCCTTTGTTTATAAGGTACCCCAAGTTTGAAAAACATCTACAAGTTTGAAAAACATTTTCAAATGTGCATTTTACCCCCTTTAACTCTATTTCCAATTCACTACATTTTATTGTACTTTAATATTTTTCAAAGATAACACTTCAACAATTGATTATATGGGCAAAGGTTCACTAAAATTTGGTTTATACAGCAGACAGCAACAGAAAAAGTGATACAATAATGTCAACATACAAAATAGATAAATACATATTAATACAAGTTCAGTAATACAACGTAATCCATACAATGTCAGTATCAAGAGCATTGGGGGGGGGGCGACGACGAAAAAAGTACAATATAATAGTATTCAATCACCTCAAAACAGTCCAGCAACAAAACCCAGAGTCCAACGTCCTTAGACAGAGCTTGGTCCCCGGGAAAGGCCTTTAAGAATGATGCCTTTAAGAGGTATTTTTTGGTCATGCTGGGGACATAAAATTTCACACTTGTGCACGGATACTTGCACTGCACAGTAGACAACCCATTATCGATTTCACTGTGCATTATACCATGATAAAATAGAATGTGCATGTGTGCATATCTGGATAATTAAGCTGCAGCATTTTATCATTAGAATTCTAAGCCTAAGCATATGTTATCTTTTATTTAACCACCACTTTCAATTCAGATATTACAAAATGGAACAAACACTAAAACAAAATTTTCAATTCAGAACAGCATGTTAATAATAAAAAGATTTTAAACAGTCATAGATTCTAAAACACATTCAACAGATTAAACCTAACCAAATTAGATCAAAGTAAAAATAGCCTTAAGGGGCCCTCCAAACACTGAAAGGAAAAGCTAAGTATATCTTAGGAAACAGTATCCCATAAATAAGAAACTACTGCTGAAAAGTCTGCTACACTCTCCCTCTTGACTGTCAATCTATTAGTGCTAACAGCAAGTAAACCAGTAGGACCACTCTTGTAGATATTAACACTCAGATTAGTTTGCACAGATGCGGTAATTTGGTCCTAAACAATGAAGAACTTAAGGCTATTACTAGCACTTTACACTGACTAAGAATGAACAGCCAACCAATCCATTTGATGTGAACAAACCATAACATGACGACCTGTATGTTTTGCCTCCACCAATATTCAGGCTGCCAAATTTTGAAACCCCCATACATAGTACACTACCTGAATGTACCCACTGCTTAAGGAATTGAAGCAATATCCACTTCATTCAGGTAACTGATGCCTTTCTCTTAGTTACACTGGTGGCACAAGCCTTCTTTGCATAGACATAAGTGAGGGCCTTTTTGATTACTACTCCCAATGTAGAAATCTTACACAAGAGACCAGGCTGGTTTCTCCCTTCAGTCCCACAATAACATTTTAACTACACTGTTGTTAGGATGGAGTTTTAATAAGGGTGCTGTTTTTCAAATGTGTTTTAAAACTGTTATAAAGGAATTTTATATATAACATTTAAATTATATTTAACAAATAGCTTTGTTTAGTACTTTTCAATGATAAACATATTTAACTATTTTAACAGATTAATATGGGCTAGCTGATAGCTCAGAGGTTTAGGTTATCTGAATGTGGAGCCAGTCTTTGGGAGTTTGATTTCCCACTGTGAGAAGAACCAACCTTTGTAGTTTTAGGCAAGCTCTACAGTTCCAGGGCACCCCAGAAAAAATGAACAATAAACTACTTCTGTGTATTTTCTATCTAGTAAACCTTGGGAAAGGGTTACGATCACTCAGAATTTACTTCATTTGGCATGCACTAATTATTATTAATAGGATGAGGAAGAACAATTAAATAGGCCAATAAGAATAGCTACTAAAGTAAGAAAGACCAGGAACAGCTTAATACTATGCTATTAGAACCAGCGTCTCCCTCACCAGAAAGTATGTTGGTATATTAGGCTACTAAGACATCCTAGCAGTACCAGTATCCTTGCTCATTTCCGTCTTCTAACAAGGCAAGCAAAGCTCCTTCTGTACTATGATAAAGCTGAAAACCAGGATGAAATCTCTATCATCCAAGGTCACCTGGTGCATGATGAAAACAGATTTTCAAATGTGTTTGTATCAATCTGAGAAAATTATTGTGCAGGTCTTTCAAACCTGAAACACAATTGCTCTTCTCAAATAAAAACTACTGGTGTCTCTTCTCCCACCTCAAGAGTAATAAGAATCAGCCATTATTGTTGTGCGTATCTTCCTCAGTACTCCAAGCCTAAACAATTGACATACATTTATATCAAGTAATCATTAGCTAACAAACAAGGTGGGGCGCACTAAATGTGATGCTCTAGTAACCTACATATGTTAATTGTTTACAACATTTTAAGAGTAAATTAATCAAAATATTTATTACCGTACCGATAGATTATCTAACAATCTATAAAACATGAACATTTAAATAAAAGCTAAAATAATGAATAGCAAAGCATTTTAGCCAAAGAACTCAACAAGTATTTTACCATCATTTTGTGCATCTCATTGTAAAACTATCAATGTTTCACATGTAGTGTATAATCCTTTTTGTAAAAATGCAAAGCAATTTATTTTAGAACTTTTTTCAAATTGCTATATCATAGATATTTTAATAATTTTAAATTATTTCTGACAATTTGTCCAAGAAAAATCAATATCTATTTATTTCTATAACCTTTATGGTACAATGCCAAATCTCATTGTTAAGACAAACCTGCAAACACTGAGTGCATATGAATTGATGAAATGATCCAACAGTGGATAACAAATGTAATACATATTATGCCTGTGTTAATCCCATTAGAGACTCATAGCCAGTGGATGGAACAAAAGCTCTTCACCTTTGAATAGATTTCTAGCCACTGGAAAGATATTGTGTTGGTCAAAAGGTCATCCTTAGCTTCATTTTACTATTTATCTAAAATATAAGTTTCATACAATTTAGCAAATACTATACAATCAGAAGCCCCCGCCCCAAATACTACATTTAAAACAGGGGTTCCTAACCTACGGCCCATTGGCCGGCCCCAGCCCGCAGCACCATTCCATCTGGCCCGTCGCTGCTGCCGCCACACCCGGAAGTGAAAGCAGATGCATTTATATCAGCCGTAAAACATTCTTGCACATGCATAAATGCGCCAGTGGCTGGCATAATGTTGTGACTCAGTCCTTGTCAGAATCTGAAGAAGACCTGGATCAGGAGGCACTTCCTATGCCATGCCCAGCTCTGCCTGCACCTGAACCTGAGAATGTCCTGAACCAGAACTCGTTACCAGAGAAAGCTCCCAGCTGATACCCATTAGCTGGGAGGCTCTTAAGCAAACTTGGTCCAACATTCAAGTGTCAGTACAATTCTTCTGTGCAAAGACTGATGCCCTGCTTGACTTCAGATACTTCTTGAGATCGCCTGCCTAGACCCTGACCTGCCGAGTGTGACCCTGACTTCTCTGCTAACTTTGATGCCCCTGGACATCCTTTGGACTAGATGCTCACTTGAACTACAGTACTGGTAACCAGACCTTGGCTTGCTCTTTGGACTTTGTTATTTGGACTCTCTCCTTGAACAGGCTCTTTGTGTAGTGCCGCTGTGTGGTGACCATGGCCGTTGGGGTAGGTCAGCACACGTAAACGCAGAAGTGAGTGCAGCCGTAAATGTGCCTGCTTCCGATTTATGGGTGGGCATGGTCAGGCCTGCTCAGTTGTCCGGGGATGGGGGCATGGTCAGGCCCATGGCATAAAAAGGTTGGCCACCCCGATTTAAAAAATCAGATTGGCTTCATTCTATCTGATCTTCTTCTTCAAAAAAATATTAGAGTAAACAAAACAAAAAAGCAAGAAAAGACAAAAAATGTTGTGGGACCTTAAAGACTAACTCCTGTATTTAAATGTGAGCTTTCGTGGATCAAATCCATTTCATCAGACCAGATTTTCAAGTGTAAGGAGCTCTGGGAGGAACTAATATTCTCCCTTCTATTCACAAAAGCATTTATGAAAACTGGTGTCTTTCTTCTTGAACAACTGAAGCCCAGTTTCTGAATAAAATCATTTAAATGTAACCTGCTAGTGAAGGCTCAGAAACTATGAAACTAAGCAGAGACAGGGAATAGTGATCATTAACAATAATACATGTCAAATTTTTGCCCCACCTTTCCTCCAGTAAATTTAAACAGGGCTATTCCACCAGTTTTACTGAAACACCATGTTCAGTAAAACTACTTCCATATCAATTGGACATCATAGCCTAAATTCAATTCTTAGTTTTGATTAGATTAAACCTATTGGATTATTGGAATTTAATTTAAGATTTCATTTACCAAGTGTCCATTAATAATAAATTTGTGTCAGAGAATACTCTGGGTTGAAAGATTTTTTAAAGGGATGCCTGAATGAGGCTCCTTTTATGTCCCCAAGTGCAGCTCTCGAGTATCGAAACCCAACCTTCCAGTCTCCAGCTCAGCACCTTAACCACTAAGCCACCGGGGGAGCTGCTACCAAGTGTCCATTGATTAAGCCAATCTACTACTGTATTGCCAAGACTAAAGCTACTTAAGTAAGAACTGCTGGCTGAATTGTTTCCCAACTCCTTTTGAATGTCTTTTAGATTGTAAAGTTCAGGACAGAGAATACCATCTAATTAGGACAGAAATGCAGAAGCACACATCCAATTTTAAAGACTGCATGTAACCAGACCTCAGGAGTTCCTACATCTATGATGTACAAACTTGCACTACACATCAAGTGGTTCACTCACCCTCACTTAAATTGAAAAGATCACCTTTTCCTATTGCCTCTTATCTCTAATCCACTGCCATTCTTTCATAAATGCAAATTATAAATGAAAGAAAACTGAAGGACAGCAACAACAGGGAAGAAGAAAAGAATATCGCATGATAACAATACTGCTAGTGCCTTTTCTCTTAATGTAGCAAAGGGCTTTCCTGTATAGCCTTACTTACATGAGCTATTTCTCTCAAAACTCCATTATATGGCAACTAGGTTGAATCAAAGAGAACATAACATGGAAACAGTTATTTATAGAGTGCTATATCAGATTTTCAGGACACAAACCACAACATGGGGTAAGATACAAAACTGAGCAAATCCTAATTTTAAAGACTTTAAGAATGTCTTTAGTGATTCTTTTGTAATTTATAGTGAACCAAAATTTGGGGAGGATTATTATTTTAAAAATATTTCTGATGCTGTACATTCAACCATAATTGCAACAAAACATTAAAATGCATTCCACTGCTAGCACAGAATTTAAACTGTGCTTTTCAATCAAAGGTGATTGTATGAATCAGCAAGAGAGAAGATACGCCTTTCCTTTCTAAAATCTACTACTTGATGTATTTGAGGATTTTTCCTTGAGTGAGAGAGAATCCAAATAATAATGCAACCTTGTTCTTCTGCAGAAATAGACTTCTTACATTGGCATTCTGTTTTTCCCCTCAATATGTATAACTATGTCCCAAGGTAACCTATTTAAAAACAAAACAATTGTGTTGCTGCCCTCCCAGGCCAATACCTCTACAAGAACAGGAGAATCTAGACATGAGCAATAGGAGAAAAGAGTTTGGGAAAACTACCATACTTATCCAAATTAAGTGAGAGAAGATACTGTTTCAAATATGAACATGACGGGGGGGGGGGAGAGGAGGGAAAGCACCTACAGGATTATTATTATTATTATTATTATTATTATTATTATTATTATTATTATTATTATTATTATTATTATAATATTTAAATTTGTATGTCACCAACTTGACAACGTGACTCTGGGCGGCTCACAGAAACAACATAGCACCTAAAATACATTATACATAATTACATATCATATAATAACAAGTATGCATATTGGAACACGATAAAATCCAATAGAATAACAATAAAGGATACTCCAAATGGGACTTTATTCCATTCCAAAGGCAGATTCTGTATTGCTACTTGCTTAAGACATTTCAATAATGCAGAGAAACAGACTGAAAGATCAGCATGCTACTCCTGTGGTCTCAAAGTCAAACACCGACACTAATATTAGCAACATAAATTGGTGTGAATGTGGTCTGACATGAAATATCATTCTGAACTGTACACGTACTGAAGTAACTGCCTTTCCAGCTCCCAATTTAATTAATGGTCAATATGTAAATTTAACCATAATTAATAAATGTAGTTTACACCACTCTGATGATGTAGCCCAGAGGGTAAGCTATCTGCTGCTCTCCAGATACTGTCAGATTAAAGCTCTTGCTGTTTCATATTCTTTTTTAACCATTATTTTTTATCCTATCAGTAAGAACTGTAACAATGTAATTCTTACTTATTTCTGTGACATGCTCTAATTCTGGGATTCTCAACCTGTGGCCTGCAGGAGAGATGCAACCCCCATTTCATGTGTCCCCCACCGCCTCCACCACACCCAGAAGTGCCATGTGGTGGAGGAAGGGCAAAATGGCTGTCCAGCCCCTGAAGCTGTCTGAGAGAGCATGACCCAGCCCCTGGTTTTAAAAGGTTGAGAACACCTGCTCTACTTCAAAAATTGGCAACTAAAATGGACACTGTACTCAAGATGTAGCTCTATAGCAGTGGTGGCAAACCTATGGCACACAGTGGCCTTTCTGTGTACATGCGTGTCATCGTGGGCAAGCCCCACCTAGTCCAGCTGGCACCTATGGCAGCACCACTTCCCTACTGGAAGCATTCAAGAAAGAATTGGACAACCATCTGTCATATCTGCTTTCATTTGGATTCCTGCACTGAGCAGGGGGTTGGACTCGATGGCCAAAAAGGCCCCTTCCAACTCAGTTAGTTTATGATTCTATATCAGAGAATAAACAGGACAAAAGGACACTGTGGCACCTTAAAGACTAACTGCTGTTAGCTTTCATGGATCAAGTCCACTTCATCAGACATAAATAAGAGTGAGACTTCATGTTATCAATTTACTATACACATCAGGTACAGAGGCACACAATGGTTGGCCAGCCAACAGAAAAGTACAGTAAAACCTCATTTAACATAATTAATGTATTCCCCAGGACACTTCTTAAAGTGAAAATTACTTAAACCGAATTTCCCACAGGCATGCATTGAATGCATTTTCCCATAGGAATGCATTGAAAACAAAAATATGTTAACCAAAACGCGGTTTCCCATAGGAATACATTGAAAACCAATGAATCCATTCTGGGGGGGAACCGAGCCACTATTTTCTATGGATTTCCTTTTGTTATGCAATTTTTATGTTAACCGAACCCGTTTGTTAACTGAGGTTCCACTGTAACTTTTTACAATTGGCAATAATGGAAAATCCCAGGTTTGTCATTCCCTTATTAAAAAGCTACAATGTTATTTTTCTGTTAGGCTGGCCATTGTGTGCCTCTGTACCTGACTTGTATTAATTGATGCCATGAGGTCTCACACTTATGTCAAATGAAGTGGACTAGATCCACGAAAGCTCACATTTAAATACAGCAGTTAGTATTTAAGGTGCCACAACCTTTTTGTTGTTTTGCTTACTCTATATGCTTGCACATATGGCTACCACTTTAAACATGGCTACCACTTCAAAAATTTCGATTTCCCAAATATATCTGTGTCCCAACTCATTTGGATTCAACAGTTATATTAATCACATATGCTTTGAAAGAGAATACAGAATGTAATGGAGAGAAATGTGCTTGCATTTTTGTTGCAGTGATATTTAAAACAGCTCTAATATCTTCTAAGAGCCCTTGTGACACAGTGGTTAAGGTGCAATACTACAGCCTAAACTCTGCTCACAACCTGAGTTTGATCCTGAAGGACTCAAGGTTGACTCAACCTTCCATCCTTCTGAGGTTGGTAAAATGAGTAACCAGCTTGTTGGGGGCAAAACTGCTTTGTGAACCATCCAGAAATTACTCTAATCATTATGGGATGTGGTTTGAATGTTTAAAAAAATCCATATTGATGCTTACCTACATGATATTTATTAATGTTATTTAATATTTTGGCAAAAATATCCATCAAACTGTTCCTTGTACTGTAATCAGGTCTTCCAGTTTCTTTTTGTCTGATAGACTGAAGTTTTTTGGAGTCAGTTTGTTTTTTCCTGTATTTATTAAACCTCTTTATCTCTTTTAAATTACTTTTAAAGCCAGAGTCTTTTTGCATGCTTTTTGGCAATGTTTGTACATAACAAGGTTATAATAATATACTAAATGCTGGCTTGGCGCTCCATACGAACAGAACTTCTTCTGTTAACTAGCTGCAGATTAGAATTAGAAAGCGACAGTTTGTCACTGGCTTCTCAATTCTGGCTTATTTAAATCACTGCTTGTTCTCACATCTGAATGGTGACAGTAATCCCCTGCTTATTTTTCCAGCAATGCTCCCTGCCAAAAGAAGCAGGAAAGAAAATATCACAAATATGAAGATCTGTTGTTTGATTATGAGCAATATAAATGGATCTATTGCACTAAATAAGAGTGAAATCAATACATACATAGTGTGCTGCAGAAGCACTGCCTATATTTGCAGCTGATCCATAGATGTAGTCAAATCCTCAAATTATTTCCTTCTCTTGTAACTTTCCAATGTACACATTATTTTATATATGACTGCTAAAGACCTCTACATTAACCCTATCTTTTACTCATACTTTTTAAAAAAATATCACTAAATGTTAATACTTTATCTATTCCTCAATATGTCTCTTTTAAATTTAAAAAAATTATTTTATCAATATATGCTTATTTTACTCTGTAGTATTCAATCATTTGTCCAATTGTTTGGTTTGGGGTTGTTGTTGTTTTGCTTTTATTACTTAACTGATTTAAACATTTTTAAAAATCATACAGAAAAATTAAACTCTTTAATATTAACTTCTAATGTAGAAAACCTTTGTCTTGCTTTTCCCATTTATCTAGTTTTTCTTTTCTTTCATACATTTTTCAAATTATAAATTACACACATTCAACCAGTTTCTGTTAATCCAAAATATAAATTAGTTACTCTACAAAATAAATTATCTGTAACTAATTCCACACTTCATCAATTCATTTCAGAGTGCATAGCACCAAAACCCAGCACAATTGTTAGGCAAGCCTCCATCACCCTTCCAGGGAGATGGTATTCTCCACTTCCACTACCATCATAATTATCTTAGAACTGCAGAGCTGGAAGGAACCCTATGGAGGCACAGTGGGGAACTAAAGTCCCAACTTCTGACTCTAGAGGGTTGTAGGGGCTGCGGTGGCTCAGTGGTTTAGAAGCTTGCCTTGTTAGCTGGAATCCTGGCAAGTTGGCAGTTCGAGACCCAGGTACTGCATGACAGTTTGAGCACCTGTTTCTGTCCCAGCTCTTGGTGACATAAAAGGAGCCTAATACAGGCGTCCCCTGAGCAGATATTCTCCAGCAAAAATCCTTTCAACTCAGAATAATTTCTGACATGAAATTATTATTATTATTATTATTATTATTATTATTATTATTATTATTATTATTATTATTATTATTATTATTATTATTATTATTATTATTATTATTATTATTATTATTATTATTATTATTATTATTATTATTATTACCACAACCACCACCACCACCACCACCAGGGTTGCACCACTTTTGGGGTGGAGGGGGGACTTTCAGATTTCTCCTAATTCTCAAGGCCCACAAATATACCTACAGACCCCTACATTTCACTCACCTTGAACATGACCTGTTTTCTTAGGCTGCATGGCTGTCGCAGGCCTACTTGGACATACTGTTGTCAATGCACAAAAATATAATTGCCCCAATCTTTCCTGGGAAGCCTAGGAGTTCATGGGAGTTGTAGTTTTGCTGCCCATTAAGCTCTATTAGAGTGCTCTTCTAATCAATGACACCTCCCACAAAACAGGGCATTCCAGGAAGCTCTGATGCAGTTTCCATTTTGTACGTTAACAACAGGGGCCCGAGCAGTTGTTAAGATACTCAAGCTATCTAGAAAACAGACCTTGTTCCAAATGAGGAAAATGTAGTTGTGTATAGCAGGCTGGAATTCCCTAGGCATGTTTCAGCTCACTACTAGTGCATTACACTTCTCCGAATGTGGGTGGAAATTGTCCTGCAGCCTCTGGAAATAAAACTGAGAGATTTACAGATTGAACAGGTATGAAAGTAACAACATCTTGCGGTGGGGGGGAGAGAAAGGAGAGTAGCTATGTGCACAAAAGCAATTGTAGCTTCCAAGGGCACCATCTACAACCAAACATGGACTCAGATAGGACTGTAAACTGAAGACAACACCTTCCTCCAAATGCCAGCAAATGATTATTTTGGCTATAACTGGTTCCTAAATAGTCTTTCAACTCTCATTTTGAGACTTGACATAGACATCTTTTCATAACCTTAGTGGACTCCCCACCCCACCCCGCATTATCTACTGATATATGTTGCCCATTCTGAAGAAGGCCTACATGGCCAAAGTCTAGGAGGATTTTTCTTTTCTAGAAGTCTAATACAATACCTTCTGGAAACCTTCCTTTTTTCTCTCCCCCCCTCCCCTCCCCCACACTATATACAACAAATTGGTAGGCTTTTCAGAGGAATGTTTTGTGCTACCAGACATGTAATGGGATAATGTCTCTGAGGAGAACTGGTACTCTTACTCTTTTCCAACTGGCTTGTACATTTTCCAGTTTTAAGACTTTATAGCAGGGGTTCCCAACCTATGGCCCATGGGCTGGACCCAGCCTGTGGCACCATTCCATCTGGCCCACTGCTGCCCCCAGAAGTGGAAGCGGGTGCCTTTACGTCAGCCATAAAACGTGCCCATGCATGCGTAAACGCACCCAACGCTGTCGTAAATGCAGAAGTGGGTGCATTATGACAGCCATAAATGCACCCGCTTCTGTTTCTGGGAGGTGTGGTCAGGCACGCTCAGCTGTCTGGGGGGCATGGTCAGGCCTGTGGTGAAAAAAGGTTGACCACCCCTGCTCTATAGTCTATAATCCAGTTCCTTACTACTGTACCACAAACAATCACCATGTCAAAATTATAACACTTTCCAGTTATTCCATTTATAATACTTTAACACCATATCTATCTGTGATTTAGTTTGGCCTTCAATTACTGCTAATCTCTTGTTCAAAGAAACTGTTGTATTTGTTTAAAAATAGGTAGTGAAGAAGAAATCAATTCATTCAAAATGAGGTGCTAGAGGAGAGCTTAAGATATTAGGGACTACTACAAAGACAAATATAATAAGTGGATGCTAACTCAAATCCAGCCTAAATTCTCACACACAGTAAAAATAACTAAACTGAGACTACAGTACTGTACTCTGTTTTGGGCAGATAATGACAATTCCTACTGGAAAAAAACAGCAATGCTGAGAAAAATTGAAGGCAGCAAAAATAAAAAACCAAACTGCTGCATAGTTTGGTGTTTTACCTATCTGGCTACAAAGAAAAGGGCTGCAAGTTCAATTCCCTCTTTTACAGGGGCTGGACTCAACCTTCCAAATCTGTAATTCTAAGATTCTTAATTATGGGATGAACAACCCAATAAAGCCACAGTTTTGAGAATGCAAAAGCTGATCAGGGCTATTAATTATAGGACTTTTTGAGGTCACTAATTTATAAAGCCACCTCAAGTTGGATGCAAAATAGCATATAACAACAAGAAGAGCAGTACTAATCAAAATCAGAATGTGAGGTCTACCAACTAACCCATTTCCCATAAACAGTCAGCTTTACTGCAAGCAGAAAGGAAGACTTTTTAACAAGTACCACCTATCTAACTGGGGAAGAAACATCTCTCTCTAAACTCACTTTCATCTTTAACAAATTTACAATTAAAAATAGCAATCTTTTGGGTGGAGAAAAACACTAGATTATTACAATTTCATGATGAGAATGATTTTTCTGAATTTATGAGATACTGAATACATTTTAGTTCTGATACTGCTCAGAAATGTCACTGAATACACAAACACACACACATGCAAAGACAATTGTAATGTGGTTCCTCTATCACAGATAGTCCTTCAATAGATTTATTTATTTCTTCTTCTTCCAAATCCGAACATAGCCATGAAAACTGTCCTGAGAATATAATGCCTTTCATCTGCCTTCTGCACTGCCTGCATGACACCTGCACCACTAATCCAGTTCTGCAAGTCACTTTCTGGTCCTGAGCCCTTTTGTCCTCATCAGTCCCAGGCCAATATTGATGCTGCTGCCACCCTCCATCAAGATGGATTCAAGTGGGATTTAATCCACTGGGGACCATCACCCTTCCCTGTGGACTTTGGCACACAAGCCATTAGTCCTCAGGGTCTTCAGGTTAGTTAACTACCGCCTGACTCTTGATGTTGAGTCACTGGCAGTAGGGTCTACTCTATTCCCATAGCAGGACAACCTAGCCAGACTGAGAGATTTATTTGCACACCTGTTCTTGCAACTGTTAATATGCAAAGTATAGCTCTCCAGAGGTGGAAACTGCTTTTGCAATTGCCCTCGCACATTATTTCCTGAATAGTATCTAAAGGATTTTCTGAAAGGCAGGAGAAACGTCTTAATTTAGTCCTAGAAACACAAGGAATATCACTGAGGCAATGCACTCAGCAATCACACTAGTGCCATGCAATTCTATGAGTTAACTTTACTAACAAATAATGTTGGCAAAATTAAAAGAAGTGTTTTTTTTTAAAGAACCATGAAATATTGTAAATCTTTAGTTAAAATGATCTATTACAGTATAAGATTTTGTGGATCAAAATCTACTTCTTCAGACACATGAAGTGAAAGTGCATGTCCTCTACATTTATCTACATTCCTATGATCAGATGAGGATAGTGATAAAAGATGAAGTGGCAATAGTTTGTTGACACAAGAATAAGACTATCAAGCCTGAATTAGCAGCTCACAGCCAGGGAGATACAAGCTGTATGCCAGCCAGACCTGGCTATCATAGGAATTGTAAGTTGCTTCTGGGACAGGAGTCAAAGTCAGTCAAGAGAGACAACTATTTTGTAGCCAGAAAATATTATAGTGAGCTGGCTTATTAAAATATGTAGTGAGTTAAGAAGCCTTGAGATCCTTAGATCCGCCAAAAAGTGATAAAATAGCCAATTGACCCTGTCCTCCTCTCATGGCGACTTTGGTAATTCCTTTTTTCTACATTCCTCCTCCTTCTTCAAGATCTATAATAGTGTCCCCAAGTGATTGAAATGTTCTGAAACGGATTTCTTTCTGTTGCTATTCCTGATGTAAAATTAAAAACAGAGAGACACTACTAGCAGAAGGTTCAGCTCATATCAAAGGATAAAAAAGTAAATAAACACCTGATGTTGTGGCAGACATTCGATGGTATTGGTGTTGCTAGTTTAAAGAAGCACATCTGGTACCAAGATTTATAACATGGTCTTGTTCTTGTCTCTTTATATTAAAGTAGCCTGTTATGTGTCAGTAGTTGAAAGTTAGGAAGTTGGCTGCAGGCCAGTAAGAGCTGTCTCTGAAAAGATAGGGAGAGGGAATAACTGTTGTCTAAAACAAGCTGCTGGCACTGATTATCTTAGTCATCTCAACTGGGATCTGCAGGTGATTGCTAATGGTATTTTGTCACTCTCTATTGGGTCTATTATGTAACAGGCAGTTTTCTGGACACCAATCTGGCTTTGTCAATTTCCTTTATCATTATGTTGAATGATTCAACAAACAAGTCAAACAGCCAAAGCCCCAAATCAAGTAATATGCCCCCACTGACCTGGTCTTCTGGAGTCATATTAGGCTAGTTAAGTCACCTGCATGCTCATCAGCATACTACTGCTTAACCTTAACCACTTTCTCTCTCTCATACCCCAAACAATGAATCTGATGAAGAGGATAATCTCTGAAAACAAACAATTATGTTAAGTACGGTAGTTAAGTAGAATCTCAGGGCGAGGGCACTCTAGTTTCAAAATATAGAAAAATTTATACTACCGGAAGCATCCCCTTTATGTACCTATTTTTTATTTATTTATAATTCTCTGAACCAGGCAACACACAGTTTGAAAGATGGAGATAAGTCCTGTAGCATTTTTTTGATTCCCAGTAATGTCATAATATGGTTGAAATGACCAATAGGACATGGTGCTATTAATGCAACCACAAGAATTCTAAGCTCTAGGCTTAAATCAATACAACAAAGAAAAATAGCATTGGAGTGCCACTGATTTATTTCTGCATGTCAGAGCATTAGACTCGTCATAAGGTACTGTCCTGATCCTTAATTGAGGACAAAAAGTCAGATGAAGTATTTCCTGAAAAACTGAAAACCATGGTCAAGCCAAAGAAAACTATGTTTCCAAATGTACTCATAAAGTTACTAAATAATAAACTAAGAGAACTGTCAAAGACAATATAATCTCCACTTTCTATAAAAACCCCTGTGATTCATGTGGACAGTCCTGGAACAGCCAACAGATTGCATTTTTCATATTTTTCATTTTTATAAGTTTGAGCATCAGCTAATAGACTTTAAGCACTTTAAATAAGCACAGGTCAGAATGAAATCTCAATAGACCCCACATTTTAAACATTTGATTCTGGATGCAAAAAAAAATTGATCAAATAATGTCACAAGGGAAACATGCTTTGATGTAAATGAACCTTGAAGGTACAAAAAGTTAGCCTCTTAAAAGTCACATCTGCCTAGATTTACAGCTTTTCCCATACCATGTTCCACAGAACACTGGTGGATTTCAATTCCCAAAAGCCTAAGTCAGTAAATTGGCTGATCAGTGCTCTGGAGAATTGACTTAGGCTTCTGAAAATTGAAGTCCAAAAAAAGCCCAAAGTTTGGGAAATGCTGGCCTAGAACATTGCTTAGAAATCATAAAGACATTCCCCAGTCATTAGTAACACCATCCTAAACCAAAGAAATATTATTGACTTCACAGAGTATTTTAGACCTTTTGGAAGACTGTTGTTATGCTTCCCCCTACAAACAAGAATCTCAGAGAGAGAAAGAGATTGCACAATCTTGGACAGGTCAGTACAAGTTCCTTTGGGTCCCTGAAATCCAAGTTTTAACTTCCTTGAAAACCAATCATTTTAATATCACAAAAGGCATGTTTGTCTTTTAAAAATATATCACAACCTCTTAGCACGACCCCCCATATTAACCATATATTGTTGTTGCTACATGCCATTAAGTTGTCACTGACTTATGGCAATCCTATAAACAAGAGATCTTCAAAAAGTCCTGTTCTCAATAACCCTGTTCAGCTCTTGTAAATGGAAGTCTGTGACTTCTCTCACACAGTTAATGCATCTCATGTTTGGTCTTTTTTTCTTGCTGTTTTTGACCTTTTCCAACATTATCTCTTCAAGATAATGTCTTTTTATATGTTTAAAGTTGGACAGCCTTAGTTTCATCAATTTTGTGTCCAAAGACAAGTTCAGGCCTGATTTGCTCTAGGGCAGTGATGGCAAACCTTGGCAGTCCAGCTGTTTTTGAACTTCAATTCCCAGAAGCCCTGTTCAGCAGGAGTGCTGCTGACTTGGGCTTCTGGTAAAATTGAAGTTCAAGAACTTGGAGTACCAATGTTCACCATCACTGCTTTAGGGCCCATTTGGCAGTCTGGATAATCCACAGAGCTCTGCTCCAGCACCATATTTCCACATTATACATAACCATAGATAGGTAAAGGTCTCCTCTGCCTGAAAGCCAATCATGTCTGACTCTAGGGGTGTGTGTGCTCATTTCCATTTGCAGCCAAAGAGCCAGGGCTGTCTGCATCCTCAGACAACATGCGGCAGGCATGACTAGATGCCGGAGCGCATGGGATGCTGTTAGCTTTCTCACTAAAGTGGTGGTACCTATTCATAACTTGCTGGGATAGATGATGGGCTCTCACAATGTCATGCAGCACTTGGGTCTTGAACTACTGACCTGTTGACCTTCTGGTCCTCAAGTTCAGCATCTGAAGCACTAAGCCATTGCAGCTCCAACTAAATAACCATGCATAGGCATAAATATAGAATAGATACAATTTGTAAAATTGCAGATTTACTTCTAATTTAGTAACTTTAAAAACTACTTAAACCCCCTTTTGTTGTTTAAAAATCTGCCAATCCGAAAGACAAGCTTAAACCTTGACAGCAAAGATATACAAAGTGGTACCTCATTTAACGATTTTAATCCGTTCCATGGGGCTCGTTGTTGTATGAAACAATTGCTATACGATGTATGTATTGTACAACGTGGGATGTATTGTACAACGCATTGTTGTTTTTTGCTTAATGTTTTTTCCCATTGAAAAATTGTTGTACATTTTTTTCATAGGGTTAATTGTTATGGGGGACACAATTTCCCCCAAAAAACCTAATTGTTATACGATTTCATTGCTATATGGGGCGATTGTTGTATGAGGTTCCACTGTATGTACATTTGCATCTGATTTCAATGACTGCCTGTTTCAAAGGCAATGACAATCATAATACTGTAAAACCCCTTCTTACGAAAAAAAAAAGACCGTTCTGTAGGCTTTTGCTTAAATCGAAATTTTTACATAACTCGAAACAAACCCATAGGAAAAAAATTTTTTTACATAACTCGAAGCAAACCCATAGAGAAAATGAAATTTTTATGTAAATCAAAGCAAACCCAAAGGGAAATTTAATTTAATAGTCATACTTATATATGCCGCCCACTCAGGTAGAACCAGACTCAGGGTGGCATTAAAGCAAGTTCTAAAAACATATAAAAACACTTTAAAACCCCATATCCCACCCACCCATTATAAAAGGGAAGGGAGGGTTCTTAATTGTTTACATAAGCCAGCAGGCAGGGACCGTGTTCCCATTAGGGCACCATACCACACCTGCCCTGCCAGGTTTGCTTCGTAACTGGAAGCAAACCCATAGGGGAAAAAAATATTTATGCAACTTGAAGCAAACCCATAGGAAATTGTGTCAATCGGGACATGGTTTTAGCATAACCATGTAAGTCGAATTTTATGTAACTCGAGGCATTTGTAAGTCGGGGTTTTACTGTAACTACTTAATAATGTTCACACTTGGGAGGGACCATTCTGGATCCTCAAATGAGACAACATGCTGCTGCTACATTTAATGTTAAAGGCAACCACGATGGACGAAGAGCAAAGATATCCAAAATGTACTGCATTTATCAATCCATTCATTTGACTACCGAAATGGGACGCAGAAAAAGGGAGAGATGGGGGCCTGCTTCTGCTGGGGGTGGAAAGAAGGCGGGTCCCTTGCTCAGGACTGACAAGCAAGGATGTGCCTGGCGGCCTGAGTCACATCCACCAGAGTGGCAGCTGAGGTGAGAATACGTGCGAGGGTTACACACGCGTAGCAACATCCTTGGGGGGGGGGGCTAACCAGGTATGACTCTCCTCTTCACGCTACTCACCCCTTATTTTTTTTAAAAAAGAAGCCTCCGAAATGTCCGGCCGGGTTCCGCCGGTCAAGACAGAGCGGGGGGGGGGGCGGGGGGGGGCAAAGCAAGGCTCAGGGGGTGTTCAAGCCTTGCCCCGATCCCGAGACGGTGCTTCCCATCTGACGGGCCGGTGGGTGAGTGGGTGGCTGGACTGGCGGCGAGGCCGAGACGGCGCCCCTCTCCTTCCTCAGGGAAGTTTGACAGGCCCGAGCCGGGGCGGGCGCCATGCTAAATACCAAAATGGCTGCCCCGGGGAAAGCGGCCCAACCCGAGGAGCCGTGACTAGAGGGGGGGGGGGTCAGAGAAGCTGAGGGGAAACCGCTCCACGCCTACGGTGGGGCACCCCCACAGGTACTTTCCCCCACCGGGTCCCCGTCTGCCCTTCCGTGGAGCCCCCCCTCTTCCCACATCATCACCGTCTCCGCCACAAAGCAGCGACCCACCGACCTCCCCGGAGTCTCGAACCCACTTCAACTCAGCCACCACTAACCGAGCCTCAGCCACCACCACCACCACCACCACCCCGGGAGGCCGGCGCAGCCTTCCTCCTCCTCCTCCTCCTCCTCCTCACCTGGAGCTCGGCCCTTTCCACTTCCCAGTGAGCGCGCTCCATCTCGAAGCGAGCCCACTCGTGCTGGATGTAGTGCAGGATGCCCGGGATGGTGTAGTGCTGCTGAGGCCGGGAGAGCTCGGCGCCGCTCCCGCCGGGGCCCAAGGCTTCCGGAGCAGCCCCCGAGGCCGGGCCGCCTGGCGGGGGAGGAGGAGGAGGAGGAGGCTGTTGGGACGGTAAGCCGGAGCCGCCAACGCCGCCGGGCCCCGCGCAGCCCTGGTTGAAGAGCTGAGGGCTCAAGCTGCCTCCTCCGGTAGCGGCGGGCGGCGGGCCTCTTGGGGCGGCGGCCCCGGCTAGGATCCCCCCGCCGGCGCCGTCCATTGTCTTGTCCTGCCCCGGCTTCCCCTTCCCGCCTTGGGCGTATGGCTCCCGAGCGGCGCTGGCTAGCTGGTAGGCAAGCGGGGACCGGCCCCGGAAAGAGGGCCCCGGAGGAAGAGGAGGGGGGGTCAGAGCACCACCGACGCTGAGGCGCCGCCGCCGCCGCCGCCGCCGCCCGCCATTACAGTCTCGGCTCCATCATCGGCCGGACAGATTCACTCCGCTCCTCCCCAGCCAGCCCTCAACCGAAGCGGAGGAGGAGGAGGAGGAGGGGCCGCGCGGCATGCTGGGAAAAAGAACAAGGCACCCGCTGCGGCCGCCTGGCTCTGGCACCGGAGCCGCCTCGCAGTGCGCAGGCGCGGCGACGGCGGCGGGGACTGACGGAGAGAAAGGGGAAGGGCTTGACTGCTGCTGTGGTGCCCTGGTGGCGCAGTGGTGGAACTGCTGTACTGCAGCCCAGACGTCGCGAGTTCGATCCTGATTTGGGCGGGGAGGGGGCGCCCCCGCCCCCTGGTTGACTCCCCTCCTTCCGAGGTAGGTAAAAGGAGGACCCTGGACCCAGCACGTTGGCGGCAAAATGGTCGTTCACTTGTGAAACGCCCAGACTCCAGAGAGTGCACCAAGCGCTATGGGGCAGTAGGTAAAAGGTCGCCCTTGGTCGAAAGCCAGTCGTATCTGACTCTAGGATTCGGTGCTCATCTCTGCTTATAGCCAAAGTGCCAGCGGTGTCTGCGTCTGCAGACGTTTCCGTGGACACGTAGCAGGCATGATGACTAAACACCGGAGTGTACGGAACGCTGTTTACCTCCTCTCCCCCCCCCCCAGTGGTCCCTACTTGCAATTTCTTGCTTTCGAACTGCTAGGCTGGCAGGAGTTGGGGCAGAGACAGGAGCTCACTCCGCCGTGCAGCACTCGGGTCTCGAACTGCTGCTGACCTGCCGACTTTCCAGTCATCTAGTTCAGCGTCTTAACTACTAAGCCAACACACATGGAATATAAGTGTAATTGCTATTCTTTGGGTGGGATTGTGATCTTTTACGTTTCCTTCCACCGGTTACAGTCGCTACAGATTTCTGTCGGTCTGAGCATAACTGGCTTGGGTTTTGCAAGTCTGCTTTCCACGTATGGTTGGGACCCTCGAATAACGACGTTACTTGGTTACCCAAGTAGCATCGCAATTCAAATAACATCATTATTCGAATAACGACAAAAAGTCGTTATTCGAATAACAACAGTAAAAATACCGCCGTATGTCGTTATTCAAACAATCACATTGGGAACATCGTAGCATCCTTAATCGAAAATGACGCTATTCGAACGCATCGTCAATCGAGGGTCCTCTGTAGTTCTTGTTTCCTGACACTTCACTGTTCCTAAACACATAGTCATCGCCTGCCAAGTAAATGCCAAGCAGAGACCTAGGAGCCTGCAGAAACATTCCCTGGTGTTTTTTTTCCCTTGTTGTTGGCATCTGACAGTGTACGCAAATGAACATTTATAAAGCTTTCCTCAATGTTGAAAATATTTCATATACAGTGTCTTCCTGAAACTACGAGAAGCCAGGTATAGCCTGAATATTAGGAAAAACATCTTAACGGTTAGAGCAGTACGACCGTGGAACCAGCTGCTTTGAGAGGTGGTGAGCACTCCAACATTGGAAGCATTCAAGAAAAAATTGGACAACCATCTGTCATATCTGCTTTGATTTGGATTCTTGCATGGATTTGGATTCTTTAGACTCGATGGCCTAAAAGACCCCTTCAACTCAGTTATTATTTGATTCTATATCAGAGAGTAAACTGGACAAAAGGGCAAAAAAACATTGTGGCACCTTAAAAACTAACTGATGTATGTTATTGTTAACTTTCATGGATCAAGTCCACTTCGTCAGACATAAGAGTGAGACTTCATGGCATCAATTTATACGCGTCAGGTACAGAGGCACACAATGGTTGGCTAACGTAACATGTAAGTTTACAAATCAGTATGGCTTTTTATAACTGGTTATAACAGAAATCTTCTAGTAATCCTCTAATGATAGGTCAATCAGACTGCAGAGACAAATTGAAAAACACAAGGTTTTTAATTTGTTTTTCAGCCTCTAAGTTGAGGTACACAGGAAAAAGCCTCCTCAAAGATTGTGGTATTTTTGAATCACAATTGGGCGTACCCTGGGCAATGGCAACCTTGTGCCGGCTAATCTTTCTCACACTAGGTCAGGCGAAAGGAACTATGGAATGGATTCATTAAAAAGTGGCTTAGTTTTGGCAGTTTAAAGTGAACTAGACATGAAAGAAGAAGCTGAGTTACATTATTAATTAGGTAAAGGTAAAGGTAGCCGACTCTAGGGTTCAGTGCTCATCTCTGTTTCAAAGCCGAAGAGCCAGCGCTGTCTGCATTTGTAGACATTTCCGTGGTCATGTGGCAGGCATGACTAGACACCGGAGCACACCGAGCGCTGTTTACCTTCCCACCAAAGTGGTCCCTATTGATCTACTTGCAATTTCTTGCTTTCGAACTGCTAGGTTGGCAGGAGCTGGGACAAAGACGGGAGCTCATTTCGTCCTGCAGTACTAGGGAATCGAACTGCTGACCTTCTGCCTCCCAGTCAGCATCTTAGCCACTTGAGCCACTGTAGTGTAACTACTGACATTGATAACTAGGGCTTCATTTATGTGTAGGCTATCTTCCCCGTTATCAGCTTCAATGTTCTCCTTTCAGTAAGGTAAAGGTTTCCCTTGCTCGAAAGCCAGTCGTATCCGACTCTAGGGTTCAGTGCTCATCTCTGTTTCAAAGCTGAAGAGCCAGCGCTGTCTGCTTCTGCAGACGTTTCCGTGGCCATGTGGCAGGCATGACTAGACACTGGTGTGCACGGAACGCTGTTTACCTTCCCACCGAAGTGGTCCCTATTTATCTACTTGCAATTTCTTGCTTTCGAACTGTTAGGTTGGCAGGAGCTGGGACAAAGACGGGAGCTCATTCCGTCCTTTCAGTAAAGCGACATATATGCTAATAAAGTGTGTGCTGCTCATCTATAAACTACTACTGTACTGTCCCTCCTAGATATTCAAATTGGCACTTTCTACAGCAACAGAAGGACTGTTTCCTTGATGTTGAAAACTTTGCCCTGGCAATATCTTTTCAAAATACCCGGGAACTGGACCTTTCATGCCTCAACTTGCTTCAATAGGCTCTCATACTAATTTCTCCCAGGTTTATAGGTTTCACTGCTGCTTCAGTTTGCTTAAAATGGTCTCTTCATGGTGAACTGTGCCAACAAAAGATTCTTGGCATTGCAATCGGATCCGTGGCTACAGCTGACTTCTTGGGGTTGACAAGAGGAGTACTTCCCTTGCTACATACACGCGCTCCCCCGCCTACATGTTCTGGTTTTGCCACGAAACATGTTCTGGTTTTGCCACTGTCACCTAAAGCCACAAGGCAGCAAATGGAAATAGGAGTGTGGGTAGATAGCAACCTAGTATCAAATGACTAGTGTAAGTAAGGGATTAAATTAAAAGAGGTTAACCTTTCTCAGCTAGAGGAGGCAGAGCTTTTTGAGTGATCCTTTGAGGGAAGCTGTGAAAATGCCATCACTGAGTTGTTTTGAGCATGGTTAGTCAAAGCATCAGAGAACATGCCTTTTTTTGGTTGTGAGAAAACTGCTTGTAAGACATACCTTTCTCAAAAGGAACTGTCTAATATATGAGCTATATATAAGAAAAGTTATATTTCATTGTAAAAAAACTCCTTTTTTTCCTCTTTGAAGGTATGGATTTAAAATAACAGACCATTTTGCAGATATGATTCAACGTAACTGCAGGTATCCTTACATAAAGTGTACTTTCCCATCCTGCTGTTTGATAATGTGTAAAGGTAAAAGTCACCCTTGCTTGAAAGCCAGTCATAGCTGACTCTAGGGTTCGGTGCTCATCTACGTACGTTTATAGCCAAACGTTTATGTCTGTATCTGCAGATGTTTCTGTGGACATGTGGCAGGCATGACTAAACATGGAATGCTGTTTACCTTCCCACCAAACTGGTACCTATTTATCTACTTGCAATTTCTTGATTTCAAACTGTTAGGTTGGCAGGAGCTGGGGCAGAGACAGGCACTCACTCCATCATGCAGCACTCAGGTCTTGAACTGCTAACCTGCTGACCTTCCAGTCATCAAGTTCAGCAGCTTAACCACTAAGCCATCACATCCCTTTGATAATGTGTATGTCCACTTAAAAATACTTCTTGCTGCAAAATAAATGTTGATTAAGAATATTGGGCCTTAAGCTAAGTTAATGAAACATATACAATCATTTCTTATACAGTATCATGACTCATTCAATTGTGTTTTTTAAAACTTGCTTATTATTAGTCATTCTTAATGTTTAGTACTTTTCTTGGAAAGCAAAATAACAATAGAAGAGGTCTTTCTTGAAAAGCTGCCCACTGTTGCAGACCCAGCCACAAAAATAAGAGAACAATTTCTCGCATAGATCAGTCAAGCAGAAACCTTATTTCTCTAGCTCTTGCAGACAACATTCCACTACCACCCAGAAGCTACCCATAGCAGCAAGAGACCACTAAAGAAAATGTACAGCAAAATACTACTTCAACAATCCCAGATTGTATTTCTTTTTCCAGGTGTGCCTTAGCATTATCTGTGACATAAAATTAAGGAGGCAGCATACTGAAAAGTCTCAGCATCACATTGTCTGTTGATGCTAAATAGGCTAGCACTGTCTGATTTTAATGTAAAAATGGCAAATTAAATAATAAACAAAGACAGAACACTTAGGAAATACAATATAAACAGTGATATGTTAGTTCTGTAAAAATTGAATGAACAGAGAATGGCAATTTCAGATGAGAAATATTTATTTTTTATGTCAGTTCATCACTAGGAATAGCAATCCACTGTAGATTATCGAAAATAGATAATCTGGAATGTATCATACTATGTCAAGTAGCTCTTTTTAAGTTTATTTTCTATAACATAAAATAACCTTCACAGAGTCAAAAAAGTGAAGCAGTGTTACTACAAATCAGGGGTTCTCAACCTACGGCCCACGGGCGGGCCCCAGCCCACGGCACCATTTCATGTGGCCCGCCCCCAGGGCTAGCAGATGTTGACACACTTATGACAGCTGTAAACACACCCATAGCTGTTGTAAATGTGCTGTAAATGCACCCGCAGCTATCATAAATGCATTTACGACAGCCAGCCGGAGACGCATTTTACAGCAGAGGGAACCATGAGTCCAGCCCATGGATTAAAAAGGTTGAGAATCCCTGCTATAGATCTTAAATTCTAAAGAATAGCTAAAAAACTGAAAGTAAGTCATTGTCTTTCATAACACAAAAGATTTGGATTTGCACATAAAAGGAAAGTAACCAGTCAGTTCCCAGATGAAAATATCTGCATAATACCTGATTATATCATATAGAATGAGCAGAGGAAAATACTTACTCAGAGTAAACTATCAACATAGTAATTAATTTAAAACTATAGGTGGAAGGTTTAAGGACAAATAAAAATACTACTTGCACAACATATAATTAACAATCAATTTCTATAGGATGTTGTGATAGTTATTAGTGGTGCTTCAAAAGGTTTCAGTCATTACACAGATGAGTGGGGAAAGTAAGTGTCTCAGCAATAAGAATAACCACAAGTTTGGTACCTAGAGACTACCAAGTACAAATCAGAAATCAAAGATAGTAAAGCTCAGACTTTTCTAGAAGTAGTATTATCTGACTTGGAGATGGCTTGACCTGAAGTGTCCTTGTCCATACTGAGAGGTCTACATATCTTCACCATTGCATGTTCCTTTGAACAACTGTTTTGTTGAAAATATATTTCAGGGCTCAATATTAAACATTATGATGTACTTTCACCTCCAGATATACAAGCTCCATGTGTGAATAGCAGTGGCCACCCTTCTTTCTACCAAACCCTTCCCAGCTAAAAGCCACAGGTTACAGTAAATAAGTGCCAGGTTGCACCCATACATGATTCTTGCTGTAATCCTGGAGCTACAATGAACTATGTTGTTGACTACCGGTATGTTAGGGCAATCCAATTTCTTTCCCCGATTCCATTCATAAATGCAAAATGTAGTTATATAGAACAAAATAGTGAGGTTTTTCTAGATCTATTCATTCTTGTGGGAAAAGCAATAAATTTTACAAATGCAATGCCCATGATTACTGAAATGAGCATATATAAAAACATGCAAATAAGTTAAATAAGCCATTTATGTAGAAAATACTGTCTTTATTTACAAAGCATTATTATTTGCTGCTATTTATTTTATATAGCATCATCAATATACATGATTCTATAAATAAGAATATAGTTATTGTGCATGTTGGCAATGATTCATAGCAATAAGCTCCCCATGAAGAAATCCAGCATCCACATACAAGTAAAATCCAACATTATGCAAATGACTGAACACGTAAAACTTCAAAGTAATCCTGGCAGTGAATCAGATTGTGGTAACTATAGTTACCATATATAATGCAAATACTGCATGAAGTGCAAGAGTAAGTCATTTGCCCGGGCAAGGTTTGTTTCAGTTTAACCAGTGTGCCATCAAGTCAATTCTATTTTATGGTGACCCATTTCATAGTTTCCTAAATAGAGAGTACTCAGAATTGGTTGACCATTAACACCTTCTGGTAGCATATGGGACTGTGGTGTTTGTCCATGGTGGAACAGTTTGGCTTGGCTTCATTTAACGTGATATATTTAGTGATTTGTCTTTCGTTATGAGTATTTACTGTATGTGGCCTGCCTTTTCTGGTTCTTATTAGTTTATTTTATTAATTATTGTTTTATGACTGTTTTTTTTTAATGCTGTTTTTATATTAACCATCCAGAGAGGTTCCAGCCAGTAGAGTGGCGTGCAATAGATAGATAGATAGATAGAGTGAACCCCCGTCTAATGACGCGTTCGAATAGCATCATTTTCGATTAACGATGCTACTGACGCACCCCACGTGATCATTCGAATAATGACAAAAAACATTGTTATTCGAATACTGATGTTATTTTTACCATCGTTATTTGAATAAAGACAAAAACATCATTATTTGAATAACGAAGTTTTTGTCGTTATTCGAATAACGACATTTTCTGCATAACGACGCTACTTGGGGAACCAAGTAACGTTATGCGAGGATCTACTGTAGATAGATTGAGGTTAGTTTTTACAATAGTGAGTACCACTTCAGAAGCAATAGTGTTTATTGTACTCATTCAGGTGCGAAACCATGAAAGAGTATATAGGAATGTGAAGATTTTGGGCTTATGCTGTACTAAAATACTGTAAAATGTTATGAAAAATTACACATCCCTGGTTAGTATTGTTTTCAAATAAATGCTATCAAATAATTTGCTTGGCAGAATTATAACCTGCAGCAGTCAAAGTCACTCTCTGCAAGTTTATAGGTCTAGATTATCTATATCTATAAAACAGAAATCTATGTTTGTATGTGCTCCAAAGGCTCCCGCACCCCTGAACAGATCCCGCTGAAATTTGGCACATATGTACCTTGGGCTGGCGAGATCAGCACTGTGGGGGTCACAAGCCCCATGGGGGGAGTAGGTCCCCCAAATTGGGACACAATTGATCTAGATAATGTGTGTGTTTCCCAATGATGTAGTTGGGTGATGTCATAGTCCCAGGTAGGCTGATATTGTGACATCATCTGACTAGCTCAGCTGTAGCCCTCTGAGCTCAGCTGTAGTTTTCACAGTAGGTGGAAGGCAAATGGGCATGTGAGATCAGCACTGTGGGGGTCACAAGCCCCATATGGGGGTGTATGCCATTGGGCACAGCTGTTGGAGACTTCTGGTCCGCGTCAATCTCCCTGAGGGAAAGCACATCATTGAACCTGGGGCCTGGTTGGGCCGGCACAGCGGTGGCGATGGAGGCCCTTGAGAGGGCCGGGAGGGCACGGGAGCCACAGAGGAGGACGGACCACATCTGGAAATGGCCACCCAACCTCCGTGGCGTCCTCTGGACACCAAGGTAGGTGTCCCTCTGAACTCTGGAGCCACAGAGGCGGCAGACACAGTGGGTGAACCCGAGGAGGAAGGGAAGGTCCGAGGGCTCCTCAACGGCTGCGTGCCGCTCTCTCTCACCAGGTGGCCGGACACATGTATGGGAAGGATAAGGGCAGTAAGTGACCATCGACGGAGAAGCGGGATGGGTGAGGGAAGAGAGAGATGGAGAAAGGGAGGCACGAGGTTTCAAAGAGGGAAAGGCTGGCCTACGTTAAAGAAATGGAAAACCTGAGTGAAGCCGGGTAATCAGCTAGTAATTTATATAAGTATAGTGCAAAATGTTGTGTGGAACAACCCAAAAGTAACTGCTGGCAGAAGGCATCTAGTCAGGCTCTCAGCCTGATAAAGCATTTCACTCAAGCGTATCATTTTAATTAACATGGTACTAAAATAACTTCCAAGTTTCCCTCAGTCCAGATATGGCTGCCTAAATTCTGTGTGCTCTACGGAAGTATTAAAGTATCAGTATACAATAGCAGAAATTACAAGATGTTGCTGCTATGTGAGCTGGAGTAAAAAAAAAAGTAAAATCTTATTTCTAAAATATGTAGAATTATTTGCATCAATTAGAGATGGGTAACATTCCTTTATACAGTCAGGTCTAGAAATATTGGAACAAGGATTATTATTTTTTGGCATGGGCCTCTGCACTCAAATACAGCAAAGATGAAAGGAAACACCCAAGATGTGAGCAAAGTCAAGACTGACAGCTTTAATGCATGGGGTTTTACAAAAGTGGAGTATTAACCAATCAGGAAATCCAGCCATTGCAGACACAAGTAAGCAGGAGAATGTGACTCTGTTATAGTCAGTAACAAGCAATGAACATTTCTAAGAGTTCAATGAGAAGTACATGGCTCTTTTAAAGTGAATAGTAGTCAAGAGGGAGGGCAGAAGCCGTGCATTGCAGTAGATCTAGTCCTGTGTCATGGATTGCGAGCTGAAGACAACAGCAGTAATTGTATGCTATTCCATTGAAGTCATGACAGTCCTTGAAGATGTATCTGTTACTTTAAATTAGAAAGTTGTGAAAAAAATAACCTTATACCGTACTTTACTATTGAATTTGTTTTACAAGATACTCAAGGAAAGAAGTCATACTGTATCATACTTACCATCACCTTTTTCTTCCTATGTAAACTTGTGCAGCATGTGCATAAACACCTTGGAAGAGTCTATAAAGACATGTCTGAAGGCTAAATACAGTTAGACACCAGGTAAGATCAGTATAAAAATGGGAACCATCATTTGTTGTTCTTGCTTTAACATGGTTTGGGCTAGTGACCAATAGGTAGTCTGGCGCAAGACAGGATAAATTAATCGTACCTGACTACAGACTCAGTTTCACAATCGTTACTCATGCGAAAAGGATATTCAAATGAGCAATGTTGTTTCCATACTGACTTGAATTAATGGGAGGAGTACTTATACAACTGAGGAATAGAGATATTGCAGATGGCATTTCTGTAGTGGTGGTGGTGTGGGAACATCTTTTATTTCCAACATGATTTGACTTAGCTGGCAATTTGCCCAAGGCACAACATGTCAGAACTCTTAGCAAGATAGTGACTGGATGGTAGATAAAGATGATGAAATTTCCTGTCCACAGTTCACATGAAATATCAGGTTGTTTAATAAATATGTCATGAAATTAACCCTAGAGTAATTCTGTGCTTGATGAATAATTTCAAGTATGTGAAGATGTTTTTGTTTTCTTGTAAAGCGAGACAGGCAAGTGATTACAACATCGAGGAAAGCTTCAGCTGAACAATTTCCCCCATAAAAGAGAAATATTTTGTTCCCAGAAACAGATATACTGTACCTTAGTATACAGTACATCTTTAAACCTAGAGCAAACCCATAGGAAATCATGTAAATCGGGACATGGTTTTAGCATAAAATCATTATGTAAGTCGAATTTTATGTAACTCGAGGCATATGTAAGTTGAGGTTTTACTGTACTAGCAATTAAGCACAGACTGAAACTTCTAATCATAAATATGTTTTATTAGGTTAAGGTAAAGGTCACCCTTGCTCGAAAGCCAGTCATATCCGACTCTAGGGATCAGTGCTCATCTCTGTTTCATAGCCGAAGAGCCAGCGCTGTCTGCTTCTGCAGATGTTTCCGTGGTCAAGTGACAGGCATGACTAGATACCCGAGCACACGAAATGCTGTTTACCTTCCCACCAAAGTGGTCCTTATTTATCTACTTGAATTTCTTGCTTTTGAACTGCTAGGTTGGCAGGAGCTTAGACAAAGATGGGAGCTCATTTTATTTATTTATTTATTTATTTATTTATTTATTCTTAGATTTTTATGCCGCCCACTCGGGGAAACCCAACTCAGGCCGGCGCACAACGGTAAAAACAGATAAAATGCAGTAAAATGTAACAAAACAGATTAAAACCCTCACTTGACCACCCACCAACCCACCCTCCCACTCCCATCCCACATAAAAGACTAAAAAGGGAATAGGGAATTGAGGAATACCTCAGTACACAACACAAAAAGGAGGGACAGTTGAGCTCTAGTTGGAAATAAGCCAACAGGCTGGGGCCGTATTCCCATTAGGACCCCACACCTGCCCTGCAAGCCAGGATTTCCTGAAAGGCAGCAATTCTGTCTAAAGCCTCAATTCTGTTGGAAGGAGGTTCCAGAGGGTTGGTGCGGACACGGAAAAGGCCCTCCTCCGCGTGCCAGAGAGGCGAGCCTCTCTAGCTGAAAATACCACCAAGGATCCCCTCCGGTCCACTCTGGTTGGACGGGCAGACACTCTTGGGACGATGCAGTCTCTCAGGTATCCTGGCTCACTGCCATATAGGGTTTTAAAGGTCAAAACCAGCACCTTGAATTGCACCCGGAGGCAAACTGGTAACCAGTGCAACTCCCGGAGTAGTGGGGAGGCATGGGCATAACGTTCACACCCCATCACCACCCGGGTAGCTGCATTCTGAACCAGCTGTAGCCTCCGAATGGTCGTCAAGGGCAGCCCCATGTAAAGCGCATTACAGTAATCTAGCCTGGAGGTGACCATGAGCAAGGAGTCCCGATCCAGGAGCGGGCACAACTGGCGAATCACTCGAAGTTGAGCAAAAGGCCAACTGGCCACAGCCGCCACCTGTTCTTCCAGCAGCAGCTGCGAGTCCAGGAGGACCCCCAAGTTGCGCACTGGGTCTGTCTGGGGCAAAACTGCCTCATCCAAGACCAAAGAAGGTAACTCACTGGATAACCCCAGACCCCCAACCCATAGCCACTCCGTCTTGCTAGGGTTCAGCTGAAGCCCGTTGTCCCCCATCCAGACCCCAACTGCCTCCAGGCATCCGGACAGGACTTTGACCGCATTACTGAGATCACCACGGGCCAAGATATACACCAGAGTGTCATATGCATACTGATGGTACTGCGTCCCGTGGGAACTGATGATCTCGCCCAGCGGCTTCATGTAGATGTTAAATAGGATAGGAGAGAACACCGAGCCCTGCGGCACCCCATATTTGAGGGGCCTAGGGCTGGACCTCTCACTATCCAACCATACCATACCGACTGGGTACGACCCTCCAGAAATGAGGAAAACCAAGACAACACCGTGCCCTGGATCCCCAATCCTTTGAGACATTCCAGAAGGATACCGTGGTCGACGGTATCAAAGGCTGCTGAGAGGTCAAGGAGAGCAATGACGGTCGGGTGCCCGCCATCCCACTCACGCCAAAGATCATCCATCAGTGCGACCAATGCTGTCTCCATACCATGTCCGGGCCTGAATCCTGATTTAGATGCATTACAGTATTCGGGTAGCGAACTGCTGACCTGCCACCTTCCAGTCAGTGTCTTAGCCACTTGAGCCACTGCAGTCCAATTGCATTATTAATATACAAAACCACTTGAACAAATGACATGAATACAGAATATAACACATCAATTAGATTAGTTCAGTTGAGCCTAGAGCACAGCTGAGTAAAACCGGAGATAACCAAAGAATATAGCAGCCAAATGAGGGAATGGAGAGGGCGCTAAGACTCTAGCAAGGGGAACTGGAAGTCTAAGTGCAAAAGGGAAACCTGAGATACAGTATCTTGGCATGGGGTTGGGCAACATGGAAGGCAGAGCAAAGAGGTGTTGGGAGAAACTGGAGAATGAGAGGAAGGTTAAATCATTGGTATGTGCTTATTTCAAAGGAGGAAGGATATAAAGTGGGCAACTGTGGCTCTCAGTTGCAGATTCAGAAGTTTAGTGTATTTTGTAGGGAGGGATTGGAGATGGAAAAGGGAATAGCAAAGGCTTCTTTACTGTTTATATTCTCTATAATTGGTAATCTGGCCAAATTATCCTGCTATAGTAATAGAGTAGACCATACTGCCAGCGACTCAACACTGAGTGTCAAGTGGTAGTTAACTAACCTGACCACCCTGAAGATTTGGGTGCTGAAGTTGACAGGGAAGTGTGATGGTCCCAAAGTGGATTAAATCCCACTTGAATCCATCTTGATGGAGGGCAGCAGCTTCATCAATACTGGCCAGGGGCTGATGAGGACTTTGTGTGCCAAAAGGGCTCAGGACCAGAAAGTGACTTGCGGAACTGGATCAGTGGTACGGGGGGTCATGCTGTGATGCGGAAGGCATTTGGAAGGCTATTGCATTATATTCTCAGGACAGTTTTCATGCTGATCGCCATGATGATCGCCAATATTCAGATTCGGATACGTCAGAAGAAGATGATAATTGGTATCCTGAGCTATACCACCTGTGATACTAAAGGGAATGTTTCTCTGTGAACTTGTTTGTGGCAGATCTGAGCATGGAGGATGCCATTTTACTCATGTCCTGCTTGAGGGCTTTCCGTGGGCAGCTGGTTGGCCACTGTGAGAACCAGAATGCTGGACTAGCTGTCAATGTAAAACAGCTCCAAATAAGAACAGTTGTGCTTAGAGAAAGGTCCATGCGCACCATCCCTGCTTCCTTTTCCACCTCGAGTGGTTGGCTCAAAATGCTAAAATCGTTTTCCAAATATCTATCATGATTCCTGAAACTAATTTGTCTATGAGAGACTGGAAGCCACTAGTTTTCAGCTATGTAATTTTCACATGGAGGGAATGCATGCTTTATGAAATTGGTTGCTGTGATCTCAAATACCTATGCAGAAGGAGAGCACTCTGTCTTCTATAGTAATGGGCTATAAAGGTCTGTGGGAAGGGGATTAATGAGTTACTGCTTTGTCTAGAGCTCTGGTTCTCAACATTTTTGACTGTTGCCTCAGGTAGGAGTTATAGACCAAAGCCAGTGGTATCTAAATGTAGGAATCATTCCTTCTAAACCAGTTCACCATTGAAAGTGTGTGGAAAGTGTGCAAAAAACATATGCCTGCTACAGAAAGCATAGAAGTAAGCAAAAACATTTAACTGGTAATCGTGTTAATCTTACTTTTAAACTATTGCATTCATCACTGTGTTTATTCATTACCTGATTTGAGGGGCATAAAGGCAGCATATTATAGAGTTAAACTGTATGGGAAGAGTTTGGAAGTTATGTGCTGCTTCTTCTGTATCGAGGCCAGACGTGAAACTGTCAAAATGAAGGCACCCTTTGGTGAGTTCATTCTGCAGTTCTCTTTGCCTGACCTAGTGTGAAAAAGATTAGCCGGCAACACAAGGTTGCCAGGGTACGCCCAATTGTGGTTCAACGTTACCAGGGTACGCCCAATTGTGGTTCAAGAATACCACAATCTTCAAGGAGGCTCTTTCTGTGTACCCCAGTAACATGCTAATTTTAATACATCTATAGCAGTTAAAATTAGTACATTGTTTGGAATCCAGTTGTGCAGCTGCCCATATGCAAATTCTAATGATGTCATCAGCCACAGATATTAATCTTTATTTTAAAATTTTCTGTCCCACCCCAGAGATCTCGTTTGACCAGTCTTTAAAAGAGCCTTGGAACTGGGGAGTTGTTATGTGCTGTCAAGTCATTTCTGACATATGGCAACCCTATGAGAAATCTTCAAAATGGCCTTTCCTCAACAGTCCACTCAGTTCTTGTGAACTTAAACCTGTAGTTTCCTTTAGTGACACTATCCATCTTGCATTTGGTATTCTTCTTTTTTCGCTGTCTTCAACCTTTCCCAGTATTATTTTCTTCTACAGAGAATCTTGCCTTCTCTTGATGTGCCCAAAGTATGACAGCCTCAGTGTCATCATTTCTGCCTTAAGGGATAGTTCATGCTTGATGACCCAGTGGTTCATCTATCTGGCAGTTCAGAGTATCATCAAAGGGAACCAATAATACCTGAAAATTGCTTCTGCTAGTCTCACCATTGAGATTAGGACCGCCCAAGGTGATTTTTAGATATTAAAGGCTTCCCCCAATCTCAGGATACCTGAAGGCTTCCACACATTGAAAATAATCCCTTAGTGGCAGACCCAGGGTAGGAGATAGGGATAGAAAACTTTAAGGTAAAGATTAAGATTCATGGCTGATGGCATCAAGATTGACATGTATGCAGTTGCACAAAAGGATTTCAGTCCATATTTCCCAGCTCTGCCCGATTCTGGCCAGATAAGTAGACCTGAAACATTTTGTTCAGATAGAGCAGGGGTGTCCAAACTTTTCGGGCTGCAGACCAGTCACATGGTTCAGGGAACCAGTCACTATGGCCTGGGGGCCGGATCCGCCCCCCGATACCAATTCATCCGGCCTGCAAAGCCCTCATCATTCCTGGAAGCAGAAGTAAAACGCATCATACTCGCACGTTTTACTTCTGCTTCCAGGAGCGATGAGGGCTTCGTGGGCTGGATGAATTGTTGTTGGGGGCCGGATCTGGCCCTGGGCTGTAATTTGGGCACCCCTGAGATAGAGTTTAGATAGCATCCTCTGGTTTTTCTGTTTCTGTGTATTTCAGTGAGTGGCTGTATTCATCCTTTATTAAGGCAGCACAAAAAAAAAATCCTCATTCTAAATTCTAGCCATTTGATAGTCTGTAGAGCACCCTTCTTCCACAGCAACTCTGGCTATGTGCTTTCCTCCCACATGCTTGCTAAACATATCTCCTTGCTGGAATTTGTGGGATGGGGAGGGCTTCTGTGCCTGAAAACGACTGCTATAATTTATATGCTCGTTAAGCATTTAGTACCTAATGTTCCCTGACAATAAGTCAAGCCTTTGTAGGATCCCACAGATCACCTACCAGGCAGTTTGTAAGGCTGCAAGGGTTTGTAAAGCTTCAGAAGACTTGCTGGGGTACACAGAAGGAGCCTCCTTGAATACTGGGGTATTTTTGAACCAGGGCCATAGCCAGGATTCTAGATGTGGGTGGGCGAATTTTCCCCCAGGATGGGCAACAATGTCTCATATATACGGTATATGTCACATATATAAGCAGCTAGGAGTTTGAGGGTGGGCAAACTGCTAACTCAGGGTAGGCAAAGCCCACCCTGACCACCCCTTGGCTACAGCCCTGTTTTGAACCACAATTGGGCATACCCTAGCCTAGACAATGGCAACCTTGTGCCGGCTAATCTTTCTCACATTGGGTCAGGGGAAAAGAACTGCAGAATGAATTCACCAAAAAGTGGCTTCATTTTAGCAGTTTCCTGTCTGGCCTAGACACAGAAGAAGAATACTGACCAGATAGTCTTCAGATAAGAAAGTTGCCCCCTGACCCCAGAGCCCCCATTCATAAGATGAGATATTTCATTTTCTGACAGTTTCCTTTAGCTTGTATTTTTTATTTCTTTCCTGTCAGTTTTGAAACCTCAGAAGAATAGACAAAGCAGATGAAGCAAGATGATCAAGTTTTTTTTAATGGTGAATAAACAAGGCCAAACAAGACTCTCTCGTTATTACGAATCCATGGATCTTCATAAACGAATGATGCTGGAGACTGAAGTGATCAAGCATTGCCTTTCCCGTTCAAAAGAGCAAGTATGTCTATTTTTCCCACGTAGATATTCTGGAGTCAAACTATATGGGAGTGAGCAGATTTTAGGTCTTTAAACATATGTCAGGTCCAGATGTACAAATGGCAGAGCTTTGAAGTGCTCCCAGAATCCACAGCCAACATAAGCTATGGGAGCTGTTGTCATGGTAGAGCTTACCATGGGATCACAAATTACACCAGATGTAGTTAAAAGTCCATTTAGTTAAGTTTTGTTATCTATACCTATAAGGAAGAGGTGTGGCCGTACGTATGCGGAATGCATTTCCACACCCCTGGAGCACATCCTGAGATGTGTGGCACACACACACCTTTCGGAATGAGAATCAACACTGTGAGGGTCCTGAGGTTGAGGGTAGAGCGCTGGCCCCACAAACTGCATGCAGTCCAAGGAGGGAAATGGTCATGCGCAGAGCCGTTGGCTGGCAGTGCACGCAAGGCAACTCGCTTGTGTGGACATGACACAGCATTGCGGATGTTCAAGCCGGGGAGGGCAGAAGCGACTGCAGCCGCACTACAGTAGGGGGCAGCGGGGGCAACAGTGGCCAAGGATGGCGCGAGGACCGTCGAGGCCACCCCAGGAGCAACAAAAACCCTGGGAGGTGAGCCTCCACCACCCACACACACACACACACACCAACCCAGGGCAAGAAAGACTAGGGAGCACGCAGGAACAGGTCCATGTTTCCCTCCGCAAAAACCCCACACTCTGCTTTGCCCCTCGCTGCCTTCCCTTCCCCACGCCTACTCACCCAGGGACCAGCAATCCTGCCTTGCTCTCCGCTCCCCAGTAAATGCATATTTTTATTCCAACATTCTAATAATATAAAAGTGTTCACGTTATATACCACAGTAGTGAAAAGTAGACAAAAAAAAACCAACACAAAAAAGCCAGAATTAAATCACCGGTGATATTTATAATGCCCTGGAGATTACAGTTTCCCATAACTAACTCTTACTGTTTCCAAAAACTCAGTTGAGCTCTGCTTCTGAGCCTTTTTGCCAGCCATTTTAGTTCTAGGCAGATATTTTTCTTCATATTCAGAGTTCAGCTGGAAATAAGATGATACTGGAAGAAATGACTTGGGTAAAGAGAATAGCAATAGTGAAAGACAGTTCAATGTTTTGTACCTGTGCAAGCTCTTTACGTTCATGAAATTTCAGCCAGCATTTTGCACTGTATAAAAACCAGTGTTTCAAGGTTACACCTAAAGTACTATTTGCAACTGCTCATTTCTGTTCTTTAATTTAACTTCTGGTTTTCTAACTTTTATTTTTAAATAAAAGTTATTATTTAAATTTTAAAAAGGTTATTAGCTGTAGGTGTCTCATGGCTGGAGGAAGGCGGGGTTGTGCCAGAATTTGGGGTAAGAGATCACCATTACCATCCAGTCTTTCTTTGCCTATAAACTATTGGTAAGGCAATTAAAGCAAAACCACTAGGAGTCACTCTGTTTTCAGCAAGACTGGAATCTATCTATACCTACCTATAAAGCAAAGGTATGGGTACCATATCTGGAATGGGCTGCCACACGTCTTGATCAAACCCCGTGAAATTCGGCACACACGTACCTTGCACACATGAGCAAGTCTCTGTTGGGGTCTTGAAGCCCGGGGGGGGGGGTTGCCCCCTAAATTGATCTGCAAAGGGGAGTATATTCAACCTGAGGGTTTGTGTCTGCCCCAGTGCTAGGCCAAGCAGGGGGGATTGTGATGTCATCACTGAGCTCACATCACAGGCCAACCCCTGGCCAGTGGGTTTCACTGGCCACACTGGCACTCAGCTAACCATATTGGGACCACCCGGATGAAGCCGGGCACCCCTGCTAGTACTTTTATACGTATTATCTCTGGTAGGGCTTTAAGTTTAATTAGGTCTTGCCAAGAACTAAGGTAAATATGACAAGGCAGTGAACAATATGTTGTTCACTTACATACAAGGACAGAATTTATTTATTTTTTACATTTTTATGCTGCCCATCTGGGATATTTCCCACTCTGGGCAGTGTACAGACATATAAACAACATCAACATAATAAAACAAACGACCAAATAACTACCTAATGGTGTTTGAGGGCAAGCAAGCTCAAAACTGACCAGCTAACTTATTGTCAACTGCATGATATCCTTAAAGACTTCCTTCAAAAGGATAGTTTTAAGTTGTGTGTTTTTTAATGTCTAAGAATGTCCAGAAGGTGAGCACATGGAAGAAACAAGGAAAATCTGCACTCTCACTTTACTGCACCACATTGTTTTAAGCAGTTTTCCATCAGTCAATATCGGATAACAGGAAAGCTCTGAATATATAGTTTTACTCTTGCCTTAATTTATCATATTTGCAAGCCACTCAATTTAGGAACTGGTATATAAATTCAAAAAACAGCATACAGATAGGTTATTCGTTATTGTTTTCTTACTTTGGTACCTTAATTTCATTTCCTGGTTATGTAAATCAGAATTTTACTATAGACGTACCACTTGGTAAACAGATAATTAGCTAGTAAGCAAATATGTCTGAGCAAATCTACATATTACATATTAACATCTGCATTCTACTTTATGTCTTTCTTCAGTGTTCCTTCATTGAGTACAAAGATTTTAAGCTGGTGTATAGACAATATGCTGCTCTTTTCATCGTGGTTGGAATTGATGAAACCGAGGTAGGTTGTAGCTTATTATTTATGTGAAGACAAACATGGATCTGTTGGTTCTTTTCCTTTCAACACTGTTTATCTTCTTTCCCATGTGATCCTCCCATAAACCAGTGGTGGAGAACCTATGGCACACATGCCAGAAGTGGCACTCAGAGCCCTCTCTTGGAGCCCTCTGCAGGCACCTGTGTAGTCACCCCAGCACAGACTTTTGCCCACCCCTCTGCCAAGCCCAATAGGAATGCTTCCTCCATCCCCCAGCACAGAGTTTACCCCACCCCTCAACACAGCAGCCTAATGGGTGTGTTTACTTTCTCCCCTGTTGCTGTGTTGGCACTTTGTGATAAATAAGTATTTTGGGGGTTTCGGTTTGTGCACTCGGTCTCTAAAAGGTTTGCCATCACAGCCATAATGTGGTTCAGTGGTTAAGAAGCTCCTCTGACCAGAAACCCAATGGGAACACTTCCTCCTTCCCCCCAGCACAGAGTTTGCCCCACCCCTCAACACAGCAGCCTAATGGGTGTGTTTACTTTCTCCCCTGTTGCTGTGTTGGTACTTTGTGATAAATAAGTATTCTGGGGGTTTCCGTTTGTGCACTCGGTCTCTAAAAGGTTTGCCATCACAGCCATAATGTGGTTCAGTGGTTAAGAAACTCATCATGTTAGCTAGAAATCTGGCAACTCGGCAGTTCAAGACCCGGGCACTGCATGACGGTTTGAGCACCCGTCTCACTCCCAGCTCCTGCCAACCTAGCAGCTTGAAGGCAACATATTGCAAATAGATAAATAGGGACCACTTTGGTGGGGAAAGATCCTGGGGACATGAAAGGAGCCTAATTAGGGTGTCCCCTTAGCAGAGTTCCTCCAGCAATAATCCTTTCAACCCAGAATAATTTCTGGCACGAAATTATTATTATACCATAAACCTTTCAGGGAGGGCCATATATCTTCTACTGCTGCCTTTGATTCATGATGGAGGATAACAGAGAACAGGCTACTTAAAATTCAAGATATTGCTGCTTGAGTTTCAGGCCAGGAACTTTTTCTAAGGAGCTCAATTCTGCTGGCAGCCCAGGAGAATGTTTCATTGCAGTTTATTCTTAAGTAGACATGTGCTCAGTTGAGCTGTGTCAGACCTAATGAAAATTTTTACAAATTGCTAAGAGTTACACCTAGCACTTCCTACTTTGCCTTGGCCCCATCCTGTATTCTTGGCCCCATCTAGTTCTGGAATATGCCTCTCAAGACCATTTATAAGCAGACTAGACTAAGAAATCATTAAAAAATAGTTTTTACAAATGCCAGAAAATAAACCCAATGATTGGCATGGGTGGTTTTTTTAAAGGCTTGAGGGCTAGAAGAGAGGACAGTTGAGTGCAATTTGGGACAAATTCTAGTGGGAGTGACAAAATCCATTTCCTGCACTAAAACTAAGGAAAGCAGGTGACTGAGTGCTTGTAAGCAAAAATCTACAAGTATAGATCTTGTTTATGTTCTACAGTTCCCTCACATGTGAGTCAGGCAGATTTGTTTGTATGTTTGAACCATTCTACATCTGTAGGTTTAATGACTTCTCATTAATTAACTTTGTTTGATTTTCTTGTGATATAAGTTTATTCTATGTCTGGCCAGGTTATCCTGCTATTGTAATAGAGTAGACTCTGATGGCAAACCTTGGCACTCCAGCTGTTGTTAGACTTCAATTCCCAGAAGCCCCCATGAATCCACACAAAGGGGTTTGCTGCGATTCATCCGGCCCGCGCTGCCCTCATCGCTCCCGGAAGCGGAAGTAAAACATGCCCGTCCAGACGAGCACATTTTACTTCCGCTTACGGGAGCGATGAGGGCAGCGCGGGCCGGATGAATCGCAGCAAACTCCTTCGTGTGGATTCATGGGGGCTTCTGGGAATTGAAGTCTAACTACAGCTGGAGTGCCAAGGTTCGCCATCACGGGAGTAGACCATACTGCCACAACTCAATGCCAATCATCAGGTGGCAGTTAACTAACCTGACAACCCTGAGGGCTAATTATTTTGGGTGAAATATTGTGCAAGGGCAATTGCAAAAGCAGTTTCCACCTCTGGAGAGATATACTTTGCATATTAACAGTTGCAAAAACAGGTGTGCAAATAAATCTCTCAGTCTGGCCAGGTTGTCCTGCTATGGTAATAGAGTAGACCCTACTGCCAGTGACTCAACATCAAGAGTCAGGCGGTAGTTAACTAACCTGAAGACCCTGAGGACTAATGGCTTGTGTGCCAAAGTCCACAGGGAAGGGTGATGGTCCCCAAATGGATTGAATCCCACTTGAATCCATCTTGATGGAGGGCAGCTGCTCCATCACTACTGCCCTGGGGTCAATGAGGACTTTGTGTGCCAAAAGGGCTCAGGACCAGAAAGTGACTCTCAGAACTGGATCAGTGGTACGGGTGTCACACTGCAGTGCAAGGCCACTGCAGTATATTGTTCACAGGACAATCTTCATGATTGCCAGTACAGTATTCGGAATCAGATGCGGCACTTGAATAAGAATATGTTTATTCTATATTCTGACTTCACCTCATACCTCCACCCTATGCACCATTTTCACTGTCCCTCCATCTAATGAAACAGATTGTGCTCTAGGAAAGTTGATGCCTTAATTTGTTAGGAATCCATTGTTTCATCCCAAAGAACAAAAAAAAATGTAATTTTCTGTCAAAGAACAGACGTGCAAACAGCCTCACCCTACAAACTGTCCTTTTGTGTACATTAATGACAATCTATTAATTTGCAACTCTTCCTGCTATAATAGTCAGTGTAATGTCTTGGTTTGTGATGCTGTGTTTATTCCCATTTTGCAGTTATTTTATTGAGGTTTTAGTGCAGGTAACCAGTAAATGAAATAAATGTCAGTAACCAGTAAATGAAAGAAAAACGGGGGTGCAGAAATGTGACCTATCATGAAATTAACAAGGGTCAGTTGGTAGTTGCGGCTGATATTAGTGGATTGAGTTTGTGGTATTTCAGCTTTCCATAGGTCTATTCCTTCTCAGCTGTTTATATATGAACACAAGAAGCTGAAGAAGAGACAGATTCCAGGATGCATGATGGGCCAGCATATACATTGAAATAATAAATAAATATCAAAGTAGCCCCAAAACATTTGGAGAATCAGATGATGCTGAGAAATGGATGAAATGAGGTAAGGTAAAAGGATAGGAGTTTCAACTGTGTGAGAAATGTTCAAATATATCACAGCTGTAAGATTAACAAGAAATATAAACATACTGCATTACAGTAGGAAACTTGTTTACTTGCTCCTTTTGATGTGTTCTCAATTGAATTTCAGAATGAAATGGCTGTGTATGAACTGATCCATAATTTTGTGGAAGTTTTAGACAAGTATTTCAGCAGAGTGGTAAGTCTGACTCAGAAAAAATACCTGTCTTTTTTTGAAAGAAAGTATTGAAAAATTTATTATTATATTGTAGATGCATTAACTTGAAATACCAAGTGTTATATTTTCACGTACAGGGCACAACTCCATTGAAACTGATAGCTGTGATTTTTTCATTAATGCAGTTCTTCAAAAAGTCTCCACTTTATTATTATGTATCCATAATTCAAAATATCAGGAAATGACCCAGTATTCCAGCATAATATTGTGCCTGGGTTGCCAGCAGAAAAACAGATGTCGAACTTTTCATAGCAAAAATGCAGCTTGAACGTTGATAAAACCAATTGCGACGGTCAGGATGGTCTACAGCAGTGGTTTCCAACCTTTCTTTGGCCATGCCCCACCTAAGCATCTCTAAAATCCTGAACCCCCCCCCCAACCCCCCAATGACATATAATTCATATTATTCAAAAAGTGAACTCCTATTCACATGGAGGAAGCCTAAAGACCATTCACTGTTAATAACTCATTCTCGAATTGCCCCCCTGTGGGGCATTGGGAACCATGGGTCTACAGGATACTATGTACTCAAATAAGTGAAAGTATTTATCATTGCATGCATATAGAATTCTAGTTTTATAGCCGTCTCAGAAGCAAAGGGGCAATCCGCAGGAAAGTTGCAAGAGAGATTTGCCAGTGCTTCCATTGAGACTGCAGGGGAAGTTCCTTATCTGAATATAAACTCTGCAAATACCATTGGATAAATATAGCACTCTGAAAGAATGCCTGAAACCTAGATGACAAAACCTCTCTCTCTCTCTCTAGCAAAGGACAGATGTTATTTTCTTTCCCACAGTTTGTCCTTTGTCCTCTGTTACTGCCCTCACTTGGGCCACTGCCAGAATTCTCCATAGACGATGTGTTAATTGAGTACAGAGACTAATTGCTTTCGTTTTTGTGGTTTCCATTATGTATTTGTTTGGTAATAACAGCCCACTGTGATTTGTTTATTCTACATGTTACATGGCTTTTAAAATAGAACTTTATAGAGCAGGGTCTCCCCCACCACCCCACCCCTGGTTGTTCTGCTCTCTCAGTTTTAAGAAGCTGGCACCTCTGGGGAAGGTCAGTCCAGTGGGGTGGTGAAGGCTGAAAGCTGTATGTAGCTATTAGCATGCATCTTTTAATAAGTAGGTAATATTTCAGAAATAGATATGTAGCATCTGTTCAGTGAGCTATAATCGCAGACCAGCCAAAGCAAGTTAGGGGAAAGAGCTTGGCGCAAGGCATGCAGATTTTCAGATATATATATGTTGATGCTCCCTTGGATGAATGATGACCTCAGGCATGTAAGCTGTTTTTTTTTTAACAGTATGTAGGGTGGTTCTTGACAATGCACGAGTTACACGTGCCAATGCTGTGGCTATTTCTAAGCTTGCATTGCCACATAACACAGCAAGAACATTAATGAGTTTAAGAACATATAATCAAGATGTATGTACAATATGTGCACACATACACTTTGGCATGAAAATTGATTTAGGCAGGGTATAAAATTCAGTAGGCTCTCCTTTCTCATCTAAAACTGTGTCACCACATTTGTAGCACTTTACACTATCTGGAAGAATCAATCCTTTCCAGAGCAATGTTTTGTTGGAGAGTGACATTGAGACAATCACCCTTCCTTCATTCGAGAGAAAATTTCTCTGGATTTGTGTTTGTTCCAAGAGTGGAAGGAGGAGCCTTTGTGTTCATGGAAGGGCATACTTTGATCCAACTCCCAATCCTTCTGCTAGTTGTGAAGGTATGAGAGCAAAATCTGGGAAAATTTCCAGGCCAAAAGAGGAAGACTCAGCCGGATTTCCCATAGCCAACAGCTGCAATTCTCTGCACAGTTCATTGCTTTGTCTCAGACTTGGCACAGTTAAAACACTAGATCACCGTTTTTACCAAAGACACTTGCTTTACTGCAAGAACACTCCTGAAAACTACTGCAAAGGCTGTGTGATCTTTTAAAAATAGATAATCTAAACCAGGGTTGCCCAAACCTTTTGGGCCATGGGCCAGTCACATGGTTGAGCGGGCCAGTCACGTGGTTCCTCCCATTGGAAGCGGAAGTAAAACGTGCCCGCATTTGCACAAAATACTGCCATAAATACACTCGCAGCTATTGTAAATGCGTTTACAACAGTCACGGGTTCTTTACGGCAGTGTTTTGCACACGCGCAGGCACATTTATCTTCTGGGAGCAGCAAAGGCAGCACAGGCTGGATCAAAAGGCACTGTGGGCTGGATCCTGCCCATGGGCTGTAGTTTAGGCACCCCTGATCTAAATGTTCTAGTGATCTCTCAGGATGAAACCATTGTACAGTAATACCTCATACAAAGTCTGCTTCGTCCAACATCGAATTCATACAACATCGCCTAATTCCTTGGAAAAAGTTGCCTCATACAAAGTCGCTGCGACTTTGTATGAGGCATTGGGGGTTTTCCCAGGTTGCATTGTGCCTGGGCAGTATAAAAGGCAGGACACATGCGTGCATTGCTCTTGTGGGTTTTGCATGAAGCGAAGAGTGTTTAGGAGTGGTTTTGAGCGCGATTTTAATTGTTTGGTGTTTGCTGCTGTTTGGATGATTAACACTGTGCTACATGATGGGACATGTACTGTATTTGAGTAGATTTTTTAAAATAAATAATGGTCACACAAGAATTAAAATGAACCTCACACTCTTGCTAAAACTCTTTTTTTGCAATTTATTTTACAGAGTGAATTAGATGTATCCTTTCCAGTGAATCCAATTTGTTGTTCATTATGTTCCTGCACTTTTCTGCCTCTTTCTTGGCCTACAACTAAATAAAAGTGGTGCCATCTAATTTAGCTGTAGCAAGCAATGGCAGCTAAGCTAGAAGACAATGGAATATCTAACGATGTATTGGTAAGTTAAAGGTTATAGGAAAGTATGAAGCTGATTTTTAGCTGGTCAAACTACTGGCCCATTTAGCCAAATGTTGTTGACTCTGTCTGGCAGCACCTCTCCAGAGTTTCAGGTGAGACTTCCCTTGTAGAGAAGACAGGTATAGAATCAGGTACCTTCTCTATGAAAAGCATGTATACTTTCATTCAGCTAAATCTCTTCTTGGGAAAAGAGTGATGTTGGAATATTGAGACCTTTGAATTTTTAATCTGAGGGTAGAAAATTTCATTTTGTTGGAGCTGCGCGTTTGCTCAGTCAAACTTAGGTAAACACAATAACTGGCAGCTTGTATTTCTCTGCCAACAAGAAGTAGCAGAAATGTAAAAATGTACTTTTTTTTTAGAGTACAGCTCCCAAAATACCCAAGAAACTTCAACTGCCACACATCCCTTCTCCAAAATCTGTGGCCATGCAGGGTACGTTATTCTGGGAATTGTCCCTAAAAGTAACTTGTCTGCCTTAGCAAAACAGCTAAATATCTTTGTTGTTAGCTGCAAAGTTTATTTTATTAGCCTATTTGAAAATATTAAAATGTCTTACAAAGGAGTATGACAGAAATATTACAAGACATCAGAAACAGTAATGGAACAGCACACGCTTCAGGGAATTAAGCCTGAGGACAGTTTGGAAATAAGAAAACATTACAAAATTGAAAATTTTCAAAAGCCTGGGAACATTAAAAGTTCTTTGCTTAGCACCAAAATGGTAACTAAATGGATAGCACATGAGCCTTGATAGAAAAGGCATTCACAGGAAGGGCGCCAATTCCCGTCTTTTGATGCCACCCGCCATAATCCAATTGGTAGTAGAAGAGGGTTGCTGAGGAGATTTGGAGAAAGGACCCCAACTGACTATACATGGGAGAAGAAAAGAGATGTGAATTCAGTGCAAGCACTGTTCAAATAATCTGGTACTCATTTTTAAAGGAACTTGCAAGGAGGAGAGGATACTAACACTGATTTTCTTGAGTTTCTGATAGCGAGGAAAACCGCTATGGACAGAGGAGGCCCTCTTTTGCCTTTCAGATTGCCTTTCAGGTGTTTAATAATATTGGCTAACATTGCTTCTATATGACAATCGCTCATGTTAACCTCTTCCTTTCACAACTGAAGCCCTGGCCTTAGTCATGGCTAAAGGTAGTCTGGCTCTTTTCTATGAGTTGTGACTGGCTCCCTGTCTGTAGATTAGGATTTCTAATCTACCATGCCTCTAAAGTTTCTAGTCTTCTGATGTAGCAATGTATTTTTAAACTGACCCAACTGCCATGCCAACCTTAATCTCTGGTGGCACAGTGGTTAAACTGTTGTAACTGAAGCCAAAACATTGTGGGTTCAGTTCTGATGGCGATCAAGGTTGACTCAGCCTTCCATCCTCCTGAGGTCACTAAAGTGAGCACCCAACAAAAAAATTTTTTGGGGGGGGAATGCTAATTACCTTGTGAACCGCCAAGAGAGTGCAACCAAAGCGTTACAAGGCAGTATATAAGTGTTATTGCTATTGTGTCCCTCTATTGCATTTTATTATACATTTTTGTTCTTGGAAGCTGCCTTTTGAATCTTTTTGTGGGCCAAAGAAAATGTAGAAATTTTTAACATAATAATAAATGCCAGTCTCAGTTGGATCTGATAGGTGCTAGCTAGCAGAATGGCTTATAGATTTGTATGTTAAGAGTGATGATTGGGTTTAAAAACACAAGGCAAAACCTGATAGCTGTCAACCCTGATGCTATTAATCTTTTTTAAAAAGAAAATATGGGCAACATGCCCACTTTGCTAAATTTGAGGTGGTTTTAGAGAAATTGTAACATTAAAGTAGCCCTTTGAAACCAGAGACAATGTGTGTGATATCTGAAGCTAGATAATTAAAGTTTGATGTTTCCAATACAGTACTTCTTTGATTTAATAATTGCTTGTTTAGGAAAGCAAAGTGTGCAATGAAAGGGAGGCGCCTGAACAGTTGATTTAGGGCAGGGGTTGCCAAACTATGGCCCATGGGCTGGATCCAGTGGGCTGGATCCAGACCACGGTGCCAAATAATCTGGCCCTTACAGCTCCTGGAAGCAGAAGTTAAACATGCCTGCACACACACAAAATGCTGCTGTAAATGCACCCATGGCTGTCATAAACGCATTTACAATAGCTGCAGGTACATTTACAGCAGCATTTTGCTCATACGCTGGTGCATTTTACTTCCGCTTCCGGTGGAAGGAACAAACAAGACCAGCCCACTCAACCACATGACGGCCATAGTGCAAAAAGTTTGGGAACCCCTGATTTAGGGCCTACTTTCAATTGACGCTTATTTAGAATTAGCATTTACAGAATGCTAATAATAATAGCTGCAGCAAAGCAAAATAAAAGCTATTAACTTTTCCAAATGGCTGAGATGCAGCCACTTTCTTCTGTAGTTTGAAGTCTAAAGCTCTGCTACTTAGCATGCTAGATTATTTGACAAGTCCCGGCTTTGTGCATGGGGAAGTGGGTGGAATTTCATTAAGTTCTTTAAAACAACCGCAGTAGGTGCTGATTTCTGAGAGAAATGAGTCATTTAACTAAAGAAGATTACAGAAGCAACAGTCAAAAGTTATCATGGCAGTTTAGTGCAGCAAAGCCAATAATCTCGAGTGGGAGTTTTTAAAAATAAGTTGAGTTTTCATCGTTTAAATTGATTTTCTACTGTATCAGGAATTCTATTTTGTAATGAGAGTGGTTTTATTTAAGAGACAGAAAAGAAACACAGCCTAGGTTGCTTATTGCAACTGTGACTTTTCTAATGGCCCCCTGTGAACTCACACAAATAGAGTAGTTTTGCAGCTACCCATACTCTTTTGAACCTGCTAGTGCTCATTTTGTGGGTCTTTTGTCAGGCACCTTGTCCTATACTTTAGTAAGGTAAAGATAAAGGTCACCTTTGCTCTAAAGGCAGTCATACCCGACTCATCTCCATTTATAGACAAAGAGCCAGCGCTCGTTGTACGGGGTATTGCCAATAGCACTTCGTATAATGAACTTTTCCCCCGTTATACGGTGCACGGCCAATAGCATAAAAACGCTTTGTTGTACAAATTTTGCATTATATGAAGCATTAGTTATACGGGGTTCCACTGTATCCTGGTTCTCAAAAAGATAAGTAAAGGGTCCATGTAAATTACTTTGCATGTAGTATATACTAGCATAGTTTGTCCGGCGATGCTGGACTGTTATAAACTGTGATCAGCTTTTTTTTGTGGATTAAAAAAAGAACAAAGGATGATATAATTTTTTCAAATTGTTTTATTTAACCAAATGTTTTAGTTTGTAGGTTTTTTTAATAGTTGTACCGTAGGTAATATTTTTTAAAATGTGAAAGTACGTACATTTTTTTATATTCAATGTTTTTAAACGTTGTTTAGATGTTTTGGGTTTTTATGTGAGTTAAAACTCAACACAGGATGTTATAAAAATTTTTTATTTTTTTTGACATATGTTTGTGATTTGTGTAAAATTGTAATTTATTGTTATGTTTTGACTTGTTTTTACTCTTGTGGCCTCTAGGTGGGGCTGTCGTGTGTTTTTGAGTTGTTTTTACTATTCTGCCCTGCAGGTGGGGCTGCTAGTGGTTCTGTTTTAGTTTCACGTGTTTTTTCTCTCCTGGCCTCTGGGTGGAGCTTCTTCCGGTAAGTAATCTCTTTGTTTCTTCATGAGTTGTCTGGTTTTCTTTCTTCTGGGGTTTTTCTTTGTTTTGTTTTTGTGGTGGTAGGCTGGGAGGTGTTTCTGTTTGTTCTTTTTTGTTTTGGTTGAGTTTTAGGTTTGTTTAATTGGTTTGGTTATTTCTGATTTTGTTTAATTTTTCTTATTTTGTTGTTGTTTATTTGTGTAATTAGTTGTTATTTGTTTGTGTAATTTGTGGTTTTTTCATGTTGTAGTTAGGTGTTTTGTATGTGGTTTTGTGTCATTGTGCATGTTTTTGTTTGTGTATTTTGTGGTTTATTTTTTTGTTTATTAATGGGTTTTTTAATTATTGATTTATTTTTGTTTTATTATTTGGTAATAATTTTGGTGTTTGTTACTTTAGCTTGAAGAATGGGCTGCCTGTGGGTTTCTCTTTTCCCCATTGCTGCTTTGAATTTTGGTTTAGATGCAGCAATGGGGGAAAGGAGGCAGTCAGCCCGTTCTTCTTCTGGGAAGGTTCGTTACATAGGTCAGGGGAGAAGGAGGAGACAGAGAAGAGCTTTCTCTGGCTAACGATGGTTCTCCTTCGTATAGTTTGTGAATACACACTATTGGGTTATGCGCCTGCGCAGAACGCCGATCGGAGGCTTGGAAAGCTATTGGTCAAAAGTTTTGGCAGTAAGACCGCCCACCGTACTGCCCACCCTGAGGCGCCCGCGCGCCATCTTACCTCAGTTCTCTTCTTTCCGCCGTAGCAGCAGGACGATCGTTGAGAGCTTCCTCAATTTTTTCGCCCTTCTGAGGGAAAGTCTTTTGGCTAACTTCGATTAATTTTTTCGGTGATCTTGTCCTTCGGGCAGGATTGCCACCCCGGTGCTGTTTCTTCCTCCTGGTGGACTCAGTTACCTACTCACTCCGGTCACCGTTTCCCCCCTCAAGGGGGTGGCGGCTGGCCTGCCCTTCGGGGTGCTCGGCTTCTCGAACCTTCCGTTGGAAGAATATTTCTGATGGCTGCGGCCTTCAAGCAGTGTTCTGCTTGCCTCAAGAAGTTCCCTGCCTCCGACGGGCATAGCCTCTGTCTGTTTTGCCTGGGAGAATCTCACCAGAGCCAATCCTGCACTCACTGCAAGAACTTTACTCGACTTGCAGTGCAGAACCGGAGCAACCGACTGAAAGCTCACCTTATGGAGCTCGCTTTGGCTCCCGCCTCGGCCGCCTCTACTTCTGCTGGTGCCTCCCAGCCCCCTCCACTTCCTGCTTCTTCTTCTACTCTCTCCATCAGGAAGAAGAAGAAGAAGGATAAAAATGGGGAGAAGAAGAAGAAACATGGGTCGGAGAAACGGCGATCTCTCCCGCCTACGTCTCGCCCTCCCATCTCTCCGGGGCCTTCGCCTCCCTTCTCGGTCGCGAGATGTCCTTCGCCCGGATCTTCGATGTGGGGCGGACGGTCCTCTTCGGGATCTCCTGAAAAAGGTCGCAGGGCTGGGGCTCCAGCTTGCCCACTGCAGGTACTCCCGTCTCCCCCTCGTGGGAGGGGCCGTTCACCCACGAGGCAGGCCTCCGTCTCCCCGAGGCCCAGGACTCCGACGATCGACGAACCGGCAACCACCATTCCGGCCACCGTTTCATCTCCGGTAATTCCAACCACCGTTTCGTCGGCCACCGTTTCGTGCCAACCATCGGCGTCGGATGCATCCCAGATTGAGTTCTTTAAGGGGATGTTTGAGGCCATGGCAAAATCGTTTGCCCAGCAGTTCAAGGCCTCCATGCCTGCGGCCTCTGCGGCTCCGGTGCCGACCACCGCAAGCCCCAGGGATGTTGGCCCTACTGTGGCTCCACTGGCCTCACGAGGGTCGAGTGTCCGCTCCGCTGGCCCACCCATATCGTCTTGGTGTGGTCCAGACGTCGATGCGGTGAGCCCCCATCCTGTCGACCCGCCCAGGCCATACTGGCGCGGTCCCGACGTGGATACCAGGGTTCCTCCTTCGTCTTCCGATGACTCCAGCGCGTCTTCGGAGGAGGACGAGGGGGACGTCGACGCCGACAAGACGCCGGACCAAGCCATCGGCGCGGTTGACCCACCGCGTGGTGAGGATCAACGCTCGCTCACGGCAATGTTGACACGCTTGGGGACCGCCCTGAACCTGAAAGTGGACCAGCCACCACTCGAGGGCGAGGACCAAATGACCGCCAAACTGGACAGACGGGCGATTCGACCGGTCCACATCACCATGCTTCCATCCATGTTGACGTCAGCGAAGGCAACATGGAAGAAGCCAGTGTCCTCTCACTCCGTTTCGTCCAGGCTCGACGGCATGTACAGAGTCCTGGACGAGAACGTCGAGTTCCTCCAAGCCCACCCTCTGCCGAACTCGTTGGTGGTCAAGGCCTTCCAGCATAGGACGGCCACCAGCGGTTTTCCGGTACCTTCGACTCCGGAAGGGAAGAAGCTGGACGCGGTGGGACGCAAGTTTTACGCCACCGGTTCCCTCTTCCTCCGAGCCGCCAATTATTCGGCTGCAATGGGCCTCTATCAGTCCTACCTCTGGGAGCAGGTGAAGGTCCTGGCGGCTAAACTACCGGCTGACGCTCAGAAGGGTTTCGACGCGCTGGCGACCGAAGGGGACTTTCTGTCGGAGCAACAGATGAGGACAGCCAGGCACATCAATGATTATGCGGCTAAGGACATGTCCTCTGCCATTTTCCTCCGTCGCCATGCCTGGCTCAGGGGCACCTCCCTCGATGATGCGATGAAAAAGCTCATTGAGGAGTTCCCGTTCGATGGACAAGGCCTGTTCGGACAGGATACCGATAAGGTCCTGAACGAAATGCGGCAAACGAACTCGACGGCCAAGTTCCTGGGGCTCACCACGCTGGCTCCGCCTGCCAGGCCGCGATTCCAACCCTTCACGCAGCGGTATCAGGGAACCCCGCAGCAACAGGGTGGCTCGACGGATCAGCCCAGGGCTGGCCCCTACAAACCACGGCGCCAACACAAGTCCCGTTACCAGCCTTACGGGCAGGGCAAGCGTTCCGACGCGAAGTCCAAGTCCCGTGTTTGAAACCGCGATGGCCAAGTCTCTCTCGCTCCACCTCCCATACCTTCCCCTCCGGAATTTCCTCCAGGTGTGGTCGGGCATCACGGATGACCGGTGGGTCTTAAAGATCTTGTCCACTGGTTACGCCATCGAGTTCGTGCGAGTGCCTCGGGTAGGAAGACATCGTTTCACCACCTCGTCCCCCCATTTGGAGGAAGAAATATCGACTCTTCTGTCCAAGGGAGCCATTGAGCGGGTAGCACCGCCCGACTGGGACAACGGCTTCTACTCGAGGTACTTTGTGGTTCAGAAGAAGAACGGAGGACTTCGCCCAATTCTGGACCTGCGCCGCCTAAACAAGTGCATCCACATCAGGAAGTTCCGGATGGTGACCCTGCAGACCGTCCTTCCCCTCATCAACAAAGGGGACTGGTTCACAGTCATAGACCTCAAGGACGCTTACTTCAATGTCTCCATCCTCGAGGATCACAGGCGGTTCCTCCGCTTCCGCATCGGCAACTCTGTGTACCAGTACCGGTGTCTTCCGTTCGGTCTGGCCACGGCACTGAGGGTTTTCACCAAGTGCATGGCTCCGGCGGCTGCTTTCCTCCGCCAGCGGGGAATCAGGGTCTTCCCGTACATCGACGACTGGCTGATTGTCTCCCCCACCAGTTCGTCCTCCATTCAGGACACACAATTCACAGTCCACCTCATGGAGAGTCTTGGCCTCAGGATCAACTTCGCCAAATCGAAGTTGATTCCCTCTCAACGCGTCAAGTACATTGGAGCGGTACTCGACTCGCTTGCTTCCCGAGCCTTCGCCCCCCAGAAACGCTTGCAGGACATTGCGCAGGGGGTGAGCGATTTTCGCACCAAACCGTTCATTGGGGTGAAGAAGGCACAGAGACTTCTAGGCCTCATGGCTTCAACGACAGCGGTCATTCCTCACGCCAAGTTGCAGTTCCGGTCCCTGCAGTCGTGGCTCCTTCACGAATTCGACTCGCTCCGGGAGAGCCAGTCCAAACGACTGACTCCGTCTCCGGAACTGAAGGACCAACTGCTGTGGTGGACGACACCACTCAACGTGGCCACGGGGAAGAGCTTTTACCCCCCGCAACCCTCGTTGCAGGTATTGACCGACGCAAGCAACCTCGGCTGGGGGGCTGCTTGCGGGACTCTCACGGCCAACGACGCTTGGTCACCTCACGAGATGGTGCACCATATCAACTACTTGGAACTTTTGGCCGTTTGGAAGGCACTACGGTCCTTCGAGACCCTACTCACCGGCAGGGTGGTTCAAGTGGCCTCGGACAATACCACGGCAGTGGCCTACCTGAACAAGCAGGGGGGAACGCGATCCACCACCCTTCTTTACCTTGCTGTGCAACTCTGGGAATGGTGCCTGGAACGTCACATCTTTCCAATTGGAGTGCACATTCAGGGCAAACTGAATGTCTTGGCCGACCATCTCAGCCGTCTCACCTCGACGACCCACGAATGGGAACTGGACGACGAGGTATTTCGGTCGCTTTGCGAGGCCTGGGGGACGCCGAGCATCGACCTCTTTGCGTCGGAGTCGAACAGGAAATGCCACAGGTACTGTTCCAGGGCAGGCATCGGACTGAACTCCGAGGGCGATGCCTTCATGAAACGGTGGGATCAAGACTACCTCTACGCCTTCCCTCCGTTTCCTCTGGTCCAGAAGGTCCTCACCAGGATGTACCAACACAGGACCAATGCAATTCTCGTGGCTCCGGCATGGCCTCGCCAACCCTGGTTTCCGCTGCTGTTACGCATGTCGTCGCAGTATCACACACTGCCAGAATCACCAACGCTTCTCCAAATGGAGCACGGACAGCTTCACCATTCGGATCTACCCAGCTTCCACCTCACCGCGTGGAGGATAACCCCAGACTATCCAGGATCCTGGAGCTAGCGCGGCGCCCTTCCACAAGGAAGTCTTATGCTTCCAAATACAGACGCTTTTGCGCTTTTCTGGCTTCCCAGCAGACGTTCCCACCACAGGTGGGGCTGCAGGACATTTTGGCCTACCTCCTCCATCTGGCGGAGTCGGGCCTTAGCATTACCTCTGTCCGAGTCCATCTCGCAGCGGTAGTGGCTCACTCTCCGGCCGGCACGCCCGCTTGTGGTGCCTTTCGCGACCAAACGGTGAAGCGTTTCCTCAAGGGACTGCGGAACGCCTTCCCTCCGGTCAGGACTCCGACGGCACAATGGTCACTCTCTGCCGTTCTCAACGCACTCACCAGGACTCCTTTCGAGCCCATGGCTACCGCGGATGTTCGTCTCCTCACGTGGAAGACGGCGTTTCTGGTGGCTATTACGTCTGCTCGACGAGCTGGTGAACTGGTTGTTCTGCGGGCAGACGTGCCATTTCTTCAATTTTTCAATGACCGCGTGGTGCTCCAAGCGGATATCACCTTCCTTCCCAAGGTGGTCTCCCAGTTTCATATGGCACAGACTATCTCCTTGCCAACCTTCTTCCAGAACCCCTCCAACGCCCAAGAAAGGACTTGGCACACGCTGGATGTGAAACGAGCTTTATTGTTTTACACCAGCAGGACAAGGGAGTTCAGGAAGTCGCAACGCCTTTTTGTGGCCTATGGAGGCAAGTCCAAGGGTGAACCCATCTCTGCTCAGCGGTTCTCCAAATGGATCACGTCTACCATCTACCTGGCCTACGAGTTGGCTTTGCTGCCACCTCCGCCGCATGTCAGGGCGCATTCCACCAGAGCGGTTGCCACATCCACTGCCTTTCTGGAGGGCACACCGCTTGAGGACATATGTAAGGCTGCCACCTGGTCCAGACCTTCTACATTTGTCCAGCATTACAGGGTGGACACCAGGGCCACTGCGGACGCCAGGCTTGGCCGTGTCGTCCTCACCAGGGGGCTCCGGACTCATCGCCCTTGACGGTTCAACCTGACCATCATACTCATCGTGGGATCATCTCATCCGACTGCCCACCGACCAAGTGAGTGTGAGCTTGCTAATCTCCCAATAGTGGGGATTCACAAACTATACGAAGGAGAAAGTTCGGTTTCACTTACCAGTGATAACTTTCGTTCTTCGAGTATATAGTTTGTGAATACACACTACCCACCCTGCCTCCCCTCTTGAGCTGCACGGATGAGATCAATTGGTTTATCCTGTGCTTGGCTTAAGTGGAACTGAGGTAAGATGGCGCGCGGGCGCCTCAGGGTGGGCGGTACAGTGGGCGGTCTTACCGTCAAAACTTTTGACCAATAGCTTTCCAAGCCTCCGATCGGCGTTCTGCGCAGGCGCATAACCCAATAGTGTGTATTCACAAACTATATACTCGAAGAACGAAAGTTATCATTGGTAAGTGAAACCGAACTTTCTCTCCTCTCTGTCTCCTTTTTCTCCCGGCTTACCTAACCAGAGATCAGCAGGCAGCGATCCGTAAGGTGTGGTGCTGTTACTTGCGGATTGCTGGCTGCTGCTTTTGTATTCAGAAGTACAAAGGCATCAGCCAGTCATCCGCCAGAGAGGGTGCTTCCCCTAACGAACTGCTGCCTGTTTTTTTTTTGGGGGGGGGGTGTTCCACCCCGGCTCAACTTTACTTGAGGCTGGTGATGGTCTTGCCGTGTCTCCGGCGGGTAGCGTGGAGGAGAGGAAGTCCCTCTTCTACCCGTTGCTCCGGGAAAGAAGAACGGCGGGTGTCTCGCCGTGGCGTTTTGTGGCTTTTTTATTTTGCGTGGCTGTGAGGCGCTGAGTCTGCCTGCTGGAGACTTGCGCTCCCATTGCGTTTTGTAAGTTTATTTTTCGCGCGCCAGATTTCTCAGTGTTCTGCACGCTCATGGCGTGCAAGACACTGGGACTTGTAGTTTTGTGGTTGTGGTTTGCTTTCGTGTGGTGGTTTTTTTCCTGCGGCTCGATTTCAATTGGCCGTGCCACGTTTCCCAACGTTCTTTTTGCTCGCACCTCTCAGCCTGATTGGCTGTGGCGCAGCGCAGTACAAAGAACGTTGGGAATTGAAGTTGTTTCCCTTTGTTCGCATTTGTGGGGCTCTTGCCCCACTGGTGCATTTCTCAACCCTACAGTTACCTCCGTACCGGGTTTGGGCGAGTGCAGGAGGCTCGGTACGGGATAGTGTGGACGGGTGCGGTTGCCTTTGTCACATTCCAACGGTTAACCCTTGGGATTTATAGGTATAGATAGCCAGTTCTTATGTGTTCAGAAAGAGCCTCCTCAAAGATTGTGGAATTTTTGAACCACAGTTGGGCGTACCCTGGCAATGGCAACCTTGTGTTGCCAGCTAATCTTTCTCACACTAGGTTGGGAGAAAGGAACAGCAGAATGAACTCAACAAAAATGCCTTTTATTTTAGCAGTTTCATGTCTGGCCTAGACACAGATGAAAAAGTGTGTGGCTGTATATATTTAACGTATATAAATGCTCTAGTGTCTGGCCGGATATCCTGCTACAGTAATGAAGTAGACCATACAGCCAGCACTCAACACTGAGTGTTGAGCAGTGGTAAATAACCTGACTCCCTAAAGGGGCCAATGGCTACAGGTGGATGAGCCCCTTTAAGTGGGGTGATGGTCCCCTCAGTGGAAACCATCATATTGGGTCCAATGGCAAAATGAGCGAGGAGAAACTGATTCCCAACGGTCATGGGGGTGGAAGAGGCCGTGCCAGATGGACTGGCTGTGAAGGCACACCTTGATAATATCCTCAAGGCTGTGGCAGTCCATTGCAATCCCGGTGTTAAATCCTGCACGTCTCATTTCATACGTGCCGCAGGAGATGGCGCCATGATCGTAGTGTGTGGGTCACTTCATGGCAAGCTGGGATCCACCTTAAACAAATTAATGTCAATGGCATTTTTCCTGCTTCAGGAAAAAAATGCATTCTCGGATGCGAGTTGCAGCCAACGACGATATAGATGTTCACATCCTGGTTAATCATTCATGTCTATCTGATTGTCCAAAATCAGCAAGACCTTTGCTTCTTTTTTGAGTAAATGTTGGGCAGCTGTTGTCTGCTGAAGGGTGGATTTAACCACAAAGCTTTTGCACAGCCTAAAAAGGGCTAAGCAACTGCTCTAAACATTGGCCAACCGGCAAAACAGGCAAGCGAGGGAAGGAATGGACTGAGTGGAAAGGAATCGCCTATGTGCTAGAGCCTCTTGATTCTGAATAGCAGATGAGGTCCTGGCTGGTGGAATGCAGAGAAGCTGGTTGGCGAATGCTGCCATAGGGAGTGGCTAGCTCATATCTCACTAGGAGAAAGGACAAATCTGTCTGAGTTTTCCTGTTATATCAACCTCTTATCTTCCTCCATGAAAGCTTTTTTAAAAAAATTGGAATGTGCATCACATCAGATCCTGAACCAAAAAAATACAGAGCACCAGATTTTTGAAGTGCCGTCCTCATTTCTTATGCAGACTTGTTGACTGAGAGTTTCAAAGTACTGTACAGTACAACTTCGCATAACAAAAACATTCCTTTCAACTAGTTGCTTCGCTATGCGGTTTCCCCCCTGTTATGCAAAGCTAATGGGAGATGCCCCAGATAACGAACAAAAAATGTTCGTTATCTGGGGTTCCCATAGACCGGGTATACCCCGGTTACCAAAAACCCCGCATAACAAATGATTTTTTTCCGTTATGCAGGGTATCGCCCTTGCATAATAAACGCTTTGTTATGCAAATTTTTCGCTATGCATGGTACTACTGTAGCTAGAATAGATGGTTCTAAGCAGGTAAGAGGCAATTAATAAAGGAAGTGTGTGAGATGACAAATAGACAAGTTACTAGTAGTGAAAAGTTTTATCGCTAAAATTATCTGCATTTGTGACACAAAGCCTCTTTATTTCCGTTTAATACATCAAGTGATAATTTTCTGCATAAGGGAGAAATCGGTTTCCTCTATATAAGGATAGGTTCTCAAGAGTGCTTGTGATGACTTTGTGATAGCACTGCTCTCAAGTTAAGTCATACCTGGAAAAATAAAGTTTGACTGAAAGCTAGGGGCATATAATATTGGGAGACATGTGTCCCCCCCCCCCCCGCCCAATACCAATGCCCCTTTATTTGCACATCTAATCAAATTTCCTTATTCATCCTTCTTGGGGAAACCCTGGAGATTGTTCTGGAAAAGTGAAGCGAGGAGGTTAAGTAACTACATGTTTTATATTAATTTACTCTCAGGTATGCCCATAGACTTGGAACTGTGGTGGCTTAGTGGTTAAGAAGCTGAACTTAATGACTGGAAGGTCGGCAGGTCAACAGTTTGAGACCCGAGTGCTGCACGATGGAGTGTGCTTCTATCTCTGTCCCAGCTCCTGCCACCCTAGCATTTTGAAAGCAAGAAATTGCACATAGATAGGTACCACAAGGTAACAGTGTTCCATCCGGTATCTGTTCATGCTTGCCACATGACCATGGAAGCAACAGTGTAGGCTCTTGGGCTGTAAATGGAGGAACACTTCACCCTAGAACAGGCCCATGCTGGCCATTTGGGACACAGGGACAAGTCCCGGTGCGCCTCAGTGACTGGCGCCCCCCAGAGGTAGAAAGAAGTATGTCACCTGGCTGCTACAATCCATAGCATCATGCAGTGCCCCCCATAGGCGCCACCCCCTCCCTCCCTGTCCAGCGCCCTTTTAGCATAACCAGTAGACCCCTGCCCTAGAGTTGGACTCGACAGGCTTTCGAACAAGGGCAACCTTTACGTATGCCCATAAACTAGTGAGTACTTCTTTTTAAAATATTACAAAACTGAAAAATATGCTCAGTAATTGAGAAACCTCTTTGTTCTTCCTCTTGCCTCAATGTGCTCTTATACGCACTCTTCACCTTGAGGCAGTCCCCCACCCTCCCCTTTCTGGTCATTTTGTTTTCCTTACCCCAGTATTCATGTCCATTCATTTAAGGTTAAAAGCCCGACACCACCAACAACCCTGTCATTCCTCCTTATCTCCTGTCTCACATTCTTTCATACAGGTCTCACTGTTTCTGAATCCTGGTATTGATTCAGTTTATACCAGATTCACAGAAGAGCTCATTTAAATGCCTGTGAGCAGAGTTGTAAAAACTATTATTATTATTATTATTATTATTATTATTATTATTATTATTATTATTATTATTATTATTATTATTATTATTATTATTATTATTATTATTATTATTATTTGTGAACTGTACTGGAGCTCTGAGGTAACTGATTTTGAGATACAACCGAACCAGTTATGTAAGTGGTGAACTCAGAAACAACCATGCATAATGCCATTGATAGCTTTTAACATTTTGAAGAGTTTTCAAGACAAGTAAACAGACAAAATAGGCAGGGGAGGCAGGATTGATCCTGAGATGTAACCTATCCAGTTGTTTACACTGGAAACTCAATAGTATGTGTGTCAAAGTTCATATTTCTAGCTCTTACTCTTTTGGAGTTCTTTCAGGGCAGACAAATCTATGGAAATACTTATGAGTACAGAAGGACATGATTTTCCTTGGAGACCAGATCAGTACCATTATTAAAAATAGAAACACGTACATAACAGAAGTGTAACATGAGACTTGGTTTAACTTGTCACCAATATTCTGTGGCGCAATTTGTCAACAGTGTTGTGAAATGAGCTGCTAAACTGGCAACTTTCCACTTGACCAATGCACTTTTTTGAGTATTTTAAGCACTCTTACGCATCAGTTGTTAGTTCTTTAATTCTTGTGAGGGTTTTTTTTAACTCCAAGGAGAATTACACTATGTTGAGGGGTAACACTGGAATTCCGATTAGGGTCAGAGTTTCATCTACACGTCCACTGTGTGATCCTAATGAGAATCCAAACGTCTCTCTAAATTGGAACCACCTTACTGACAATCAGTGAAAGTCTCTACATCATGCTTTATTGGAATGTAACTGCTTGTTGTCCCAATGTTACATATAGTTTATCTGTTGGGGTGGAGGAAGAAGGTGAGAAAACACATTTTTGGAAAGATTTTAATTTTGTCCCAGCTTGTTTCTAGCTGGGCAAGCGAATGAAACTTGTAGACATTATGGAAAAAGTCCCAAAATGCCTATATAGTAGGCTTATTATGTGACAGAATATGCATCTGGAGAACTAAAATGCCTCATCCTGATACATCACTGTTGTTTTACCAAGTAGCAGCAACTCATGGCAACTTTATGGATGAGTGACTTGTAAAACTATGTGATAGGTTAAACAAATACTAAAGGCAGTCAAACATGTAAAATAAGTTGTATGTCCCCTTTGCAAAATGATTTAGTGTTGGCTGTAACTCAGTGCAAGACGACGAGAATAGGTATTAGAATAAAGTTGGTATTGCCAGCAGCTATTCCTTTCCAGAGTGATTTAAATTTACCTGTTTTATACAACCATTGTCTATTCATATTTGAAATACAAGTCTAATTTTGATAGTTGCTGGAAGTCTCAATTTAGTAGTCTGTGGATATATAAATCACACTAATAAGATTATCCTTAACTTCATGTGTATACAGATCATGTTCAAATTAGACAGAGTACACATAATTTTGGATGAAATGGTATTAAATGGCTGCATAGTAGAAACAAATAAGACCAGAATTCTTGCACCTCTTCTTGTTCTTGATAAAATGGCTGAAAATTAGAACATGCCACGAAAAGATGTATTCACAGATCATTCTCTAAACAATGAACTCCTGCATATTCCAGCATTTTACCACATTGTGAATGGACTAATCCTTTTTTAAGACTGAAAAAAGCATTGAAATGAGCATGCGTTCAGCCTGGATTATCTCATTGTGAAAGCTTTAGTTATAATGAAATGTTTTGTATTCCCTGTATGTTTTGTGTTGTCTGTAAACCAGGAAATAAATAAAAATCGTTACATAATATATCTATACCTATCTTTGTTTTCTGTGGGTTATCAGAATTGGCAACTGGATGGCAAAAGGCTAAAAAAGTCACATACTGTATGCTTAAAATTGTGATATAAAATTAGAAACAATGCAGAACTGATCATCTAAACTGGGGGTTCCCAACCTAAGGCCGGATCCTGCCCCGGCACCATTTCATGACCCCCCCTCCCCTTCAAGGGCATTTGAGAAACAAAATGGTTACCCCTTTGAAGCTGTTGGTACAAAATGGCTGCCCCATCGTGCAGGCAGGGCAAAATGACCATCTGGCCCTTGAAGCTGGCTGAGAGTGTGACCTGGCCCCCGGCTTGAAAAAGTTGGGAACCCCTGATCTAAACTAAGCATCCATCGCATTTAATTAAGTGGATTGCAGTCCACCAGTTTATACCACAATAAATTTAAGTCTTAAGAGGGTTTTTTGCTACAACATAAAAGCTACGCTTCTGAAGGTCAGTGCATCATTATCGTCTGCAGGAAAGACTCATTGTTCTCTAAAGCACATACTTCCTTCCCCTCCCTGCAAGACATTCCCCAGCAGTCTTGGTGGGGGAAAAGTGACTATATTCACTTCCTTCAGTGGCACAGCAGAGGGTCAGAGCGGAATGCAAGGCTTCCTCACTCTGGCCTTATCTCAAAGAACTGACACATATAGAAATGGTGGATCAGAAGCTGTTTATTTCTCTTCCCAAGTTTGTAACACTAACTAAATCCCATAAAGCTGAATAGATCAAAGTTCTTTCACACGTCTCCACTCTGAAGTTTGCTGCCACAAAATGTTATGATTGCCACCAATTTAGATACCTTGAACAAGAAACCAGTTCCATTCATGGAAGAGGTAGTTTCAATCCTTTCCAGGAGCCCTTAACAGGTTGCACCACATTGATGAAAGACATGTCTTCACTTTTTAATTACTGAAAAAATGAGTAATTTGTTTTTTGTTTTTTTTAAAACAGCTTTAACTGCCAATTATCTTAAGAAACTTTTGCTTTCTCATTCTTGGTCTCAAGTGGTTTGGAACCCTCTCCACAATCTCCTTTGGAATCTTCACACCTTCCCATGCAAAGGCGTGTTCTGATGATGCACATTTCAGGGAGGTTTGCTATTTCCATGGACTACATGGTTATCAAAGCTACTTAGTCATGTTGGCTGTAGCGTGAAAGAAATAGTACGCATGCCTTTCACCACTTGGTCTGGCATTGGCTCCCTTATCAGATAGATACATGATGTCTGTGAACAAAATTTGCTACAGAAAATGAGTCTGAATTTGCTACTGTGCTTATTATATCTTGTTTGGAATCTCTGCAGAAAGTGGTCACTGCACAGAGAGAATGCTAGAATAGAGGCTTTGAGAGGTGGCAAGTACTCCAATGCTGGGCGCACTCAAGAGAAAATTGGACAGCCATCTGTCAGATCTTTGATTCGGATTCTTACACTGAGCAGGGGGTTGGCCCTGATGGTCTCATAGGCCCCTTGCAACGCAGTCATTCTATGAATTAATTCAGGAAAGCACATACTGTATTCCTATATTTCAGTGGAACCTACAGCAGCAGGCTTTTTAGACACAGAGCTTCAATTACGTTAAAGTATAAACAAGCCTGCCTAAGATCATCACTTGCCATGTAACCATGACCCCCAAAACTCCCCATGAGCAACAGATGCATCTTAAAACTTTAATCCTGTCAGTGGTTGTAGCTGCTTTCCCCACATTATTTTGGTAAACACAAAAGCAAGGCGGCACCCATCTCCTTGAGCTGGATTCAGTTTGCTTTCTTTTCAGAATGATCCCACTGGTAAAAAGAATAATTTCGTGTCAGAGATTACTCTGGGTTGAAAGGATTTTTGCTTGGAAGTGGCAGTTGTGACTTATTCCCATCTACTCTGTGGCTCGTAGTACCACTTCCCTTACTGATGTCAAAGAGCCAAAAACTTTGTCGGGCAAACTTATGGGTCACATAAGGAGAATCAGCAAATACTGTATAGCCACCTTGCACATTCAATCAATAGAAAAGGTCTGTTATATCAAAAGCAACCAGTTGCAGAACTTTTCTGGCTCTAACTCACTGCTTTTAAAGGTGATTCTTTTACTAAATTGTAAAAGAACAAAGCTTAAAAAGGTGGACTGCAGTGGCTCAATTGGCTAAGACGCTGACTAGGAGGCCGAAAGTCAGCAGTTCGATTCCCGAGTACCGCAGGACGGAATGAGCTCCCGTCTTTGTCCTAGCTCCTGCCAACCTAGCAGTTCAAAAGCAAGAAATTGCAAGTAGATAAATAGAGACCACTTCGGTGGGAAGGTAACCGCATTCCGTGCACTCCGGTGTCTAGTCATGCCTGCCACATGACCACGGAAACATCTGCAGAAGCAGACAATGCTGGTTCTTCGGTTTTGAAACAGATGAGCACTGCACCCTAGAGTTGGATACGACTGGCTTTCAAGCAAGGGAAACCTTTACCTTTAAAAAAAGGTGATTTTTACTGATTCTTGGCCACACTGGGTGAGGCCACCAAGATATGAAACCGTTTATGACATACCATTGCTTTCGACTGTAATAGGTAACTAACAAAACAATTTATGCATAGATTCTGTGAGACATTTTGAAGATTTCAGTTATTATAAAAAACAAATTGAAAACACTACTCTGCCCAATAACATGGCAGAACTAGTCAAATCATTAACAAGACTGTTTTGTACGCTGCAAACTTTTTAATGATTATTGTTGCGCATACACATTGGAAATCTTTTTTTTAAAGTTCAAACTGCAACAAGTTAAATAAATGTTTTTAATATACAAAGAAAGTACAACCAAAAGTAAAACCTGCTGTGAAGTGTGCCTTGCACCAGGGATCCGTGTCTTTTAAAAGCCTTATTGTTGAGCTGCGCACACATACATACATCTTTATAGCAGGGCATTTAGAAATGAAAATATATTCCCACTTGAAATAATAAAAGTTTGTGCATGATTATATGCAAATATACCCTCCCCCCAACACTAGCATACTCCAATAGTGCAGGCACCATTAAAGGAAGGAAGGAAAGGAAGCTTGGGATGCCCAATGCCTAAGTTAAAGAAGCAGGTTTCTGACCAGTCAGTTTAAAGCTGGCAAAACAGGGATCAGTGATGGCAACTGTAGTGGTACAGGGTATTAAATGCTAAACTTTACACAAATACACTGTTAGAAATCTTGTAGGTGAACACTGAAAAAATCTGCAGAGCTGCTCTTATGAACAGTCAAACATTTGCTTCAGCTTCTGGTTGCACAAGTCCTTGGAAACATCTTGCCTTTCTCTTGCTGGCTGTGTCATTTCACTGAGATTTGTTTTATCATTAGCAGCTAACAAAATTATTCCATGTGTTTCCAAAGCCTCATGGGCAGGAGGGAAAAGGCAAGTCTCATTAGAGCACAACGTGGAGATTGTATTTTTTTTCTCTGCACATACAACACAAGAGGCTTCACTAGTTATGAATGCAAAACCAATCTGTGATATCCCATGTTACATTCATCAGTTCAGTTGAGGTGAAAGCCTTTCTCCATGGTAGCAGCTAGCAGGCGCTCTCGCATAATCTCTTCAGAAGAATACTCAGGCAACTTAAGGTAATGCACACAGGTATTCACAGAAGGATAGCTTGCATCTGTAGCATCAACCTGTGAACAAAATCCCAGAATGAATTTTAAAAAGAGAAGTGAGTGTAAAGCATGGTTCCATTTGACATCACCAAGAAATCAACCTTTACTCTTGCTGATCAGCAAATACCATGTTTCAATCATAGATTATGACAGATGTAACAAAGTCCTACTCCACTACCTCAAAGTTGGTGTGGAAGTGGCAATGGGTTTGAAAGGCTATGCCAAGCAGAGCATATGCTCTGGCAGGTTCTACCTTGCTGGACAGGCTTCCAGTAGACCCCGGAGGTATTTGATCCCCAGGGGTCAGCTCTGCTAAATATGGGAAAGCGAAGGTGGCCACAGGGTCACAAAGGCTGGCAATCCGAATGACACTACATAAGAACATAAGAACAGCCTTGCTGGAACAGGCCACAGCCCATCCAGTCCAGCATTCTGTCTCACACAGTGGCTCACCATTTCCTTCAGGGTATTCCCAAGCAGATGCCTTCACCTGCTTAGGATTCCCTGGAAATGATATTGACAGATATCCTGCCTATCTCTCCAACCCGGAGGTTGTCCATAAGTATCCATAATTATAGCCATTGATACCCTTGTCCTCCATGAACTTGTCTAATCCTTTTTTAAAGCTGTCAAGACTGACAGCTGTCACCACTTCTTCTGGCAGGGAGTTCCATAGACCAGTAATCCTCTGGGTGAAAAAGTACTTTCTCTTATTTGTTTGAGAACTAGTACCCAAAAGTTTCATGGAGTGTCCCCTAGTTCTAGTGTTATGCGATAGGGAAAACAGTTTTTCCTTATCTACTTTGTCCACACCGTGCATGATTTTATAAACTTCAATTTTCATTTACTGTGAGATCTTCTTGCCAAAATAACTGAATACAAAATAGGTATCACCTTCTCCTGCATTTGTTTTGTACATGGATCGCACAGCTGACTTTATGAATACAAAATACTAGCCAAAGGATTCATGAAATAGGACAAACGGATTGTGTAGACCCATGATAGTGAACCTTGGCACTCCAGATGTTCTTGGACTTCAATTCCCAGAAGCCCATGCACCATGTGAATCCATACAAATGGGTTTACTGCAATTCATCCTGCCTGTGCTTTCCTCGTTGCTCCTGGAAGCGGAAGTATAACGCGCCCGTACGGAGGAAGGGTTAACCCAGAAGAGTCTTAACTGTACGGGAGCATTTTACTTCCACCTCCGGGAGCGACGAGGGCAGCGCGGGCCAGATGAATCGCAGTAAACCCATTTGTGTGGATTCACAGGATGCTTTGGCTTCTGGGAATTGAAGTCCAAGAACATCTGAAGTGCCAAGGTTCACCATCACTGGGATAGACTATGCATAAGGAAGCAGATGGTAAAGCTGTTCGGCCAGAGATGGAAAGAGAAGGCAAAGGAAATAACATTTTGTTGTTCGATAGATTTGCGATGGCAACTCGATATTGGATACTGGTAACACATGGTGACTTGCCAGCTGTTAGCGCTGTGACAACACTTGCATGGAACATGTTCTGTTAAAATATTCTTATGTGCTCTAACAGGATGTTCAGTAGGTGTTCCCAACTATTAACAAAAATACAGTCTATGAAAATCTTTATAAAAAGTCTGATCTGTTTTCTGGCATACAAACAGCTGCCAGGTTCAATCAAAATGAAGCAAATTCCCATACATAAGTTTTATTGGCAGGTTTTGTTTGCAAGATCTTAGGAAATGTCCGTACCTTGCGTACAACTGTGAGACGGGGATGAAGGTTAGCCAGACCTCCTGGGGGAAGTGTTGAACAGCCAGTTGTAAATTGTAAGAATGCTTTTCTTTCATCTGAAGACATGCCACACAAAACTCTTACAAATCTCAGAAATCCAAGGCTAAAACACAAAACAGAATAAATTCAGCCAATCAGATAACTACTGTAATATTTATGCTTCGCTTACATCATTACAGAATAGACATATTTATCTGTTAAATATATGCATTTAATGAGGGACTGTGGTGGCTAAGTGGTTGAGAGACTGAACTTGATGACTGGAAGGTCGGCAGATCAGCAGTTCGAGATCTGAGTGCTGCATGACGGACTGAGCGCCCGTCTCTGTTCCAGCTCCGGCCAACCTACCATTTTGAAAGCAAGAAATGCAAGTAAATAGGGACCACTTCAGTGGGAAGGTAAACAATGTTCCGTGCACTCCAGTGTCTAGTCATGCCTGCCACATGCCCATGGAAACATCTGAAGATACAGGCAATGCTGGCTCTCAAGAAAGGGTGACCTTTACCTATATACATTTAATAGTTTACAGAGATGCCAAAAAATAACCACCATGGCTAGCCACATTTCAGCCTCATGGTGTGAGGTTTAACCATTCTGATGTTATACAAAGGGTTTGGAACATTTTTTACCCTCACAGATCATCTACTATGACTTGTGAATCAGGTGTGCAAATGTTTGGTTTTTATCTTGTCGATTTACAGTACAAATCTAAAGAACAAATTTTACTTTTCAAAGCGGTAGCCATGTTTGTATGTACAAACGTATCAGACAAGAAACAAAACAAAATACAAAAACATTGTGGACTCAGAAGACTGAAATATTTTAATGTTCATTTTTGTGGGTCAAGTCATCTCATAGACCAAAGAAGAGGACTTGATCCATGAGAGCTAATGTTAAAAATAGCAGTTTATCTTCAAGGTTCCAAAAGTTTGTTTATTGGATTATTACTCTTAATTGCTAAACATAACATAGCAGAACTGGCATGTAAACTCAACATCCCTCCCCATCTGATCTGATCTGCTGGCATGAACGTTTATTTACTCATTGCCTGGGTAAGTCCCAAACAAACACTGTCCTCCTTTCTGCCAGCACAGTTATGAATACAGGGTTCTGACTTCTGGTTTGCCAAAGCTAAAATAGAGGATTAGACCTCAATGCAAAAAAACCCCCCCAAAAAACTGCCAGGAGAAGAGTGAGAAATGGGAGCATCAACGGACTTTACAAGTACTTTCTTACCATCTTGAAATATTTAACCAAATTCCTCTGTTTATTTAACCAAATTCCTAAGGATACTTCTGCCCTGCAGTTCATACAGGAAGTGCCTGCTAAAGGCTTTATGCATAGACTGGGTGAACTGTTGTTCAGCACATGATAAAGAGATAAAGTTCCTAGATATGCTCAATGATTGTTCCCTGGGACAGATGGTTGAAGACCCAACTAGAGGTACAAGAATCCTTGACTTGATCCTGAGTAATACTCAGGATCTGGTGCAAGATGTTAATGTGACTGATCCAATAGGGAACAGTGACCACAACTCAATTATGTTTAACTTGATCATAGACCGCAAGTCACTGATAAAATCTAACACAGAGACCTTAAATTTTCAAAAAGGAAATTTCCCAAAGATGAGGAAACTAGTAAAAAAGAAACTGAAAGGGAAAATTGAGAGAGTCCAAACACTCCAAGTGGCATGGAGGCTGTTTACAAAAACAATAACAGAGGCCCAATTGGAATGCATACCCAAAAGGAAAAAGGGCACTGCCAGGTCCAAGAGGACTCCAATGTGGCTTACAGGAGCTGTTCGGGAAGTGATCAAGAGCAAGAAAAGCTCATTTAGAAGATGGAAGGCTTGTCCAAATGAGGACAGCAGGCAGAAACATAAATTCTGGCAGAACAAATGCAAGGCAACAATCAGGAAAGCAAAGCAAGACTTTGAGGAGCGTATAGCTAAAAATACTCAGAGGAATAACAAAGACTTCTTTAAGTACATTAGAAGTAAGAACCCAACTAGGAAGGCCATTGGACCATTAGATGACAATGGAAGGCAAGGGGTTATTAAAGAGGAAACAGAGATTGCAGAGAGACTCAATGAATTCTTTGCTTCAGTATTCACTGAAGAAGATAGAGACCACATGCCCAAAACAGAACCTATCTTCGTAGGGAGGGAAACCGAAGAATTAAGCAAGATAGAAATAACCAGGGAGGAGGTCCTTGCATGTCTTGTTAAGCTAAACACTAACAAATCCCCAGGACCAGATGGCATCCATCCACGAGTTCTCAGGGAACTTAAAGATGAAATTGCTGATATCCTAGCCAAAATATATAATCTTTCCCTCAAATCAGGCTTTGTGCCTGATGACTGGAAGGTAGCGAATGTAACACCAATTTTCAAAAAAGGATCCAGGGGTGATCCAGGAAATTACCGGCCTGTCAGTTTGACATGTGTCCCAGGTAAAGTGATGGAAACCATCCTAAAAGATAGAATTAATAGGTACATAGAAGAGGAGGCGCTGCTAAAGGAGAGCCAACATGGCTTTTGCAAGGGCAAATCATGCCTCACTAATCTGTTGGAATTTTTTGAGAGTGTCAACAAGCATGTGGATAAGGGGGATCCAGTTGACATTGTTTATCTGGACTTTCAGAAGGCTTTTGACAAGGTCCCACACCAAAGGCTCTTGAATAAACTTACCAGTCATGGAATAAAGGGACAGGTCTTGTCCTGGATCAGCAACTGGCTAAGGGACAGGAAACAGAGGGTAGCACTAAATGGACACTTCTCCAAGTGGAGGGAAGTAAAGAGTGGGGTCCCCCAAGGTTCAGTACTGGGACCCCTGCTTTTCAACCTCTTCATAAATGATCTAGAGGTAGGAGTAAAAAGCAAGGTAGCCAAATTTGCTGACGACACTAAATTATACAGGGTAGTGAAAACTGTGAGAGATTGTGAAGAGCTCCAGAGGGATCTCTTGACACTGGGGGAGTGGGCAAAACAGTGGCAAATGAGCTTCAACATCAGTAAGTGCAGAGTGATGCATGTTGGGGCAAAAAACCCCAATTACATTTATAAACTGATGGGGTCTGAACTCTCTGCGACAAACCAGGAAAGGGACCTTGGTGTCCTGGTGGACAGCTCAATGAAGGTGTCAACCCAGTGTGCCTCAGCAGTGAAAAAAGCAAACTCAATGTTAGGGATCATTAGGAAGGGTATAGAAAATAAGTCAGCAAGTGTCATTTTGCCTCTTTATAAATCTATGGTGAGGCCCCATCTGGAATACTGTGTACAGTTCTGGTCGCCATACCTCCAGAAGGATATTATGGAGTTGGAGAAAGTACAGAGGAGGGCAACCAGAATGATTAGGGGACTGGAACACCTTCCTTACCATCTGAGGCTGCAACGGTTGGGCCTTTTCACTCTTGAACGACGGCGTCTAAGAGGTGACCTGATTGAAGTTTATAAAATCATGCACGGTGTGGACAAAGTGGATAAGGAAAAACTGTTTTCCCTATCGCACAACACTAGAACTAGGGGACACTCCATGAAACTTTTGGGTACTAGTTCTCAAACAAATAAGAGAAAGTACTTTTTCACCCAGAGGATTACTGGTCTATGGAACTCCCTGCCAGAAGAAGTGGTGACAGCTGTCAGTCTTGACAGCTTTAAGAAAGGATTAGACAAGTTCATGGAGGACAAGGCTATCAATGGCTATAATTATGGCTACCTAAGGACAACCTCCGGGTTGGAGAGATAGGCAGGATATCTCTCAATGCCATTTCCAGGGAATCCTAAGCAGGTGAAGGCATCTCCTTGGGAATACCCTGAAGGAAATGGTGAGCCACTGTGTGAGACAGAATGCTGGACTGGATGGGCTGTGGCCTGTTCCAGCAAGGCTGTTCTTATGTTCTTATAATGAAGGTTATTAATTTCCAAATATAATTTAACTGAGAAGTTAAAAAAAAGGCAGATGGTTTATGAATCTATATGGATGCAGGATTTCCCTAGTAATATTTATATGTATACAGACTGGTATACATTTAAAAATTTCAACTTTGGATCGCCTATTCCCATGATGGTGAACCTTGGCACTCCAGATGTTCCTGGACTTCAATTCCCAGAAGTCCAAGCACCCTGTGAATCCACATGAATGGATTTACTGCGATTCATCCGGCCCACGCTGCCCTTGTCGCTCCCAGAAGCGGGAGTAAAATGCGCCCGTATGGTTAAGACTCTTCTAGGTTAACCCTTCCTCCGTACGGACGCATTTTACTTCACAGTAAACCCATTCGTGTAGATTCATAGGGGGCTTGGGCTTCTGGGAATTGAAGTCCAGGAACATCTGGAGTGCCAAGGTTCACCATCACGGGTCTACTTTGTTTGGCAAAGTCTCCTGAAGCCTAGAAGAACCAGCTGCCAGGGGTCAGGAAGCCTGCTCGCCCAACTGCATGTATCCAAATGCTATTAACTTCATAAATCTACAATATTCCAAGTTAGCCATTCTAATAAACACACAGTAATTTTGACTTGCCTCTCATTTTTCTGTTTGTAGAACAACAAAATGTGTTGACACTGTCATCAGTTTTGCCTCATTCAGGCATTACCCATATAGGGTTAAATATGTGTTTAATTTGAAAGTCTGCAAAGAAGCCTGTTAAATCTCTTCATCACCTGAATGAGTTCACATAAGCATTTAAATTTACATAAGCACTTAACCAAATCAAGATCCGAAAGACTTCCTGAGCTGGTAAGGATGTAGGATTTATAGCTTATGTTTGGGCCCCCATCCCTACCACCTATTTATTTCTGCATAATGTCTAAACAGGGCTCTTGTTTTGTTCTGTCCCACCAAAATCTTTCTTGCTCTTTTATTTATTTATTTATTTGACTTATACCGCACCCATATGGGATGGACTTCCAGTCTGGGCGGCTTACACTATTAAAAAAGCAGAGCAAACACGATTAAGACAATAAAACAACCCCCACCCACCTAATCAAAATCAGAACGGAGGACCCCAGACTCTTGTGACAGAAAGGCAATGGGAAGATCTCCTATTTGGTCTTCAACAAACTGCTACAGGCCTCCTCAAACAGAAAGGTTTTCAGTTGTTTCTTGAAGGTAACCTAAAGAGCTTCCCCTGACAGTGTGTTCCAAAGAGCTGGAGATGCCACTGAGAAAGCCCTACGGCAGGTAACAGACTTTCTAGCCAACTTGGAAGTCGGAATTTTGAGTTGACTTCTTAGTTAGTGAAATCCACAATATATACATTATTTCTCATAACAAAAAGATATAAATTATAATGTTAAAGCAGAAAACCAAATCCACAGCACCTCAAATGAATTAGTCTTCCTGTTTCCTCATGTTTCTTCCTTGTTTCATCCAATGGTGATTATACAAGTGATGTGGGGGGGGGGGGGAAACCCTCTTCAAGTTCTCAGTTTATTTGATGCATTAAAATAATAAACTCTTTCTGAATTGTCTTAACAATGCCTAAGATCTCAAAAATCTAGTTAGAACTGTCAATGTGGAGAAACTTTATGAAATGGAACAATGCACAATCCTGCCACCAACAGGAGAAGCCTTATTATATGAAAATCTGAGGACTCCTGAGAAAGCAATGCAGAAACAGAAGAAAATAACAGTCTGCTATTGTGATGAGTGCCTTTACTTCTACAACAAAGAACATCCCAGTCTATGTACCTCAGTCCTAGCCTCTTTTTTTAACTTGGAAAATCAGGTCTATAGATCTGGAGGTGCTAAAGATGGAATCATAGTTTTCCTAAATTCTCTCCTCACATTCTCCACCACAATTCATACAAAAATACTGTTTGATTAAGATAATGCATCAAACAACAAATAACAAAAAGCAGAATCTTTCAGTACCCTTTACAATTGAACACATTTATTTTATCATGAGCTTTAGTGGATTTCAGTCTGCTCCTCTTCATGTATTGTAATCTTAAAAAACTCATTCTAAAATATATCAATTTGAAATGTGTTGCAAAGTTGTTTTGTTGAAACAAAAATCTATAAAAATAACTGAGTTGCCTGCCCTAGGGTAAGAGGGCTGGATACAAATACAAATCCAAATAAATAAATAAAAACTAAAAGATGTATAATCTGTGTGAAAATATACATATCAATAATGCAATTTTAGAAAAGCATTGATCAGATGAAAATTTAAGATCAGTTAATTAAAGAGGCATTGATCAGTATAATATGAATTATATAATACCCACTCAGTCAAAAAGTCTACCTCTAGTTGGGACTAGTAATACAGTACAATGCTTCCCATTACTTAACTTATTACATCTAAATTCTTAAAATATTTAAAGCAATTTATAAATAAAAATGTCAATGCCATGCAGAAGTGCTCGCATTTAGCATTTGGGATTGGCATGGATTGAAGATCAACACCCTACTATTTTCTCTGTGTGGCTGTGTGTAAATATATCATAACTTTTTGGCAGTGTACCTGTCTCGAGTATAGCCAAGCTTAGGTTCAGTGTAGTTGATTATATCTTCAGCTGCCCAGGATGGTGACTGATTTCCACAAAGAATCATCTGAACTTCTTCATGGCTAAAAGAACTCAGCTTTTCCATTGGAAAGACTCTGTTGAAACCATCTTGATATATAAAAAGATAAACCATTGGAAGAACAAGTTGAGATCTTACATCATTTGAAAATGGTCAACAGAAAGAAGAGCACTGCCTTCCTGGTTACTTTCCCTATTCTTTCCTTCCACATTATCCCCTCCATTTGCATTTTCTTCAGGATAACAGTTCGAAAGAATCACACAGGTAAGTCACAACACTGGATACTTTAGTGACACAGTCATAGATGCACCACATGTCGTTGGCTGCGATTCGTATCCAAGAATGCATTTTTTCCTGAAGCAGGAAAAATGTCATTGGCGTGAATTTGCCATGAAGTGACCCACACACAATGATCACGGAGCCATCTCCTGTGCCACATATGAAATGAGACGTGCAGGATTTAACACCGGGATTGCAATGGACTGCTGCAGCCTTGAGTATATTATCAAGGTGCGCCTTCTTCCACCCCCATGACTGTTGGAAATCAGAGTTCCTCCTCCACTCATTTTGCTGTTGGACACAAAATGATGGTTTCCAATTATGGCATTTCCTCCACTGAGGGGGACCATCACCCCAGCTAAAGGTGCTCATCTGCCCGTAGCCGTTGGCCCCTTTGGGGAGTCAGGTTATTTACCACCACTCAACACTCGGCAGTTGAGTAACTGGCTGTACTCCATTACCCTAGTGAAATGTCCAGCCAAACATTTACCACATGTAACAAAACAGGAAAGAAGATGCTTTCCATGACTCAAGAAGAATGAAGTGATCTGTGCTGGAATTTGCTCCAAAGAAGAGAAAGGGACATAGATGCAGCAAATATACTTTTCATTTATCCAGAGGCAATTCAGAGAATCAGGGTTCATCAATTTTGTCTAGACAAATGCAGCAGATGAGTAACACAGTTTGTAGATGTATAAAAATTCTAATCTAGGGTTGCTACTGAAAGTAACCACTTCCTATCTTAAAGTCTCAGACGGTGCATGCTTCAGTTTATCTCTTCTTTTCTCCAGTCATCCCCTCAAGGTACTCTTAGAAAGTGTCAGACAGAGAACTAGACCTCATTTGCCATCCTCAAATAACCAGTTACATACCTCTAAAAGCATCCATCTGTTTTTGTATGCCACCGTGCATGCAGAAGTCAAACATCAAATCCACATACTCCTCTGCATTATCCATAGTTACCAACTACAACAAAAATGTTTGTAAATGATTAGAGAACATCTGTACTATATCACAGAAGAATTTACAATTTTTTAAAAAATTAAACTTCTAAAATTATTTCTTTTACCTCATCTTCACCACCAGGTTTGAGGTCCACAGCTGAAAAGCCATACACTCTGGATGAAGGGCAAAACTGGAAATTAAGGCTGCAAGGGAAGAGGAGGCACATCAGTTGAATCAACAGAAACCAGTTTTTCATAATAATAACAATAATAAATTCCACTCTGGGTGGCTACCAACAATATATTAAAAAGCATCTTAAAATTCACACAATCATAAAATGACATCTTAAAATCATGCAATAAAAAAACCCTGGGCATAAATTAACAACAGGGCGGGGGGTTGGGGGCAGCGGCAAGAAGCCTCAGACTAGGAGCCATCTCCTGCGGCACGTATGAAATTAGATGTGCAGGATTTAACACCGGGACTGCAATGGACTGCCGCAGCTTTGAGAATCAAGGTGCACCTTCACAGCCAGTCCATCTGGCATGGCCTCTTCCGCCTCCATGACCGTTGGGAATCAGAGTTCTTCGCTCATTTTGCTGTTGGGTCCAATATGATGGTTTCCAGTGGCATTTCCTCCACTGAGGGGGACCATCACCCCACCTAAAGGGGCTGATCTGCCCATAGTTGATGGCCCCGTTAGGGAGTCAGGATAGTTAACTGCCGCCTGACACTTGTCGTTGAGTTGCTGGCTGTACGGTCTACTACTCCATTACCATAGCGGGATGTCTGGCCAGACAAATTACTATTAGAAATGACTGTTACTAAGATATACTAAACAGAATGAAATACAACAAGGCTGAACGTCCTGTTTTCCACTAGGAATTGCTCCAGTCCAGTTCCAGAAAATGAGCATCTTGCAACTGGGTTAAAAAGGTCTATCTTGGCCATGGATCCATGGACTGGTTTGTAATCACCGATGCACTGTTTGATCACTGAGACATAGCTCCCACTGGCCCACATTACAAGCAGTCTAAAATGTGAGCTATTTCCCCATGTGAGCACACACCAAGTCATTTATATGTTTTACTGAATGTTTTTCATCTCCTCAGCATGTCTCTAACTTCCCACATTAGTCTACTCAGCTCTTAAGATCTTCAGAAAAGGCCCTCCTTTACATCAAATGGACAACAGCAAAACGAGAAATTGTTGGAGATGTAAAAGCAATCTTGGAACATATGAGCATATGTGGTGGAGCTGTAAAGTGATAAACGTTTTTGGAAATTAATTGAAAAAGAAATATCAGGGATCTTTAAAGTTGATTTTAAACTGGAGTCAAGTATCGTCTTATTGACAGAATTGGATAATATAAATGAAAAAGAATTGTTATCCATAATGTTAACAGCGGCAAGATTATGTATAGCAAGAAAGTGGAAAAGTGATTTAGTGTTGAAAATTGATGAATGGTATAAGGAAATGTGGGAAATTGCCTTGAATGATAAATTGACATGTGAATTGAATGTGAAGAAAGGTATCTTGAAAGAGAACAAGTTCTGGGAAATATGGAGGCCATTTGTGGAGCATGTTTTAATATGGAATAAAGGAGACAAACCAGTACCTCAGCATATGAGTTTCTGGAAAGATTGAACTAGAAATTTGATATATTTGTATATATCACTGGGTGTTATAAATTTTATTTTGTAATATATTAGATTGAACCTTATAAATTTTTGGAATGCTAAATACATAATTAAAAATAATGAAATAATGAAAACATAACTGTTGACAAATGATACATAGTATAGATATTCATGAAAAGACATAAGCTGTGGGGTATATGTTGTAAGAAGGTATGATATAAATGAGGTTCAAGAATTGGTATTCGCAATGCCATTATAATAGATTATAAGTAATTCAATGTATTAATTTGGTTTTTTTGTTTATGTATTCTTTTTTTAATATATTTGTTATTGTTTATTATATTAATTAAAAAAGGGGGGAAAGGAAAAGAAAAGGCCCACCTCTCAGTCCCATTGCCATCCAAGGGAACACGTGAGAGGGCCTCTTCTCTGGCAGCTCCGAGGTTATGGATCGCGCTCCACATCAAAATGCCAAACTTTCTCTTTCCCCCACCCCGCCCACCAGGAGGGTTGCCGGAGCAACGCAGAAATGCCAAGGCCAGGCTTTCCCTGACTCCGCCGAAGAATCTGAACTATGGCGCTCCGTCGTGGTCGTAGAGTATGGGTCATGGACATTAGGTGGCCGTGGTCATTGCGGTACTTATCTTGTTATTTGTTATTTATTTATTTGGTGTTTCATTGCATAATTTGTATTGTACTTTTTTGCAGCTATTATATTTGTTTGATATATTGTACCGCAGAATTTGTATCTTGTATATTGAATATTGTATTTATTACTGTATTTTGAATTTTGTATTTCGTATGTAAACCCCTTGGGTTACCTTGGGGTTATTTATATGTTGTTAGCCGCCCTGAGTTGGCCATGTGCTGAATAGGGCGGGGTATAAATCGAATAAACACAACAACATAAACATCAGGAGATTAGTTTGTCCCCTTCCATTTTATCCTTCTGCCAACAGATGAAAACCATCTGTTCACGCAGGCTTTTAACCATTATAACTGAGTCCCGTGATGCTAGTTTTTAATTATGTTATTGCCCGCTTTAATGTTTAGACTGTTTTTAAAGTTTGTAATGGTTTCCTGTTTTAATTATCGTATTTGTTGGTATACAAGACACACTTTCCCTCTTAAAATACACCTGAAAACACTTATATGCTGGCAAATACGGTATTTAACGTATGGTAATTATTACTTAACTTTAATTCCTTTTGAATTTTAACTCAATCTTCTAACACAATATCTTGCCTCAAACCTTTTAATGTTGTGAGCCATCTTGAGTCCACCATGGGGAGAAAGATAGCTTTATAAAGAAAATGAATAAACAAACACAAGCTATATGACTTCAGCTTTAGAGAGCAGAAGCAAATCCCAATCCTTGCATATTGAAGAAAGTCACTGCGCATGCTATTTCTTGCTACTTGTTCAAAGAGTGCACAGTTGAGAATTGAGTGTTTACAGCACACATTTTGCCAATCTCTTGCATCACCAGTATCCTATCTGAAACCCTGCTGCCCATCGGTGTAGATAACAGAAGACGGACCTTTGGTCTGAGGCATTATAAGACAGCTTATTATGCTCCTTTGTAAATTGCACCTCACGGTTTATATCTTTCATACCAAAGCAAAAAACAAAAACAAAATGAATGAAGAAATAAATACATTAACCAGAATATCACATTAATACTTGTTTGAATTTATGTTCTAATTTATTACTGTATAAATTTTACTCCATCACCGCCAGCGTCCTGGGCCCTGCCCCAGGCCAGGGTACAAAAGGCTACTACGGCGGTGCACGGCAGGACTTCGCCACCACCACCCTTGGACTTGCCTGCTGCCGGAGTGGAGGGGGCTGTTGTACTATTGTATTGTTTATATTATGATGTGCTTTTGTAGGATGAATATGATAAACTATTGTCTTTATTGTATACTGTATTATTGTGTTTACTGTACTGTAGTACTGTAGTATTGTGTGAGCCACCCTGAGTCGGGTTTCCTGAGTGGGTGGCATATAAGTGTGAGAATTAAATAAAATAAAATAAGGCAGCCTGGGCATGTGTAAACAACAGAAAGAAAAGAATCAACTTACCCTAAATCTTCTATGCTAAGTGAAGGTCCTGATCTCGATGGGCTCTTCATCATTAGTTCTTGCAATTTGGTATTTTTTTCATCTTCTGAAAGGCCTTTGTTGCTTAGGATTTGACGCCTCTTAATGGCAAGGTCCTTAATTTCTTTCAAAAATCTTGCTCTGTGAGGGTTTACCAATTCAAAATCTTCCCATGTCAAGATGCCACTGAACCATGCTGGAGGTTTAGGTTTGGGTGGATCAAGGATAAATTCAGATTTGGAATCTTCTTCAAAGCTTCCTACTGAGAGGGAATCATGACCCTCTTCTGTGGAGGCCTCTGATTGACTTTCAGTGCAGTGCAAATCTCTGTCACCCCGGGATTCATAAATCAATTTGCTCATGTTGCTTTTAATGTCCCCCATACACATGAGTTTAAAGAAAGGCTTAGAAACGGGCAAGTCTACTAGTCTGTTATCTTGAATGCATTTGGCCAAGAAAATCCCCAGAAAGTGAAAAAGTTTGGTTATTCTTTCAAGTTCGTCACTATCCTGTGGGAATGGTGCTGTGAAAAGGCCACAAGATCTCTGTACATAATATCCTGGAGGTTTTAATCCACCACCTATGTCAACCTATTTTTAAAAACAAAATGAAGAAAAATGTTAGATGTCAGAAGATATACGCATCACTATCTTACCAGTTGCACTGAATACAAAAATTAAATATACCTGGCGTGATTCATCATCTGGAAAATCATCATCGCAAAGCCATGTTCCCATTTCTGTTCTCTGGAATTCAGCTGCCACTAGTGCGTAAAACTCTAAGGTGGGTCCTAATCCTGTTCCTTCTTCTCCCAAGAACTCCACCTGAAAAACAGAGGCCACAACAGCTTCACTCACAGACCTAAGTCCAACTGTTGGTCTCAACAAGAGTAAAAAGGTAAAGGTAAAGGTCACTCTTGCTCAAAAGCCAGTCGTATCTGACTCTAAGGTTCAGTGCTCATCGCTGTTTATAGCCAAAGAGCCAGCACTGTCTGCATCTGCAGACGTTTCTGTGGACATATGGCAGGCATACCTAGACACCAGAGTGCACAGAACACTGTTACCTTCTCAATAGAGTGGTATCTATTTATCTACTTGTAATTTCTTGCTTTCAAACTGCTAGGTTGGCAGGAGCTGGGACAGAGATGGGAGCTCACTCCGTTGTGCAGTACCTGGATCTCGAAATGATGACCTGCTGACCTTCCAGTCAGCATCTTAGCCACTTGAGCCACCACAGTCCCATTCAACAAGAGTAGGCCTGCTTAATTCATAGGAACTTGGAACATCAACCATTATTTAAATTCTGTCAAGTCAATGGATTTATCTCCAGTTGGACTAACAATTGATTTAGGTCACTGGTATTAGTTTAAGTTGCACTCCCCTCCCTCATCCTCACCAGCCTTTCTTAACACAGATCAAAGACTCAATGGAGCTGGATGTAGACTTGTCATTCTGTAAATGCAGAACAGAATTGCAGGACAGTATCAGTGTGTTTGTTCGTAGGCTTCCCTGTTGAGCCCCCTCCCCCCCCCCATGCTATATCTCATACAATCTCCCCTGACTCCCCAGAAGAGCTCGATAGAGTACACAATAGGGTACAAAAATATTGTTTCTTTCCTGCCACTATTGATGCCTGTGGGGCAAAATTCCCTGTATGAATGCAAGTCAGTAGGAAATTAGTATGTAAGACAGCATGCAGCATAATTTACCTCTAGAACTGATTTTCTGTCTGCATGAATCTGCATGACATTTTCTGCCCATTCCATCAAAGAGTCACCACGTGGAACTTTTACTCTTTCATGTTTAAGGCGCCCAACTCTGAATTCTCCAGGATCGTCTCTTCGTACTGTGCTTGTAGTTCGTGTCCGCTCAACAGTAGCCTCACGTCTGTTTTGTAGCCAAACGATTGCTCTGGTGACAGAAATGAACACTGATTCAACAGTTGATTCCAAAAGAATTAAAACCAGGTTTGCAGGAAGAGTGGGAAAGGGAATACCAATTATCTCTAACTTATTGGAAGGGGGGATTGATCTAATGGTTAAAATCATCACTAAACATTTTCTACTATTTTCTCTGGAAATAGGCTTGGAACACCCCAAAGCTTGGGGAAATACAAAAAGGTCTATAGAAGAAAATCATTAAAAGGGAAAACCTGCAAAACAGACTCCAGTGAGAATTGCAGATGTGCAGTGCCCATGAAAGAATGAGAATGTGGAATGAAATGAGTGAGATTAAATGGGAGTGTTGGAACTCTGAACAGCAGCATTTACTTTTTTTTTTTTTGCACATCCCACTTATTTATATTACTCAATGAAATCATGGGTGTACATATGAATCATCCTGTTAAATATAACTTGTGCCGGATTCTTGATTTTTCACCACACAAATGTTTAATCAGTTGTCAATGATTCACCGGGGGGGGGGGGGGATATGAAATTAGTTCTGATACTTCTGGGAGATTTTAGTACTGTACTTCTACAGTTTTCCTCTGGCATGAGAAAAGCAGCTTTTCTGAGATTTTTCTGCACTGATATATTCTTAATGCTAACGGTAAAGAAATCCAACACACTGAAATTATCCCATTTGAGTAATTTCTTCTTTATCAGATTTCTTACCTTGATGCTCCAAATGCTGTGCACGTGAAATATAGTTGTCTAGTTTCAAATGGAATTAAGAAAGGGCATTTGCTAGTTATTTGTTCACACCAGTCTGGCAAAGCTCCACTTGCTAGTGCCAGTGGCTCCTGTAATTTAACACACAAACCATTTAAAGGATGAAAACTAAAGAACAAAAAGGCATGATAGAGAAACAGTTTTTCAGTTATAACCTTTTCCATACATTCATTATATCATGGCAGATTTTGGGAGCAAGTCATGATTAAACTGAAATGCTAAATCAATAAGTGTTTGAGTTCTTACTGTTGTATGAATTAAATTTATTACATTTATTCCTTCCTTCCACACTCATCCTGATATTTTTCTCTTTAACAATTTTTGTGAGATATGTTAGGTTGAGATATAATAATATCATTCAGTGACCTACCATATTTTTTGGACCATAAGACACACTTCCTCCCCCCAAAAAAAAGGTGTGTGCGTGTGGGGGGGGGAGATGAGGGTGCGTCTTACAGTCCGAATGCTGTCCAGTAAGGCTGTTGTAAAAGGATATTATACAACAGCCGCAGCTGGCCGAAGACCTCCACCACCACCGCTACAGCTGTTCCGGGGCCGGGGAAAGAAGGGCCGAGGAAAGAAAAACATATGTTCGGCAGGCCATCACAAATCACAATTTCCCATTTAAATGCATTGGAAATCAATTTATTGTACAGTGTTCTAAAGCTTTTCTATTTGTATGTTCCCAATGCATTTCAGTGGGAAACCAAACCTGTGCATAAAAAGAAAGGGTTTCATTTACCTTTCTTGCCTTTGTCCCAGCTCCATGTAGTCAAAATGGAGGGGGAAGCCATGCTTCCTGGTTGCAGAGAGAGCAAGAGGCTAGGCTAGAGAATCGCTTCCTGCCTCAATGAAATTGGCTTGCCCACCCATTAACCCTGCAGCACCACCACTGGTTGGTGATGCAAATACACTATTTGGTTTAGAATATATTTTTCTTGTTTTCCTGCTTTAAAAACTGGGTGTGTCTTATGGTCAGGTGCATCTTATGGTCTGAAAAATACGGTATATAGCTTAATCAATATTTGAATCCAGTCCTTGCAGTTCTTGTTTTACACTCTTAATTATCTTGGTCTCTAGCTCCACAACCAACAGTTGCAACCTTCAGAGCTGAATCAGCTCACTATTGCACACTCAAAACTTTACATGATATCAACTCTCACAATCTTGTAAGCTATCTCATTCAAAATAAGCAAAATATTAACTCAAGACTATAGTGCTATTTAGAGACAGTTTAACTATTCAAGCACCTATAATTTACAACTCAGTGATTTTTTTATCACAAACATTCAATTTTCAAGATTAAGATACAATCTGAAGAACTCCCCCACCCCCACCATGGAAAAAACAGCCCCTTATTTTTATTTATTTTAAAACTCCAATTGTTTCAAAACTAGTCTGCAAAGAGACATGGGACCATTTATACATATTCATACATACATACATACATACATACATACATACATACATACATACATACATACATACATACATACATACATACATACATACATACATACATACATACATACATACATACATACATACATACTCACTCACTCACTCTTACACACACAAACAAATACGCCAAGCAAAGCAGCACAATAATTTCTCCAAGCCCTTGAGACTTTAAAGCAGTGGTTCCCAACATGGGGCACATGCCTCAGAAGGGAACTTCAATTCCCAGAAGCTTAAGTCAATACATTGGTTGATCAGTGCTTTGGGAATTGACTTAGGCTTCTGGGAATTGAAGTTCAAAAACCAAAGGATGGGAAATACTGTTTTAAAGTGTTCTGCAGTAGCAGAAAACCAAAACTTGTGAAACATGATCTCATAAATAGATATACAGTACCTCAATCTGTTGAAGTATTTTTGTAGTGATTTTTTTGCTTGTGAATTCATCTGGTGGAAAATTAAACTGAAGCTGATCATCTCCTTCTGAAATTATTAACAGAAACATTCATTCCATGTCTCCTTTAGAAAAACGTTTAGGAGAAAAATATGTTGTACATTACTTACCTTCTTGAGATATTCGAGTAGCATAAGGGTCACTTGCAACAATATACAAGATTCGGAGCAACTGGAGAACATCTTCTACTCCACAAGAATTTTGTCCACTGCCTGCTTTGGCTTGAGGTTGCTCTTTTATTGAACTAAGAATGTCTGAGGTTTGAAGTGTGGAAATTGCTCCTTGACTCAAACTAGACTTTGATCCATGCTCACAGAAGTCCTGTATAAATGATAAGGAAATAAGTACATACTAAAGGAGGAGTTCCCAACCTTTTCAAGCCAGGGGCTGGGTCACGCTCTCTCAGTCAGCTTTGAGGGCCAGACAGCTATTTTGCCCTGCATGCATGATGGGTATGGCCAATTTGTCAAAACAGCTTCAAAGGGATGGCCATTTTGTTTCTTGAATGCCTTTGCAGGGGTGGGGGACCACATGAAATGGCACCGTGGGCCGGATCCAGTCCACAGGCCTTAGGTTGAAAACCCTTGCACTAAAGTTTTGATTAAAATTGTAACACAATTGGTTTTAGGGAAAGAAAAATATAAACATTTTTATGTGATGCATTCTATTCAGCACTTACAATTTTGTTAGGCACTATGTTAATAAAACATCAGTGTGCCCATTCAAGAACATACAAAATACAGAGCTGGTAAAAAGCTAACCATGAGAGCAACATGTAGACATATTTATTTAGAGAGCAATTCTATTAGTCACATATCAAATCCCTTTAGTGGGATTCCTAGCACGATGCCAAAAAAAACCCCTCCAAAATGTACATACATTCCCCAAACCAATACTTTTAGATGCAGACATATACCTTGTATGCAGCTATGAGCTGGGAACAATTTCTGTTTTTCCTAATGCTTTTATTAGTGCCGGTTAATTTCCAGTGGCGCAGAAAGGCTGAATCCGCATTCTTCTGCAGGTAGGTTATCAAGTCATTCTTTGGTAATTCATCAGTGCCAAGGTACTGTTCCACATGCTCTATTGACCAGCAACCCTACAACAGGAACCACCGAATATTGGTCTTTCCTGATTGTAAAGTTTGAAAGACTTCACATGCACTACATACATTTATTTAGGAACATGCATTCAAAAACATTCTGTACCATATTCCATAACAGAACTAAATTAGTGCATGTTTTCCAAAGCTGCAACTTTTTAAAGTGCTCAAAATGCATACAAATATACCACACTCATGTAATATCAAAGATTTAAAATTAATCTCACCATTTTCCCATTCTCTTTTTCTTTATCAGAATCCTTCATTTCTCTGTATACAATTCTAGAATTTAAAAAACCCACAGTTACACGTGTCTTTTAATCAGTTTTCCAAAGCAAAATAAGGTTTTCTCACATCATGTAGCATAAAACATGGACATATCTGGATTATCTTGTGCAAACACTCTGCATGCTAACTTGGTTCTGAATCTTTTGTTGATTTACCATACAAGAGCCACATGGGCTGATTATAGCTGTTGGACTATGTCATTAAATTACAGAAATTGTAAAAAGAATGTATTTTGGATTATATGCTAATTTGCAGCCAAGTTTAATTTTGGTACAATGAGGACATAGCTTTTTCAAAAAGTAGGAAAAAATGTAAGAACAACAATAATGAAGTTGTGATTAATTCAAAAACTAAGGCAAAGCTATCAATATCTAAACACTGCTATTGTATAAATATATTTTATAAGATACCATAGTAATAAAAAACAAAAGGAACTGGAAATAGCCAATTGATCAAATTATGAAACCTCTTAAGACTTCAACCTCTCTTTCATTAGACAGAAATGATACAGCAGCAATGCTCAGAGGTCTGAACACTGTGTGTGATGATATAACTTTTAAGTGGCTTATCTTATACAGCCATCCTTATCAGACAGAAAAACAGAACAGAATACAGCTTTTATGGACCAGCCTACTTCTTCAGACACAGCATCTTATGCATCTTTACTAAAAATGTCTACTAAAACTAACCCAGCAGTAACTGCACATAAGATTACAGACTTCGACTGACTCAGAAACTTCATCAAATGTTAAAACTCTTACGTGTATGTTGGTTCCCAAATTCGTCTAAGTTTATCAGACTTCACATTGCCATTGCAGGAAAGCTGCAACAATTTCTGTACATAGTAAAATATTGTTGATCGGAAATTAGTCAGTGGTAGTTCAACTTCACGAGATGTACCAAGGCCTGTAACTTTCAAGGTAAGCGCTAAACGTGGTGATGGTGTGCATTCAACTTCTTCTAAGAGTTCTGAATGAGGTGTTCCTACAAGAAATAGTAAATTAGTGACGTGTGAGTAGTAAATTCTATTTTCCATATCACTTTCTACCATCTGACACAAGTTAGTTGCTTGTTTTTGTACCGTTTGTGTGTGGCACCATGTTTTTTATCTCCACACAAAAATAAATTTCTCAGTAATAAAACTTCGGAAATTTCATGCAGAAAGACATGTTCTCGCCAATCCACTCCTTCACATCTCTTTTGCTTCACCCTCAATTCTTTCTTTCATTTAGCATACTTCTTCAGTTTCTTCCATTCGAAAATTAATTGTGCCCTAGTGGTGCAATGGTTAAACAGCTGTACTGCAGCCAGAAGGTTGTGAGTTCAATCCTGCCCAGGGTTCAAGGATGACTTAGCCTCTCATCCTTCCAAGGTCAGTAAAATGAGTACCCAGCATGTTGGGGGCAAAATGCTAATTAACTTGTGAACCGCCCAGAGAGTGCACTAAGTGTTATGGGACGGTATACAGTGGAACTTTGGTTATCGTAATTAATGTGTTCTCCGGGACGTTTCTTACAGCGAAAATTACTTTAACTGAATTTCCCATAGGAATGCAGTGAATACTAAAATACATTAACCGAAACGTGGTTTCCCATAGGAATACACTGAAAACCAATTAATCAGTTCCCAAAAAATTCTATAAACCGAGCCACTATTTTCTATGGATTTCCTTTTGTTATGTGGTTTTTATGTTAACCGAGCCATTTGTTAACCAATGTTCCATTGTATAAATCTTATTGCTATAGCCTAGGTTTCTTAATGGAACAATGTAGGGGAAATGGTCCATTTCTAATGCCACTTCCCCCATCACAACAGTTGGCTTCCATCATAGACGGAATAAACTTCAGTTCAACATGCTGAGTTTTCTAATATGTTGTCTGCTACAGTCTTGTCGACCACCCTGCAAAAAATTAATCAGTTGTAGTACAAATAAATTACCAAAACAACTAGCCCATGAAGGAGGCAATTTAGAAGATAGATACAACAACCTAGTGACTCCTCCTCTGATAATGACTGTATGGAATATATTGCCGCTTCTGCACCAATGTGGCTCTTACATTCCTCTGATTTGTGCTCATTTATTTAAATAAGTTCATGTTTCCACAAGTTTTGTAAACTGCTTATGAATATACCTGGGGGAGGAATTTCAAGGTCAGTTGTCTGCTGGACATTAGTCCGCCCAGGTCTAGGATCAAAGGCAGGTACTAAAGCAGAAAATTGACGCTTCAGAACATAGTCATCATCCCACGTTCTTCTACGGCCTCCTTTAGTTTCATATTCTTCTTCTTCCTATTAAAAAAAACCCAACAGGTAATTAAGATGAATTAAAAATTATGGTGAATTAAAAGTAACCTGCAGAGCGGGTAAAACCACCAGCAGACAACCAGCCTAAACACTGCTGAGCGCGCGAAGACCAACGCCATCGTCCAATGCACCCGGGGACGAGCAGAATAAAATCACAGACTGCTTACTGCTTTCATCACAGACTCCTTCCTGCATGCATGTGATAAGTAAATGAGTTACCTTATCATTATTTAGTTGACTTCTTGATATTTTGTTGGCTTCTGGCTTAGTTTCAAAATAACACTGGAACTTGACATAGTGAATTTTCCTTTTCATACAAAGGTTTTCCTTTTCATACCAAGGTTGATGACAAGTTTTGAGATAACTAATGAGATACAGTACTTCTTTAACTTCAGACTACATATATAACATCTGACTTCATATATCCAGTACTAACAAAAATATAACAATATTAAGTAGCAATGAATAGTATACTAACTTTCTTTAGTCTGTTACATTGTGTTACACTTTGTTACAATGCTGCAATGAACATTACTGTATAGGAACATGTAATGTAATAAGATCTATGAATCAAGGCAATCTGGGAGTGGTAAAAAATGAGATGGAAAGAATAAGCATTAACATCTTGGGAATTAGTGAGCTAAAATGGACAGGGATGGGTGAATTCAACTCTGGAGACCATTATATCTACTACTGTGGACAAGAAACCATTAGAAGAAACAGAGTAGCTATAATAGCCAATAAAAGAGTGAGAAAAGCAGTACAGGCAAACCCCAACATACGAACAGTTCAACTTACAAAAAGTTTCGACATACAAATAGAAATCCTGGCTTAATTTTTTTTTGACATACAAATTTTTAATAGGAAAAATTTGGCATACAAAAAAATGTGGTGACATCAAGTGGCCTCTTCTGGTAATGCAATGTGTTTGCAACATACAATTTTCTAGACATACAAATAAACGCATGGAATGGAGGGAGGGGGGAAATAATATGTAGAGGTTTTACTGTAATAGGATATAATCTTAAAAATGACAGAATGATTTCAGCCCAAATCCAAGGCAAACCATTCAATATCACTGTAATCCGAATGCAGATAAGGCCACCGTTGACCAGTTCTATAAGGACCTACAGCACTCCATAGAACTGACACCAAAAAATGATGTCTGTATTATTATAGGAGACTAGCATAGGTTGCCCTGCGATGCCGGGCTGTTATAAACTGTGATCAGCTTTTTTGGGGTTTTTTTGTGGATTAAAAAAAGAACAAAGGATGATATAATTGTTTCAATTGTTTTATTTAACCAAATAATGTTTTAGTTTGTGTGGGATTTTTTGTTAATAGTTGTACCGTAGGTAATATGTTTAAAAATGTGAAAGTACATGTTTTTTACATTCAATTTTTTAAAACTGTGTTTAGATGTTTTGGGTTTTTATTTGAGTTTAAACTCAACACAGGATGTTATAAATCTTTTTATTTTATTTTTTTGACGTATGTTTGTGATTTGTGTAAAATTGTGATTTATTGTTATGTTTTGACTTGTTTTTACTCTTGTGGCCTCTAGGTGGGGCTGTTGTGTCTTTTTGAGTTGTTTTTACTATTCTGCCCTGCAGGTGGGGCTGCTAGTGGTTTTGTTTTAGTTTCACTGTTTTTTCTCTCCTGGCCTCTGGGAGGGGCTTCTTCCGGTAAGTAGTCTGTTTCTTCATGAGTTGTCTGGTTTTCTTTCTTCTGTGGTTTTTCTTTGTTTTGTTTTTGTGGTGGTGGGCTGGGAGGTGTTTCTGTTTGTTCTTTTTTGTTTTGGTTGAGTTTTAGGTTTGTTTAATTGGTTTGGTTATTTCTGATTTTGTTTATTTTTTCTTTTTTCGTTGTTGTTTATTTGTGTAATTAGTTGTTGTTTGTTTGTGTAATTTGTGGGGGGGGTTGTGTTGTAGTTAGGCGTTTTGTATGTGTTTTTGTGGATGTTTTTGTTTGTGTATTTTGTGGTTTATTTTTTGTTTATTAATGTTTTTTTAATTATTGATTTATTTTTGATTTATTATTTTTTAATAATTTTGGTGTTAGTTTTTGGTGGTTACTTTAGCTTGAAGAATGGGCTGCCTATGGGTTTCTCTTTTCCCCATTGCTGCTTTGAATTTGGTTTAGATGCAGCAATGGGGGAAAAGGAGGAGGGGGCAGTCAGCCCGTTCTTCTCCCGGGAAGGTTCGTTAGGTAGGTCGGGGAAGGAGGAGGCAGAGAAAAGCTTTCTCTGCCTAACGATGGTTCTCTCCTCTCTGTCTCCTTTTTCTCCCGGCTTACCTAACCGGAGATCGGCAGGCAGTGATCCGCAAGGGCTGGGGCTCTTTCTTGTGGTTGGCTGGCTGCTGCTTTTGTATTCGGAAGTACAAAGGCATCAGTCAGTCATCGACCAGGGAGGGTGCTTCCCCTGACGAACTGCTGCCTGTTTTTTTTTGGGGGGGGGTGTTTCCACCCCAGCTCAACTTTACTTGAGGCTGGTGGTGGCCTCGCCATGTCTTTGGCGGGGTAGCGTGGAGGAGAGGGAGTCCCTCTTCTCCCCGTTGCTCCGGGAAAGAAGGACGGTGGGTGTTTCGCAGTGGCGTTTTGTGGCTTTTTGTTTTGTGTGGTTGTGAGGCGCTGAGTCTGCCTGCTGGGGACTTGCACTCCCATTGCGTTTTGTAAGTTTATTTTTTGCGCGCCAGCTTTCTCAGCGTCCTGCGTGCTCACGGCACGCAGGACGCTGGGACTTGTTTTGGTTTGTGGTTTGCTTTCGTGCGGCGGTTTTTTCCCTGCGGCTCGATTTCAATTGCCCGCACCACGTTTCCCAATTTTCTTTTTGCTTGCGCCTCTCAGCCTGATTGGCTGTGGCGCGGCGCAGAGAATGTTGGGAATTGAAGTTGTTTCCCTTTGTTCGCGTTCGTGGGGCTCTTGCCCCACTGGCACATTTCTCAAACATTTAGTGACCTCCGTACTGGGTTCGGGCGAGTGCAGGAGGCTTGGTACGGGATAGTGTGGATGGGTGCAGGAGCCTTTGTCACATTCCAAAGGTTAACACTTGGATTTATAGGTATAGATTGGAATGCCAAGTAGGAAGTCAAAAGGTAAATGGAGTAACAGGCAAATTTGGTCTTGGAACACAGAATGAAACAGGGAAAAGGCTAACAGATGTTTTGCCAAGAGAACACACTGGTCATAACAAACACCCTCTTCCAACAACACAAGAGATGACTTTACAAATGGACATCACTATATGGCCAACATTGAAACCAGATTGATTACATACTCTGCAATCAAGCTCCATACAGTCAGCAAAAACAAGACCTGGAGAAGACTGTGGCTCAGATCAAACTCTACTGATTGCCAGATTCAGACAGATTAAAGAAAATAGGGGGGGGGGAGGTTAAACCACAAAGGTATAACCTAGCAGCATCCCTAAGGAATACACGGTGGAGGTGTGGAACAGATTCAATGGTTTAGACTTGATAGACAGAGTACCAGAAGAATTATGGATGGAGGTTGGGGACATCATACAGGAGGCAGCAAGTAAAACCATACCAAAAGAAAAGAAGCATAAGAAAGCAAAGTGGTTGTCTGATGAAGCTCTTAAAATAGCAGAGGAAACAAGGAACACAAAAGGCAAAGGCGAAAGGAAAAAATTCAATCAACTGAACAAAGACTTTCAAAGAAAAGCAAGGAGAGATAAGGAAGCCTTCATAAATGAACAGTGCAAAGAAATAGAGGAAAACAACAGAAGGGGAAGGACTAGAGATCTTTACAAAACAATTAGGGAAATTAAAGGAATGTTTAAAGCAAAAATTACTGTGATAAGGGACAAAAACAGCAGGGATTTAGCTGATGCAGAAGAGATTAAGAAAAGATGGCAAGAGTACAGAGGAACTCTACAAAAAGGACCTCAACACCCCTGATAGTCACAGTGATGAGAACATTGAACTGGAGCCGGACATCCTGGAGAGTGAAGTCAGTAGGGCTCTAAAAAGCACTGCCAACAACAAAGGTAGTGGAACTGATGGTATCCCAGTTGAATTATTCGGTCACCACAGCACAGAATATCAGCTCTATACTTATTTGCTTCTCTATCGAATACTCTCCCCTAGCCAACGATATTAGGAAACTCATCCATTCTCACTGGCATATAGTACAACATATCCCAGGTTGCGAATCCCCCCCCACCCGCCCGAGGGTTGGTTTTAGGAGGACTGCGTCTTTAAGCAACATTCTAACTAGGTCAGAACACAGAGCACACATTCCTAGAATGATATTACCGGTGGTTGGGCATTACCGTTGCCACAGCTGCATATCTTGTAAACTTTGTTGGGAAACTAAGGAAATATTTATTCCCGCGAAAAATTACTATCATAAATTAAAAGTTTTCAAACTGTAATAGCGAAAATTGCGTGTACTTGATAAAATGTAGCTGACATAAAATGTATGTCGGGAAATCTGTTAGAGCTCTGAAAGTCAGGATACGCGAGCATAAATCGAAAATTCAAACGCAGGACCTTCACGCACCTCTGGTGTCACACTTTATGCAGATGGGGCATAATGAAAGCGATTTTAGATTTACAGTACTAGAACAGGTTTGCCCCAAGCCTTATGAAAAAATCGATCTTAATAAACAACTCCTGCGTAGAGAGGCATTTTTTATACATCTCTTTGGCATGGTAACACCCAAGGGGTTAAATCAAGAACTAGATATGTCCCCCTTTTTGTAAGAGGTCTACTCGGGAGTAAAAATGAAGCTAGTTACCGCTAATCATTCAATTATTTTCCACCTGATACGGATTGGATCCTTATTTATTCTAGCGAGCTTCCCTTTGAATCTAACATCTGCCAGCACATAGTAGATATCGCAAAGAGGCTAGGACGCGAGGAGTTTATATTTGTCACACGTCACTTTAGATCACTTGTTCTGAGGTAAGAATATCTATATATGGAATTTTAAATTTATAGAAATGTTTAAATTTGTATGTTTAAATTTGTAGATATTATATAATCGTGCTTATAATTAATAATTCTTGCGCATCTTCTTATCCATTTGATATCATCTTAATAATATTATCTCAAATTTATTCCTGTTTTAAATACTACTTATATAACTGTTTATTGTTATTCTAGGCATTGCACTTTGTTACTGTATATTTGCACTGTCTTTTTACTAATGTTCCAATATAAGGCATATTCTAATGTATTAATTAAGTCTAGATTCCCTGATGAAAGGGTTAATACCCAGAATAGCTTTATAATTATACGGGAAAAGCTTTGGATATTTGTTCTCGGTGTGCACTTACAAATATATTGCAAGAAGAAAACTCAAGCCTTGGACTCGATTGATTATTTTGTACAGTTATATGAAGATACAGTTTGCATTTATCATTGATTTTTAGCCACAAGCGGATATATTCTCTCTTCTCCTCAGTGTTTTCTCTGCTTCGCCCGATTGTCTTCTATTGTATTTTATCATGAGAAATCTGTACATGAGTCAAGAAGCAACAGTTAGGACAGACTACGGAATGACGGCGTTTGGAATAGGAATAGGAGTAAGACAAGGCTGCATTGTGTTGCCCTGCTTATTTAACCTATATACAGAGCACATAATTTGCAATGCAGGGCTAGATGAATCACAAGTCAGAATTAAAATTGCTGGGAGAAACATCAACAATTTGAGATACGCAGATGATACTACCCTAATGGTAGAAAGTGAAGAAGACCTAAAGAAGCTCTTGTTTAGGTTGAAAGAAGAGAGTGCAAAAGCTGGCTTGAGACTCAACATAAAAAAAAAAACCAAGGCAATGGCAACAGGCCCTATCACTCTCTGGAAAATAGATGGGGAAGAAGCAGTGACAGACTTTACATTCTTAGAATGCAAAATCAATGCAGATGGGGATTGCAGCCATGAAATAAAAAGGCGACTGATTCTTGGGAGACAAGCTATGAGAAACCTGGGGAACATAGTTAAAAGTAGAGACATCACCTTGCAAACAAAAGTCCGCAGTCAAAGCAATGGTATTCCCGGTAGTAATGTATGGCTGTGAAAGCTGGACCATAAAGAAAGCTGAGTGAAGAAAAATAGACACCTTTGAAATGTGGTGTTGGAGGAGAATTTTGAGAATACCCTGGACAGCAAGGAGAACGAATAGGTCGGTCTTAAAAGAAATCAACCCGACTGTTTCTTGGAAGTTCAAATATTGAAGATGAATCTAAAGTACTTTGGACATTAAATGAGAAGAGAGGACTCACTTGAGAAAGCCTTGATGCTGGGAAAGGTGGAGGGCAAAAGAAGGGGGTGGCAGAGAACGAGATGGCTAGATGGGCACAGACCTGGGCGTGTTGAGGAGGATGGTGGAGGATAGGGGTGCCTCGCGTGCAATGGTCCATGGGGTCGCAAAGGGTCAGACTCGACTATGCGAATGAACAACAACAAAAATACTAACTTGATGTTACACAATCTGTACAGAGAAAAAGCATATATAAAAATGATTAACTCTATCTAACACTGGACCTTTGCCTGTACAAGAGCAAAATTCAGCACAGAGAAGTATGGCAACTCTGAAGCACCTGAAATCCTGCTCCAGACTCGTGAAAATCTTCTGCAACCTGTTTTTGATATCTGGTGAGGTGCAGGGGAGGACTATCACACTGAATTTAGGCCACAGGAGGCAAAATGAATAAGCCAATGTTAAGCCCTTTATAACAGCCATACTTAAGCAAACCAACCCTGCTCTCATCCGCATTGTCAAAACCCTATGAACAAATGTCCTATTTAACTTAAGTCTTATAATTCAGAAGTTTGTGCCATTTCCCCAGCAGAAACAAGTGAACAAACAATGCATTTTAAGAAAACAAAGCCATCAATTATGTATTATATTTGTAATGCTTTTTACATATAAATACACCCAATAAATCAACTGGTAGGGAAAACTAATGCAGAATATAGTAGTTTAAAAACCATGTGCCATAAATGGAAGGTTTATCTCTAGGAGCTACCTTTAGATGACATGTCACATGGCAGCACTGGGCTCCAATGACTCAGTAAAGATCTCTGATAGACAAAATATAACTAAGTGGCATTATACTATTCACCCATGACAGATTGGAGAAAAATATATAGAATAGGCCATCTATAGTGCTGTAACTGATTTACATAATCCGTAATTTAGGGAATTACTTCATCAGCCAGCCACTGAACTGAAAAGGGAAACAGTAGTCTCATTTCTTTATCAAATTAAATTAAAAATAAAAATTGCTTTTCTTTGACATGTAGTCAAAACATTATTTGGAGAAAGCCTTTAAAATAATCTTGACAACTATCAGAATCACTATAGACATGGACTGTGTTCAGTTTGTATAAAATATTTGACAAGGAACTAGGACTATCATTCAGGTTCAGGAGTTCAAAAAGTTTGTAAATGACCCAGAAAAGATAGCTACAACAATATAAAAAACAAAACAAAAATCTATACTGTACCATAACTTCCTCATACTCCTGATCTTCTTGATTGTCATCTTCATTCTCATCGTCTTCTTCATCTGGTTCTGGGAGATCTTCATCATCATCTAACTCTGCCAACAGAGTACTGGCCCGACAGCTGTCTAGAAAATCTACACAGAAAACAAAACAAAAACCTTACTACAACCGCCTTTTTTTTTAATAAAGCTAGCATGGTTGAATGATGGATTGGATTGGTTCTATAAATTCGAAGCAGGAACAGGAAAAAAGTAGCAGAGTAATGGTCAAGGCAGCAGGACAGGAACCTACTTAAGAAACTATGACAATGGAAGTTGAAGAAGAGGAGGATTTGAGAAAATAACCTGAAATTGAATGGAAAACTGTTGTGTTAAATTAGAACATGCAGATGGACTAATCCCAAATTTGAATGCACAGCAATAGTGGAAATGAAAAACAGTATACTGTATATCAGAGAGTAAACAAAACAGAACAGAAAAAAAAGACTTGATCCACAAAAGTTCACATTAAAATTTAAAAGTTAGTCTTCAAGGTGCTGCAATGTTTTTTGGCATATCCGAGAATAAATGTAACAAAACAAAAATGCTGTAGCACCTTGAAAACTAACTGTTAAATTTTAATGTGAGCTTTCGTGGATCAAGTCCATTTCATCAGACGTTTTTGTCCTCTTTTGCTGTTTTGTTTACTCTCTGATATGCTTGCACAGACTAACATGGCTACCACTTCAAATATTTCAACTATGAAGGGCAATAAATATATACTGTATTTACTGGCATATAAGACCCACTTCCCCCCATTAAAATACACTGGAAAAATGAAGTGTGTCTTGTACTGTATACAGAGAACAAAAAGTGAGTTATTTTGGTAATAACGGGGTGCGTCTTATACTCTGATGGATCTTATACACCGGCAAATAAGGTATATACTCCACACCATGAATTCAAATGAGCATTTCCCCATCATATCCTTTCTCAGTACTGTACATTTTCAGAAGTCTGTAATGTAACACTAGCAAATTTTCCTTGGAAATTTTACAGACCGTATGTCACCAATATAGCCCACTGGAACAAGCTAAACATTAAGTCAAGAAGGCTATACAATCCAAAAGTAAAGTTAATCTTGCATGTGTTATCAGCACAAACCTTCACGAACACTGTATTAACTTATACATTAATGGAATACATATCTAGTGAAGATAGATTTCTACTTTTTACATTCATTTTCATCAAAACCAATGAAGAGCATACGGGCATTTTCTGAGTTTCCTGCAGTTTGCTTCCTCATCTATTGTATTTGCCTACCTTCAGCATAGCAGTTTGGACAAAAACATTACTCATGATTTCTCTCCAGAAAAGAAAACAGAACCAATTTTCAATTCCTTTCCTGCCATGCTCTGAGTATTACCATGTAAACTAAAAATGGGGAATCTTTTCAGTATCAGTTTCTATCTCTTTGCCACCTCTTTCTCCTTTCTCCTGTTCTCACCTCACTGAGTAGGCTGGTGAGAGATAGACTGCTTTTTTGTGAGGGAGATGAACTAATTTGCTTGACTTCTATCACTTTGCCCATCCTGGATGCCCATACTATCCCCTCTTGCCCTCATCCACTGTTACCTGTGCAATTGCTTGTCAGGGCCATAGTTTATGGCCCTGACTCTATGTTTGCCACACTGTTTGACAGGCCTGATACGTATCACTGGAAAAATGCACATAGAATCTGTCACGTACACACAAGGTGGAAGCTCCGAATGGTGGCAGATTTCTGATGCACAGACAGGTGACTTAATGACCATAAGCCTGTTAGTGTTTGTGTAAGATTTGTATAACTTGGCACGGCAGATTGCAGCTGACAAGGTCTCAGAGCATATCTGTCACACGACTAGTCACTCATTTTATTGCACAATCAAAATGTGTTCCAGCACCTTGTCAAATTAACTAGTTAGCTTTGTCAAATTATGCAAACTTTGTGTGATCACTATTAGGACCGCAACCCAGATTTACTGCTGAAACAGCTGCAGCTTCTACAGAGAAGTGATATCCATGCAAACGGCAACCCAATGTATACTACAGTACAACACCCTAGTTTTGTATTTCAATAGTCTCTCTCTTAAAAATAGTCTTATGTCACTAATAGTGCTATTATTAGTCCTGCCATTAGACATGTCATTTCTAATACTGGCATAATTCATGTATTATTTTGATTAAATCTTCCACAGGGATGTTTTGAACAAAAATTAAAACATGCAAACCTAGCCTATGAATGCTAATAAAACTTACTATATAGCACAGTGCTGACTAACCTTGGTACTCCAGCTGTTCTGGAACTTCAATTTCCAGAAGCCCTGGTCAGCAAGATTAATTGAAGGTCCAAGAACAGCTGAAGTGCCAAGGTTAGCCACCAGAGATATAGCACTTTTTAAGAAGTACACTGCCTCACAATACCAGTATGAAATAATCTGTACAGTCCACAAAGATATTTAATACTTTACTTTTAATTCTGCTTTTTACTGCAGGCAAGGAGAGCCCTGGCTGGATTTCTGCAGACCCACGCCCACCCACCTGGAGGGGAGAAGTGCTGCCTCCTCATCCCCGCCGCCAAAGACTTCCACCTGCGGCGGGGCGAGGGCTTCAAAGGGCGAGAGCCCTGGCTGGACTTCTGCAGACCCACGCCCACCCACCTGGAGGGGAGAAGTGCTGCCTCCTCGTCCCCGCCACCAAAGACTTTCACCTGCGGCGGGACGAGGGCTTCAAAGGGCGAGAGCCCTGGCTGGACTTCTGCAGACCCACGCCCGCCCACCTGGAGGGGAGAAATGCTGCCTCCTTGTCCCTGCCGCCAAAGACTTCCACCTGCAGCGTGGCAAGGGTTTCAAAGACCAGCTTCGCCTCCCTGCCTCGGGACAAGTTTGGAGGCAGCAACAGCTGTGGCAGGGTGTGCCCGGACGACTCTTAGGAGCGCCAACGCCACCACCACTAGACCAGCTTCGCCTCCCCGCCCTGGGACAGGTTCTGAGGCAGCAACAGCTGTGGCAGGGCACACCCTGATGACCTTGCTGTAGTCTCCCCCTTCACCTGTAGTTGGGTGGTAGATTGAGGTTTGTTGAGGATGTTGAGCTTTGCTCCATCAGGACTCATTGAATGATTATAGTATGTTTTCTTGTGGATATTGTTAATTTACTTAGTATATTGTATTGTATTTTGGTTCTTGTATTTTCTAACCTTGTTATTTTTGAAATGTGATTTGTAAATGTTTTATGTCATTTATATTGCTTTGTATTATTTATATTGTATCATTATATTGCTTTGTATTATGGTAAACCGCTTTGAGTTCCCTTTATAGGAAGGAAAGCGGTATAGAAATCTAAGCAATAAATAAATAAATACAACACAGCAAGAGGTATTCTGCCTTCTCCCCTAGTCTTTCAGGTCAGAGTATTATCCTAAGCTGCTGAAACCCACATGATTCCTTTCATTGTTCTCTGTATTCTAAAACATGATTTATGCCGAATCCCTGATTATCCAGATACCACAGGGGGAAGTCTTCTAAATTACAGGTTATGATGTGGTTGTCTTTCCCACGCATACCTTCCCTTGGCACATGAATTACTTTAAAACACTTGGAATGTGCTATAGAAAACCTAATTATTAACTGCAAATGCTTTTCTGTTTTGATTATTACCAATAATGTTCAGAGCCACACCACAACCTTTGATCCAAAGGTGGTCTTCTACATTCTAGAAGTTTCAACATCCCACCTGGGATGAGTGGGTATAAAGGGCTGCAACAATGGATAAATCAAGGGAGAAAACCTCATTGCAAAAGCTAAATTCTATTTAACCCTCTTTGGATCTAAGCTGCAGTTGTTTCCAGACAGTGGAAAAACCAGCCAGATTTATAAAATGTACATATATGGATTTTTCTATTTTAGAATATCTCCATCTACTGTACTATGAAATTCAAAGTGTCTCCATATTTTAGGAAAACCTTGACCAACAGAATCCCTATGTATAAGTATAATCAATATATGGCACGTAGGAGATGTTCTGAAGAACTAGAGTATATGGCAATACTAGCATTAGGCCTAATGATTGGCCTGTCAAATATTTATGTAACTAATAACAGGATAAACAGCTCTGTTATTTGACATGCTTTAGGAAATGAAATTACTAAGTGAGGAATCCATAACAAAAACAGGCAACGGAAAATCATTAATGGGAAAATCTGCTTATGTTCATTTAATAATGAAACTTACCATATAAAGAATATTCTGCTTCCTGACCTGTATCGCTTTCACTAGATGTTGATGTTAGGCTAGTAGTTAGAGTGTTACTAAGGGACTGACCAACAGATAAAACTGTAGTTGCTGTAGCTACATTGCTGCTGCTAGTAACACTGGATGTAGACATGGTCACTGTTGATGTGGTACCAGTTGTAGTCAGATTAGGAAAACTTTGGGCACCCATTAGAGGAGAAGCTACAGATAAAGATATGGTAAGATAAAATAAATGATCCAAAGTAATACAATTTACATTAATGAGTGTTGTGTTTTAATCCAATATTTTCAATCCAATGCAGAATTATAGAACAATGAAAGAAAGGGGTTCAAATAAAAGTAAAAAACAAAATAAGTGTTGAAACGAATATGATTGTTATGAAACAATCCACATGTTTTGAACAAGGAGTATCATATGATACCTAAATCACATTACACTCCAATCACAAAAACGGCATTCCAGATGTGTGTGCAAACCATGATTTTCTGTCTTCTCTCAGACTCACTGACTGCACCTGCAGGCAGAATCCAGTAAGATCAAAGCATCATGCCAAATTAGTTTGGCTGGATACAAACACCACTCTATTGTTTGCTCAAAGTGATGTGGCTACTTGCAAACCAAGATTTCTCAAGTGGTGCTAGGTCAGGCATCAGAACCAACCATGATCTGCCATTACATCTGAATGATCTTATGCAAAAATTTCACAACTGCTAATAATCAGTCATTATTGGTGCTTTCTTAATAGATAATATGGTGGGAGAAAATACATGTGAAAATCGGAAAAGTAGAATATCGTGCAAGTGTTCATTCATTTTACTTAAAAGGTGAAACAAATATATGAGACAGACTCACTACATGCAAAGCGAGAGATGTCATGCCTTAATTCGTTATAATTGTGATGATCATGGCGTACAGCGTACATGAGATTATGTGATATTATGGGGTACATGAGATGGGGGGTTGTGGTTTTCATAAGCTGTAAGCCATAAGCATTAATATTATAACTTTGTAAGGCTTGAACTATCTCGCTTTGCATGTAATGAGTCTATCTCATATATTTGTTTCACCTTTTAAGTTGCATTACTGAACTGAACATTTGCACAATATTCTAATTTTCCAAGTTTCACCTGTACAGTGATTGTATTTACATTAACAAATTTAAGAATTATCAAATTACATAGCATTTACAGCTAATTCTGTCTATTAAAAGTAAAAATTATTAGTTTAACTCTTATGTCTGTAAAATACTCACCTTTTAGTTCAGGCCAGTTTCCATGATCACATTCACTTACTGTAACTATAAATTGATTGCCTTTCAGTTCAACAAAGTGCTAACCACAACAGTTCCAAATAAAAGGGGTATTTTAAGCACCCTCAAAATGTAGTAGTTCCGGCTGCAATTCAGATTTCAGTGCCAAAAATGGCACTCTGTACTTTTCCATTAAAAACAAAAATACCTTTTCCAATATTCATGGTAGAAACTGCCTATTTCACAAATTGGTTTTAAAAAACCTAGAATATAAATAAGACCTTCTGGCCATTCAATAAGCCACAGATGACAAGACAAAATGGTGATACAATCTGATATGGTCTTATTCCAATATAAAACTATGAGCAACATATTCTTGATCTATCAAAACATGAGTTGTGCCAACTTTCTTAGTTTCAGTATGGTACTGAGAAATTGCAGTAAAAGATATTAAAAAACAAAGCAGGCAAACACATTATTTTTTATTTTGTCCTAATTTATAGAAATAAGCATACATAAAGATGCAAGTATTTTCTTTTACCTTTCCTCATACTGTAACATTCTGTGACTTCATTAATCAACCCAAATTAAGTAGACCATCATTCCATACTTAGGAGGACAAGGGAGAATGTAAGAATTACACAGCTTCCAAGGACAAGGATTATAAAATGATGTCAATGAGATATGCATGCACTTCTGAGTACTTCTGTCATTGGCTAGAAGTAAAGGCTTAGCTATTTCAAAAGGATTACAGGGTTATACTACTTTTTGTGGCAGCATTTTTGAAAAACAAAGTTATGATACTTAATTTCCCTCTATGGTGCTAGATATCTTTGGTTCACCAAAATATGACTTTCATCTACTTTCAGTATGGTACTGAGAAATGCTTGGAACAAGTGGCATTACGGCCCTATAATCCTCATACCCCTGCATTTGCACTGATTTCTCATACACATTGTGGGCATCACAGGTCCTCAAAGCTATAACATTTTAGCAGAGACAAATCAATACTCTTTCTCTCCAATTTTAGAGAAATTGTGTATGTGAAGCAAAAAATATTTTTACTTACTTGCAGTGCTCATGACATTCCTTCCCAAAGTATTAGTGTTGTTATCACTGCTACTTCGGCTTAAGTTCATGTTGTTAGTAGCATTGGTACGAGCGATGTTCGCCACTCTTCGGACGAAGGACTCCAAACTAGAGGTTTCTCGAGAGGATAAATTAGGAACGCTTGCACTGGAACTCATTGGAGCTCCTGCTGCCAGCAGTGAACTCACTGACAGTCTGTTACTTGCAGAAGAACTAAGGGGTCTCTGGGAAGTGGCTTCTTTATTAGTTAGCTCAGATACCGAACTAACATCTGGAGAACTCACACTAACAATTCCCATGGATATAGCATTGGATTCCCCAGTTGCACGTATTGAGTTGTCAGGTACTAGCTTTCTTTCAACATTTTCATTTCCCACATCTGCTGTTAAGGTGATGGTACTTGCACTGGACGCTGACCCTACTTCAGTCTGAGGCATGCTATCAGCAGAGGAAAGTACAACAATTGGCTCATGGACGTCAGTGCCTGAAACTATATTTTGCTCCATTACATTTTCAGATCTCCGCTCCATTTTGGTCGAACCCAAGCTGATGTCGCTGCTACTGGCCACGCTACACACAGAACTGCTACTTCCTTTTCTACTTGAAGAGCCTGCAGCAGCAGTCATCTTGTCTGGACAGTTGTTTTTCACCAAGCTGCTCCATGACTGCGTTGTGCCTGAAACAGTGGATGAAACAGGTTTGGGTGATGCCGCTGAATCAGGGTCGTACCCTGGGGCAAGCTTGAGGTCAAATTTTCCTTCTGCGCCCATACGGTAAGAGTTAGAGCCACCAGCATCCCAGGTGACATCAATCCAGCCTAGAAAGGGACAGGAGTTTGTGAGACCCAGCAGAAAGCAGACAGGAGCGTGTCAGACAGTAGCTCCACAATAGGGGATCAGCTTCTCTTTGGGCCACTATCCTGAATGTACACAAACTACTTAATTTCTAAAGCCAAGCAAAATAAAATTGTTGACTAAGATGTGTAATTGTATGTGTACTAAGTTTAACTGGCAGCTCTTAATTTCATTCACTTAAATTGTGACATCTTCGGATCCAATCAAAATTTGGGAGCAGCCAGTTATGTGTGCTTGTGTGTTGTGTTGTGTTGTGTAAAGAACAAGAGTTCTGTGGCACTTTAAAAGACCAGCATGAATTATTTAACATAAGAATTCACAGATGACAGCCCTCCCAACCAGATACAAAGGCTAGTACAGTATTCGGTTCTGGAAAACTGTGTGCGTCACTCTGGAGGCAAGATTTACTGTTTTCAATCTCATGTTCAAGGACCAGGCTGCACAGTCAAGAAGCCAACGCATGTGACTAATGCCCAGCAAATAGCGCACTCCACAAATGGGTAAGTTAACAGGATTCTGGGCATGGAGTATGCCTCCAGTGGCAGACTACTATGCACTCACTTGGGTTAGTTAGGGATTTAAACAATGGGGTGCGAGAGAACGTATGCATCGGAAACAGTGCCTGAAACTAACACAGACATTCAGGCATAGATAAACTGCTTAATATAGGCACTGTAACTGAAAGCTCTTATCCTATTCAAAAAAAAGCATATGAATGAAACTCTAGAGGCATAACTGTGGGTGAGGAAATCTCAATTAGTGTAGTCAGTAGTAATTAGGATAAAAGCTGTTTATTTCATATTTGTTAATCAGCTTATCAAAACTACTAATTTCTATATTACCAAATACTATTTCTTAAGATACTATTCTAGGTAATTACCAGTTTTATCCTTTTTGTATTTATATTTCCTCTAACTTAATAAACACCAATCTCCGACACTCAAAATGGATCTAATGAAGACATCTATAATAATAATAATAATAATAATAATTTTAATTTGTACCCCGCCTCTCTCAGCACATGGCCGACTCTGGGCGGCATAAATCCATAAAACTTTATGTCAAATAGATCTTGCTAGTCTTTAAGGTGCTACAAATTCCTGTTGTTTTAGCTAAAAGTGTAATTAGAGAATATAAAAAATATTTTTAGATTTTAATCATCTTGTGTGGGTATTAAAAGGGTTTTATATCACTCACTGATAACTCCAGGTCAAATCCCTTATCTATGATTCAGTATCCATGTTTGCAATTATCCACAAGTTTAAAAATATTCAATAAAAATTATCCTATGGCATATTACCATATTTGACCATTAGAGGCCACTTGCTGCAATTTAAATATAGGGTTCACTGTTATCCATGGTTTTATGTATCCACGCTGGATCTCAGAACATATCCCATGCAGATACTGGAGGAGGGGGACTGTATTATATGTTTTGCCTTCTTTATACTTAAGTTCCAATAGAGGTTTCTACTTCTGATTGTAGCCAGGAAATTCAACACCTTATCTTCATGAAAGGTGAAGCAGGGAAAGAGGAGAGAAAACAGATCAAGTCAGGTACAGTAAACATCCTTCCAACTTTTTCCTGCTACCAATATGAAGATCTCTGTGTTCACTTAAATTTGTTTTAAATAATTAGGGTAATTATAATTAGCTAGATAGCTCAGTGAGTTAGGTATCAAGCTGCAAAGGCAGAGGTTGGAAATGTAATTCCCCACTATGAATCCCGTAAGAACCTGGGGCATTGGGTTACCTGTATAGTACCAGGATGCCCTTAACCTTAGATGGAATGGTAAATCCCTTCTGAATAATCTCTGCCCAGAAAATCTTGAAAAGTGTTATGGTAAGTCAACTGATTTAACAACACACAATTATATTAATTTAAAAAATATTCATGGAATCAGAATCTGAGCTCTAAAGAATGTATTAAAATCTCCAACAGACCTTTTCACCTAGCCATTTATTTATTTTGTCTTTCAAATCACCCAAAATTCTATTGATTCAAATGGACCTACTCTATTTTGATTTACTGTGCTAAAATCAATCAAAATTAGAACAAGCCTATTTAAACCAGTGGAACTTATGGAAGAGTTGACTCACTAAATCCCTGCTGTTTCAATGAGCCTATTCTAATGCAACTTACTATGACAAACAACAGGAGTTTAGCTGACCATTTCTTTTTTCTTTTTCTTTGTACATAAATATATAGATCAGGGATTCTCAACCTACGGCCCGTGGGCCAGATCCAACCCATGGTACCAAATCAACTAGCCTGCGCCCATACTCCAGCCGCTGCAGGGAACGCCTCCGCGGCTACTGGGAACACATCTGCAGCTACTGCAGGGTTTTTTTCCACTGCCCGCCAATTTGTTTTTGGTGCCCGCCAACATGTTTCCGGCGGCGTTCCTTCATCCATGCCACACAGCTCCTCTAGACCGGTAAGTAGGGGAGCAGTATGGTGGGGAGTTTTTTTGGGGTGTGACAAAAACAGGCGGTGTTGGCAGGGACACCAGTCCACCCTGCAAACAGTCTGAGGGATGTGACCCCCCCCCCCGCTTAAAAAGGTTGAGAACCTCTGGTGTAGATGCTCCGAGACAGGGTTCCTCAAACTTGGCTCCTCAGGTGTTCTTGGACTTCAATTAACAGAAGCCCAAGTCAGCACACCTGCTGATCAGGGCTTCTGGGAATTGAAGTCCAAGAACATAGAGAGATCCATGTTTAAGGAATCCTGCTCCAAGATAACAGACTATCTGACTATGCTAACAAGGAATGTGGTTGGGAAAAATTGAGTGACTGCTCACTTAAGAGCACTTGACAAAATACTATATTCAGTACAGGTACTTCCATTTCCATGTGTTTTTAGTGTAAAGAACAGCATGAGAAGTGAGGTTATCAAATGATGTGTCAAAGGAGAAGTAGATAAGGCACTTTATATGAGAGAGACCTATGAAATGATGTACACCTTCAATGAAGTCCAGTTCTGTACCGTAGTAACTGGAAGAGGGACAATACTCCCTCATTCCTGCAGGCCCTCAAGCATTCACTTAAGAGTTGGGCACCTTTCCAGAACATAAGAGATAGGAGTTCCAAGAAAGAAATCCCACGGCACAAATGGATTTTCATTTGCAAAACACTGGATTCCTCCTGTGTAATACAGAATTATGCATTTTGTGCAAAAACAGTAATATAATGCTAATTACTAAGAACTAGAGAGCATTATTCAGCTTAATGTGTATCTTGAAAACAGCGACTGGATCCCAGTGAAGCTAACAAGATCTGAAAAGGATATAGAAAACTTGACAAACACCAATGGAAAAAAGAAAGTTGCAAACGCCAAGCCAGAAGAGATATAGCATAGTATTTTGATATTATATAGCGAGGAAATATTTTTCCTTAACTATATATAAATTATCCACACAAAATATAGTAGAACAATGATCAACTGCATAGTGGACGGCATGTAATTAACATGATTTGCTTATAACTTTTGTAATACCATAATTTATTCAACAGGCCTCTAACATGAAGATAATTTTTTATTAATCCATAACACATTATGCTGCCCCATGGAATTTTATTCCAACAGAACAGTAGAAATATCTCTTCTTAATCTACAGCCATGAAGTGATTCTAATCATCTACATTCTTGAACTAGATTTTTTTAAAATTACAGTACACATTTTCTAGACCAGTGTTTCCCAAACTATGTTCTGCAGAACACTGGTGGACTTCAATTCCCAGAAGACTAAATCAGTACATTCTCTGATCAGTGCTTTGGGGAATTGACTTAGGCTTCTGGGAACTGAAGTCCAAAAACCACAGATTGGGAAACACTGTTCTAGAGTAAGGAAATCTGATCTGAAAAACACTTGGAAATTTTACGTTTGTATATATGGCTTCCTTCCTGATCCTCCTGAACAGCTTTATACCTCTTGATTGGTACGAGGAGACAAATTATAGTCTAAACTACACATCTTCCTTATTATTACAATGCAAAGATTATTTAAACTACTTGGGTCAAATCTACCTAAAAGACTGCATCTCTTTTTATAAGCCTAACTTCAAAAACCTTTTTTCTAAATCCTGCCACTCTCCCAAGTGCATTGGTGAGGACACAAGAGAGGCTTTGTTGCTGCTCCCAAGTTGTTATACTCCCTTGTAAGGAAGGTCAGGCTCGCCTTGGCCTTTTCTTTGCCATCTTAATTTTTATCCATGAGTTTTATATTAACTTTTTAAAAATATATTAATTGCTTTTTGGCTTTTAATATTGTTTATTTTAATACTGTGAGTAGCCTTGGGTCTTCTTTAGGTGAAAGGCTGGGTATAAATATTTTAAATAAGGAAATAAAATTTCAGAGGAATTTCCATTCTCTGCAAGTATTTCAACACCCTAAAGGTCCTATTTGCCTAATGGGTCTTCTTCAACAGCAACAATATCAAACATGCTTGTCTGGTAACAAGTTTTATCACAAAGCCATGAAATTTACTTTGAAATAAAGGTGTTTAGGATGATCAGGTTAACTATATTTGAAGAACCTCAACAAGTTCTATTTCAGCAGTATGACAAGCATACAGTACTGTCTTGATTCAAACCAGCCAAGCAGGTCTCTAACTGGGTACAAAATATTATACAAGCAACTATGCTACTGCCTCCCTTTCTCCTAATTTCTTAAATCTACACTTCCCTATCACAAAGAGAATATGTAGAGCTACTTTTAAAACTTGCTGATTTATGGGAAACTATTTATTCGATCATTTGCTCACCATTGTGCAATTCACCAGTAACAGTGCCTTCACCTTGTGGACTTCCATCCTGATCTCTCCATTTCCAGTCAATTCCTCGAATGACACGGGCACCTGGAACCATGTACTTCAGAACCTGAGAACGAACCAGTCTTCGTTGCCTTCGTAGGTTAGCTTCAGCTTCTTTAGCAGCTTTTCCTACACATAATTGAAACAATGGTTACAGGCATGGCTTTTAAACCAATCTATACAAAAAGGGACTGCAGTAGCTTAGTGGTTAAGACGCTGAAGTTGATGACTAGAAGGTTGGCAGGTCAGCAGTTAGAGACCCGAGTGCTGCATGATGGAGTGAGCTTCCATCTCCGCTCCAGCTCCTGCCAACCTAGCAGTTCAAAAGCAAGAAATTGCAAGTTGATAAATAGGGATCACTTCGGCGGGAAGGTAAACAGTGTTCTGTGCACTCCAGTGTCTACTCATGCTTGCCACATGCCCACGGAAACGTCTGTAGATGCAGACGGCGCTGGCCCTTTGGCTATAAAGAGATGAGCACTGAACTCTAGAGTCAGATATTACTGGCTTTCAAGCAAGGGCGACCTATACAAAATTACAGGACTCCAACCTGAATCCAAATATTTGAAATATCATGGAGGCTATCCCAGTGATAGTTCAGGTTGTTCTGTGCAGGACAATGACAATAAAGATTTATCTATCTATCTAAACACAGCAAAAATATTTTAATTTGTGGCATGGTCCACGTTGTTTTAGCCTATACTGTACACAAATGTTTCTGAAAAAGTTCAATCCGTGACATATATTACTGTGATGTTTCTAAGAACCAGAAATGAGCTCATTTTCATTGCTTACCTAGTTGATCTTCACACACACCATTCACAGTGCCATAAAGTTCAAATCCAGATAGAGAGAGGTAATGTGTCTGCCCACTGGCATTCTTTCCCATCTGTTTAATTCTTACATGCCTCCAGCCTTGCTTTTCATCCTTTGGTGGGTCGAGCGGCCATGTTGCTGTTGAACTTTACATTGGTTGGCAAAATCAAGAGAAAAACATTTAGATACTTGGAATTTTAAAAAGCATGAACCTTGACTAGAGTAGAGACCAAATTACTATTTTTCTGCTGTTTTATTGTTTTTTAAGGCTTGTTAGGACATGCAGTAAAAGGAATGACTCCACAAGCACAGAAAACAGACTAGTTCTGTTCTTCTCTGTAGTTCTGTTCTTCTCTGTAGCAGCTGTCACATGGAGAGCACTAAATCTGAAAATGAAAGCCAGTCTTCTCCATGTGAGTGGAAAGTCTGAAAAACTACTGCTCCCCATTTTGTTAAGATACTCTTGTGAATAAAAGACAACAATCTTCTAAGCTTTAGTTTGCTATACAAAAGAGCTAGGATGGGGAAGGCAAGGCTACTCATCCTTCTGCTGATGGGTTAAGATTAATATTTCTATTGAATGCCTGAATAGAGAAATATTTCTACTTCAAAAGGCAAAGAGATTCAATATTCAAGAATTATTCTCTCTACTTTTGTCACATGGATCATACTTAAAACACAGCATTGCATTTGGCATTGATAATACTGTGCAAGGTCTTGTTTTTTTAATTAAATGAATTTACCAATGTAATATTCTACTTCTCAAAAAGCACAGATTAAAAATTCCCTGATAAACCCTTCACTGAATAATCCCACTAATTTAAGTAGTCTGCAAAATATTAGATAAAGTTCAAACATTTTTACCTAGTCAAATATAAAAACATATTGTGCAGATAATTAATTATTCACAGTATACAGTGGTACCTCGCTTACATCACAGCTGTAAAGACTTTGCTGCTGCTAAGGTCATTGCCAAAGCATGGAGCACCCCGCAGCCATAAAGCACCCCGCAGCCATAAGGACTTTTGTTTGTTGCTGGCCGCCGCTCAGAATTCTGCTATATTGTATTTTTGTCTTCTTGGTGCTTTTAATATGGATTATATTGTATTTTTGTATATTATATTGTACTTTTTGCTTTTTTGCTCCTGTTATTGATATTGCATTGATTATATTGCAATGTGTTATTTTTGTACCATTGTGTATTTATTTTGTATATTGTATACTTATTGTATTGTTGCTGTTACTGTTGTTTGCCGCTTCGAGTTGCCTTCGGGCTGAGGGAAGCAGGATATAAATAATGATAATGATAATAATAAAAAAAGAGCATATTGCGTTCCACAGGATTGCTCTTTAAGCAAGTTTGCTCTTTAAGCGAAACACCATTGTAAGTTACCAATTGTGACTTCTAGCGGGGGGCGGGGATTGTGAACCCCGATTTAGTTGATGAGCGAGTTTTTGGTTGGTTTTAGTTGTTAAGCGAGGCAACCATTCAGGGAAAATTCTGCTCTTTACGCAAGTTAGTCTCTAAGCAAGGTGCTCTTTATGCAAGGTTTTACTGTATACAAGTGAATACAGTGTGTTTTAATGTATTGAATTTATTTGTATGTACATCGACATACCCTGGTTCATTAAGACTGCAGTCGTCAACATGAGTATACAGAGTTGTCCAGATCTGTCCATCCTTGGATACTTGAAAAACCCAATTTCTGAGAGCAGATCGTCCATAACCACGAGCATGACGTAATGTGTATGCTGATGGTATTACCCAAAGACCGAGGTCTATAGCAAACCATGCATTTTTATCATCATTAGTATGACAATTTAGAGCTGAACTATCACGGCTTAAGATGTCTTCCAAACGACCATATGGCAGATTTCTTCCTTCTGAAGATGTAACTACCACTAGCCCGTAGGCAGCTGGATTTACCCACTCATATGCTGTTCTACAATAGAAACAAAAACAATCCAGTTACTCGTAAAGAGCATAGGCTATAATATAATTGGTAAATTCAACTTGTGAAGCATGTAAATAGCATATTATTAAACACCATCCTAAGCTACAATAAACATACTTTTAAAAATGCTTAGTTGCATAAAAAACGAAGGGCAATTTGAAAGTGATTGAAAGATTAAAACAAATGTATCAAAATGTATTTAAAATCCCTATGCCTAAAAATCTAAAGCCAGTATTTTCTCAATAAGGCAAATCAATTTAAATTATTTTATAAGGAAACCAAAATACTGTATATCATATTTTGGAGAGCCATCACAAACTATATAAACGTTTATTCTGGTATTTAAGTACAACTATACTCTGCTGTTTAAAAGAATTCCAGCACTGGGTCACTTTAGGATAACTCAAATCTTACTTTGCATTTGTTCCAATCCAGTAAATGATTCCATTTTCATCAAAATCATGCTGGTGTCTGAAAACAAATGTTTGGCCTTCGCGTAATTTTCGTACAAAAACAAATGATGCTCTGTCAAAATCATACCACTGCTTTGCCACCTGAAGAAAAAGGTAACAAAGATGAAATATTTCACAAAATAGATATTTCTGTAAACAGGGTAAACTGAAGTTTGCTCACCATTTTTAAGAGGTATTGTTCTAAGGATTCTACAGTCGCTAAAGGCTCCATTTTCAACATTCGACCAGTTCTGTCTATCAAAGCTGTCTCTCCAGATGCACGTTCCAAGCGAAACCGTAGGCGTCTTGTTAATATCTAAAACCAATATATTAAGTTTTATTTTGAACCATCTCTCTTGGCCATGTTTCCAAACTACTATAGCATATGAATATTAAGAGTCACGATTTCAAAATTAATCAAATATTGATAAATTAAAGAAATAAGTACAATTCACAAATTTCAGCAAGAAGAATGTAGGCAACGAATGTGATTTCGCATCTCCTTCCTAGCTACTTAACTGCCTTCCTTCTGCTCTATCTTCCTCTGCTCTGGGTTGTTATGATGACTGTTCCTAACTTTCCTCTATCTCACTGCCCCATTTCTAAACACAACTCTGTCATGAACATCTGCAACTGAAATTTGGGGAAACTGGAACTACTGGAATTGTCAAGGGGGGGAGAAAGCAGATGAAGTTTCTTAAAGTACAGTATAGTAAAACTGGGGAATGGAATGCATTTTACAGTCTTCCAAAATTACCTGCAAGTTATATGTCGATCCTGGTGTATCATACAAGTGTAGAGGTAGACGTTCAATAGATTCCAATACTGCAATCAATTTCCGAATTAATGCAATTGCTGGATGACTATGAAAACAGAAAAGACAGGTATTACAAATAGCTAAGAAACAAGATGCTTTGAAGACTGTATGCGAGTGAGAAACCTCCTAAGAAACAGATCTAATTCCTGCGATCACCACTGTAACAGTTACAACAAGACCTTACTTTGGACAGAGTAACAAACAACAGCTTGCTATGGCAATAATCATGAACTTCAAATTGTTTATTAGATACTAAACAAAACAAAACAAAAAGACAAAACAAAAGTTGTGGCACATTAAAGACTACCTGCTGTATTTTGATGTTAGCTTTGTGGACCAAGTCCACTTTGTCAGACATAAGAGTGCCATTTCAAAAATTCAAATTGTTTGTTTCATTTCCAGCTGCCTTTCTCTCCATGAAGGCACCCAAGGCAGGTCACAGTGTAAAAAAAGTAATACTAAAAAGCAATAAATTGCAAGTTTTAAAAAAAATGAACAATTTTAATTAAAATTCAATTAATTAATTAATTAAAAGAATGTACAACTTTAAAACAGGAGGAGGGGCTTCTCTCTCCTTAATGTACCTGCCTGGGTTCTCAGTTAGTCATCAAACTAGTTCAGGGCATCAGTAAAAACAATAATGTTCAGCACACACCTATTAACTACTTTTTTAAAAAATCACAATTACCTCAATATAAACAATTCCTTTAAAGAATGGTGCTATGTCAAAGACTAATCTTTCCTTCTACTACTAGAAGTAACTTGTAAAAATTATGTTGTGCACATTATTATTCATATACTCTATAATCATGGTCTCTTACCTTTCATCATCTTCATTTTCACTGAATGCAGTTTTGAAAACGTTTATTCTTTCTACTAGCTGACTACAATCATGTTTCAAATCAAAATCTACATTCTGAAATAAAGCCAACAAAAATTCTAGTAAATGGTTGCTGAAAACATTAGACCATATTGTAAGCAAGATGTAATAGGATGAGAACTATTGCATTTACTATAAAAGCAATTGTTTTTCACATTCTTTAGTAATAAACAATTGTGTGCCTGCAAGTCAATTCTAACTTCTGAAGACCAAGTAAATACTCTAATAAGATATAAAAACATGCCAACAAAACACGATGCTTCATAATAAAACTATAACTAAAGTGTTACATGTACAGTAGAACCTCGACATAGAATTTTTTCCATTCCATGATGTCATTCATATGTCAATTTTTTTTCCGTTTGTCGACCCCCCTCCATGTTGATATTTTCGTAAGTAGAACCGTTCGTATGTCGAGTTTCCATTGTACTTAATAATTACAAATGTACTACAAAAATGAATGAAAAATGAACTGTCAATTAAGTCACATCTATGTAAGTATTTTAACTATGTTATTAATAAATCAGAGTATAAATAGTTATAAAATCACACAAGCAGATAATAGTCTTTCACCCTGCTCCCCTGGCAGTTTTCTCTCTTCTAATCATGTTTTCTGCAATCTTTGCTCTCTTCCATGGCTATCTTTTCTGGTTTTTATTTATGCCCTTATCTACCCTTTACCAATTGTCAACAATCTCTTTTGCAGAGCCTGTAAATTATAGGATTCTGATGCATCAGAGAAATTTTATAATAGGAATTTCTACTGCCTTTGCACCTTCTATAACATGCAGTGACTGACACAGATGCCTCTATGAAAATGTGCACAGTTATTTAATCTAACAAGATCAGACCCCAGTAGTTTGCACTGACTGTAATTCTAGGGATAGCAACTCACTGAAAAAGTAAAGCACTGGGCTTAAAACAAGAAGACATGGCAAATTACAGGTCCTGCATACACCATTGCTGGTTATGTTACATACTGCAATGTTTTGTTCATTAAAAACTAGTTATTTCAATACACTTTCATTACAACTATTCATGTAATACTTGCGAACTATAAGTGAAGGTGGGACTATCTTGTTAGCCCTGACCTGGCATGGAAACAAATTAAACCCTTTGTACAATCCTAATAACTCCTTACTTCATGCTTCTGAAATAATTGGTAAGGTAAAGGTAAAGGTTTCCCTTGCTCGAAAGCCAGTCGGATCCGACTCTAGGGTTCAGTGCTCATCTATGTTTCAAAGCCGAAGAGCTAGCGCTGTCTGCTTCTGCAGACGTTTCTGTGGTCATGTGGCAGGCATGACTAGACACCGGAGTGCACGGAACGGTTACCTTCCCACCGAAGTGGTCCCTATTTATCTACTTGCAATTTTTTGCTTTCAAACTGCTAGGTTGGCAGGAACTGGGACAAAGACGGGAGCTCATTCCGTCCTGCAGTACTCGGGAATCGAACTGCTGACCTTCCACCTCCTAGTCAGCGTCTTAGCCACTTGAGCCACTGCAGGCCACTGCACTAATGGGTATTCTTCATCAAAAGGTATATACTGTACAATGAAGGCTACAGTAGCCATACAAAATGGTGAGTAGAATAGGGTTCCAAGGCTGAAAACAGTTTCCAAGTTTTTCCCTACAACAGACAAGTCAGGCACAAATATATCTGCATAAAGAGCCCAAATAACTATGTGGTAGAAAATATTATAAATTAACTTGCCATTTTACAAGAAACAAGACCCTGACCCTTTGAAAAGCAGCAGTACATTCATTTGTTATTGTCAATAGATCAGTTAATTGCTGAACTGTCTCTATAGCAGTTTTCACCCTTATCTGTAAAGTAAAGGTAAAGGTTTCCCTTGCTCGAAAGCCAGTCCTATCCGACTCTAGGGTTCAGTGCTCATCTATGTTTCAAAGCCGAAGAGCCAGCGCTGTCTGCTTCTGCAGATGTTTCCGTGGTCATGTGGTAGGCATGACTAGACACGGAACACTGTTTCTGTATCTCACAGCAAACAAAGAAGACCTCTCATCAAAGAACAGGCATGCATAGAACATATATGGCAAGTGAATAGTGTTGAACTATGATAATGACTATTGTACGAACCAAGCCAACGTTTCTGGATGCCCTGCATTTTTAGAATAAGCTTCAGTGCAGCCTATTAATTTCAGGCCATAAATGTCAACCCTGGTTTCGCCATGTCCTGTACTAAACTGGCTGTACAGTAAACTTACGTTATTCAGCACTGTAAGCAGTGCCTGTACCAAGCCACTGCTGCACATTTCATATGGTGAAATTGTATTTTCATCTTTCAGAAGGACAATTAAATTTTCCAAAGCAGTCTTCATTAAATCTCTCCAAGTGTTTTCTCCTTCAATGAACTGAATAAGAGTCAGATATTAATAACTTTAAACAGCAATAAAGAAAAAACATTTTACAAAAAAGGGTTCCATACACATATATTCTGTACAATTCATGATAGCGTGCTGCAAACTAGACTAGCATTTACAGATCAGAAAAAGCAGATCCTCCTGCTCACCTTTCTGATCCTTTTTCTACCAGAAACACAAGCCGACAGCTCATAGTATACTCGGGCTGGTAAACCTAGTATAAATTGTAATTAATCCAGGGACCACTGCAAATCCCACCTCCATGCCTCAATGTGGTGCAGCGGTGACCCTGGCCATCTGAAAGCTATGGTGGCAGGGGTATATTCCCCCAATAGGTTCGACCATGCCACAAAGGTGTCGGCTAGTGGTCTGGAACGGGGAACTCTCCATTCTGGAACTGCAGGTCAGCTAAGAGGGATCGGGCCTTTGGGCAATGCACCTGCCCAGTGCATTGCTCTAATATAGCCAACTTCAACATGAGCCTAGCCAGCTGTGTCATTGTTTTTAAAATAGCTAAAGGAGCATAGACGCCACTGGGCCTCTGTCCCCCGTGCATCACTGGACCTTGCTATGGTAGTGGTAGGACCACCTCCTGATGGTGTGAGGCTGCAAAAATTTCAAAACAGTGCGAGACGATGCTTTGACCCACCACATCAAATTGACATGTGAAACACAGATCAATCTAGTAGCCAAGTAACCCAGGGACACGTCTAAACAAATTTTGAGAATTCGCAGATATCAAACTAGGAAAGAGGGGCAGGACTTTATTTCTATATCTAAATCAAGTCAATGTTGAAAGGAAATATGGTATAGAATAGTGATGGTGAACCTTGGCATTCCAGGTGTTCTTGGACTTCAATTTCCAGAAGCCCAAGTCTCTGTGAATCCACACGAATGAGTTTACTGTGCGTACATTTCTGCCAAGGTTTGCCATCATGGGTACAGAACAAAGCAATATAAGTAAAGCCTACAGAAACTATATAGATAAGGATCTAAAATACTGATACTTGCCTGTCTGTTGGTATGGAGCTCCCATGCTGATTCTAACTGAGTTGCTATATTCCTCAGAGTTACCACTACACCTCTAGGCATACTTTCAACAGCTTTAAAATGGTCATCGTACAAGTCTCTTGCCATAGTTCGTACCTGATTATTATTCAGGAAATCAGAATTAAATTAATTGATGTATTCCTACTAACCCATTAGATACCTATGAAACATTTTCTAGAGATTTATAGATGAAGGTATAATATTAATTTCACTGAAGAGTAGCAGTACATAAAAACAATGGTTACTCTTGAATGTTACAAGAAAAGAGAATTAAAGTATGGATTTTGTAGGTTTATTTATTAATATCTCAACAAATTTTTAAATGGAGTTTTTAAAAATGCACTTGCACTATTTCTGAATAAAAGGTAGCTATATAGGACCAGAGAAATCATTTTTCTCTTTTTATTCCTCAGGCCAGGCAGCCCCCCCCCCCCCCAAAAAAAAAGAAGGAAAACTGCCACCCTTAAATTTTCCATGTCTACCTATTTCCTTCTAAAGTCTAAACGTAATAATTTGGATTAATTTCTATCAACAACAGAATTTCTTCCCCTCTTGATATCCAGTGAAAACATGTAAAATAATGATTTTTAATGGTTTTTAAAAATCTAAACTTAATTTTGGGTCACTTTCTTTTTTAAAAAGGCAATTAAAACAATCTTAAAACATACTGTACTAACCTTTTGCTTTGTTTTTTCCAGTTTGGACTTTAATTTTCTGCCTCTCTTGCCAGTCCAACCAGTCACAAATTCTGATCCTGCAAAATATTATCCATGAGTCAGGATCATATGTAACCCCAATAGTGGAATACAGTTGGATGTTGCATTCCTGACCCAACAACCCATGGTTTGCTGGATCAGAAAAGGAAGAAATATTCACCCATCACTCCTATCTTCTCATCTTGTGTTGTTGGTTTTATAGAAGGATTTCTGGTTTCTTAAATCACAGTTTGCTATGAGTACCAAACCAGCAATTTAGGGTTTGAAGATGCCATAAAAACCAGGAAAAAACATGGCTAATCTGTGTGTATGTATATGTATTTCATGTATTTACCTGATCACCTAAGATGGTATACTCACCCAGAGAGGTTTCAGCAGTAAATGAATGTTTCGTCCCTCTGTTGGACTCAAAAACAAAGCCCGGAAGGTCTTCCTTTAATATTGTAGCTTGCTGACCATCTGAATTATGAATAGCAATTTCTCCTTCCTTGAGACAGGTGAGAGACCAATTTCCCACTGTAAGTTTAGCAGGTCCTGGAGCTGATAAAATTGGTTGACTTGTGGTGGATGGCTTTACCTGGCTTCGTGCTCTCTGTAGTTTCTCTAAAAATTCACTACGACTTTCTATTTTGAAAGAAAGAAAAAAATAGGTAAGTAATGTTTTGTTTGACCATCAAGCAATTAATAATTTGATTTCCACAAAGCAACATTTTTGTGCATTCAATGCAAATTTCAGTTGGAAATTCAAGTTCTCAGGATAAATTGAGCATTTGCCACGATGGGACAACAACAAATATCTAATTTTGTAAAATAGTAGCTATGTTAGTCTATGTTTCAAGCATATCAGAGAGTAAACAAAACAAAACAAAAACGTTGTCACACTTTAAAGACTAACTGCTGTATTTTAATGTTAGCTATCGTGGATCAAGTCTACTTCGTCAAATATTGGAGTGAGATTTCATGGCATCAGTTTATACACATCAGATACAGAGGGACAGAGTGATTAGTTAGCATAACAGATAAGTATGCAAATCAATATCTACTTTATGTTGGCAAAAGGTAAATATTTCAGAAAAAGAAATTTAATTTATATTAAAGCACTAGCTGATTACCCGGCTTTGCTTGGGTTTTTGTTTTCTTTTAAGTACATATAGTTCTGCCAGTCTACTCTTCCCCCAAACCAGGATAAACACTAAGGTACAGCCCACCGACCGACCCACCTGTCGCCCTTCTCCGGTTCTCCCTCCGGGGTACTCCGCCCAGTATCCAGGCCTTGCTTGCCTCCTCACTCCCACCGCCCTCTTTTACCTTCCAGCCCCTCCATGGCTCGCCCCAGCCGCCTTCTCTGGCTTTTCTTTTAGACAGCCCCCGCAAGGGCGATTCCACCCGCCTGTCGCCCTTCTCCGGTTCTCCACCCGGGGTTCTCCGCCCGGTATGTGGGCCTTGCTTGCCTCCCCACCCCGCCACACACTTTTACCTTTCAGCCCCTCCATGGTTTGCCCCGGCCACCCTCTCCAGTTCTTTGTCCAGGCGGCCCCCGCAAGGGTGATGGTGCTGGCGGCCGTGGCAGCAGCTGTAGCAACCCGGCCTCCACCCAGCGCTGAAGACCCCCGGCGCCCATTGGTTTCACATGCCGGGAGGAGAATCCCTGGTGGAGACCTGGAGAAGGGCGACAGGCGGGTGGGATGACCCTTGCGGGGGCCGCCTGAACAAAAAACCGGAGAAGGCGGCTGGGGCAAGCCATGGAGGGGCGTGAAAGTAAAAGATGGTGACAGAGGTGGGGAGGCAAGCAAGGCCCAGATACCGGGCAGAGAACCGGAGAAGGGTGACAGGCGGGTGGGTCAGTGAGCTGTGCCTTTGTGTTTATCCTGGTTCGGGGAAAGGGGAGGCTTGCAGAACTTGCTCAGGTTTTCTTCTTTTATGGGCCGGAGACTGCGCCGCTGAAGGAAGCTGTGGCCGCTAATCATGGACACAGCTTTCTTTCCTGCCGGCGTGTCCCAGCTGTGCTGCACGTGCGACTGTGTTGCGCATGTGCGGTAGTGTTGTTCCATTGTGTTTGCCCCTGCCGGTGACCCTTTGTGACCCACCCTGAAATGGGGTTCGAAACCCCCCCTCCCCAGTGCTGATCTCCCATGCCCAAGGTAGGTGTGTGCCAAGTTTCAGCGACATCCGTCCAGGGGTGTGGGAGCCTATGGACCACATACAAACAAACACTTCCGTTTTATATAGAGAGATTTGTGTAAAGTAAGTGTAATTGTTAAAATTCCATTTCTCCTTATATTAATAGTGAATACATTTGCAAAAGATCTCATGATTTGGTAGAGAAGGAGACAGGAACATTTTGGGAATGAAACTAGAGGGTGAACTTTAGAGCAGGAGAAGGCAATGCAGAAGGAAAATCAAGGGACATCATAAAACAATTAGGCAACCATGAGGAACATTTGAAATTGTAGTTATCTGTTATAATTGTATGAAATGTCAAGACAACTTGTTGCACATAATTATATGTTTCTTTCAGTGGCCAAAATCATTGCAAAGCAACACAAATTATGTAAATAGGGACACAAATTACCTACGTTAAAAATCATCATAGACATTAGCGGAAGCCCTGTTACTGCAACGTACGCTGCATAAGGCTACTGCTGCCATCATTTGCAGCAATTTTTCATAAATAAAACATTTCCAATTTCTCCCCTTAATTTCCTGAAACTCCCATGGAATCACTTTCATCATCAGAAAGCTGTTGGGGGCAGCAGAATTAGAGGGGGGAAGTCTTTAATTTCTAAAATCTGTCACTGTTCCAACTGTACATGGCCTAATTTATGCAATAGAATTTCAGCCACTATCTGTTGCATGCTTAACCTGTAACTCAGCATGAAATAGATGTGATTTTTTTTTTAAATGGAAGGCAGTTTGCCTCCCAAAAGTATGTCATTTGTTTTTACGGGTGTAACTAAGCAAGATAATTTTGACTAGTGTTTTAGATTAATTTGTTTAACAGTAACATTTTAGAGGACAATTTCCCCTGAATAGTGGTAACATTGTTTAAAACATATATAGTAAAATAGATGCCCAAGTCAACACACTTAATTGATCAGAGAGATGAGTTTTGCCATAACGTCATATCCTCAGAGGACTCACACTATCACCGCAACAACCAGGTGGAGCTGAGTGGCAGCCCTCTTTTGGTGAAATGGCACTTCCAAGAGAGGGCAACATACAACCTGGTGTCATAAAGGTGGCACTATGAAATGCAAGGGACTGCAGTGGCTCAAGTGCCTAAGACGCTGACTGGGAGGCGGAAGGTCAGCGGTTCGATTCCCGAGTACTGCAGGACGGAATGAACTCCCGTCTTTGTCCCAACTCCTGCCAACCTAGCAGTTTGAAAGCAAGAAATTGCAAGTAGATAAATAGGGACCACTTCAGTGGGAAGGTAACAGCGTTCCATGCGCTTCGGTGTCTAGTCATGCCTGCCACATGACCAAGGAAATGTCTGCAGCAGCAGACAGCGCTGGCTCTTCGGCTTTGAAACAGAGATAAGCACTGCACCCTAGAGTCGGATACGACTGGCTTTCGAGCAAGGGAAACCTTTACCTTTACCTATGAAATGCACAGTTAATGCCATAACATAGAAACCATACCAACAGCACCTCAATTCAAGCATGGACCAACTTGACAAACTGATAGCAGTTTGGGCATTCCAAGCTGCTATCATGAATGAACTGACACACAGTAAAACCCCGCCTTACAACCACCTTGGTTTACGTTTCCCGCGGTTTATGATGGCAAATTCTACGAAAATGACGTCCCGGTTTACAATGGTTTTTCGGATTACGACTAAAATTGCAGCCCTGAGCTATTTTAAATTCTAAAATGGCGCCCGCCCCCACTGCCTGAAGTCGCGATTCATCACTTACTGTTGCAGAGGCGATGGCGGCAGACTGTGGGGACCATATCCACTCCATTCCAGTCTTCATCTGAAGTCCTTCCATGGAGCTACAGCAGAGAACATGCGCCTGGACACATGGCGCATAACTAGGAAGTTCCAGAGTGGCACACGTTCCCGGCATGGGGGGACTTCAGACTAAGACTGGAATGGAGCGGATATAGTCCTCACAGTCTCCCGCTGCCCTCGGCGGCCGAACAAACGGCTCAGGAAGAAGCAGCAGCATGTAAAAGGTAGACAGATGGCTTCATCATTCATTTTTCCTTTTACTGTTTGCTCGGGGTTTTTTTCTCTTTTTCCCCTGGACCTTCTTTGCACCTAGATCGATCGGGTCGGCTGGGGGAGAGGGGTGTTTTTAGGGGCTTTCCCTTTCTCTCCTGCACCTCAAGAACTTCCTCTTCTCCACGCCAGCCACTAATCAGCTAGAGAGTTCGATCAATTGAGATGCAGGATAAAAAAGGGCAAATCCTTTAAGAACACCTCCTTTTCTCCACCCCAGTCCTTCACCACCTGGTGAGGTTGATGGGGGTATGGGAGAGGATCGTGCCTGGCTTTTGTTTGGATTTTTTTGGTGGGTTTTTGTATTTATTTATTATTTTGTAGCGAAGGTGTGGAATAAAAAGGGTAAGTCCTTGAAGAACACTCCCTTTTCTCCAACTCAGTCCCTCACCACCTGGTGGGGTCGATGGGAATATGGGAGAGGAGCATGCCTGGCTTTTGTTTGGATTTTTTGGTGGGTTTTTGTATTTTAAAAAAAAATTTTGGTCCAGTTGGGACCACGTTTTTCTCAATGCATTCCTATGGGAAAACGTGCTTCAGTTTACGAATGGGCGCGTTTTACTTCTGCTTCCGGGAGCAACAAGGGCAGCGCAGGGCGGATAAATCGCAGTAAATCCAGCATTATTTCTAATAACCCAGCATTATTTCTATAAATTGAAAAATTCATCACAATTGATGAACTGAAATGCCAAAATGTTGTGTGTAAAAAGTATTCCTGGTTTCATGTCAAATGTTTATGTTGAATGACTAGCTAAAACATCTGCTGCCATCAGTAATTAATACAGCCTGTAAATTCTCATGTTAGTCCAGGGCAAACACAAAAAACTGATATAATTATCAGAAGAGAACTATATTTCCTATTAACTAAAAAGAGTTTAACAAATGTTGACAGAATAATTTTTAAAATTAAGTCCTATAACCAGTCCACAGTATTAACACCATTTCCTGAGAATTTGAATTATAAGATTTGTCACAGCCATTGTTTAGCAAGATATAGCAGTCCTACAATTCATTACACACTTGGTCTACTTACTACTATGTAAGTATTAGTTGTTGAAATGATGAAAATATAACAATACAGAAAACGAGACAAAAGCAATATTCACTGTGTTTAAGAATGATAGCTTAAGCAAAGCAAAAAGTGAAACATTTCTAGTTCTCTATCTGCCACAGCTTCTCGGGTTTGAAGAGAAACGTTGCACCACTTTCCACGCACATGCACTTTCAACCATCTAGCTAGATGCAAGCCACAACATCATCATCCCAACTTGCTTTGCCTGGAAAGCAATTTGCCACCATTACACATTGCCTTTAATGACTATTTGACTAATATTAGTATGCAGAGAAAAGAATGAAGACAACATGAATGTAAGTGTTTCAAGTTAGCACAATTACTAAGTAGTAAATTACTTTGACATGCAAACTGACAAATGCATCGCAATGAACTGACCACCTTCCACCTGTTTACATCCTTTACTATTAAGTGAGGCAATTCCTGTAAAATAAAATATCTCAAAATCAAAATGGAAATATTATATTGTTATGATTTCTTTATAATAATAGCTATGAACAAGACTCTACCTGAACTATCAGATCCTCCTTCAGGACTGCCACTGGAATACATCGTAGCTAGCTTTCCATCCAAGATAAATCTGAACCATCCATTGCTACCATTTGAAAGTTCCAGAGCTGCAGCGTCACTCCAGATATACAAACAGTCTCTTCCCCGGATGATTGACCAGTCTCTCCAGTGATACGGTTTACCCTGCTGTAATTCTTTGGCATCCTCTTGAGGTTCATCCTCCTGTAAATCAAGATTCCTTTCACTATTTGTATATGAAATTATTTGAGCTTTTACAAAGTTAGAAATTTATAAACTACACCATGGCAAATGCTGTCCTGTTTACTAATAATAATAATTGCATGCCACCAAGTCAATTCTGACTTACAGCAAGGTTTTCTAGATATAAAACCTTTTCAGGGATTTCTAGGTAGAAAATACAAAAAACTGGTTTTTCGTTTCCTTCTTTTGAGGATGCCATGGGAATGTGCAGTTTATCATATTAGGTGTTATCCAATTAATCAGTCTTGCTAAAGGAATAATTCCTGCTAGTATAATAAGAATGGGACCATTCTATTTTCCCCTACAATCCCCTGTGCACTAAAATGTTCAGGATACACTCCAGTCTGGAACAATACAGAGCCTGCAGGCTACAAGAAAGAAGGTAAAGATCCTGCTGTGTAAGTAGAACATTTCTATGATACCGGCTGAAATCTTGTAAGCATCACCTGGCAATGTTCATCTTTATTTTAATTTAATTTAAATCTACTTTAGGTTCCAAAGCTCACTAGGTATCTCTGTTGCCCTGGTGAAGCCTTTGGAAGCCCAAGTGGTGTGAAGAAAGGAGAGGCTTTAAATATTTGAAAATCACCACTACATCACTGTCAACTATCCCAATCTGGTTATGGGACTTCCAGCAGCCATTTTCTATTACTATGAGACTCCCAAAAGCTTCTCTAGGGCAAAAGGAATCTCTAGGGAGCCTTAAAACTTGAAGGGCAGATAAAAATTTTAAAATTAAAATAAAGATTAATATTGAAGATATAACATTGTCATCATTTACATGGTGTGGTTGCATCAACTGAGTATTAGCAATTGGATTATACCGCAAGGATCAATAAAGCCATTATCACAACCTACTGTAATTCTTACTGGTTTTGATCATTTCAAGACATTGTAGTTGGTGGACACTGAAGTAATCTGTTCTTACTTTCTCTGGTTTAGATTCCTCTTCATTCTCATCATCAGAAGATGGTCCTGCCAAAGTTGACACTTTACTTATTACACCAAGCCTAGCAAGCTGATCCAAAAAAAGGTCACCTCCTTTATCAACCAAATCTCTTATGATCTGTAAGGCTAGTAAGTGGCCATCATCATCATCCTGAAGAAACAATAAAGTAACAAAAATAAGAAAGCTACAGAACAATTTATTGTATATCTGGTATAGTCGTATGAAATAATAATAATAATCACACAACTGAAATTCCAAGCACCATATTATCGTTATTAAATAGCATTGCTTTGGGTTTTGACCAGCAGTCTACCAGTGAAGGGTTAGTTATTATGCTAATGTGAGAACCACAAAAGAGAATTTAGACAGCCTAAGTAGAAAATAACATTTTAAGCTATTGTACAGGCAAAAGGAGTCAGTCAGTTGCAGCTTCAACAAGAGAAACAAATTATACTGCTCAAAATGACTTTACATCTCTGACTTAAGAGACAGGACAGTTTATTTTTTCAGAGGCATACTCAATTTGTTCCTTAAGACTTTCACCGAAATTTTACCCTAGCCCTGGATTACCACTTTCCATTCTTGACCACTTATATAAAAAGTAATAAACTGTTAAAATTATATTAAAAAAATAAAAACACAAATACCAATTACCTCTTGATCCAGAACAGTAGCAGTGATCTCTACCAGCACTGTAGGTAAATTATGCCCAGCATCAGAATCACAAACTTCCTTCAAAAGAGCTTCAGAACAAAAGTGGATCATTTTTCTGATGAGAGCAAGACTCGCTTTCCTTTTATAGAAGGGGAAAAGAGTATTTTAACTGTTCACACAAGGAATATATACTGGTTGATTATTTCAATTTCAATCTGCCATATTTGGATTCTATTATTACCTATCTGGAATAGAGTTTCAAGCGCTAGTCACTTAACAGCCACTGACAGATCTTGCCATAGTATAGATCACTAACAGAGACAGACCACTGAAGCTATCCTTTCTCCCACTGCTATTCCTTTGCCCATACAATATGTGAAGTAAACACGTTTTTACGCATTTATGATGGAGTAATGCAATACAGCCTCAAGTAAAATTAGGCCACACACCGGGCCAGGAAACAGTTCTCTTCCACAAATTCTATGTGTTTAACATTCCTTGGAAGTAATTTAGTAAGATAGCATGTGGTTGCTACTCTGTATAGAATACTCCCAACACCAGTAACTCTATACGAATCCAATGTAGGTCTTATAATTCATTGTGTATTTGCATCTTCTACAATTGTACTTTATCACATAGACCAGTGATGGAGCACATTTTAGCAATTGAGTACCCAAACAGAAGGGTGGGGTGAACTCTGTGCTGGGGGGAGGGAGGATGTGCTCCCATTGAGCTGCTGGGCAGAGGGGGTGGGGTGAACTCTGTGCTGGGGGGAGGGAGGATGCGCTCCCATTGAGCTGCTGGGCAGAGTAAACTCTGTGCTGGGGCAACGGCACACGTGCCAACAGAGAGGACTGTGTTCCCCTCTGGCACGTGTGCCATACGTTCGCCACCACTGACATAGACAAACCATCCAGGGTGGGCTTTTGTTTTGGCTAATTCTGTTATTACTAATTCTTCTCTTATCCCTAAATTCTAATACAGTACCTCCAGAAATAACAATGTCTAGAAAGGACTACTGCTACAAATGAAATCAAATACAGCTCCATGTTCTTTCCCTTTATTACCTTATTGAAGGCAGCATAGTTTGTTGAAATGTTTGTGCAAACACAGGCAATAGCCTTTTCAAGTATATTGGTGCCATTTCAGGGTCACCTTTGGGTTCATTTGATTCTTCTTCATCTTTGTTTGCATCTTTCTTTTTCTTTTCATCTCCTTTGTTAACTGGGCACATCCAGTCACCTATAATTTATTTTAAGAGACTTGCATTACCATTTTAAACAATACAAATTATCTTAGAAATACATTACAAAAAATTGTCCCTGATCTGGAAACAATCATGCTCTTTATACATTTTAGCTGTAGTGTGATAAAAACACGCATTCACTGTAATTTTAGTACGGTATCTAGATATTGGTGAATTCAGAGCTTACCTACAACAATCATGAGTAGTGATAATAGTTTTTATACTTGTCAAGAAGAACCATCTTATGCTGATGTTACTAGGGCCCTGCACATTTCCCCAACATTTTAACCTGATGTTTTAATTTAAAATTATTATTGTTTTTCTGCTCTCTGAAAATTACCTTCATAACGTTTTTATTAGCTTCTATAAATTATTCTGAAAAATTTGAGCTAATGGCCAAAAAAGATAACTACCACATGTAAAAACATCTTTCTCTTATAGGAAGACTGTAGTTTAACACTTGTCTGCTCACATGTGCTGCTTCAGAAATAGCTGGAATGAGCAAAGCCATGTGAAGCTGTATCCACAGTTTAGCTGATATTCTATCTAATCCCAGCAGCATACACACTGCTTACTATAGTGATTTTTATAAATCAAAACGTGTAGCTGTCACTACTCGATGAAGAAATGTTATTTTCTAGGATATTTAAGTATTTGTTTTGAAACAGAAAGTATCAAAGCAATGGCAGAGACCTAGTAGTAGAATACATTCTATTAATTTTAAGAACATACAGTACTTTATGAAAAAATAAAATCTAAACATTTCAACTGTATGTTTTTTTTTAAAAATATATATTCTCTCTTATACAGAGATCCAGTTCTATGTTTTTAAATTTAACTAAAATCATAACTATATTCGTAAAAAAATAGTTTGCAACGTTTGACACTAACCAGGAGACTGGAGAATGGCCACTACTTCACTGTGCCCTCTTTCACGAGCCTTGTCCAAGGGAGTCTTTCCATCTTCATCTCTCAAATCTGGATTGGCGCCATGACGCAAAAGAGTCTTTACACAAAAAAATGCCGTTTTAATATTAACATATCCGTTCCCCTTTTAAAAATAGTCACTGTAATAACAGTTGAGATTTTTGACTTTTCCTGATGATACAAGCAATAAAATCTCAATATACCGTTCAACATACACAGACTTTTTAAACCGGAAGACCACATCTAGTGTTAGACTCAATGCTGGAGGTCAAATGGGTGCATGCATACAGACACAATGTATAGTTAGGGAATGGCCAAAGGTTTAATGCAGCCTTAGAGTGGGAAAGAGTAAATTTCTGCTCACTGTCAGGGAGGAAGGAGCCCCAGACATTACAGAACATTGCTTGTTTGGTCCAGTATGGAAGTAAGGAATTACACCTTACTAAGTTATAAGGGAGAGTGCGCGTGAATTTTAATCCTCCATAATATTCCAAATCATCATCTAAAAGGATGGAAGGCTGAGTCAACCTTGGCCCTGGTCAGGATCAAACTCACAACCTTTCTGTTGCATTATAGCAATTTACCAGTGCCATCCACAAGTTTCATCCATCAGCACCTTGCTCATCTATGAGAAGTCTACATTTCCACAGATCCCTTACTCATTGTGTGAACACATCCACTGAGTTACTTTTCCATTTTTTCAGAGCTATCAAATATTTGATGACACCCATCCCAAATACAAAGACACCATGTTAGAATATCAAAATAATCCCCTGAGCAGAAAATTGGCTCCAGACCTATGAGTGTTCACTTCTGCACCAGAACTACTAAATATTTACCTTTAAAACCCCTCTTTTCCTCATCTTCCTCCTCAGTTTTATCTGTTACACTACTGCAATTGGTTTTTAATGATTTAATGATTATATCATTCTTAATGTCATGCTGTTTTTATACCTGTTTTAAGAGATCAATAAGGCAAAGCGGGGGGGGAGCAGCATTGTTATGTTGGAAGGGTTTTTAACTGTTTTATATTGTTTTTTAATTGTTGCTGAACAGCCAGTGAGGTGTTTGTTGGACTGTGTACACCACCCAGAGTCTATTGATTGGGGCGGTATAGAAATCTACTGTAAATAAATAAATACTAGCAATGATTTGTTGGAATAGACCAGGAAATTTTTTAGCCTTTACTTCATGCTGAAGGAAGCTAGTTATTATTATTTTTTGTATTACTAAAATGAATAGACAATAATGAAGTCACCTTTGCTACTTGAGGTCTTCCAAAACAAGCTGCATAATGTAAGGATGATGATCTCTGACCTCTATTAACATCAGCTCCTCGTTCACAGAGAAATTCAACCTATTTACAAAAGAAACAATTTTTAATTATAAATTTCACTTTATGATAAGAGATAGACAGACAGGCAGACAATATTCTTTTTACCATTTCCTGAGTTCCAAAAGCTGAGGCCCAGTTTAAGAGAGTTTGTCCTACATCATCCATAAAATTTACTTCAAAAGCTGTAAAGGAAAAAAAAGTCATTCAAAATTTATAATACAATCGCCACATCATCATAATAAACCAAAGTGTTTACTCATAGCATTTACCTTTAGAGACTAAATAAGTCTCTAAATATCCTGCTCAGTAAAGACACACAATAATATTATTGCCATGCCAACTTTTTCCTCAGATGCACTATATTACACAGAAATAATAAACATTTAATACATGCACACAAAATGATGAAGTCAAACAAAAATCATTTGCCTACCTCCTGTGTCAATAGCATCTATTAGAGCATCGGTATCTTTGCTACGGATGCAATCTATCAGCTGCCGATGGGAACGCTCCCCAGTGCTATCCAGTCTGCGCAATCCTGGGATTCTGCCTGTAGATCCAGCACTAGATTTCGGCAAGGCTTTCCGTCCTTCAAACAGTAGCACCAAAAGAAGATCTACCAAACGCATGGTATCAAGTACACATCTTTCATCACCCTGCAATGCACTCTCTATAGAATCTGGAAGCTCAGATCTTAGGAGATCCTGGAAATAATTAAAAGTCTGAACAATAAAAAATATACAAAACTTTAGAAAATCCAGCGAGAAAGGGATTACAACTCCATATGAAAAAGCTGAATTTTGAGAAATGTAAGCAAACTAGAAATAATACTAATAATGTTTTTAAAATGTAAATGTAATCAAGGTTTATACTTCTAAACACATCCTTTTAAAATTATTCATTATCGTTATTTTTTTGTTAAAACCAAAGCATTATGGAAATGCAAAATGTGGCCATAAAATTACAAGCCACAAAATACAGATTAAGGTTAATTACAAATATTTCACAGTATTATTGAAGTCCTTACATGTGTTACTACTGGAGAGCCTCTGCAGAGAGTTGATAACAGGCTTACAATAGTTGACACCTGATTACTCAGCTTAGAGTCTGCAGTTGCAGATGGTGTCCCAGTGCTACTCCGGCCAGGTTTGCATGCTGAAGATGGTCCTGAGCCTGTGCCACCTGCTGCAGCCATACGAGATAACAACTCCTCAGTTAGGCCATGTTTGGCTAATGGTGCTGGATCAACTCCACGGCGTGTAAATCGATCGGCTAAGGAGGCAAAACATCGCAGGGCACCATCTGAAACCTGAGGAAATAAAAATACTTAGGATAAGAACATAAGAACAGCCTTGCTGGAACAGGCCACAGCCCATCCAGTCCAGCATTCTGTCTCACACAGTGGCTCACCATTTACTTCAGGATATTCCCAAGCAGATGCCTTCACCTACTTAGAATGCCCTGGAAATGGCTGTGAGAGATATCCTGCCTATCTCTTCAACCCAGAGGTTGTCCTTAGGTATCCATAATTATAGCCATTGATACCCTTGTCCTCCATGAACTTGTCTAATCCTTTCTTAAAGCTGTCAAGACTGACAGCTGTCACCACTTCTTCTGGCAGGGAGTTCCATAGACTAGTGATCCTCTGGGTGAAAAAGTACTTTCTCTTATTTGTTTTAGAACTAGTACCCAAAAGTTTCATGGAGTGTCCCCTAGTTCTAGTGTTGTGCAATAGGGAAAACAGTTTTTCCTTATCTACTTTGTCCACACCGTGCATGATTTTATAAACTTACCCTGGCTGAGATCTGCTAGGGACCAGTTTTAAAAGAAAGACTCAATTATCATCATTTAAGACAACTGAACAACAACAACAACAACAACAACAAAAACAGTACTTGAGACAAGTTCACTACTCCACTGCTATTTTCTTTGCTATTAATGAGTATCTGCTAGATAGCAGTCTCCTTTCTGATGTGAATCTACCTGGAGGAGTAGAAAAGTAAGACCAAACTTTCAATTAGATATGTGTAGGATAAATGGTTATTCTCAAAGAAGAAACATTGAAAATGTTCTTCCTGGTGTACTCTTTAGTCTAGCAGGACAATAAACAAGTAACTTGAAAATCACAGAATGTAAGACAACACTTTATAAAGTGTTTTTCTTGGGAAAAGAAACAACTGAGATCGTGGTTTTGTTATTGGCTCACAAATTCTACCTTGCTTAGCTGGGGACTTTTCACTACATCTGAACTCGGAATCCATAGTTTTATTACACTATTTATTCTATGCCCATCCCCATTAGCAGTTAAACCAGATGAAGATAGACTAGTTTATTGAACCACAAGATATCCAATCTTTGCAAAAGAGCAATCACAAAATGATACACCCATCTTGAGCTGTATATAGGGGTTGGTTGGTTTGAGGGCGGCACAAGGATGCAACAAAGTCAAAACAGAACATCTACTTTAACTGGATTCTGCTATTATTTCAATGGAAGTCCATAAATACTGCACAAAATGTTTTCTAAAAATTCAAACTACAATATACTAGGGAAATTGTATTGCATTTGCAATGTGTTCCCTCATGCAAGAGGTTGTACATGCAAAGAAAATCTTTAGGTTTCATGTTCATTTTTATTATGCAGTGTTCCTGTGCAAAATTTAAGTGTATGATAAAGGAGAACTTTCCTTAGGAAAGTTTCAACAACAAAAATTCCAAATAATATAAGAAAGTGTAGCTTATTAACACTGTAGTCATTTTTATCAAGCATATGAAAAGCCTTTCATGCTGGAAACAACAATTCTGTGGTGTCTGTAGTCAAAAACTAATTCTGATTAACATGCAATCTTTCACTTTCACTTAGCATGACACTATCTGACTATACTTTTCACAATATTTTTATAGATGTGGTAGGAGGCACACAATTTTGCCAACTTGAGAGCTACAAATGGTGTAAAAATTCTGAACTGTTTACCTGATGGTCTTCATGTTTCAGCAGACTTGAGAGGGATTCAACACAGATTTCTAAAGAGGAATCCTGAGGTTCCATTTTCCCACAGAGTCTGGATACCACTGCCATAGCAGAATGCAAAGTATCTTTGTGAACCAGATGCCCACTGTCACGAATAAACGTCAACACACAGTTCAGCCCTCCAGCTTCAAACACAGCACCTGACTCACGAGTACAGATGAGTTCCAAAACCTAGAACAAAAGAGGAATTATAACAAGGGGGGGGGGGAGCAAACAGGATAATCTACTAAATTTAATGTCTTATTGTACATACAAGAAAGCTTATTGTACATATGCCACTTTGACTAGCTATCTGCATATAGAAAAGATGGAGACAACCAACAGTAAGGCTAGAAATACTAACAATGTTAAGTTGTTTAATACAAAATTTCAATGTAAAAGGATAGCAGAATTAATAGAGGTAACATAAGATACAATGAAATGTGAAAAAACAATGGCAGCAAACAGACCACTATAATGATATGACAGCTGAATAACTCTTAGAACAGGGGTTCCCAACCTTTTCAAGCCAGGGGCCAGGTCACGCTCTCTCAGTCAGCTTCGAGGGCTGGACAGCCATTCTGCCCTGCCTGCACAATGGGAGTGTCCATTTTGACCCAACAGCTTCAAAGGGGCAGCCATTTTGTTTCTTTAATGCCCTTGGAGGGGTGGAGGCCACATGAAATGGCACCAGGGGCCAGATCTGACCCACAGGCCTTAGGTTGGGAACCCCTGTCTTAGAGCCTGGATGAAGATCTATTTTGATAACCAAAACCAATTTGTTTCTAAAACTCAGGTTATACATACAAAGATACATGGAGATGGCATGAGAAGTCTCCAAGAAGACACGTGAAAATGGCATTTGTTAAATATTGTTAACCAAAGTCATTAAAATAGTATCAATAATAGTTTTAGATTAGGGTGCATGTGCAGTTTGTGCTTTGCCCATCCCTGATTTAGACTGCTGCATTCAAAATAACTCTTACTTTGAAATATGAAAAGCATTGATACATGTGATTTTAGAAGTCTCAAGATTCAAATACTGTATATAAGCGCCAGTTAGATTGAGTGCAGAAAATATATGAATGAGATCACACTGTTATGTCTGCATTATCAGTTGTGATTATGACATTGGATTAGAACCACTATGTTTGTGGTAAACAGCGATTTCCTCTGCATGACAATTTTCTAATTAAAATACCACCAAGCAACTTATTTGCGTTGAAGGCAAAACATACAGGTAATAGGCACAGGTGTCAAAACATGTTCCCCCAATCCCCACAGGTGCAGTTAATCTGTGGCTGTTTTTAATTTCAAGAAATCCTATCCATGTCTTGAACCTAGGTAGATACCAGTGTGGTTTCACTATTTGTGTTTTTAAATTATTTGAAAGCTTTCATGAGTCACTGCAGGAAGGAAAATAGAGTAGAAATGTAATAGGTATGGTAAGATAAAGTAAACCAGTGGTTTCCAACCCTTTTTGGTCATGCCCCACCTAAGCATCTCTAAAATCCTGACCCCCGCCATCCCCCGATGACATATAATTATTATTCAAAAACTGAACTCCTATTCACGTGGAGGAAGCCTAAAAGGCCATTCACTGTTAATAATTCATTCTCGAATTGCCCCCTTTAAAAATCAAATTGCCCCACATTGGGAACCACGGAAGCAAAGTAAGGTAGGCAAGTTTAAAAAAAAGACACTGGATCGTCAAACATTTTACTTCATTGCTGCACATGATAAAAAGCTGTCTAGTCATCAACATTAAGAATATGAAATTTCTCTTATTTCAGAGATTATCAATTTTTCTCTTATGTTCAGTTTTTAATATTATAGTATAGGGGTCTCCAACATGCAACCCCAAGATCTTTCTGTGTAGACATCCAACCTGCTTGTTTAATTGCTATCATACTCAAGGTATTTTATTTCTGACCCACAACGTTCATCCTGCCACACGTAGCATCATCTACTACTGTTTTACCTGTCCCTTTCTTTCAAAAAACACAATAGTAAAATTGTTTTTGGGGGTGCGCACACACACAACACAACCACACACACAAACAATACAACCACACACACACAACACAATCACACACACAACACAACCACCAAAGCTACGCGGGGAAAGGAGGGGCTGCCCCTCTTTCCCTGCGAAGCCTTGGCAAGGCCACACACACACGCCGAAGCTACGCGGGGAGAGGAGGGGCTCCCCCTAATACCCCCTGAAGCCTGAGCGAGGCCACACACACACGCACACACAACTCCGCAACCCCGCCAAAGCCACCTCAGGCTGGACCGCGGTGGCGTGCTGGGGAGGCGCAGAGTGCGATGGGCCCAACCGGCAAGAGGTGAGTGGGGCAGGGGACAGGGATTGATGGGGGGATGGGCGGGGGGCGGGTTCGTGTTCCCCCTTTCTCCTCCCAGACCAGGGCGGGCGGCGTGGTCCCCGGGTATGTTTCCCCCCCCTCAATCCCTGTCCTCCGCCCCACTTACATGTTGCCAGCTTGGTCGTTGGCTTGGCCACTCACCTTCTGTGCCTCTGTGGCACGGCCTGTCCTCCGTCCTCGCCGGCACCGAGGCCTTCGCCGGGCGGGGGGGGCACCAAAAGCAGGCGGCCCAGCCGGCAACCAACGTGCCCGCACGCCCACGGGGATGGCTTCCCTCTGGGAGACGAAGTGTCTCCCGGAGGGAAGTGGTTTGCACTTTGGCCGGCCATTTTTTTTAACGCGCGCACCAGCTTCCCAGTGTTCTCTGATTGGCTGAGGGGTGTCGTGGCACGGAGGACACTGGGCCTTGTAGTTTTTTTATTTTTGTCATGGTTTGTGGGGTTTGCCCCACTTTCGTCGGGCGGACCCTTGCAGCGATGCTCGCAGGGTCATTAGGTAAGTGTGGGCGGCTCAGTACAGGATAGTTGGGCCGGGTGTGAACGTGCATGCTGGACACGCACCACGCAACCCCCTTCTTATAGGTATAGATTATTAGTTTTTGACCATTCTGAGTGCTTTGTTAGCCAGCGGAGCTCAGGTACCTGTAACATTAACATCTTGACTAATCTCTGAATGTTTTTATTTAAGTCAGCAGGTTGGTAATTTTGTTAAGATTTTGATTTAAAATGTGGTCCTCTTTAAGCATTGGGCACTCTAATGTGACTCTACATGTCCCAGAAGGTTGGGAACAACTGTTATAGTATGGGGACACAAATCACAATCCAGTAAGATTGCCTCTGTAAGGGGAAAGCATCAAATGCAAAGATGCCAGAAGCCTTGGACTTGTCTTTCCACATCCTGTTTTGCCACTACACTGTTTAGGAACATGTGTACGTTTTTGCAGAAATTTGAGTATTTTTGTTTTTATTAAAATCTCAAAACCATTCATATCACTTACATGAGCACACAAATCTAAAATGAAGCTTTCTGTTTTATGACAAAAAAAAACCTCATATAACATACCTTGACACATTGCTCAGCCAAGTCTCTGCTGGTTCTGTTGTTAAGTTCAACGACTACTAAACGATTACAAAGTGCTTTGATAGCACCATCTACTCCAACAATCCGGCGGGTGCATTCTGCTGATACATCCAAATAGTAAGTTATAGCACGGGCTGTTACCTCCAACACATTGTCAGGAGCACTTTCATCAAGAAAAATTTTGCACAGTGCTGGCAAAAAAGTGCGAGGTGGGCATCTGAAAGAGGGAAAAAAGACTATCACTCTTCTAGATATTCATAGCACATTATTTCTCATATCAGCAGATCAACTTCTGGACTTAGAGAATGTATTTCAAACTGTTCCAGTATAATGTTCTGGATTCCTAATTTCCACTCTATGAAAAGAACACCTGGTCACTTTTCTCTGCGCTTCCCCAATTACCTCTCAATAAGTCCCTCTTTTTTAAAACTGTTCTTGAGACTGGGAGACTGTTCCACAAAATGGTACAAAGGAAGAAAAACAATTAATGAAATTAGTGCTTGAGAAATTAGTGCTTTTTATTCAGCTCTTTGAGAAAGTCTTGATGTTGGGAAAAGTAGAGGGGAAAAGAAGGGGGCGGCCAAAAATGAGATGGCTAGATGGTACTGTAGATGCAACGGACACAAAGCTGGGTGGGCTGAGGAGGATAGTGGAAGACAAAGGTGCCTGGAGGGCAATGGTCCATGGGGTGACGAAGGGTCAGTATCGACTGACTGTGTGACTGAACAACAAATTCAGCTCCTGCCAACCTAGCAGTTCAAAAGCAAGCAAATTTCAAGTAGATAAATAGGGACCACTTCGGTGGGAAGGTAAACAGCGTTCCATGCACTCCGGTGTCTAGTCATGCCTGCTACATGACCATGGAAACATCTGCAGAAGCAGATAGTGCTGGCTCTTCATCGTTGAAACAGAGATGAGCACTGAACCCTAGAGTCGGATACAACTGGCTTTCGAGCAAGGGAAACCTTTACCTTTATTTACACCAAGTCAGTATCACATACACGTCAATATCTACAATTGCAAACATAAAAAATGTTTATAAGCACACTACCTCTAAAATGGAAAATGAAATCTAAAATAGTCAACTGGCCATGTGGCTAATGCTACTTTACATGTTTTTATTAACTCAACAAGGAACCTATGCATTCCTTTCAGTTGCACAATCAAGCCACCAAAATTAAACTGAACCTTGAATTCAGTAATTTGAGATTTAACAAAATTCTATGGCAATGATAGATGAAACCACTCTACAAATCTGAAGCATAACATGACAGATTTCAAACTTATGGCCTGGAAAACTTCAAAGAAACATCTCATTATACATTTACAAGGTTAATTTGATATGCAAAAGTTTGTGTTACCTACAATAGAGATCCAGTTTCTTTTTCTTTTCTCGAGTGAATAACGAACTCAATAAAAAAAACTTATTAAGATATGTGGACTGAGCAGTTCTATACACTACATACAGTACAGATATAAAATGCCATACTTAGGAGAGTAGTTTTGCATGTAGAAATCTTGCATTTATTTTGAGACAGGTGTGAAGAACACCTCTCTGAAATCCTAGAAAACTGTTGCCAGACAGCACAAATAATACATGGATCAGGCTCTATGTATGGTAACTCCCTACATTCTCTTCTAGACTGGGAGAACATTGAGGCTTAGCCAAATATGAAGCCCAGTCAGTAAAGTAACATGACCATGAAGAAGGATATGCCTGCAGAGAGCTTTATTGTTGCACAAGCAGTGGACCTCCATTAAGAATACCTGCTCTTCACAAGCACAATGGAAATGATTGCACAAGTGGTGCAGTTACATGTTGCTATCAGGACAAAACCTTCAGTTCAACAGAAGTTTATTGACCTGAATACTTATCCATTATGACACATTGCTACACATTACTATGTTGTTCTACACCGGGGTGGCCAAACTTTTCAGGCTGCAGGCCAGTCACATGGTTGAGCAGCCCAGTCACGTGGTTCCATCCACCGGAAGCAGAAGTAAAACGTGCCCATGCATGTGCAAAACGCTGCCATGAATGCACCCGTGGCTGTCGTAAACGCATTTATGACAGCCATGTGTGCTTTACAGCAGCGTTTTGCACATGCAGGAGCACATTTAATTTCCACTTCTGGGAGCAGAGCGGGCAGAGCAGGCTAGATTATTAGGCACTGTGGGCCAGATCCAGCCCACAGACTGTAGTTTGGCCACCCCTGTTCTATGCATTCTCTTTTTCCAGCAGATGATACACAGCTGTTAATTTTTAAGCTACTGTAATAAGTTAAATGTGCACAGAAGAACAAATTTTCTAAGACAGTAAAACTTCAGATAATGGCAGTACCGGATAACGCCAAATCCGGATAACAATGGTATTTTTTGAGAAAAAATGATTGATCTCCTACCTTTTCATGCTGTTTTAGGGCCAAAAAAATCGCCATCGCAGGGTGAATTTTTCCAGCTCTTTGCCTCCCCAGCAGCCTTTGGAAGGGTGGGAGGACCTTTTCCGTACTATTCCCACCTTCCTAGGACATCCCTGGGTCGCACAACAGCTGAAAAAAGTTGTGGCCACCATTTTGTTTAAAAAACACATCATCCCTTTTGTGGGGATGGTCAGCCGACGTACGGGTGCTCTGTTTGGCACCTGCCTTCTGGAGAAGGCAGATGGGCTTTTTTTAGCGTTATCCAATGCATGCATCGGATAACGCTAAAAATCGGATAACGCTAAGACTTGTGGAACCAAGTTTTGGCGTTATCCGGAGTATAACTGTACATCTTTTTCTAATCTTTATCCAAAGTATCTTTTTAAAGAATGTTATAAGTTGAAAAATGAAGTTAATTATGGAGACACATATAGTCCATTTTATAGTGAGCTAGGAACAAAAAAACTGATCACATTTTTATTTCCCTGTACAGAAAGCAGGTAAGGTTGCTAATGTATTACTATACAAAAAAAAGAGGCATCCTATGAAAAGCTATAAAACTGAACAAAATGTTTCATTAAAATGACCATTGGCAAATATTGTTTCATGCAATATAGCTGGTACTGGAAGACAGCTTGTACCTTCCTCTGTAAATCCCCCGTTCCACAGTGAATTTTGTATTTGTACCATCTACAACAGCCCCATATCATATGATCTGTCGCACATCCAATGCGTAAGACTATAAACAGAACTGCCCCAAATCATACTTTAGATTTTTCAAGTCTAAAATTATGCATCCATTGTGGTTAGCCAGATATCTATAGGAACTTCAAATAAGGACGTCTCATACGCCGGGTACTCTGGAGCCAGGGGCCGCCCGGCGGGGAAAGCCATTCGCCGCCGCTGTGCAAGGCCTCCGGAGCAAGGGGCCGCCAGGATACCACCACCCCCAGCCTTGCAGCGGAGGTGGAGAATGGCTTTCCCCGCCGGTCAGCTGCTGCTCCTCCTCCTCCTCCTCACCCCCGGCTGGGGGTGGTGGTGCGGAGGAGAAGGAGCATCAGCTGACTAGCGGGGAAAATCAGCCGCCGCCGCGAGGCCTCCGGAGCAAGGGGCCGCTCGGATACCACCACCCTCAGCCTCGGGGCTACGGCTGGCTCCACCCCACCGGTCAGCTGCTGCTCCTCCTCCTCACCCCCCCAACCCCGGCTGGGGTGGTGGTATCCACGAGCCACGCCTCCCCGCCCCCTTCACTGGCGGGGAAGGTAAAAGGAGCCCTGTCGGGCTCGGAGACGCCACGAGCTGCGCCTCCCCGCCCCTTTCACCGGTGGGGAAGGTAAAAGGAGCCGGTGAATGGGGCGTGGAGGTGCGACTCGCGGCGGCTCCGAACCCGACAGGGCTCCTTTTACCTTCCCCGCCGGTGAAGGGGGTGGAGAAGTGCGGCTCGCGGTGGCTCAGAGCCCGACAGGGCTCCTTTTACCTTTCCCGCCGCTGAAGGGGGCGGGGATGCCGCGAGCCATGCCTCCCCGCCCCCTTCACCGGTGGGGAAGGTAAAAGGAGCCCCATTGGGCTCGGAGATGCCGCGAGCCGCACTTCCCTTTTACCTTCCCCGCCGGTGAAAGGGGCGGGGATGTGCGGCTCGCGGTGTCTCTGAGTCCGACACGGCTCCTTTTACCTTCCCCGCCAGTGAAGGGGGAGGGGATGACGCGAGCACATGTAACCAGCATGTTGGGGACAAAACTTAGTGGTTAAGGCGCTGAGACTGGAAGGTTGGGTTTCAATACCCAAAGGCATGAAAGGAGCCTCATTCGGGCATCCCCTGAGTGGAGTTTCGCCAGCAAAAATCTTTTCAACCCAGAGTAACCGAAGACACTGCCGTTGGAAGAGGGGTAGTCATACGGCGAGTATATTGCAAACTCTACATTTTAACTAGAAAAGTTGGGGGTCGTCATACACCCAGTCGCCTTATACGCCGGAAAATACGGTAATATAGCATAGGGAAAATTAGTTTCAACTGCTCTTTTCAAAACTCTTCGAAAACTTTTCAAAAGCACAACTTGACTATCTACATCAGATCTTGATTGTCATGGGACTTTCCTTTCATTATGCAACTTAAATTTGGAATACTGTGATAGTCATTTAACTCTAGGGAAAGATTCTGTCTCTACCATAAAATGTAATGAGAGATCTGATGGGAATTATAAAATAAAAAGTAAAATAATCTTTTACAATTATTTCCCATTAATGAAGCAAGCAAAGTTTAATAAAAACAAAAACAAATAGAGGCAAAACATTTTAAAATTAAAAATAGGACTTTAAGATTTATTTCCTTCAGCATGGTTAAAGCAGAGATTAACAAACCCTTTTTACCTGTTCTGTATTTGCCATTTATTTATTTAGCGTATGGCAACTTGTACTATTTATGCCCCTGAAAAAGATACATTAGAGAGAGCAATTATAGCCATTTGACTGAAACTGAAGTGGCCTTTGCAACACTGCGGCCAGGAAAGACAATTCTGATGATGTAACTGTTTCTTTCAGTGAAACTGTTATTGTCTCTCTCCTCACCACTTCAGTCCCTCATCCCATACCAAACATGTTCCAGGCTGCTAGGAAATCTTCTAGAGAAGGCCAACCGTTTTATACCACAGGCCTGACCACACACCTCTGGACAGCTGAGCAGACCCGACCATGCCCCTCAGAAGCGGAAGCGGGCTTCCGCATTTCCGTCAGCTGGGGGCGCATTTACTTATGTGTGGGTGCATTTTATGGCTGACATAAACACGTCTGCTTCCACTTCCAGGTGCGGAGGCGGCAGGCCATAGGTTGGGAACCCCTGTTCTAGAGCTTGTTCCGACAGCATCACAAGTTGAAGGAGAAAGTTCAATTTTGCTACCACTGCAGCATCAGCACAATGTTGGATTTAGGTCACTGTGCCAAACTTGAAATGGTTCTTTTATAGTTAAAAATAACCCTTTAAATGATATGCACAAAAATATTCAAAGTTAGGATCGCCTCAAGATTTTTAAATATATATCTAGGAAACGTATCTGCATATGAACCCATATTGCCAAGGCCAGTGCAAGTAAACAGACTAAATTACTGTATTTCATAATGGCAGATTGCTTCAGAATAGCTACTGCCAATATTTTTCTTTAGAATAGTATCTGTTGTCCCATGAGATATATTTAGTATAAGCATTCATGAACTGCAGCCCACAGTTAACAACAGCTTATATTAAATAGAACTGCTTAGTGTTTAAAGTGCAACTCAACTCTACATTATTTACAAAACAAAAAGACAAAAATGTTGTGGCACCTTAAAGACTAACTACTGTGTTAGTCTTTAAGGTGCCACAACATTTTTGTCTTTTTGGGTTTGTTTGTTTTTTTACTCTCTGCATACTGACACAGCTACCGCTTCAAAAACTTCACTACAGCGGTGCCTCATACAATGATTTTAATCTGTTCCACTGGGCTCGTTGTTGTACGAAACAATTGCTATATGACACATGCATCATATAGCAATTTTCCCTATGGGATGCATCATACAACATTTTTTTTTTTGCTAAGTGGTTTTTCCAATTGAAAAATTGTTGCACAATTTTTTCCATAGGGAAAATTGTTATGTGGGATGCCATTTCCCCCCAAAAACCTAATTGTTATGCGATTTCGTTGCTATATGGGGCAATTGTTGTATAAGGTTCCACTTTATTTATGTTGCAACAGATGAACACAGCTATCCCACTCTAGTCCTCAAAGCTCCAATAAGGAAAGAGCTAGAACTCATAACACAAGTTGTAGTTGTAATAGTATCTTATGGTTAAAATGCATTGTTTCCTCATTCATTATATTTTGAAGATGTACATTTCCCTCCCCCACATATGCTACATAAGGCAAATATTTATAAATCAATAATAATTTCATGTCAGAAATTATTCTGGGTTGAAAGGATTTTTTGCAGAAGAAACTGCTCAGGGAACGCCCAAATGAGTCCTTTCACGCCCTCAAAAGGACTGCAGTGGCTCAAGTGGCTGGAAGGTGGGAGGTCAGCAGTTAGATTCCTGCAGGACGGAATGAGCTCCTGCCTTTGTCCCTGCCCCTGCCAACCTAGAAGTTTGAAAGCAAGAAATTGCAAGTAGATAAATAGGGACCATTTCGGTGGGAAGGTAAACAGCATTCTGTAGGCTCCGGTGACGTCATGCCTGCCACATGACCATGGAAACATTTGCAGAAGCAGACAGCGCTGGCTCTTTGGCTTTGAAACAGAGATGAGCACTGAACCCTAGAGTAAGATATGACTGGCCTTCAAGCAAGGGAAACCTTTACCTTCATGGCCCCAAAAACTGGGACAGAGATGGGCGCTCAATCCGTCATTTATTTATGGTTCAAATTTCTATGCCGCCCAATCAGGCAAACCCGACTCAGGGCGGCTCACAACAAAATTAAAACATACATATTAAAAACAATTAAAACCGCAACATACCCACCCACCTATTAAAACTAACCACATTAAAACTGCCCGCATTAAAAAGATGGGGGCTTCATTTTATAAGCCAGCAGGCGGGGGCCACTCTTCCATCCAGGCCCCACACCTGCCCCGCCAACCAGGTTTTTAATTCTCTTCTGAAAGGCAGCAGCTTCATCTGCTCCCGCAACTCTACTGGCAGGAGGTTCCACAAGGCTGGTGTGGACACAGAAAAGGCCCTCCTTCGTGTGCCAAAGAGGCGAGCCCCTCTGGCAGATGGAACAATTAGACAGCCCCTCCGGTCTGCTCTGGTTGGACGGACAAACACTCTTGGGACGATGCGGTCTCTGAGGTATCCTGGCCCACTACCATGTAGGGCTTTAAAGGTAAAAACCAGCACCTCGAATTGCACCCGGAGACAAACTGGTGACCAGTGCAGCTCCCGAAGCAATGGTGAAGCGCAAGCATAGCGCCCGCACCCCATCACCACCCGGGCTGCTGCATTCTGCACCAGCTGTAGCCTCCGAATGGTCATCAAGGGCAGCCCCATGTAGAGCGTATTGCAATAATCTAGCCTGGAGGTCACCAGAGCATGTGTGACCATGAGCAGGGAGTCCCGGTCCAAGAACGAACACAACTGTTGGATGACGCGAAGCTGTGCGAAAGCCCTCCTGGCCATGGCTGCCACCTGATCTACAAGTAGCAGTCCCAAATCCAGGAGGACCCCTAAATTGCGTACCGGGTCTGTCTGGGGCAAAGCAGCCCTATCCAAGACCAAAGATGGCAGCTCCCTGGATAACGCGGGGGCCCCCATCCATAGCCACTCAGTCTTGGAGGGATTCAATTGTAGCCCAGTCCCCCATCCAGACCCCGACAGCTTCCAGACATCTGGATAGGACATTGACCGCATCACTGGGGTCCCCACGGGCCGAGATGTACAGCTGGGTATCATCAGCATACTGATGATACCTCACCCCATGGGAATAGATAATCTCGCTCAGCGGCTTCATGTAGATGTTAAATAAGAGAGGAGAGAGCACCGAGCCCTGAGGCACCCCATAACGCAGGGGCCTAGGGTTGGACCTCTCACTCTCCAACCACACCGACTGGGTCCGGCCCTCCAGAAATGAGGAAAACCAGGATAACACAATACCCTGGATCCCCAATCCTTTGAGCCGTTCCAGAAGGACACCGTGGTTGACAGTATCAAAGGCCGCTGAGAGATCAAGAAGGGCAAGGATGGACGGATGGCCACCGTCCCGCTCCCGCCAGAGATCATCTACCAGTGCGACCAATGCCGTCTCTGTACCATATCCAGGCCTGAAACCTGATTGAAAGGGATCCAGATAATCCGCTTCATCCAGGACCCCCTGCAGCTGTCGCGCCACCACCTTCTCCAGTACCTTCCCCAAAAAGGGGAGGTTGGAGACCGGTCTATAGTTAGCTGGAACTGCTGGGTCGAGGGATTGTTTCTTCAGGAGGGGGCACACCAAAGCAGTACCTGGGTCTCAAACTGCCAGCCTTCCAGCTAACAAGGCGAGCTTCTTAACCACTGAGCCACCACAGCCCCTTTATCAATCAATGAATTCTTATTTACCAATCAATTTAATCAACAAAAAGGCTAAAAGACATTTGTGTTCTACTGTTTTCCTACTCAAAGAGATTAAATATTTACAAATGTGTATAAGCAACCAACATAAAGGCCTGGGGGTAAAGGGATAAAAGAGGAAGCAAGGAAAAAGAAGAAATGCCTGGTTTGAACAACACAATAAACCAGGAAGCCATAGAAGTGTAAGATGCAATTCTAGTGGAATTGGAAACAAATGAAGAAACCACTGGATTTTGGCACATGACTCTGGGTAAAGCCAGCCACAGGTGTCACTCTCGATTCCTTTACTTCCAAGAGATAAGAAATAAACCCCACAAAATAAACTAAGAGAAACTATGGATTCTGTCTCTGATATGTTGGAAAAGAACTACGCATGGTCTCACAATACATTAGTCAAATCACTAAACAAAGAGCATGTTTATTCAACTGTTCTCACTGCAACACTGGTTGTCTACAATGAGCCAGGACGACTACTGTAGTTCCCTGGTTTATTCTGTATGCAATTGATTGATTGATTGATTGGATTTGCATGCCGCCCACTCGACATATGCGACTCAGGGCGGCTCACAGAAATCTCAACACATCAACAATACAGTACAATAAAATATTTTACTATAAACTGAATATCAATTATGAGTTCTAGCTTACAGTGGATAGCTCATACTGAAACATTATCCAAAATGTTTGTAATGATGTTTGTAATAATGAAGGGAACTGCTTAAAGAAGATGGAACAATGTTTAGTTTAAAAAAAAAGCACAAGCATGAGATTATGATATTTAACTAAATTGCAAAAATTAGTCCTAGAAGTCATATGAACCAGTAAAATCTCTGTAGGCTAATAGCCACCCAACGCATAGCCTGCTGTTTACTAATAACAAATAAATGTTAAATATTTTCCTATCAAGACTATGACACAATTTTTTCAACTGTAGATACAGGCACACCGATTACACTGCATTTCAAAACATAAATATTGTCTGCTACTTGGTCTAATCCATGTGTCCTATACTAAATCAAGTGTGTTCAATCCAAATCTGAAGACCGACTCTGCCTAGGATCTTGTTAGCAAATCTCACCCTCTTGGTTAGGTTCTTGTGTTGATCACGCAGGGTATATTTGCCACAAATGTCGCAAAAAAAGGTCTGGTTTATTAACACGGCTGCACCTACTCATCTTTAGCTCAAAACAGACACACTATGGTCTAGCTCTGCTATCCAATAAGATGGTTTCACACTAGAGACAAGTCCTTGGTCCATCTTGCCTTATATACCTATTTCTGACATCAGCTCACTGACTTACCCAGAGATACCTGACCGCTGCTGGAACATGCATGCCACCAGGAGACGTGATTCAGCCGAGGTGGCAGTAGCCATAGTGGTAGCTGCAACTGTTCTAATGTTCCCATGTAAAAATACATTACCTAATTACTGGCCATTTGAACAGCTATAGCAGGGATCCTCAACCTGCAGCCCACGGGCCGGATGCAGCATGCCTGTGCAAAACATGCCTGTGCGTGTGCAAAATGCCGTAAATGCACCCACGGCTGTTGTAAATGAATTTACAATAGCTGTGGGTCATTTACAGCAGTGTTATGCGCATGTGCATGCGCAGGGATGTTTTACTTCCGCTTCCAGATGCGGCATGGGCCAGATGATTTGGCACCATGGGCCAGATCTGGCCCACAGGCTGTAGTTTGGGCACCCCTGCTCTATCCACTACAACATACTGGTTGTTTCACTTCGCCCACTTCGCCATCTCCTGGGTGGGATTTCAGCCTCCCCTCTTGCCTCCCCATTGGTGGAGGGAGAGGGCTCAGTGGGGAAACAGTGCTGCCATTGGCTGGGCACGGCAGGGCTTGCCCACAATTACGTGCATGCCCACATAAAGGCCTCTGTGTGCCACCACTGGCACTCATGTTATAAGTTCGCCACAACTGATATAGGGGATAATCCTGTGATTGCCATCATTATTTTCTTAGCACTACTTCAATAGGCAAGCTGCTTTTTGTGTGCTGGAATGGTCCTGTATCCTTCCTGCACAAACTTGTTTTTATGGGTGACCTCTCATTAGTGGAGCAGGGCTATTAATGAGAGAGACTTCTAAGCATTTGTATTTCTTATGGTAACTTTAGGTTGGAAGTGAGTTTATGGCACATAATGACAAAATATAAATTTGAGTGGATAAAGGATTGATGGCAACCAGTAACAGCAGAATTGAATTTGATAGTGATTTAAAATACATCTGTCATAATACTGTATTTCTGCTGTTTAGTTCCTTGGGCAGGAGTTTTAATTTATTTTCCACTTTATAACTTATCCATCATCTAAAGGTGTTTCTTTCATAGTAGACTTACCATTTTATCTGTCATGTGAACTTTTTCTCTGCTTTTAGCTTTGGCTCTGTTGGCTGTGTTTTTAATATAGGCTTTCCATATAGTTTTTTTCCTCCTTTAGTACTTACTGTCAGAGGTGAAAAGACAACATTCAAATGTCCAGACAAATAAAATCCATAAGAAGAACAAATGAGCAAATGGACACCTACCTAGGCAAGTTTATATGCCAAATGCTCTATTGGATGTAACAAGGCCTGTCTAGTTTGCTCTTTCCAACAGTGACCACTCAGATGCTTCTGGGAAGCCCAGAAATACAGAATCTAATACATTAGAGCAGTGTTTCCCGACCTTTGGTTTTTGGACTTCAGTTCCCAGAAGCCTAAGACAATTCCGCAATGCACTTATCAGCTAATGTACTGACTTAGGCTTCTGGGAATTGAAGTCCCCCTGTGGGATGTGGGTCCTATGTTTGGAACCACTGGATTAGAACCTGAGGCATGTATCATTGTATCTGGAGGTTTAAACTTGCTTAGAGGGAAGCACTTTGCTCCACCTCCTCTGTGGTCTCTGCTAACTTAGTAGTTGCAAACCTTGAAGGGCAGAGTTACTTACAGAAGCAAGAAACAAAAAAATTTTGAATTCTTAGCTGTAGTAACCTTTGGACCTCAGGCTTCATGTTTGCATCAAAACAGCAACAAAGCTAGCATTTTTTAATAAGTGTATTCAAAACTTTGGATTCAGTATAACTGAGTACAACTACTGTCCAAGCACAAAAGAGTCCAACTACTGAGTAGGGCGGGATATAAATAAAAATCTATCTATCTATCTATCTATCTATCTATCAGTCATCCTGAATATGTCAAGGTACCTAATTTGGACCTCTAAAACTAGGAAAATAGATTGAACTAAGTATAAGTCAGGGGTGGAAAATGCAGCAGCTGCTAATGAGTTTCAATAATTAAAATACATGAAAATACAGTAAAATTAATTAATTTAGACATTTGTGTGGGTATGTTTTTGAGTGTTTACATTGACCCAAGTATGTCGACTCACATTTTTGGACCTCATTTTGGGGGCTAAAAAAACTGACTTATACTTGAGTATATACAGTAACTGTTGTATGACTAGAAACTGTTAATGTTTGTAAAAGAGAGTACTCTGGTGATTGCCATGTTGAATTTTATTGTTTCAGAGCAAAATGTGGGACAGGATTCAGGCTTAGAATTATAAGCAAGTTCTCCAAGAATTCCCTTTATCTAAGTAGACCAACGAAATGATCAGTCAGACAATACTAAAAAAAGAAACCACTTTTACTTAACAAAGATTGTGCTTAAAATCTTGACATGAAAGCATAGTATTGTTAGTAGTGAAAAGAAAAATAACATAGTGAGCAAAAAATCATGTTTTCGCTCTCTACTACAGGCGTTTGCAATGTTTTTCTGCCAGGGGCCAGAGGCATGTTTGCTCCCTGGATTTATGTTTCTGTCGTCATCAGCGGCGCGCAGTAGTGGCAATCGCGCATTTCTTCAGGGGTTTGGGACAGCCTCTGCATCTTCCCTGGGTGGCTGGAGCCATTTCGGAGCACAATCGGTCCATTTTGACAATTTCCCACTGCTTCCCCACTTGGTCCCAGCAGCTAATCCACGGCGTTTGGATACTTCCTGGTTCAGTGCCAGGAAACCAGGTGCTGATATCAGTGACGCGCACCAATGGAAGACTCCAAGTGGTGTAGATTAGCTGCTGGGACCAAACCCTTGAAGAAATGTGCAATCTTCGCCATCGTGGTAAATGACATATCACGGTGGGGGGCAGTCCTAGAGGTGGCTGGGTGGCCACCATGAGCCGGATTAATGTGATGTGTGGGCCAAATTAGGCCCTTGGGCTGTAGGTTGTGAATGCCTGTTCTATATATGGCTGAGGTGTGAGCTTCACACAACACATATCTCTTAAGATGGAGAACCAGATAGAAGTGAAATAAGACAAGATTTTACCTCAGAGTGAAGAGAGTTAAGTATTTAAAAAAGGCGAGACTCACTATTTTAAATAAGCAAACCCGACTTTTCCTACAGTGGTTCTTTTTCTTCTAAAAGAATCATATGACAGTGTTAGAAATTTTGTTTATGCATAACATGTTGGGTTGCTACATATTTCAGTTTATTGTTGCCACATCTTGTTTAATTAAGTGTAGTGCAAAATATTTTCTTATGCCCCACAGTAATTTGTTGCCCATCAGTTCTACTGGGTAACCATTTTAATCTGCTAAAGCAGAAGTAACAAAATAACGAAGTCTTGTGGCATCATTAAATGTCTGCCTACTAAGCTTACACTCCTGTGTATGTGAAGATGTGAGCTATAATCCGTGAAAACTTGTACTGTGTAAAACATGTTAGTCTTAAAAGGGCTGCACATTATTTTTATTCTTGCAGTGATGTCCCATTTTCATGCAGCAAAATACTACATAACACTGCACAACAACGGTTTTGCTACTGGGAATAACACGTGATTTATGTGATGTCGAGTGTGCTGATTCCAAATCTGAACTCATAATTTGCCTATCACGTATAGATTTTAAGGCATGCTGTAGCTCAGGAGTTCTCAACCTTTTTAACCCGGAGTCCGGGTAGCATAGATAAAACCACTCCTTAAATCTCTCACTTACCTTGAAAGCTCTATTTCAAGAACTACTATAAGTGCCGATTTGATGTAACAATACAACATATAATAAAACATATTATGTATGGGTGGTCCCAAGTCAAACTGATGAACTTTCTCTAAAATTATGATGGCTCATATTAACTACATCGATATTATCCATACATACACAGCATTTTAAAATCTTGTGTGCATTATTGTACAAATTTAAATGAGTAATAATCAGCCCACATGAATCACTGTCACTCAAAGGTGACTAACAACCAACATTAGCAGGTCAGCATGCCTGAAATAATCATCATATTATTCTCTGTAGAATACTGGCTGTATGACAGCAGATTAACCAACCAATTTATCATCTGTAAAACAAAATTCATGAATTCAACTGAAATCCAAATTCACTAAAATCCAAAGTGCATAATATCTAACTATTCTCTTTGTTATTTTCTTTCACATTATGTTTCTCTCCCCCCTCTATCAGCGCAGCAAATATATTTTGATGACTAAAGTTGTTTTTCTTCCCTTTAATTTAGGTAAAATATGGTGCTGGAACTACTAAAGACATAAAACCTCTGCTCTGTGAAAAAACAGGTAAGGCATTCATTCTGCAATTTCCCCCAATGTTTGTAGCTTCTAAAACTGGCTGATCACAACAAAGGGTTTGCTGACTCTGTACTCAGTTCATTAAAACTAGAAAGCTCAGTTGTCTGATAACAATAATACTAACATTTATTGCTCAGATTAAAAACTTTAAAAGCAGTACTGTATTTCACTGCTAGAGATAGCTTATCTAACTCCTGAAAGAAAAATAGCCAATTATAATGTCTCACAGACAGAAGGCAGTTATTAGATCTTCCCAGTTACCCTTCAATATTTTGACAGCTACAAATATTTCCAACAATAATAGTTTACAAGTTTTCTTTAGAAATGAACAAAATTTAGAGGTTTACTGATAATGAGCCTTGGTGTCCAAAATTATAAATGAAAATATACTTTGCATCATCATCATCATTATTATTTATTAATTATATTTGGACTTGTATGCCAATCTTGTTCAGTCAAGGCACAACTGTGCTTTGATCATACAAGCACTTGATCTTTATTTCTTTGTGTCAGAGCATTGCACAATTTAAAATTAGAAAAACATATAAACAAAATTCAAAGCAAATTAAAATATTAAAATAATTACTCTATTTTTACCAGAAGCAGAGGTTGTCAATAGCATTACTTCAATAATGTTACTGCTAGATCTTCTTTTGTATACATGGTGGGGCATAAATTGCATGCACATAAATGCTGCATTGATTTATTTTCGCCACATTTACAGAAAATGTGTCTTATACCAAAGTAGCTCCATGTAACTTGATTATTCTACGATCTTCCTGTTTTGTTTGCTTGATCATTTAAATTCTAAAGTCTGTAAACAATCTCATAAGAATCTTCTATCTCAACTAAACTGGATCTAGTCCTTAAATACGGGGTGCCGAAACTTTTTGGGCAGTGGGCTGGTCACATGGTTGAGCGGGCCAGTCAAGTGGTTCCTCCCACTGGACGCGGAAGAAAAACGTGCCCACACTGCATAAAACACTGCCGTAAATGCACCCGTGGCTGTTGTAAACATGTTTACAACAGCTGCAGGTCATTTATGGCAGCATTTGGCGCATGTGCTGGTGTGTTTTACTTCTGCTTCCAGAAGCTGCAAGGGTGGCGTGGGCTGGATGATTTGGTGCCACGGGCCGGATCCAGCCCATGGGCCATAGTTTGAGCACCCCTGCCTTAAATGAATAAGCCTCCCCCTTTTATTCAACCCCTATGTTTGAATACCTTATATGAGTCCTGGTGGCGCAGTGGTTAAATTGCTGTACTGCAGCAAAAACATTGTGAATTCAGTCCTGATGGGTATCAAGGTTGACTCAGCCTTCCATCCTTTCAATGTCAGTAAAATTAGTACCCAGTATGTTGAGGGCAAAAAGCTAATTACCTTGTGAACTGCCCAGAAAGTGCACGAAGTGCTTTGGGGACGTATAGTCTAATTGCTATTGCTATGCTCAAAATTATTGGCATTTTTGTTAATTAGTTGAATGCTTTCAAAACATGATCGTTGTTTGAACAGTGTAAAGGAATGTCAAAGCATCAAACTAATAAATGTAAATAGCAAATGAAAAACAAGTCTTAAACACTTCACAGATTAACACCTTAAAAGAACTTAACTTATGTTTGCTCTTTCCACGATATTTGGAACCATACTAAATTACCTCTGTTCCCTCTGGTGATACACATGCAAAGCCTTTAACACAGATACTGTACTACTGTTATATCAGAACATCTGAGTAGTTGCTAAAAGCAGCAAGCTCCTAAGAAAATTGCCCCAGTTGCCCCCAGAAGAAACACCTGGACTCTACTGCCTTTAACTAAGAGTACATACCTAGTGATACAAAAACAGGCTACATCACAGCTTCTCTCTTTGACCTCTCCTAGAAAGCATCAGTACAGTATTGTCAATGGATTGGAAGCTATGATTTCAATGTCGCCAGGACTCTGGTCATAGCATATCTGCTTAGAATATTTCTGGTTATGCATTTACAACCAGTGTTCTAGTACATGGATCAAAACGATCAGCAGATGCAAGTCTGCATAAAGTTATCAAAAGGAAAAATTACTTACGTTTCAAAGCATCGATCTACATTGTCTGACATCAAAAGCAGCATACACAACTGCTCCAGTGCTATTAGTTGCATGTCTCTTTCATCTCCTTGGCCCATCTGCAGCCACTCAAGCAATGTGTCTGGGTCCACATCTGCCATGGTTTAAAAAGCTGCCTTTTTTAACTTAAAAAGTAATCCAAAATCTTATAAAAATCCAATCAGAATAACGTGAGTCCAATAGAGCTTCCACTCTCAGAAGGTCCCAAATTTTTGTAATCTTCACCTGAAAGAAAACAGGAAGCAATAAGTTATACATAATTAAGTTTTCTACGTAACTTACATAATTAAGTTTTCCATGTAACTCGTGTAACTCCATAAATTAAGGCACTTATTGGTGGGGGATTTTTGGCAATTTCCAGTCCCCATACTGCAGTCCTCCATACCACTCCCCAAACTATGGTAAAGAATCGCCCAACTAAAAATCACTGTCAACAAAAATAATTTCTACAGTGCCCTACTAATGTGTGAATTCACAGGTCATCGATACTGTATTTTCAGCCTATACTTGCAGTTATAACTAGAAACCTGGGGGGAAGAATCCCTCATGTTATACTTTAATGTTTTTCCAAATGTAATGCAACTGGAACAAAATCCAGAAGATAAAAAATTCACTGGTGGTTATGCTTGGATGTTAAAGAACTTTCACCAAGGATATAATACCCCAAGCAATTGATCTACAATTTAAAAATTATCTTGGTGTCTCCTGAAATAAACCATCTCACTTCATCAAATTCTGATACATTTAAATACTCTACCATTGTTTCTAGAAAACTGAAATGGGCAGACTTCAGTCTTGCAGAATTGCTTTAAAAAAACAAATCTCAAAATCAAGTAATTGAAGACAAAAGCAAAACAATGGTTCAAGGGGAGAAGTCATCCTTATAATTATAGGACAGGGTGTCTTAGGCATATGGTTGGCCTAGAAATTTATTTTAAGTAGCAGCAGCAGCAGCTTGAACCACTGCAAATCAAAGTCCACTTCTTACTTTCCCCTCCAGCTGCCTTAGCTTCAGTAGCTTACCTCTTAGCTGAAGAACTTGTTAATCAAAAGCAGGTCAGGATCCTTTGATTACAAAGCACCAAAAGATCTACCAAACAAATCTTGATCTACATTTTATGCATCCCTGTTTTAAACTACTGCGTCTTGGACAAAGTCTAATCATCTTATTTGTTTGTTAAAAGTAATATATATTTAGAACTCCTGGGAAGGAGAGAAGATCAATCTTAAGAAACAAAACACAATGCAGTCATTTTTTAAAAAATGATTCCAATCACATTACAGGTACTTCTCAAATCACAGTAAATCAACAATGCTTCCTCCCAGTTTAAACATTCTCAATAACAAAACATTACGAAAGTGGTAGCTGTGTTAGGCTGTGCAAGTTTATTAGAGTAAGTTTATTAGAGAGTAAACAAAACAAAGAGACAAAAATTGTTGTGGCACTTTAAAGACTAACTGCTGTATTTTAATGTTAACTTTTGTGAATCAAGTCCACTTCGTCAAGACATCCAGATTTGATCCACAAAAGCTAACATCATAATACAGCAGTTAGGCTTTAAGGTGCCAAAACAGTATGAAGTGGCTTTAAATCGAAGCCTTACACAGGAACAACAAAAGGATCCACACTGGTACAAGTATTTCAAAGGTCACTAACACTTTGCAGTGAGAGTCACACCAGGTTTTAATACATCAAATTAAAACGCACGACAAAAAAATATACTGAACATACTTTCCCCACATGCGAGGGGAGGGGAAGCCATAGGAATGCAGATGACCATGGGCACATGCTCTACAAACACAAGGTCTCTCAGTTCAACTGACTACCATTTCGAGTTTAAAAGTTTGGGGAAATACCCCAAAATCCCGAAGAGGCACTGCTCCTTAGAGTAGCAAAAAACCTACAACACGGGTCACTGACCTGACCTGAAGCAGCTTCATATTTTTTAAAAAAAAAAAAACATTTTCTAGGGCTAAAATAGACCCTGGATAATAAGATTAAAAGAAAGCTAACACCGGCACACACAGCTATAACTCTTCTGATGATTTCTGCATTCTTTCTTCCACTTCAACAAAACTACAAAAAAAAACAACAACAACCTCTGTTACCTTAAATCCAGAAACCCAATTTATTTATTTAGGCTAAATAAATCCAAAGCAAAATTGCCTTTCCCCTAATTCCCTTGGAAGGCAATTGAGAAGATAGAAGCCCAATTCAGTTCGAAAACAGAAATAAATTTTATTGGGGGGAAAATAGTGAATAAATGGCTCTGTGAGGAAACGGGGGACACACACACACACATCCCTCCTAGGGAACCACTTGTTCCAGGCATTGACTTATTGTTCAATAAATTAATAACTGTTACAAATGTCTGCGCTTTTTCTCCATTTCCTTCCAGGGGATCCAGGAGTAAAGGCATCCCTCTTTTTGCCTTGGTTTTTTTTTTAAGGGTTATTTTCCCCAATATAAATCGTGTTCCTGGTTTTAAGGTATCCTTTCAATAAAATGGATTTTGGTTTTCAAACTGAATTGGGTGTCCGTTTTTCGGTTTCCTTTCAGGGGAACGGCATTCTACTTCTTTTGCCTTGGGTTTAGAGCAGGGGTGACCAAACTACGGCCTGGGCAGCCAGATGTGGTTTTACTTCCGCTTCCGGGGAGCGACGAGGGCGGCGTGAGCCAGATGAATTGGCGTGGGGGGGGGGCCTGGATCTGGCCCCTGGGGCGTAGTTTGGGCACCCCTGGTTAAAACAGAGAAAATGGCAGCTTAAAATCTATCCCATCCTGTTGCAAGGCGGGGAGGAACCAAGTGGGAGGGACCAAGTGGCCGACCCGGCCCACTGAACCACGAGACCGGCCCACGGCCCGAAAAGTGTGGGCACCCCTGGTTTAGAGGGCTATTTTACTCTAAATAAACTGGGTTTTATGATTTAAGGCATTAGGGAGAAAACGAGTGGTGTCTCTCGCCAAGGAAGGCTCAGTGTCTGAGGAGAAGTCCGCCAAGCCCTGAGGAGCCTCACGGGGCACCTGCTTCCCTCTTCCAACTACTACTAGGCCGAGTGGGCCCAAAGGCACGAGCAGGCCCCACTATCAGCACAAGGTGGCTCAGTTGTTAAGAGGCTTGCCTTGTTAAGCTTAGAAGGCCGGCAAGTCGTCAGTTCGAGACCCGGGGACTGCAGGACAAAATAAGCGCCTGCCTCTGTCCCAGGAGGAGCTCCTGCCAACCTAGCAGTACAGAAGCAAAAAGTATATAAATAGGGAGCACTTCGGTGGGAGAAGAAGATTTGGGGGGACATGAAAGGAGCCTCATTCGGGCGGTCCCCTGGGAACGGAGTTGTTCCTCCAGCAAAAACCCTTTCAACCCAGAATAATTTTCTGACACGAAATTATTATTACAGTATACGGTCGCTTTGGGCCCCGGCAGGCCAACTCGGTCTCCCGAACCGGATCCCACCCCCTTCGACCCACCCCCTCCAGGCCACGGCGGCGAGGCCTCCTTCCACAGCCTCCCGTCCCGCCGGTCACCTTCCAAACGGAGCGGGGGCCTGCCGTCCCCGGGCCGCCTCAAGAAGAACCAAACTCTCTCCTCCCTCCCCGTCCCCGGCGGCGCCGCGGGAGTCGCGCGGTCTGCGAGCCGCAGGCCTGGCGAGGTGACCCGGCTCGAGAGCTTAGGAAAGGCCGCCGCCAGGCCCGGTATAGCGTTCGACTCACCTCCTCTCGGCCGGGCCAGCCAGACGCGCTGCCGGCGGCCAACCCCGGACTTCTCCGCCGCCTCAGCCGCCGGTTCCCCCCCCCTCCCTCCCCCACGCTCCACCCGCCGCCCTTACTCGGCCGCCAGACAGCGTCGCACCCCGTCCATCTTGATCCTCCCGGCAGCAGATGAGGAGACGGCGGGGGGGCGGATTGTGTGTGTGTGTGTGAAGACGAAAGGGCGGGGGGGGGGGGGATGACCGACTCGAGTGGCGAAGAGGAGGAGGAGCTCGCCCAGCTCCGGAGTCAGGCCGAGGCCGGATCCCGACGCCGCGCAGGGGGGAAATACGCGAAGCCGGGCGGAGAGGGCGCTGACGCCGAGGAGGCGGGCCGGGAGAGCGCCTCAGTCAGCGACGACGCTCGAGGCCTTCCTTTTCCTTCGTCATGGAAGGAGGAGAGGAGGCGGGGGAGCAAAAATAAAAGCACCCTCTCGGTTCTCTCTCTCTCTCTCTCTCTCTCTTCTGCTCAGGCCCCGCGCCAAGAAGGAGGGCTTAAAATAGCAGCCCCCATCGCATCCCGACAGCAGATAGCCGTAACGGGTTTCTCACGGTGTGGCAACCCTGAGTCTTCAAGCTGAAATTTTTGACATGTGTTTTTATCTTATCTATCTATTTGTATCTGAGATTAAACAAAACAGAACAGCAAAAAGAAAAAAAAAGACGAAAAATGTTGTGGCACCTTAAAGACCAACTGCTGTATAAATACTTGCACAGATATGCTTGCAGAGACTAATACTGCTACACCACTTCAAACTATCTGTCTCCGTCTGTCTATGAAATTCAACAAGTAGAATAGCAAAAAAAAAAAAAAAAAAGACAAAAAATGTTGTGGCACCTTAAAGACCAGCTTCTGTATAAATACTTGCACAGAAATGCTTGCAGAGTAAAACCCCTACTTACGAAAAAAAGTCCATTCCGTAGGCTTTTGTTTAAATCGATTTTTTTGTAACTTGAAACAAAACCATAGGAAAAATAATTTTTTACGTAACTCAAAGCAAACCCATTGGGAAAATGAAAATTTTATATAAATCGAAGCAAACCCATAGGGAAATGAATTTTTACATAACTCGAAGCAAACCCATAGGAAATCGTGTAAATCGAGTTCGGACCAAGAGAGCTTGGACGCTCGCTGCTGCCAGCTGGTGGTCATTAGCTCGCGTCCTATTACAGGGTTTATATGATACAGCTGAAGGTTACATTGTTGCTATAGGCAAGGTTACATTGGCTCAGATACATTGTAATCCATGTGTAAGATAAAACCATCAGAACACAACACCCCTCCCCCCTAGGACGAGACAAAGTCTCGAGCCCACACTTAAACACACTCCCCCCCCCCTTAGGAGACAAAGTCTCTCAGCCAAGATGGCTTATTTCGAACACGCTGGGGTCTCGATGCGGGCTGCCTCTCCCCGGGTTTGCTACCTTCTCTTTGTCCCCTGGTTTCCTGTCCTGTAATTGGAGAGGGAGACTCGTTAGTGACTTGCCGCGGCTCCACGGCGTTGTTGGGAGGTGTGCTCTTTCTTAGGGAGGAACCGGGGGCACTGGGGGCTAACGAAAAACCCCTCTTCTCGCTTGGATGGGTGGGGGAACACTCCTGAAAACCCCCCCGGCTCGCAAAATCAAAATCAAAATTACAATCGGGGGCAGCGGTCGCGAACTCCTCTCCCCCTTCCCCGGCCCCTGATAGGACTGGCGTATCAAAAGGATATGGGTCGGGGCCGCTGCTTCTGCCTTCCCCCTTGCTTGGGACTGTTGTCCACTGCTGTCTCCCCCTTGGGTTAAGCGGGTGGGGGAGAACCCTAACGCTGAATCCTGTTGCTGAGCTCCACTGACAGGCCCACTCACTCGGTGCCTCAGCTGGTCTGCGTGCCTCCTCCAGAGGAGGCCGGTGTTAGTCTCGACCCGGTACGACACTGGCCCCGTCTGTTCTACAACCGTCCCTGGTACCCAGGCTGGCCCCGCGCTGGAATAGTTCCTGCAGTGAACAGGGTCACCGGCGGCGAAACCTTTCGAGACTGCCAACCCTATGTTTTTCCCTTTATCCTCGACTCTCGTCGGGTCTAGCCTGGACAGGATCGTGGTCAGTTTTCGCCGCATCAAGAGCTCCGCTGGCGAGTAGCCTGACGCTAAGGGGGTTACCCTATACGCTAAGAGGAACTGGCAAAGTTGGTGATTCAGGTCCCCCGGGCCCATGCGCCGCAGCGCCTCCTTCGTTGTCCGCACCAGCCGTTCCACTTGGCCATTCGTGGCCGGGTGAAACGGCGCGGACGTGACATGCCGAATGGCGTTCGCCTCCATGAATGCCCCGAACTCAGCGGAGGTAAAGCAACTAGCGTTATCGCTGACTAAAGTGTCGGGTAAACCGAATGTGGAGAAGACTCTCCTTAGCTGGCTAATTGTCGTGGCTGAGGACGTGCTCTTTACTGGGATAACCTCCAGCCACTTGGAGAACGCATCTACCACCAGGAGAAACATGGTTCCTCGGAATGGGCCAGCGAAATCCACGTGCACTCTGGACCATGGCCCCCTTGCTGTGTCCCACTCCCTATGCGGGAGACGGGCCGCCTCAGGTCGGGATCCCTGGCATGCCTCGCAAGTGCCGACCATGTGCTCAATGTCCGCGTCCAGCTGTGGCCACCAGAAGTAACTCCGGGCCAGCGCCTTTGAACGAACTATGCCCGGGTGGCTGACGTGCAGCAGTTCGAGCACCCTCGTCCGCAGGGGCGTAGGGACCACCACCCGTTGGCCCCACAGAAGGCACCCCCTCTCTAGGGACAACTCTAGCTTTTTCCTAAAGAATGGGTCGAACTCTGTACTCGGGGACGAAGCCGGCCACCCCTTCTGTACCCATGAACTAACTTTCTCCAGCGTCCTGTCCTTGCCTGTCGCCCTAGCAATGTCGGCTGGTACTATTGGGGGTGCGTCTAAAACCTCAATGAGCAACACCTGGCGGTCTCTTTCTGCTCTCGCCTTTTGGTCGTCCGACAAGGGCAAAGGGGATCTCGAAAGCGCATCAGCATGGCTGATCTCCTTTCCGGGCCGGTACTCCAACTCATGTTGGTACGCGTTGAGGAAAATAGCCCATCGCAGCATCCTCGGGGACAGGATCTGCGGCGTGGGCTTGCTTGCCGTGAAAATCCCTAACAGTGGCTTGTGATCGGTCACGATTTTGAACGGGCAGCCATACAAAAAATCGTGAAATTTTTTGGTCCCCGCTACTATTGCTAACGCCTCCCTGTCGGTTTGTGCGTAATTTCGCTCCGCTTGGGACAGGGACCTTGAGTAAAACGCTACCGGGGCCTCCCTTCCGTCCTCCAACACGTGGCAAAGCACCGCCCCCACCCCCACCGGGGATGCATCACAAACTAGGACCACAGGCCGTTTGGGGTCGAAGTGCGTCAGGATTGCCTCAGATGTTAGGAGTTGCTTTAGCTCTTTGAACGCCCTCTCGTGCTCGTCACCCCACATCCATGTCTCCTCCTTTTTAAGTAACCGATGGAGCGGTTCGGCCACGGACGCCTTCCGCGGGAGGAATGTATGGTAAAAATTGAGGAGCCCCAGGAAGGACTGTAGCTCGGTTTTGGATGTGGGGCGAGGGGCCTTTTTAATGGCTGCTACTTTGGATTTAGACGGTTTAATCCCCTCGGGTGTGATCCGGAACCCTAAAAACTCGACCTCGGTTTCGAAAAAAAACGCATTTGTCCTTCCTCAATCTCAGCCCCGCTTTCTCGAACACGGTCAATACTTTGTCCAACCTCTTCGCCAGTTCAGCCTCACTCCCCCCTGTTATCAACACGTCATCAAAATAAGGCAACACCCCCTCCAGTCCCTTCAGGAGGCGTTCCACAAGCGACTGAAAAAGGCCGGGTGCCGAGTTCACGCCGAACTGTAGCCGCGACACCTGGAACGCTCCTTTATGTGTAACTATCGTTTGTGCCGCGGCCGTGGCGGGGGTCACAGGAAGTTGCTGATAGGCTTGTGCCAAATCGAGTTTGGCGAAACACTTTCCCCCATTCAGCCTGGCCAAAAGGTGGCTGATCACTGGCACCGGGTATGCATTAGGGCGGATCGCCTTGTTAATTGTACACTTATAATCAGCGCAAATGCGCACCTCCCCGTTAGCCTTTAGAGCCGTTACAATTGGAGTTTCCCACTCCGCGGAATCAACAGGAATCAGAATCCCCTGGCCCACCAGTTTGTCCAGTTCCGCCTCTATCTTGTCCTTGAGTGCGAACGGCACCCTGCGCGGTTTGAGTCTTATCGGGCGGACCTCCGGGTCTATGTCGAAAGCTACAGGGGGTCCCTTGAACTTTCCGAGTCCTTTCTTAAAAACGGCGGGATGCGCATCGCAACCCGCTTGTATTGGGTCCCCCCCCACGGTATGCACTCCCCCTATGAACAAACCTAAGGGCTGAAACCACTGTGTCCCTAGAAGGCTACAGCTTCCCCCCTTGAGGACAACTAGGGGCAGTTCCGCAGAATGTCTCTTAAACTTGACCCGAAATTTCCCGACCCCCAACACCGGAATGCTGTTTCCCTGTACGTCTCGTAGCGTGGACCTCAACACTTTAAGTTTGGGCCGCACGTGGGGGTCGATTTTCAAAAACTCTTTCTGGGGAATTATAGAATAGGAGGACCCCGAGTCAATTTCCATCTTAATGGGGGCCCCTTGTACTAATACCTCAACGAAGTAATGGGACTGTCCCGCGGACACGCTGAACACTGGGGCGTCGTCCTCGCTGTCGTCCGAGACGCGGCCCACGCCATCCTGCTTCCTCGTGGTCTGGGCGCCATCTTTGGGCCTCGCCGGACGGTCCGGTCTGGCCGCACGGTCTTGTGACTGCCTCCGGCCCTCCTTCCGTTTTCTACATGCCTTGGCGATGTGCCCCCGACGGCCGCAGGTGTAACACTCGGCCTTCCTGAACGGGCATCTCGCGCGCTCATGGGCCGCTCCGCAACCCTCGCAGCGTCGACCACCCTTTCGGACCTTCTGGACCTCCTCGCCGTCGCTGCCTTCCGTAGACGACTTTGAGGCCCGTCGAGTTGCGTGCACCGACTGTCCGGACTTCCCGTGCACCGAATTTTCCGCCTTGCCGGCTCTAGGACGCCACTCACGCCACTGGTGCATCTCGTCCACTCCAGCATTCGTGGACTCTGCGGCTTCCGCGGCCTCTACGACCTCTGCCAGCATGGGTGGCGGTTCCTTATTCATCAAGCTGCGCTGTACCTCCTTGTCTTTCAGGCCACACAACACGCCGTCCCTGAGGGCCATCTCCAGGATGTCGCCCCATTTACAGGGGGCGGCGGCTATCCTCATGGCGGCCACGAATGCCTCAACCGACTCATCCGGCGCTTGGACTCGCCTCCAAAACGCGCTCCGAGCGGGAAACATTGCCCTCGAGGGGCAGAACCGCTCTCGCAGCAGCTTCATGATGTCGCTCGCCTTAAATTCGCTCACCTTCTTCGGAGCGATTATGCCCACCAGCGTCCGCTTGGTTTCCATCCCGAGCATTCTGGTGAGGATGGCCCTCTTCCTCTCCTCGTCGTCTCCTTTGACTCTGAGTTCCACCAGTGCCGCCTGGAAATCCATCTCAAGCAGCTCCCAGTCTTGCGGTTTGGTGATGTTGAAACCGCTCTGTGCCCTGGCTGTTCCGTGGGGATCCATTATCCCATCCTCGTCGCCAATTTGGTGTATGCAAACCAAGACACAGGACACAGCCTCGGGCTGGGTTAACTCAGGTTTATTTCATCGTGGACAGAGGGAACATGAGGTAATGGCGGATCGATAGCTCTTTATATACAGTGGTAATACATTTGAACGTGGTGCCATGGTAGCCCATTGGCTACTGTCTGCGTGACGTCATTTCGGGTCACGCCCTTCTTGTCCAGGTGTAGATGGTGGCGGGAAAACTTCCCGCGCTGTTGCCTTTGATGAGTTCGGACCAAGAGAGCTTGGACGCTCGCTGCTGCCAGCTGGTGGTCATTAGCTCGCGTCCTATTACAGGGTTTATATGATACAGCTGAAGGTTACATTGTTGCTATAGGCAAGGTTACATTGGCTCAGATACATTGTAATCCATGTGTAAGATAAAACCATCAGAACACAACAGTTTTAGCACAAAATCATTATGTAAGTCGAATTTTATGTAACTCGAGGTATTTGTAAGTCAGGGTTTTACTGTGCTACCACTTCAAACTATCTATCTATCTATGAAATTAAACAAAACAGAACAGCAAAAAAAAAAAGACAAAAATTATGGCACCTTAAAGACTAACTCCTGTAGCAATACTTGCACAGATATGCTTGCACAGACTAACACAGCTGCCACGCCAAACTATCTATCATCTATCTATCTATTTATCTATCGCCGTCCACATCAAAAGGGTGGGGTGATAATGTGAATAAATAAAATAACTCATTTTTCTAAAGGAAATTCTGCACCACTTTCCTTACCTGCTTGAGCATGGTGTGTATGCACACATGCTTCTGAGATCGAAACTGTTACTGCAAACTACACACACTCGATAAATCAGTTTTTCAGCAACATATTTTATGAATTTTTTTGAAATGGTAACCCTGTTAATCTGTGTTTCAAGCATATCAGAGAGTAAACAAAACAAAAAGACAAAAAACGTGTCACTTTAAAGACTAACTGCTTGTATTTTAATATTAGCTTTCATGGATCAAGTCCACTTCATCAGACGTGAGTGAGACTTCATGGCATTCTTGAATTCACACCTGAATTCAACTGTGTGTTTCACTGGAGCAACCATTTTTCTGTTTAGCTCAATGATTCTACATAATACTAATCGAAACTCTTTGGCTGTAAACAAAGATGAGCACTGAAACCTAGAGTCAGATAGGACTGGCTTTCAAGCAAGGGGGACCTTTACCTTTACCATATGGCAAAGGCAGAAAGAAGGCCATTTATTTGAGGTGAAGCTGGTGGCAACCCTTAATTCTTAATTCTGCTAAAAGGAGAAGGTAGCTTTGTCTTTTTCTACCGCCCACCTTTTCCCCTTTGAAATATCTTGGCATTCCTGTTGAAAGAAGGGAGCCCATTGTTTGTGTGCATGCGGGTCACCAGAATTTGAAGAGCCACCCAATTAGGTGAACTTGAGGAAGGCAAATGCCATATAAGGAAGGTAAACACCTCCCATCACTTAATACTTTATACCAAGGGTTCTCAACCTACGACCCATGGGCCAGACCCGGCCCATGGCACCATTTCATGTGGCCTGCCCCTCCACCGGAAGCATGCATTTACAACAACCATAAATGCACCCGCAGCTGTCATAAATACATTTACGATAGCTGCAGACGCATTTTATGGCAGCGTTTATGGGGGAACCACCTGTCCAGCCCACTCAGCTGTCTGAGGGGGTGTGGTCCGTCCAGCGGCTTGAAAAGGTTGAGAACCCATGCTTTATACTTTTCATGGACCAAAGATGCATTGTTTTCTGTAACAAATCTGGATCCAATCCTACACATACACATAAAGGCCAAAGTATCATCTTATACCAATAATTGGTTTGATACATTAGAGCAGGGGTCCCCAACCTTTTTTGCACCATGGACTGGTTTCATGCTAAACAATTTTTTCACAGGCTGGTAAGTGGGGGTGGTGGGCTTGAACAGTGCAAGTGCATAATAAAATACGATAAAGTGCATAATATATAATTTATTACATATATAATTCTTTTTCAATCTAGATTACTATGTAACTATTTAACTAATGTTAATGCAAAAGTAAATACTCAAAACATGACCTGTTGCTAGGCCATGAGAACAAATTTGTGGAACACTACAATAACATACATATATGTTATACTGTATTCTCAAAATATACTCACAGAGTATATATTTCAGTTTTGCTAAAATCTCTCTTTTTTTAAATCTCTTCCGTCTACCAGCCACAGCTTAAATATGGGTAGTAGTGTGATACCTCACTGCACACAGGCAGGGGGAGAAGCCCCACTGTAGTCTGTAGCTCAAAAATGAGGAGGGGCCCAGCCACCATCAGTCACACCATTCAACTCGGGCAGTGAGGTATCGCACTGCACACAGGAGGGGGGTGGAGCCCTGCCATACTTAAGCAACGTGGAGCAGGGGCCCGGTCACCTGCCTATCTGCTGTGTCTGAAGCCCATGCTCTCGTTCTGTTCGCCGGGCAAACCCGGCAGAGCACGTTCAGGGCAGAAGGCTGTCATCAGGTCTCCCAGTGCCACCCACTCCCGCAGCCTGGTTTGGGACAGCCTGTGGCCCGGTACCGGTCCGTGCCCCAGTGGTTAGGGACCCCTGCATTAGGGACTCAATGAACATTCCACATCTGCTACTTCTCAGCAATATCCAAAGCCCCTTTAGATAAGTATCAAAATATTATTCTCATGAAGAAAACGGCCTCAGAAAAACAAACTTTTTGAAAGAACATTTAGCATGTGTTGTTGGGGGGGAGGGGGGGGGAGAGAGACCTACTTTGAGAGCATCCACCAAGTACAATGTAAAAGTAAGCTATCTACACTTAGCTGTGAAAAGATGAACATTCCTAACCAGTTTTTAAAATATGGATGTTATTCACACTTTATGCTGGTTCTACTGATGTACAGATTTTAATTATAAAAGTACCAGTTCAAGATTACATATCGTTTCTTGTGACTTGACTTACTGGTTTGTTCTTTCCGAGCCCTATCTTTTAAAAAGTACATGAATTTATAAATTGGAATAAACATTTATATTAGGACCTTCAGAACTGAATTCTGATCATACATTATATGGAAGATGGCTAAATAAAATAAAAATAATCACAATAGTTACAACATTTATAATCTATGGTTTTCCAATGCACATTCAGCTAGAATCACTGAGTGAGAATATTCAATACAGTACAGAATTACTCTCTGTTAGTTAATGGTTGAGAATAAGGTGCTCTTGGTCACTATAACAGCTGTCTTGGTACAATGACCTTTTTTGTAAGGGCATTCATTTGTATTAAATAACAATAATATAATGAATATAAGATTATAGTAGGTTTTAGTTTCATTGCTGACTACATGGGAGATTCTTCCTGTAATCTCTAGAGGAAAAAGGTGTATGCAGAGAAAATGAAGTCCATGGAAATTATATAGCCCCAGACAGACACACATATACAAACAGGACAGCCAGTCACGTGTCACTATCCAAAGATCATTAGTTAAACATCATAAGGAAGTGCTTTAATTAATCAGTGTAATGCTATGTGTCAACATCCTTGTAATTGTCAAGTAATTATACTTCAGTTGTTTATTTGTCCCATTCTTCTGGTGACTGGCTTTCCTGGAAAATATTAAATCAAGCATTTCATATCTAAACAAATATTATTCATTATTTGTTTAACATTTATTAATCTATTTGGTTTTGTATTGTTTGCCGCCTGTTGGTTTTTGGGATGCTTTATCTATGCCATTCTATTGCACTGGTTTAATCAATGTTCATATATTGTTAATTGCCAAGAGTAGTACTATCTAAGTCAGATAGTACAAAAGTGTAAGTATATAAATAAATAAAGATGCATTTAAAATGTTTAAAATAATATAGATAAGAATATGAGTGCTTACTGTATAAGGAGATGATCCTTAACTTTGTCATTTAAAATTTTAATTTATTGATAGGTAATTAAAACGAGCCAAACTTATTTTCTTCCAAGTATTGCCAGAGCCAAAGAGTTAAAACCTGTTAAATTTGGTAACAATGTTTTTATTGTTGGGATAATAGCAATCTTGTCTGTACTAACACTGGATATCAGTGGAAGGGGACATCACAGTCTAATGTTATTGTTTGTTGATACTAATTTGACTGGTAGAGTTATTTTTCCTGACTCTGGCACTTAAAGCAAGCCTCCCCCCCCATCTCTTCCTGTTCATTTTATGGTTTCCATTGTTTTGTTGATAGGGACCAAGCAACAAGAATGGAAGTTCTCTCCAAGTATTGGAGACTCCATTTCCCCCTTTTCGTTTCTTCTGATGGATATTATAATTGGTAACTGTGAGTAAAGATACCATTTCTACTTAAAATGCTTCTAAAATTTGTTTATCATGCAAAGTGCTGATTGTTCTTTACTGTTATTATTTTTCTAATTAAGAGGAATATTTAAAAAATTATCTAACCTGTTTAAAACCTCTTATTAAAGGATGAAAACTTGTGTTTCCCCCCTATTAGTACAATGGACTAATAGGTCAAACAGAAAGATGGAGTTGGGCAGCCTTTTAAGATTGACTGTAAAATTGAACATGTTTGTCATTCAGTTTTCTGGCTTTTTTTATCCTAAAACATTAGAAAAATTATTCTAAACAAACTGATTTCCCTTTTAAACTTTTTATTGATTTCAGATCTAATCGATACATTTTCACTAGCTTTGTTGTAAATACTGTGACTGAAATGAAATTAGTGCTTCTAAAAATATAAAACCTGCTTAGGTAAAGGTCACCCTTACTCCAAAGCTTGTTGTATCAAACTCTAGGTTTCAGTGCTCATCTCTGTTTATAGCCAAAGAGCCAGTGCTGTCTGCGTCTGAAGATGTTTCCGTGGACATGTAGCAGGCATGACTAGACACCAGAGTGCATGGAACGCTGTTTACTTTCCCACCAAAGTGGTCCCTATTTATCTACTTGCAATTTCTTGCTTTCAAATTGCTAGGTTGGCATGAGCTGGGACAGAGACAGGAGCTCATTCCATCGTGCAGTACTCGGGTCTTGAACTGCTGACCTGCCAACCTTCTAGTCATCAAGTTCAGTGTCTTAACCACTGGACCACTGCAGTCCCTAAAAAACCTGCTTAGGATACCAGATAACCAATGTAGCAGTAGCACTCAGAGTGACCGTATAGATCAGTGTAGGTGAACCTATGGCACATGTGCCAGAGGTGGCACACAGCCCTCTCTGCAGGCACGTGCAATGTCACAGGCAAGCCCTGCACTGCACCACCAATGGCAGTGCCACTTCCCCACTCATCCCTCTCCCTCCAATGCCCACCTAGGAGGAGGCAGGAGGAGGCAGGAGGAGGCAGTGGCGGGGACGAGGTGAGTCATCCAGACAGCTCTACCCACCCCTCCTAGGAGACTGAGGCGGTGGCGGTGCACGTGTGGTACGTGCACACCCGTGGTTTGTGTGTGTGCATGCGCCCACATGACATCACTGACCTTCCTCAAGCAGCATGCGTGTGCACACATCCACATGATGTTGCCAGAGGTGCACCGGAAATGTCACATGGATGTGTGGGCACGTGTGGTCCCTGCCTGCATGCTGCCTCCTCCTCTTTGGGCACTCGGTCTCTAAAATGTCCGCCATCAATGTTATAGATCTTAAGCACCTGGCCTGGGAAAACAATGCTTTTCAAGCATAAGCAGAGGTAAAAACACATGTAATGTATTTGTGGCAAGATGCTTAGCAATGTTAAATACAATTCTATTTCACTCTTATCTAGCAAGACACTATTTCCAAAAATACATTCTAAAACTGGTCACCATACATATTTTTATGTTAAAGAAACAGATTTTTCAATATCATACGCTTTCTGTAAGTCATGTTTCCTGTTCATATATATTTCAGTTGAAGTCAAAGGGATAGTCAATATTAGGTACTTACTTGATTTATCCACAGTTAGAGTTAGGCTGTAAAATGCCACTTTCAGTCTGGCAGGATTCTCAGACATCTTCCTGAAAAGTACTTCCACACAGCCAAAAAAAAGGTTAAGTTTAACATCTGTAAAAAAATTTTTAAAAAGTAGGTGAAGCCTCAGATTAATTTAATAGTACTCCTAGTTCGACTGTTGTACATCTCTTGGGGTCTTATGCATGAGATCAACATTTGAGCTTTCCTGTCATGTGTTGGTTCTTAGAAGTCACAAGTGCAACTCTACCTTGAACACAAAATATTGTGTTTACTCTTCATCAGCTTGTGCAATACTGCAATGAGGAGTGTGTGAAAGGTCACCTATTACATACTTGAAATGATTTGATTAGTCATGTCTGAGATTAATGCCTCTGGACTGTATGTAATGCAGCGTTAGAATGTCTCCCTTAAAAGATTTCTGTCCACATGATTTGTGAATAGAAGCTGGAGGCAATGTGACTTTCATAATAATCAGTCTTTCTGTCTCTTTTTACTCTATCACACCCTTTTAAAGGCTTTTGGGCTGTTTTAACTATCAGGTCAAGCTTTCCACTTCTGTTTATTTTCTACCTGTAGGCATAGTTAAAAGGATTTTGTCAGCATAATTTCCCCATGTGCTGGGGAAAAGCAAACATACTATTGATGTAGCCACTTCAGATTCGTAAGTTTAGCAGCAGCCAGGAAGTTAACTCCCTGCTGAAATATCCTGCTTGAGTTGTGCTACTCAGAGCTGAAGTAATAAGGAAGACTTGAATGGGTGGTTCAGCCAATCAGGATTTGCAAAGGGATGCTATACAATGTTGTTATTCATATGAAACATTAGTCTTGCCAAATCTATTCTAGGATGACTAATTTCTTTTCTGCTGTCTAGCTTGACTCACCCTAGCTAACCACAGTAACCCAGAAAGCTTTTTCAAAGTTGTCACCTCTCTTGTTTCATTTTGTCAGACAACAGATTATGATCTCAGGGGGATTTTAAAAATAGTTTGCAAAGTCGGTCGGACCAACCTCTCTACATGTAGTGCCCATCAATACAAGTAGGACGTTTGAACTGTAGTCCAGTGGTGGAAATAGATATCATTTGGAAATGATCTGTATTTCCCTCTTTATTATTTGTTTATTTGTTTACTAGCATAGTTTGCCCGGCAATGCCGGGCTGTTTTAAATTGTTTTTTGTTTTTTTTGGTTTGTTTTTGAGTTAAAAATTAACAGAGGATGCTATAAATTTTTTTATTTTATTTATTTAACATATGTTTGTTATTTGTGTAAACTTTTGATTTATTGTTATGTTTTTGACTTGTTTTTACTCTTGTGGCCTCTAAGGGGGGCTGTTGTGTTTTTACTATTCCGCCCTGCAGGTGGGGCTGTTAGTGGTTTTGTTTTCATTTCACGTGTTTTTTCTCTCCTGGCCTCTGGGTGGGGCTTCTTCCGGTAAGTAGTCTTTGTTTCTTCATTTCTGTTCCGGTCGTCGTGGAAGGAGGACGTGCTGGTGAGTTCTCTGGTTTTCTTTCTTCTGGGGTTTTTCTTTGTTTTGTTTTTGTGGTGGTGGGCTGGGAGGTGTTTCTGTTTGTTCTTTTTTTGTTTTGGTTGAGTTTTAGGTTTGTTTAATTGGTTTGGTTATTTCTGGTTTTGTTTAATTTTTGTGATTTCGTTTTCTTTATTTTTGTAATTTGTGGTAGTTGTGTTGTTAGAGTTAGGTATTTTCGTGTTGTAGTTAGGTGTTTTGTATGTGCTTTTGTGGTATTGTGGATGTTTTGGTTTGAGTATTTTGTGGTTTACTTTTTTTGTTTATTGATGATTTTTTAATTATTGATTTATTTTTGTTTTATTTTTTATTAATTTTGGTGTTTGTTTTTGGTGTTTACTTTAGCGTGAAGAACGGGCTACCTGTCGGTTCCTCTTTTCCCCATTGCTGCTTCGAATTTTGGTTTCGATGCAGCAATGGGGGAAAGGAGGAGGAGGTAGTCAGCTGGTTCTTCCCCCGGAAAGGTTCGTTAGGTAGGTTGGGGGAGAAGGAGGAGGCAGAGAATGGCTATCTCTGTCTAACGATGGTTCTCTCCTCTCTGTCTCCTTTCTCTCCTAGCTTACCTAACTGGAGATTGGCAGGCAGCGATCCGTAAGGGGTGGAGCTCTTTCTTGCAGATTGCTGGCTGCTGCTTTTGTATGACCTCTGTCGGAAGTACAAAGGCATCAGCCAGTCATTCGCCAGGGAGGGTGCTTCCCCTGACGAACTGCTGCCTGTTTTTGGATTTTTTTTCCACCCCGGCTCAATTTTACTTGAGGCCGGTGGTGGGCTCGCCGTGTCTTTGGCGGGGTAGCGTGAAGGAGAGGGAGTCCCTCTTCTCCCCATTGCTCCGGGAAAGAAGGCCGGCGGGTGTCTCACGGTGGATTTTTGTGCCTTGTTAGTTTTGCGAGGCTGTGAGGCTCTGCGTCCGCCTGTGGCAGGCTTGCACCCCTGTGGCGTTTTGTAATTTTATTTTTCACACACCGGCTTTCTCAGCATTCTGCGTGCTCATGGCACACAGGACACTGGGATTTGTAGTTTTGCGTTTGTGGTTTGTGTTCGTGCGGCGGTTTTTCCTGCGGCTTGATTTTAATTGGCCGCCCCGTGTTTCCCAACATTCTTTTTGCTCACGCCTCTCAGCCTGATTGGCTGTGGCGCGGTGCAGAGAACGTTGGGAATTGAAGTTGTTTCCCTTTGTCCATGTTCGTGGGGCTCTTGCCCCACTGGCGCGTTTCTCAACCCTGTGTTAACCTCCGGACCGGGTTCAGGCGCATGCAGGAGGCTCGGTATGGGATAGGATGGACGGGTGCAGAAACGTATAGCAAGTTCCAATGGTTAACCCTTGGATTTATAGGTATAGATTACATTATATCCAGCTCATCTGGGATATTTTCCCACTCTGGGTGGTAATTTTATGTGGCAGTCAAGATTTATAGAAACAAAAGTATCTAAAATGCTTCTATAGCTATTGGCTTTTCCTTGCAAGAATCTGTCCACTTTTTTAAAAACCCATCTCTAGGCTGAGAAACCAGGAACAAACACAATGCAGGGAAAACAGTCTCTGTAAGGGGCTTGCAGGATTTAAATCAGGAGTTCTCAACCTTTTAAAGCTAGGGGCCGGGTCATGCTCCCTCAGACAGTTTGGGGGGGCCGGATGGTCATTTTGTCCTTCCTCCACCACATGGCACTTCCTGGTGTAGTGGAGGTGGTGGTGGACCACATGAAATGGCTCCATGGGCCTCAGATTGAGAATCCCTGATTTAAATGCTACTGCACGCCATGGTTCCTTCATAGGTACCCTCTACAAATTTCTTGTTATCAGCACAAATGTTAATGTTTAATTTTTTTCATTAATCATTTTTAAATAGTCAGGTGTACGGTATATAAAGAATTTGGAAACTTTACGTACAGTATTTGGAATATAGTTCCAAGAAAGCCCTAAGCAATGACTGCTTTCTTTCCAATTTCTACATGCTTTACAAGCATGCTTCCAGTGAATGTTGTACTCTTTGTACTCTCATTTTGGGCAAGTAACTCATTGACATATTAGTGTAGAGTTGAGTCTGCATTTCCATAGCCACATCAACAGATTCTTGATACCAAAAAATGCATTGTCATGCTTGGAAAAAAGATTGGAGCTTTCAAGAAACATGTTAAAGACAGGCTTGCAATGCAATACTGATTTGCCAAGTTCCCATGAAGTCGAATCATTCTCCTTTGGTTACTCAGTACTAGATTCCTTACTAGTTCAGTGGTTTTGGCATCTGACTGCAGAGTAGTTCTTCTTCTATGTCTAGGCCAGATATGAAACTGCCAAAATGAAGCCACCTTTTGGTGAGTCCATTCTGCAGTTCCTTTTGTCTGATTTAGTGTGAGAAAGATTAGCTGGCAACACAAGGTTACCTTTACCAGGTTACATCCAATTGTGGTTTTAAAAGAACACAATCTTTGAGGAGGCTCTTTCTGTGTACCCATACCATGAAGACTGTCCTGAGAATATAATGCAGTGGCCTTCCATTTGACTTCCCCATCGCAGCATGACTCCATACCATGGATCCAGTTCCACGAGTTACTTTATGGTCCTGAGCCCTTTTGGCACACAAAGTCCTCATCAGCCCCAGACCAGTATTGATAAAGCTGCTGCCCTCCATCAAGATGGATTCAAATGGGATTTAATCCCCTTGGGGACCATCACCCTTCTCTGTGGACTTTGGCACCCAAGGCCGTTAGTCCTCAGGGTTGTCAGGTTAGTTAACTGTCTGACACTGGCTGCAGAGTGAGAAGTTTGGGGTTTGAATCCCCACTGTGCCTCCAGGGAGAAGAGCCTGCTTGTGCAGTCATGGATAAGCTGCAGACACCCATGGTGCCCCCAGAAGAAGGGATAGGTAAATCATTTATATGTATTCTCTACTGAGAAAACCTGTGAAAAAGTTATCATAAGTCACAATTGACTTGACAGTGATGTATATCCATAGATTCTTGGGAAAAATTAACCATGAGAGTTGGAGTGACTAGCCATGAACAGAACATGCACATCCTATAATCTGCTTCTATTATCTCTGCATTCACAGCCTTTTATGTGGTCACTTCAAAACAATCTTCACAGCACTGAAATCTTTAAGAGTCAACATATAGTTGTATGTTCACAATTAGTATATGTTTTTGTTATCTAAATATCATTCACTTGACCATGGGTGGGGAAAAGTATAGAAAATCTCTTTGTTTCTACCACCCACAGTTCACTTTCTAGAGCTGATATTTGCATTTGAGGGGGGCTTTTTCTAACAACTGTGTGGCATGGTGGTTTAGTGGTTAAGATGCTGAACTTGACAACCAGAAGGTCAGCAGGTTGAGACCTGAGTGCTGCGTGGCAGAGTGAGCGCCCATCATCTGTTGTAGCTCCTGCCAATCTAGCAGTTCGAAAGCAAGACATTGCTAGTAGATAATTAGGTACCACTTTGGCAGGAAAGGTAACTGCATTCCATGTGCTCCAACATCTAGTCATGCCTGCCACATGACCATGGAAATGTCTGCAGATGCAGACAGTCCTGGTTCTTTGGCTGTAAATGGAGATAAGCACCACCACCATTTGAGTCAGACATGACTGGCTTTTGAGCAAGGAAGACCTTTGTCTTTTCTATCACCTATGGAAGTCTACTTTTGTTTTATTGACTACACCAAGGCATTTGACTGTGTGAACCACAACAAAATGTCGCAAGTAATTAAAGAGATGGGAATACCAGAACACCTCATAGGCCTCAAGAGAAATCTTTACATGAAACAAGAAGCAACAGTTAGGACAGAACACGGAATGACAGAGTGGTTTGGAATAGGAAAAGGAGTAAGACAAGGCTGCGTTTTATCACCCTGCTTATTCAATTTATACACAGAGCACATAATACACAATGCAGGGATGGAGGAATCACAATATGAGATCAAAATTGCTGGGAGAAACATCAACAATTTGAGATGTGCAGATGATACCACCCTAATGGCAGAAAGTGAGGAAGACCTAAAGAATCTCTTGACTGGGTTGAAGGAAGAGAGTGCAAAAGGTGGCTTGAGACTCAATATCAAGAAAACCAAGATAATAGCAACAGGCCCTATCAGTTCCTGGAAAATAGATGGGGAAGAAGTAGAAGCAGTGACAGATTTTACTTTCTTGGAATCTAAGATCACTGCAGATGGGGATTGCAGCCTCAAAATAAAAAGATGACTGATTCTGTGGAGACAGGCTATGAGAAACCTGGAGAACACCATGAAAAGCAGAGACATAACCTTAAAAACAAAAATTCACATAGTCAAAGCAATGGTATTCCCGGTGGTAATGTATGGTAGTGAGAGCTGGACAATTAGGAAGGCTGAGCGCAGAAGAATAGATTCCTTTGAAATGTGGTGCTGGAGGAGAGTTTTGAGAGTCCCCTGGACAGCAAATAGAACAAATAGGTCAATCTTAGAAGAAATCAATCCTGACTGCTCATTGGAAGGTCAAATAGTGAAGATGATGCTTAAGTACTTTGGACATCAAATGAGAAGGGAAGATTCACTTGAGAAGGCCTTGATGCTGGAAAAGCTGGAGGGCAAAAGAAGAAGGGGAAGACCAAAGATGAGATGGCTAGATGGTATTGTGGACACAATGGGCACAGAGCTGGGCGGGCTGAGGAGGATGATGGAGGACAGAGGTGCCTGGAGGTCGATGGTCCATAGGGTTGGAATTGACTGTGCGACTGAACAACATGGAAGTACAAACAGTAGGTTCAAAGGTTTTTTCTTATCATAAGTATAATAAAAAGAGAGAGAAAAGTGGCACATGGATGTAATTCCTATACTGAACTGGACCTTCTGTTTGTCTGCTTTTTGTCACTTCGATCTGTTTCCTCCATCCATACTGGTGTTAAATGATTAGAGAGCTAATGGCACAAAGGCATTATCAGAAATGTACTAGCATAATGCAAGAGGAACAGATGGGAAGTCTGGAGTTTTTCAGAGGTCGAGGCAGCGAGGCCTCTAATGGACAGCTTTTATCTGGACTGTTAAAGTGTGGCTTGTGCCTGTGCTTTTACTCAGTTGGGGAGAGATGGTTGTTGGCTCAAAGTGAGCTTTCAGTTTGTTGGTGGAAGTGAGTGAAACATATTTCATAATTAATTGCAGAATTGTGAAGGCCAAAGGTATGGTAAAATCAGAAGAGAAAGTTGAGAACCAAGGAATACAATGGTTTCATATAAAAGAGAGAAATAGTGGTGTTATAGGTTGACTGCCAAGTTGCTAACATCAATACTATTAAGTGTTGAAAGTAACTTGTGATACAACTGCAACATTCTTGTTCTAAATAAGCTTCTCAAATAATGGGGATATAATTAAGTGCTGTTACACACACGCTCTGCATGCTGTTACACACACGCTCTGCATGCGGGCTTCCCATTGTAAGCTGAAATTATTGACCCCTTTTCCCTTGACAAGATAAACATGCAGTTGAGATCACAATGAAGCTTGCATAACCATTTAAATAATTATTTGTGCTGTTCTATAACGTCGCCTGGAAAAAGCCATTTTATAAAAAGCCAGTTATACAAAAATCCTGTGTCACATATCTAGGTAGGGCAGGGGTCTGCCCAAGGTTGGGAGTTAGTTTGCATGAGTTAGGTGTTTTTTAAAAAAAAATTAAGCCAAAATGTGTACAATACCAAGCTAAACACGTTGGATGGCTTTGCCCCACCTATGATGCACAAAGGACTATGAAGATATGTGCACTTCAATAAAGAACATACGTAATGTATGCAATTTGTCAAAGAGTATAAAAAGCATGGTTAAATTGTAATTGTTGTTGTTGTTGTTCAGTCGCACAGTCAATTCCGACCCTTTGCGAACCTATGGACCATTGTCCTCCAGGCGCCTCTGTCCTCCACCATCCCCCTCAGCCTTCCCAGTTCTGTGCCCATTGTGTCTACAATACCATATAGCAAATTACAATTGTAATTTGGGGTCCTTATATTTCTTCTGATCTAGGCACCACATATGCATATGTTTCTGTTAAAAATTGATTTTGTTGATAAAATCTCTTTTTCCTTCAAAACCTCTGGCTATTTTATTTATGGGTTAAAGAAACCTACGAACTGATCCCTGTTTAGAGTTTCAGTAACACCGTCCATGGGCACCTAGTTGGCTGTGAACAGAGTGCAAGAGGAGAGGACTTCCATCTGATCAGTCAGGGCCCTTCTTTTCTCATGATGGTGGGAAGCCCCCACAAGGAGATCAAGACAAGTAGAAACCAAAAAAGTCAATATTAAAAAAATGACTGACTGACTGACTGAAGAAATTCATGCATGCACTTCATTGAGGCTAAACCTCAATGGGATTTATTTCTGAGTTGCCTAATTCATCCCACTCTCTTAAAAAAAATAAAAAAAATATCTGCTTTTGATTGTTAAATACCATCGACTCAGAATTGACTTATTATAGTATCTCCCACAGGGTAAGATGTTTAAATTGTGGTTTTATGGTTCCACCCTGCTAGGGAACCTTCATGCCTTTAGTGTTTGGGAATCAAGACAATGGAAACGGCTGTAAGCTAGCCTAACACATCTTTATTGCATAGAGTACAGTACGAACATGTGGTAATGGCGGACAAACAGCTCTTTTTATACGTGGCTATCTAATTGAATCTGGCTCTTCGACAGGCATTGGCTGCTGTCCAAGTGACGTCATCCTTGGTCACGCCTTTCTTGTCCAGGTGAGGTGAGCGTGGGAATCTTTCCCGCGCGGCTGAAGGCATTTGAGTAATGTGAACCATGTGAGCTGGGCGCTCGCTATTGCCCCCGGTGGCCACTAGCTCGCGTCCTCATACAGAAGGTTACAGTGTTACCTGTACCCATTCGTGTGGTTACAAATACATTCAACACACTACATTCAGTACACAACATCCCTCCCCCCTAAGATGGGACAAAGTCCCTTAACCAAACTGGTTTCCTGCATGTGCGTTTTGGCCGTGCGGCCGTTATGCTTGACTCGGCCATGCCCCCTCGTCTGTGTCCTCCTGGTTCTTGTCCTGCAATTGGAGAGGATGACTCGTTAGTGACTCGCCGCGGGCTTGCCGCCTTGGGATGGCCAGGAGAAGGGGGAGGAAGGGTTCCCGACGTGGATGTGGACAAACCGGGGGCACTAGGGGCTAAAGAAAAACCCCGCTCTTCGCTTGGACGGTTGGGGGAACACTCCAAACCCCCCCCCCCGGTTTGGTAACTCAAAATCTAATTCAGGGGCAACAGTGGCAAACTCATTCCCCTCCTTCGAGGGACTGGGTAGAACTACAGGGGCAAACTCGTTCCTCTCTTTCAAAGGACTGGGTAAAACTGGCGTATGAAAAGGATACAAGTTTGAACCTCTGTTTCCCCCCCTTGTTTGGGACTGTTGCCCTTCATTTTCTCCCCCTTGGGATAAACGGGTGGAGGAGGACCCTAACGCTGAATTTTGCTGCTGAGCCCCTCTGTCCGGCCCCCAATCACTCGATGCCTAAGTTGGTCAGCGTGCCTCCTCCAGAGGAGACCCGTGTTGGTCTCGACACAGTATGGGACTGGTCCTGTCTGATTAATGACTACCCCCGGCACCCATGCTGGCCCTGTGGTGGCGTAGTTTCTGCAATGAACAGGCTCTCCTGTTTGGAAGTTTTTGGTGGGGCTGTGCTCAATGTTCCTTCCTCTATCCTCGACCCTGGTGGGATCCAATCTAGTCAATAATGAGTGTAACTTCCTTTTCATGAGGAGTTCCGCGGGGGAGAATCCCGACGCCAATGGCGTCACCCGGTATGCCAACAGAAACTGGCAGAGCTGCCGGTCCAGATCCCCGGGACCCATGCGCCGCAGCCCTTCCTTCATTGTGCGTACCAGACGTTCCGCCTGGCCATTTGTTGCAGGGTGAAAAGGGGCTGAGGTAATGTGCCGAATGGCGTTGGACTCTAAGAACGCCTGGAACTCGGCTGACGTGAAGCAACTCGCATTGTCACTAATAATGACGTCAGGTATCCCGAAGGTGCATATCAGTTTGCGCAGTTGTTTTATGGTCCCAGCTGATGAGGTGTTGCGCATTGGAATTACCTCTAACCACTTGGAGTATGCGTCCACCACAAGCAGAAAGAATGAACCCCTGAATGGCCCTGCAAAGTCTATGTGGAGTCGGGACCACGGCCCCCTAGCTGTGTCCCATTCTCTGTGTGGGAGGCGGGACTCCTCAGGTCGAGAGCTCTGGCAACTTTCGCAGGTGTTCACCATGTGTTCAATGTCTGCGTCTAGCTGAGGCCACCAGAAGTAGCTTCTGGCCAGCGCCTTAGAGCGCACAATCCCTGGGTGGCTGACATGTAAAAGCCGTAGCACCCTTGCTCTTAATGCCTGTGGGACCACCACCCTCTCCCCCCACAACAGACACCCCCTTTCTGCGGACAACTCAACCCTCTTCCTGAAAAATGCCACAAACTCGTCTGCGGGGGGAGCTGTGGGCCACCCCTTCTGTACCCAGGATCTCACAAGGGCTAACGTTTTATCCTTGGCCGTTTCGGCAGCAATTTCCTTGGGCAAAATGGGGGGTGCATCTAGGGCTTCAATGAGGAGGACTTGGCTATCCTGTTCTACCTCACACTTTGGGTCCCCCAGGTGGGGCAGAGGAGACCTTGAAAGGGCGTCCGCGTGGCTTATCTCTTTCCCGGGGCGGTACTCTAACGCCCCCCTGTATGCATTCAGAAAAATCGCCCACCGCCAAACCGCATCCTTCTTCAGCAGCCCATGCAGGGGCTCTGCAATCATCGCTTTCCTGGGCAGGAAGGAATGGTAAAAATTCAGCAGCCCCAGGAAAGACTGCAGCTCCGGTTTCGCGGTGGGGCGAGGAGTGTTTTGAATGGCTGAGACTTTGGACTCAGCGGGTTTCACCCCCTCAGAGGTTATACGGAACCCCAGAAACTCCACCTCCCTGGCCAGAAACACACATTTGTCCCTCCGCAACCTCAACCCCGCGGATTCGAAGGCTGTAAGGACCTTATCTAGTCTCTGGGCCAGTTCCGCTTCGCTCTCCCCAGATATCAATATGTCATCGAAAAATGGCAAGACCCCCGGTAATTTCTTTAACAAACGTTCCACAAGAGACTGAAATAACCCCGGCGCCGAGTTCACGCCAAACTGTAGGCGCGTCACCTTGAATGCCCCCTTGTGAGTTACAATGGTCTGCGCAGCAGCTGTGGCTGGGGTTACTGGAAGCTGCTGGTATGCCTGCGCCAGATCTAGTTTAGCAAAGACTTTTCCCCCATGTAAAGTAGCCAGCAGATGGCTAACTACCGGCACCGGATAGGCATTAGGGCGGATCGCCTTGTTAATTGTACACTTGTAGTCAGCGCAAATTCGCACCTCCCCATTTGCTTTCAATACTGTAACAATAGGAGTCTCCCACTCTGCAGAGTCCACCGGCACTAAAATCCCTTGCCCCACTAATTTGTCCAGTTCCGCCTCAATTTTGTCCTTTAGGGCGAATGGAACCCGACGTGGCTTTAGTCTCATTGGGCGGACCTCCGGGTCCAGGTCGAAGGAAACTGGGGGCCCCTTGTACTTCCCGAGTCCCTTCTTGAATACCTCTGCGTGTGCGTCGCACACTGCCTGAATCTCATTCCCCCCGATGGCATGGACGCCGCCTATGAAGATGTCCAGGGGTTTGAACCATTGAGTCCCCAAGAGATTACACCCCCCTTCTCTTAGAACTACCAGGGGAAGTTTCCTTCGGAGTCCCTTGTACCGTGTCTCGAAGTCCCCAATCCCCAATACTGGAATTACATTTCCCTGCACATCTCTTAAGTTCGGCCCCAACTCCTTGAGTTTGGGTCGCTCCTGGGGGGGAATCCGCAAAAATTCCTTATGAGAAATGAGGGAATATACAGACCCCGAGTCTATCTCCATCTTAACAGGGACCCCTTGCAACAGTACCTCAGCATAAAAACGTGGTTGCCCTAGAGGCACGCTGTGGACGGCCACGTCGTCTTCCGCGTGCACTCGCAGGCACACGTGGTTCCCCTCTGGGTCGTCGCCGCCATCGCAGACCCTGCCGACGCCATCCCTGCTGCTCGTGGAGCTCTTACTCTCTTCCCGGCGTTGCTTGCAGACCCTGGCGATGTGGCCCTTCCGCCCACAGTTGTGGCACTCAGCTTTCCGGAATGGACACTTACTCCTCTCGTGGGACGCTCCGCACCCATCGCAGCGCCGCCCCCTTCCCCTTCTTCTCGCTCAGCCCTTTCCCGACCTTCCGGACCCCCTCATCTTCACTGGAGCCTGGGGTGGCAGAAGCCTCTGAGGATGTGGGCGAGCGTGGGGCAGGGGTCGCTCTCCAGGCCGCCTGGACGGCGGATGCAGCTGCCTCGACTGGTGGGGGCTTTGCCTTGAGAAGCTTGTACCCGGCCCACGTGGATTCAGCTGCTAGGGCCTCTTGTAGTACCTCTTTAAAAGTGAGGTTGTGGCCTCGGTTCATGAGCTTCCTCTGGGTCTCCCCGTCTCTCATCCCGCAGAGCATTCTGTCCCTTAGGGCCACGTCTAGAATTTCCCGCCATTCGCATGGGGTTGCCAAGACGCGGAGGGCCGCTGCATACTCGGATACTGACTCACCCGGCTTTTGGTCCCTCCTCAGGAAGGTTGCCCTGGCGGAGAAGAAGGACACCTTGGGCTTGAAGTGGTTCCGCAGAACCGCCAGTATTTCCGTCACCGAAACCTGGTCCACCTGTCGTGGTGCCACCAGATCCATCAGCGCTTGCACGGCGTGGAAACCGAGCATCGTGATGAGAAGACCCTTCTTCTTCCCAGCATCGGTGATGCCCGCATACGCCACCGTACTCTTAAAATGCATTTCAAACCAGTCCCATCGCTCGGGATGGGTCACGTCAAAAACTGGCTTCTGAGCTATTGTCTTGTCCCCGTGGGAATCCATAATCCCATCCTCGTCGCCAATTTAGTGTTTGGGAATCAAGACAATGGAAACGGCTGTAAGCTAGCCTAACACATCTTTATTGCATAGAGTACAGTACGAACATGTGGTAATGGCGGACAAACAGCTCTTTTTATACGGTGGCTATCTAATTGAATCTGGCTCTTCGACAGGCATTGGCTGCTGTCCAAGTGACGTCATCCTTGGTCACGCCTTTCTTGTCCAGGTGAGGTGAGCGCGGGAATCTTTCCCGCGCGGCTGAAGGCATTTGAGTAATGTGAACCATGTGAGCTGGGCGCTCGCTATTGCCCCCGGTGGCCACTAGCTCGCGTCCTCATACAGAAGGTTACAGTGTTACCTGTACCCATTCGTGTGTGGTTACAAATACATTCAACACACTACATTCAGTACACAACAATGCCCGAGCAGGCATTTGAATTCAGATTTCCTGAATCGTAGTCTACCATTCTATCTACTACACAACACAAGGTATTATGTTTCTACTGATTTCTAAATGGCCGGGAAGGAGGCTGGGAGGAACATCGGTGGCACCTGAGGCTTGCTTTGTGGCAACCTCAAAAGCTGCTCTCCCCCCCCTCCACCACTGACACCAGGGCAGGGAGGCCCACGGAGCTCGCCTGGCAACCGGCCGGGAACCAACCGCTGCCGCCACTGCACTTCGGGCCCGGCCTTCCTGCTCCGGCCAGGACTTTGGAGGGCCGTTGAGGCTGCAGGCATTTTGCCCTCTCTCCAGCTGTCCTGATTGGTGGGTTGGCCTGCAGACTGCAGCGATGACGCCGACCACCGCCGCCGCTGCACTTTGGGCCTTGCCCTTCATCTCCTGTCTCCGGCCAGGACTTCGAAAGGCCGTTGAGGCGGTAGAACTTTTTGTTGTTGGTACTGTATTTTCATCTGCTGGGGGGTGGGAGTGGGTGCGTGTGAGAGCTGATGTTGTCAGTTTGGTCATGATGTAGTTTTGCTTTATATTGCTATATATTTCTTTTTTTTTTTTTTATTTTTTTTTATTGAGTTTTTAATAGACGTACAGAAAACGAAAGGAAAAAAAAAGAAAAAAAAACATTAACAATACATTTACGATACAATACACTAACAAATTCTTAATATCATGTTAACAAACATTACTATATGCTAGCACATAACAATATCTATACTCATTAACTGCTATTTAACCACCAAATATTAAAAACCATTATTTCAATATCCTAAATGATAAGAAAAAAAAGAACTTTCTGTACTAGCACTAATCTTTTTTAACAAATAATAATCACCCAGTGTATATATACAATGCCCGGAGAGTTTATTTTTTACTCAGTTCCAGAAGCTTCTTTGTGATGGTACTGGTCCTGAACTATCACTTGCCATAATAGAGTGATCCACAAACGGTTTCCATATATTCCAAAATCTATTCTCTTTTAAATTATCTCTTTTGACTTTAATCTCCCAGGTCAATTTATCATTCAGTGCTAAACTCCACATTTCTTTGTACCATTCTCCAATCTGTATATCTATATCGTTTTTCCAATTTTTTGCTATACATTGTCTACCTGTTGTCAATATAATTTCCAATAGTTCTTTTTCCTCCTTATTTAAACCCAAACCTTCCACATTCGTTAAAAGAATGGTGCCCGACACCAACTTAACACTTTTACCCAATATTTCATCACACTCATTTTCTATTCTTGCCCAAAAATCCCTTATTTTTTTGCAACTCCACCACATATGTTCGTATGTTCCGTCATATTCTTTACATCTCCAACATAACTTATCTCTTTTGTTATCCATCTGGTAAAGTCTTAATGGTGTCAGGTACCATTGCCACAACATTTTAAAATTATGTTCTTTAATTCTTACAGACATTGTTCTCATAATTCTCTTTTTCCATTTGTTTTTCCATTCAATCTCCCCAATTTTTATATTCAAGTTTTGTTCCCACTTCCGTTTCAAGTCCTCCTGTGGATCTGCACCTCTATTCAATATATTATAGAGCTTGCTTACAAGACCTTTAGTACTGCTTTCCCCTTTTCTAATCTTCCTTACCAATTCCTCAAATTCTGTATGTACTCTATCTATCCCTATTTCTTTTTTATATTTTTTATTCCAATTATCCACCTTTAACTTCTGAAACCAGTTCAAATTTAAAATCTCAAACATTTTTTTCCGCTCGTCATCAACTTCGCATGCTTTTAACCAATCCTTCAATAACAACCTCCCATTTTTATCCAATATTTCCATTTTTTCTTTATCTAATTTTATTGGGAAACACATCATATCAGTCAATTCCAAAATTGGAGAGAGATTCGGAACCATGTCTTTTTTTACCTTCTTCCATACCTCCATGAGACCTTTCATCATAGTATTGTTTGACCTTTTCACCTTATCCTTCATTCCCAAGAAAATCAAGTTTCCAATATTTCTGTACTCTTTCATTTCCAATTGTTCCCAAATCACCTTTTCTCTTGCCAAGATCTTCACAACATTCCTGACTTGAAATGCTCGATAATATACTAGCAAATTAGGCATACCCAGACCCCCTTTTTTCTGAGACATATACCATAGTTTCTTTGGAAGCCTAGATTTTTTTCCTCCATTACAGAACCCATTAAACATTTTTTGAAACTCATTAATTTCTTTCTCTTTTAAATGGATCGCTAGTGTATCAAATAGAAAATTAATCTTTGGTAACAATATCATTTTACACATAGCAATCCTACCGAACCATGACAGCTTTAACTTCTGGAGTTCTTGTATTTTATTCTTAAATTCAATTCTCAAGCTGTCATAGTTCAATCGTTTAAGATCTTCTAATTTGTTTGAAATAATTATCCCTAAATACTTCAGCTTCTCTTTAACTTGTATATTAAGTGTCGACACCATCCTACCCATCTCGCTCACTTTCAAATTACACAACATCAATTCAGACTTGTCCCAATTTATCTTTAATCCAGTTATAGCTTGAAATATTTGTAAATGATCTTTAATCCTATCCATTACCTGTTCCGGGTGCTTCACCATAAGCAATGTATCGTCTGCATACATACTCACTTTATTACCCATAATCCCTTCTATATTTGAGTCTTCCCTTATACTTTTAGCTAAAATCTCCATTGCCATTATGAACAAGATAGGGGATAAAGGACAACCCTGCCTAGTGCCCGCCTCTAGCTTTACCAGGTCCGTTAGCTCCTCATTCACTCTAACCTTAGCATTTCCTTTTTGATATAGTAAATCTATAACCCTATTAAATTTATCCCCAAACCCATATTTTCTAACTATTTCCTTAATTGAAGACCACTGCAGTGAATCGAAAGCCTTAAAAATATCCAATGATAGTAATCCCACTTTTTCCTTTGTTTGATTGACATTGTCTATTAAATCTAATACCCTTCTAGTCAAATCCGCCATGTGTCGTCCTTTTAAAAACCCAACTTGATCAACCTCTATATATTCCCCCATAAAACTATTTAAACGATTAGCCAATATTGCTGTGAAGATCTTCGCATCTTGGTTTATAAGCGAGATTGGTCTATACGAATCCACTCTTTCCAAGTTCTTTCCAGGTTTTGGCAAAAGAACAATTGTGGTGTTATACCATGAGGTCGGAATTGATCCTCCATCCAATATATAATTGTATAATTTCACCAATTTCGGAACCACTACCTCTTTGAATTCTTTATAGAACTCTGTTGATAATCCATCATCCCCCGGGGCTTTCCCTATCTTCAATCCACTTATTACCCCCCTAACCTCTTTATCAGTTATTTTTTCCTCCATTTTCTCCCTATGCTCTTGTTTTATCCCATTTCCTAACTGCCTCTCCAATATCTTCTTAAGTTTTTCTTTATCTATTTCTTTTTTTGCATATAGCTCCTGGTAAAATTCTCTAACTATTTTACATTTATCGCTATTCTTATTGCACCTTGAACCTTGCCTATCCACTAACACCCCAATTTCTCTCTTTTCCCTTTTAACCTTAGCTGCCCTTGCTAATAATTTTGAGTTCTTATTACTAAATTCAAAATATTCCCTATTTAAATAAATCAAATCTCGTTTAACTTTGTCTATATCTTTACCCATTACTTCTGCCTTAAGTCCTTGTAGTTTCAAAAAAATTTTTTTATCCTTACTATTTGCGTGTTCTACCTGTAATTGTTTTATTTCCCTTTCTTTTTCTGTGTACTCTAATTTATTCTTTTTATATTTAAAACTTGCCAATTTTATGCTTTCACCCCTAAATACCGACTTCATGGTATCCCACACAACATTAAAGTTAACCTCATTATTATCGTTCCATTGCCAACTTTCTTTCCAACTTTCCATAATTAGCTCTTTACTTTTCTGATCTTTAAACAAATTAGGATCGTACCTCCAATTTCTAACTCTTTGAGTATTTTTTTGTACTTTCAATTCCAAATATACTTTAGCATGATCCGATTCCTTGATAATCCCAATTTCCGTGCCTTCTATATCCCCAATTAGGTTTTCCGAAAGAAAAACGTAGTCTATTCTCGAGTAGGTCCCATGCACATGAGAAAAAAATGAGTATGCTCTTTCTAAACCTTTAAACTCTCTCCATGAGTCCTTCAAACCCGTAACTTTCATCCAATTATCCATCACCTTCCCTTTCACACCACTTCCACTTCTAGCTATATTTGTACAATCTAATCCTGACCTGATCAAATTAAAATCTCCAGCCACAATAATTTTAGCAACATTTTCCAACTCCACTATTTTCCGAATTTTTTCGAGAAACACTGTTTGGTGGTCATTCGGAGCATAAATATTTACCAACAGGATTTCCTCATCCTCCAATTTTCCTCTTAACAACAAGTACCTACCCTCCTGATCAGCAATCTTTTTTGTGATTTCAAATCCTAACTTTCTAGAAATCATAGTTGCCACCCCTCTTGCTTTAGATGTTCCAAACGCCATCTCATAGTGTTGCATCCAACCTAAAAAAAGTTTATTCGTATCTTTTGACTTCTGATGTGTCTCCTGTAAAAACAAAATATCTGGTCTATCTTTTTTCAACGCCAATTCCAACCTCCGTCTCTTGAGAACAGAACCTGTACCTTTCACATTCCATGATATTATTTTAATACTTCCCATATCCAATTTCTTCTTCCAACTTTAAACTCTCCATCGGGCGTGCCACCAACAACCCTACCACCATACCACTACATATAACACACATTTTCACTCTCCCCACCTTCCAACGAAAAGTCGCCTCTGTCAACCAAAGAGGGGAGAGGGGGGACCTGCAAGACGTGCCCTACTGCCGGCGCTATGCGCTATTTGCCCATTCTACCTCTATTAAGTACTTAAGCTTGCTACTATCCAGATCTCATTGTTCCTTGCCTATCTCCTCTTCCACCATAATCAAAGACAACTCCTCCTCCTCCTCCCCTCGCTGAGGTGTTCCACCTGTTGCCCCGCCAGCTTCCTCCCTCCTTTGTTCCCTTCCCAAAGCTCCAGAATCCATCATTTCCTTCTTAAGATTTTTCCATTCTTCTGACTCTGCTTGTACCAATCCCAACATACTCAAGTATTCCAATGGGTTAGTGCCTTCATCAATAACTTGCATTCTTTTTTCATAAAAGAAGCGCAATTGTTGTGGAAATCTCCAATTATACCTTATATTTTTACTCCTCAGCAATTTAGTAACAGGCCTCATCTTATACCTCCAAGTTCTTTCTTTTAATGAAATATCATTATAGACTTCAACCTCTGAACCATCAAATTTCAGCGCATCAGAACCTGCTCTTTTCAGGTGAGCCATTACTTTTAGTTTATCTGCCCAATTTGCAAATTTAACCAGCACATTTCTTTGTGCCATTCTCCCTCTTCTTGGACCCACCCGGAACACACTTCCTAAATCCTCCTGAACAAATTCCTTCCCCATTTTTAGACCATTTAACCATTGAACCACCCTCTCTCTTAACAAATCCGGGGTCCGTTCCGGTACCAGACGGATCAGAATATTCTGCTTTCTCATCAAATCTTCCACAGCATCAATCCTCATTTCTTGTTCCAACATTTTTAGCTTACAATCCCGCACCACCTCCTGGGTCCCTTTTACTTCACTCTTTACAGTATCCACCGCAATTTGAACCACTTTCAGCATTCCCGCAAATTTGCTCAAATTTAAATCCATTTTTTTTGTATAATCATTCAATGTTGACATCATCTTTTCCTGCCCTTTAATTATTTCACTTCTATCTTTCACCCTTAAAGCCTCACTTTTCTCAAATTTTTGCATCAATTTGCCCATTTCCACCATAAGTTGCGTCTGGTCCATTAGTACTGCAGATATAGCTGATGGTTGAGCAGATGGTTGAGCAGATTCACCCACTGTTATTTTTCCAGTCGTTTTAGACTTTACAACTTGCTCTTCCTCCTTCGCTTTTCCTCTTGTAACTTTTTCCATGATAATCCACTGTATTTAAAACCCAATGTTGCAGATCGCTGTAACAATTTATCAATATAGTAAGGCTTACAACACTGCAGTCATTGGTTCCACAGTTACAGCAGGAAAGTTCTTATGCCAACAGAAGGTACCAAAATACTGTAATCCACAACGGTGAAACTAAAGGAAACAACTCTCCAAACAGGCAGATTAAAAATAAAAGAAAAAAAAAATTATTGACCACAACAGATCCTTTCCCCCAAAGCCAGCGGACCAAACAAACGTCTTCCAGCCACAGAAAAAAAGAAGGCTTCAGAGAAACAGTTAACCCAGTTGTTGAGGGGGGGGGGGCTCAGGAGGAAAAGAAAAATCCAGCTTCTGAGGATTTGGGGTGATGAGCAAGATGTTCCTCAATCCACACGGTAAAGAAACCAGCAATCAAAGCCATATATTCCTTCCTTTGAGATGGGTATTTATAGCATCATTCTTCAGCGAGTGCCTTAACTTTTAAGTGAGAAGAGGCCCCCCCTCTTCCCCCTCTTCCTGTAAGGAGCAAGCAGCTTAAGCAAAAGAAAAGAAAAAAAAAAAACTCCCACAGTTTCTCCAATATTCCAGCCCGGGAATGAGAGAGAGAGAAAAAAAAACAAAAATTAATCCACCTTTGTTGATATCAAAACGTGGCGCGGTCCTCTGGAGTATAGAAAAAAATCGCAACCCTTGCACAGTCACTTTCGCTTTCCCAGACCGTCGCCATTTCAAGCCTCCAGCTTTTCCATTTCAAAGACTCAGCTCTCCTTTTTTTTCTTTAAAAGAGAAATCCCAACTGATTTTATAGCTTGCAACTGAGAATGTAGCTCCCCACAGGCACTTACATGCAAATTACTTCGCACTCAGGCTCCTCTTGCCCCTTTCAAAACCGATTCCAAACGCCTTCTCCACAATCTTGCTGATCCCGTTCCACAGCTCCAGCAGAAAAGCCACGACTGCCGCCGTAGCTTCCACCGCCAGAGAGTCACTCGAACTTCGATCAGCCAGCCCCAAAAGCTCACCAAACTTTCCACGGAGACAGGCAAGGATCTTATCTTTAGGCTTTGCCACTTTAAATTTTTTCTGTTCTGCTCCTTTCCATTGTTTACCACTTTGTTAAGCGCGAGCGTCCGAAACTAGATGTTACACAGCGGCCATCTTAGCCAGCCCCCCCGCTATATATTTCTTATATTGTGTTTTGTACTTATTGTACCCTGTATTAAAGAATTTGCCATATCGTGGAGATTTCTATTGTAATTGTAATTTATTTGTATTTTGTTATTTACATTGTATTTTTGCTTTTGTTACTTTGAATGCTGTTTGTATTGAAAGCCGCCTTGAGTTGCACTTGTGCGAGTAAGGCGGGGTACAAATTTAATAATAATAATAATAATAATAATAATAATAATAATAATAATAATAATAATAATAATAATAATAATAATAATAATAATAATAATAATAATAATAATAATAATAATAATAATAATAATAATAATAATAATAATAATAGAGAATTTGCATTTCCTTTAAAAACAAAGAAAGAAACAAACAGAAAAAGCTTCAGCAACTGAATATGCCCTTACAATGTAAGAGGAAGCAAATAAAAGTTGTGCTCTACATTTTTAAAAAACAGGGCCATATTAATATGGGGGGGGGGGGAGAGCCTCTGCTTAATGCAGGAATCCAAATGAAAGCAGATCTAATAGATGGTTGCCCAATTTTCTCTTGAATGTTTTCATTGCAGGGCAGGTGTGGGGCCCGAATGGGAACACGGTCCCCGCCTGCTGGCTTATGTAAACAATTAAGAACTCTCTCTTCTTCTTTTTATAGTGGGTGGGATGGTGGGTGGGATATGGGTCTTTTAAAGTGGGTGGGATATGGGTCTTTTAAAGTGTTTTAATGTGTTTTTAGAACTTGTTGTAATGCCGCTCTGAGTCGGGTTCTGCCTGAGTGGGCGGCATATATAAATATGACTATTAAATTAAATTAAAATTAAATTGTTGGAATGCTAACCATCTCATGAGGTAATTGGTTCCATTGATGTACTGCTCTAACAGTTAAGAAGTTTTTCCTGATATTCAGCCTGTATCTGTATCTGTAGGTCAAGCCTATTACTACATGTCCTGAATTGTGTGGTGTTCATGAACAGATCCTGCCTCTCCTTTTTATGACTGTCTTTTAAGTATTTGAAAAGTGCCATCATATCCCCTCTCAGTCTCCTTTTCTCAAGGCTAAACATGCTCAGTTCTTTCAGTCTTTCCTCATAGGGCTTGGTTTCCAGTCTCCTGCTCATATTTGTTGCCTTCCTCTAAACTTGTTCCAGTTTGTTAGCATCTATCTTAATGCATGCCATACAGAACTGGACACAATCTTCTTTACCTATAAAATAGTGGATGGGCTGTGCGTGTCCAGCATGCATGGCCACACCTGGCCCAACCATCCCAAACTGAGCCACCTACACTTACCTTAACACCCTGTGAGGGTCGCCGCAAGGGTCTGGTCACCGACAGTGGGGCAACCGCCCCACAAATGCGACCAGAAAAAAGAACTACCCTTCCTAGTGTCCTCTGCATCATGCCACCCCTCAGCCAATCGGGCTGAAGGGCAGGAGCGTGGAGAACGCAAGGAAAGCTGGTGCGACTGGTTAAAAAAACCCGGCGAAGCACTGCAAACCCCTCCAGGAGACATTTAGTTTACAGTCACATTGCACTGTTGGCTCATATCAGCTTGCTATCTACCAAAATTCCAAAATCCTTTTCATTGGTAGTGTGATTGAGCCAGGTATACCTCTTCTTGTAATGTGTATGTCCCCCACCCCCAGGTGTAGGACTTTGCACTTATCCCTGTTACATTTCATTCTGTTGTTTTCAGCCAAGTATTTGAGCCTATCAAGATCTTTTTAATTTTGTTCCAAGGTCTTAGTTATTCCACTCAAATTTTATATCATGAGCAAATCTGGTAAGTATTCTCCGCACTCCATCATCCAAAATGCTAATGAAAATGCTAAGAGCATTTCTCAAGTGAGAATATATTTGCTCTGCTTTGATAAATTGTTAGACCGTCCTTGCTTTTCAAGAATTGGATTAGTGTTTTGCTCTTTTGGAAAAGAACAGGGTGGCACTTCCTCTATGTGAGCCAAGAAATAAACTACAGTATAGTAGGAGGAAGAAATGAAACTGCTGAATAGCTTTTCACTTGGGCAATCACTGTAATAGAATAGTGAACAATTATCAGTAAATTGTAATCAGCTAAATAAATTATGCTTATTGAACAGAGAAATGTAACATTATACTTTATTTATAATAGGTTTTTGCACAGAAATTGTCTGATAATATTGAAATCAATGCAGGTGTGTAGTCTTCACATTTTAAAGACAAGGATTTATTTAATTTGTCTCCAGGTAACTGAACTACAAGATCCTAAACTAGATTGTTACCAAGAGATAAACAAGTACAGGTTCATTGTTACTTTTTAACTTAGTGGTTGTGTAAGCATATATTTGTCCTTCAATGCAAGTCCTAGTTTAGCTGTAGAAGCATTTATTTATTTATTTAGACTTTTATAGTGGCCCACTACATTCAAATAGGATGCTATCCTAAATCCACCTTGTGCCAGATAATCTTTCTCATACTGGGTCAGGTGAAAGGAACTACACAATGAATTCCCCAAAAGTGGCGTCATTTTGGCAATTTCACGGAAGAGGTTTTAGCTCTTTTGGCCTATGGTGGTGTCACAATTCTGCTTCTGTAATTTGCTCTATTTTTTTGGGGAAATCTTTTTTGCCTTTTGCATTCTTAAGATGCATTCTTAAGATGCATTCTTAAGATGGCTAGATGGCATTGTGGACACAATGGGCACAGAGCTGGGAGGGCTGAGGGGGATGGTGGAGGACAGAGGCGCCTGGAGAGCAATGGTCCATGGGGTCGCAAAGGGTCGGAACCGACTGTGCGACTGAACAACAACAACAAACTTTTTTCTTCTTTTAATAAAATATGAAAACACTTTCAAGAAACTGCTGAGATTTTTGGAATTACTTTAGTAAATTATGATGCAAGCCTCAATTTCAAAGGCACTTTTATTTAAAGGGCAACATTTTCTAACCCACTTATTTATTTATTTTTAGCATTTTATATATTTAAAATTTCACATTTTGACAAATCTGTTCCAACATTCCACTGGGCCCATGTATGTTTCATGTCGTACCCTCAATCTGCTGTTCACATCAAGGGCAGAGAGAGGATAATCTAAAGGTAGTGAATCTTGAGTTCTGTCCCATGTCATGGTCAGATAATCTCCTGCTGAGATTTGGACTCCACACAACAGTGCTGTATTGCTTTACAAGAAAGAGGGACTTATAACTATGGCCCTCCCCCAAAAGATTGATGGCTCCTAGTGGTTGATATATGGTCGACACTCCTCTAACAGCTATGGTTGCTCACTGGTTCGTTCCTTCGTTTACTCAGACATGACTGAAGCTGTAAACATGATTGCTCCTAAACACCCTCTTCATTGCAAAGCCTTGTCTTCTCTATGATTCACTAGCATTTTTTGCCCGGCACTGCCGGGCAGGTTTTTTATGGACGTTGGTGGTAGGGGTGGTTTTGGGGGGTGCACACACACAATACAGACACACACAACACAACCACACACACACACAACCACACACACACAACCACACATACATCACAACCACACACATACACACACACACATGCCGAAGCTGTGGGGGAGAGGAGGGGTTCCCCCTCCCCCCGAAGCCTCGGCGAGGCCACCCACACACACACATCGAAGCTACGCGGGGAGAGGAGGGGCTGCCCTCCTCCTCTGAAGCCTCGGTGAGGCCACCCACACACATCGAAGCTACACGGGGAGAGGAGGGCCTGCCCCTCCCCCCGAAGCCTCAGTGAGGCCACACACACACAACACAACTCCGCAACCCCGCCGAAGCCACCTCAGGCTGGGTTGCGGTGGCGCAGAAGGCAAGCGGCCCAGCTCAGAAGGCTGCACCGGGGAGGCGTAGACTGTGATCAGCCCAGCTGGCAAGCGGTAAGTGGGGCGGGGGACAGGGACTGAGGGGGGGGGGAACGGGTGGGGGGACAGGTTCGTGTTCTCCCTTTCTCCTCCCAGACAAAGGCAGGTAGCGTGGTCCCCAGGCCTGTTCCCTCCCTCAGTCCCTGTCCTCCGCCCCACTTACCTGTTGCCGGCTTGGCCGTTGGCTCAGCCGCTCACCTTCCGTGCCTCCGTGTGGATGGCTTCCCTCTGGGAAACGAAGTGTCTCCCGGAGGGAAGTGGTTTGCGCGTTGGCCGGACGTCTTTTTTTAACACGCATGCCGGCTTCCCAGCGTTCTCCATGCTCGTGCCCTTCAGCCTGATTGGCTGAGGGGTGTCGCGGCGCAGAGGACATTGGGCCTTGTAGTTTGTTATTATTGTTATGGTTTGTGGGGTGGTTGCCCCACTTTCGGCGGTTGGACCCTTGTGTCGATGCTTGCAGGGTCATTAGGTAAGTGTGGGCGGCTCGGTACAGGATGGTTGGGCCAGGTGTGGACGTGCATGCTGGACGTGTACCACGCAACCCCCTTCTTATAGGTATATATTTAGGAGTTAAGGGCAATGAAGCAATTACAAAGAAGTCTAGAGAACAGATGAAGAATATTTCCCATGGAGTGCAACCTGGCAGGTATTAGGGAAACATCCAGGATATATTGTGTCACAGGTCTCGGGGGTTACCTTCTGTAATTACTAAACCACACTACCCTTATGATCTTGGAGTGGATAAGCCCAAACATCAATAAGACAGAATATGCCAATTTAACTCAAAGGATGTGTCATTATGATAATTTGAATTTCAGCTGAATCAGTAGAAAGCAAGGACTATTTAAATGTAACTGTACTGTACTTTTAATGTAGGGAAGAGAAATAATGCATAAGATGATCAGTGCTTAATTAAGTAATAAATGTACTCAACAGGAGAGTTGCAGTTTAGGAAAAAAAATAAGTTTTATTAATAAAGTAGCAAGGACATAGATTTAAGTGAAGAAAATTAGATTTATGTAAATTAGTAAAATGACTTGTTAGAATTTTTCACGTGGCTAATTCTGTACAATATACAACTGTATGTACAAAATTTATAATAAAATACAGTGCCCTCTTCCTGAGAATCGGTTCTATATATATTTATTTTTCAGCTAAATGTTAGATACAAATACTATAATTGTGAGCTCCTGCTTCAGGTAATAAGTTCGGTTTCACTTACCAGTGATAACTTTCGTTCTTCGAGTATATAGTTTGTGAATCCACACTCATGGGTTATGCGCCTGCGCAGAACGGCCGATCGGAGGCTTGAAAAGCTATTGGTCAAAAGTTTTGGCGGTAAGACCGCCCACCGTACCGCCCACCCTGAGGCGCCCGCGCGCCATTTTACCTCAGTTCCATACTTAAGCCAAGCACAGGATAAACCAACTGATCTCATCCGTGCAGCTCAAGAGGGGAGGCAGGGTGGGTAGTGTGTATTCACAAACTATATACTCGAAGAACGAAAGTTATCACTGGTAAGTGAAACCGAACTTTCTCCTTCGTATAGTTTGTGAATCCACACTCATGGGAGATTAGCAAGCTCACACTTACTTGGTCGGTGGGCAGTCGGATGAGATGATCCCACGATGAGCTGAAGAACCCGTAGGTGGACCCGTCAGGGGCGTTGAGTCCGGAGCCCTCTGGTGAGGACGACACGGCCAAGCCTGGCGTCCGCAGTGGCTCTGGTGTCCACCCTGTAGTGCTGGACAAATGTGGAAGGTCTGGACCAGGTGGCAGCCTTACATATGTCCTCAAGCGGTGTGCCCTCCAGAAAGGCAGTGGATGTGGCAACCGCCCTGGTGGAATGCGCCCTGACATGCGGTGGGGGTGGCAGTGAAGCTGACTCATAGGCCAGGTAGATGGTAGAGGTGATCCATTTGGAGAACCTTTGAGCAGAGATGGGTTCACCCTTGGACTTTCCCCCATAAGCCACAAAGAGGCGTTGCGACTTCCTGAACTCTCTAGTCCTGCTGGTGTAAAACAACAAAGCTCGTTTCACATCCAGCGTGTGCCAAGTCCTTTCTTGGGCGTTAGTGGGGTTCTGGAAGAAGGTTGGCAAGGAGATAGTTTGTGCCATGTGAAACTTGGAGACCACCTTGGGCAGGAAGGTGATGTCCGCTTGGAGGACGACGCGGTCGTTGAAGAACTGGAGAAAAGGTGCGTCTGCTCGCAGGGCAACCAGCTCACCAGCTCGTCGTGCAGACGTGATGGCCACCAGGAATGCTGTCTTCCATGTGAGGAGACGAACATCGGCGGTAGCCATGGGCTCGAAGGGGGTCCTGGTGAGCGCGTTAAGAACGGTGGACAGTGACCATTGAGCCGTCGGTGTCCGGGCCGGCGGAAAAGCGTTCTTTAGTCCCTTGAGGAAGCGCTTTACCGTTTGGTCGCGGAAGGCCCCGGAAGCGGGCGAGCCAGCAGGAGAGTGCGCTACCACTGCTGCGAGATGCACTCGGATGGAGGTGATGCTGAGGCCAGACTCCGCCAGCTGGAGGAGGTAGGTTAAAATGTCCTGCAGTCCCACCTGCGTGGGGGGTGTTTGCCGGGCGGCCAGGAAAGCACAAAAACGCCTGTATTTGGAAGCGTAGGACTTCCTTGTGGAAGGGCGCCGCGCTAGTTCAAGGATCCTGGCCAGTCTGGGGTTATCCTCCACGCGGTGAGGTGGAGGCTGGGCAGGTCCGAATGGTGCAGCTGGCCCTGCTCCATTTGGAGGAGTGTCGGTGATTCCGGCAGTGTGCGATACTGCGACGACATGCGCAACAGTAGCGGAAACCAGGGTTGGCGCGGCCACGCCGGTGCCACCAGAATTGCGTTGGCTCTGTGTTGGTGCATCCTGGTGAGTACCTTCTGGACCAGAGGAAACGGAGGAAAGGCATAGAGATAGTCCTGATCCCACCGTTTCATGAAGGCATCGCCCTCGGAGTTCAGTCCGATGCCTGCTCTGGAGCAGTACCTGCTGAGTTTCCTGTTGGACTCCGATGCAAAGAGGTCGATGCTCGGCGTCCCCCAGACCTCGCACAGGGACTGGAACACTCCGTCGTCCAGCTCCCATTCGTGGGTCGTGGAGGTGAGACGGCTCAGGTGATCTGCCAAGACATTTAGCGTGCCCTGGATGTGCACTCCAATTGGGAAAATGTGCCTCTCCAGACACCATTCCCACAACTGCACTGCCAGGTACAGGAGGGTGGTGGACCGTGTTCCTCCCTGCTTGTTGAGGTACGCCACCGCCGTGGTATTGTCCGAGGCCACTTGAACCGCCTTGCCGGTGAGCAGAGTCTCGAAGGAGCGCAGGGCCTTCCAAATGGCCAGCAGCTCCAAGTAATTTATGTGGTACACCGTTTCGTGCGGTGTCCAGGTGTCGTTGACCGTGAGAGTCCCGCAAGCAGCGCCCCAGCCGAGGTTGCTCGCGTCGGTCAGTATCTGCAACGAGGGTTGCGGGGGGTAGAAACTCTTCCCCGTGGCCACGTTGAGTGGTGTAGACCACCACAGCAGTTGGTCCCTCAGTTCTGGAGATGGGGTCAACCGTTTGGATTGGCTCTCCCGAAGTGCGTCGAACTCGTGAAGGAGCCACGATTGCAGGGACCTGAATTTCAACTTGGCATGGGGGATCACTGCCGTCGTTGAGGCCATCAGGCCTAGAAGTCTCTGAGCCTTCTTCGCCCGGATGCACGGTTTCGTGCGCAGTTCGCTCACCCCCTGCGCAATGTCCCGTAAGCGTTTCTGGGGGGCGTAGGCTCTCGTAGTAAGCGAGTCGAGTACCGCTCCAATGTACTCGACGCGCTGGGAAGGAGTCAACTTCGACTTGGTGAAGTTGATCCTGAGGCCGAGACTCTCCATGAGGTGAACCGTGTATTGTGTGTCCCGAACGGCCGACGGTTTGGTGGGGGAGACGATCAACCAATCGTCGATGTACGGGAAGACCCTGATGCCCCGTTGGCGGAGGAATGCAGCCACCGGAGCCATGCATTTGGTGAAGACCCGCGGTGCCGTGGCCAGACCGAACGGTAGGCATCGGTACTGGTACACGGAATGGTCGATACGGAAGCGGAGAAACCGTCTGTGTTCCTCGAGGATGGAGACGTGGAAGTAGGCATCCTTGAGGTCTATGACTGTGAACCAGTCCCCTTTGTTGATGAGGGGGAGGACGGTCTGTAGGGTCACCATCCGGAACTTCCTGGTGTGGATGCATTTGTTCAGGCGGCGTAGGTCCAGGATAGGGCGAAGGCCTCCGTCCTTCTTCTGGACCACGAAGTACCTCGAGTAGAAGCCGTTGTCCCAGTCGGACGGTGCTACCCGCTCGATGGCTCCCTTGGAGAGAAGGGTTGCTATTTCTTCCTCCAAATGGGGGGACGAGGTGGTGAGACGATGTTTTCCTACTCGAGGCCCCCGCACGAACTCGATGGCGTAGCCAGAGGACAAGATCTTTAAGACCCACTGGTCGTCCGTGATGCCCGACCATGCCTGGAGGAAGTTCCGGAGGGGGAGGTACGGGATGTGGAGCGAGAGAGACTCGGCCGTCGCAGCTTCAAACGCGGGGCTTGGGCCTCGCGGTCGAACGCTTGTCCTGTCCATAGGGCCGGTAGCGGGGTTTGTGTTGTCGCCGCTGTTTATAGGAGCTGGATCTAGGCTGCTCCGTCGGTCCCTGCTGCTGTGGATTGCCCTGGAACCGCCGTGTGAAGGGCTGGAACCTCGGCCTGGTGGAAGTTGCCGGCGTGGTGAGCCCCAGGAACTTCGCCGTGGAACTGGTCTGGCGCATCTCATTCAGGACCTTATCGGTGTCCTGACCGAAGAGGCCCTGCCCGTCGAAGGGGAACTCCTCGATGAGCTTTTTCATAGCGTCATCGAGGGAGGTGTCCCTGAGCCAAGCATGGCGACGGAGGTAGATTGCGGAGGCCATGTCTTTTGCCGCATAATCGTTGATATGCCGGGCAGTGCGCATCAGCTGCTCGGCGACGAAGTCCCCCTCGGTGGCCAGCGCGTCAATCCTCTTCTGGGCATCGGCGGGCAGTTTAGCCGTCTCAACCTTCACCTGCTCCCAGAGGTGAGATTGGTACAGGCCCATGGCGGCCGAATAGTTTGCGGCCCGAAAGAATAGGGAGCCGGTGGCGTAAAACTTACGCCCCACCGCGTCCAGTTTCTTTCCCTCCGGCGTCGACGGGACCGGGAATCCGCTGGTGGCCGTCCTATGCTGGAAGGCCTTGACCACCAGGGAATTCGGCAGGGGGTGCGCCTGCAAGAACTCGACGTTCTCGTCCAGGACCCGGTACATGCTGTCGAGCCTGGACGAAACGGAGTGTGCCGCCAAAGGTTTCTTCCACGTCGCCCTCGCCGTGGTCATCATGGAGGGGAGCATGGTTATGTGGACCGGCCGCACAGCACGCCTGTCGAGCTTCGCGGTCATCTGATCCTCACCCTCCAACGGCGGTTGGTCGACCTTCAGGTTGAGGGCGGTGCCGAGCCTCGTGAGCATGGCGGTCAGTGAGCGCTGGTCCTCACCACGCGGTGGGTCCACTGAGCCGATGGCCTGTTCCGGCGTGCGCTCGGCGTCGACGTCTCCCTCGTCCTCCTCCGACGACGAGCTGGACTCATCGGAGGACGAGGGAGGCAGTCTTTCGTCCACGTCCGGACCGCGCCAGTACGGCCTGGGCGGGCCGGCGGGATGGGCGTCCACCGCATCAACGTCCGGACCACACCATGACGGGTTGGGTGGGCCGGCGGAGCGGGCACTCGACCCACGGGAGGTCGGTGGGGCCGCGGCAGAGCCGGGATGCCCGGGGCTTGCGGTGGTCGGAACCGGAGCCGCAGAGGCCGCAGGCGTGGAGGTCTGGAGCCTGGTCGCAAACGACGCCATGACCTGGAACATCTCTCGGACGAGGGCCATCTGAGACGCGTCCGAGTCCGCTGGCGGTGGAGCTCCGGTGGCCGGCGGGATGGTGGCCCACGAAACGGTGGGAGCCGAAACGGTGGCCGGCGTCGGTGTCGGCGAAACGGTCGTCGGAACGGTGACGACCGCCTCGTCCGTCGGCGTTCTGGGCCGTGGAGAGACGGAGGCCTGCCTCGGCGAGGAATTTCTGCCCCGAGGAGGAGAGGAGAGCACCTGAGGTGGGCGAGCTGGAGCCCCAGCCCTGCGTCCTTTCTCAGGTGACCCGGAAGACGACCGTCCTCCCCAGATGGAGGATCCCGGAGAAGGACATCGGGCAGTCGAGAACGGCGGCGAAGGCCCGGGAGAGGCGGGTGTGCGCGGAGTGGGGGGAAGCGACCGTCTCTTCTCCGACCCACGCTTGCGCTTCTTCTCACCGTTCTTGTCCTTCTTCTTCTTCTTCCTCATCGGAAGCACGGAGGAAGAGGCCGGCGGTGGTTGAGCGGCAGCGGCGGCCGTGGAGGCGGACGCGGTGGGAGCCAGAGCGAGCTCCATCAGGTGAGCCTTGAGGCGATTGCTTCGGTTCTGCACCGCGAGGCGCGTAAACTTTTTGCAATGCGGGCAAGACTGGCTCTGATGCGACTCTCCCAAACAAAAAAGGCACAGGCTGTGTCCGTCGGAAGCCGGAAACTTCTTAAGGCAAGCCGTGCACTGTTTAAACGCTGCAGCCATCAACCGCGGAAAAAATTCTTCCAGTGGAAGTTTCTGGAGACAAGTACCCCGAAGGGCCGACCAGCCGCCACCCCCTTGAGGGGGGAGACGGTGATCGATGCGAAAAATTGGCTACTGAATCCACTCAAGAGAAAAGACAGAGCCGGGGTGGCGATCCTGCCCGGAGGACAAGATCACCGAGAAAAATTTGTTAAGATTTGCCAAAAAGACTTTCCCTCAGAAGGGCGAAAAAATTGAGGAAGCTCTCAACGATCGTCCTGCTGCTACGGCGGAAAGAAGAGAACTGAGGTAAAATGGCGCGCGGGCGCCTCAGGGTGGGCGGTACGGTGGGCGGTCTTACCGCCAAAACTTTTGACCAATAGCTTTTCAAGCCTCCGATCGGCCGTTCTGCGCAGGCGCATAACCCATGAGTGTGGATTCACAAACTATACGAAGGAGAACTAGCATTAGTGTGTTTGTATAATTCTTGAATAGCTGAAGCAATCAATAGCTGCAGTTCTATAATATGATTCACTGGTTCATAAGAACATAAGAACAGCCTTGCTGGAACAGGTCACAGCCCATCCAGTCCAGCATTCTGTCTCACACAGTGGCTCACCATTCCCTTCAGGGTATTCCCAAGGAGATGCTACCATTTTTCAATGTACCATTTTCAATGTACCATTTTTGTTCTGTATGATCCTACAACTGAACATAATTCAAGCTCACTTTAGTAAGTCTTTCCTTGCTGTTGGATCTCTACCTATCATATGGATCCACCACTTTCTAAGTCAATATCATGAAATGAATCATCATACAGAAAGATATTCCTTATCCACAGGCACAGTGCATCAAAATAGTCATGTTCTGAGCAAGATATGTTAGCGTCAACAAAAACTGAAATGTAAGTTTTAACTATTTGGCATTGATGATTTACTGACATTGTGGTACTTTCTGGGTAGCATAAGGCCTCAGTATTGTACATCCGTCACAATACATACTTCATTTGGTAAATATAGCTCTTCTATACAGTTGCCTCAGTAGAGCCTTATCATAAAGCTGTAAATAGCTTTAACTTTTTATGAATTCTAAAGGTACCAATTATATTCTAAAGATAGATTAAAGATATTCAGTAATAATTTTACACTTCCATGGGCTGCAAAAATATCGATTATGATTTTTACTCTATGACAACACTTGCGATATTAGTAGTTAGAAAATTATGAAGTTGTACAAAATTAATGGATTAAAATTACAATTAACATGTGATGGCATTGTGTTTTAACAACTATTGATAGCTTAATGTGAAGGCTAAATGCCTTCTAATTTATGAATTCATGACTAGAGTCCCATTTTACATTCGATCGTGCAGCGCCGGTGACATCCCCTGAACTAACATTCTACCTCATTTGTTACCAAAGTAATCATACATTTTGTGCCATTAGCTCTAGTAAAAGACAGAATTTGCCCTTCTAAGACGCACATTCATCACATTCCATGAGAGGCAAACATGAAAACATACTAAATAATATTTGAGAATTTTTTTTCCTAAAGCAGCTTGTAATACTTAATTTGCAGAGAACTCCAAGAATTCAATGGTGTTTGATGATGAAACAGTTGGAGCTGGTCCACAAGAACAAAATACATGTGCATAGGTAAATCTGGCATATGTACACAGACTTATCACAGGCATCATTTCATTCTTACAGAATTGTGCTCATAGTTGAGTGTAGTTATATTAATACAAACATATTCCAACATAAAGTATAAAATTGCTAGGTTTTATTTAGAATTCTATTATTGGTGTTCAAGGAAGAAACAATGCAACTAATAACACTGGTAAAAAATTATAATGTATATGCTCAGGTTGAGCACGAGGAAGTCCCTTCTGAAATAGGAACTGTATATGCAAATAGATACAATGTATGAGGTTCCCATTTCACATCTAGAAGCTATGCCTTTCCTGTTACATCAGTGTTTCCCAACCTTTGGTTTTTGGACTTCAATTACCAGAAGCTTAAGTCAATTCCCCAAAGCATTGATCAGCCAATGTACTGACTTAGTTTTCTGGGAATTGAAGTCGCCCTGTGGGGCGTGGCTCCCACATTAAGAAGCACTGTATTACATCCTTATTGGCAGAGAAGTATGTGCATGTGCTCCTCCAGAACTGGGCTATAATGTGCTGACTTTCAAAGGTCCCTTTATGATGATGATGAAAAATACTAGAAATAAATATGACTTTCTGCACTGTCATCAAAGTGTTTAAAAGTTCAAAATTAATTTCACAGAAAATTGGTCTTCAGTTGAATACTTGAGCCTTTCCCAAAGTTCTTTGAATGCCTAGGAGTTGTCTTGTCTTTGATGCTTTCTTGGTTGCCCTTCACAGCTGTTTCAAGCCTTGCTTTCATAGACGGAGATGAAGCCATGAGTTTTTTAAAGACCGAGGAGTACTGTGGACCAATCTGCACCAGATATTGCAAAGCAAACTCATGTAGACTCTTTGCTGAACTTGTAGCTGATCCCAGGGTGTTTTCATCCAAAAGAAAAGAAATGAGGATGGGTAGGAAGCAAGCTACTAGCTGAGTTCCTGTGAAAGTAAACAAGAATAACCAACTTTATCAGTACTGATGGATACAAGGAATTGCACAGAGAGCTGCAACTCTAAATGTACTTCTTCTTCTGCCATATCCAAATCCGAATATGGGCAATCCTCATGGTGATCTGCCATGAAGACTGTCCTGAAAATATAATGCCGTGGCCTTTCATCTGTCTTCCACATTGCAGCATGACACCTGTACCACTGACCCAGTTTCGTAAGTTGCTTTCTGGTCCTGAGCCCTTTGGGCACGCAAAATCCTCATCAGCCCCAAGCTAGTATTGATGAAGCTACTGTCCTCCATCAAGATGGATTCAAGTGGGATTTAATCCACTTGGGGACCATCACCCTTCCTGTGGACTTTAACACCCAAGTCCATTAGTCCTCTGGGTGGTCAGGTTAATTAACCACCGTCTGACACTCAGCGTTAAATGCACTTACTAGAGCCACCGCTGCTGGAGTCGCTGCTGCTGGAGCCGCCACCGCCGGACTTTGCGAACCTCTCACGGGGCCCACGCCATCGGCTCCGGGATGGGAGGCAGCTATGCCCGGTACCTCTCCCCCTTGGCCTGTCTGGGCAGGGGATTAAAAGGCCGCTGCCGCTGGACTTTGCGAGCCTGGTTTGGACAAGCTTTAGCTTGTATATATTGATAATGACTGTATATTTTGGACAAGCTTTAGCCTGTATATATTGATAATGACTGTATAATTTGTATTATTGTGTTGTTTAATAGTAGGGAATTGTAACTAGTGTTTATTATTTTGTGACTGTATTCTATTAGTTCTTGTACTTTTTGGTATTTTGTATCTTATTATGTATCTGATATGTTGTGAACTGCTTTGAGTCACCTGCAGGGTTGAGAAAAGCCGTATACAAATTAAACTACTACTACTACTACTACTACTACTACTACTACTACTACTACTACTACTACTACTACTACTACTACTACTACTACTACTACTACTAAATCCGATTGAACTTGTTGGGATTTGCCTCTTGGTAGATATGCACAGGATTATGCTGTGATTTGCTCCTCCATTAGTTATTCAGTGCATTATTACATTTTTTCTTTATTATGCATATATATATAAAACTTGCATCTCAACAGTATAGGGATTCCCCTCTAAGAGAAATCTTTTACCTTCTCCGCAAATGGACAGTTATTGGTGAAATTTTAGAACTGCTCTGCTTGAAGCCTGCAACCTAGTCAGCTTAATATGCCATATCTGAATGATCTCTTTGATTTCAGTGGAACCATTACCAAACTAGTTAGAATTAACAAAACATGATCTGAAGAAACTCTTGCATTTCAAATTAAAATCCTGCAGTAAGTTTTATAACCCATATCACTTACTGTTCGAACTCTGAACAAGGATCACTCCTTTTATTTAGAATTCTTTTACTATAAGTACAAAAGCACTGTTCACTATCTTAAAGGAAAGAGCGTAGTGTTTTAGATTTGAAGTTTCAACAATTAAAGCGTGGACATCTTCCCCTAGTAAGCTGATAGAGACCATGCTGAAGAAGTATAAGCAATTCTGATGCACTTTGGCATACTCAGTTACAACATCCTGGAAGGAAAATAAGATTGCTAAGTAGAAAGTTGAAACTTTCTCCAAAATAGCTTTCTCTAAAAGGCTACTTCTATGCCTTCTTTAAATAGAAAGGCTACTATACTAATCTGTTTTGGCATATATAACCAAAACAGAAACCAATTGTAGAATCTTAAAGACTAAAATGTTTATTTTATTGTGAACCTTCAGGAATAATCTTTCTCTGAAGAAGTTCTTTATGTCTGAGGAAGTATATTGTATTCCACGAAAATTCACAGTGAAACAAACCTGTCCCATATGAGGGTCAGTTAGGAAAGGGAATCGGTGGGGGGAATCCCAATGTATGTTTACATTGGAAGGATGAAGAAAAATGGACTAGGATTCTTTTAAACACTGGGCAATGCTTTGAGATATAAAACAAATTGGTTCCATGTGAGCAAAAATGCTACTAACATACTCCTGATATTTATATCAAAAGACCAACACATCGGCTTTTAAACTACCCTGCTCCCTCAGTTGTGGTGGGCAGCTTGCAACCTAAGAACCTTCCTAGTGGATGGTGATGAAAACAAGACTACTTTTCATTCTCCAAATAGAAACAACACAGAACTACATAGTAAAAGTACAACAGGCCAGGCTAGGCCTGAGATTTTAATACAGCCAATCCACACTTTGTGTGCTTCTCTAGCTGCTGTATATGCTTCTCCCTTTTATATGTCATATAGGTCAAGGTCTCTCTTACTTGAAAGCCAGTCCTATCTGACTCTAGAGGTTGGCAGCACACATCTCCATTTACAGCCAAAGAGCCAGCACCGTCTGTCTCTGTGTGTGGCAGCCATGACTAGATTGATGGAGTGCATGGAACACTGTTACTTTTTGCGTGGAAGCGATACCTATTTATCTACAGTAGACCCTCGCATAACGATGTTACTTGGTTCCCCAAGTAGCGTTGTAATGCAGAAAACGTTGTTATTTGAATAACAAAACAACAACAACTCGTTATTCGAATATATATAAAAGCTTCTGGAACTGGAAAAGCAGCTGTTAACAAATTGGTGTGGTATTTACTGAGCAATGTATTTTTGTAGTGATTTTTTAAAAAAACTTTGTAGTGTTTTAATATTGTAAACATTCATACATAAATAAAATAACCAAATGGTTTTTTTTAAATTAAAAGCATTTGTCACAAACACTTGTACTTCCAGAATTACCACATTCCCATATTAATCTGTAATTCCTTCTTGTTAAATTGAATGTCTTGGGCTAAGCAAAGGGTACTTACGATGTTCCTCTTCAGAAAGGGCAATAACCGCAGCCACCACTTTTATCCCTTCCTGAATAACCAGAAGTTCAGAAGAATTTTCAGGCTTAGTTTTTTCTGCAGCTTGCAGTTTGCCAACAATTGATGGAGCTAAAGAATGAATATAAGGATATGACACTGCTTGGTTTGGATACTGAAAAATGGTGAGCAGCAGCTGGTAGCATTTAAGTTGTACCTGGAACAGAATTTGAGGAAGGTAAAAGTTAACAATTCAAGGTTAATATTAGATTCACATGCTAACCTGCATCTGTGAGAATATCTTGTGTTCTATTATTACACTTATGAGAAATAAAGGACTGTCTCAAAGTCAGTAAAATGATCTGATCTGCAATCCAGAAAAGAGAAGTAGAAAACACAACAGAAAAAAGGAGGAAAATGAATCCAAATATTAAAATTAATACAAGCACTACTGTCAGATTTGAAATTTCTTAACTAAAATGCTATAACTGACAGGCTGAGAGATGCATTATAGAGGTAGAACTAAATTATACATGGTTTGGCTGGTTTTTTCAGCTAATAAGTAACAAAAATGTAAAAACTGATTTCTATGCAGAACGTTCTTAACAGTACTAAAAATAAAATCATCCAAATGTCTCCTAATTATTGCTAGCTAGAACTTGATGTAGGACTTCAAAATGTAAAACCTTTGAGACAAAATTTCAATTCAAATTTTCCACAGCAAAAACCAATAATAGGGAAAAATGTTTAGTTTAATAACTTGTAAAAATAAGTTCACAGCACGTAAATCACCACAATTCAAAATACTGTACTGTACTTTTTCCTCTAAAGTTGCTTGTCCACTTCAGATGGCAAGAAAATACCCAATGTTCAGTAAGATATAATAATAATAATAATAATAATAATAATAATAATAATAATAACAACAAAACAACAACAACAACAACAACAACAACAACAACTGCATAATTTGTATTGTATATTTTGTAGCTATTATATTTATCTTATATATTGTACCACTGAATTTGTATCTATTTGTAACAGCATTTTGAATATTGTATTTATTATTGTATTTTGAATTTTGTATTCTGTAGGTAAACCCCTTGGGTTACCTTGGGGTTATTTATATGTTGTTAGCCTCCGAGTGAGTCGGTCATGTGCTGAATAGGGCGGGGTATAAACATAGCAATAATAACCATAATAACCATAACCATAATAAACATAAACAACAACAACAATAATAATAGTAGTAGTACTGCAGTACATACAACAGGATCTTTAGATTCCATTGCTGATTTAAACTTCTCAATGCAACTTGTCTGAAGGTATTCTATGATGGTAACTTCTGGACTTGTAGACAAAACGAATACTGTGATTGCAGCCAAAAGACTTCCTTCATCTAACTCTTGGTGAGTGTCATCTGTAATGATAAAACATATATGATATACTTTTTAAAATAAGAATATCCCTGCCTCCCAAATACTGACAACATATAAAGGTGTTAAGAAGGAATTCTATCACCCTTTCTACCTTCTCAATATAATTTTGGGCAAACTAAAAGTTAATATGTATGATTACATATTTGAAGTTCTTCTGTGATATTGTACTTAACCACTAGTAATCTCTGATGCGTAAGTATTATTATTATTAATGTACTTAACATAACGGCAGGTCAGCAGTTTGAGACCCAAGTACTGCACGACAAAGTAAGCTTCCGTCTCTGTCCCAGCTCCTGCCAACCTAGCAGTTCGAAAGCAAGAAATTGCAAGAAGATAAATAGGTACCACTTCAGTGGGAAGATAAACAGTGTTTCACGCACTCCGTCCAGTGTTGAGGCATGCCTTCCACCTGTCCATGGAAATGTCTGCAGACGCAGACAACACAGGCTCTTTGGTTATAAACAGAGATGAGCAATGAACCCTAGAGTCGGATACGACTGGCTTTCAAGTAAGGGCAACCTTTACCTAACATAAACTGTTACTAGGGAGAATCTGACATTTCCTTCTGTTGAATAACAATTTTGGGTTGTCATAGACTTGTCAGCAGTATTATTCACAGAAGAACCATAAGGGCAAAATCAGGGAGAAAATGGGAAAAGGAGAATTTTTTATAACTAAGCAGAGAATGAGGAGGGAAAAATTAGCTAATTAAATGTGATGTTCAATAGAAATGGAAGAATAGCAATGGAAGTTTACTCATGGAGCTGATAGAATAATGGCCTATCTTAGATAAAGCCAAGTAAAAAACTGGAAGCGCGCAATACATATGAAATATCACAATCTCATAATTCCTGCCCTCCTGAAAGATGAAGACAACAACCCATTCTTCCAGATGCCTCCTAGCTCCACTAATGTGATCAATTTAAACACAATAATGATTTTTGATGGGTCATGCTATTGGTTAATCTCTTGAGATTTTCTATTTTTAGCCTGAGGACAAATTATTATTATTTTGCTAAAAAGTACAGTATCTGTTCAAATTGTATGCCTGCACTTTGTAAAGCAAGTTCAAAAAGACTGGCCAATTGATCAGAAAGACTCCGACAAACCACTTGACGCTTCTAATTTTAGAAGTCCATGCAACAAGATAGCAGTTATTATAGTTTAGCTATGCAATCAAGCACAATCTTGTACCATTTGCCCCCAATAATAAAATTTCTAGTTATGGGTCTGACTTCCCAGAAGTGCTAGCAAGCATGGCAAATAGGAAAAAAACCTCTAAGAACTAAAGTCCAAAATATCTCAAGGGTAAAAGGTTAAGAAGCTCTGATTTAAACATTTTACAATTGAACTGTGTATGACACATGATGAAGCATCATTCACTTGGTATGGCATCCATATGCTTAGTTGCCATTTCCCCTGAGTGATATCCAAACACCTTCTTCGACTTCATATACCTTGATCCCAAAAATTAAGAATAGTGACCAAAGCACTGCGGAGCAGTTCAGTCCAGGCAGTTCGGCATTTCTCTACCCGAGCCATGGGAGAAGACAGCACTCCTTTAAGAGCCTGTAATGATGCAGCAGCAGTCAAAGGTAGCTGGCCAGTGGGTAGTCTGACAGCAGTTTCTTGGAGGACTCCAATAATCAGATACAAGATAGTAGGAAGAACAGCAACGCTTCCTGCAAGAGAAAAGTGTGACCATTCTAAATCTTGAAAATGCACATCATGCAAACTGAACCCAACAAAAGCTTTCCTTATGCATTCACTGAAGAAACAATACTCCCAAGTTCAACATTCTAGTGAACAGGACTACTTATGACAGCACTATGATAACATTTTACATTCATTTACTGTACTATCAATTGACAATTATCTCAAGAGAAAATCATCAAGGGGAAAGTGATACTACAACCACATTTTATGCTATATTCTACAACATTTATGATGAATAAAGCTTTTTTTTTTTACAGTTCTAACAATGTTAAGAGAACATTTCTTTAAGCACTTACAATCTAACAAATATACACAAAAAGAGAAAGAAATGGAAGGGAAAAAAATGGAAATACTGATTTTAATTAATATCTGGTTCTTCTGGCGAGAGCGGGATGCCGTCCGTCCTTGCTCTTCTTGACCTCTCAGCAGCTTTCGATACCGTCGACCACGGTATCCTTCTGGAATGGCTCTGAGGATTGGGGATCCAGGGCACGGTATGGTCCTGGTTTTCCTCATTTCTGAGGGGCCGGACCCAGTCGGTGTGGTTGGAGAACGAGAAGTCCAGTCCTAGGTCCCTAAAATATGAGGTGCCTCAGGGCTCAGTACTCTCTCCTCTCCTATTTAACATCTACATCAGTGTTTCCCAAACTTTGGTTTTTGGACTTCAATTCTCAGAAGCCTTAACAATTCCCCAAATCAATGATCAGCCAAATGTACTGACTTAGGCTTCTGGGAATTGAAGTCCCCTGTGGGGCCTGTGCCCCACTTTGGGAACCACTGATCTACATGAAGCCGCTGGGTGAGATCATCCGTTCCCACGGGGTGCAGTACCACCAGTACGCGGATGATACACAGTTGTACATCTCGGCCCGTGGGGACTCCAGTGATGCAGTCAAAGTCCTTTCCAGTTGTCTGGAGGCCGGTTGGGGTCTGGATGGGGGTGAATGGGTTACAGCTGAATCCTAGTAAGACTGAGTGGCTGTGGATGGGGGGTCCTGTGCTATCCCGGGAGCTACCATCTTTGGTTTTGGATGGGGCTATTTTGCCCCAGACCGACCCGGTGCGCAACTTGGGGGTCCTCCTGGATTTGCGGCTGCTACTAGAAGAACAGGTGGTGGCTGTGGCCAGAAGGGCCTTCACCCAATTTTGGGTGATTCGCCAGTTGCGCCTGCTCCTGGACCGGGATTCTTTGCTCATGGTCACTCATGCTCTGGTGACCTCCAGACTAGATTATTGTAATGCGCTCTACATGGGGCTGCCCTTGATGACCATTCGGAGGCTGCAGCTGGTCCAGAATGCGGCGGCCCGGGTGGTGATGGTGTATGGACGTTATGCCCATGCCTAACCACTGCTTCGGGAGCTGCACTGGTTACCCGTTTGCCTCCGGGTGCAATTCAAGGTGCTGGTTTTGACCTTTAAAGCCCTATATGGTAGTGGGTCAGGTTACCTTAGAGACCGCATCGCCCTAAGGACGTGTGTCCGTCCAACCAGAGCGGACTGGAGGGGCTCTCTAATAGTGCCATCGGCCAGGGGGGCTCGCCTCTCTGGCACAAGGAGGAGAGCCTTCTCTGTGTCTGCACCTGCCCTTTGGAACCTCCTGCCTGTAGAACTGCGTCTCCAGACGGAGTTGTTGCCCTTTAGGAAAGAACTAAAAACCTGGCTGGCGGGCCAAGTTTGGGGTGCAGGTGGAGGGGTGTCTTCCGTTGGGTGGTTAATATAGGGGAGGATGCCTGCCCCACGGTTTCTTCGGTTCCTGCACCCCTCTCTTTTTAGGGGTGGGTTCTTATTGCTGGTTTTTATCTGTTTTATTTGTTTTTATCTGTTTTTACCTACTGTGTGAACCGCCCGGAGTCGGCTTTAGCTGAGTGGGCGGTATAGAAATTTAACAATAAATAAATAAATAAAATATCCTACCAAATAACCTGTATATTAAAAAGAATTACTGGGTTATTTACCTCACAAGAGAGTGGTGGCCGTTACTGAGAGTTCACAATTCAAACCTCACACTGCTTATTACACATAGATCATTCGAGGGCTGTCTTTGTTTTAAAGCACATAGTGGCTGCTTGCATATTATCTGAACTGCCATTCTCCTGTTGGGTCAATTATGTTCAAGTCGCCAAACAAGTAAAATGGATGGAGGGGGGGGAGAGGAGAAACCAGTGAAGATCTTGTCTCAAATTATGTCCTAACTACAGTGATGGCTAACCTTGGCACTCCTGATGTTCTTGAACTTCAGTTCCCAGAAGCCCTGATCAGAAGGAATACTGACTTCGGTTTCTGGGAATTGAAGTCCAAGAACACATGGAGTGCCAAGGTTCACCATCACTGGCCTAATATTATCACAAGAGCCAATTCTATTTTCAGAATGCCTACTTAATCCCCCTGAAAATAAAACATTATCTGGGGAGTTCATCCTACCTTCTGGTGAACAGATTGCTGGAACATCAGAGAGGATTCCTAACGCTGCTGAGACCAGCCTGCTTCCGTTCTCTGATAATAGCTGTGGTTTTCTAGCTGTCATTCCAGGACTACATGTTATCTTTGGGTTAAGCTGAGGCAACTGCCTTACAAGGATGCACATACACATCTCTAGCGTTGCAAAGACTAAGGACTTTCCAGGTATAAATCCTCCTGTGTCTTTGCCTTCTCCAAATTCAGGCAATGTTTCCTTTTCTTCAGCCCCGTCATCAACTAAAATAAAAGAAAGGAGGAAAATAAACAGCCAAACTCCTGTTTTGTCAGAAAAGAAATATTTCTTGAAACTTTCTAAACAACAAATGTTGTTTAGAAATTACAATTTGTTAAGTTTGATTAAAATATAAATAGAAATTAAAGCTTTCTAAACAACAAATGTTGTTTAGAAAGCTTTAATTTCTGTTTATATTTTAACTAAGTTTAACAAATTGTAATTTCCAGTGTATTAAGGGAAATCCACGTACAGAAAACAGTTTTTTTTCCTGGGGAAGATATATTTTTCTCATAATGAGTCTGACGAAGTGGACTTGATCCACGAAAGCTAACATTAAAATGTTAGTGTTAGTGTTTAAAGTTAGTGTTTAAAGTGTTTAAAGTGCCACAACTTTTTTTTTGTTTACTCTCTGACATGCTTTTCCCATAAAGACCAGAAAGGGTATGTCCTTTTTTCTTCTAGCACCCAGGATCACACACATCATGCTTCTGTATTAGTGGAGTGCCATTAGAGAAGTAATCTGCAATGTCTGAACTAAGCAATGATAATAATATTCAAAGGCAAATTCAAAGAAAATCGAACTTATTTAAATTTCTGCTGTATACTTCAAAATATATATGTAGCATAATATAATCTGCCTAATTCCGTCTTGTTAGCTTAAAGTTGAAGTGAGCTAGCAATTTTGAGAAACAAATATAAGGTTGGAAGACCCATGAGATTTTACACAGATTCAGTGAGAGGTGTCACTAAGTCCCAGTGTTACCTGAACACTATGAATCCTTGACCATGGCCAAGGTGGGCATTGCTTAAATCTGTGATGGCAAACCTTGCCATTCCAGATGTTCTTGGACTTCAATTCGCAGAAGCCCAAGCCCCCATGAATCCACACGAATGGGCTTGCTGCGATTCATCTGCCCCACACCGCCCCCGTCGCTCCAGGAAGCGGAAGTAAAACGCGCCCATACGCAAATTGAAGTCCAAGAACATCTGGAGTGTCAAGGTTCACCATCACGGGCTTAAATAAAACAATAATAATTAAGATCCTAGAGTACCTACTTAGATTTTCATGTAAGTTACACAATTTCATTATAGTCATCACAGAGTTAATTATCTTAATGTCCAGAAAGTTTGGTTTATAGGTTTATATAATCAAAACAGAATAAATATACAATAGAATCAAGAATACTGATTCAAAGCATATTGTTGATATAGTGTCCCCCAGTGATGAGAAACCCAGCCCCTTTTCACTGACAATGAAACCATGGTCACAGCACACTTAATCAACACTGCAAAATAACTACCTTCTGCACTCCTTCGTTTCTCCTTGATGTGTTCCTGAGCTGCAAAAAGAATCTGTTGAACAACTCCCAGCGCATCAAGCTGAATGTCAGGAGATTCCCTGGTCAGTATAAGTCGGTGCAAAACATTCAGCAATTCTACACTCAGTTCCTACATAAAGAGAAATAGAGCAAAGCCCTCTTTAGCTTTTAATACATCATGTTTCATTCTTACAAAAACTCTTACAGTAGGTTAGGCTAAGTGTGAGAGTTTCCCAAAGTTGTCTCTTTTGCTTCATGACTCTGCTTGAGCCCAGATTTCTATGGGTTAAGATCACCTTATCTCCACCATATCCACGTACATCCAGGCTTTATGCTAAAAAATTATTGCACTACTAAGTTGCCCCATTGTTTTAACACCAATGTTGCCTGAGACCAGATACTGCATTGTCTCTAAAGAAGTAAAAATTCTGGATACTGCTGTCTCTTCCTGGAAGGGAGGGTTTTGCACCATTTTCATCTCCAAAAAAATTCAGCAAACCTAATGATACAGTTCAGACTGGTGGTAGATTTTCTGCTATGAATAATAAATTAAAAAAACCTCATAATATTTCCAAAATATGGTCATACTCCATTCTACAGAATGGGAGAATATCTGGATTCTGTTATGAAGGTTTGACCTTAAAAAAGGACAAGAGAAGGAAGTTCTCCATAATATCGCACAGTATAATCTCTCTCTCCCTCCCCCCCCTCTCTCACCCACACCCACACCCACCCATTGTGTATCATAATACTGGAAACAGATTAAACATATATGAGGGTGTTCTGCAAAAAATCTCTAGTGACCTCACATTCTGAGCACACAATGGAGAAAAATTTCTCAGGACTGTAATTAGTTTTTACCACTGTAATTACAGCAACTCCTTGTCAGTATCCTGCTGATGATTTACATGTCTGTATTTTAGCTTCAAACCTCACACTAGTGAACAGTTACTAACCAACAAGACACTAATACCACATCAAGCATTTGCTTAGCCAGTGGTGATTCACTGCAGTAAACTAGTGCAGATTAATTTGTGCCAACTGGCAAATCAAACTCAGAATTTCCAGACCACATCGTTACCTGATCACTACCAATCTTGGACCTTGGCCAAGGAACATCAAACAATGCATGCAGAGCATGTAGACAAGCAGTAATGTTCTCCATTGCTGCATCTGACCGAGGTGAACAAAGAAATTCCACGCTAATACCTAAGAAGAGAAGGAGAAACCACCCTTAATTGTGAAGATTAAATTGAATTTATAGAACTAAAGTGACACTATGACAACTGACAAAATCCACTGGTATTACAGAAGCAATTTAAGTGACGGCAGTGGACCACGCACCCTGTAGAACCAGAAGCACTAGTTTCAGACTATTTATCACAAGTATTTAAATGTTCTCTACTTGGGTGAACTGCTGTTCTAATTCAGAATAACAAAATGATATTCTATAGTAATCCTGTACAATAATGACATTTGCCATGTATGGTATATTAGTCATTTCGAGCCCTTGCTTGTTGTATCTGACTCAGTGCTCATCTCTGTTTATAGCCAATATTCCAGCGCTGTCTGCATCTACAAACGTTTCCATGGACATGTGGCAAGCATGACTAGACAATGGTGTGCACGGAATGCTGTTTACCTTCCCACCAAAGTGGCAACTATTTATCTACTATACTTACAATTCTTGCTTTCAAACTGCTAGGTTGGCAGGAGCTGGGACAGAGATGGTAGCTCACTCCATCATGCTGCACTTGGGTATGGAACTGCTGACCTGCCAACCTTCCAGTCATCAAGTTCAATGTCTTAACCACTAAGCCACTGCAGTCCTTTAACCATTGGTACACATACCTAAAAACTCAATCTTGTACATTTCAAACAACACTTGGCAAAAACAGTCTTTGACAAAAACATCAAGGTAAGTCTTAACATTGACTAACCCAAGACAAGATGAAATCTATCCGTATTTACATCCTCAGGTGATTTCACAGAAGCCTTAGATGTTGAGTCCTGACACATAGTAGTCGGAGTGACAGGTCGAGAGAGATTAGTTAGGCCATCATCTGAATCGGCTGCAAGGAAACCTGTGCTAGTAAGCCACAATGCTGTAGCATGGAGAATCAGAGCCCAGGCATTTTGGTAATGTGGTCTTGTATTTTCAATCGTCTCTGCAGTATAGAAAGCACCACCTGGAAAGAAGGTAATACACATTCAGCCTGTTCCAAACAGTTCAGAATGTTCTTATTATTTTAATTACACTTTTTTTGTTCTATCTGTGCTACTACCTTCAGCAGGAAGTTGAGAGCTGTATTCTGGAGGCAAAGTTAAGAGGGCAAAATCCTGAAGTGCAGAAAGCCAGAGTTTGCTCAGATTCCCCAAGTCAGGCTGAACCAGCTCCAGAAGTTCATCCTCTGAAGTGGGTTGATCTCTACAGTTCTCCTCTACGATGTTTGTGACATAAGCTTGTCTACTGATGTTGCTTTGTTTTCTCTGTCTATGCACTGCAGCTATATAAACCTGTTTACAATAGCAAGAATCAATAGACAGTCCAGTAAGAATTTGGCTAGAACACACCAAACACCAGCTGTAGTTCTCAACTTCCTCAAAGCATATGAACCAGCCCCCCCCCCCCCAAACTTTTCGGGTCCAGGGCTGGTCATGTGGTTTCTCCCACCAGAAGTGGAAGTAAAATGTGACTGCACAAAACACTGCCAATGCACCTGCAGCTGTCGTAAACGCATTAATCCTTAAGAGCCTCATTAGCCCTAGTCTGTTTACAACAGCCGTGGGACTGTTTAAGACAGCTGCGGGTGCTTTATGGCAGCATTTTGCGCATGTGCGTTTAACTTCCACTTCTGGTGCAGGCCAGATTATGATGCCCCGCTGGCCAGATCTGGCCCAAGGGCCATAGTTTGGGGACCCCTGATATAAATATGCAACACCATTGTACTATTACTCAAATTATCATCATTATCATGCTTGATGTGTATGGATAATGCCCAGTATTTGTGGCATATTTATGAGAACATATTCTACTGCACCACAGATGGTACACCAAGTTAATGCTTATGAACAGCAGTCACACGTAAAGCTATTTAAAGAGTTGTGTAATAATATGTGTCGATTTATGCAGATACTTAATTAAAACCCCATGCACATTTGTATCAGACAACTCACCTTTTAATTAAATCTGATTAGCATAGTTAAAACTATACATTGATTATAGTAATTCCAAACTTTAAGGAATGAAGCACTATTAGCATTAGACAATTCACATAATAATTTCTTAATCCACAGACTCAAGGTATGTAAAACTGCAATAGCTTAAAGCAGTGTTTCCTAACTTTTGGTTTTGGGACTTCTATTCCCAGAAGCCTAATTCAATTCCCAAAAACACTACCAGCCAATGTACTGACTTGGGCTCCTGGGAATTGAAGCCCTCCTATGGGACATTGGGAAGTATGGGCTTAAAATCTTTTCTTTAAAGACCTGAAGTCCAGATCTGGCCCACACCGCCATTTCATGTGCCCCCCCTCCTTAAAGCGCATTTGAGAAACAAAATGGCCATCCCCTTTAAAGCAGTTGGGACAAAATGGCCACCCTATTGTGCAGGCAGGGCAAAATGGCCATCTGGTCCTTGAAGCTGACTGAGAGAACGTGACCCGGTCTCCGGCTTGAAAAGATTGGGAACCCCTGCTTTAAGCAATTGTATCTTATACATCCTGGGTCAGTTAAATTATTGAAGGCAGGCTCATCACTACTAGCCAATATGGTTCTGCTGAACCTCTATGTTCTGAGGTAATCTCCCTTTGAATAGTAGTAGATTTTTGGGAAAGTGGGAGGAGACTATTGCTCTCAATTTCTGTGTCTGGGTTTTCCTAGGATATCCTTTTTGGGTGCTGCAGAATGATTGTGGCCCTCTGGTAACATTCCACTGAGCTTTAAGAAGTCAAGCTTTTTTGGGGAAGTTTCCAAAATCCACTGCCTTGTACATTCAATCCCATGTTACTGAGAAATTCCAAAGCTTGTAAGCAAAAAGAGTAACATTTCCAAGCTCTGATTCAGCTGAAGACTCCTTACGTTCATATACAAAATTGCTTGCAGTGGCTACTAGTTGATACAGCCATTATAACCACCTGAAGCATAATTCACTGAGTGATTTTCTCACTCTGTTTAAATAGACACAAATAGGACCTCCATAAGATGCAGAAAACAGCAGCATTGACTGTCTCTTTGTTGAGACTCTTGGTGGTGGCGGCGGCTGTGAGCTTTGTAGAGATAAACCCATTTAGGACCTTCAAACATAAACACCTGAAGTATGAGCCAGACCTCAATCTATACTTTATATCCATCTGTGCCAGACTTATCAATTTATGTTTGAACAGTATATGCACACTGAGCACTTTTGATAAATCTGTAGTAATATGAATTTGCAACTCCAACTTGACAACTAAATATTGGGATCTTCAGATCTCAACACATTCACTAAACAAGAGAAGAAGGGGGGGGTCAGGTGGCAAGGGGAACAAACTTACTTGTACAGAAAAAGCTGTCTATGACATATATATAAGGTAAGAAAGGTTATTGTTCAACATATGGGTAATTGTTCTAGGACAGGGGTTCTCAACATTTTAAAGCCGTGGGCTCGACCATGCCCCTCAGACAGCTGAGTTAGCTGGACTGTTGGTTCCCAGCCGTAAATGAATTTACGACAGCCGTGGGCACATTTATGGCTGTCATAAATGTGTCTACTTCTGCTTCCACCGGCAGCGGTGGTGTAGGCCACATGAAATGGTGCTGTGGGTCGGGTCCGGCCCACGGGCCATAGGTTGAGAATCCCTATTCTAGGAGATAAGATACAATTTGGGAAAAAAATCTACCTTCCTAGAAAAGATTCTTGCTATAAATTGCTCAATTTAAGAAATTATTAAATTCTTCTAAATAGCAAGTTTTCCCATTTAGATTTGTACAATGCTTAGTCCATTGAATAGAACAGGGATTCTCAACCTGCAACCCGCAGGCAAAATGCAGCCCACAGCACCATTTCATGTGGCCCCTCACTGCCTCCACCACACCAGGAAGTGCCATGTGGTGGAGGAAGGGCAAAATGGCCATACAGCCCCCGAAGCTATCTGAGGGAGTTGTGATCTGGCCCCTGGCTTAAAAAGGTTGAGAACTCCTGGAATAGAACAAAACAAAACAAAAATTCTTAAAACACTACAATCAAATAAGAATCTAATTCTTTTTTTAGACTCAAATCACTGATCACTGAATAATAATTCAGAAACACAAGAGCAACAGAAGTACCTCTGCCCAAGCTTTTAGTACAGCCAATATCTCCATAGTTGTTGTGCCTTCATTGTAAAGTTGATTTTGTACCTCTTTCCCAGCCTGTATTTTAATCAAGGATGTTACAAGCAGCTGATGAACTCTCTGAAGGTCATTAAGGTCACTTACTACACCACTCGCTATCCACGCACTGCAAACCTAGAATAAGAGTGAACAGTGTGGTTAAATATTAAATACTGTGAAGGATTTTCTCAATAGAGAAAAACACTCTCACTCTGTACAGTAAGATCCCGGGTTATGACAGAGGTCCATTCCAACAGCCTCTGTTGTAACTCGAAAAAATTGTAACCCTAAACATCCATAGGGAGGCACTGAAAATTGAAAAAAATTGTCCTGAATTGAGTGGCACTTGTGTCAGGAAAGCGGGATAGAAATTAAACGTAATAATAATAATAATAATAATTGTTGTAAACCAAAACAGATACATTAAAAATTTGTAAACTGCGACAGCATTTCCATAGGATTTGCTGTTGTAAACTGGAGCAAACTTAAACCGAGGCAGTTGTAACCCGGGGTTTTATCTGTATATAGTGATTTATATATTCAGGATAGGTTTTTAGGTTGATTAACACCAAAACAAATCTAAGCAGCTGCAATGTGGAGGGGGATACAAATTATAGTTGTGATAAAAAATACAATAAAGGCAATAAAAATAAAAATCAAAATGTAAATCAAAATGCATGGTTTAGATACATGGAACCTAGAGGTATAAATGTTGTTATGTGTCATCAAGTTGCTTTTGACTTATGGCAAGCCTAAATAGGGGATTAATATCCTATTGAAGGAATTGTTTCCCTTGCTACAGGATCCAGTAACAAGCAGGACTACGTGTGAGACAGATCTTAGAATTGTTGTAAATCATAAACTGAATATAAGCCAACAGTGTGGTGTGGCTAAAAAAAGGCCATTTTAGACCACATTAACAGAAATATAGTCTCCAAATGATATAAAGTATTAGCTCCCCCCATTAAGCAACGGGTAGGATGCATTTTGAATGCTTTAAGAAGGATAGAGAATAGAGCAGGTTCAAAGAAGAGCAAGGAGGATTGTCAGGGGAATGGATACCAAGACCCACGAGGAAAGTCTGAAAATTCTAGGCATCTTTAGCCTTGAGAAAAGAAGACTAAGCAGCTATGATCATATTTGTCAATACTTGAAAAGCTGACATACAGAGGAGGGGCAGGATCTGTCCTTGATTATTCCAGAGCGCAACACACTTAATATTGGGTTCAAGTTATAGGAATCCAAATTTCAGCTGAATATAGGAAAAACTTCCTAACTGTTAAGAGTGATATTACAATGGAACAACACCCTGAGAGACAGAGAGGTCCCCAACACTGGAGCCATTCAAGAGAAAGCTAGACAGCCATCTATCTATCAGATATACTTTAACTTGGACTCCTGCATGAAGCAACAGGCTGGACTCAAAACATTTACAGGCCCCTTCCAATCCTACTATTCTATGATTCTATGAATGCATTCTCTTGAGTTCTACTCTGTCTCTCTATCTTCTATACCAAGTATCAACACTCACCATTAAACAAGTTCAGGACAGAGCAGAAGAGACAAATCCATGGAGCTAAACAAATCTCAGAACCAGAACTTAATTTAAAGAGCCTTGCAAAATAAACAGCTTTTTAAAATATTATCAAGGTAACAGGTGTGCTCATCTGTGCCCCACCCCCTTGGGCACCCAGGTGTGTTGCATCTTCTCCATCCTGGGCTCTGGTCCCAGAAAGAGAGAGGGACCCACCCATCCTCAGATTTGGGCACCAAGATGGCCGGTGGTTTTTGCCAGCCCCCCTAGGCTCCCCTCACCCCTTTGTGAAGATGGTGTGTGTGTGTGTGTTTGTGTGAAAAGGGTGGCTGCCCCCCCTTTGTGAAGATGGTGTGTGTGTGTGTGTGTGTGTGTGTGTGTGTGTGTGTGTGTGTGTGTGTGTGTGTGTGTGAAAAGGGTGGCTGCCCCCACCGGTTCAAAAGACCTCATGGCTGGGGCTGTCGTTGTTCATCCCCTGCCCCATACTCTCTAAAGGGGCCAACGGCTATGGGCGGATAAGCCCCTCCAGGTGGAATGATGGTCCCCTCAGTGGAGGAAATGCCACTGGAAACCATCCTATTGGGCCAAACAGCAAAATGAGCGGAGGAGGAACTCTGATTCCCAACGGTCATGGAGGTGGAAGAGGTCATGCCAGATGGACTGGCTGTGAAGGCGCACCTTGTCCATCCTCAAGGCTGCGGCAGTCCCGGTATAAAATCTTGCATGTCTCATTTCATATGTGCTGCAGGAGATGGCTCTGTGATCATAGTGTGTGGGTCACTTTATGGCAAGCTTGGATCCACCTTAAACAAATTCACGCCAATGGCATTTTTCCTCCTTCAGGGAAAAATGCACTCTCAGATACGAGTTGCAGCCAACAACGATCAAGGTAACAGTAATGAAGATGTCAGATGAGCCTTTCTGGGTCTTTGAGCTGGGTGCTAATGAGGATGGCTGTGTATGTGTTATTAATGACTCTTGTTTCTCACTTTGGTTTGTAAAGATCAAAAAGAACTGTTCCAGGGTCAATTATTTCCAAATTTTGATCCACTGACAGATCACCAGGGCTTTTACTCAACTAGGATTGCAAGCAATGCAATCTGTTTACTTAGATGGGAGGTGTACCTCCGTGAGCATGAATCTATGTTTATGGTGACAGTCAGGTTGAGGATATTGTCTTAAACTGCCCCTTATTTATGGAACCAAAGGTGCGATTATTTTCTTATATTACTGTCCAGTATACTAAGAAGTTGCCTCAGCACCTGATGATCACAGCTCTGTGATTTTCACACGATTGACAACCTCTCAGACTTAAGCGCCTTACTTAGCAATCAACATTTAAGCTCTTAAATATCAAAATACATAATTTTCTATAATCACCAGTTAAGGTTTAAGGAACAGAAATTGTGAGGAAACATCTAGGAAGAGGATGGTAGTTTAAGGCAAATACCCACTCAGTATGTTCCTGCAATCTGTCAAGCTTACTTGACAGAAGTGTCAGTCACACCAGTATGAAAATGCTTCTGGAATCTACTAGATTGTTTTTCTATTTATGAGCAGACCATTCTAAAACTTTCTCCAAAATCTTCGGAGGAGCAAAAGTGCTGATAGCACAAAAGTCAATATGACATTATCTAAGCAACTGATTTGTAAGAAACTATTTGTAAATCTTAACCTATAAATCCAAGGGTTAACCGTTGGAACTGGCTATAGGTTGCTATGCCTCGCCCTACTTGCCTGCACTCACCCTTCGTGCACACGGCCGATCTGGGTACGCAGGTCAACGAAGGATTGAGAAAACCGGCAGTGGGGCAACAGCCCCACAAACGCGAAGAAAGGGAAACAACTTCACTTCCCAACATTCCTTGCGCCGCACCGCCCCAGAGCCAATCAGGCTGAGAGGCTCTCGCACGGCGCAGCGTTCGGAAACGCGCCGCAGCCAATCAAAAGAAAAGCATTTTAAAAAAACACAGCACAAACACAAAGCACCAACCCATAACTACAAGCCCCAGCGTCCTGCGCGCCATGAGCACGCAGAACGCTGAGGAAGCCAGCACCCAAGAAATAAAGCAAAAACAAAAACACCGGGAGAGCAAGTCCGCCAAGCCGCGGGGAACAAAGCCCCCCTCTCCAACGGCGCCTGAAGCTCCTAATCAGAGTTTCCCCTTTAATATCACTGGGTGGGTGGGGGGTGTTGTGCTCCCCCTCTCTACTGGCTCCCCTGGGGTTGAGAGGGTGGGGGGGGGGACCAAAGGAGTCTGTCTCCCCCACCCTCCTCACCCCAGGGGACCCGCCAGAGAGGGGATTCCCTCCCCCCCCACATGCCCCATGTTAAAGAGAAGAAACCAAGTGGTTACTTCTCTTTAAAAACGGAGTTGGGGGGGGGAATCCCCCTCTCTACTGGCTCCCCTGGGGTTCAGAGGGTGGGGGGACCAAAGGAGTCTGTCTCCCCCACCCTCCTCACCCCAGGGGACCCGCCAGAGAGGGGATTCCCTCCCCCCCACACGCCCCATGTTAAAGAGAAGAAACCAAGTGGTTACTTCTCTTTAAAAACGGAGTTGGGGGGGGGAATCCCCCTCTCTTCTGGCTCCCCTGGGGTTCAGAGGGTGGGGAGGGACCAAAGGAGTCTGTCTCCCCCACCCTCCTCACCCCAGGGGACCCGCCAGAGAGGGGATTCCCTCCCCCCCACATGCCCCATGTTAAAGAGAAGAAACCAAGTGGTTACTTCTCTTTAAAAACGGAGTTGGGGGGGAATCCCCCTCTCTACTGGCTCCCCTGGGGTTCAGAGGGTGGGGGGGGACCAAAGGAGTCTGTCTCCCCCACCCTCCTCACCCCAGGGGACCCGCCAGAGAGGGGATTCCCTCCCCCCCACACGCCCCATGTTAAAGAGAAGAAACCAAGTGGTTACTTCTCTTTAAAAACGGAGTTGGGGGGGAATCCCCCTCTCTTCTGGCTCCCCTGGGGTTCAGAGGGTGGGGGGGACCAAAGGAGTCTGTCTCCCCCACCCTCCTCACCCCAGGGGACCCGCCAGAGAGGGGATTCCCTCCCCCCCACACGCCCAATGTTAAAGAGAAGAAACCAAGTGGTTACTTCTCTTTAAAAACGGAGTTGGGGGGGGGAATCCCCCTCTCTTCTGGCTCCCCTGGGGTTCAGAGGGTGGGGGGGACCAAAGGAGTCTGTCTCCCCCACCCTCCTCACCCCAGGGGACCCGCCAGAAAGGGGATTCCCTCCCCCCCCACGACCCATGTTAAAGAGAAGAAACCAAGTGGTTACTTCTGTTTAAAAACGGAGTTGGGGGGAATCCCCCTCTCTTCTGGCTCCCCTGGGGTTCAGAGGGTGGGGGGGACCAAAGGAGTCTGTCTCCCCCACCCTCCTCACCCCAGGGGACCCACCAGAGAGGGGATTCCCTCCCCCCCACACGCCCCATGTTAAAGAGAAGAAACCAAGTGGTTACTTCTCTTTAAAAACGGAGTTGGGGGGAATCCCCCTCTCTTCTGGCTCCCCTGGGGTTCAGAGGGTGGGGGGACCAAAGGAGTCTATCTCCCCCACCCTCCTCACCCCAGGGGACCCGGCAGAGAGGGGATTCCCTCCCCCCCCACACGCCCGATGTTAAAGAGAAGAAACCAAGTGGTTACTTCTCTTTAAAAACGGAGGGGGAATCCCCTTTTCTACTGGCTCCCCTGGGGTTCAGAGGGTGGGTAGGGGACCAAAGGAGTCTATCTGAGAGGGGATCCCCCCGACACCAAAAATCACAAAAACAAACAATCAAAAACATTCAAAAATACACAAAAACAAACAAAAATAACACCAAAAATTAAACAACAACAAACATTTCCAAACACACCCAGCCCCCAGCCAAACACCACAAAATCCAACCACCACCACCACCCCAAATAAAGAAAAACAGCTAACTCACCACCACACGACCTCATACCACAACGACTGGAAAAGAAATGAATAAAGAAAGAGACTACTTGCTGGAAGAAGCTCCACCCAGAGGCCACGAGAGAAAACACAGTCAAAATACAAGATAACCCCTACCAGCAGCACTTGCTGACCACAATAACAAAAAAAATACAAAAAGACACAATAGCCCCACACAAAAGGCCCCAAGAGTTTTTCAAAAAAGTATATCATCCTTTATTCTTTTTTTCATCCACAAAACCAAAACACCAAACAAAACTCATCACAGTTTAAAACAGGCCATCAAATTTTTTTTGTATAAATAAACATTTTAAAAATTTCAAATATTGATTAACCTCTTCTTTACAAACATTAACAACAACAACAACAACAACAACAACAACAACAACTTTCCAACACCATTTAAAACAGCCCGGCAACGCCGGGCAACCTTTGCTAGTAAATGCTATAAACCAAGACAAAAGCATCAAGGCAGCATGCTATTTACCTGTTTTACTGAGAGATGAAGCATACCCAAATATTAATTAAAGTGTTCCAGGCTTTTAGAGGTTTGTGGGGTACACCAGGCTGCAGTAAGAAAGAATCACCCTTCTTCCAGTTCTGCTGATGGACAACATTCAATCAACAGAATTATCCCACTGGATCCTAGCCATCATTGTTTACTTGATCAAGTTTTACTTATGGTTGGTCAAAATTTGATAGGATTTAAATTTTAAATAGAACAGAGAAATCCCCTAGACAGGTGGGGTATAAATATAATAAATTAATTAAAACAAGGGGGGGGGACCTACCTGACATGCTTTTGCAGTTACGTCTGGGGGTGTTTCTGGAGTAAAGGCTGGTCTAAGTGCTGCACCAACCTGAAAGAAAAATATTTGATAAAGATTTTCAAGAAGAAAATAATTTCATAGACTATAGACCCATGATGGTGAACTTTGGCACTCCAGGTGTTCTTGGACATTTAATTCCCTGAAGCCCAAGTCACTGTGAATCCACACAAATGAGTTTACTGTGCATACGCAGATGGCCAGGCAAACAGCCAGGCTGATGGTGTGTGTACATGTGTGTCATGAGTATGCACAGTAAACCCATTTGTGTGGATTCACAGTGACTTGGGCTTCTGGGAATTGAAGTCCAAGAACACCTGGGTTGCCAAGGTTCATCACCACTGCTATAGACTGAGTTAGTATTCTTAATTTACAGTTAATGTATTTTTATCAATGGATTTTATCTTTGAGCATGATGATACCTTTCTGAACACCCCAATAAACTAGCTATGTGTCTCTGTAACAACAGATAAATGCAAGATTGTTAAATTTTCTATTAGTTTTCAGAGGTTTTGATGTCTCAGGACCATGATACACATTTCAGATGCCACACAGATCACTTTAAAATATGTCAGCATGGTGAGCTACTGGTGTGTAATAGCTCTCAATACAGAGTAGGTAATTTTTCTTTTAACTAAAAAATCAGACATTTTATACTACTCAATTTGCAATTCATTAATTTGTACTAATTATAAATTATTTTTACTAATTCTATAATGGTAAGATACCAATAATATATTATTTCATAATATTTCCTTCTAGAGAATTAATTTCTGTTTTTGCAATTATTTTTATTTGTTACATTTATACCCCCGCCCATCTGGGATATTCTCCCACTCTGGGCGGATTACAACACATTTTTAAAATCTATACAATAAGAAATTAAACAAAATAAACAAACAAACTGAATAAAATATAAATAACAAAAATAATAGCTCCTCCCCCAATTAAAAATAACCATCAACAAAGAGCACATCTTGGTGATGGGAAGAGTTAATCAAAACCTATTGTTCGGCCTTTGGCAGTATTACTTCTAGAACAAAAAAGGCTACTTACATTTGCTTGATACTGTTCCAAAATTATGTGACCCGGGAATTCTGGCTCTGGCACTGCAGCAAATTTTTGAACAAGGACTAGTAACATCTGGAGGCCAGAAAGACGAAGCTGATCGCTGTGATCAGTGGCAGCCATAAATGCCATGCGGATCAAGTCAGCTAAATGCAGTACTAGGAAATCATCTGAGGAGGACAGGAAGGCAAACATGACTTGGCTATAATACAGAGAGATCCACAGATACTGAAAGGAAAGAGCTGGTCTTAGACCAGTGTTTCCCAACCTTTGTTTTTTTGGACATCAATTCTCAGAAGCCTAAGTCAATTCCCCAAAGCACTGATCAGCCAATGTACTGATTTAGGCTTCTGGGAATTGAAGTCTTTTTGTGGTATGTGGGTCCCACATTGGGAACCACTGTCTTAGAATGTAATAAAAATTTGATCTGATAGGAAATATTTTTTTAAAAAGAAAAATGGTGGAAATCTTGTTGGTTTAAATTAGGCTGTGCAACTTTAAGTTGTCAAGTTTACATAGGATTCCTTTTTATATATTTGGCCCATTGAGGATAATTCTTCATGCCGTGGCGAGAAAGGAGGCCTATAAATTGAGGAAATAAATAAATATAGCAGTAGCAATAGCAATTACACTTATTAACTGCCCCATAGAGCTTGTGCACTTTCTGGGTGGTTCACAAGATAATTAGAATTTTGCCCTCAACATAATGGATTAAAGAACACAAAATAAACAAACACACAAACATCTTGATTCTTCAGTAGCATGGTTTTGTTTATATTACACATATATACACCAACCAAACCCACACAGTGGGCAAGATAACAGTGATCAAAAATGTGGAACAGCAGTTGTGAAGAGACACTACTTATTTCCATTAAGATTCTATTTGTCAAAATTAAATTGGTTGCATGCTGGAAAATGCATTATGGCTCTTTTTACCAACACCACCATGTACCTCTTGAATCCCTTTGCTTCATTTCCTGTGCAAGGGCAAGGTCAAAGTGAGCCCTATCTGTATTCTCACACTGACTGATAATTTTACAAACACACTCCGCAGCAAAAACTCTAGTAGACCACCGAGGATGGGGGAAGGGGTGCAATCTTTCATCATCTTCCAAAGCTAATGCCAATTCATCATCTGCTTGAGCACCCTCTTCTTCTTGGGTTGTATCCACTGAAGCAACTGTTGAGAAATCTGCATTAAGATAGAAATGCAAACAGTTTGCTCAGCTGTCAAAATGTCAACTAATTTATATTCCACCAAGCATTTATTTATTTATTTTAAAATTAACCCTTCCTGCATCAGGATTTTTAAAAAATGGACAGGGCGACTTCTGGAGTTATTTATTGATCCTACTGGAACTTCTGTTTACAGAGGATCAGCATCATGCTGAGGTACACAGTAATAGCCTCCTCAAAGACTGTGGTATTTTTGAATCACAATTGGGCATACCTTGGGCAATGGCAACCTTATTGTGCCAGCTAATCTTTCTCACACTGGGTCAGGTGAAGGGAACTACAGAATGAATTCACCAAAAGGTGGCTTCATTTTGGCAGTTTCACATGACACAAAAGAAGAAGTAACAGAGCATAAATAAGGGAAAGTATACACCAGGAAAAAGAAAGTAACAAAGGGAGTGAAATAAAAGTCGCTGGGGAGTGAGTTAGGAAAGAGCAGCATGAATAACTGTTATTTCCATTTTAACCTGCTGTGCCAACTATCAATATAAATATTATCAGGCCAACTAAAAATGGCAAATGATGAAAACATATTTTAACAAACTGGCAGAAACAACCAAAACAATCAGTTTACCAGCTAAAAGCCTGAGCCGGGGGGGGGGGGGGGGGGGAGATTCCCCTGGTGCTTGAAATACAGAAAACTTCTAGTAACTTTAAGCCTCACTAGTAAGCCTCCCTGTGAGTTTGGCGCCATCACTGCGAAGGACCACTTCTCATTTGCCACTCATATCACTTGACCAACGGGTGCTTTTGATAATGACCTAAGCAGACAGCCAGGCTGATGGTGTGTATGTATATGTGTCATGCATTTCCTCAATAACGTTTGTCCCAAGGCCTTTTTGTCCACTAGTGCTTCGGTTGCATGTCATTTATTATTTGCAGGCTAAGAAGCTGCCTACAGTAATATTATAATTAGAGATTTCTTTGCTACAGGCTCCAGTGTGTTCCCAACCTTTGGGTTTTGGACTTTAATTCTCAGAAGCTTAAGTCAATTCTGCAAGGCACTGATCAGCCAATGTACAGACTGACCTAGGCTTCTGGGAATTGAAGTCCACCAGTGTTCCATGGAACATAGTTTGGGAAATGTTGTATGTGTACTGGAGTTTAAGTCTTCCAAGAACATGATATTAGCACATACCAACAGAAGCAACTAGAACATCCTTGCAGAGCTTCAACCAAAAAGAGAGTTTTTCAACAGCCATTGATAGAAGCATATGGTTTAGAGTCTCTCTGATATCTTGAGACAGTTTTGGATCTAGTTCTTTGTCCAACAAGCTTAATAATGCACCTTCGAGGCCCACTTCTCTCATATTAATACCTGTGAAAAATTAAACAAACACAGACAGAGTGCGATCTGAATGGTTTTATTTACAAATGTGCATTATTACACATGAAGCACAGTAACAGCAAGCATATCTTAAGTAAGAAAACATTTCAACCCTGAAATAATGTCATTAATATCCAAGGTTAAACCAACCAAACACAGTATTAATTACACAGTTGTGACCCTAAAGTTTCCTGGTATGTCAAAGAATTAGAAAGTATTTAGGGGAAAGGGGCATGTAGCTTTGCAATATCCTTTCTAAATAATTTTAGAGACAAGTAATATTCCATACAGATTTATTCTGCACCAAAATTGGGTTGTTTGTCTCCTTAATCAGCTCTTTTCAAAGGCTAAATCTCACTTATATATATATATAACTAGCATCGGTGCCTGTCTTTGACGGGTTTTTTTTTTGGGATGCGCAACCCGTGGGGTGGGGGATGGCTTGGGGAGGGTTTTTTCCCCTTTTTGCCTCCCCTCACATTGTTTGTGATGCCCTTTGGCTCTCAGTAAAGGAACCTGGGCAGACTCACCACGGCGTGATGAGGGAGGGATGGTAGGTATTGAGGAGGAAATTCAGGAGGAAAGGAAGATGGGAGGGTAAGAATGAGGGAGGGAAGGAAAGAAGGAAGGGGAGAAGAACGGCTGGAGGTAGGGAAGGAAGGATGAGTGCTAATTACCGGGTCTTGGCCGGGGTGGGGGGGTGGGGTGTTTGTTGTATATTTAGGTTTTTTAGACCCTGATACACCCCAACCCACAGAGACTCTCTCTCTCTCATTCAGGCACTCACACACACAAGTGACTGATCTGGAACCCACTGTCTTGTGCATTGTCTTGCACACACACACACACACACACAATCCCTGTCTCTCACTCACACAGCATTGATGTACATTCAAAGTGTCTCGTTCCAGGGCTGTGGAGTCTTAAATGGAATGGGGTTGTTCCATCCGCATCAGGACCTTTCCTCATCAGTCATTCACTCTCAAGTTCAACCAATTGCAGTTCAACATGCAAATTAGCTCTCTCCAACATTGTTTCCAGGCCTGGCTAGATTCTCTCCAGAATTCCAGGACCTTTGCCTGTCAGTCATTCACTCTCAACCAATCACAGTCCAACATTCTGTTTCCAGGCCTGGCTGTTAAACTGCCGTTTTTCTCCCATGGCACCATGGGAGGTGTAGTTTCCGTTCTTTTCTCCATTTTGTGGGGCTTAGGCCCCACTCTCAGCCCCCGGACCCTCACGGCAATGGTCTTAGTTTGGCAAGGTAAGTATGGCTGGCTCATTATGGGATAGGCTGGACAGGTGTGGATATGCATTCCGGACACGCATGACCACATCCCTTTCTTATAGGTTAAGATCAGCACAACTGCCATAATGCATTTCGTTCTGAATGCCAATCCAAACAGCAAAAAACAAATTAGAAGGGTTACTGTGAATTGCATAGTCCAGTGATGGCAAACTTTTTAGAGATTGAGTGCCCAAACAGAGGGGCGGGGTGAACTGTGCTGAAGGGACGGAGGAAGCACTCCCACTGGTCTGCTGGGCAGAAGGGTGCAGCAAACTCTGTGCTGGAGGGAGGGAGGAAACACACCCATTGGGCTGGCTGAGCAGAGGGGCGGGGCAAACTCTCTCTGGGGAGGGAAGAAGCACTCCCATTGGGCTGCTGGGCAGAGGGAAAGGGTGAACTCTGTGCTGGGGTGACGGTATGCATACCAACAGAGAGGGCTCTGAGTGCCCCCTCTGGCACGTGTGCCATAGGTTCGCCACCACTGGTACAGCTCTTACACAACTTCAGAAATTCTTCCACATTTATAATGTCTTTTCCTTTCCCTCTCACGTCCACCTTTATTTTGGTTTTATTTCTCTAGTACAAAAGGAAATAAAGCCACTGTTTCAGTATAACAGAAATTGCATTTCAGGTTAGAATTTGAAACCACATAAGCTACTGCAAACTGTTTCTAAGTCTCAAAATATGACACAAAATGAAAACAAACCTCATATTCAAAACTAGTCTATGCCAGAGAAGATTGTGCAGTCACATTGGTGAAGTGGAACTAAAGCCTATAGGAGGAGGAAGGAAAGAACTGGCATGCTTCTCACTGCGGTGCTAGTTTATATGAAAAGTTTTGATGTGGTACATACTCAAGATTTTTTTTAGATTGGGGAGGGGGGTTTGATTGTGCAACAGCATGCTTCAATCATAATGAATTTTACAATGGGGCAGCCGGGTGTGTGTGGGAGCTAACATCTTACTCAGTCTGTAGCCCTCTAATGTTTTGTCTTTTTAGAAATGTATTTTTAGTCTGGCCAGGTAACCCTGCTATGGTAATAGAGTAGACCATGCTGCCAGCAACTCAACACCAATCGTCAGGTGGCGGTTAGCTAACCTGACAACCCTGAGGACTAACAGCCTTGGGTGCCAAAGACCACAGGGAAGGGTGATCAGTGGTACGGGTGTCGTGCTGCGATGCGGAAGGCAAATGGAAGGCCACTGCATTATATTCTCAGGACAGTTTTCATGGCTCATTGCTATGATGATTGCCAATTTTTGGATTCAGATATGGCAGAAGAAATGTATCCTGCCAGCGCTCCCTGCGCATCCCGGGGGCCCACTCCATCAGCTCCCGGGATTCAGCGCAGATGGGAGCCGCCGTGAAATTTTTTTTGGTGGCTCCCGGGATCCACCACTGCCACGCTTCTGGCCAGGACCTTGGGCTTACAGTGGCAGCAGGTTCATTGACCTATGTCTCTGGGACTTTTGGGGGGTGGGGTGAATTAATTTGTATGTTTTTGCCGCTGTCAGGTTGACTGTTATAGCCTGATATGCCAGTGTATTTTTATTGGAACTGTATTTACTGTATTTGTTGTACTTTTGCCTTTGTATATCATTATGAATTTACTCTGTTTACTGTATTTTCCTTATTGTATGATCTTTGATGCTTTTGATTTTGTATATTATATTACTGTTTCTTGCACTTTTCATGATGTAATCCGCTTAGAGTCACCTTTGGTTGAATTAAGCGGTATACAAAAATAAAGTGAAATTAAATTAAATGAAAAATTCATTCGGTAGCACAGGATTCTGAAAACCTGCATGACTGCACAATATAGAGATCTGCATGGCAAGGTAAAACCTGCATATAAATCAGTGTTTATTTAAGAAAAGAAAACATGATAGGTTTATTAATTCAGCAAAGGTTTGCATTTTACAAGGCTCAGCATTACCTGGAGTAATGTCTTCCCTACTATCTTTAGCAAGGGCCACAGCATGTTCAGATACTTCAGCTGCCTCTCTCTGCACAAGCTGGTGCAAACAAGCAAGCACTGCTCGCCTCAACAACAGATATGAACTAGAGAGGTTCACCTGAAATGCACAGACAAAGGATATGAACTTACAAAACTTAATTTAAAGAATAACTTAAGGGAAGAAGTCTCAAGCTTTCCAAGCTAGAATTCTTCTTAGACAAAGGTAGAATTTAGATGTTAGAAAAGACAGTTGAAAAAAAACCTAGAAAAATATTTCACATAAGTATTGGAAATGGTAAAGTACAGTCTCTTCCTGCTCCATACGCACAACTGTGAAGATGACTTCCAGGAAAAATGTATACTTGGATACGAGTAGCAGCCGATGACAACGAGTATCCACAGTTTCAGTTATCTGTGGGTCAAAAAAGTCAATAAGAATCCCTGTATACAGGGTAGCCCGCCCCAGACAGGGGAGGGAGGAAGCGCTCCCACTGGGCTGCTAGGCAGAGGGCCAGAGCGAACTCTGTGCTGGGCCACCCCTCTGCCCAGTAGTCAAATGGGAGCACTTCCTCCCTCCCCTCTCTGGGGTAGAGATTTACGGGCCACTTTGTACAGCTCACCACCAGAGCTGGCCAACAAGGGCCACTTCTGCAGTGTAATGTTTATAAGGAACAAAGGCATTTTGATAGCTCTCATGTAGAACAATGGAGGCATTTGAAACCCCTCCCTCACTTCTATGACTCAAGTATAGAGTTTGTATCTCCCAGAATATGGAAAGGGGGGGGGGGGAGACCTATACAATATTTCATAAGTACAAAATGATTTAAGCTGATTCAACACCTGAGCCACTCTCCACTATTTTGATTGTTAGCATTACTGATTTGATTTATTTACCATCTGTTAAGTCTTGCTATTATCATCTGCTCTGAACACATATTAAAACTGGAATATTTATTATTTATTTATTCAATTTTATAGGCCACCTTTCTCACCTCGGCGACTTAAGGCGGCTCACATCAAGTAAAACATCTTGTATGATAAAAACCCACTGCTAAAATGGTAAAATAATTAAAATCTATAAAACCCAACTAGATATTTTGAAGAATTAAATCAACAGAATGATTTCAACTATGTTATACTGAATTATAATAAATCTTGAATAAGAGTATAGGTTGGATCGAAAGACCACAGCTAAGGCTCCTTCCATTGGTAGAGGAAAGTGGAATTCTGTCTCCCTGCAGGGTAAAGGGGACGGAGTGTCAAGGTTTAGTAATTTCTCCTTCTCACTGTAGCCCTCCATTGTATTGTACATATTGTTCTGGAGATTCAAACAATGCAATAGATTTTTTTCCAAAAGCACAGGGGATGATAGGCTGTGAGGGGGTGGGAACAGAATCGGTGAAAACAATCTTCACCTTTCTGCCCATAGGAGCATCCCAGAGACCCACCCTGACAATAATGATCCAATTCCAGATTTTGGTTTCAGTCAAACATTATACAGTATCAAATTATAATTTTAATTCTACGCACATCACAAGCATACAAGAACAAAATGTTAAAAGGCTAAGTAATGAAATATAGTAAGAAAAAAAATTCAACATAGGAAGAGTCTGACTTCTATTCAGTTAGACCACTGGTCCATTTTGTTTAGTACTGTACTGTATAGTCTAACTAGCTGGTTTTCAAAGGTTTTAGTCAGGGGTTTTTCTAAGCTCTATCCAGAAATGTTGCAGATTATTGAAAATATGTGCAAGGAATAGCAGTAAAGATGACATAGTGTTGTTGATGGTGAAAAAAATGGTTGCATTGCAACTGTGCCACTCAAAGAATGTATGTTTTTGAAAGTCTAATTACTAAATACCAGCGGATCTTAAAATTTAAAGACCCATTGTTCAAAGCTGCTCAAAGCTACTAATGACTCCTTGTGTATGGTATAGCATGAAACAAACATCTACACCAGCAAAAATAAATAAATAGATAAAATACTCTTCTCTTACATTGGTTTCCAAAATATCAGTGCTTCAACATTACTGTTTAGATTATGTTAATCTTATTTTACAAATGCTAATCAACAATAATAATTTGGTACAATTTTTAGTATTTCCACTTGACTTCATCTCTAATTTTTGTTCCCTAGAACAAATCCGCAGTAATATAAAACCTGCTATACAGTAAAACCCTGGATAATGCTAAATCTTGGTTCCACAAGTCTTAGTGTTATCCGATTTTTAACGTTATCTGATGCATGCATCGGATAACGTTAAAATCCTATGGGATGAATCGCATAACATTAAAACTCCATAGAGATATATTGTAACTGGCAGACTTTAGTGAAAGTTATCCAATGCATCCCATAGGATTTTAACATTATGTGATGCAATTTCCCCCCACATTGCTTAACGTTATGCGGTTTTAGCGTTATCTGATGCAAACGTTATCCAAGGTATTACTGTATTATATTCTAAAGCAAATTATGGGGATGCTTACTTATATCCGGAGATTGTAAAAATAATAAGGAACAACTAAATGAGCACAGAATTATACAGAAAGTAAATAAATTCGGATGTGTCACACATCAGAAACCTGAAAGATGAGCCAGGGCTTAGTAGCTGGTACAAATAAGTCATCTACCTCATTCACCAATGAAATGTAAGATGGAAAAGAGTGACAAACACAAACAGAGACAATGGAACCACAGTCAATAAAATCAAGTCTGTATGTAATATTTTGCATGTTGCTGCATGCACACGAAATCACAGAAATAAATTGATGCATACAAACAATATGGCTTGAACATTTCTAAGAAACCAAAATATGTTAAAATACTCAAAATCAAAAATTGAAGTACAGAAATGTTAACTTGATGCACCGATTATTCAAGCTGATCTCATGTCATCTTGAAATTTAGGCATGCTTAATTTCCAGTCCTATTTGTTACAGGGGGGGAAAAGCCAAAACACACAAACTTATCAGCGAAATATATGCACATTTTTGAACTCTTTCATTCCTCCATATTTTAAAAAGAAGAAAATGACAAAATTGAACACCAAAAGTGCAAACAAAACATAAGACAATACACATCTCAAAAAGCAGTCTCCTTTGTGATTTAAAATGTTGTAAGTTTAAACCAAGGCAAAAATAAAATATGCATAACCAAGTCTGGGTGCCAGCTATGAAGATGTTAAAAGGCAATTTAGTTAGACTGAAATAAAACATCACTCAACATGCTAAGAGTATTTTACTTGACATTAACGGTTAAATACAGAAAAAAATGAGAAATTAAAACAAAGACACACACTGAAAATTGCTGAAATGTGAACAATGTACAGAGACCTACCAACACAGAATTTTCCAACAAGATCTCCTGCACAAAAACAAATGATAATCCAAGTCACGACAAAACCTACGATTCAGAACCTCTAGTGATCCTGAATCCAACATTGTAAAATAAATTCACTGCATGATTACACTGTCAAAGTGCCACTTTCAGAATATATGCTTGCAATAGTTTTGTTGCTTAAAATTAAAAGTTTACTGCTCATTGGTATTCAAAAACACCAATGAATTCTTAATATAAAATCACACTAAAACCAAATCAGAATTTAAAGTTCTACCAATGTACTTATTCCTTTTAAAAAATGTACCGTACGTTTAGATGACAGTTCACCGAAGTCTGAATCTAGGAAATTCCATGTAGAACAGGGTGTACAGACTTGGCCATAATAATTAGGAATTATTCAGCTGAAAAGTCAGGAAAAGGAATCATGGTATTTATGACTGGCTACTATAATTTTTCAGAACCCATTATTTGCTGACAGAACTAAGCTAATCATCGCATCTGAGCATGCAAAGTACTATGTAGCCACTTAGTTGGCTTAGCTGGCCATCAGTCCAGCCAACAACCAGTTGGTAGACGATCAGGCAACAGGATCCACTGTGAGTTGGATGTTTGTCAGCTTGCTTTAGAACCACAAATCTACAACCAAGGCAGCAAGTTTGTTAAAAGATCCTTATTTCTGACATACATGAGAGGAAAGTGCTGTAGAGGGGAAGAGGGCAGGTGGGCGAAGAAAAAGGAAGGAGCTACTTTGGCATACTATACAAAAAGGAACTTTTCTTCCCATTCCAGATAATTTGTAAATTACATCATTGTTCTCCATCCTTAACTGTGTTTCAAGGTACACAGAAAGAGCCTCCTCGAAGACTGTGGCATTTTTTTAACCACAATCGGGTGTACCCTGGGCAACAGCAACCTAGTGCTGGATAATGTTTCTGACACTCTTCAGCTCCTTTTATTGAGTGGTAAATTAAATGTATTAACTTTCACTACATTATACTTTAATAGGGACAGGTTGGTGTCGCATTGCTGTGTGTATTTGCATATAATGTGCTCTTTGTTGCTGGGTTGTTATTGTTAACTGGGGTTTTTCATTTCTGCTTTTGTTGATATTTATAACTTATTCAATTTGTTTAATTTTAATTGTAAAGATTTTTTAAAAAAATATTTTGTAAGCTGCCCAGAGTGGGGAAATATCCTAGATGGGCAGGATATAAATGTAATAAACAAACAAACACTAGGTCAGGTGGAAGGAACTATGGAATGAACTCACCACAAGGTGGCTTCATTTTGGCAGTTTAGAGTCTGACCTAGACATGAAAGATGGAGAACAACAACAACAACAAAAGCAGCATCAGCATCAGCTGTGTTTCATCCTGGTATGCTTAACCTGGAAACAATCCTTGTATATCCAGGTACATGTACTACTTATGGGTTTGACAAAAGGAGCTCTAATACAAGAAAAAGTATGTCAGGATAAATCTGTCCATCTATAAATAAAGGCAGGCACTTACCAATAGATTTCATATTGTAGAAAGATATTCATTATTCACTCCAATTCAAAATTTGTTTTTCCTTCAGACTTACTTTTTGAACCATTCTGAAAGCATCACATGACATGGTTCTGGTTCCAAACTACAGATGTATATAGACATATGCACACAAAAATATACTTACACAAAGGCACCGTACAAGGCTTGACAGGTTTACATGACGTGGAGCAAACATATGAAGCTGCTGAAGGCAAGAGATGGCTTGAGCTTGGACAAGGCAGTCAGGATTATCCTGCATCACTGCACAGCCCAGGAGACAAGAAGCCCGTAAGGCTGAGATTGTGGGGCTGCCGCCTACACAAGGAAAAAAGGAGGAGGAAAAAAATATCCCTTATCAAAAGCATTGAAAACAACCGGTACCAAAGTACAGTAAAGAACATGTTCATCATATTATGAAATTGATGTAAAAGATGATAGTCATGCTTATGCAGAAATTATTTTATTCCAATAGTAACAGTTTATATCCGTGATGGTGAACCTTTTAGAGACCGAGCACCTAGGCAGAGGGGTGGGGTGAACTCTGTGCTGGGGAGAGGGAGGAAGTGATCCCATTGGGCTGCTGGGCAGAGTGAACTCTGTGCTGGGGGAGTGTTGTATATAAGCATTAGTTATGAAGTTATTGGTGCCGTGCAGTCTGCAGCGGAATAGCGCGCCTTGGAAAAGGCGCACATCCTAGGTCATGTCAAGAGCTAATTCATCAATCCTTTCCCACTTCTTCAGGAGCCTGGGTAAATGTAACTGTTTGTTCTGTATATAAGTTGGTATCCCCGCACCTGCGGGGCTGTTCTTCACTTGCAATACACTTTGTGGTTGTTTGACTAATTCATGGTTGGTTGAGCTTCTGTTTAAAGCTTCAGACACAACAGGGAGGAAGCAAGCACTCCCATTGGGCAGCTGGGCAGAGAGGTGGGGTGAACTCGGTGCTGGGGCGACAGCGCATGTGTCAACAGAGAGGGCTCTGAGTCCCCCCTCTGACACGTGTGCCATAGGTTTGCCACCACTGGCTAATATGATCACCTTGATGTGTGACAGGTTTCGTCCCCATACTTGTGCACACACAAATTTGCACAGAGGACAGGGCAAATTCCAAAGAGAAAAAGACACACTCATCTTTGTCTTGAACACACAGAGGAATACTTTAAATTATTTAATCCTGCAATTTGAGAAACAGATACCTGCATCCAGCACTTGGAGAAATTACTTTTTTTTTTGGAATACACTTTCTAGGCAGCTAATCTGCTTTGGCAGATTCTAGGAGTTATAACTCAAAAAGAGGTACCCCCCCCCCCAAAAAAAAGGTTCTGCCTCTATCCACTTTAAGAATATAGTGCCAGGAACTCTAAATAGAAATTCTGATGCCAGGAAACAGTGCTTTATCTGAAATACTCAGAAAAATTAGTATGCAAATCACTATCCATTTCACGTTGAGGGTGCAAAACTGTCTAAGGGAAGTTTTTTTGATATGTAAATAGGCAGCATGCAAAAATCTGAACTCAATCTGAATTATTCTAATTATCTTGCTTGTTCTTTTTGTGATTCTGGAGATGGTAGGAACAGAATTCTGGCTTTTTCAGGTAAATTCTCCCAGCATTCTGTTCTCATCGTGTTTCTTCTTCTATGTCCAGACCGGACACGAAACTGCCAAAATGAAGGTACTTTTAGGTGAGTTCATTCAGCAGTTCCTTTTACCCAACCTAGTGTGAAAAAGATTAGCTGGCAACACAAGGTTGCCATTATAAGGGTAAACCCAATTGTGGTTCAAAAATATCACAATCTTCGAGCAAGCTCTTTCTGTTTACCCCGTTCTCATGATGACAGAATAGCAATAGCAATTACACTTATATACCACCTCATCGTGCTTAGTGAACTCGCTGGGTGGTTCACAAGGTAATTAGCATTTTGCCCCATCATGCTGGGTACTCATTTTACTGATGTCAGATGGGGTGGGTTCTTATTGCTGGTTTTTATCTGTTTTATTTGTTTTTATCTGTTTTTACCCACTGTTGTGAACCACCCGGAGTCGGCTTTGGCTGAGTGGGGGGTATAAAAATGTAACAATAAATAAATAAATAAATAAATAAATAAAAAATGGAACACTGAGTCATCCTCGGTTCCTGTTAGGACTGAACTCACAACATTTTGGTTGCAGTACGCCACCAGAGCAAAAAAACAGTATGTACAAAGTTCAGGATTTCTAGCTGTTCTCTTAAGTCTCATAACGCTACAAATGTATGCATACATCGTGAAGTTCCTTCCCCCGGTCTAGCCAGCTGGGGGGAGTGGAAGCTCAGCTGAGGGGACTAAGGCCATAAATGACCGGCTCACCCCATCCCTGTCATCGTTGATGCGAAGCTCCTTCCCGCGGTCTAGCCAGCTGGGGGGAGTGGGAGCTCAGCTGAGGGGACATAAAAGACTGCCCCGCCCCGTCCCCACCACCGCCGCAAAGCTCCTTCCCCCAGTCTAGCCAACCGGGGGGAGTGGGAGCTCAGCTGAAGGGACTGAGGCTGAAGGGCCAGTCTGGAGCCTGTTTTGCTTGCCCGACAGCCGGCAAAAACAACTGCCTGCACTTGCGGGGCCCGGAGGGACTTTAAAAGGATGCCTGCCCACCCTCCCTCCCTTGGCCAATTTGGCAGGAGGGACGAAGTGAGACTGGCCCCAGCTGCGTGAGACCGGGACGGCAGCTATAAGATCTTGTCGCGACTGCTGCTACGGATCCCCCCCCCCCCCGATGTTCGTCTGCAAGTTTGCTCCCATTGCTGGACTTTTTCTGTGGTGCATCCTTGCCACGAGGGAGATGGGGGGGAACAGCTGTTGTTGTTAGGCTTCATAATTGATTTTGTTTTCGTGATGTATACTGTGCTTATAGGAAGATATGATATTATAAATTGGATTGTTATATATTTGTATTGACTATTTTATTGTATTGTCTAGGTGATATTGTGCTACATTCTGTATTTTATTGTAATTGTATCTCATTGCATTCCTTGTATTTATTGTATTATGCATTTTGTATTGTTGAGAAAGCTTTCTTTTGTTGTAGAGAGCTTTCTCTTGTTATGTTGTTAGCCGCTCTGGGTGGTGCTTGCGCCATAAGGGCGGGATATTAATATTAATATTAACAACAACAACAACAATAATAATAATACCACCTTGCAACTCAGGACCCAAAGTGGTGATCAGTGCATTTAAACAGCGACCAAGGCTTTGATGTACTTCAGCAGAAGCAGGAGGCACAGTCAACAACAACATGAGCACAAGAGAGAGGGTGGGTTCCACGTGCACGTGATACAAAGGGCCAGCAGAATCAATGACCAGGGACAGAGAGTGCAGTGCCCATGTCTGTAAAACAACAAAAATGTAATTTCTGTGTTATTCTCTCTCACACACGACACAGACATATAATCATGAAAATTACCTCACAATCCTTTACCTTGGAGTCATTATTCAGCAAGGATTCCACACATTGGTGGACGTCTCCACAACATTCCACACATGCAAATGGGCCTGAGAAATCAGGTCCACTTGCATGTGGTTTTTTAGCCACTGGGCTGTCACATCACCCACTGGCTGGGCCCAATGGATCTGACACTTTGGTGAGTTTTAGTCCCCGGCCTAACATCAATGACAAGAGATGGGCAACACTGCATAGATAGACCGCTCAAACCCCCACTCTACGACCTAGCGGGGGCTTGAGCGGTCTAACTAACGTCACAAAAAATGCTCTAAAATAACACTGCAGTGTAAAATCAGTGCATTTTTAGTGAGATGGTGAGCAATATTCAGTATAATAAGATGACCATGCAGGTTTAACACAAATGCTCTGAAGATGTGCAAGTGCTCCTCCTAACCAAACTGTGTAAAAGATAATAGCTAGTGATTTTGGCACTTATGTGAACTTATGGACACACCATGTGATATAAACTATGGGATAAAAAACAATGAAAAGTACTATTAAAAAGTTTTATGCCACTAGATTGATGTATTCTTTCTTGCTTTCCTTAGTAATAAAAACAGGTAACATGCTCATATCTTAAGGGAAGATGAAACAGAAGAAAGGAATGAAGGAATGAGGAGTAATGTGTGATCCTTCATCTAGCTCAGTTCATTTGGCATGAACACGGTGTATCTCTGCCTAACAGCTTCGGGCGGAAAGGGAAAGAACTGATGAGTTCTACGCTTATTCTCATTTTGCTATCTATAAGCCCAGGAAGTAAACTGTCTTTGCTTGTTTGGGTTTAGAAATTCAAGCCGAACTGTTCCCCTGTAATCCTCATAGGGAAGAGGACACAACAGGGTACCATAATCAGCAGAACTGCATGGAGGAACATGCCTAGAAGCAGTCACTAAGCATGTCATAATGCAGCCCTTTTCTCTCAGATGCATGTACCATTCACTCCCACAAAGTCCGTATCCTATAAACAGTAACCAACAAACCCCCCATACAATTAAAAGCTACTAGATTATTTTTAAATGTTCTCTAACCTACAGAAGGTTCTACTTTCATTCCGTAAAATAAGCACACATGAAAAAGAAATTATAAAACAGCCAATATATTGTTGCACAGTTCCAACTGTGCAACAGTATAATCAATGATCATCATAATCATCATCATCAACAGACAGATATTAATTTAAGAGTTTTTTAAAAAAATGGGATGTGCACAACTCACATACAATGAAATGAAGTCATGTGCACCCCAAAATCAGTAGAACTCTTTAATTAATGGCAATCTGCTATTATTGCCAATGTCATTTGCATTTTGCAGACAGAGATACACAAGATAATGGTGAACATATTTTTATTTCTTTAACTTTACAGCCTTCTTTCCCCCAAAATATTGTCAAGAAAACTTACAGAAACAAAACAGATAATATCCAATACATACCTGAACTTCAGGAGAAGTACTGTCCTGAGACAATGTATAAAGTATCCCAACACATGCATTCAAATGCTGAATAGAGCTTATTCCACCCAGGTATCTATAGAGAGATCCAAGCGCCAAAGAATGCCCTGTTCTTGATATTACATCTCTAGCAGATTTTAGCCTAAAATTACAAGGAAATATATTACAAAATTTACAAGAAAATGATAGTGAAGCAAAAAAGAAAAAAGAAAAAAAAGAGAGTACTCTCTCCATCCTCAAGTAAACAAAATAACAAATGGTGCTTATGAAGTTCTTACAATACATTTCTAGCACTGAGCTCAAATGGATGGCTACAAAAACAGTATGATCGCTACAGTGATCATGATAATGAGTTTTATTAAGCATAAAATCTTTTCTATCTTTGTTTATGCAGCTAGGATATATTCATCTACTTTATGTTTCAAATGCAAAAGTGTACTCATATGGTACTCTGAACACAAAAACACATAAAGAGAATTTCCACAAAAATGGCCCACTAAACATGGTAATAAAATAAAGCTGAACTTTATAATCACTTCCCATTGAAGGCCTGTGCTAGACTTTAGTGTGCACAAAACATTAAATCCTATGCTTGTTTTATTCAGAAATTAATATTACTATTTTCCTGTAAATATGTTCAGTTATTGCAGCCATATTGTTGCTCTAGCAAGAAGAACAAATTAAACATATTACTTTATCTCATGTACTTCCATTTGTGTGACTAAACCAGTGGTTCCTAATGCGGGGTGTTCAATTACCAGAAGCCTCAGTCAGTACATTGGCTGATCAGTGCTTTAGGGAATTGACTTAGGCATCTGGAAATTGAAGTCCAAAAACCAAAGGTTGGGAAACCCTGGACTTTAAATGCCCAACACTTTTTACAGAAACAGCCGCCAGCATACTGGATCTCTGTCTGAGCTCATATTTCTGCTGCTCTGCAAATATCCTGGCCGGACAAATTTATTTATTTATAATTCAAATTTCTATGCCGCCTAATCAGGTGAACCCGACTCAGGGCAGCTTATAGCAGGTTAAAACATCTTAACCTATAAATCCAAGTGTTCACCATTGGAACTGGCTATAGGCTGCTATGCGTCGCCCTACTGACCCGAACCCACCCTTCGTGCGCACGGCCGAATTGCCTACGCAGGTCAACGAAGGATTTAAAAATCCGCCACGGGGGCCTCAGCCCCACAAATGGCAAGAAAGGGAAAGAACTTCACTTCCCAACATTCCTTGCGCTGCGCCGCGCCAGAGCCAATCACGCTGAGAGGCTCTCGCACAGCGCAGCATTCAGACACGCGCCGCAGCCAATTGAAACAAACGCATTTTAAAAAAAACCAGCAGAAACACAAAGCACCAACCGATAACTACAAGCCCCAGCGTCCTGCGCGCCAACGCAGAACGCTGAGGAAAACGGCGCCCGGAAAATTAAAAAGAAAAACAGCTCACAGGCAAGCAAAGACCAGCCGGCTTTCTTTTACTCACCCGCGGCGCCTGAATCTCCCGAATGGAGTTTCCCCTTTAAAATCAGTGGGAGGGGGTGGCCATCCCCCTCTGCGCTGCCTAGCCTAGTGATGGGAGGTTTGTGGGGATAAAAGGACTATATTGCCCCAACCCATCTGAAAACAAAAGATGAGGCAGAGAGGATCGATCCCCAACCACCCCTCCTTAAAAAAAACTCAGTCTTTTCTTCTCTTTAAAAACGGAGTTGTTTTAAGGAGAGGGGGGGGGCAATCGATCCTCTCTTCCTGTTCCTCTCTGTCCAGAAGTGAAGGGCCAATATAACCTTTAATCCCAACAAACCTCCCCAAAAAACCTCCCAACACTAGGGTAGGCAGCGGGGAGGGGGATCGCAGCCCCCACCCACTGATATTAAAGGGAAACAACGATCTACCTTCACGATTCCACAAAAACAAAGCACCATAACACACTACAGCTCCCCTGCCCACCACCTAGCCCACCCTTCCTAACCCCCAATGACCATGCCCCCATCCTCACCACGGGCCGCCGGCGTAGATATTCCAACCAGCCCGGCCTGCGAAAAAAAAAACCCCAAACTACCACCACATGGTATTTCAATGGGCCACCCAGCCGAGGCCGGCCCACAGAAATACACACACCAAAAACACAAACAACAACAACCCAAAAAAAACAAGGACAAACACAACCCCCCACCCCCCACAAATCACAACAAAAGCACCCTGCGAAAATACCCCCAACCTACATCCCCCCACACCCCACAAAACCCAAAAACACAACACATAAAATAAACGAGCACACACCTTCAACCTCCAGCCTCAGCGAGAAGCACATGTGCAATGAAAAAAGAACAGGAAGAAAACACAGCCCACAACTGAGTTACCATTTCAAAATAGTGCAACAGCACCACCCAGTGGCTACAGCAAAAATAGCACTCAAAAACATTAAATTTTAAAAAAAATCTTACACATTTTTAAAAGAAATTCCATTATTTGAAAAAAATATATATCAACCATTCGTCTTTTCAAAATCCGATTTTATTATAACACTTTAAAACACTACCTACGTATAAAAAACCATTATTTAAAAAAAGAAAAAAAACTCATTTAAATGCACATACAAGAAAAATCATCCAACAACCATTTTTCAAATTTTTTAAAAATAACCCCAAAAAAAGCCCGGCAACGCCGGGCAACCCTTGCTAGTATATATATAAAAACAATGAAATTTGAGGGAGAGGGAGAGCTTAAACGGGCAAAAAATGGCAAGAGCGCCACTGGGTGAAGACTCAGAGTAATTCTGACTAGACACTAGCTAGAGCCGCTATCAGAGCCTACCTGGTGGCAATAGAGGTGGTGAAACAGCAATATTTCACCAGCCTTATTGCCTCTGCAGATAATTGCCCAGTGACTCTGTTCTGAGTGGCTAGGTCCCTCTTCGGTAGAGGGGGTCTGGCCCTGGTTGGCAGGGGTCAGCTGAAGACTTTGCTGATTATCTTATGGAGAAAATCGCTCGGATTTGCTCGAAGTTTGACTCTGGCATGGATGCTATGGGTCTGGAGTTGACTGATTCACAGTCTTGCCATGTTATCTGGGATCAGTTTGATCCCATTGTCCCTTAGGAAGTGGACAGGCTCCTTGGATCTGTTCACACCACTGCTTGCCCATTAGATCCATGTCCCGCCTGGTTGGTCAAGTTGTCCAAGGCGGTGACAGGCAGTTGGGTTGAAGCAATAGTCAACACATTTTTGTGGGAGAGGGTGTTTCCTGCACCATTAAAAAATGCTTTGGTGTGCCCACCCCTCATTAAAAAGTTAGTGCTTGACCCAACTATCGGCCAGTATCCAACCTCCCCGTTTTAGGGAAGGTTTTGGAGAAGGCAGTGGTGCGGCAGTTACAGGAGGTTCTGGATGAAGCGGATTATCTGGACCCCTTTCAGTCAGGATTCAGGCATGGATATGGTACCAAGACTGCATTGGTTGCGCTGTTGGATGATCTCCGGCGGGAGCGGGATAGAGGTCATCCCTCCGTCCTTGCTCTTCTTGACCTCTCAGCAGCCTTCGACACTGTTGACCATGGTATCCTTTTGGAACGGCTCCGAGGATTGGGGATCCAGGGCACTGTGTGGTCCAGGTTTGCCTCATTTCTGAGGGGCCAGACCCAGTCGGTGTGGTTGGAGGATGGGATGTCCAGCTCTAGGCCTCTCCAATATGGGGTGCCTCAGGGCTCGGTGCTCTCACCTCCCCTATTTAGCATCTACATGAAGCCGTTGGGGGGGAATCATCCGTTCCCATGGGGTAAGGTATCATCAGTACGCAGATGATACTCAACTGTATATCTCGGCCCATGGTGAACCAAGCAGTGTCCTATCCAGGTGTCTGGAGGTGTCTGTTATCTTGGGAGCTACCATCTTTGGTTCTGGATGGGGCTATCTTACTCCAAACAGACAGGGTGCATAATCTGTGGGTCCTCCTGGACTCGCGACTCCTGCTTGATGAGCAGGTGGCAGCTGTGGCCAGGAGGGCTTTTGCACAACTTAGTGTCATATGCCAGTTATGCCTGCTCCTAGATCGGGACTCCTTGCTCATGGTCACGCATGCTCTGGTCACCTCCAGACTGGACTATTGTAATGCACTCTACATGGGGCTGCCCTCGATGACCATTCGGAGAAGCAACTGGTCCAGAATGTGGCTGCCCAGGTGGTGATGGGGTGCGGACGTTACGTCTGTGCTTCACTACTGCTTCGGGAGCTGCACTGGTTACTGGTGTGCCTCCAGGTGCAATTCAAGGTGCTGGTAAGGACCTTTAAAGCCCTTCATGATAGTGGGCAGGATACTTAAGAGACTGTGTCACCTTGAGAACATCTGTCCGTCCCACCAGAACAGACCGGAGAGACTCTCTTAATGTGCCATCTGCTAGAGAGGCTCACCTCTCTAGCACCAGAAAGAGGGCCTTCTCTGTGTCTGCTCCGGCCGTATGGAACCTCCTGCCAATTGAGCTACGACTCCAGATGGAGTTGCTGCCCTTCAGGAAATAACTAAAAACCTGGCTGGCAAAGCAGGTGTGGGGCACTGGGGATGCGGTGACCCCCGCCTGCTGGCTGATATAGTAATATCACTCCCTCACTCTTTTTAGCTGTTGGGGTAATTTCTTATTGTATTTTTAATTTTTTTTTACCGGTTTTAAGTTTTTAGATTGTAGTACTGATTTTAATGTTGTAAGCCGCCCAGAGTTGTTCCGAGTTGGGTGGCTATACAAATTGGAAATTTAAAATTAAATTAAATGAGAAGTAGCTTACTTGTCAAAGCTGATCTGTGCCAATCCAGCAGTGAAGGTACTGTCAGCAGCTACTTGTGCAAGCCTTGCAAGGGAGTCCGCAGCAGAACATCTTAGAAGTGGATTACTACTTTCCAAAGCATTCAGCACTAAGGTCAGGGCACAGCTTCGTATTTCTTCAGAACCTAAATTTCCCTTGCAGCTAGCCAAGTGCTAGAATCAATAATAATAATAATGCTAATTTTTAAAGCAGCCACAATTTTCTTTTACATTATTTATATAGTTTGATAAAACACAGATGATGTTGACATGGGACCATGCCATTCAATGAAAATCAACAAACCCAATGTTTATATTATATATGAATAAACATTACCTAGTGGCTTCCTAACAACTGCACGTTGAAATACAAACCATTTTGATGTTATTAAAATTGTAAGGTTGTAGAAGGCAACTAGTTTCTTTGGACATTACTAGGTACAGTATATGAAAGCAGAGAGAACCATCTGACCCAGATGCCTAGGAGGGGTTATTATGTTGCCAACATGGGCAGAAACTCTGAAGTCATCTTATCTTATTTTATATTGTACTGCATGGTACTGACTGAATTAGTGCTTCTGTAGCTGTTTTAAATTATGGGGTATGCCTTATTTGAGTTGATATATATAGCAACCGAGAAATTTCGTTGTTCCCGCAAGGGAACAATGACAATAAAGATTTATCTTATCTTAGGTTGGCAGGAGCTGGGACAGAGATGGGAGCTCACTCCGTCATGCAGTACTCGGGTCTCAAACAGCTGACCAGCCAACCTTCCAGTCATCAAGTTCAGTGTCTTAACCACTTGAGTCACTGTAATCCCCAGTAAGGTATAATAATCTGTTTTAAAAAGCTAGAATAAGACATGGGCTTGTGCACTTCTCCCTGCAATAACTGGGAACAGATTTTGGAAGCCTTGACTTTCACTCTTGTTCAACCAAATTTTGTTGCACCATTTGGTAAAATCAATTTTGTTAATGCTAACTACAGTTAATTTCCCCATTTCCTTCTTTCCTTCCTACTACCTACCTACCTAGATGTACAGTAAAACCCGACTTACAAATGCCTCGAGTTACATAAAATTCGACTTACATAATGATTTTATACTAAAACCATATCCCGATTTACACGATTTCCTATGGGTTTGTTTTGAGTTACATAAAGATTCATTTCCCTATGGGTTTGCTTTGAGTTACAAAAAAAAAAATCCATTTAAGCAAAAACCTACGGAACGGACATTTTTCGTAAGTAGGGGTTTTACTGTATGCTGTATTTATTCTGGTTTTGTGTCCCCCACACAAAACTGAATATAAATGTTTGTTGAAATATCATAATGATGAGGTCAATGTGTTGTTTAAATGTTTATGGTTTTAACAAAAATCAAATGAAGGCTGTTAATTAAAAAAATAATAATTTCATAACATGTCACTACAAATTTCGGGGTTTGTAGTTATCCTGTTGCAATGATTTAGTGCTAACACATTTCCTTGTCCGAACAGCACAGAATCCCATAGTTTCCTGTAAACAGTGGTTTCTATGTATCCTCTCAGCTGTGCAAGTAGAAGAGTGCATCAATATTTGGCCAAATACCTAGACACTGTAAGAAAGAGAGGGAGGGATTCTCACCTTCAGAACATTAGAAAATGCTGCCATAACATTTTGTTGCACAACGTGCTGCCGTGATCCCTTTGTTTGTTTCATAGATGCTACTAATTGTTCTAAAACTTGATGCCTTAAAAACACAAAATGAGAAAACATGGGATCACGTCTCTTAGTCTATCAAGGTATCGAATATGTGATTAATTATATTAGGCCTATTTTGTTTTCTATCTCAGTGTAATTTCTGCTATTTAACAATAAGTCAGAATACTCATTTGAAAAAACAACAGTTATAAAGTACATACATAGAGAAGCATTCAAAAGAAGAAACACTTCTCATACACCGTGTTCTACTGTGAATTCCTTATGCCAATTAAAACAGACGTGATCTTTATTATGCTTCCACTGGTCACATATCAGAGGTGCGATACAGAATGTTCATTGCTGATCATTAATAGACCATTTTCTATACTGCATAAGTAACTTCATGAGAATTAATTTTGTGCTATATTAAAAATTTTTACCTTTGGGACTCTGCAATATGAGCAAATATTACACCAAAGAGACAGGTTGCGGCACTGATAATAGATAATGCTGGTGGTAAAGGCTTAGGCACTGAATCACTTTCTGCAACTTTTTCACAAACTGAATATGGGTCATATTCCAGACTCCCACCAGCTATACTGTTATCTAAGAACAACTGCAAAGATAAAGGAAATATAATTATTAATCACAGTGCAATAGTCTTCAGCTCTTGAGTGATAAGTAAAGGCTAGAACCGAGAGTCCAAACAGAGGAGTGGGGCGAACTCTGTACTAGGGGAGGGAGGAAACACTCCCATTGGGCTGCTGGGCAGAGGGGCAGAGCGAACTCTGTGCTGGGGGAGAGAGGAAGGGCTTCCATTCGGCTGCTGGGCAGAGAGGCGAGTGAACTCTGTGCTTGGAGGAAGGAGGAAGTGCTCCCATTGGGTTGCTGGGCAGAGGGATGGGACAAACTCTGTGCTGGGGTGACGGTGTGTGTGCCAACAGAAATGACTGGGAGTGCCACATCTGACATGTGTGCCATAGGTTCGCCATAACTGGACTAGAACATAAGCATGTACCTGCTCTTCAATGAACCTATGTTCTGTCTCCTGCCGTATAGGACCCAGCAAGGCAAGCTCATTCTGGTGCGAAAGAGAGAGGAGATGACCAACAGAGGTTGCTAACTGGCTATCAGGCTGAGTTAAATCAAGCACTAGTTCCTTGAGAACTGCAGAAAAGCTTCCTGTAAATTATGGGGGTAGAAAAACAAATGTTATACACAAAGGGTATCCAAAACAATTTTTAGCAACATTCTGAAAAAGAAAACTTCTCATATTAAATATTGTCACACTAAATTCTCACAGTAAAAGTTTTCAGAAATGAAAAAGTAATGAATAATTTTTAAAAATTCCATTTTTAAAAGTTTATAGTGGGTGAGCTTAAAGGATAGCACAAGCACAGGAATAAATGCAAATCCATCTTACTCCAAATTAATATGACAAGCTCTTGAGGTAAATGGAAAACACAGTTGTAGGCAGTGTAAAATTTCACGAAGAAGATTTATTCTGTTTTGATATGCTGATATGCTACATTATAATTCCATTCTATTAATTACACAAGCAAGTCCACTTGTCTAGGTACTGCAAATTGAAATTGTGTTGGGCTATCGGCATTGCAGTCCTTATTTTAAGGGGAAGATAAGCTGTAGTAATTACAGTTCTTTGTACAGTAAAACCTTGGTTTAAACACGCCTTGGTTAATGTTTGCCGTGGTTTACGGTGGCAAATCCTACTAAATAGATGTCCAAGTTTACGACTTTTTCGGTTTATGACCGGGAAATAGATCCTCAGCACCATTTTAGAGTCAATTCAACAGAGACTGTAGCCAGGATATCAGAAGATGACTAAGATTTAGAAAGGCAGTTATGAAGAAACTAGAAAAGATTCTCGAGTGCATCAGGACATGTATCGCTGGAGACATAAAGTATTGTATTCACAATTACTATGTACAGATGTGAAAGATGGACAGTAAAGCAGCTAAAAGGGGGGAAAAGTCCGATTCATTTGAAACATGCTATTGGAAGAGGGGGACTTCAGTGGCTTAGTAGTTAAGATGCTGAATTTGATGACTGGAAGGGTTGGCAGGTCACCAGAGTGAGCCCTGAGTGCTGCATGATAGAATAAGCTCCTGTCTCAATCCCAGCTCATGCCAGCCTAGAAGTTTAAAGGGAAAAATGCAAATAGATGAATAGGTACCGCTTTGGCAGGAAAACTAACAATGTTCTGTGTGCTCAAGCATCTAGTCATGCCTGCCACATGACCATGGAAATGTCAGCAAGCACAGACTGTGCTGGCTCTTTGGCTGGAAATAAGCACCAAACCCTAGAGTTGGATACAACTGGTTATCAAGCAAGGGAGACCTAGACCTTTATTAGAAGATAGTTTTGCAGATACTATAAACTTCCAAAAACAAACAAACAAGGTCCTAGATGAAATGAGGCCAAAACTCTCTCTAGAAACAAAATGGATGAAACTGGGGATGTTGTACTTGGGCGCATAGTGAAAAAACTTGTGTGAGGGGTTGGCCATGCACATAACAATAGCAATTAAGACTTATATACTGTCACATAGCGCACAGTGCACTCTCTAGGCCTGTGATGGCGAACCTTGGCACTCTAGATGTTCTTGGGCTTCAGTTCCCAGAAGCCCACAAATGGGTTTACTGCGATTCATCCAGCCTGCGCTGCCCTTGTCACTCCTGAAAGCAAAACGTGCCCGTACGTTTTACTTCTGCTTCCGGGAGTGATGAGGGAAGCACAGGCCGGATGAATCGTAGTAAACCCATTTGTGTGGATTCACAGGGTGCTTTGGCTTCTGGGAACTGAAGTCCAAGAAATCTGGAGTGCCAAGGTTCACCATCATGTTTCTAGGCCATGGTTGGCCAACGATGGTGCTCCAGGTGTTCTTGGAACTTCAATTACCAGAAACCCAAGTTAGCACACCTGCTGCTCAGGGCTTCTGGGAATTGAAGTTCAGAAACACCTGGAGCACCAAGGTAAGGTTGGTCACCCTTGCGGGCGATTCACAAGTTAGTTAGCATTTTGCCCCCAACATGCTGGGTACTCGTTTTACTAACCTCGGAAGGATGGAAGGCTGAGTCAACCTTGAGCCCTGGTAAGGATCGAGCTCACAACCTTTTAGCTGCAGTACAGCAGTTTAACCACTACACCACCAGGGCTCTGGTAAGGCATCGGGTTCCACCCCATGAGCTCTGGGGAGGGTAGGTCTTCCCAGTGTTGAGCCATGAGTGCTGCAAGTGAAGGCTGCTTAGTTGGGAGTGCCAGAATAAGATGATGGAAGGGGCATAAGAACATAAGAACAGCCTTGCTGGAACAGGCCACAGCCCATCCAGTCCAGCATTCTGTCTCACACAGTGGCTCACCATTTCCTTCAGGGTATTCCCAAGCAGATGCCTTCACCTGCTTAGGATTCCCTGGAAATGGCATTGAGAGATATCCTGCCTATCTCTCCAACCCCGAGGTTGTCCTTAAGTATCCATAATTATAGCCATTGATACCCTTGTCCTCCATGAACTTGTCTAATCCTTTCTTAAAGCTGTCAAGACTGACAGCTGTCACCACTTCTTCTGGCAGGGAGTTCCATAGACCAGTAATCCTCTGGGTGAAGAAGTACTTTCTCTTATTTGTTTGAGAACTAGTACCCAAACGTTTCATCGAGTGTCCCCTAGTTCTAGTGTTGTGCGATAGGAAAAACAGTTTTTCCTTATCTACTTTGTCCACACCGTGCATGATTTTATAAACTTCAATCAGGTCACCTCTTAGACGCCGTCGTTCAAGAGTGAAAAGGCCCAACTGTTGCAGCCTCAGATGGTAAGGAAGGTGTTCCAGTCCCCTAATCGTTCTGGTTGCCCTCCTCTGTATTTTCTCCAACTCCATAATATCCTTCTGGAGGTATGGCGACCAGAACTGTACACAGTATTCCAGATGGGGCCTCACCATAGATTTATAAAGAGGCAAAATGACACTTGCTGACTTATTTTCTATACCCTTCCTAATGATCCCTAACATTGAGTTTGCTTTTTTCACTGCTGAGGCACACTGGGTTGACATCTTCATTGAGCTGTCCACCAGGACACCAAGGTCCCTTTCCTGGTTTGTCGCAGAGAGTTCAGACCCCATCAGTTTATAAATGTAATTGGGGTTCTTTGCCCCAACATGCATCACTCTGCACTTACTAATGTTGAAGCTCATTTGCCACTGTTTTGCCCACTCCCCCAGTGTCAAGAGATCCCTCTGGAGTTCCTCACAATCTCTCACAGTTTTCACTACCCTGTATAATTTAGTGTCGTCAGCAAATTTGGCTACCTTGCTTTTTACTCCTACCTCTAGATCAGTACTGAACCTTGGGGGACCCCACTCTTTACTTCCCTCCACTTGGAGAAGTGTCCATTTAGTGCTACCCTCTGTTTCCTGTCCCTTAGCCAGTTGCTGATCCAGGACAAGACCTGTCCCTTTATTCGATGACTGGTAAGTTTATTCAAGAGCCTTTGGTGTGGGACCTTGTCAAAAGCCTTCTGAAAGTCCAGATAAACAATGTCAACTGGATCCCCCTTATCCACATGCTTGTTGACACTCTCAAAAAATTCCAACAGATTAGTGAGGCATGATTTGCCCTTGCAAAAGCCATGTTGGCTCTCCTTTAGCAGCGCCTTCTCTTCTATGTGCCTATTAATTCTATCTTTTAGGATGGTTTCCATCCTAGGTAGCATCACTCACTGGCTATGGGTTTGCTCCCCCCCAAACCCAGCTAATTGTCCCAGAACCTTTTATACTAAGAAATTTATTTCAACATGAGGATTCATGAATTACAACCCCAAATGCTTATAATTAAATAGATCTGTTAGTCTTAAAGGTAGTACAAGTCTTTCCCCACCTCTTTCATTTTGTAATACAGTAGTTACTGAATCAGACTAATATGGCTACTCTTTGAAAAATGTTTCTAACCATTTCATAAATACAAATTAATTATCTTTAATATACACCTAATATCTTCTTGGCATCTACCAATAAAATGAAAATTGTATGAAGGAAACACTTTAGGAGGTTTTTAGAGAAATATTGCTTGAAGAAATACATACCTACGTATGTCTTAGGAGGTAACAAACTAAGCAGCTCATAAAGTCTTTTCCTATATGCCACTGATGCTGATTTTATAGGATTGCCATAGGATTTAATGAGTGAAGGAAGCCTTTAAAACATAAAAGCATACATCTTGGCATTAAAAATTATATGCCACAAATTTCAGGAAGCAACTTGCTTTGCATTTACCAATGAAAAAAAATGGAAATGAAGTGGGCAATTTATTTATTTATTTGCTGCATTTATACCCCACACATCTGAGATATTCTCCCAATCTGGGTGGCTAACAACACATTTTTAAAATCTATACAATAAGAAATTAAACAAAAAAATAAACAAACTGAATAAATTATAAATAACACAACAAAAATAATGCCCCCCCAAAAAAACACAAAAACAACAACAACAACAAAAAAGAACCACCATCAACAGGGAATACATCTTGGTGATGGAAAGAGTTAATCAAAACCTATTGTTCAGCCTTTGGCAGTAGTATATCCTTAAAATCCTCTTTATAGAGGAATTATTTTAGTTGTTTTTTAAAATATAGGTAGAGATGGAGCCTGGCACAGCTCAACCAGAAGAGAATTCCACAAAGTTGTTGCTGCCACCAAGAAAGCTCTTCTCCGGAAAACCTCAGTCCAACACAAAGCCTCAGTCCAATGTTGATTGTGAATGTATAGCAGCCATGGAATACTGAATGTCAGTTGCAGAACTTGGAGAAGTTACTTTTCTTGGATTATAACTCTCATTCTGGGAATTGCAGTCAAAAATATAACTCTTCTAAACTCTATCCCACAGGAGAAGAAAAAAACCTCACACCAAAACTGGCCAGAGTGTCATCTTTATTCTACTAACACTATATAGTGCCAGAGGCGGAGGGCATGGCTGGACTCCATAACAGAAGCACACTAAATAGGAAGCGTGGACCCATTGTAACATGTTATTGGCTCTTAAAACCAATGTAGAAAATGGTGTCAGAGATTAATTTTAAAAGGGAAGAAAGAATGTTTTGTATACATGTAAGCTAGGGGTTGTGGTGGCTTAGTGGTTAAGATGCTGAGTTTGATTACCAGAAGGTCGACAGGTCAGCAGTTCAAGACCTGAGTGCTGCATGACAGAGTGAGCTCCTGTCACCTGCCCCAGGTTCTCTCAACCTAGCAGTTTGAAAGCAAGAAATTGCAAGTAGATAAATAGCTACCGCCTTGGCAAGAAAAGTAATAATGTTCTATATACCTTAGTGTCTAGTCATGCCTGCCACATGACTACGGAAACATCTGCAGATGTAGACAGCACAGGCTCTTTGGCTGTGAACTGAGATGAGCACCTGCCACTAGAGTTGGGCACAACTGGCTTTCGAGCAAGAGAAACCTTTACATCAGGGGTGGCCAAACTTTTTGCACCGTGGGCAGGTCATGTGGTTGAGCAGGCCCGTCATGTGGTTCCTCCAGCCGTAAAATGTGTCCGCGGTTGTCATAAACACATTTACGACAGTCGTGGGTGCATTTACAACAGCTGTGGGTGAATTTACGACAGTGTTATATGCATGCGTGGGTTCATTATACGCATGTGCGGGTGCATTTTAGTTCCGCTTCTGGTAGTATCAAGGGTGGCACAGGTTGATTTTGGTGCCATGGGCCATAGTTTGGCCACCCTTGCTTTACCTTTACTTATACAAGTTTGGCCACCCCTGCTTTACCTTTACTTGTAAAAGTAAGCTACCTCTGAAACACAAGTACAATAATGTTAAACAGTTCCTTTATCAGATATAATCTTCCATTGTCCGAATAATGGCTTTATAACTTTATGAATTCTTTACTTCTCTATGCATAAAATGTTCCCTAGAGCATCCTGAAAGAATGCATTGGACAGCTAGAACAGTCTCTGGGGCATGTTTCTATTACCAGAGACATCTGCTGGTGGAGAAGCCCAACACCCTGAAGCCTCTGTAAATGTCATGTTAGATTTCAGCTTGAAATTCACATTTTAGTTACATTATTTGGGTCAACAGATCTTCGCAAATCAGTTATTATTTTAGACAATACTTACTGAGTTAATAAGTCGACAGCACATGGGACAGGAGGAAGGAGTCTCTGAATAACCTCATCTGTTAGGAGTCCCCCACAATGAAGAATAAAGTTTTTGATAGCTGAGAATAAAAAAAAAGAGCTGATCATAATAAACTACAGCATACTCTTTCTTTTCATGTGTCCTTGGGGTTTTCCTTTCATTTTCTCCAATAATTTTGTCAACTTCATTTTTATAAAAGTTAACAGATTTAAAGAACCTTAATAGAATTGTTTAACACAGGAGTTATCAACCTTTTAAAACCAGGGGCCGGGTCACGCTCCCTCAAACAGCTTCGGGGGCCAGATGGCCATTTTGCCCTTCCTCCTCCACATTGCACTTCCTAGTGTGGTGGAGGCGGTGGTGGGCCACATGAAATGGTGCTGCAGGCCGCATTCAGCTTACAGACCACAGGTTGAGAACCCCTAGTTTAACATATCTCAACAATTTTTAAATATAGTCAGAAGTGAAAATATTAATAAAGAACGGAAACAATCACTTCTGTAGTATTCCATTGGTCAGCTCAATGGAATAGTTAAATTGGCCTCTCTAGGTCTACCTACTAATTTCAAAAGCCCCATTTGTATTCTGTTCAGACCTTTTAGCAACCTTAGGAGAAGATGGAAGGAAAAACAGAGACAATTTCACCTACCACAGAGAGCGCCTGCTCGGCTTTCCAAGGTCACTTGCCATGTAAATGAATCCCCTCGGCTCTTCTCAGTTTCTAAATCTTTAGGCAATGTGGGAAATGCACACTTCCAGAGCAGTAGCATCCGTGGGAGATGGTGTTGGACAACTGCAGGGCCTGTTATTTTTAAGATGGGAAACATTCTTACATGAATAACATAAACTGGACTATATTTAAACCATCTGTTTACTACAATGCAAGTATGCATTGACTAGTTTTGTATAAGATTTGTGTGTGTGTATGAACACTGAGGATGTTACCACCACCAGCAATTATTTTCAAATTACCATATTTGCCAGCATATAAAACGCACTTCCCCCCCCTTTAAAAGTCACTGGAAAATGGAGTGCGTCTTGTGTGCCGGCAAAGACGGCACTGTATATAGTGGCCTTTATTGGGCCATTTTGGTAATAATGGTGTGCATCTTATACTCTGATGCATCTTATAAGCCGGCAAATACGGTAAACATTTCCTACTTCCATTCCAATTTTCTTTCTGAATACTGCCACTTCTGGGATTGCAATACTGGGATTTTATACTAGATGTTAATCATGCACACCGCCCAGAATAGGAATACCTCCCAGATGGATGGTATAAAAGTCCCATCCCACCATCCATCCATCCACACACAGACATATATTTTGCCAGTAGCAACGATTTTCAGTAACTAAAGACTTCTCTCCTGTAACTGCCAGTTTCCCAAAGATGAACAGGATTATAAAGGAACCATTAGAGCCTCATGACAGGATGAGGAAACTTTTACAGTACTTTCTAAAGCACAAGTGACTTTTTTCACTTGATAAATAAAAGCAAGATGAATAGTCTTACCCAATGTCATTAGAGCAGCTATCAAAAGCCATCCAGACTGCATTCTTTGTACTGAAATGCGACTATTTTGAGAAGCAGAACGTAACAAATCTTCAGCAACTGTCATGATAATCTAAGCAAAACATAAACAATCATTACATGAACAATTAAATTACACCACAATAGTTCTGAAGGAAAGCAAATATAGAAAATTAACTTGTGGAAAGGTGATAAAGAAAGGTATGCGCTAGCAAGAAAATTTCACATAACCTTGGAATTTAGTAACAATCAAATGTGTTGCAGCATTAGATTTTGGAGGCTAAATTCCACTCTGTTATTTATTATAGATGGCCTCTAGATGGTGATAAATGCAGAATTGTTTATATCTAAAAATTTTATATTTAAGATACATTTTAATATATCTACCTTACATAGACAGATATTTTCTTACTAGAGTGCTGTATTGACTGGATGGGCGGAATATATATTACTAGCAAGGGTTGCCCGGCGTTGCCGGGCTTTTCCCCCCGTGTTTTTTAATTAAAAATGAGCCATTTTTTTTTTTGCAATAGTGTTACATTGTGTTGGAAGGTTAAATTGTGTTGTTTTTTTTAAAAAATTGCTTAGTCAGTAATTTTAATTTTTTAAATGTTTATTTATGTTAAATTTGTTTGGCTTGGCTGTTATTAACTGTGATCTGCTTTTTTGGTTTTTTTTGAGGATTAATAAAAGAAGAAAGTATGATATAATAACTCAGCACAGGATTTTTTAAAGTTTCTATTGTATTTTATTGACATATATATATTTGTGATTTGTGTGACAGTGTGTTTAGTGTAATTTTTTTAACTTGTTTTTTTGGGTGTGACCGTTTGTGTAAAATTGTGAGTTTGTGTTTTGTTTGGGGCTGTTGTGTGTTTTTAAATTGTTTTTACTATTGTGGCCAGCAGGTGGTGCTGGTAGGGGTTATTGTATTTTGACTTTTGTTTCTCTCCTGGCCTCTGGGTGGAGCTTCTTCTGGTAAGTAGGGTCTTTCTGTATTCATTTCTTTTCCAGTCCTGGTGTAGGTAGCACGTGTTCTGGTAAGTTTGCTTGTTTTCTTTGTTTTTTGTGTGTGTGTGTGTGTGGGGGGGGGGGGGGGTTGGAGTTTGTATTTTTTGTCTGTTTGTTTTGTTTTTGATTGTCTTTGTTTACTTCGTATTGTTTTTGGTGTTTTTGTTTTTGTGTATTTTTGGCTGTGTTTGAGTGTTTTTAGTAATTTTTAAAAAATTATTTGTTTGGTGGTGGGGAAGGTACGTGGTCATTGGGGGTTTGGAAGGGTGGGCTAGGTGGTGGGGAGGGGGCATGGTCGTTGGGGGTTAGGAAGGGTGGGCTAGGTGGTGGGGAGGGGGGCATGGTCGTTGGGGGTTAGTAAGGGTGGGCTAGGTGGTGGGGAGGGGGGCATGGTCGTTGGGGTTAGGAAGGGTGGGCTAGGTGGTAGGGAGGGGGGCTTTATTGTTTTATGGTGCTTTGTTTGTGTGTAGTTGTGAAAGTAGATCAGGGTTTCCCCTTTAATATCAGTGGGTGGGGCTTGCGACCCCCCTCTCCGCTTGCTCCCCTGGGGTTGGGAGGTTTGTGGGGACAAAAGAGGTATGTCCCCCCAACTCTTCTGGACCCAGTACACCAGGCACAGTGGATCGATTCCCTCCCCCCTCCTTAAAACAACTCCATTTTTAAAGAGTAGAAAAGACGGAGTTTTTTTAAGGAGGGGGGTGGGAATCGATCCCCTCTCCCTGGTGTCCTGAGTCCAGAAGGGTTTGGGAAACATTCCCCTTTTGTCCCCACAAGCCTCCCAACGCTAGGTTAGCCAGCGGAGAGGGGGATCGCAACCCCCACCCACTGATATTAGAGGGGAAACTCCAGTTGGGTCCTTCAGGGAGGGATAGAAAGCCGGCTGGTGTGTGCTTGGCTGTGACGTGGTGAGTTGTTTTTCCTTTTAATTTTTCGGGCGCCGTTTTCCTCAGCGTTCTGCGTGCTCATGGCGCGCAGGACGCTGGGGCTTGTAGTAATGGGTTGGTGCTTTCTGTTTGTGCTGCGTTTTTTTAAAATGGTTTTATTTTGATTGGCTGCGGCGCGTTTCCGAACGCTGCCCCGTGCGAGAGCCTCTCAGCCTGATTGGCTCTGGCGCGGCGCGGCGCAAGGAATGTTGGGAAGTGAAGTTGTTTCCTTTTCTTCGCGTTTGTGGGGCTGTTGCCCCACTGCCGGTTTTTTCAATCCTTCGTTGACCTGCGTACCCAGATCGGCCGTGTGCACGAAGGGTGAGTGCAGGCAAGTAGGGCGAGGCATAGCAACCTATAGCCAGTTCCAACGGTGAACCCTTGGATTTATAGGTTAAGATAAATAAATAAATAAATACCACTACTAGCTGATACTTCCTTTGTTAGGCAATATCATTTTACTTTATGCACTTATTTTATTTTTATTGTAACTACAGTATGTTTACTTCCAATCACTGAGCAGGAGGCTAGTTTGTTCTTACTTTTATTTTCAAAACTATTTAAAGAATGTCAATCATACAGTTCCCTAAGAAACAGTGACTCCTGTATGTTTGTTTTCTGCTTTATTTGTAATATGTAAATATAAACTGCTGGTTGACAGGTAACTTCATGGGAGAAAAGGCTTGGAGATATACAGTATTAGGCAAACTCTGCCTTGTTGTGGGGAAAATATCTTTCCTTGTATATGTCCTTAATCTCCCACCATTTAGCTTCAGGGCTGATTTTGTGTTCTTGTATCATGAAGGGTGTGGTGCGACCCTTCTGTATTCATCTTTCTTCTCGTATGGATTTTATACACTTCTATCACACCTTTCTCTATCTTTCTTATTTATTTAGGTTTACAGCTCACTCTACAATTATTATTGGGTACAAATCTACTACAAGATTCACAGGTGAAGACTGGAATAAAATTAACAGTTCAAGCCCTAACCAAGGACCTAAGGACTGTTAAGGTAACATCTGAGTATATATGCAGTTCCTAGTAGAGTTGTCTTTTGGAGAGTTAGGATGTTCAAGTCTGATAAGTCCAAAATTTCCAAATATCTAGGGAGTCCTTTAGGTATTGCTTCAAGGGCTCCAATCACTATGGGTACAACCACAGATTTCTTCCTCCATTGACACTTGACTTCAATTTGCAAATCATGATATTTTATGATTTTCTCCAGTTGTTTGTTTTTAACGCCCGAGGCGCTTGTTGACCTGTGGTACGGGACGACTACAGCTGCCTTGGATGTAATCGCTCCACTACGGCCTCTCAGAGCCTGTGGAGTTAGGTCATCCCCGTGGTTCATGGAAGATCTGTGGGAGCTCAAATGGGCAAAGAGATGCCTTGAGCGTCGCTGGGTGAAGACCTGGCGCAATTCCGATTGGACACTAGCTAGAGCCGCTATTAGGGCCTACCTAGTGGTGATGGGGGTGGTGAGGAGGCAATACTTCACCACCCTTATTTCCTCCGCTGATAATCGCCCAGCCACCTTGTTTCGGGTGACCAGGTCCCTCCTTGGTAGGGGGGGGGCTGTGCCTAGTTGGCAGGGATCGGCTGAGGACTTTGCTGACCATCTGGTGGAGATAATCGATCGGATTCGCTCAGGGTTTAATCCTGGCATGGATGGGGAGGGTCCGGGGGGAAGCCAGTGCACAGTCTTGCAGTGTTATCTGGGACCAGTTTGAGCCAGTTGCCCCAGATGAAGTGGACAGGCTCCTTGCGGCGGTTCGCGCCACTAATTGTCCATTGGATCCCTGTCCCGCCTGGCTGGTAAAAGCCTCTAAGACGGTGACAGGTGGCTGGGTCGGGGCTATAATTAATGCGTCTTTTTGGGAGGGGATGTTTCCTGCACCGTTGAAACATGCTTTGGTGCACCCCCTCCTGAAGAAGCAATACCTCAACCCAGCAGTCCTAACTAACTACAGAACTGTCTCCAACCTTCCCTTTTAGGGGAAGGTGCTGGAGAAGGCAGTGGCGCATCAGTTGCAGGGGGTAATGGATGAAGCAGAATATCTGGACCCCTTCCGGTCAGGATTCAGACCTGGTTATGGTACTGAGACTTCATTGGTCGCGCTGATGGATGATCTCTGGCAAGAGCAGGATGGTGGTCATCTGTCTGTCCTTGCTCTTCTTGACCTCTCAGCGGCCTTCGATACCGTTGACCACGGTATCCTTCTGGAACGGCTCCGAGGATTGGGGATCCAGGGGACTGTGTGGTCCTGGTTTTCCTCATTTCTGAGGGGCCAGACCCAGTCGGTGTGATTGGAGAGTGGGAGATCCAGTCCTAGGCCCCTAAAATATGGGGTGCCTCAGGGTTCGGTACTCTCTCCTCTCCTATTTAACATCTACATGAAGCCACTGGGTGAGATCATCCGTTCCCACGGGGTGCGGTACCACCAGTACGCGGATGACACACAGTTGTACATCTCGGCCCGTGGGGACCCCAGTGATGCAGTCGAAGTCCTTTCCAGATGTCTGAAGGCTGTTGGGGTTTGGATGGGGGCGAATGGGCTGCAACTGAATCCTAGAAAGACTGAGTGGCTATGGATAAGGGGTTGTGCTCTATTCCGGGAGCTACCATCTTTGGTTTTGTATGGGGCCATTTTGCCCCAGACTGACCCGGTGCGCAACTTGGGGTCCTCCTGGATTCACAGCTGCTGCTTGAAGAACAGGTGGTGGCTGTGGCCAGGAGGGCCTTTGCCCAACTTCGGGTGATTCGCCAGTTGCGCCCGCTCCTAGACCAGGACTCTTTGCTCATGGTCACTCACGCTCTGGTGACCTCCAGACTAGATTATTATAATGCGCTCTACATGGGGCTGCCCCTGATGACCATTCGGAAGCTGCAGCTGGTCCAGAATGCTGCGGCCCGGGTGGTGATGGGGTGTGGGTGTTGTGCCCATGCCTCACCATTGCTTCGGGAGTTGCACTGGTTACCAGTTTGCCTCCGGGTGCAATTCAAGATGCTGGTTTTGACCTTTAAAGCCCTATATGGTAGTGGGCCAGGTTACCTAAGAGACCGCATCGCTCTAAGGACGTCTGTCCGTCCAACCAGAGCGGACCGGAGGGGCTCTCTAATTGTGCCATCAGCCAGGGAGGCTCGCCTCTCTGGCACGAGGAGGAGGGCCTTCTCTGTGTCCGCACCGGCCCTTTGGAACCTCCTGCCAGTAGAACTGCACCTCCAGACAGAGTTGTTGCCCTTTAGGAAAGAACTAAAAACCTGGCTGGTGGGCCAAGTTTGGGGTGCAGGTAGAGGGGTGGCTTCCATTGGGTGGTTGATATAGAGGAGTATGCCTTCCCCCACGGTTCCATCGGTATCTGCATCCCTTTTTAGGGGGTGGGTTTTTAATTCTGTATGCTTTTATCTGTTTTATCTATGATTGTGAACCGCACATATATATACACACACACACACATAATTAGTGCATCTCCTGGTATAGCAATGTCAATAAACCAGATCTTCTTTTCCCCCACAACAGTTATATCAGGTGTTATATCAGTTATATCTATCTGTTTGAATTTTAAAGTTAAACAGAATCTTGAAACTCTCATTTCCTAAAACTTTCTCTACTTGATGTTCCCAATGATTTTTACTGCATTCAAATCCAAACTTCTGGGAAAAAATTTCAATGAATAATTTTTGCAACCCTATTATGGAGTTGCAAATAATCAGTCTGTGAAACTTTGCTCATCTGCTCATCAGATGATCTACTGTTTCATCCTTTTCATTACAAAGCTGGCATTTGCTAAAGTTGGATACGTGATTTATTTTTGTCTTCATGCAATTTGTTGGCAAAACTTGTTCCTGAGCTACCAAGATAACTCTTTCTGTTTCCTTCTTCAAAACTCCTGCTCTTAATCATCCCCATCTCAGCTTTGGGTCAGCCTTGCCTTCTATGTTTTTCAAATATTGACCATGCATAGGCTTGTTTTTCCAGTTTCCAGCTTGACTTTCTATCCTTTTCTTTCTAAATTCACCTTTCTTTTTCACTGTTTTCAAAATCCTTCTTTGTTCACTTCCTGAAGCATAGGCTCTTCACTTTTCTTACTATAGTCATTCAAACTATGCTTTTTTACCTCTACTGACTGTTTCACCTGTAGGAGTCCTCTGCCAGCTCTTGGTAAGTACAAACGATCAATGTCACTTTTTGAGTGCAGGGCATGATGCATAGTCATTAACGTCCTTGTTTTTCAGTCTAGGTTGTCTAATTCCATTTGGGTCCAATCAATTATTCCAGCTGAATATTGTATAACAGGCACTGCCCATGTATTAATTGCCTTTATGGATATTGCCTCCACTCAGTTTTGACCTCAGATTTTCTGGACCTGCTTTATGTATTTTGTAGAAGGCGTTCTTTTGACTTGGTTGTGTATTATTATTGTTGTAGTAGTAGTAGTAGTAGTAGTAGTAGTAGTAGTAGTAGTAGTAGTAGTAGTAGTAGTAGTAGTGAAAGGCAAGGGTTGAATTCCAAATTATGCCCAGTATCATGCTGGTCTCACAACATGTGTAGATTGACTCAGCCTGCCTTCAGTTTGTCTCTACCCACTACTTATGTAACTTGCACAAGTGGAAGCTTTCTTCAAAAGGAATGGGGTTATTTGTCAAAGCAGGGTTTCTCAACCTTGGGCCCCCAGGTGTTCTTGGACTTCAATTCCCAGAAGCCTGAGTCACTACACTGGCTGATCAGGGCTTCTGGGAATTGAAGTCCAAGAACATCTGGTGGCCCAAGGGAAACAAATCCAAAACACTCAGGTTAGAGGCCTGTTATGTTCCACAGCTGTAATCAAGATTCTGGCCAATGAGGGCGAAAAAGTAGATAATATCTGAGGAAGGCATCAGGCATGTAAATTACTCATTCCAGATCCAGAGTGGAGGCAATGAAAAACAACCACACAGAACATCAAAATGGTTGGCTGAAGGCTCTCTGTTTCCATTTCAGACATGTGGGTGCACTTCTAATTAGGCATTTTTAAAGAAAGTCTTTTCCTTGGCAAAGCTAAATGGGTTTTCACTCCCATTGTCTAGGAACACAGACACAGATTTTTCTCTGCCACGGACAAAGCTATCGTATCGGTGGGAAAGTGGTGAGCTATGGTAATCTGCCAATTTAAGTTAATAACAAGCCAAGATGGAATCTTTCAAAAACAGCTTCACCTGCTCTTGAAATTTCAGAGTAACTATCAGCTCCAAAGCATAAAGAAACACCCGGAGTCAGAGATTTCACTATCACTCTCAATTATGCTTCCACTATTTAAAAAAACTGGTACTGATTTTCCATCTTCCCATTTACTTTGAGGATTGTCTATGGATCAACGCACTCTTTATTTCGTTATAATTGTGATGATCATGGCATACAGCGTACATGAGATTATGTGATGATTATGGGGTACATGAGATTGTGGGGTTGGGGTTTTCATAAGATGTAAACCATAAGCATCAATATTATAACAAAGTAAGGCTTGAACTATCTCGCTTTGTGTGTAATGAGTCTATCTCATATATTTGTTTCACCTTTTAAGTGAACTGAATTAACATTTGCACGGTATTCTAATTTTCTGAGTTTCACCTGTAGGAAGAGTAGACTTAGAACTATATAAAAAGTGATACAGGGGAATCTGGTGCAACGATTGCATCGTACAGCGATGAAATCGTATGAGTGCCTTTAAAAAAACCTGTATCGTACAACGATTTTAATCTTTGTACGATACTTTTTTTTTTAAAAAAGCAAAAGCTGCGTGGCTTTGGGGTGGCGTAGGGAGCCTTTCGTGCCCCTCCCAGCCCCTTTGTGAACTGGCAGTGCTGCAGTGCTGGGCTGCTTTTCTCCTGGGAAGTGCATTCCCAGGGGAAAAGCAGGCCAGCGCTGTTAGCGAAAGGGATTCTCAGTGGTCCCTCTGCCGTTTTGCTGACCGCGCAGGGATGCCTTTGGCCGGAGAAGCATTTTCCAAGGGGTAAAGCACTTCTCCGGGCAATCACACCCCTGTGCTGTTAGCAAAAGGGATTCTCGCTAGTCCCCCTGTTGTTTGTGCAAGGGGACTAGCGAGAATCCATTTAGCTAAAAGCGCAGGGGGGGCATGGGCCAGAGAAGTGCGTTACTCTGGGGAAAGGGCTTTTCCGGCCAAAGTCAACCCTGAGCTGATAGCGGAATTCATTTTTGCTGGGCCCCCTGCTGTTTCCGCAAGGGGACCAGCGAGAATCAATTTCGCTAACAGCGCAGGGTTGCATTTGGCCAAAGAAGCCCTTTCCCAGGAGTAAAGCACTTCTCTGGCTAAAGGCACACCTGCGCTGTTAGCGAAAGGGATTCCCACTGGTGCCCTTGCAGAAATAGCAGGAGCCCAAGCGAGAATCCCTCTCACTAACAGTGCAGGGTTGCTATTGCCCTAGGAAGCGCTTTACCCCTGGGAAAGCGCTTCTCAGGGCAAAAGCAACCCTGCGCTGTTAGCATTTCCATGGTGAAAAATGTTGTATGAATCATCCCATAGGGAAAATTGCTATACCTCCAGACTGGATAATTGTAATGCGCTCTACATGGGGCTGCCCTTGACAAGCATCCGGAAGCTACAGCTGGTCCAGAATGCGGCTGCCCGGGTGATGATGGGGTTTGGGCATTATGTCCGTGCCTCACCGCTGCTAAGGGAGCTGCATTGGTTGCCAGTTTCCTTCCGGGTGCAATTCAAGGTGCTGGTTTTGACCTTTAAAGCCCTTCATGGTAGTGGACCAGGATACCTAAGGGATCGCATTGCTCAAGGCTGTCGACCCATCCTACGATGGTGGGCTGAAGAAGCTCTCTGGTGGTCCCATCAGCAAAAGGAGGCACACCTCACTGGGACCAGGAAGAGAGCCTTCTCAGTATCCGCCCCAGCTCTATGGAGCCTCCTGCCACCAGAACTGCACCTCCAGGTGGACATGCCCCCCTTCAGGAAGTTGTTAAAAACATGGGTTTGCCAGCAGGTGTGGAGTGCATCTAGCACAACCCAGCCCTGCTGGCTTATTCAGCCCTGCCCGGGGTTTCTTTCCCTGCCTAAGTGCCCCTCCTTTTAAAGGGATAGGGCTGTTTTAGGGATATTTTTTAAATGTGTTAGATAGTCTTAATAGTTGATTTTAACTGTATGGGGGTTGGGTTTTTTAACCAATACTGTGAGCTGCCTTGGGTTGCCTAGGCGAGAAAGGCGGCCATACAAATCCAATAAATAAATAAATAAATAAATATACGATACATGTATGGTATAGTGATTTTTTTCTTACAATGATGGACCCAATGGAACCAATTAAAATCGTTATATGGGTTTTACTGAACATGCATACAGAAAAGTGGTATACGTAAAGAATAGTTAACTTAAAAATGATAGGTTCAATTAAAAAAGACAGTGGCTGCATTTCATTGGATGCATGAATTGATTTGGGGAATTAGTGCACTCAATGTGGACAAATTTCAACTGCTCCTTGCAGAACTTGATGAGAGATATTTTAAAAAGTACAGAAATATGTCAATGAGATAATAAGTAGTTTTCTTGATAAAGTGCCAGAAACAACACTGGATTCAAAGGCTCAAGCTCTGTCAAGTTACTTCAAAATAGAAGAAACTAGCAAGTGCCATTTTGATAGATGTATGAATATCAGATATTTACCTTTCCTTTGCAATGTGGAATTCCTAGAGGACACTGTCTGACTGCTCCCAACAAAGCTGCAATAGCAAAACTGTACCCAGTCACTGCTTCAGGGGAAGATTTCAGGGCTGCGAGTCGCTCAATACAGCGATCCAGGAGTAGGGTGAGAAAACAGGGCAACGCTACAGCAATGCAACGTAAGCACCAAACTGCTGCTAGCTGAACTGCAATGCTTGGGTGAAGGATAAGCGAGATTACGGCATCCAAAAGCCCTGGAAAATCATGGAAATTTTACATCATAAGCACACATTCCCCCCCCCCCCCCCCCAGGAAAGTTGGAGATGTGGAGTTAAGAACAGGAAGACTATTGCCATGATGACAGCCAATATCAGGAATGGATACGGCACCTGAAGAATATACTTCTTCGTCTTCTTGTTCTGCCATATATGAATCTGAATACTGGCGATCCTCATGGCAATCAGCCATGAAGGATGTCCTGAGAATATATTGCAGTGGCCTTTCATCTGCCTTCCGCATCGCAGCATTACACCCGTACTACTGATCCAGTTCCGTGAATCACTTTCTGGTCCTGAGCCCTTTTGGCATGTAAAGTCCTCATCAGCCCCAGGCCAGTATTGATGAAGCTGCTGCCCTTCATCAAGATGGATTCAAGTGGGATTTAATCCACCTGGGGACCATTACCCTTCCCTGTGTACTTTGGCACCCACACTGTTAGTCCTCAGGGCTGTCAGGTTAGTTAATTGAACCGCTGGCAGTATGGTCTACACTATTACCATAGCAGGATAACCTGGCCAGACTCATAACTCACACATTTTATTTTCCTTTCTACTCTATCTTGACTATCTTTCTGCCTTTTCCTTTGTACCTGGTTAATTTAAGTGCACTAAATAAAACTCTAATCGTTTTTACTTAAGAAGTATTTTCACCACTTTCAACTGGCGGTTACTTCTTAGAAAGTGTAAATAAGGCACTTACATTGATTATACAGTACATGTATTTTAACTGAGACAGAAACATGTTACATCATATATATGGCTCCATAAAAGAGAGATGAATTTTAAAAAGTGTGCTGAAAAACATAAGCCAGAATCCCATGGAGCATAATTACTACAGAGCATAGTTATGTAGGATCTTGTGCAAGCTTTTGATTTATATAAGTGGAGACTTCCACTACATAAAACCGATTTAAGTTTGTTTAAGGTGATCCTAGATACCTCCTTGTGCACCCTCTTTAAAAGTCAGTCTGTTCACACTGTCATTGCTGTGCATATGCTTAGATTAAACAGATTCTGGCAAATGATTTTTTTCTCTCTTCAGCATTATGAAAATGCATACCAAAATTGTATTTACCATACTGTATATCCTCTACAATCCTCTATCTCAATATAAAATATTTCTACAATGGGTAAATTTGTAAGAAACCACTGCTGGGGGCTCCTGAATATTTTGCTAATGTAAATAAACACAACTCTGTGCTAATTCTGTAGCATACTGGATTAGGTTGATCTACTCAGTGAAGTTTATTTCCACTGTTACACTACCATCCCAAAGGCTGAAGGACATCGCCCCTCCAACCCACCTAAAACTTTCATATAGCGATGGAGAATACTTACTTATATTTGCATCTTGCAGCAGTGGTGCAGCAGTAGTCCCTAAGCTATATATGAGGTTTCCAAGTTCTTCCAAGGCACATATAAGCACGTGCTGGCTTGCTACTACATCTGTTGTACCAATGTGAGTTTCCACATTACAGTCACTTGTTGCAGCATCTAGCAATATGACAAGATACTATGCTAAGTTAAAAAAAAGGTTTAAATTGGGTTGCGAGAGAATGGATTAACACATGTCATATTCAGTACAGTACTATGCTGAAAATGAGGCTTAATGAGAATGAAGAGAACCCCCACAGTTCAAAAAACAATGCTTAAGTAAATAAGAATGACATTAAAAATACATTCATACTATTTTCTTTGAGTTTTTCACATCTACAATTGAAAATGAATAGCTTTCAAATGTACTTGTAGATGGGCCCTAGGCTACTTCTACTTCTTCAAGTACCATATCTGATTCCGAATATTGGCTATCATCATAATCAGTGATGATGATTGTCTTGGGAACAAATTAATATAATGCTGTAGCCTTCCATTTGCCTTCCGCATCTCAGCGTGACACGTGCTACCACTGATCCAGTTCCGTGAGTCACTTTTCTGGTCTTGAGCCCTTTTGGCAAACAAAGTCCTCCTCAGCCCCAGGCCAGTATTGATGAAGTTGCTGCCCTTCATTGAGATGGATTCAAGTGGGATTTAATCCACTTGAGGACCATCACTCTTCCCTGTGGACTTTACTACCCAAGGCCATTAGTCCCCAGGGTTTTCAGGTTAGTTAACCGCCGCCTGCATCAGTGTTGAGATGCTGGCAGTATGGTTTACTCTATTATCATAGCAGAATAACCTGGGCAGACTGGTTCCTAAGCTACAGCAAAGTTAACTCTTTCTTTGCTATCTAATAATATACTACAGTCAAACCTTGAGATAAGAATGGTTCAACTTAAGAAAAACTCGAGATACATCCAGAAATCTCAGAAAAAATCAGGTTCGAAATACAAAATTTTAATAGGATTTTTTAATACAAAATTCAATGCATTCCTATGGGAAATTGGATTCAATGTATTCCTATGGGAAATTCAGGATAAGAATTTTTCGAGATACAACCAACCTCGAGGAATGAATTAAATTCATATGTAGAGGTTTGACTGTACTGTATTTTAAATGTATTTCTGGGGTACATAGTGTTGAATACATTAATACAAACCCACAACGCAGTGGGCTAACGTGGTTTGTGTGCTTAACCAGCCAATCAGAGGATTCTCCAGTTTCCTACCTGTTGAGGTCACCTGACCTGATTAACATGCTTGCTATTAAGTTTCCTGACAGATAATGTTCAGTCAGTTTGTGTCTCTCAAATAATTGTGATGTTGGATTAATATTCTTTCCTCTCGTGCGGAGAGTTTTAATTTGCTGGGTTAGAATGGGAGTCTAAGATTTTTGGAAAACTTGCTAGCTATAACGATTTTTGTTAAAACCTGCCCCACCTGCTGCTGTGTGTTGCTGCTGCTGCATATATTTTAAAAATTCAACACACAAAAAGAGCCTCCTCGAAGATTGTGGTATTTTTGGACCCCAATCGGGTGTACCCTGGTAACGGCAATCTTGTGTTGCCGACTAATCTTTCTCACACTCGATCAGGCAAAAGGAACTGTAGAATGGACTCACCAAAAGGTGCCTTCATTTTGGCAGTTACACGGCTAGCTTAGACACGGAAGAAGAACGTATTTCTAATAAACACTTCCCAAGATACTAAATGTTACTAGGCTTGGCACATGAAACAGATCAGATTGATTTCTGAACCATTTCACTGGGGTTCAAAAACGATATCCAATACCTTTCCTTAGTAAACAGTTATTAAAGGTAAAGGTTGCCCTTGCTCAAAATCTAGCTGTATCCAACTCTAGGGTTCAGTGTTCATCTGTTTATAGTCAAAGAGCCAGAGCTGTCTGCTTCTGCAGATGTTTCCATGGACACATGACAGGCATGCCTCAACATTCGAATGCACAGAATGCTGTTAACCTTCCCATTTATCTACAGTACTTGCAGTACTTGGCAGGAGCTGGGACAGAGCTGGGAGCTCACTCCGTCTGCAGTACTAGGGAATCAAACTTCAACCTTCTAGTCATCAAGTTCAGCATCATAACCACTTGAGCCACCACAGTTATTAGATCTCCATTAAATTCTACAGCTAGATTCATTCATATAATGGAGCATGCATAAGCACTGATTTACCAAGTTCCCATTCATTCAATGCATCTGCTCTATTTGCACTAAAAAAAACTGGGTGTAGGCTCTAAGCTCCACATAGTTCTCTAAACAAATACATGTCACTGGGGCTTACCTTATAAGGAATATTTTAAATTAAAATAATAATGAAGTATTTTAATAATTCTTATGTTTTTAAAAACCAAAGGAAAATACAGTAAAATCCCAAGTTACGACGGAGGTCTGTTCCAACAGTCTCCATTATAACCCAAAAAAAGTGTAACCCGAAACATCCATAGGGATGCATTGATTTTTTTTTAAAAAAATGGTCCTGAATTGATCGTTGTAAAGAAAAACAAATACATTAAAAATTTGTAAACCGGGACAGCATTTCCATAGGATTTGCCATTGTAAACCAGAGCAAACTTAAACCAAGGCGGTTGTAAATCGGGGTTTTACTGTAAGTGTTTTAGAATGGGAGTACAACAGCATTAGAAACAGGAATGCAGGGAGGTTAACAAGGAGATTAAGAAATGATATAAAGTACTAGTGAAAAGGAGTGGGGAAGGAGGGATAGTAAATAATCTTGTTAGTCCCATACCCACAACTTTCTTTAGTTTCCAGATGGCTTGACAAATCTCCTTGGCAGTTGCGATTTGAGCTTTTTCCCCAAGAAGGCCTCCTACCGTAGCTCGGAGGATAAATGAAATACAACGGCGACGGCAGATAGACTCCATCTCAGTGTGAATAGCTTTAGGGTGAGACTGAGAGACAAGGTCCAGAACATGGGAAAACAATGCAGAGAAATTCCTTTCAATCCACTGCCCTCCTAGAGTGGAGATAAATACCACATATGCCTGAAAAACATTTGATTAAAGATTTAAAACATTGGTATTATAATATTTTCAAAAATAACACACATTCTTATAAGTGCTTCAGTTTTGTCATGGCAGGCAACCATTATTTTAGGTTTTTCAGAAACAACAAACATATTTCTTCCAGATATTTAAAAGGCAACATAGGGTTTTTTGTATGAACTGAAGTAAAAACATTCATACACATCATTAGTCAAAATTACACACCACTCTATAAGAAACCCTGATTTCAATTTAAACAGTTGCAATCCTGAGCATAGCTTAATTTGTTCTCTTTCAATTTTTTCTAACTCAAGAACAAGATAAATAGCTATTACTTGTTATTTAAAAGGTTGGCAAAACAAAATACAGTTTCCAGCTATTTAAGATTTTGTATGTAAAGCCCACATTTACACCTATGAACATGTGTTAAAAATTATTAAACTGCAACAATGGAGAACCTCATGACTAACTTGGCATTTTCACTTCTGCTGTCCAGGTTTCAATCAGAAAACATTTGCAATGATTAAAACCATTTTAATTACTAATTTTAATTGTTTTGTGCCTACAGGAATCATAGCAGGAAACAGAATATAGAACTCTTTAACATGTATACTTTGAAAGTCATTCATCTTCTAGTAAATTAAAACCGCCAAGTAATGAATGTTTTCTTCATAAATACTGCATGTTAAATAAACAGTCACAGTGGGAACTAAACATACAAAGTTCTATTCTAGTTATTAATAGAAAGAGAAATTTTGTGGTTGAGTCACTTACCTTTAAAATTTTGAAATTAGTTTCTAAACCACTTTATGTTAAGATGGTGGTGGGGGGAGGGAAATAATTCTAATTGTACTGTATTTTGTCGTTACATACATGAATTGAAAAGCATCTTTAGCAATTTTTCTTTCAAAAAAACACAACTGCAAGCTGAGAATAGTTCTCAGATGAATCCATCTTCCAGAGAAATGACATGTCTAAGCCATTGTGGTTCTTTTACTCATTTTGCTGAACATGTTGTCTGGAGAAAGCAGAAAATCTTTCCCACTTTTAGACAATGAATACGAACAACCAGGTTTTCTCCAGATACAGTATTAACAAAAGATGCAATGCTCTAGTGAATCTTCTTAGTAATATGTTATAGGTCCCACAATCTTCTTTACACAATTAATTACCTTTGACACACAGAGGATAAGATATGCTACATTTTTGTTAGTTGTGATACTACTGACAAAATGGGATTCCTTGCTATGTAGCAAGGTAACCTATTTCAAGTAGCACCCTGAGGAGAGGAAAGGAGAAGGCAGAAATTGATGTCACAATGGTGCAAGCAAGACTTTTTAGACAAGTGTAGGGGGGGGTGACACCATTTTGGTTCCACTTTACACAGTACAGTGTTAGCATTGACATGCTCTGAAAAGTATTAGCTAGTGGCTTATTCCTCTTGCCCACAATGCTACATTTGTCTCTGTGTCTCAAAAGTAATGCCGCAAGCTCATTGTGACAAAGCAGTACTGACATTTAACAAAACGGGCTCAGATAAATTATCTTGCAAAACATGTGAACTTCTCTAAGAGCAGTTATTTCTTTTGTTTTTCAGTGAAAATGACCTTGACACCTTCCTGAACAGGTATGCAACTGTCCCTACTGGTCACTGATTGTAACAATCGGCAGACCCTTTTCCTAAGAAATTTTAAAGTCTGGGACCATACCAGCCAGGACGCGTTTACTGGCAACAAAAAAGAAAAATGTTTTGCCATGGGCTTAACAAGTGCTTTAATTCATGCTAAATCAAGAAGGAAGTTCTTTTAGACATGAGCTGAGAATAATTAAATGCTTTGAGAGAGACTAGCTACTCCTTTGAGTAACTTAGCCATCAACCAGGTGCCTGAGAAATGGCCAGAAAGCTGCAAAAATGTTTACATACATCCCTTGAGAATGTGCAGTACAGTATTTCGCAATAGGCCAATGAATTTATTTAAACTTCAAATTTTAAAATCCAATTGGAAAAGGAAATTTGTATGGCAGGGATTCTCAACCTGCGGCCAGGATGCGGCCCGCAGCACCATTTCATGTGGTCCACTACCACCCCCACCACACCAGGAAGTGCCATGTGTTGGAGGAAGGGGAAAATGGCCGTCTGGCCCCCGAACCTGTCTGAGGGAGCATGACCTTAAAAAGGTTGAGAACTCCTGCTGTATGGTTTATAATATTATGATGGGATATTATACAGGTAAATAAAAAGTTAAGAAACAGAGGCCAGAACCCTACTTCCCTCCAAAATAAAATTTGAGTAGCTTGCCATAAATTAACTGATAAGGTTCTAAGGCACATCTTCAGTGTGTGCCTCATTATGAGATCAACTGCACAAATGAGATATATCTGGCATCTTGCAATTAGTCGAAAGTTATGCAAACTTTCACCATTTTCATCAGCGTTATTTTATAACAGAAATAAACAGCCTACTCATAAATTCAACCTAAAATACTAGGAAATAGGAGAAACAAGTAGTGAGTTTTAAATATAAAATACTGTAAAACATTAAACTACAAAAGTTACTTGTGAATATGAGTTATGAGCTATTACACATTATGATGTAATAATAAAATTAAGGGAAAGATAAGCATATAAGAGTAAATTTTATTTTTTTATTTTAATTCTGTAATATAATCCCAACCTGTGTGATTCCAACTCTAACATCCCTGCTGACAGAACTGGTCCCCTTCAGGATATCACCGCTGGCTCGCAGAAATCCTGAACTCCCACGAAGGAAACCTGTTCCCAGAAGTTCCAAAGCTTCTTCAAATGAAATTTTACGAACATTTTGTCTTGCAGATGCTTTCTCATTGGAAAAAACACATTTTTTTAAATATATAAACACATATTGACACACACCAGTAGCATTAAAATATTCAATATCTCTTATGCCCCAATAAGATCTTTTTGTTAGCATGTCTACAACCAAACAATAATCTGTAGCTTATGTAACCTAGTGCTTTACATGTTGTCTAAGAATAAATCCAAACTTGCTGGACATAGTCCTAGGTAAGTACTGTTGCTATAGTGTACTTTCAAGGTGAAATTGACCTATTGTGACCTAATAGGGCTTTCAAGGTAAGTGAGATATTTAACAAGTGGTTTTGTCAGTTCCGCACCACTAGTGAGTTTCCATGGATGAGAGATTTGAACTCAGGCCTCTTGAGTCCTATCCCATCACTCTTTCCACTACACCAGTGGTCCCCAACCTTTGGGTTTTGGACTTTCAAGTCCCAGAAGCCTAAGTCAATTCCCCAAAGCATTGATCAGCTAAAGTACTGACTTAGGCTTCTGGGAATTGAAGTCCAAAACTCAAAGGTTGGGGACCACTGCACTACACTACATTAGATACCGCCAGGTTCCATGATTCCTTGATTGATCAGACAATCAAGGAATAAGTTCCTGCTGGTCGCAACTCGTTTTTCATTTGTTTCACTGCCGTGTTCTTCTTCTCCAGGTTCAACCAAAACATTTCACAATTAGGTCTTCCCATTTTTTGGGGTGGGGTTGGGTGGGGTCTGCCAAGGGGTCTTTTTATTCCTCTGGGATACCACTCGGTGACTGCTGCTGTCTAAATACATATAATATCATAAATGTTCTATGCCAAAATCCGATTAATAGTCCTGATTAGAACAGATCCACTGTATCAATGGGACTTTAAAAAAAATGTGTTTATGTAACTCCCATTGATTCAGCCTGCATTTTTTTGTTGGGATGAGTTACTGGATTTATTTCAGAGAACGAGAGTCACTGAAGAGTGTTCACTTTTATTTAAGCAATGAAGATGAAGTTAATATGATCCTCTATTGAAAACATTGACTAAAGGCACTTCTGAGTTCAGCTGCTTAAATATCACCAAACAAGGTTTTTGGAAAGAGAATAGTGTTGTTACATCGCTTCTACTAACATTAGTGATGATAGTATAACCTCACTGTTACAGTGCTGCCAGCACAGAAATGTTAATGTTTAGTTTCGGAATGAGGAATTTGAGTTAGAACTTTCCATCTACATTACATAGCACAATCTATAAACATAATAATTCTGATACAGTACAACTCCATATACCGATCGCCCCATACAGCGATGAAATGGCATAGCGATGAGGCTTGGAGGGGGGGAAGCTGTTCCGCATAGCGATCGTTTCTATGAGAAAATCCGTACGATTTCCCAATGGGAAAAACCACTTAGCGCCAAATATCGTTGTAGTTTTTCCCCATAGGGAAGATCGTACAACGACGAAAACCGCATAGCGATCAGCTCCGTGGAATGGATTAAAATCGCTATACGGGGTTCTACTGTATATGAAAATGATAGCTTTTTCTATAGTGCATAACCTGAAGCTCAAGTAAGCAAATGTTATAACTGCAAACCTAACAATGCTATTAATACCAAATTTATGTTGGCAGATATTAGATGTAAAGCAAGGGTAGGTGACATATGGCCATCCAGTTGTTGAGATTGGAACTCTCATGATCTCACCACTGGCTGAACTGGTTAGTTCTGGTGAAGTTGCTATTCAGCCTCTGGAGGATAATACAATGCCCAACCTTTGTGTAGCACAGGGGTTCCCAACCTAAGGTCCGTGAGCCGGATCTGGCCCACAGTGCTATTTCATGTGGCCTCCACCTTTCCATGGGCATTTGAGAAACAAAATGGCCATCCCTTTGAAGCTGTTGGGACAAAATGGCCACCCTCATTGTGTAGGTAGGCAAAATGGCTGTCCGGCCCTCAAAGCTGACTGAGAGAGCATGACCTGGCTCCTGCCTTGAAAAGGCTGGGACCCCCTGGTGTAGAGCATTAATATAATTAAACCATCTAGGTCTCACAGTTGGCAGTAGACTTTATAAACTTGAACATGTCCCAAGTAGAACTCTTCCCTAGTAACAACTAACATTTCTTCAAATTCCCTTGCATTGTCCCTTGCTTGTTTTCTTCAGCTGGTTGCTACTCATTCAGATTGTTTTCTCTTTGCCCTTTTCTCCACTACCCATTCTTCCCATTAAGGAAAGAATCAGAAAATTATTTTGCCCTATGAGAAATGTACTATAACCAAAAAGTTCTGGTTCACATATTGTGGACTAAATTCAATTATTAGCTCCTGCACAAGCCCTATTGATCCAATGGGTTTAATCTACAGTATCTGGAAATGAGAAAAGATTTAACATTATGTTTTTTTTTACATATGGCATAGGTTTGAAGTGATGGAAGAATAAACCATACACCATTGTACACTCTCATGTGTTTAAAACTCACTATTAATGTTGGGCAGCAGTACTGTTCCTGCATCAATACAGTAAAAATAATTAATAAAACCAACCTGTGCCTTGTTTAGATGTAACAGCACTGACTAACACACAGCCTAAAAGCTTAGAAACAGCCATTCGTACATCATAGTTGGATCCTTCAAAAGATTTGAAGCACAGAGTTACAATGCTGTCCAGGTCTGTACTCCATATAAAGGCTGCTTCACTTTGAAGTTCAAGAAGACACTACACAAAAAAGGAGAGGAGAGTGGGAAGAACAGGCAAATGAAACAGATTTAATCTTCTGTCTGTAAATACCATGTAACATAAAACACTATGTGTAAAAACGAATGGACTATGAACAGAACAAAAATCTGGTGGAGCATATTCCTTTCCTGTCCACACACTTTGTGTTTCTTTGTCCCTAGATCAGTTTGAACAAGTGGCATGAAGGTAGCTACAGAAAGGAAGAGGGACTACAAGCAGACATTCATTTCTACAACACTAGATGTAGTTTAATATCATCAGGGCTCTTTTTCAATACATTTACTCTACAGTTAGTTGCACTGTGCTAAATAGGATACATATGAACAAGATTGCAGTGCATAAGATTTTGAAATTTTACTATGAGCAAATATACCTAGAATAATTAAACATTAGGTGGAGAAATTTGCCTTAGTTTGGCAAGACATCTTCAGGCAAGTCAGTACTTTCCTGCCTATGGACGCTATTTTAAAAAGGGGTAGAATGCCAATACTGTACTTGTTTCCAATATATAGAAAAGGCTAGTGATCTCAGATGGCACAAATTCAAACAATTTTAGAAAAATCTGTAGCTGTAAATATATTTTATTTATTTATTTATCGTATGATGAACTTCAGTTGTCTACATTAAGCACAAATTGTCCATCTCAAGTACTAGATAAAGTTCCATGTCTAAGATTGAAAGCCATTGAAGGGCTTCATCTGTTGCACTATGCAAGTCCTCCAACATGCCTCCAAACATGCATAAAGGACACCTAAATTTAATGTGGCCCATGGTTTGGTCTTCCTCTTTGAAAATAGAAATTTACTTGCAAATCACATATAAACTAACCAGAGAAAGAGAACTTGACTCGATTATTATTACACATGTAGTCAAGCTCACTGTGGGGCTTTCAGATACATTGTCAGTCATGACAGAAAACCATCTGTTTTGATGATGAATGCCACAATACGGAATGTACAAATGAATGATAAAAGAAAAAAGCATTTCTGGTCACGATGAAAAATCTTTCTAGCAAAGACACATATAATAATATGCTTTCTTTACTAAGTCTGCAGGGAAATGTAACAAAAATCTTTTCTTTGTCACAAGAGAGAGTACCCTAATTCTTTTTATTTGCCATTTAGTATTACATACAGCAGCATTAAGTACTAAAAGCAATTAATGTGACACTTTACCTTTGCTGCAGCACATCGAACTGCCATTGATCTATCCATTAAGCATGAACGGGCAGCTTTGTAAATATCCCTGTGACACGGAATAGCAGCAGCTCCCAGCCCTTTCAAAATATTTTGCAAACTTAGCATGATCTCATACCGCCCTTGAGACTAAAAAGAGAAAAGGTCATCTTATTTGGCAACTCAAGTATTATATTTATTCATTTCTTACATTTTAGCTCATATTTTCTGCAGTCTACTCAACCATATCCATTAAGGCTGAGAAATGCGACCCCACCCCCACTAACTTCACAGCTCAGATAGGATTGGAAGCCAATTCTCCTAGATCTCAAAACATGGGAAGCTTACTGTGAAAGTTGAAAGAGCATGAAGAGAGAGATCTAGTCTTAAGGCTGCACTCAGACAGTTAAAGTCAAAACAGCTGTAACAACTAAAAATAACACTATTAAAAACATATTTAAAAGGCAAAAAATGTTTTAGTTTAAAACATTTCATCTTCTTCAAGTGCCACATCCAATTCCAAATACTGTACTGGCTATCATCATGGCAATGAGCCATGAAGATTGTCCTGGGAACAATATAATGCAGCACCCTTCCATTTGCCTTCTGCATCGCAGCATGATACCTGTGCCACTGATCCAATTCTGCAAGTCACTTTCTGGTCCTGAGCCCTTCTGGCACACAAAGTTCTCCTCTGCCCCATGCTAGTATTGATGAAGCTGCTGCCCTCCATCAAGATGGATTCAAGTGGGAGTTAATCCACTTGGGGATCATCACCCTTCCCTGTGGACTTCACTACCCAAGGCTGTTAGTCCTCAGGGTTGTCAGGTTAGTTAACCGCCACCTGATAATCTGTGTTGAATCTCTGGAAGTACTCTATTACGATAGCAGGATAACCTGGCTAGACCTGCAAAATATTTCTATAGCAATAATTTAGCCCCAAAGATTTCCAGAATGAGCTCTTTTTTTTACTAACATTTTTCTAAATCTTTCTCTGAGGCATATACACAGCTTTTAAAACAGGGGTGGGAAAAGAATAGGGGAAAAGTGGTTGTTATAACAATCAAACAGAATTAATCTGGGGAGGGAGGGAATCAGACACAACCAGTCTTTCCAATGAGTTGATGAAACAGCTAGGTTTCACATCCAAACCCCACTCTCAATAAAAAAGCTCTGTATCCCATTGAAGCCCCACCTTCTGCCTCCCTGATGGAAAGAAATTCAAACATCATTTAATATATAAATACACTAGCAAGGGTACCCGGACTTCGTCCCAGGCGGTCGGGGGGGGGGGTGTTGGGTGAGCTACAGGGGTGTTTGTGGCCTCCCCCTGCTCCGCTCCTGGTGTCCTGTGTGCCTTTTGCCGCCACTGTGGCTGGGTGTGGGTGGTTTTCCTGCGGGCCTGAACATGGTTGCAGCCAGTGTGGTTTGGGCTGGAGCTGGGGTGGCGCACGCATGCCTTCCTCCCTCTGTGTCTCTGTCTCTCTCTTTCTGTCTCACTCTATCTGTGTTCTCTCTCTCTCTGACAGACACAGACACACGCACACAGAGGGGGAAGCGTTGCCAACCTGGAAACCGTAATTACTGTACGGTGCTGGACAAAAAGTACCATACATTACCGTGCGGGGTTCGCGCATGCGCAGATCCATTTCTGCATGCGCATACTGGGCGGAGCCTGGGTGGGCATTTTCTTTGAATTTTTATGAGGGAAGAAAACGGAAATAATCTCTCTCTTTTTTTCTTCATTTTTACCCAGGACGGAACTGGAAATAATCTTTTTTTTTACCCAAGACAGAACCGGAAATAATCTTTGTTTCCCATTTTTACCCAGGACAGAACCGGAAATAATCTTTTTTATTTTATTTTTCAGAAATTACTGAAAATTACTGTACATCTCTGTATGGTAGTCGTACATCATACGGAGGGCCAAATTACCGTACTGTACAGTAATTACCGTACAGGTTGGCAACAGCACGGTACATTACATCTCTTCCTTATAGGTTAAGAAGATTATCTCAGGAATTCCAGAACCTTTCCCTATCAGTCATTCACTCTCAACCAATTACAGTCCAACATGCAAATCAGCTCTTTCCAACATTCTATTTCCAGGTCTTGTTGTTAAACTGCTGTTTTTTCTCCCAAGTCACTTTGGGAGTTGTAGTTCCCATTCCTTTTCCCATTTTGTGGGGCGCAGGCTCCACTCTTGGCCTTCGGACCCTCGCGGGGCTTAGCTCAGTGGCGTTAGGTAGATGTTTACGAAGCATTACAGGATAGGCTCCAGGGGTGTGGGAGCCTTTCCCGGACACATACCTTACATCTCTTCCTTATAGGTTACAATAATGCATATTATGAACCAAGAGATGGATAATTATCAAACCTCATATTCTCACATCATCATGAAAAATTCCTCTGCTTTATACTTGTAAATGCCACATTTTACCAATAAGTTGTTTTGGATCACTCATTGAAGCATTCCTCCCCCCACCCCCACCCAAAAATTTTTTTGCTTTGGAAATATAGTTTCTTACCTCTGCATTCTTCATTGCTTTAAGAATATTCCCCACTGTATCCATAAAGCTGTTGCCCAAAATTCTTCCCAGCTTTTTGTACAAACAGCCCAAACAAACCACTGCGGCACTAAAAAAAGGGAATTGAAGAAAAATGCTGGCACTTATTCCATGTATAATAAAATATGCTTAGCAAATTTCTAATGTAAAAACTTTATTAGACAACACAGAGTATACCTGAACTGTATCAAAGAAAGGACTGTAAAAAAGTGTGACTATAAGTTGGATGGCAGAAGTACATATATTGATGACAGTAAGCCTTCCCCAACTCACTGAACTTTACCTCTATCGTATTCAGCTAAATTCTAAAGGAATCCTTTCGCTATTAATACTGTTCCAAGGGGATACACACTTAATTCTCTTTTCTTATGGAAAAGTCTTATGAAACATTACTAGAACTAGGGGACACTCCATGAAACTTTTGGGTACTAGTTCTCAAACAAATAAGAGAAAGTACTTTTTCACCCAGAGGATTACTGGTCTATGGAACTCCCTGCCAGAAGAAGTGGTGACAGCTGTCAGTCTTGACAGCTTCAAGAAAGGATTAGACAAGTTCATGGAGGACAATGGTATCAATGGCTATAATTATGGAATCTTAAGGACAACCTCCGGGTTGGAGAGATAGGCAGGATATCTCTCAATGCCATTTCCAGGGAATCCTAAGCAGGTGAAGGCATCTCCTTGGGAATACCCTGAAGGAAATGGTGAGCCACTGTGTGAGACAGAATGCTGGATTGGATGGGCTGTGGCCTGTTCCAGCAAGGCTGTTCTTATGTTCTTATGTAACATTCATGCCCTATGTGACTATGTCCTACACCCTCAGTAATGGGGACTGCAATTGCTCCCCCCTAAGAAAGAAATCTCAATGTCTAACAGTCTGATAAACCTTTCATTGCTTGTTGGAGACTTGAGACCTGGAGTTGGAGGGGGGGGGGGGAATGTCAGAAGGGAACTGTTACTCTTACTTAGCAGCCCATCTAGTTTCTGTGCTAGACACAGAAAAAAATTGGAATGCTCCATTTCTTCTTCAGAAGTCTAAGCTGCCTTTGTGAAATTCCTTGTCAGCAATGATGAGATCTCAGCTGGTAATTAAATACAAGATAGGATTACTCACCATGACATTTTCTACTGATATAGCAGGATTCTGTTGCTGCTATTGTGTCAACCCAGTATATCTCCAGCTATACCTCTAAGCATTGCCTTCGGGGGATGATTTTTAACTAAGTGGGGTGTGTATACATTACTCCTTAAATGCTTTTGTGGAGACAGGGATGATCAGTCATGAACCTTCCCACCCCCACTTTGAGGTACTGAACCATTCTGGCCACCTGATGCTACACTCAGCCCTCCACAAAGATGGAAGCAAAGGAAAGGATAAAAGGAAAGGAAAAATACACTGGATAGCGTATAGTGAGTGAATGAGAAAACACAGAAGTTGGAGGAGACATTCTGCCTCTTTCTTGGGCTAAAAAGAAATATGAAGTCAGTCCTGGTCTCACTAACAGAGCTCGTGCTACAATTAACTAATATGTTGCTCCGATGGAATAGCGTAATTAGGCTCTAAAGCACAATAATTTCAACATCCAACATCAATTAAGTTTCCATGGATTTCCCCATTGTTTATAAAAAAGAAACATAACACAAATGTGATATCAATGGACCTTTAGACTTACAGCTTTGTAGGGAGATAGCTTGGTGAATCATCTTTACTACGAATAAGTTCATTGCATTTGTCAATTGTCTGATGAACAGAAAAGATGTCTCCAGAGCTGTACAGCACAGCAAGGTCTTTGGCAATGAGCTGTCTGGCAGGAGGTCCTGGTGAAGTGGTTAACAAAAATACTAGTTGTTCAACAAGTTTGTTCTGCTTTTCCCTTATATCAGCCTGGAAATGTGAAAGAGGAAACAGTCAAAAGTTAATAATAGGACAAATTTCAGATTATGTGGCAATGCGGAAAGTGTACTTTCTCCGATCAAAAAGCCCTGGCCTATTTTGAACTGGGCCCAAATACTGTCTAATTGGCATCTAGATCTCCCATCTATGCCATGCTAGCCAACCATCTCCTACCTTTAGCAAAAGAAAAACGTCTCCCCAATCCACACTACCCCTGGGACTGCTGTCCATTTAAAAAAAGGGAAAATACATTTTTTTAAAAAACAAAGCAGTGTTTTTAATCTGTTTTATTCCATGCAAGTTATGTAATACTTACCCTACTAGTGGTTGGTAAAAGTTTTTCCAAAAATCTCAGCCACTCAAAAGCAAATTCTGCTTTCTGAGATTCACCCAGTTGGTTATATGCCTCTTCATTGAGTAATAAGCTGTGAGCCAACTCCATCCTTTTTAAAGCATCTTTTCCCCACTCTCTGAAAGCCACTCATGAAGATATCCAGAATTGTAGCTTTATCTTATGAGATGACTCATTAGCAAATAGCCAGCATCAATTAAAGTGGCTCGAAGCACAACTGGAACATTATTACAACCTGTGACATCATATACACACCAGGAAACAGAACAAAAAATGTGCACTAGTGAAATAATGAAGCTGTAAAATACAAATTTTCTGCATCCAATTTCAAGAATAGTACAAAAAATGAACAAGTTGTTCAGATACAGTAAGATACAGTATGTCATTTTTTTACAAATAAGGAAAACATTTTATTTATTTATTATTTATTTATTTAGTCGTATTTATATATGCCGCCCACTCAGGCAGAACCCGACAGGGCGGCATTACAACAAATTCTAAAAACATATAAAAACACTTTAAAAACCCCTTATCCCACCCATCCATCCCACCCACTCTAAAAAAGGAAGAGAGAGTTCTTAATTCTTTACGTAAGCCAGCAGGCGGGGACCGTGATCCCATTCGGGCCCCACACCTGCCCTGCCAGCTGTTGGCTGCCTCTACCCAAGTTTCAACAATTTTGCTCCTTATGAGCTGGATATACCAATTTATGAACTAACAGCTATTTATAAAAGACTAGTTTGCTGTCTTGTACTGTATATACAAATGTATAAAGAAAATTGGAAACAATGGTTACAAACTATACACAGGGAAAAAGAAACAAAACATACAAGCCTAAGGATATGGTGGTCCGTTTTTGTAACAAACTACAGTGTGTTGTTTTATGTAACTATTACCTTTATGCATCCATTATCAAATTTATTTTATTTCTATTACTTCATTTAATTTAATGTTAACATTCATATCATGTTTTATTTCTTTTGGTGGACAATGAAATAGCCAACAACAACCAAACACCGATCAAAACAATCATCTATATAGTTTATAATTATAATAAATTTATGCAAACTTATCAGAACTGTTAAATAATTTCAACATGTCTGCTGATGACTTAGACTGCAGCACCAACATGCTTTATTACTTCCACTCAAAGTAATTCCCAGTTTAGTGAATTTCCAGTGAAAGAATCAGACTGTTTAAAGAAAGCTGATCATATATTTTAACACACGTAAGAGGCACTAGAGCAATGATGGCAAACCTTTTAGAGACTAAGTGCCCAAACAGAGGGATGGGGTGAACTCTGTGCTGGTAGAAGGGAGGAAGCATTCCCATTGGGCTGCTGGGCAGAGGGGTGGGGCAAACTCTGTGCTGGGGCAACGGCATGCCCATAGAGAAGGCTGTGAGTGCACCACTGCACTAGTGTGTGTGTACAAGCAAAAAACCTATCCGTTCATTTGAAATTCAACAGAGAATATGAATAAACACCATAAACCTCTGGACTGAACAACTTAATTGCAAGAAACTAGCAGTGGAAATGAAGAAGCCCTTATACAATTCTGTAAAAGTTAACATTTTTTGCAATGACCCTACATTTAAAATTTAAGGCTGATTTCTTCTGATGTAGAAAAAGGAAAAAAAAGCAGAGGAAAGAATGAATTAAAGAGTGCTGTGTTGGGGTGGTGGTGTTAAAATCAGTTTCACTTCAGAACTAGTAGCCAAACCAAGAATCAAATGAGTATCAATCAATTTTTGTATTCAATTAGATGCTGCATTACAATCATTCTATTGCCAATTTTAACAAAAATATGCAAAGTACAAGATGTACAAATTAGTAGTGTGGAAGAAGGAATCTCTGGCTTCTCAAGGAACAGGCAAAAATGAATGTTGCAAAGCAGTTCAATGACATCTGATTATCTGATGTGCTTTAAGAGAAACTGTCTTATTAATTATTTACACTGTTATCGTAGTGGATTTCGACAGAGGAGTAAACTCCTGTAGTGTTTATTTTAAGTTTACTACAATTCAAGTTTAGCTTGTGTTCCTTTCAAGCCCGCTTATCAAGAAGTAAGTTCACTGAAAGCAATAGGTTTCCTTCCAGGTAAATGTGATTATACTTGCACAGATATACTGTATTTAAGATACTGTACAAATTTTGCACTACTCTGCATAAAAACCTATGGATTGGACTTAGATTTAAACACTCTTAAAATTTTAATCGGACATATGGAAATAAATCAGTTTAAGGCTGTGACTACATGGGTCAAATACCCTAGGATTTGCTCTGCTTATAAAACAGATGAATTCAAAGTAATTTTTCATTGACCACATCATCACACAAAGCCCATTTTGCTCCCAAAGGGGCTTTCTTTCCTCTGTCGTGGCTGGGGGTGGGTGGGTCGTGCTTCTACTTTTTCAAGCCTGGGAATCTTCTAGCTTTTCAGATCAGCTTTCCCCCCTCTGTGTGTGTGTGTGTGTGTGTGTGTGTGTGTGTGTGTGTGTGTGTGTGTGTGTGTGTGTGTGTGTGTGTGTGTGTGTGTGTGTGTGTGTGTGTGTGTGTGTGTGTGTGTGTGTGTGTGTGTTGAGAGAGATGCCTGTAGGTGGTGTTCTGGTGGTATATGCAGTTGAAATGTGATGTTCAAGAGGGGAGGGTTCATGATTCCACATTCTTTCCTCTCCCGTAATTGTCCTCCAAGATAAAAGATCCAAGAGTGATAAAAACCCTTTATAAAATGGGCAGAATCCCATTCAATGTGCCTTATAAATTCTTCTTCTTCCGTGTCTAGGCAAGATGTGAAACTGCCAAAATGAAGCCACCTTTTGGCAAATTCATTCTGCAGTTCCTTTTGCCTGACCTAGTGTGAGAAAGATTAGCCGGCAACTCATGGTTGCCGTAACCAGGTAACACCCAATTGTGGTTCAAAAACGCCACAATCTTCAAGGAGGCTCTTTCTGCGTTTTTCTTATAAATATGTATCATCTTATAAGTGATCAAAAACTGCTCAATTCATTTAAAAGTGGCAGGTGACAGAGTATCTAAAATCCAGATCTAATTTTCATTAGGGAGCCTGTACCTCAAAAGTGCATTAAAAGTGTAGGAGATCCCAAGGACTCAGCACAGACCCATTCTATCTCAGATCTATTCATCCATCCAATCTCAACCTACACTATTCCATAGAAGATTTACATTCAAATAGCCAGCTGGGAAAAGTTTACAATAGTGCTCAATGCAACTGTGCTTTAGATTGCCCCTCAACCAGAGAACTATGATTAATTTGTAACTTCCATTTTGGACTGTTCCCATATCCTAATTCCATCAGGGTGCTGGACCAACTACATAACAGGTCTCACTCTGGAAACACAATATTTAGATTATATTTTGCACTTTAAACCAAATCATTTTGGTCAACATATGATAAAACCTGGGAGAAATTTTATCTTGCTTCTTGCAGAAACAAAAATAGCTCTGTCTAGTTTAGGGGTGGCCAACCTTGGTGCTCCAGTTGTACTTGGACTTCAATTATAAGAAGTCCAACTCAGCACACCTGCTGAGCAGGGCTTCTGGGAATTGAATTCCAAGAACAGCTGGAGCACCAAAGTTGGCCATCGCTGGTCTAGATCAGGAACTCTTAAACATTTCATGCTGCAGGGCTGGTCACATGGTTCAGTGGGCCGGTCACATGGTTCCTCCCACTGGAAGTGGAAGTAAAACGTGCCCACACATGTGCATAACACTGCCATAAATGCACCTGTGGCTGTCATAAATGCATTTACAACAGCCATGGGTGCATTTACAGCAGCGTTTTGCATGGGCACATCTTACTTCCGCTGCCAGGAGTGGCGAGGGTGGCATGGGCGGGATGATTTGGGGCTCCAGCCCACAGGCTGAAGTTTGGCCACCCCTGGTCTAAATAGACACTATAACAGAGCTTGACATGTCGAGAAGCAGCCTGAAAGCTTGGAGATTTTAGAAAGATTGACAAAATGACCCAAACAAAAGGATGTTATATGGAAATATAACCACAAACCAATTAGTACCCCCAACTACTTTTGGCAGGGAAAACCAATCAACGCATAATTGTAAAAAATCAAAAAGATATCTAAAGTGAATTGAATGAATTATCTACTGCCTTCATATTGGCAGAATAGAGGGAGCCATAAGAAGACAAAGAACACAAAGAAACGATTCCTTCAACTAAGTGTCTGACAAGAAAACCAAAAATATGGCAGAAGATTAAAGTAATCACTATACTGAAACCAAACAAACAACCATTATATCCCAAAAAGATACAGGCCACTCACCCTATTATGCCAATTATACAGTGTTTGAACACATTATATGAAACCATCTGGCCCCTAAAATTGAACAGACTGGTTTTAGACCTGGCATACAACCCAACCTAGCATACAGAAGATGGTTTTTGAAACACACCAATTAACTGGAGCAGCATTTGTCAGTGACATATGACACTGTCCACCATCAATTGCTGCTCAAAAAGCTCTACCTTCTTTAACTACATGAGTCATGGACTAAGAGAAATGGTTGCCATTCTATGAATATTTCAAAACTGAAAGGTTCTTTGTTGAATTTCAAGGGAGACAAAATTGCTGGAGAAATAAGAGGAATCCTTTTCCACAGGCGAGTGTCCTGGCACCATTACTTTTTAAGATTTACACAAGGAACTAGCTCAGTGAGTTAAGTATCTGACTGCAGTGCATGCCATGCCTTCCAGAAAGAGCCAGCCTGTGTAGTCAAGGGCATGCTGCACAGACCCAGGGTACCCCCAGAAGAACGGAGAGGTAAACCGCTTCTGAGTACTCTCTATCCAGAGAACCCCCAAAAGGATCACCATGTCAGAATGGACTTGACAGCACACAGTTTTTATTATTCTAAATGCCAAGGACTTCTTTGTCTTCCTTTAACCATCTAATCCACCTCCCGCCTGTTACCAGTTCTCAAGAAATGGAAAAAAAATAAGATATAACTCTTAAACTCAAAAGAGTTGTAACAACATACTAAAACTAACTGGACACTTACTATAAACCTGTATTTGTTCAATCTGTAAATAATGGAAAGGAATAGGTTTTAAATTAACAACATCCTGACAACAAAACAAAGCTTTCCTCAATCATGTACCTACCTTTCTACCAGGTACCAAATCATACCACACTCAGTGGGGCTTGCTTCCAAACAGACATACAGTATATAGAACCACACTGCCCGGGTTCTTAATCCAACAGGTCATTTCCCCCCTTAATATGATTCATGTCTCACAAAATTTCTTTCATATAGCAAAAATGTGCTCCTTTTAAAAAATGCAGCAATCTATACTAGCTTGGTTCAAATCACACAACGGGTTCTTTTGAAGACATTGCGGACAGAAGTAATAATCTGAACTTGTATAACTCGCAGACCACATAACAACCTCAGTGACTACGCACTGCTGTTGTAGCCTGTTGACCGGTTAGCACAGAGTTGTGGCTCTTTCTCTCCCTGTTATTCCACAAAGAAACACTAACAAATTGCACATGCTATCATTCAAATCATGCATATAACTGTGCCATCATGTCTCAAGCTAAAGGAGGGGGCTGACTATCAACATGTAACCATACAGAATGTCTGGGTATTTTAAAAAATTAATCATTTTCTTCCGTACTGCAGTGGCTCAAGTCGCTAAGACGCTGACTGGGAAGCGGAAGGTCAGCAGTTCGATTCCCGAGTACTGCAGGACGGAAATGAGCTCCCGTCTTCATCCCAGCTCCTGCCAACCTAGCAGTTCGAAAGCAAGAAATGGCAAGTAGATAAATAGGGACCACTTCGGTGGGAAGGTAAACAGCGTTCCGTGCGGTCCGGTGTCTAGTCATGCCTGCCACATGACCACGGAAATGTCTGCAGAAGCAGACAGCGCTGGCTCTTCGGCTTAGAAACAGAGATGAGCACTGCACCCTAGAGTCGGATACGACTGGCTTTCGAGCAAGGGAAACCTTTACCTTTACCTTTAAGAAAACCAATTATAAGATATGGACTGTCACAAAGTTACAGCCCTAACATTACCATAACACTCAAGAATCAAACAACATTTCTGGAGTTACTTAGATCACTTTGGGAAAGATCCAAGCAGTTACAGCTGCTTGAGAGGCACGGCTGACTTTAATACCACTTGTTCAAGGAATTTCCATGTGTGCATAGTACCACTACAGAGTCTTGTCTGATTTATCTCAAGAATGGACCAAGAACTCTTCCCTCTGGTGACCTCACTATCAATAGCATGCATTTGGCCAACAGATGAATGCTGCTTACATCCATCTGCAGCCCTCCAGTTTCCCTTTCTCCCCTATGGCCCCTTCCCATCTTCACAAACCACATGAAACCACTTTATACCGTACTGACACCATGCAATATTTTGTACTTGGTGTGAGCTTACATATACTGTCCAATCTAATCTAATCAAAAGCTTCAGGACTGAGAAAGGAATTTCACAGTCCTTACTTTGCTATAAACGTTCACTTATGTGCATGTGTTCAGTGATTTCTAGTAATCTCCAGCTTAGAATATCGCAATGTACTGTAAGTGTGACTCCCTTTGAATACAGAATGGCAGTCATAGTTTGTTCATAATACTGCTCCTAACTGAGATCATATCATGCTGATACTGAAGCAAATGACCTAGCACAACTCAACTATTACTTTCATTCAAAGTACTGGATCTTAACTATAAACCACTCCAAGATTTTAAAACCATATAAAGCAAAAGCAAATCAATCACACTTATATACCACCCAATAGCACTTAGTGCACTCTCTGGGCAGTTCACAAGTTAATTAGCCTTTTGCTCCCAACATGCTGGATATTCATTTTACCAGCCTCAGAAGGATGTAAGGCTGAGCCAACCTTGAGCCCTAGTTTGTTGAACCATATTTTCTGTAAAGGTAAAGGTTGCCCTTGCTCAAAAGCCATTCGTATCTGACTCTAGAGTTCAGTGCTCATCTGTTTATAGCCAAAGAGCCAGCGCTGTCTGCGACTACAGACATTTCTGTGGACATGTGGCAGGCATGCCTCGACACTGGAGTGCATAGAATGCTGTTTACCTTCCCACTGGTGCTACCTATTTACCTACTTGCAATTTCTTGCTTTCAAACTGCTAGGTTGACAGGAATGGGGACAGAAGCAGGAGCTCATTCCATCATGCAGTACTCGGGTCTTGAACTGCTGACCTGTGGACCTTACAGTCATCAAGTTCAGCGTCTTAACCACTTGAGTCACTGCAATCCCTTATGTTTTCTGTACCACCATTAAAATACCTCATCTTTTAAGGCACAACAGAGGATAACTTGGAAAGAGCTTTTTCAGTTTTAGTAGCCCATCTTTGGAATCTTCTTCCTAGATGCTCAAGAATGTATCCTCACTACAAAGTTTTATCAGTTAGATCCCACTTCAACTGCCATGGCTTTACAGTATCTTGCATGATGCTGTACCCTGTAGTTCAGACAAAATGCTTACCACTTTCTTCACCAAACTACAAATTCTAACATTCCCTAGGATGGAGCCTTGAGACAAAAAACTGCTATAAATATGTAGTGCAAATACCAAGTGACAACCTACTTTAAATGGTTCCAGCATTTGGCTTTTTAATTTGTCCTAGTTTTAAAAAGAGACAATGCATAAATTTAGTCCACAGTTTTACTGATTCCATCTGGTTTTTATACTGTTTTCTACCACTCTAGTGTGAACACTTGTGGTGTTATTAAGAAACATAATACCTAACTAAATAATATAAAAGCAGCAGATCGTCATTTAAGATACAATTTGAATATGTGTGTTGATAGTGTAGTTAAAGGCAGGTTTTTCTAAAACATTCAATCTCTAGTCTCACATTTTAACAATTCTTATCCTCCCCATATTGTGACTACAGTTTACAAGAAGTTGAATTTATTTTAACCAAAATGATATAGAAGGAAACAAGGAGGCTGTCTTACCACTCTTTTAAATCTGGAAACTTAATAGTACCCTTTTGCTAGGAAGCAACAGGATACTAAGTATCCACATTCCCAAGATAAACTATACATTGGAACCTCATACAACAATCGCTCTGTATAGCAACAAAATCGCATAACAATTAGGTTTTTTTTATGGGGGGGGGGGGATTGTGTCCTGCATAACAATTTTCCCTATGGAAAAAAACTGTACAACAATTTTTCAATGGAAAAAAACACTTAGCAAAAAATAAAATTGTACGATGCATCCCATAGGGAAAATCGCTATACGATGCATCGTATAGCAATTGTTTCGTACAACGAGCCCCGTGGAACAGATTAAAATCATTAACAGTGTTCCGTGCGCTGCAGTGTCTAGTCATGCCTGCCACATGATCACAGAAACGTCTGCAGAAGCAGACAGCGCTGGCTCTTCGGCTTTGAAAGTGATGAGCACTGAACCCTAGAGTCGGATACGACCGGCTTTCGAGCAAGGGAAACCTTTACCTTTACCTATGTGATACCACTGTATCCTTTCTGTTGATTATGAGTTTACATTTATTCCAGAATTCTCAAAATTACATATTTGTCAACTATTTTAGCAATTCAGTGTTGCCATCCAGGGCATACTCGGAATTGGCACGGCATAAAAGAACACTCAATGTTCATACAAAATTATCTTTAAAAGGAGAAGAAACTACAGCTGCCAAGTAGACTTCCTCCGCCTTTATGGGCTCTCCCCCGTTTGTGTTTAGTTCTGCAAAGCAGGAACTGGTGTCTGTTTGGAAAAGTTCCTTTAAGTGTGTCTTCCTTTTAAAAAAACAACAACAATCCTAGCTCCATCTTGTAGCATAACTACAGCCACACTTTCTCTGAGAAATGAACGTGTGCCCCTTAGATGGACAAGAAGTGAGGATCTCTCCTTCCCAGAAAAAAAAGACACAAAATAAAATAAAATAAAATATTTCCTGCCTTCACAAAGGGTTTCTGACCAGCGGCCCCTCCCCAAGCTTATTTTCTTATACCTTTCTCTTTCTTGGGAAAACTTGGTAAGAAGGAACCCAACCACCCCTCCCTCCCCAAAAAAAAAAACAAACAAACCACCACCCAAAACCTTCAACTAGGTGTGCCCAAACTACGGCCCTGGATCCGGCCCCCGACAGCAATTCATCCAGCCCGCGAAGCCCTCGTCGCTCCCGGAAGCGGAAGTAAAACGCGCCCGTACGGGCGCGTTTTACTTCCGCTTCCGGGAGCGACGAGGGCTTCGCGGGCTGGATGAATTGCTGTCGGGGGCCGGATCCAGCCCCTGGGCCATAGTGACCGGCCCCGCAGACCAAAAAGTTTGAGCACCCCCTGCCTTAAACAAATGCCTCCCCAGGGGCAAGAGAAGCCTATGATCAGCCGAAAAGTCCAAGGTGCTCTCCTTTCTCCACCCGCACCAGTTCCCGCGGTCTGAAGTCTCCCCAAGGGGGAAAACGACTCTCGTCCCAGAGCCGGAGCCCCCCCAGCCCCACCCCAGCCAACGGAGGAATCCTTCCCTACCCAGGAGGCGGGTTCACCCCATCCATTGCAAGGAGAGGGAAAGCCACCCACCCTCCCGGCCGCCCCCAGGTCACCTGCCCAGCCTGCGTGGCGCTCTAGTCCCACGGAAGTGTGGGGCGCAGGGTGGGGTCCTGCCCAGGGCCACCCCGCCGGAGTTGGGATTCACAGGCTGGCGCGTCTTCGCTCCTTCCCCTCCTGCTTCTTGCCTGACTCAGGGAAACCCGCGCCCTTCCTCCGTCGGCCAGCAGGGGGGGAGGAGGAGCTGCATCTGCTTGCGGCCGCCTTCCGTCTCCCTCTCTTTCCCGCATGCCGCCGGGAGAGCTCTGCTCAAGGCCGGCTAATCGGCCCCGGAGCCATCGAGCGGCCTCCCCGTGGCCAAGCGCCGCCTCTGCCTCCCAGTCCCCCCCCCCTGCATCTACAGAGAAGGCGTTTCCCGCGCCGGCTCTGCCACGCACGGCTCCCTGGACTAGAAGGAGCGCAATATATACCCGCCTTCCTGGCTCCCTCTTTGTCCAACCCAACCTTCTGTGGCCACCTCCACCACACCTATGGCTCCTCCAGTCACACACCCACACCCCAAAATGGGGATTCTCAACCTCCAGCCCGTGGGCCAGATACGGCCCACGGCACCGATTCACGTGGCATCCCACTATCTCCACCACTATGTGATGGCGGAATGGCAAAATGGTCGTCCAGCCCCCAAAGCTGTCTGAGGCCATACCTGTCAGGTTTCGGGAAATTTCTGTCAAACCCTCGTATTTTACATCACTGGAGGCCAGCACAGGATAAGCATAGCTGTCCAGTTTCCTGTTTTGGCCGGGAAATTTCCCTTATTTGACAGGAATTTCCCGAAACTTGATAGGTATGGACTCGCCCCCCCCCCCGGCTTTGAAAGGTTGAGAACTCTGAGTCCTGCCCCAAAATGAAACCACTCTCTTGGATTTGTCATTGGCCAAAATGAAGCCCTCGTCATCGGCACATGTTTTTGGCAGGCCAGTACATGGGCCGGATTCTGTATCTTTCCACCTTCACACAGTGTGTTGTCCACCAGCAGCCTCCACTTGAACATTTGTCTCACATTTAGGGTTGTGGTTTCCAACGTGGGGCACACGCCCCACAAGGGGTCGGGGTCAAGATTGAGTTATTAACAGTGAATGGCCTTTTAGGCTTCCTCCACATGAAGAATAAGAATTATATGTGTGTATGTGGGGGGGGGGCATTGTATCAAGATTTTAGAGATGCTTAGGTGAGGCATTGCAAAAACAACAACATGGTTGGTAACCACTGATTTATGGACTCCGATCCTCAGCCTGTTCAAGGTCCTCCAAGTGACACAGGGGAGGTTGAATTCCTCAGCTATATCTTCTTTTAATGTCATTCCCTGTTCGGTGAGCTCCTTCCTTCATCCTCTAATTTGGTTTTGCTCTTGTGTACCCTCAAGAACGTTCGTTCTTGCCATAAAGCTCTTCCTGCATCTGAGTTGGCAGACTTGAGGCACATATCCGTTCAGGGGATGTTGAGGGTTCTCTGGTGTGGCCCTCTGGGGTCTATGATCAGTATAGGATCAGGAGTCGGTATATAGCATTGGGTGGGGCTTTGCCCCAAGGCCCTAAATTTAGAGGGCACAGAACCCGACAGTTTAAACCTACAGGTTGATGCTAGGGAAATAAACTTCCCAACTGTATTCACTTTCCTTTCTGTTGTTTCCACAGAATAAAAATGTTAACATCTGTGGGATGTGGGGGGGAGGGGGGACCACATTTCTATCCTATTTTCTAACGGGGTTCATCTCTATGCTTCATAGCATAATGCATAGGAGGTGAGGTCACTTGGCTGGGATGGCAAAATGGCTATTAACAGCTCAGGAGAGAGTGTTTTTACTTAAGTCTTGAACACTCACAGAGTGGGATGATGATAGGAAGTTCAGTTTCTGGTTTCTGCATTAATTGCCAAATCACATCCACAATACTCCCATACCTGCCCTTCTCTTTTTCTCTTTTATATTGTACTCTGTTTCCTCCCTATCAGGCCTCAAAAGGTACAGTGTAATGAGATCATTTGAAATGGGTCCAATTTCCAGCCACAGCCAAATAAACTACACTTTGCTCCTGAGTTAATCTGTCCTTTGGAGACCCAGGCTATCCTTTCCAGAATATGCAGAAGGAGATGAAAGAAAGCTGGGTTTCCCTCTTAGCAGCTAAAGACATGGCTTAACAATGAGGCATTTCTTTCTGCCTATGTCCTCCCCCACCCACTCTTTAAGGGGAAATTCCTTGAAGTTTGCCTTTCTTTTACAATCTCTAGCTTCATTTTGTAGCATACAAAGTTCTTGTACAGTTTTGCTATGTGGGTCTCCCCCCCCCCATATCCATGGAGGGACTGCAGTGGCTCAAGTGGCTTAGATGCTGACTGGAAGGCGGGAGGCCAGCAGTTCAATTCCTGAGTACTGCAGGACGGAATGAGCTCCCGTCTTTGTCTCAGCTCCTGTCAGCCTAGAAGTTCAAAAGCAAGACATTAATAGGGACCACCAGTGGGAAGGTAAACAGCATTCCGTGCGCTCCGGTGTCTAGTCATGGCTGCCACATGACCACGGAAACGTCTGCAGCAGTGCTGGCTCCTCGGCTTTGAAACAGATGAGCGCTGAACCCTAGAGTCAGAAACGACTGGCTTGTGAGCAAGGGAAACCTTTACTTTATCCTTGGGGAATGCATTACAAGACCTTTAATGAATCTCAGAAACTGTAGATAACAGTGAACCCTATATTTAACACACGTACATAAGTCAGAAGGGAAAGGGTTTCACATACCTCCATCATTCTATGGGAGAAGTATTAAATGTCTGCCTCAGTCCCTTCTAAACATTACATTGCAGAGTGGTCTTTAGTGGCGCCATTGGTAATGTGCCATAGAAATACATATATGCAATATTATGTATTTCAGCCATTTTTATTATTTTTAGACCAGTAGGTAACTGAAATTGTGGATGGGGAGGGGCAACCTGTATAATTAATGGCAACCACCAACAAGAACCAAAAATGGTTGCTTGTTCAGATTTAGGGTGTGGCCACACTGGACCTTTTGGTGCAGTCTAAGTAGTGTTTATTAAGGTCAGGGGAGGAGGAGCAATATGCCATAGGTGTGCTCTTTGCATCCAAATGGCATGCCAACCGGCATGCCAACCTCAACAATCCTATTTTCAGTATCATGAGGGAGCTTAATAAATGAGCAACTTCAGATATCAGTAAATTGAAAACTTCCCCTACTTATATGTGTGTGTGTGTGGGGGGGGTAGGAAAGTAAAATTATTAATTTTTGCCTTTGTTAGATAATTGCTGATATGCTGGATCACTTAATATTTTTTTTTAAAAAAAATGTTTTTGCCTGGTATGTAGTGCCAATTGAGAAACAGCTCACAGCCCTAGTTTTGATCAGCACTTCACACAAAAGGAAATATTTTCTAATTTTTTAAACCAAACTGATAATCTAGCATAGGAAAATTTTAATAATTGCACTTTCCCTGCCCCTCTTCAGAAGAGCAGAGGAAGTGTTCAATTTTCTGATATCCTGAACTGGCTCACTAATTAAGCCACTTTGCAATACCAGAAATTGACAGTGAAATGAACCTTGTCAGCTTTGACCAAACACTCTGGGAATGAACTTGAGTACACCAGCCACGTTAAGAGTACAAGTCCTTGAGAGAGGCTCAAAAAGGTGCAGGCAGGGGCACTTGGGGGATGGATTGGATTGCTCTAGCAATTAGATGGATTAAGCAGATTAGAATATGGATACTTTTAATGGGTAATATTAGAGACAGAACTTTAATAAAGACAGCAGAAACCAACCTCTGTATTCTCAACTAAACTGTTTCTTCAGATTCAGTATCTTGGACCTGAGAAGCACCCCACAGCAAAAGCCTCCTTAAAAGATGTGTAATGATTTTTACTGAACCCCATCCAAGAAACAGAAATATTCACTGACTTCATTCAGTCTGAAGTGATTACTCACAATGGCTGAAGACGGCATTGACTAATGTCAACCAGTTTTTCACCATTAGATGCATCAGTGGAGAAATTGGCACAGGATACCTAAAGCATATACTGTATGCTCCATTCTTTTTAAAATTTAATTATTCTCATAATGCTTAAATACAATGAGTAATACTGCTTCAAGGTTTAACAATGTTCTATAGCATTTTATAATAAAATAACTAGCTATTTTGCCTGGCCTTGCAGGCGCACATGCACGCACGCACACACACACACACACAGAGGGGAGGCCGGCGGCAGGTGAGTAGGGGGCGGCGGCGCTGGGGGGAAGAAGCAGGGGAGGGAGGGAGGCGAACATGTTCCGTTCTCCCTTCCCTGCCAACGTTGGCGGGTGGGGAGGCAGGGAAGGGAGGTGGAAGTGTTTCGCTCTCCCTTCCTTGCCGGTGTCCGTGGTGGTGGTGGGGGGAGGCAGGGAAGGGAGGGAGGCCGCCAGAGAGACCGTTGCTGGTCTATCTTCTCTGCCTCCTCCCCTGGCCGACCTACTTTGTGAACTCTGCTGGGTCGGCGGTGGTGGGAACTGTGGCGGGGAGGCGGCTTTTCAGGGCCGCCGGAGAGACCCTTTGTGTTGTGGGTCTCTCCTCCACACCTTCTTCTCCCCCGGCCGACCTGCCAGGCGAACTCCACTGGGGCAGCAACGGTGGTGCAGCTTTTTAGGGCCTGCCAGAGAGACCCTGACCTGCAACACAAAGGGTCTCTCCGGGAGGCCCTAAAAAGCTGCCTTGCCGCCGCAGCCGTCCCAGCGGAGTTTGCCCGGCAGGTCGACCAGGGGAGGAGAGACAGCCGCAACACTAAGGGCCTCTCCGGCGGCCCTAAAAAGCTGCCTCGGCGGTGGCGGCCCAGCAGAGTTCGCCCGGTAGGTCGGCCGGGGGAGGAGGTGGGGAGGCAGCTTTTTAGGGCCGCCGGAGAGACCCTTCATGTTACGAGTCTCTCCTCTCCGCCTCCTCCCCTGGCTGACCTGCTGGCCGACCTCCGCTGGAACGGCGGCTTTAGTGCCGCCGGGAGCTGTTGCTGAGGAAAAGGCACGCACGATTCAGCCATTTTTCCCTCTCGCGCTCGTCAGCTGTCCCACCTCCTCTGCGTTTGTGTCCTCATGCCTGATTGGCTGAGGCGTGCTGCAGCGCAGAGGATGCTGGGTAGGAGTTTTTTCCCCATTCGTGGGGCATTGGCCCCACTCTCGGTCCCTGAACCCTCGCGGGGATGGTGTCCAGGAGGTAAGGTAAGTGTGGCCGGCTCATTACGGGATGGATTGGACATGTGCGGACACACATTCTGGACACGCACGGCCCAATCCATTCTTATAGGTATAGATCTTCATCAGTGAAGAGCACACATTAGAAATGCTTGCTCCCCCCACCCTATTTTAAGACTGTAGGAAGACTTTGCTATTAGTCTGGGTTTTTTTGTAGTAATTATAGTGTTTATTTGATGCATTTTTATACCACCTGACTTAGTGGAGGCACTGCTGGAAGCAGTTGAATATTAAACAAAATCCAACAATAAATAAGCAATAGTACTTCAGAAACAGGGTGTAGGATGTAGTCCTAATCTATGAATCTTTTATTTGTATTTATATTTTTGTACTTATGTTTGTATGCATACCTCCATTAAAAGGTTTCATAGCGATAGGACAAAAAGAGACCTCTTTCATGCTGATCAAGCTACACAGAGATGGGGAAATTACATTTTTGTACTGCCACATTTGAGGTGGGATTCTGAAAGTTAAAGATAAAAGCCACTCGTATCCGACTCTAGGGTTCAGTGCTCAACTCTGTTTATAGCCAAAGAGCCAGAGCTGTCTGTGTCTGCAGATGTTCCTATGGACATGTGGCAGGCATGACTAAACACCAGAGTGCACGGAATGCTGTTTACTTTCCTTGCTGAAGTGATACCTATTTATCTCCTTGCAATTTCTTGCTTTCCAACTGCTAGGTTGCTAGGAGCTGAGACAGAGGCAGGAGCTCATTCCATTGTGCAGTATTTGGGCCTCGGGCAGCTAACCTGCAGACCTTCCAGTCATTAAATTCACCTCTTAACCACTAAGCCACCACCGTCTACCAATAAATTAAAATTACACCCACACCCACACAATTGCAGCACAGGAGCAGGATCTCTGTGCAGCTTCGATACAATTGTACACAGTCTTTTGATAACATGCCCCCAAACCATGTAGGGCCTTTAAAGTTATCACTAGCACTTTCAATCAGGTCCAGAAATAACCCTTTCAATCATAAGAACATAAGAACATAAGAACAGCCTTGCTGGAACAGGCCACAGCCCATCCAGTCCAGCATTCTGTCTCACACAGTGGCTCACCATTTCCTTCAGGGTATTCCCAAGCAGATGCCTTCACCTGCTTAGGATTCCCTGGAAATGATATTGAGAGATATCCTGCCTATCCCTCCAACCCGGAGGTTGTCCTTAAGTATCCATAATTATAGCCATTGATACTCTTCTCCTTCATGAACTTGTCTAATCCTTTCTTAAAGCTGTCAAGACTGACAGCTGTCACCACTTCTTCTGGCAGGGAGTTCCATAGACCAGTAATCCTCTGGGTGAAAAAGTACTTTCTCTTATTTGTTTGAGAACTAGTACCCAAAAGTTTCATGGAGTGTCCCCTAGTTCTAGTATTATGCGATAGGGAAAACAGTTTTTCCTTATCTACTTTGTCCACACCGTGCATGATTTTATAAACTTCAATCAGGTCACCTCTTAGACGTCGTCGTTCAAGAGTGAAGAGGCCCAACCGTTGCAGCCTCAGATGGTAAGGAAGGTGTTCCAGTCCCCTAATCATTCTGGTTGCCCTCCTCTGCACTTTTTCCAGCTCCATAATATCCTTCTGGAGGTATGGCGACCAGAACTGTACACAGTATTCCAGATGGGGCCTCACCATAGATTTATAAAGAGGCAAAATGACACTTGCTGACTTATTTTCTATACCCTTCCTAATGATCCCTAGCATTGAGTTTGCTTTTTTCACTGCTGAGGCACACTGGGTAGACACCTTCATTGAGTTGTCCACCAGGACACCAAGGTCCCTTTCCTGGTTTGTCTCAGAGAGTTCAGACCCCATCAGTTTATAAATGTAATTGGGGTTCTTTGCCCCAACATGCATCACTCTGCACTTACTAATGTTGAAGCTCATTTGCCACTGTTTTGCCCACTCCCCCAGTGTCGAGAGATCCCTCTGGAGCTCCTCACAATCTCTCACAGTTTTCACTACCCTGTATAATTTAGTGTCGTCAGCAAATTTGGCTACCTTGCTTTTTACTCCTACCTCTAGATCATTTATGAAGAGGTTGAAAAGCAGGGGTCCCAGTACTGAACCTTGGGGGACCCCACTCTTTACTTCCCTCCACTTGGAGAAGTGTCCATTTAGTGCTACCCTCTGTTTCCTGTCCCTTAGCCAGTTGCTGATCCAGGACAAGACCTGTCCCTTTATTCCATGACTGGTAAGTTTATTCAAGAGCCTTTGGTGTGGGACCTTGTCAAAAGCCTTCTGAAAGTCCAGATAAACAATGTCAACTGGATCCCCCTTATCCACATGCTTGTTGACACTCTCAAAAAATTCCAACAGATTAGTGAGGCATGATTTGCCCTTGCAAAAGCCATGTTGGCTCTCCTTTAGCAGCGCCTTCTCTTCTATGTGCCTATTAATTCTATCTTTTAGGATGGTTTCCATCACTTTACCTGGGACACATGTCAAACTGACAGGTCGGTAATTTCCTGGATCACCCCTGGATCCTTTTTTGAAAATTGGTGTTACATTCGCTACCTTCCAGTCATCAGGCACAAAGCCTGATTTGAGGGAAAGATTATATATTTTGGCTAGGAGATCAGCAATTTCATCTTTAAGTTCCCTGAGAACTCGTGGATGGATGTCATCTGGTCCTGGTGATTTGTTAGTGTTTAGTTTAACAAGACATGCAAGGACCTCCTCCCTGGTTATTTCTATCTGGCTTAATTCTTCGGTTTCACTCCCTACGAAGATAGGTTCTGTTTTGGGCATGTGGCCTCTGTCTTCTTCAGTGAATACTGAAGCAAAGAATTCATTGAGTCTCTCTGCAATCTCTGTTTCCTCTTTAATAACCCCTTGCCTTCCATTGTCATCTAATGGTCCAATGGCCTTCCTAGTTGGGTTCTTACTTCTAATGTACTTAAAGAAGTCTTTGTTATTCCTCTGAGTATTTTTAGCTATACGCTCCTCAAAGTCTTGCTTTGCTTTCCTGATTGTTGCCTTGCATTTGTTCTGCCAGAATTTATGTTTCTGCCTGCTGTCCTCATTTGGACAAGCCTTCCATCTTCTAAATGAGCTTTTCTTGCTCTTGATCACTTCCCGAACAGCTCCTGTAAGCCACATCGGAGTCCTCTTGGACCTGGCAGTGCCCTTTTTCCTTTTGGGTATGCATTCCAATTGGGCCTCTGTTATTGTTTTTGTAAACAGCCTCCATGCCTCTTGGAGTGTTTGGACTCTCTCAATTTTCCCTTTCAGCTTCTTTTTCACTAGTTTCCTCAACTTTGGGAAATTTCCTTTTTGAAAATTTAAGGTCTCTGTGTTAGATTTTATCAGTGACTTGCGGTCTATGATCAAGTTAAACATAATTGAGTTGTGGTCACTGTTCCCTATTGGATCAGTCACATTAACATCTTGCACCAGATCCTGAGTATTACTCAGGATCAAGTCAAGGATTCTTGTACCTCTAGTTGGGTCTTCAACCATCTGTCCCAGGGAACAATCATTTAGCATATCTAGGAACTTTATCTCTTTATCATGTGCTGAACAACAGTTCACCCAGTCTATGTGAGGGTAATTGAAGTCCCCCATTATAACCAGGCTTCCCTTCTTGGATGCCTCCTTTACAACATTCTCCAACTGCCTGTCTCCCTCAAGAGTTTGGGTCGGAGGCCGATAGTATATGCCTACTGTTAGACCATCCTTGTGGCCTGGTACTCTTACCCACAGAGCTTCTAATGGTGACTCCAAATCACCTAGATATTCCAATTCATACGATTTTATCACTTCTTTGACATACAAGGCTACACCACCTCCCGTTTGCCCCTTCCTATCCTTCCTGTACAGTTTGTAGCCTGGGATAACTGTATCCCATTGGTTATCATCCGTCCACCAGGTTTCAGTGATACCAATAATATCAATATTCTTATCTATTGCTAAGTATTCCAGCTCCCCTATTTTGTTCCGGAGGCTTCTGGCATTTGTATACAAGCATTTATATATGCTTTTCTGACACAGTCTTTTGTGTCCAGTTGCAATGCACTTGGCACAGAATCTCTGTGATCTGCTTTGATCACTGAGCTCCCACAAGCGTTTCTGTAGTCTGCATTAGCAAATGTTTCAGGAGGATATTTAGAATCATGTACAATTCTGCACATTCTGTACAACTTCGGTTTCATTGACTATGCCAAAGTCTAGTCAATGAAGCCCAGTCAGTGGATCACAACAAACTGTGGCAAGAGTTTATGGATGGGAGTACCAGACCACCTCACCTGTCTTCTGAGAAACCTGTATGCTGTCCAAAAAGCATACAGCTATAATCAGATATGGAACAACTGATTGGTTTAGAATAGGAAATGTAGTATGGCAAGGCTATATATTGTTGCCCTGCTTATTTAACTTATATGCAGAGCATGTCATGCATACAGCAGGAATGGATGAATCATAAGCTGGACAGCCGGGAGAAAGATCAACAACCTGAGATATGCAGATGGCACCATGTTAATGGCAGAAAGTGAAGAAGATCTAAAGAGCCTCTTGATGAAGGAAAGATGCAAACAAATTAGATCAGGTACACAGAAGGGCAACGAGGATGATCAGAAGAATGGAAACCAAGTCCTATGAGGAAAGACTGAAGGAACTGGGCATACTTAGCTTTGAGAAAAGAAGAACGAGAAGGGATATGATAGCCAATACCTGAAAGATAATCATAAAGATAAAGGGAAGGATCTGTTCTCCATCATTCCAGAGTGCAGGATGTGTAATAATGGGCGGAAACTACAGGAAGCCATATATAGTTTGCATATTAAGGAAATGGTCTTAATGGCTAGAGCAGTATGACAGTGGAACCAACTGCTTTGAGAGGTGTTGAGCGCTCCAACACTGAAAGCATTTCAGAGATAGCCACCTGCCAGATCTGATTTGATTCAAATTCCTGAATTGAGCAGGGGGTTGGAAACGATGGGCTAAAAGGCCCCTTCCAACTCAGTTACTATATGATTCTAAAATGAAACTCATCAGTGTGTACTGCTCCAGGTTCCCACAAGATCCTGGGCACCAGTAGCGGAAATTCCACCAGGCCACGCCCACTTGGCCGGCCATGCCCACCTCCCTACCCCAGGCCATGGTGTGGCTGGCCAAGTGGGTGTGGCCTACAGAGTTAGCCACGCCCAGGGTAGTAAATTTTTTTGCAGTGCATCACTGAAACTCATGCTAAAATCACCTAGACATTAGTCAATCAATCAAATCACTTTCTATCCTGACCTTCTCCCAATATGAAAACTGTCAGTGCATTTTTAAAGGTAAAGGCTTGCTCGAAAGCCAGTTGTATCTGACTCTAGGGTGCAGTGCTCATCTCTGTTTCAAAGCCAAAGAGCCAGCACTGTCTGCTTCTGCAGACGTTTCCGTGGTCATGTGCCAGGCATGACTAGACACCGGAGCGCACGGAACGGAGTGCATTTTTAGCAAGCTAAATATAACTCTCTGTATCAGTAAGAAACAAAGGCATTGTTTGTAGAATGATAATGGTGTCATTCTATATACAGGATTAGTTGCACCAGTCTAGTGAGTGGGGACTATTCAAACCAGAAGCATCTGAGATACAGTGAAATGAAAGAGGGAATATAGGCCCATGCAGAAAGCAGCAGGTGATTACCAAGGTGAGAAATTTGTTTTCTAAATACAGCTACTCATTTTCCTTCAGGCTGTTGAGTAGTGCCTGAGGATGTCTCCACCCTATTGTACCTTGCCTCAAAAACACTTTGCTCTGCTTCTGTTAAACAAGCTGTAGGCCAGGGGTGCCCTAACTATAGCCCATGGGTCGGATCCGGCCCTCAACACCAATTCATCCAACCCACATCACCCTTGTCGCTCCTGGAAGCGGAAGTAAAACGTGCCCAGGCATGTTTTACTTCCACTTCCAGGAGCGATGAGGTTGGTGCGGGCCAGATGAATTGGCATAAGGGGCCAGATCCAGCCCATGGGCCGCAGTTTGGGCTCCCCTGGTTTAAGCAGAGAAAATGGCAGCCTACAATCTATCTCATCCTGTTGCATAACATATCTGTTGCAAAACAGACTGCAAGACGTGTTTTAGTTCCGCTTCTGCCGGGAGGAACCACGTGACCGGCCCACGGCCCAAAAAGTTTGGGCACCCCTGCTGTAGGCCAAAGTCTGCTGTTAACAAGCAAAGACAGGTACTGTACTTGTTTTGAAGATCCACCCAGTGGTGGAGAATGGGGACCCAGAGCTGCAATGAACCCTTCTGCTTTTCTATTGGTACTTTCTATACCTGGTTAAACTGCTGTACCATAGCCAAAACTGCTAAAGTTGTGAGTTCGATCCTGGTGGGACTCATAGTTGAGTCAGCACTCATTTTGAGGTCAGTAAAATGAATACCCAGCATACTGGGGACAAAAGGTTCATTACCTTGTGAATCGCCCAGATAATGCACTGAGTGCTATGAAGTCGTATATAAGTGTAATTGCTGTTGCTATATGTCGGTGTGCCATTTTTAGTGACGTTAGACTGGGACACAGCCAGAATATTACTCCTGGTTCTTAATGTTGCTTTATTTTGCATTTTCAGCTTCAATTCATTCGTTTCTATAGAAAGTCATCAATACATTATCAATTCTTGATCCCCCACTTACTGTATTACGTGTCGATATTAGAAGACTACCATTTGACATTTAGGATGTGGGTTGCTTTTGAAATAATAATTCCAAACATCAAAGTGACTAGAGGAGATAAAAATGCCCAGGTTGCAAATCTGACTGGAAAGAATATATAATTTTGCCAGGGGGCCTCCTTTCACCAAAACCCTGTAACTGATTACAGTAGGGAGAGTGAATATTTCAGATAAAATATAAATAATTTATTTTTAGCTGGGTCCTTCCATTGCTCTCAAACGCTAGGATCAAGTCAAATACTACGTTACCTATTGGCACAGTAGTTTAACATTTATTGGGACTTGGTACTCCAGCCTCAAAAATTACTTCTTTTTCAGAACTCAATCATATGAGTGAAAGGTCCATTTGTATCTACTTTCAGCACCTGCCGGTTTCCATATGTTCCATGCCTGACAACAACACCCGCCTCAAAGCACTTGGCGTTAGCAGCCAGTTCTCTTTCACAGTGAAGCACAAATTGGGAATAGAGTTCCAGCCCAATGTCCTTTTCAATGTTAGCATGATACTGCATTCTTCTTCCCTTCAGTTTACCACCCAAGGTTGCCTGAGGTATTATTAATATGCTGCCCGGCAAATCCAAAACAGAAACATATTTGCCATCTTCATTTTCACTTAACTTCACATCCAAGATTGTGCTGACTGCAAAGACAGAGACAAGGATGTGATTAATAAGTATTAAAACAGGTAGCAATGCGGCGTGTCCACCTCCTTTATTTTAAACATTTATGCTGTGCAGTTCAGCTACGAAAACAAAGAGTACTGTAGTTAAAAACAGAACTACTGTATGTCGATTCTCAAGCTTAGACTGGAAAACAAACACACAGAGAGACATGGAAAATGAGAGAACTCAGAATTTTTATAAGATGTCTACATACGTAGCAAAGTAGATTAGATATATACTACCTGAATTTCATGTAGCTCAGAATAAATTTACCTTTGCATTAGTTCCCTCTATTGACTACTTGTTATACCTATCTTCTAACAATTTTTAACGCAATAGATGTGCTTGTGTAAGTCTATCACTGCCAACAAATATTAAAATTCCTTTCTATTTAAATACAGTTAAACCTTGGTTTACGACCTAGGTCCATTTTGACAGCCTTCATCGTAAACCAAAAAAATTTATCGTAAACCAAAGCACATTTCCCCATATGGATGCATTGAAAATAAAAAATGGTCCACAACCTCCATAAAAAAATCCAAAACATTCCAAAAAAAGAGAGCAGAAAACAGAGTAAAATGAAATGGAAGAAGAAGCTAAGCTTGAGAAATCCACTGCCAGCTCCACTTTCCTAGGCTACGAGCAGGGCTGCCCCGGCCAGGGTTCTCTTCAGAGCTGATTTTTTTCCCCAAGGCATATTCATCACATTTACACCAGTGCCATCTATTGGCCAGCCCTGGTAATTGCAGGAAAAATCTCCAACCTACAGCTGACTGGGGCAGGGGGAAATTCTAGCACTTCCTGGTTGCAAAGAGCTTCTACCAGAGGCAAAAAGCAATGAAAAATTTCAAAAACGGAGCGGAAATGCTCCAAACACCCTCCCACCGCAGCGGTAAGTGCAAAAGTGCAACTTCCATCAATGGGGCAGGTGGGCGCCATTTTAGAGTTTAAAATGGCACTGGTGGTAAAATTCCCGATCGTAAGGCAAAAAATAAATAAATCATCATACACCGGGACGTTATTTTAAAGGAATTTGCCATCGTCAACTGCAGCAAACATAATCCAGGGCAGTCGTAAAACGGGGTTTTACTGTATCTCTATAGATGCTTCTGGAGTGAAAGCATTAGCCATCTTAAAGCTGTTGCTCAGGCAATTGTGCTTCAAAAAAGCCACAATCTTCGAGGAGGCTCTTTCTGCGTAGCCCACTTTAGGGCAAGAACTGTCTAAATCAGAATAATGTAAATGCTGTATTTTAAATTTAAATATTATATTTTAGTTTTTAAGATTTTATTTTCAGTGTTTATTTTAATTGTAATACTTCTGACATGAAAAAAGAACAAAAAAAACTAATCCTGGGTTACCTTAAAGACTAATAAATTATCACAGCATGGGTTTTTGTGGTCTAACTGGGCTATAAGACTTTTTAAAAATCATATTATCTAAAAATACTGCTAATCCAACCAGGTTCTTTTAAAATAATTTGAATGAGGGTGTTACATAAATATAAAAAATTAACACAATAAACTGATGATAATAATAATAAAAAACTATTGTTGTCACCCACTAATAATAATTTTTGTGTCAGAAATTATTCTGGCTTGAAATGATTTTTTGCGGAAGAAACTCCACTTAGGGAATGCCCAAATGAGGCTCCTTTCATGTCCCCAAGAGCTGGGACAAAGCCTTCCACCTAACAAATCGAGCTTCTTAACCACAAAGCCACCGCAGGGGCTGGTGAAAATTAGAGATGAACATGCAAGAAGGGTGCACAAGTTCTCCAGTCCTGCTTTGGAAACCTTTTCTTTTCATAGGGTGAAAGCTGCAAAAAATGCTTTTGCTCTTGTGATGAAGGCAAAATCAGAAGGCCTTCCTCATGTGTTGCCTATTTTTGAGGGAAAACGTTAGCCACAAATATACTGACGTAACAGCTTGATGCTCATCATTTAACTTTAACAAATGTATTTCCATAAAGCGAATAATCATAGAAGAACGAAACAAAAATACAAGAAGATACAAACATTATTTTCAATTTAAATTATACTTTAATAGAGCTTCAGGTCTAAAGCAAAATATGTTCCCATATTAATAATACACTGTGACTCAGGAAGCTTTGCAAATGCCCAATATTTTAAAAAGCTCATTGTATAATGTGTACCATTACTTGGAATGAATCACTTGTCCAAAATAGCCTTACCCAGAGGGCAGATGTCATTATATTAGTGCAAAGCCTCATTAAATGAGTTCTTATTATCAATTGCTGATGGGAGTTTAATGCATTAATATATTTAATGCTAATGTTTTCAACAGCCTGCTTTCGGAATATTTTGCCTAAAAACCTACCCATTTTTGGAATAATGTCTTCATTGGCTCCTTTGAAGAAGCATACATAGATTATAAGTCCTCGCTGAATCTATATGAAATAACAAAGATATATTCTTACACATTGCACAATTTGCTGTAACGAAACATTTTTTTCATGAAGCTATAAGGCCTAGTCAGTAAGTGTTGACAGAATTCCTTTATTTTAACAGACTCTGGCTGTAATGTACATGTTTGTATACTAACAGCAGGATATTTTCTGTGTTTGGCATGAGGAACTCCATGTCATCTAGAGGAGGGATTCTCAACCTGCAGCCCGCGGCGCCATTTCATGTGCGCCCCACTGCCTCCACTACACCCATAAGTGCCATGTGGTGGAGGAAGGGCAAAATGGCCATCCGGCCTCCAAAGCTGTCTGAGGAAACTTGACCTGGCCCTCAGCTTAAAAAGGTTGAGAACTCCTTATCTAGACAACATGGTTTCTTCAGTGGAAGGGGAAGACATTGGAAAAGTCTTTAAAACTACTACAATTATTCAGAATACATGTCAGTAAAATCCAAATGTGATACATAGAAAATCATGCCATTAAGTCACTATGTGTTTTCAGATTCTGATTCATTGAACATATACAGTATATTTGAAGTGATGTGTGACACGGATTCAGGATACTCTTCGCTAATGTTTTCAAAATGACAGCCTTCTTCATGCTTTCAACCTCAGGGAGGTCATATGGGGACAAACATCAGCCCCACCTCCATGTCACTTGGAACTCTGTTGTATGTATATGAAACTAAATGCATCAATAAACACCTATTCAGACCTTTGAGGTGAACATGCAAATGTCTACATCAGGAATTCTAAATCTTTTTAAGCCAGGGGCCAGGTCACGCTCCCTCAGACAGCTTTGGGGGCCGGACAGCCATTTTGCTCTTCCTCCACATGGCACTTCCTGGTGTAGTGGAGGCAGCGGGGGGGGGCACATGAAATGGTGCCATGGGCTGCATCTGGCCCACAGGCTGCAGGCTGAGAATCCCTGGTCTACATGATAGTGGATGGTGTTGGAATCAGGGAGTGCAACTCAAATACAGACCTCCCTCCTTCCCTCATATCTTCAGGATGAGTTCCTTCTTCTTCTGTGTCTAGAACAGACATAAAAATGAAGCCACTGTTTGGGGGGGGTTCATTCTGCGGTTCCCTCTGGCTGACCTAGTGTAAGAAAGATTAGCCAGCAAAACAAGGTTGCTGTTACCAGGGTACGCCCAATTATGTTTCAAGAACACCACACTCTTCAAGGAGGCTCTTTCTGTGAGACTGAGTTCCTGAGCAGGGCTAATAATTCAATAATTTAATTTAATAATGTTAAAACCAGAAATTAGGGCTTTAAAGCATGTTGGAGATGGGGTATGCTTTTAAGTCACAAAACCAATGGTTCCCTCTCAGAAGAGATGTCAAGTGCTGTAAGCATGTTCAGATGAAGATGCTTCCCACCGGAGGAGGATGTTGGGAAAATGAGTTGTGTCTCTACACCCCGGTTATTTTGCAAGTCCTACCTGTTTTCAGTTTACAATGCCTGAATAAAACTTAATAGATATTCTAAGGCAGAATCAACCCCTTTGCTAGTATGTTCCGCTTAGATATATCCACATTGCACAATTTTATGCACATTTACTTGCAAGGAAGCCTTATGAAGTTTACTGGGGTTTATCAGTATTATCACTGTATATATCCATGGTGGCGAACCCTGGCACTCCAGGTGTTCTAGAACTTCAATTCTCAGAAACGCTGATCAGCAGGAGTGCTGACTTGGGCTTCTGGTAACTGAAGTCCAAGAACACCTGGAGTGCCAAGGTTTGCTATCACATATACTATAGAATCCCAGTATCCCTTTTATATTGATTGTTCTTAGTGCAGAAGAGACATTTGTAATGTTAGTGCGTTATGACAAATGTATATTTCAGAGTGATATTCCAGAACTTGGCTGAAGCAAGAGCTTCTCTGAAAACAGGAATAGGGAAATGGTGGCTCTTCAGATGTCATCAGACCAGACTTCCCATCATCCTCGACCGCTGCCTATGTGGAGTACAGCTGATAGGTGTTGCAACCATGGAGGTATAAAAGGGAGTTGACATGATGTCACAAACTTGAAGCCAACTAATCTGAAAGTCCGCCATATTAGTTGCCCCAAAACATTGGCTTATGGTGCTTTGATTATGTGGAGTCGTGAAAGTAGATTGGGGTTTCCCCTTTAATATCAGTGGGTGTGTGGGGGTGTGATCCCCCTCTCCGCTGGCTCCCCTGGGTCCAGAAGGATTGGGGGGATAGACCCCTTTTGTCCCCCCCAAACCCTTCTGGACCCACGGGAGAGGGGATCGAATCCCCCCCACCCCTGATATTAAAAGGGAAAACCCAATCGGGACTTCCCCTTTAATATCAGGGGGTGGGAGGTTGCGATCCCCCTCTCCGCTGGCTCCCCTGGGTCCAGAAGGGTTGGGGGGACAGACCCCTTTTGTCCCCCTAACACTCCATTTTTAAAGAGAAGAAACCGCTTGGTTTTTTCTCTTTAATAATGGGGTGTCCACGGGGGGCATCCATTCCCTCTCTGCCGGGTCCCTTGGGTCCAGGAGGGTTGGGGGACAGACCCCTTTTGTCCCCCCAACTCTCCCGGACACAGGAGACCCGGGAGAGGGGATCGATTCCACCCCCCTCCAACACTCCATTGTTGAAGAGAAGAAGCCGCTTGGTTTCTTCTCTTTAATAACGGGGTGTCCTGCGGGGGATCCCCTCTGCTGGGTCCCTTGGGTTCGGGGGGTAGACCCCTATTGTCCCCCCAACCCCGGGGACCCAGGAGAGGGGATCTAATCCACACACCCCTCCAACACAAGAAGCAATCATAAACAGTAGTCTACTAATGTTTTGGGCCATCTAATATGGCGGCAGGCCACGCCCACTGGCTTCAAAGCAACGTACAGTCTGTAGCGCCATGTCCCCTTATTCTACCTCCATGGTTGCAACCTAATGATATTTCCCGTCCTACCTGAGTCAGATATGAACACTGAGCATATCCATGAATATAATGAAGGGAGAGCGTTTCCGGCAATAGAGAGGGGGGAAAGTCCTCAGGGATTATTAACTGTATTACCGTAGACAGAAGATTCTGATTATTTTAGGAAGTAGGATGATGTCATATAACCTGAAGATCAAAGCAGAGATGATGCTTCTTCTTTCCAGAGATCTGGTGTGAGAAAGATTAGCCGGCAAACTAAGATTGCCGCCGTTGCTTGGGGTACGCCTTATTGTGGTTAAAAATGGAGAAAATATCCACAATCTTCAAGGAGGCGCTTTCTGAGTGGAGATGATGCTGAGAGGGAGTCAATGTAATATCCTCTAAATCCAGATTTGACCACTCACTACCAGACTAAGACAGGAGGAGAAAGTGATGTGCTGTGCTGTACTTTTCGAGGAGTGCCTAAAAACTGCCAGCTCTCCAAATGTTACAGGTAAAAGTAAAGGCCACCCTTGCACGAAAGCCAGTCGTATCCGGCTCTAGGATTCAGTGCTCATCTGTTTATAGCCAAAGAGCCAGCGCTGTCTGTCTTTGCAGACGTCTCCATAGACGTGTGGCAGGCATGATTAAACATCGGAGTGCACGGAATGCTGTTTACTTTCCCACTGAAGTGGTACCTGTTTATCTACTTGTAATGTCTTGCTTTCGAACTGCTAGGTTGGCAGGAGCTGGGACAGAGACGGAAGCTCACTCCGTCGAACAGCACTCGGGTCTCGAAATGTTATTGACCTGCCTGCAACTCGCACCCTCCTTTTCTGTTGCAGGATGATGGGAGCTGTAATACCAGAAGGCCATAGAAAAGTTCCCCGCTGTTCCCTCCCCGTGTCCTAAAAGGAAGACAGATTCTGCCACCGACCGGAGCTTTTTCTCCCGTGCAGACGTTACCTTCACCCACTGAGCTTCGGAGCTGGGCTCGGCCGCCTTCACCTGCAGCTTCGCGTGCAGACACTGCTGCAGGAGGACCCGGGCAAGGCTCGCGGCGGCCATGACGACACGCCCGCCGCGCGCCACGCCACTCACCGAAAGCGGCCCCGCCTCCAAAGCCTCCCCCCCCCCTTCCCCGCCTGGCCCCTCTGCTTATGGCCATAGAAAAAAGAATAGAGTGACAATTCCTTTCACAGGAGACGGAGCTTCCTGGTTTCATTAAAGGTCGCCCTTGCGCGAAAGCCAAAAGTGTCCAACTCTGGAGTTCGGAGGTGCTCATCTCCGTTTACAGCCAATGAGTCAGCGCTGTCTCTGAGACTGGAGACATTTTCGTGGTCATGTGGCAGGGATGATTAGGCAGTAGACACCGGAGTGCACGGAACGCTGTTTACCTTTCTCACTAAAGTGGTCCCTATTTATCTACTTGCAATTTCTTACTTTCGAACTGCTAGGGTGGCAGGAGCTGGGGCAGAGACCGGAGCTCACTCCGTCGTGTAGCACTCGGTTCTCGAACTGCTGACCTGCCGATGTCGTCAAGTTCAGCGCCTTAACCATTAAACTACCGCGGCCTCTTCCCTGGTTTCTTTACGGAAAGTTAAATAAAAATACAAAGACTTTGGACATTAACGCTTGGTTTCCTGGTGCTTCTGTATCAACGGAAAGGCGGTGCGTCGGCTGACTGGATGCTCTTCATTTATGGAAACAGCTCATAGTCTCCGAAATGAAATATGGTGTATGTACACGCACACACGCAAAATAATTTTGGCAGACTACATCTTTGTGGACAATCAAAATTGGGTAACGGATGCCCCGTCATTGTTTTTTAAACATACACAACATCCTCCACACGCATTTTTCTTCAGCTTTCATATATAACATGATCATACCTTCTCTCATTAACTGCCTATTCCCTCAAATTATTTTGTTGTTCAGTCACACCTTCGCGACCCCATGGACCACTATCCTCCTCAACCAGCCCAGCTTTGAGCCCATTGCGCCTACAATACCATCTAGCCTTCTCATTTTTGGCTGCCCCCTTCTTCTTTTGCCCTCCACCTTTCCCAGCATCAAAGCCTTCTCAAGTGAATCCTCTCTTCTCATTTGATGTCCAAAGTACTTTAGCTTCATCTTTACTATTTGACCTTCTAAAGAGCAGTCAGGGTTGATTTCTTCTAGGATCGACCTATTTGTTCTCCTCACTGTCCAGGGGACTCTCAAAACTCTCCTCCAACACCACATTTCAAAGGCGTCTATTCTTCTGCGCTCAGCTTTCCTAATGGTCCAGCTCTCACAACCTTACATTACCACCGGGAATACCATTGCTTTGACTATGCAAATTTTTGTTTGCAAGGTGATGTCTCTACTTTTAACTATGTTCCCAAGGTTTCTCATAGTTTGTCTCCCAAGCATCAGTCACCTTTTTATTTCATGGCTACAATCACCATCTGCAGTGATCTTAAATCCTACAAAGGTAAAGTCTGTCACTGCTTATACTTCTTCCCCATCTATTTTTCAGGGTCTGATAGGGTCTGTTGCCATTATCTTGGTTTTCTTGATGCTGAGTCTCGTCATGATGACCATAGTTATACCTTCTCTTGTTAACTGCCTATTCTCTCAAATTGTAGATATAATAATAAGTGATGCTGTCCTTAAGGCTCTTGCCTGCATCTTTGCAGCTGTTGCAGCCCTTGGGACAATCTGAACTGCCGTGGCTGCCTTTGCTGCCGGGGGGAGTGGTAGCTCCTGTGACTTTCTCCAGCGGACATGGGGTTTTTCCATGCTGGGTTTGTTGTTGTATTATACTGTTTTTTAAAATGTAATTACCGTATTTTTTGCCGTATAAGACGCACTTTTTCTTCCCCAAAACTGGGGGGGAAAAGTTGGTGCGTCTTATACGGCAAATATACGGCAGCCGCGCTCTCCCCGCCCCCACCATCGGCGGGGAGATAAAGGGAGCCACGCCGCGCGAAGCCGTCCCTCCCCGCCCCCTGCCACCGGGCGGGGAGGTTAAAATGGCTCCCTGGCCGAGGGAGCCGAAGCCGCCGCCGCCGCCGCAGCCGCGCCGCGCGAAGCCGTCCCTCCCCGCCCCCTGCCACCGGGCGGGGAGGTTAAAATGGCTCCCTGGCCGAGGGAGCCGAAGCTGCCGCTGCCGCCGCGCCGCACTGCGCCGCACCGCGCCGCGCGAAGCCGTCCCTCCCCGCCCCCTGCCACCGGGCGGGGAGGTTAAAAGGGCTCCCTGGCCGAGGGAGCCGAAGCCGCCGCCGCCGCCGCCGCCGCGCCATGCCGTGCCGCGTGAAGCCGTCCCACCCCGCCCCCTGCCACCGGGCGGGGAGGTTAAAATTTTTGTTTGCAAGGTGATGTCTCTACTTTTAACTATGTTCCCAAGGTTTCTCATAGTTTGTCTCCCAAGCATCAGTCACCTTTTTATTTCATGGCTACAATCACCATCTGCAGTGATCTTAAATCCTACAAAGGTCTGTCACTGCTTATACTTCTTCCCCATCTATTTTTCAGGGTCTGATAGGGTCTGTTGCCATTATCTTGGTTTTCTTGATGCTGAGTCTCGTCATGATGACCATAGTTATACCTTCTCTTGTTAACTGCCTATTCTCTCAAATTGTAGATATAATAATAAGTGATGCTGTCCTTAAGGCTCTTGCCTGCATCTTTGCAGCTGTTGCAGCCCTTGGGACAATCTGACAATCTGACGGCGCCGCGCGAAGCCGTCCCTCCCCGCCCCCTGCCACCGGGCGGGGAGGTTAAAATGGCTCCCTGGCCGAGGGAGCCGAAGCCGCCGCCGCCGCCGCAGCCGCGCCGCGCGAAGCCGTCCCTCCCCGCCCCCTGCCACCGGGCGGGGAGGTTAAAATGGCTCCCTGGCCGAGGGAGCCGAAGCCGCCGCCGCCGCCGCGCCGCCGCCGCGCCGCGCCGCGCCGCACCGCGCCGCGCGAAGCCGTCCCTCCCCGCCCCCTGCCACCGGGCGGGGAGGTTAAAAGGGCTCCCTGGCCGAGGGAGCCGAAGCCGCCACCGCCGCCACCGCCGCGCCATGCCGTGCCGCGCGAAGCCGTCCCTCCCCGCCCCCTGCCACCGGGCGGGGAGGTTAAAACGAAGCCGCCGCCGCCGCCGCCGCGCCACGCCGCGCGAAGCCGTCCCTCCCCGCTCCCTGCCACCGGGCGGGGAGGTTAAAATGGCTCCCTGGCCGAGGGAGCCGAAGCCGCCGCCGCCGCCGCGTCGCGCCATGCCGCGCCGCACGAAGCCGTCCCTCCCCGCCCCCTGCCACCGGGCGGGGAGGTTAAAATGGCTCCCCGCCCGGTGGCAGGGGGCGGGGAGGGACGGCTTCGCGCGTCGGCGGCGTCGGCGGCGTCTTCGGCTCCCTCGGCCAGGGAGCCCTTTTAACCTCCCCGCCCGGTGGCAGGGGGCGGGGAGGGACGGCTTCGCGCGTCGGCGGCGTCGGCGGCGTCGGCGGCGTCTTCGGCTCCCTCGGCCAGGGAGCCCTTTTAACCTCCCCGCCCGGTGGCAGGGGGCGGGGAGGGACGGCTTCGCGCGGCGCGGCGCGGCGCAGCGGCGACGGCGGCTTCGGCTCCCTCGGCCAGGGAGCCATTTTAACCTCCTCGCCCGGTGGCAGGGGGCGGGGAGGGACGGCTTCGCGCGGCGCCGCGGCGGTGGCGGCGGCTTCGGCTCCCTCGGCCAGGGAGCCATTTTAACCTCCTCGCCCGGTGGCAGGGGGCGGGGAGGGACGGCTTCGCGCGGCGCGGCGCGGCGGCGGCGGCGGCGGCGGCGGCGGCGGCGGCGGCGGCTCCCTCGGCCAGGGAGCCCTTTTAACCTCCCCGCCCGGTGGCAGGGGGCGGGGAGGGACGCCCCTACCATCGGCGGGGAGATAAAGGGAGCCTTCCGTGGCCCGGGGGGCTCCGAAGACGCCGCTGCTGCGAAGCATCGTGCCCTCCCGGACCTTTGTTCCTCTTGGAGGTTGACTAGGGCAGGTACGTAGTTTTTGACTTTGAGTATTTTTGTGGTGGCTTTATTGTACCTGGACATGTGGGGTTTCTGAAAAGATGTGTTTTTTTTCTTCCCTTTTAGTACAGTATTTGGTTCAGAATCTTTTTTTTCTAGATTTTCCTCCTTTAAAATTGGGTGCGTCTTATATGCCGGAGCGTCTTATAGGGCGAAAAATACGGGCATGTAGTTTTTGTATTTTGATACCATGCTTACTTGTATTGCTCACTATTGTAAATTTATTGTATCTCTGTATTATTATTTTGTTGCTATTTGTATATGCTGTTAGCCGCCTTGAGTTGGCCTTTGGCCGAGAAAGGTGGGATATAAATTAAACTGATTGGTTGATTGATTGATTGATAGTATGCTGTCAGGTCAGTTTGACTTATGGTGACCATTTCCAGGGGTTTCTAGATACAGAAAATACAGAATTGCGTTACCATTTCCTTCTTACAGTGCACCTTGCAATTATGCAGCACAGACAGGCTCATCTCCCTAGAGAGCCATTGGGGAATCGAACTCTCAAGCACTGAGCTACCCATCCAGCACAATTTTAGGGGCTTAAATAAACAGAAATATGTTTGGTTGGACATCCCATGATGTTGTGTATGCATGCAGTTCAGCTGCTCCTCAGTAGCGCAGCTAGCGGAGCCTCACGTGGCTCCAATTCCTCCAATGGTAACTACCATGGGAAACCTTCCCGCCACAGGTGGAACTATGTTAAGTATGCATTATGTCAGAAGGACGTCACCAAGACTGTAACCAATGGTGTGCCTATGGGCCAAATTCAAATGTACTGTGCTATATATAAAGAGGCAAGGCTCCGCCATTGCCTCATGTACAGATTGACCATGCTACAATAAAGTAGTGTTTAGCCTGCCTGCCGGCTCGTGTGCATTTAATCTGCCTACATCATATTGGCAACGAAGGTGGGATCATGGCATCCCACAGAGTCACCCTACCTCTGTTTGACATCTCCACGCCAGAGTCATGGGACCTCTATGAGGAGCAATTCCTCTACGCGATGGATGCCGAGAAGATTGAGGGTGAAGCCCAAAGGTGAGCCTGCCTATTGACCCAGTGTGGGCTGCCAACTCTGGAACTGGCGAGGAACCTCCTGATGCCAAGAGCACCCAAGATGGTACCGCTGGCTGACATCCTAGCTGCCCTGCGGGCGCATTTTTGCCCAAATGTGTCTGTTTTCCCGGCGAGAATGGCGTTCAGCCGGCGGGACCAACATCCGGGAGAAACTGTGGCTGAGTACGTGGCCACGCTGAGGCTGGCGGCTGTCCCATGTCAGTGGGGAGCCACCCTGGCCGAGGCGTTGCGAGACAGTCTCCTACTCAGCCTGCAGGATGAAGAGGCTCAGCGGAAATTGCTATCCCAAGACGAGGACATCATGTTCGAGCAAGTCTTGCGGGCTGCACAAGCTGCTGAGTCAGCAAGGGATGGAGTACGGGCATGCAGGATGAGGTCCACAGCCCCTGGGAGCTTGGCGTCTGTGGTGCAAGGCCACAGCTGTTTGTCACCACGGGCACAAGAGCCGAAAGCTGCAGCAGCTGCCGCAACGTCCTCTTCGGGATCCAGCGAGAGCAAACCAGAGGTCCAAAAGGTGAGGAAAAGGGCACCCAAAAGGCGAGATGCAGCCGAAGCAAGCCGGCGCTGCGAGGGGTGCAGGGGCTCACACGACCGGAAGAAATGCCCATTCCAGAAGGCGGAGTGCCACAACTGTGGATGGTTGGGACACATAGCGAAGGTATGCAGGCAACGCAGGAAGCGAGACCCTGACCGGACCAGCCGCTACGGATGAAAGGATGAGGCCATCGACAAAGTGTACGCTGGGGACACCGTGGTGAGACGTGTGTCGGACCGACACACCCGTTTCTTTGTGAAGGTACTGTTGCAGGGGGTTCAGGTAAAGATGGAGGTGGATTCAGGGACCTCCTATTCCATAGTTTCGCAGACAGAGTTCCTGCGGATACCCCCTCTGGACCGCCCGAAGCTGAGAGCTCTCAGAACGAACTTGCGGGACGTTCAAGTTAACTACATTCCCATCCTGGGGGTGGGAGATTTTACCGGCTGGTTCAAGAACTTCACGAGGAAGCTGCCCCTGGTGGTGCTAAAGGGGGGTGGTCCACTTGCCTCCTAGGGACCCAGTGGTTCGAACCATTGGGCATTGCATTAACTGGCATCAACGCCGTTCAGACTGATCCCATTCAGGATGTGTGCAATGCGCACTCCGCTGTTTTAAAAAAAGGACTTGGGAAGTACAAGGGGGCCCCAGTGGACTTTGATTTAGACCCTTCCGTTCGCCCCATACGGCTCAAGCCATGAAAAGTGCCTTTTGCACTGAAGGACAAGATCGGAGCGGAGCTGGACAAACTGGTGGGTCAGGGGATTTTGGTTCCAGTGGTCTCCGCAGAGTGGGAGACACCGATTGTTACTGCTATGAAATCCAATGGGGAGGTTAGGATTTGTGATGATTACAAATGTACAATTAATAAGGCCATTTGCCCCAACTCCTGCCCGGTGCTGGTGGTTAGTCATTTACTGGCCACGTTACACGGGAGTAAATGTTTTGTGAAATTGGATTTAGCACAGGCTTAACAACAGCTAACGGTTACACCTGCGGCAGCAGCTGCCCAGCCGATAGTTACACACGAGGGTGCGTTTAAGGTGACACGCTTCCAGTTTGGCGTGAATTCAGCCCCCAGGATATTTCAGGCACTCGTGGAATGCCTGCTCAAGGGCCTCCCCGGGGTTCTATCCTACTTTGATGATGTTTTGATAACTGCTGGGAGTGAGTTAGAGTTAGCCCAGAGGTTAAATGAGGTATTATCAGTGTTGGAGAGGGCTGGGTTACGTCTGAGAAGGGACAAATGTGTGTTCTATGCAAATGAGGTGGAGTTTCTGGGGTTTCGAATCACCCCCGATGGGGTGAAGCCATCGAAATCCAAGGTTGTGGCAGTGCAGAATGTCCCCAGACCAGCCGCAAAAACAGAGTTGCAGAGTTGCCGTCTTTCTTAGGGCTCCTTAATTTTTACCCCTCGTTCATCCCACGGAAGGCATCCGTGGCGGAGCCCCTTCACCGCCTGCTAAAGAAAGATGCAGTTTGGCGGTGGGGAGAAGGTCAGGAGCAGGCGTTCAATGAGTTAAAGCAGCTCCTCTCTTCCAAGGTGATATTAACTCACTTCGACCCCAGGAAACCAGTGGTGGGGGCCATACTCTGCCACATGCTCGAGAATGGGAAGGAGCTGGCGCAGTTGAAATAATCAAAATAATGATGCACTTAACTTCAGTAAAATAAAAATTGTATTAGATTCATATATGTGCTACAATAACCCTCCTGTGATCGTTTTCAACAGTTTTGTAACATAAGTCCAATATCAACCAAAAACAGATATATTCTCTTTAAATGAAATTTCTTTCTTTTATGTCTTAAAGCAGATAAATTCTCCTCAATTCAAGTTCCTTTCTTGTATGTCTTTAAATCATTCAACACTCCCGATGTCTAGCCAGTTAATTTTAGACATTTCAATGAACATTTTCATCAGGGGAGTATTAATAACGTCTGAAAAATTCCAAAAATTCCAAAGATTAACATGTTTCATAAATTGATTCCCAAAACAAACATGCAACTCAGTATACACTAACAACCTAATACAGCTTACCAGTTTCTATTATCGCGTCCTTCTGATTCAAGCAGTTTCTCTACGGGACGTTACCTTCAACCTGTTTGCTATCCTTAAATAGATCAACCTGTGTTGCTTCACCTGTGCTTGCTTTGGGGCCCCGCAAATCCCTACACCTGTGTCATTATGAATTTCTTATAGAAAACACGAAAGATCGGATTCCTGATTCAGTCCCTTGGGGTGCATGGTGTCTAAATCTGTGGATGTAATACACTTCTTTTTGTAGTAATAATTGTTCCACATCGATCCCACTCCCACTTACAGCAGTCAGCTTCTCCAATACAACAAAGGTAAAATCTGTATCTTGGTGATTTTTTTCAAGATAATGGCTCACTAATGGTGCCTGCTCTACCTGACCCCTAATCCTGGAGCGATGTTCCGTCAGTCGAATTTTCAATTTGCGAGAGCCTTTGCCCATGTATTTAAGTCCGCACGGGCATAGCCATAGATATACGCAGTATTGGCTGCTGCAGTTACTAAAGAAATCGAGAGTTTTGTAAAAATTGGATTCAGGAAAACTAATTTGCTTTGTCTCCCATGCGAACCTGCATACTATACACTGACCACATTTGAAATGTCCTTTAACTAAACTAGTTCTAAATGAACGTCGTGGCACGACATCTGCCCTAGTTACCATATTCCCCACTGTTTTAGTCCTGCACATCCCTATCATGGGTTTGCTCTGACACCCAGGAATGTCTGACAACAAATACTAATATTTATGCACTATATTTTTAATCTATTTAGCGCTGGGAGAATACTCTATTGACCAGTAAATCTTTGGCTCACTAGATCTATCCTGCCTTGTTAATAGTGCTTGTCTGGAGGTTCGTTTAACCCTCGTTAATGAGTTCTCGTTTAAACGATTAGCCAGTATTGCTGTGAAGATCTTGGCATCCTGATTTATAAGAGAAATTGGTCTGTATGATTCCACCTTTTCCAGATTCTTTCCCAGTTTTGGCAGCAGAACGATTATGGTATTATACCATGAAGTCGGGATTTGTCCTCCATCTAAAATATAATTATATAGCTTCACTAACTTTGGAACCACAACATCTTTAAATTCTTTATAAAATTATGTCGATAATCCATCATCTCCTGGGGCTTTCCCCATCTTCAACCCACTAATTACCTCCTTTACCTCTTTATCGGTAACCCTTTCCTCCATTTTTTCTCGATGTTCCTGTTTTATTCCATTCCCTAGCTGTCTCTCCAAGATCCCTTTAAGCCTCTCCACATCTACCTCCTTTTTTGCATATAATGCTTGATAAAATTCCTTCACAATTTTACATTTATCCCTATTCTTGTTACACCTTAACCCTTGTTTATTAACCAACACCCCAATTTCTCTTTTTTCCCTTTTAGCCTTAGCTGCTCTTGCTAATAATCTTGAGTTTCTATTACTAAATTCAAAATACTCTCTATTTAGATAAATCAAATCTCTTTTAACTTTATCAATATCCTTACCCATTAACTCTGCCTTAAGTCTTGGCTTGAAAGGGAAGGTTTTAGATAAATGGATGGGTGCGATGGGTTTGAAGGACTCTTGGAGAGAGATCAAGGGCTCGGAAAGGGCATATTCTTTTTTTTCACACGTCCATGGGACCTACTCGAGAATAGATTACGTCTTTCTTACGGAAAACCTGATTAAAAATATTGAGGGAATGGAAATTGGGATCTTTAAGGAATCAGATCATGCCAAAGTACTTTTGGAATTGAAATTACAAAAAGATATTCGAAGAGGAAGAAGTTGGAGGTATGATCCTAACCTATTTAAAGACCAAAAATGTAAAGAGCAAATCATGGAAAGGTGGAAAGAAAGTTGGCAGTGGAACGACAATAATGAAGTTAATTTTAACGTTGTTTGGGATACCATGAAGTCGGTTTTCAGAGGGGAAAGTATAAAGTTGGCGAGTAATAAGTATAAAAGACATAAGGTAGATCAGATAGAAAAAGGAAAAGAAATAAAGCAGTTACAGGATGACCATTCAAAAAGTAAAGATAAAAAAACTTTCGCTAAAATGAGTTCTCAAGTATGTGCTGTGGATACCCTCTATCCATCAAGTTATTCCTAATTTCTTTTGCAGCTTGCTCAAAATCTTCATCATATGAAGAGTTTTGTTTAGCCCTGGCTAATATTCCATATGGAATGCTGTTTTTCAAGTGCATGGGGTGATACGACTCATACGGCAAATAAGCGTTCTTGTCCATGCTTTTTTTAAAAAGTCTAACACACAACTGGTGATCCTTAGCAATAAAGACCGTTAGGTCCAAAAATGGAATGGCATCCGTATTGAAATTATAAGTGAACTTTAAATTGGGGTTCTGAGTGTTCAACCAATCGGCAAATTCTGGTATAATACTGAAATCATCTATGACGAAAAACAAATCATCTATAAATCTTTTAAATAATAAAATGTTCCGAAAAAAGGGTTAAGTTGTGCATTCAAAATAATGTTTTTTTCAAAGGAAATCATGTACAAATTAGCTAAACTGGGGGCCATGGGGGACCCCATGGCCACACCTTTTATCTGTAAAAACAAATCTTGATCAAACTTAAAATAATTCTTTTCCAAACAAATTTCTAATAAATCAATTAAAAAATGAGTAGGTGGTTGCTGGATTTTCCATTTCTCAAGTACTTCCTGAGCCACTGTCCTGGGTTCATCAAACGGCACATTGGTGTATAAGGCTGTTACATCCATAGTGAGCAAACCACCCATGTCCGACACCCTGAAACCCTCCACCTGTTTAATAAAATCTGAAGAATCCCTAATATAAGAACTGGTGTCCTTAGTGAAGTCTCTAATATGGTAATCAATGTATTGACTGAGGGGCTCGAGGATGCTCCCTATCCCTGAAATAATAGGTCGTACTGGGACCCTCTCTTGTGCATCAACAATTTTATGTATCTTGGGTAAGATATAAAAAATAGGTATCCATGGATGTTCCTTTAACAAAAATTTGTAAGTCCTGTCAGATATGTAGTTAAGTGCTAAACCCTCTGTGAGTACTACTTTGATAATGTTAGCGATATCCTTGGTGGGGTCCTTAGTTAACTTCTGATAAAATTCCAAGTCTGATAGCTGCCTCATAACTTCCTTGAGATAATCTCCTTTGTCTAACACCACGACCCCACCTCCTTTATCCGCAGGTTTGATAACAATAGACTCATCACGTCCCAAATCCTGTAATATCTTCACATCCTGGAGTGGTAAATTACGTTTAACCCTGAGTCTATTTTGTTCCAATTTATCAATTTCATTAAGCACCATCCCTTTTGAACACCTCGATAGAAGGGTGGGTGACATTGGGGCAAAATCTAGACTTAGACACAAATCTTTCCCTTACAACATGTTCAAAGTCCCCAAAATAAAGCCTTAATTTGAGTAACCGGATAAACCGGAACATATCCACCCGTGTGTTGAATGATTGGTAAAAAGGGGTGGGAACGAAATTAAAGCCCAAACCCAGTAAAGTTGACTCGTGCTCACTCAGAACCCTGGAGGACAGATTAAATACTAAGTCCTTGCTCTTCTCTGTTGTCTTCGTTTTCCTAAAAAAGTAGACCGTTGAGTGTTTTGGGGACGTTGTCTATATTCTGTGTTCCTAAAGTTGTAGCTCCTCGACGTTCCTTCATCACCTGATGAGCTGATATCACTGTTGGTCGTGTCCGAATATGTAACCGTGTCATTCCAGGAAACACACTTGACGGGTCTTGAACTGGCTTCCATCTTCCAATTGTAGATTCGATCATTAGAATAATCATTCTGATCTCTGTAGAATTTTTTAAGTTTAAAAGCCACCAGAGATTCATGGAAATCCTTGATCTTAGAGTCCAAATTACTCATAGACTCCTCAAAGCTGGTTCTACTATGTGAACCTTGTAATGTGTTCTTTAATTCCTCTATCTGTTTTTCCACCTCCAAAACTTCCTGGTTGCTTCTTTCTATAATCAGGATCATGAGATCAAATGCGCACTTATCTAGTATTACAGCCCATCTATCTGTGAATTCCTTGTCCTGTGAAAATAAAGTAGGTCCTTTTTGGATCCTTAAACCTCTTGGAATACAGGAATCTCTATGGTAATCTGCGATGAACGCTGCATGTAGTTTGTATCTGGTACTCCTTTTATATAATGTTTCAAGTTTGAGAAAGTTCCCCCGTTTGTTTGTTTTGGGTTGTCCTGATTGACGCAACATTACTAAGTACACCAATGGTTTTTTGTGTCTGTACCCAGTTACACCGTTTGGCCGTTTTTCTGAGAACCGAGAATGGGAGGGAGGCACCGATTGCGTTCTACTCGAGATCCCTCTCGAAAGTGGAGCACAGCTATGCCCAGACGGATAGGGAAGCCCTCACGATCATCGCAAGGACAAAGAAGTTTCATGACTTCTTGCATTGCACACATCTCGCACTGGGTCAGTCTCGATGGCGTTGATGCTGGACAGTTCAATCCCCAAGGGAGCAAACCCCAGAAGGCAGCTTGAGCCCCGCTTAAGAATCACTAGGGGCAGTTTCTCAGTGAAACTCTTGAACTTGACCCTGAAGTCCCCCACCCCCAAAACAGGAATCATTTTGCCCTGGACGTCCCGCAAGGACGTCTTGAAGGCCTTAAGATCTGGGTGCACATTGGGGGGAAAGTGCAGAAACTCTTTCTGGAACACGATGGAGTAGGATGTGCCCAAATCCACCTCCATCCTAACTGGGACCCACTGCAACAGTACCTCAACAAAGAAACGTCGGTGTGCATTGGATACATGGCCCACAGTCGGCTCCTCCGTGGAAATCTTCCCGATGGTCCCTCCTTTTCCTTGAGGATGCTCAGATGGCTCCTGGTCCTGCTTCCGACGATGCCTGCATACCTTTGTAATATGGCCCTGGTGCCTGCAATGATGGCATTCAGCCTTCTGGAAAGGACACTTTTTCCGGTCGTGGGACACTCCGCAGCCATTGCATCGGCGGTGGGCCTTCTCTCTAGCCTGCTTCTGGGCCGACTTTCTCCGGATTTTCTGGACGTCGTTGTCATCGTCGCTGGACCCGGAAACCGAGGATGAAGTGGCTTCCGGAGATGAAGATGAGCTGGACAAGCGTGGGGGCGAGCGGTGGGCGGCCTGCACAGCCGACCCGGACCCTCCAGGTGTGGCAGGCTTCACCTTGAATGCTTTTACCCCGGACCTTGCTGCTTCAGCCGCCAGAGCTTCCTGCAGGACGGAGTTAAACGTGAGGTGGTCTCTGGCCATCAGTCTCCACTGGGCTTCCTCGTCCCACATTCCGGACAGCAGGTGGTCCCTCAGGGCTTCCTTCAGGTTGTCCCACCGGCAAGGGGCAGTGGCTAACCTGAGGGCGGCAGCGTAGTCACCCATGGACTCTCCCGGGCGCTGGTTTCACCTGTGGAAGGCTACTCTCTTGCCGGGTAGATGGAAACCTTGGGCTGGAGGTGATTCTGCAGCGTGGCCAGGATCTCCTTGAGCGGGACTGTATCGATGTCCCTAGGCAGCAGAAGGTGTGTTGCAAACTCGAGCGTGGCGATGCCGCATTGTGCAAGGAGGCAAGAGCGCATTTGCTCCTCATCGTCAATCTTCTCGGCCACCATAGTGTGCTTGAATTGGCGCTCATACAGTGTTATGTATGTATGATTGCATGTTCATTGTACTGTAAAGGCAAGAATGTAACCACTCCAAATACAAGGTATCTCAGCTGTAAAGGAACGCGAGCAGGCAGCCCATAGAGGGCAGCTGCGAGCGTTCAGTCTCACATGGTTCACATTGCTCAATCACGGACAGCCGCGGGAAAACCTTCCCCGCATTCAGCAGCAGGAGAAAGATCTGCATTCAGCAGCAGAAGAAAGATCTGCATTCAGCAGCAGGAAAAGAGGCGTGCCTGGGCGAGGCCACGCCGGTAGCAGCCAATGAGCTACCGTGCTACAAGATTCAAATGTATAGGGCTACTGTATATATTGAGATGTATCACCGCTATTACCTCATGCTCCACCGGATCATCATGCAATAAACCTGTGTTAAGCCAACCCTTCGGCTGTCCCGTTGTCTTTGGTCCCTTACACCAAATTGGCGACGAAGGTGGGATAATGGCTGCCCACTGGACCAAGACATGCGCTGGCTACGAGATCAGGAAGCCGGGAGACTTGGAGCTGTTTGAGATAGACTTCAATGGAGCGCTAGTGGAGCTCGAAGTCTCAGATGAGGCCAAGAAGAGGGCCATCTTCGTCCGCATGCTCGGACACGAGACCAAGAGGACCTTGGTGGACCTGATCGCGCCGAGGAGGGTGAGCGACTTCAAGGCCACAGAGCTCCTGGCGGCGCTGCGCACCCACCTCCGGCCCGCGATAGCCATGTTCCCCGCTCGGAGCGTGTTCTGGAGGCGAGTCCAGGCGCCCGGGGAATCGGTCGCTGAGTTCGCCGCGGCCCTGCGGCTGGCCGCCGGCCCATGCAAGTGGGAGACCCCAGAAGTCACCCTCCGGGACTGCCTGCTCTGCGGTCTGAGGGATACAGAGACTCAGCGCGCGCTGATGAAAAAGGAGCCGCCTCCCACGTGGCAACAAGTCCTCGACACGGCACAAGCCGCGGAGGCCACGACTGCCGGGATGCAAGAGCTTCAGGACTGGCGCCCGAAACCCGCCAAGGCAGAGAGCTCGGTGCGCACGGCCCGGCGAGTTTCGAACTCGTCCACGGAGAGCGGCGACGACGAGGACGTCCGGAGGGTCCACAGAGAGGGCCGGCGCTGCGACGGCTGCGGCGCCGCCCACGCCCGCGCCAAATGCCCATTCCGCAAGGCTGAGTGCCACAACTGCGGCCGGCGCGGGCACATCGCCAAGGTCTGCTGGAAACGGCGCGAGGCCAAGAGGAGTTCCCCAGACCGCTCGGCGAGGCAGGACCGCACCACGAGGCCAAAGGACGGCACCCGGACCACGAGGACGCGGGACGGAGTAGGGCGCATCTCCGACGACAGCGAGGACGACGCTCCGGTTTGCAGCGTTTCTACGGAGCACCCCCGTTACTTCGTTGAGGTAGTAATCCAAGGGGCCCCTGTTAGGATGGAGGTGGACTCGGGTTCCTCATACTCTATCATTTCCCAGGGAGAGTTCATGAAAATCGCCCCCCGCGTGCGGCCCAAGCTCAAAGCGTTGAGGGCCACACTGAAGGACGTGCAAGGGAACCGCATCCCAGTGTTGGGGGTTGGGAAGTTCCAGGTCCAGTTTAAAAAGCACACCACAACGCTTCCCCTAGTCGTCCTCAAGGGAGGTAAATGCAGCCTCCTCGGGACTCAATGGTTCCAGCCCCTGGGATTGTTCATTGGGGGGGTGCACGCCGTGGGAGCACACGCCGCCGGGACCGATCCAATACAGAGCGTGTGCGACGCGCACCCCGAGGTTTTCAAAAAGGGGCTCGGAAAATTCAAGGGCCCCCCAGTGACTTTCGACCTGGACACTGGAGTACGTCCAATCAGACTTAAACCGCGCAGAGTGCCCTTCGCACTAAAGGACAAAATAGAGGCGGAGTTGGACAAATTGGTGGGCCAGGGGATTCTTGTCCCTGTTGATTCTGCGGAGTGGGAAACTCCAATTGTAACAGCGCTCAAGGCCAACGGGGAGGTCCGTATATGCGCTGATTACAAGTGCACCATCAATAAGGCGATCTGCCCTAATGCGTATCCGGTGCCGGTAGTCAGCCACTTGTTGGCCAGGTTACACGGGGGGAGGTGTTTCGCTAAACTCGACCTGGCCCAAGCCTACCAGCAACTCCCGGTGACCCCCGCCGCAGCTGCTGCACAGACCATAGTCACCCACAAAGGGGCGTTCCAGGTATCGCGCCTCCAATTCGGCGTGAATTCGGCGCCCGGGATCTTCCAGTCACTCGTGGAACGCCTCCTGAAGGGGTCAGAGGGGGTGTTACCCTACTTTGATGACGTATTGATTACAGGGGGGAGCCGGGCCGAATTAGCAATAAGGTTGGGAAAGGTCCTGGCAATATTCGAAAAAGCGGGGTTGCGGTTGCGGAAAGACAAATGCGTTTTCTTCGCAACTGAGGTTGAGTTCCTAGGGTTCCGTGTTACTCCCGAGGGAATAAGGCCATCCCAATCCAAGGTGGCCGCCATCAAGAAGGCCCCTCGCCCCACCTCCAAGCCCGAGTTGCAGTCGTTCCTTGGACTGCTCAACTTTTACCACTCCTTCCTCCCGCGGAAGGCAGCAGTGGCGGAACCGCTACACAAATTGTTAAAAAAGGACGGGGCATGGAAGTGGGGCGACGACCAGGAGACGGCTTTCAATGACCTGAAGCGACTCCTGGCATCAGATGCGGTACTGACCCACTTCAATCCCAAACGCCCAGTGGTCCTGATATGCGATGCATCCCCGGTGGGGGTGGGGGCGGTGTTATGCCACGTACTGGAGAACAGGAGGGAGGCCCCGATAGCGTTCTACTCTAGGTCCTTGTCCCAAGCGGAGAGAAACTATGCCCAGACAGACAGGGAAGCACTAGCGATAATTGCGGGGACCAAGAAATTTCATGATTTTGTGTACGGCCGCCCCTTCACCATAGTGACTGACCACAAGCCCTTGCTAGGCATTTTCACCGCAGATAAGCCCACACCCCAAATCCTGTCCCCGAGGATGCTCAGGTGGGCCATTTTTCTCAACGCGTATCAGCACGCGTTGGTATACCGGCCCGGAAAGGAGATCAGCCATGCGGACGCCCTGTCGAGGTCCCCCATTCCCCGGGATTGCTGCCACGTGGGCGAGGAAGAGGGGGACCACCAGGTCTTAATGATAGAGGTCCTAGACTCCCCTCCAGTAGTACCGGCCGACATCGCCAAAGCGACCGGCAAGGACAAAACGCTAGCTACAGTTTGCTCCTGGGTACAGAAAGGGTGGCCCGTGTCTTCCCCAGCAGCGGAATTCGACACATTTTTCAAAAAGAAACTAGAGTTGTCCCTAGAGAGGGGTTGCCTTTTATGGGGACAGCGGGTAGTGATCCCCACGTCGCTCCGGCCGAGGGTGCTTAAACTGCTGCACGTCAGCCACCCGGGGATCGTCCGCTCTAAGGCACTAGCCCGTAGTTACTTTTGGTGGCCCCAGCTAGACGCCGACATCGAACACATGGTCGGCACTTGCAAAGCGTGCCAAAGCTCCAGGCCAGAAGAGGCTCGCTTGCCACATAGGGAGTGGGACGCAGCAAGGGGGCCCTGGTCCCGGGTACACGTAGACTTTGCTGGCCCGTTCAGGGGAACACTTTTCCTCCTTGTGGTGGACGCGTTCTCCAAGTGGTTGGAGGTCATTCCAGTCTCGAGCACCTCCTCGGCCACTACAATTAAACAGTTACGGAGGGTCTTTTCCACGTTCGGTTTACCCGACACCCTCGTCAGCGATAACGCTAGCTGTTTCACGTCCGCCGAGTTCGGGGCATTCATGGATCGCAATGCCATTCGGCACGTCACCTCCGCCCCCTTTCACCCGGCCACCAACGGCCAAGTAGAGCGCCTCGTGCGCACCACAAAAGACGCGCTGCGGCGCATGGGCCCCGGAGACCTCGACCTGAAATTGTGCCAATTCCTGCTAAGGTACAGGGTCACCCCATTGGCGTCAGGGTACTCCCCTGCGGAGCTGTTAATGCGCAGGAAGCTGGCCACGGTAATCTCCAAGCTAGACCCCACGAGAGTAGAGGACACGGGGCGGAACATAGGGGTGGAACCCGCAAAGAGTTTCAGCGTAGGCGCCCCGGTGCATTGCAGGAACTACGCCAACGCGGGGCCAGCCTGGGTGCCGGGCACCGTAATAGAACAAACCGGCCCCGTCTCATACCGCGTGGAGACCAGTACAGGCCTCCTGTGGAGGCGACACGTGGACCAACTCAGGCGCAGGGTCCCCGGAGAACAGGACGAAGACGAAAATAGCCACGAATCAGCGTTAGGGTACTCCCCCACCGGTTTAGCCCAAGGGGGAGGGAAAGGGGGACATGGGTCCCCACCAAGGGGGGAGGAAAGGGAATCGATCCTCAGAGATCTTTTGCGGGACTTCGCGGCAGAAAGGAAGAGCCCCGACCTCACACATACCCCTCGGAAGTTTCCCCGAAACACAGATGCCCCTAGAAGTTTAGACATTGATTTACAGTACCAGGGGGAGTTAGCGGAGTGGTCCCCCACCTGTCCTGGCGAAAAGAGGGGTTTCAGTTCAGCCCCTGGTACTTCCAGTCCCACTAGCCCCTGTGAGTTAGAATGCAACATAGCGCCAATTTCCCGGAGACCGACACCCCCAAGACAGGAGGCAACAGCGAGTCCGCCCACCACAGTCTCAAGGTCCCCCGAGCGGGGAACAGAAGGTAGCAGAACCACAAGGGCGACCTCATCGGTTCCGCGGTGCACAATAGGAGGGTCCCCCGGGTCCGAGAGCAACAGGCAGGGGTTCACCTCCCAACTGTTCATCCCATTCCCATCCCCGGGCACAAGGCAGGCATGGACCCCCCACAGAGCCACTAACGAATCCCCATTTCCCGTTGCAGGACAAGTACCGCAGCTCTCCTGGGCCCCCGCCATCAGCCCAGGATGGGAGCCTCTTGCGGCAACCGGCCCTGCCTCCCTCCGGCCCTGCCTTGACCGGAGGGATGAAAAGACGCCGCGCCGCAGCCGGGACGCCACACCGCAGCTCTCCTGGGCCCCCGCCATCGGCCCAGGATGGGAGCCACCTGTGGCAACCGGCCCCGCCTCCCTCCGGCCCTGCCTCGACCGGAGGGATGAAAAAACGCCGCGCCGCAGCCGGGACGCCGCCGGGACGCCGCATTGCAGCTCTCCTGGGCCCCCGCCATCGGCCCAGGATGGGAGCCACCTGTGGCAACCGGCCCCGCCTCCCTCCGGCCCTGCCTCGACCGGAGGGATGAAAAAACGCCGCGCCGCAGCCGGGACGCCGCCGGGACGCCGCACCGCAGCTCTCCTGGGCCCCCGCCATCGGCCCAGGATGGGAGCCACCTGTGGCAACCGGCCCCGCCTCCCTCCGGCCCTGCCTCGACCGGAGGGATGAAAAAACGCCGCGCCGCAGCCGGGACGCTGCCGGGACGCCGCACTGCCGCTCTCCTGGGCCCCCGCCATCGGCCCAGGATGGGAGCCACCTGCGGCAACCGGCCCCGCCTCCCTCCGGCCCTGCCTTGACCAGAGGGATGAAAAGACACCGCGCCGCAGCCGGGACGCCGCACCGCAGCTCTCCTGGGCCCCCGCCATCGGCCCAGGATGGGAGCCTCCTGCGGCAACCGGCCCTGCCTCCCTCCGGCCCTGCCTTGACCGGAGGGATGAAAAGACGCCGCGCCGCAGCCGGGACGCCGCACCGCGGCTCTCCTGGGCCCCCGCCATCGGCCCAGGATGGGAGCCACCTGTGGCAACCGGCCCCGCCTCCCTCCGGCCCTGCCTCGACCGGAGGGATGAAAAAACGCCGCGCCGCAGCCGGGACGCCGCCGGGACGCCGCACTGCAGCTCTCCTGGGCCCCCGCCATCGGCCCAGGATGGGAGCCACCTGCGGCAACCGGCCCTGCCTCCCTCCAGTCTGGCATTTGCCGCGGGGGGACAGCGAGCACCTGAGCTCCCTTGTAGTGCACACGTAAGTGCAGACTGTAGTATATATTTTGTGGTTATATTTGTGGACAGAGATTTTTGTAATTGTACTTTTGATAATTGTTTTTTACTGTATTCATTGTATATTGTGATATTGTATTTTTGTATTTATTGTCCGCTATGTAAACCGCCCTGAGTCGGGTTCGCCTGAGTGAGCGGTATATAAGCGTGAAAATTAAATTAAATTAAATTAAATTACCCACGGAGTCAGAGATCACAGGCTCTCCAGCACTAGGTCAGGAGCAAGCACGCCCCAAGCGCACGTGCGGCAAGCCACAATGGTTGCGGGACTTCGTCCCGTCCTAGGGGGGAGGGATGTTATGTATGTATGATTGCATGTTCATTGTACTGTAAAGGCAAGAATGTAACCACTCCAAATACAAGGTATCTCAGCTGTAAAGCAACGTGAGCAGGCAGCCCATAGAGGGCAGCTGCGAGCGTTCAGTCTCAAATGGTTCACATTGCTCAATCACGGACAGCCGCGGGAAAACCTTCCCCGCATTCAGCAGCAGGAGATAGATCTGCATTCAGCAGCAGAAGAAAGATCTGCATTCAGCAGCAGGAAAAGAGGCGTGCCTGGGCGAGGCCACGGCGGTAGCAGCCAATGAGCTACCGTGCTACAAGATTCAAATGTATAGGGCTACTGTATATATTGAGATGTATCACCGCTATTACCTCATGCTCCACCGGATCATCATGCAATAAACCTGTGTTAAGCCAACCCTTCGGCTGTCCCGTTGTCTTTGGTCCCTTACACCAAATACAGCATCCATTTCTCTGGTTCCTTGAGGTCGAACAGAGGTAGCCTGATGCTGTGGGAAGGCATAATCCCACCTTCATCACCAATTTGATGTTTGCAGATTGATACACAGTAGGCAGCAGTCAGGGGGCCAAACACATTTTTATTGGAGTATAGTCAATCTGAACATGAGGTCAATGGCGGAGCGATGCTCCTTATATATGTAACAGGTAATGATTCAAACCTGGCGTGGAGCCACATGATTGGTCAGTACAGGTAAACAGCCAGGTGACAACACTTGATTGGGTAATGAGTAAACAATAGCTACATCTACGGCTGGAACGCAGTCCCGCGATATCTACACAAGAGGAGTATTCACATGGGGGGAAAAGGGAGGGGGGAAGGAGGATTGCTAGATCGGATTTCATTCACATTTCACTTGGTTACATGTTTGCTTTCAATCACAGTTCGCTTAAGTTACATACACAACATCTCCCTAAAGCACTGATCAGCCAATATACTGACTTAAGCTTCTTGGAATTGAGGTCCTCCTGTGGGGCATGGGCCCCACGTTGGGAACCACTGATTTAACCCAAGCACAGGCTAACACACCACTTTAGGAAAGAATCACAGTATGCTTTGTTAGAGATCCAGCCATTGTAAGTGGATTCACTTGAAACTTACGATGAGATGAAGCATATATGGCATATATACATGCAGATATGGCTTCTTACTTGGGGACTGCAGTGGCTCAAGTGGCTAAGATGCTGACTGGTAGGCGGAAGGTCAGCAGTTCGATTCCCGAGTACTGCAAGACGTTATGAGCTCCCATCTTTGTCCCAGCTCTTGCCAACCTAGCAGTTCGAAAGCAAGGAAAATGCAAGTAGATAAATAAGGACCACTTCGGTGGGAAGGTAACAGCGTTCCGTGAGCTCCGGTGTCTAGTCATGCCTGCCACATGACCATGGAAACGTCTGCAGAAACAGACAGCGCTGGCTCTTCGGCTTTGAAACAGATGAGCACTGCACCCAAGAGTCGGATACGACTGGCTTTCGAGCAAGGGAAACCTTTACCTTTGGCTTCTTACCTAAATCCTCATTGGTACATGTTTCTGGTAGTAAGTGACAGACCAGCAAATGAGCCAGATTCTATATCTCTCCACATTCACACATGTTGTTGTATGACAGCAGCCCTGAATTGAGCATGTTTGTTTTACGTTTAGGGACAACCTTCAGCCTATTCAGAGTCCTCCAAATGACATAGGGGAGATTGAATTCTGCAGCTATATCCTCCTTTAATATTATTCCTTGTTCAGTGAGCTCCTTCCTTCATCAACTAATTTGGTTTTGCTCTTGTGTACCCTCAAGAACCTTATATCAACTTGTAAACAACCTCGTATCAACCTAGTAATGGTTTCCCTTGCTTGAAAGCCAGTCGTATCCGATTCTACGGGGCAGTGCTCATCTCTGTTTACGGCCAAAGAGCCAGTGTTGTTTGTGTCTGCAGACGTCTCCATATGGTCATGTAGAAAGCATGACTGGACCCTGGAAACGCATTGAACGCTGTTACCTTTCCTGCCGTAGTGGTACCTATTTATCTACTTTAGTGTAAGGGACCAAGACAACGAAACAGCCAAAGGGTTGGCTTAACACAGGTTTATTGCATGATGATCCGGAGGAACATGTGGTAATGGCGGATGGGTAGCTCAATATATACAGCTGGCTATACATTTGAATGTGGCTCGTCGACATACTATTGGTTGCTGCCTGCGTGACGTCGTAGAAGGTCACGCCCTTCTTGACCAGGTGAAGAGGTGGCGGGGAATCTTCCCGCGCTGCTGATCCAGGTGAATCTGAGCCATGAGAGCTGGACGCTCGCTATTGCCATCTAGTGGTCACTAGCTCGCGTCTCCTTATCAGGTTTACATTGATACAGCTGAAGGTTATAATGTTGCACACAGAAAGGTTACATTGTTATCACATGGCTAAGGTACATTGTTAAAGGCACAGCTTTACAGAACACAACATCCCTCCCCCCTAGGATGAGACGAAGTCTCTCAGCCAAGATGGCTTATTGCATGTGCGTTTGGGCCGTGATGAGGGCTGACCCCCCCCGGGGGCGCTACTGCTTCTTTGTTCCCTGGTCCCTTGTCCTGTAATGGGAGAGGGAGACTCGTTAGTGGCTTGCCACGGCCTGGCGGCCTTAGGGGAAGGGAAGAACTCCATTGTGGGCAGACCGGGGGCAATCGGGGCTAACGAAAAACCCCTCTTCTCACTTGGACGGGTGGGGGACCACTCCGAACCCCCCCGGTTCTGAAAATCAAATTCTAACTCAGTTGGGGTATCCGCATTTGTGGGGGAATTCCGCGAGATATGTATGGGGTCGGGTTCCTCCTCCTCGGAAAGATCCCCCAGGATATCTACGAGAATATCCTCCTCCCCCCTTGGTGGGGACCCGCGGTCCCCTTTTCCTCCCCCTTGGGCTGAACGGGTGGGGGAGAACCCTAACACTGATTTTTTCTCTGTTTGGTCTGTGCCCTGCTCATCGGAGACCCTGCGTCGGAGCTGGTCCGCGTGCCGCCTCCATAGTAGCCCTGTGCTGGTTTCCACGCGGTACGACACGGGGCCGGTTTGCTCCACAACTACGCCCGGTACCCAGGCTGGGCCCGCGCTGGCGTAATTCCTGCAATGCACGGGGGCGCCTACACTGAAACTCTTCGTGGCCTCTAGCCCAATGTTCCTTCCCTTGTCCTCTACCCTCGTGGGATCTAGCCTAGTAAGGATGGTGGTCAGTTTCCTACGCATTAAGAGCTCTGCGGGGGAGTATCCTGACGCCAACGGGGTCACCCTGTACCCTAGCAGAAACTGACACACTTGTAGGTTCAGGTCCCCGGGGCCCATGCGCCGCAACACGTCCTTCGTGGTGCGGACGAGGCGCTCTACTTGACCATTGGTGGCTGGGTGAAACGGGGCGGAGGTGATATGCCGAACGGCGTTAATCTCCATGAATGCCCTAAACTCGGAGGACGTGAAACAACTAGCGTTGTCGCTAATTAATGTGTCGGGTATGCCGAACGTGGAAAAGAGCCTCCGCAAATGCTTAATGGTCTGGGCCGAGGAGGTGCTCGTGACTGGGATAACCTCCAACCACTTGGAGAAGGCGTCCACGACAAGAAGAAACAGGGTGCCTCTGAACGGGCCCGCGAAATCAATGTGCACCCGGGACCACGGCCCCTTGGCCGAGTCCCATTCCTTGTGGGGGAGGCGGGCCTCGTCTGGTCTGGAGCATTGGCAACTTTCACAAGTGCCGACCATGTGCTCGATGTCGGCGTCCAGCTGGGGCCACCAGAAGTAACTCCGGGCCAGCGCCTTGGATCGCACGATGCCGGGGTGGCTGACGTGCAGCAGTTTGAGCACCCGCGGCCGAAGGGAAGTGGGAATCACCACCCGCTGCCCCCACAAGAGGCACCCCCTCTCTAGGGACAGCTCTAACTTTTTCCTGAAAAATGGGGCGAACTCCTCCGCTGGGGAGGACGCCGGCCACCCTTTCTGCACCCAGGAGCTAACTGCCGCTAGCGTCTTGTCCTTCTCTGTCGCTTTGGCAATGTCGGCGGGCAGTACGGGGGGCGAATCCAGCACCTCTATCATAAGAACCTGATGGTCCCGCTCCCCCTTGCTCACCTGGCTGGGCGTCAGGGGGAGGGGAGACCTTGATAGAGCGTCCGCATGGCTGATCTCTTTCCCGGGCCGGTAGACCAACGCGTGCTGGTACGCGTTGAGAAAAATGGCCCACCTGAGCATCCTCGGGGACAGGATCTGTGGGGTGGGCTTATCTGCGGTAAAAATGCCTAGCAGGGGCTTGTGGTCCGTTACAATGGTGAAGGGGCGGCCATACAGAAAATCGTGAAATTTTTTTGTCCCCGCAACTATTGCTAGTGCCTCCCTGTCTGTCTGTGCGTAGTTTCTCTCCGCTTGGGACAGGGACCTGGAGTAAAATGCTATCGGGGCCTCCCTTCCGTCTACCAGCACGTGGCACAGCACCGCCCCCACCCCCACCGGGGATGCATCACAGGTCAGGACTACCGGGCATTTGGGGTTGAAATGGGTCAGTATGGCATCCGACGCTAGGAGACTTTTTAGTTCGCTAAATGCCCTTTCTTGGTCCTCGCCCCACTTCCATGTCTGATCTTTTTTCAGCAGTTTGTGTAGCGGTTCAGCTACTGCTGCCTTCCGGGGGAGGAAGGAGTGGTAAAAGTTAAGCAGCCCTAGGAACGACTGCAGCTCGGGCTTGGAGGTGGGGCGGGGGGCTTTCTTAATGGCGGCCACCTTGGATTTGGATGGTTTTATCCCCTCAGGAGTCATACAAAACCCCAGGAACTCAACCTCGGTCGCGAAGAAGATGCATTTGTCCTTTCGCAGTCTCAACCCCGCTTTTTCGAATATTGTTAGGACCTTCCCCAACCTCTTGGCCAATTCGACCCGACTCCCCCCCGTTATTAACACGTCATCAAAATAAGGCAACACCCCCTCTAGCCCCTTCAGGAGGCGTTCCACGAGTGATTGGAAAATTCCAGGCGCCGAATTCACGCCGAACTGAAGGCGTGTCACCTGGAACGCCCCCTTATGGGTGACTATGGTCTGCGCAGCAGCTGCGGCAGGGGACACCGTGAGCTGCTGGTAGGCCTGTGCTAAGTCGAGCTTAGCGAAACACTTTCCCCCGTGTAACCTGGCCAGCAGATGGCTGACTACCGGCACCGGATACGCATTCGGGCGGATCGCCTTGTTGATGGTGCACTTGTAATCGGCGCATATGCGGACCTCCCCATTGGCCTTTAGTGTGGTTACAATTGGAGTTTCCCACTCCGCAGAATCAACAGGCACAAGGATTCCCTGGCCCACCAATTTGTCCAGTTCCGCCTCTATCTTGTCCTCGGTGCAATCAGGTCCACCAAGGTCCTTTTCTTTGCCTCTTCCGTGACTTCGGACTCAATCAGTGCTGCCTGGAAGTCCATTTCGAAGATCTCCCAGTCGCCCGGTTTCCTGATTTCGAAACCGGCGCATGTCTTGGTCCCGTGGGCTGCCATTATCCCACCTTCGTCGTCAATTTAGTGTAAGGGACCAAGACAACGAAACAGCCAAAGGGTTGGCTTAACACAGGTTTATTGCATGATGATCCGGAGGAACATGTGGTAATGGCGGATGGGTAGCTCAATATATACAGCTGGCTATACATTTGAATGTGGCTCGTCGACATACTATTGGTTGCTGCCTGCGTGACGTCGTAGAAGGTCACGCCCTTCTTGACCAGGTGAAGAGGTGGCGGGGAATCTTCCCGCGCTGCTGATCCAGGTGAATCTGAGCCATGAGAGCTGGACGCTCGCTATTGCCATCTAGTGGTCACTAGCTCGCGTCTCCTTATCAGGTTTACATTGATACAGCTGAAGGTTATAATGTTACACACAGAAAGGTTACATTGTTATCACATGGCTAAGGTACATTGTTAAAGGCACAGCTTTACAGAACACAACATCTACTTTCAATTTATTGCTTTCGAGGTACTCTGTTGGCTATCTAGAAGTAAACCCCTTTGGCCCCCAGAGTTTACTTCCGAGTAGACACAGGATTACACTGTGTCATTCTCAGATATGAGTTGCAGTCGAGTAGTAGTAGTACACTGTGCCAAGAGATGCAAAATATAACCCCCCCTTCTTTGTTTAAGAACTAACTGAAAATCCAGGCCAAAACGGGTAATTTTTAAGGTGGGGGGCTTCCTGCCATCGTTTCTACAAAAAGAAAAGAAAAGAAAAGGAGATCTCATCATTATCTCAACGAAGCCTTTTTGGCTGTTCTCATTTTAAGGGATGGTTTCAGAATTCTTGTTAAATCGCCTAGCAGGGAACAACCTAAGACAGTGATGGCCAACCTCGGCACTCCAAATGTTCTTGGACTTCAATTCCCAGAAGCCCAAGTCAGCACTCCTGCTGATCAGGGCTTCTGGGAATTGAAGCCTGAGAACCTAGGAGTGCCAAGATTGGCCATCACTACAGTGACTTAAGAGACGCCCGATCGCTCCTGCGCCGACCTAGAGCCATTTCCCTCCCCCTTCTCCCATCATCACACTGGTTTCCCCGGAAACGATTGGCCCAGAGACTAGTCCCAGGAGGACTTCGTCTTGTTTTGGTCATTGGAGTTATAAAAAACAGAAGATGAAGCCAGTGGGCGTGGCCTGCCGCCATATTAGGTGGACCAAAACATTAGCAGACTACCGTTTACGATTGCTTCTCGTATTGGAGGGGTGGTGGTGGATTGATCCCCTCTCCTGGGTCTCCTGAGTTGGGGGGGAAGGGTTGGGGCGACAAAAAGGGGTCTGTCCCCCCAACCCTTCCAGAACCAGGGGACCCGGCAGAGAGGGGATCCCCCCGCAGGACACCCCGTTATTAAAGAGAAGAAACCAAGCGGTTTCTTCTCTTTAAAAACAGAGTGTTGGGGGGGGGGGAATCGATCACCTCTCCCGGGTCCAGAAGGGTTGGGGGGACAGACCCCTTTTGTCCCCCCAACCCTTCCAAACCCACGGGACCAGGGAGAGGGGATCGATTCCAACACCCCCCCCCACTCTTTTTAAAGAGAAAAAACCGCTTGGTTTCTTCTCTTTTAAAACGGAGTGTTTGGGGGGTTGCGATCCCCCTCTCCGCTGGCTCCCCTGGGTCCAGAAGGGTTGGGGCGACAGATGCCTTTTGTCCCCTATGAGCTCCCAACCCCAGGGGAGCCACCGAAGAGGGGAATCGCAACCCCCCCCCCCACTGATATTAAAGGGGAAACTCCGATCGGGTTTTCCCTTTTAATATCAGGGAGTGGGGTGGATTCGATCCCCTCTCCCGGGTCCCGTGGGTCCGTGAGGGTTGGGGGGACAAAAGGGGTCTGTCCCCCCAACCCTTCTGGACCCAAGGGAGCCAGCGGAGAGGGGGATCGCAACCCCCCACCCACTGATATCAAAGGGGAAACCCCGATCTAATTTCACGACTCCACACAATCAAAGCACCATAAGGCAATGTTTTGGGCCAACTAACATGGCGGACTGTCAGATTAGTCGGCTTCAAGTTTGTGACGTCATGTCATCTAATTTTTTATAACTCTATGGGCCACCAGCCTAGTCCCAGGGAGGACCTCGTCTTGTTTTGGTAAAAAAAAACACAGGACAGCACGTCCGGCTCGGCTGTAATTTATTTCCGGTGGGTCTGTCGAGGGAACCGGAAGTGTCCTATCATGCGATGCTAGGCGCCCGGACTCCCTCGTTTTAACTCTTGCCAGTCTGGTCTGGCTCGCCTGGCGAGGCTCCCACGGTGATTTGGAGCCGGTGAATCGCTTTCCCCTTCAGTGGACCGCCGTGTGTTTTAACATGGAAGCCGGAGGGTGCAAAGCGTTATTCGCCGCGGTCCGTTTGCTACGATGTGTAAAGGCGGTTCGCTTGAAAAAGATGGTGAGCCTTTCTTCAGCGTCACAGTTAGCTGGAAATAGAGGTGCAAGACTAGGATTATATATATTCAGCAATGAATATATGGGTTTCTTCAGTGGTGGACTCCAAAAGAACTTACTACCACACTGTGGGCGTGGCATGGTGGGCGTGGCCAGGGGAAAAGCCCTGCGTTGCACCTGAATTAGGACTACTTTATTGTTATGTAATTAACTTTACTAATCACACACATGCTCTGCAACTGACTTTAAAACGGAGCAATGAAGGTAAAAGTTTCCCTTGCTCGAAGGCCAGTCGTATCCGACTCTAGGGTTCGGTGCTCATCTCTGTTTCATAGCGTAAGAGCCAGCGCTGTCTGTTTCTGCAGACGTTTCTGTGGTCATGTGGCAGGCATGACTAGACACCGGAGCGTATGGGAACGCTGTTTACCTTCCCACCGAAGTGGTCCTTATTTATCTACTTGCATTTTCCTTGCTTTCAAACTGCTAGGTTGGCAAGAGCTGGGACAAAGACGGGAGCTCATTTTGTCTTGCGGTACTCTGGAATCGAACTGCTGACCTCCCACCTTCCAGGCAGCATCTTAGCCACTTGAGCCACCTCTTTATTATTATTTCGTGTCAGAGATTACTCTAGCTTGAAACAATTTTTGCTGGGGAAAGTCGGCTCAGGGGACGCCCGAATGAGGCTCCTGTCATGTCTCCAAGTGCAGCCCTGGGGTATCAAAACCCGACCTTCCAGTCTCCAAGCTCAGTGTCTTAACCACTAAGCCACCGGGAGAATTAGCGAATTACAGAGCAATTATCAATGACACTTCTATACCGCCCCCATATCGCTTAGTGAATCTCTGGGTGGTTCACAGTTAGTTAGCATTTCCCCTCCAATATTCTGGGTACTCATTTTACTGAGCTCTGAAGGATAGAAGGCTTGAGTCAAGCTGGATCCCGGTTGGGATCGAACTCACAACGTTTTGGCTTGCTGTAAGTTGGAGGCAACTTGGTGGCACATAATAACACAAGTTAACATTTGCATTGTTTTCTCCCCTCCCCCCGGTCTTTTTTGAAGTCCTCAGATGCCAGCGATGCGGTCCTCAAAGAGAAGCAGAGTAAAATCATGGCCCGAGGGCTTCCGAAGCAGAATCCGATTGAAGGAGTGAAGCAAGTGCTGGTGGTTGCTTCTGGGAAAGGAGGCGTCGGAAAGTCGACCACTGCGGGTGAGTTGGCTTCTTACAGTTTGGGGACCCACCGCCTTTCAAATTTAGCGGTACACTCAGCACTCCAGCTGTTCTTGGACTTCAGTTCCCAGAAGCCTGATCAGCAGGAGTGCTGCCTTGGGCTTCTGGGAATTGAAGTCCGAGAACATCTAGAGTGTCATAGGTTAGCCACCAGGTGCTAGGTGTTTCACTCTAGTTTAGGTGGTCTGTGTAGGAATTAGGGATCTGTATATTTTGTGGGGATTTTTAAAATAAAAGATAACTTTGAGAAAAACAATATTTTTAGCATAGCATTAGTGATGGTGTTCTTAGACTTCAATTCCCAGAAGCCCAAGTCAGCACTTCTGCTAATTAGGGCTTCTGAGAATTGAAATTCAAGAACACCCTCAGTGCCAAGGTTTGCCATCACTGGCATAGGTCTCCCTTGCTTCAAAGACAGTCGTGTCTGACTCTAGGGCCCGGGGCTCATCTGTTTACAGCCAAAGAGTCAGCACTGTGTGTATCTGCAGATGTTTTGGTGGTCATGTGGCAGGCATGACTAGATGCATTGAGCACTTACCTTTCCTGCCAAAGCAGTACCTATTTATCTACTTGCAATTTCTTGCTTTCAAACTGCTAGGTTGGCAGGAGCTGGGACAGGTGATGGGAGCTCACTCCCTCACGCGGCACTTGGGTCTCAAAGTTCCGACCTGCCAACCTTCCAGTCATCAAATTCAATTTCTTATCCACTAAGCCAGTGCATCCTCCAGAGGATAAAACCACTTAATTTTAAACAACTTAAAAGAAGAAGAAGGTTCAATGTCACATACCATGTTTTCCTGAATATAAGACACTGTCTTATATTTTTAAAAACTCCAAAATTAGCACAAGGTCTTATTTTCAGGGGATGTCTTATTTTTCCACAAAGAAGAATACCAGTCTCGATCGCGCTTCCCCACTCACAACCAAGGGACGCTTCCCTTGGTTGTGAGTGGGGAAGCGCGATCAAGACTGGCCTCAGCTGTGAGGCGGCCGGCATGGCCCATAAGAAGGCCTGCCACTTTGGAGTCTCGATCCCGCTCTCACCAGGGGAAACTTCCCTTGGTTGTGAGCGGGGAGGCAATCGAGACTCCGATGCGGCAGGCTTTCTTATGGGCCACGCCGGCCACCTTACAGCCAGGAGGTAAGGAGGTCTTATTTTTGGATGGGGCCTTATATTTCAAAGGCAGGGAAAAAAGGGGGGTGTCCTATTATGGGAGGAGGTCCTATATTCGGGGAAACAGGGTAATTGTATCAATTTTCCTTTTCATGTTAAATTTTGTATTGTTTCGAAAGGTTTTTGGATATAGACAAGCTGAAATCAATCATAGAGCTACGAAAATATCTTTTCATTATGTAGACTTCTCTTTGGAGTTCCTTATGTATTTCCCCCAAATAAATATTCCTATCTCACTTCAGCAGGTTTTGGTGGTATTCAAACAACGTAAAGTTAACAGACAGATTATTAAGCTTACCAGGTTATGCTAAAGAAAATAAGTTTTATTTTCTGAATATTAGTTTTTCTCTAATCATTTTAGAGCTTTGATTTTATTAAAAAGTATGTGTTAAAATTTGTTGCTTACACTATTCTGTGATCCCTATTGTTACAGAAATGTACATCAGTTTATTTTTGCCGTAAACCTACTTTGGGACCCTCTGGAGCCTGTTTCTTAGTTGTGAACACCTTCTGTACAACCATTTTCAGATGTAGTCCAGCAGTTGTGATAGTACACTACTGCCTAGGCCAGGGACTGCAAACTTAGCTCCTCAGGTGTTCTTGGATTTCAGTTACCAGAAGCTCAAGTCAGCACACCTGCTGATCAGGGCTTCTGGGAATTGAAGCCCAAGAACATTTGGAGAGCCAGGTTTGCAGACCCCTGGCCTTGGCAATGTAGTCAGTGATGAAGAATTACAGCTGCTTAGGTGCAATGTTATCTGGAGGTTAGTTACCCATACTTGATTAAAGGTGCAGACAGCACTGCATTTAAAATAAAATAAGAGTAGATTGAAATGCTTGGCATTATTGCTTGGTAACTATTTTATGACTATGATTTAAATAGTAACTTACTTCATTGTGGTTCAATTTTTGTGAGCACTAGTTAGGCCTCATCTATAGTACTGTTTCTAGTTCTGGTCACCACACTTTAAGAAGGATGGCAACAAACTGGAACAAGTTGAGAGGAGGGCAAAAAGGTTGAACAGGGGACAGGAAACCAAGCCTTGTAAGGAAAGAATGAACTGGGCAGGTTAGCCTTGAGAAAAGGAGCCTGAGAAGGGATATAACACTTTTCAAATACTGTACTTCAAAGATAGTCATAAAGAGAATGGGTAAGATCTGTTCTCAATCATCTCAGTGCAGGACATGTACCGGTAATAACAGGCTCAAGTTACAGTAAACCAGATATAGGCTGAAATCTTTGACCTGTTAGAACAGTATGACAATGGAAGCAATTACCATAGATAGATAGATAGATAGATAGATAAATCTTTATTGTCATTGTCCTGCAGAGAACAACGAGATTGAAAAACCACTTATTGACCCATCAAAACCTAAACAAAATACAACTATACAAAATTAGCAACATAATCCCACCCCACATATACACATTTAATCTCTAAAAAGCTCTAAAGTTCTAAAAACTATATACAGAAGCTCTCTCACTGCATTCAAAGCCAGAACCGCTTTTGGGTAGAAACTATATCTCAAGCGGCTGGTCCTGGTCTTTATGACCCTATACCTTCTTCTAGAATGCAGAAGCTGAAAGAGATCATTTCCGGGGTGCATACTATCCTGCACAATCTCTACAGCTTTCTTATAACACCTGGAGGCATAGATTTGATCTAGAGTGGGAAGAGTATGCCCAATTATCCCCTCCGCAGTCTTTACGACCTTGGACAGCATTGTTATTTCCCTAGCTGTACAACTCCCAAACCATACACACAGACCATAGGTTAACACACTCTCTATGATACAGAGGTAGAATGCCAACAGCAGGTCCTTTGAAAGGTTGTTCTTCCTGAGGATTCTCAAGAAGTATAACCTCTGCTGTGCTCTCTTCATCAGATCTTTGGTGTTTGCTCTAAAGCTGAATGCGTTCAAGACAGAATTGGGCAAACGCCTGTTAGATTTGCTTTGATTTGGATTCCTGCATTGAGTAGGGGGTTTGACTCAATGTTTTCTTAGGCCCCGTCCAACTCAGTTAGTCTATGATTCTACACCTTTCCAATTTCATGATTGTACAAGTGCTTTAAAGTAGATATCTAGGCTATTATGGAAGATTATTAATAGTCATCATAGAGATGGGAGTATGAATTCCTTGTCACATTTTTGGATTGCTGTAGTATTTTGCAAAATAGCAATTTTAACCTGCAAAAACATATCAGGCAAAAGACTGAAAGAAAAAAATGAGGGAAAAACACTGTGGGACCTTAAAAACTAAGGGCTATATTTTAATGTGAGCTTTCGTGAATCAAGGACACTTTTTCAGACATAAATATGATAGAATATGATTGTCATATTTATACATGGCTCCATTATCTATGGGGATTAGATACACGTAGTGGACAAAGTGGGAATAGTTCATTAGTAAATGAATAGACTATCATTCTATGAATCATTTTAGTTTCACTCTACAAGGTAGGAATAGTATTGCCAAGTCATTAGTTATGTGTGGTCAAGTCAGAATCAATTTATAATGATCCGAGCAGGTCTTTCAAGGTGAGATGTTTAAGAAGTGGTTTTGTCAGTTTCACTTCCCCAGTGATTTTCCATGGCCAAATGAGTTCTTCATGTCCATCATTCTGTCTACTACTCCACCCAATCATTGTTAGGAGTTAAATCCTACACTGATTTCCATAGTTTGCCACTTTTGTTAATGATGCTGTTCAGGTCAATGGCTTTCTAATAGTTGAACGAATCTAATCTGGTGGTATTGTCCATCAACAAACCTGTGTCAAGCAACAGTGACAGAGAATACGTACAGATGATATTTTGTACAATCAAGTGACACTGGTTTATGGAGACTCTCTAAAGCAATAATCTCTCAGATGTTTTAACAATAACAGTACTTCTCTGGTTGTGCAAAATCAAGGTTATGACTTCTCAGCTTCTTTCTTAAAGACAATACTGATAGTATTGGAGATACTAACAGTAGTTGCTTTTAGTTAAACATTGTTTTTTTCCATCTTTTTCAGTAAATATAGCGCTTGCACTGGCAACAAATGATTCGGTAAGTGATCATCTAATTACTTTTTCAGTGTTAATAGACATCTTGACAATTAGTTTGTACAGATAGTTTAGAATTAATCACTTATAACCTAAGAAACAAATACAGTGGTACCTCACATAACCATACCTGTCAACCGCGGCTCCGGACAATCCAGGACCTGCGCAGAATGGTTCTGCGCAGGTCGCTTTTTACGCATGCGTAAAAGCCTTCTACGCATGCGTAAAAGCGACTTGCGCAGAACCATTCTGCGCAGCTCGCTTCTACGCATGCGTAGAAGGCTTCTACGATCCCCTTTTGCACAGAAGCCTTTTATGCATGCGTAGAAGGGTTCTACGCAAGCGTAGAAGGGTTCTACACATGCGTAAAAGCCTTCTACGCATGCGTAGAAGCGAGCTGCGCAGAAGGGATGCGCAGTAACGTCTTCCCCCCCCGCTGCCAAATTCCGGGGTTTTGGCAGCTCCGGGCGGGAAATGGCGAAAATCGGCGCCAAAAAATGGGAAATCCCGGCCAATCCGGGAAGGTTGACAGGTATGCACATAACGAACCCATCGTATAGCGAAAAATGCACACAACAAAGCATTCGTTATGCAATGGCAATACCCCACATAACGAATTCCTCTCCCCCCCTGTTATGTGGGGTTTATGGTAACTGGGGTATACCTGCTTAATGGGAATCCTGGTTAATGAACTTTCCCCCCACCCACCCCTGTTATGCAGGGTATCTCCCATAGGGAACCGCATAATGGAAAAAACACATAGCGAAGAGCTCCGTGAAATGCGTTTTTTCGTTATGTGGTGTTCTACTGTAGATTGGTTTTTAGTAGGTTCAGGTGATACAATAGAAGCTAACAATTTTTGTCAGAATTCTTGCTAGCTCTCAAGAAATCTGGGCAAATGATTCTGGGCTTGTTTACTCATGTTATGCCCCTCTCATCAATCTACTACTACTAATAATGTTGTGTCAGAAATTATTCTGGGTTGAAAGGATTTTTGCAGAAGAAATTCCGCTCAGGGAACGCCCAAATGAGGCTCCTTTCATGTCCCCAAAAGCTGGGACAGAGACGGGCACTCAATCCATCATTCAGTACTTGAGTCTCAAACTGTGGACTTGCCAGCCTTCTAGCTAACAAGGCGAGCTTCTTAACCACTGAACTACCACATTCCCGTCAATCTATTAACAGGAGGTAAATCTCCATGCAATAGGGAAGTATGGTTTTGGAGAGCAGCAATAGGATGGTCTCTTAAAGACCATGAGTCAAATAAAGCCAAGGAGCTAGAGATTTCCTTATCTTCCTTTAGAGCAGTTCCCAATGTGGGGCACATGCCCCACAGGGGGACTTTAATTCTCAGAAGCTAAAGTCAGTACATTGGCTGATCAGTGCTTTGGGGAATTGATGTTCAAAAACCAATGGTTGGGAAACACTGCTTTAGAGAAATGTGTAAATTGAGTTAGCATTGTTTTAGTACTGTAACATTAGGCTGTGAGCTGCTTGCCTGAATAAGATCAGTTTTGATATTTGCAGACGACCTTTACATATCTGTGAGCCAGTAGTCAAGCAAAGCAAGTGGCACCAGAAGTATTGCTCCTGCTCCTCTCTTTGCATACAATTATGTATGCACAAACTACAGAGGGTGCCAAAAATGTATACACATATTAAGCCAGGAGTAGGCACCCTAAGGCCCGTGGGCAGGATCTGGGCCACGGTGCCAAATAATCTGTCCCCGCCCTCACTCCAGCCGCAGTAACCGCCACCGGAATTGGCCACTGACTCGTTTACGGCTGTCATAAACACGTATACAACCGTCGTAAATGGCGGGGGGGATCACCAGTCCGGCCCCCTCAACTGTCTGAGGGAGCATGACCCGGCCCCCAACTAAAAAGGTTGGCAACCCCTTTTTAAAGATATATTATCTATGCCTTATTTTTCAAAGTTGAATTGATTTACAGGAGCAATTTGTACATTTTTTGGGGGATGATTGATTTTAATTCCAACAAGATGGCACCCCACTACACTTCCACTGAGATGTGAGAGTTTATTTTGATGAGAATTTACTAGGACAATGGATAGGATGAAGAGGTGCAATTGAGTGTTCCCTACATTCTGTTAACTTAACACTGTTTTAATTCTAACTATGGAGGACCTTAAGGGATGTGGTGTACCATAGAAAACCAGCTACACTGCTGGTATTTTGAGAAGGAATTGAAATAGCATGTGTAAGTGGACACTTTGATCATTGTTGCTCAAGTAGTAGTTTGCCGTAATCAGAAGTGTCTGGATGCTGATGTTAACCACTTTGAGCACCTCTTTTAATTGCAGAAGCCAAAGATGACTTGTATTAAACTTTTGTTATTGGTATATATTAGGGGTGCCCAACTACAACCTGCGGCACCTAATAATCCGGTCCGCGCTGCCCTTGCTGCTCCCAGAAGTGGAAGTTGAATGCGCACATGCATGCACAAAACGCTGCTATAAATGCACCCACAGCTGTTGTAAACACATCTACAACAGCCCTGGGTGCATTTATGACAGTGTTTTGCGCACGCGCAGGCACATTTAACTTCTGCTTCCAATGGGAAGAACCACATGACAGGCCTGCTCAACCACGTGACCAGCCCACGGCCCGAAAAGTTTGGCCACCCCAGTGTATATTGAGTATTACAGTTTTAATATATATTTTTTCTTTTCTTAAAACGTGTATGCATTTTTGGCACCCTCTGTATGTATGTGCTGCCTGATATGCTACATAGCATGGTATGTTTGTGTATACCTTATTCATTAGATTGCAGATATTGTCTATTATTCAGTGGTCTACTATCACATGGTGAAAGCCTTACACAATTATGCTTTATATACATAGATTACAACCGAAGAGTAAGTCCAGCAGCTGTGCTCTTACTTCTTTGGTATACCCATTGATGTGGATATATGTGAAGAAGTCACGGGTAAATTTTGATTTCCTGACTTAAAACACAGTCTCTAAGCCATTGTAAGTGTGGTGGAGTCACAATCCTCCTTCATAAATATGTCTATTGCTGACATATAAATGAACAGTACAGAAAAATAAAATCTAGTGAACTCAAAATATATTTTGAATGTGCTAATGGTTACATCAGGAAAGAACACAAGTAAACTGAGGGCGACAAATCTAAGCTAGAGTGCACCACATGATTTTATAGGGTTTATAAAGCAGTCAGAAGTTCACATTTGTTGATAATCTGTCTGGTTTGCATGGATTGGGGTGGCAAAAAGGGAGAAAAACAGTTTTGATAGTAACAGATGTTGCATTAATGTTTGATAGAGAAGCCTTTAAAAAAATAAAACGTTGTATTGGAATTAATTGCATGATTGACACTAATGGGAGTCACCTGGCTAATTCTCAAATGCTGCACTGAAAACCTTTCATAATTAATGCCGGATGATATTGCAGACGGTGCAATTCTGAGTGAAGACACAATACACAGAACACTGTAGCAAACATAATTATTTTGACTGCCAGTAGTTGTACACACTGTGCTGCTTCTAATTTTGTTTGCTTCATAATAAAAATAAACATTCTATATTCATTATTCTTCCCATTATTTTTAACTCGGCAAAATGTTTTTGCAAAACCATGTGATTTTATTAGGTTTTACTAGCAGCTGGTGACATTGTAAGCCACGGGCCGGTCACGTGGTTCAGTGGGCTGATCACGTGGTTCCTCCCACCGGGAAAAGAAGTATAACACTCCTTGCAATCTGTTTTGCAATAGGATGAGATAGATTTTAAGCTGCCATTTTCTCTGCTTAAACCAGGGATGCCCAAAGGCTGGATTTGGCCCGCGATGCCAATTCATCTGGCCCACACTGCCCTAGCCGCTTCCGGGAGCGATGAGGGCATCGTGGGCCTGATGAATTGGTGTCGTGCACCGCATTCGGCCTGTGGGTCATAGTTTGTTCACCCCTGCTGTAAGCTTAAGAGTCAGCAGGAAGATATAACGTCATTTCATTTTTCTTTTTTTTTTCATTTCATGTTTAATTTCTATACTGCTTTACTCGACCCAGCGGGTGACTCAAAGCGGTGTACACAATCACAATAATACAGTAACACAAGTAAACACATCTTGTCTCCAGCTAGACCAGCCCTACCGTTAGACAGTGCAGTAATCAGGTGGCAGATGGTAGAAGAAGGGCAGGGAACGGTAATGAGATGCTGAATTTAAGTCAGATTTAACTACTGTCCATTAAATTGCCAAGGGAGTCATATTGTCCTTTATTTCTTGTAGTGAAATGTCGTGGACCAACATTGCTTTCTGACGCTTGATCTCACAAAGTTGTCTTAGGCAGGCCACTGTTCATAGGAGTAGTGTCATCCCCAAAGTGCGGAAGAAAACCTTAATGCCACAGGGCTTATGTAATAAGGTTTACTGACAAAGCATGTGTGAAATGCTTTGAAAGTATGCTTTCTAAATGCTGAGCATTAATTATGTAGGGTTGAAGCCCATCTTTTATTTCCTTAGTGCAGTTCTTCTGTGCTTAGTTTTCTTCCACAAATGGAGTAAGCAATAAGGAACCATGTCAACAGCATTACTGGTTGCTTATCAGCCTGTCTTAGCTGTGGCATAATAAACCGGCTCATGATGTTCAAAAATAAGATGTTTTCTGCTGGTTCCTTAGTTTAAAGATTAAAGTTGTTATCTTTCTCCAAAGATTCCGTTTCATCTTATGTGGAAGGCATGGAGGTCTTATTTGGCTTATATTAGGGCCGTGATGGCGAACCTTGGCACTCCAGATGTTTTTGGATTTCAATTTCCAGAAGCCCAAGCACCCTGTGAATCCACATGAATGGGTTTACTGCAATTCATCGGGTGCATTTTACTTCAGCTTCCAGGAGCGACCAGGGCAGTGCTGGCCCGGTGAATCACAGAAAACCCATTTGTGTGGATTCACAGGGTGCTTGGGCTTCTGGCAATTGAAGTCAAAGAACATCTGGAGTGCCAAGGTTTGCCATCATGGTACTAGGGTGAGTCAGTATGTTTAGTCAAAGGTTGACAGGGCAATTGAGGAATAGGAGAACGGGGTGTTATTGTGGTTTGTTGTGAGTCTGGGAAAGCTTTACAGTGATGACTGTCCCACCAGCTAACTTTCTGAGAAATCAGAAAATACTAGTTACTGTGACTATAGTGAATTTTAACCTTTAGCCTCTCTCTCTTTTGAAAGAAAGGTTGCATTTTCAGAGTTGTGCTGTAAATAATCAGGCTTTACCTTATCAGTGCCTGATTAAGAGATATTGCTGTTTTTGCTATGTACGTACCTGTACTTATATAATGTTCAAAACTTCAATTTTAATTTTTAGAAACTTGCAATTTTTTTTAATGCAGTATGATATATTTCCCAGGACTCTTGCTAATTGAGAAGAACACGTAGCTCTCTTTTTACATTTTTTCCCCAGGCTAAATTTAGCCTTAATGGCATGTTCCAGTTTTTAATCCAGACAGGTTTAACTTTTAACATTTCAATCTCTGTTTACATGGAGAAAGGCACCTTAATGATCTTCATCTGTTATAGTGTTTTTGGGCCCAAGAGCCAGATGATAACTTCCTATAATCTTTTTTTAAAAAATATTTTTTATTTTATTACTAAAACAATAGAAAAAGAAAATACAGTTTATAATACCTCGCATAACGAATGCATCGCATAGCAAAAACTTCACATAACGAAGCATTCATTATGCAAGGGCGATCCCCCGCATAATGAAAAAAATCCTTCATTATGCGGGGTTTTTGGTAATCGGGATATACCTGCTCAGTGGGAACCCCAGTAAACGAACATTTTTTTTCCTCATTATCCTCGTGACCCTTTGCCATCTCCCATAGGGAACCGCATAATGAAAAAAACCGCATAGCAAAGAACTCTGTGGAATGGAGTTTTTTCGTTATGTGGGGTTCTACTGTACCATATACAGGTTCAAATACAATACGAATCCATTTGTGCACTCATTACCTGGGGCCTTCCAAATTGTACATTAAATCCACGTAGTTCAACTTACTTCCTATTTTCTAAAACTATATGTTTCTTGACCCGGTTTCATACCTTTTCTCTTAACAAATACATAATCCATAAACTCACCCCAAATATCTTTAAAATCATTTACCTTTATCATCCTTTTTTATTTTTAACTCGCATGTCAAATTATCATTTATAGCCATATCAATCTTCAAACCTAAAATTTGAATATGTTTTCCAATTTTTGCCTATTAAAAATCTCGCTGCTATTATCAAAATTCTAAATAGACCCCTTTTATTTATATCCATTATTTTGCTTCCAAAGCCCATTGGCAAAGCAACTCTGGGACTCAGCAGTAATATTAGGTCTAGTATTTTGTACCCAAATTCTATTAATGTAGAAGTATGTTCCATCGTGTTGTTTGCATCTCTAACATTCTTCATTGTAGTTCTTATAATATTATTTTAATCGAACTGGTGTCATATACTATCGCCAAAATATTTTATAACAATGTTCCTTTATTCCCATCAACATATTTTTCATAATTCTTTGTTTACATATTTTATCACAGTCTGCCTTACCCATATTTTCTTTTCAATCTTGTTACCACATCTCCCTTAATAGTTTGAATTTTTCTCCTCTTTCAGTAAAAAAATTATATATCTATCTATTCCCTTTGTTATTTCTTTTCGTTCTTATTTCCAATACTCTTAGATGAATGTGTGACTCTTGAAGCAGAAATGTGTGTTGCCTGCAAAAAATAGTACATTTGTGATTTTCTTCCGTTGTGATGTTATAGTCATGCAGAACAACGAGGTACTTGTGCGCTGAGGTATAAATGGTGTTATTCAGATGTAACACAAACTTGTCTATGTAGCATAGTTTGTATTTCTGCATGGTTGCAGTTGTTGAGAGCCTTGCAGTACAGTCCAAGAAAACATGGCCATTTGTTAATCCGGCCGGAAGATTTAATGAGTTATAGTACAAAAGTGCCTTGCAATTGGCTTCCTTAGGTCTATGTTAGCATCCTCTGTAAAATTGGTTTGAGAACTTGTATTTCAGAGCAATTATAAGCAAAACTGTATGTGCTTGGTCAACAATTCTGATTCTGTAACCATTATAAAGGCCATGCCCTGTCAAGTATTGCTTTATAGCAGGGGTGCCCAAATTACGGCCCGCGGGCTGCATCCAGCCCGCAGTGCCAAATCATCTGTCCCATGTCGCCCTTGCCGCTCTCGGAAGTGGAAATAAAATGCACAAGTGCATGCACAAAACACTGCCGTAAAGGACCTGCGGCTGTCATAAATGCGTTGACAACAGCCGCAGGTGCATTTACGGCAGTGTTTTCAGTATGTGCGGACACGTTTTACTTCTGCTTCTGGTGGGAGGAATCATGTGATTGGCCCGTGGCGCAAAAAAATTGGGCACCCCTGCTTGATAGAATACTAGCCAATTACCCTGCCTTCCCCGAGGGTCACGCCTGTGTTTACCCGGCCAGGTGGGGCCTGGCTCCCCTGCCAGCCTGGCCATCTGGGCCCCCGCCAAGGCATTCTGGTCCCATTCCGGGTGCTGCTCTGCTGACAGCGGAGCATTTTCGGCCGGCTGTCTGTGGTGGCGGTGGGTTAATGGCCCTGGCTGGTGCGCCATTGCTGCCACTCCGTCCTCCAGGCCGCCGGCACTGGACCAGGGTGTGTGGTGACTTTGGGGCACCTGGCATTGGCTGTGGTGCTGTTACGCTGGGGCGGGGCTGCCGCCCAGTGGTTGCTCCTCACTGCTCTGGCCCGCCACCGCCGCTGTCTCCTTGTGACCCTTTGGCCTCCGCCCCTGCCATTTTGGACGCTTGGATCGCCGGTGAGGGTGTGTTGCGTGTGTGGACGTTCGTTCATGTGCATTTCTGTATTCCTCGGCCATTTGTCCTGGCAGGTTGGGGTGGCCCATGTGCGACCCATTTCTGGTGGTACAAACCGCAAATTGGATTGTCAGACCCCTGCAGTCGTCTTCTCATACACTCAAGGTAGGTGCGTGTGAAGTTTTAGCGCGATCGGTACAGGTGTGCGGTTTTGTATACAAGACAATGCCTCTGTTTTATATATAGAGATGAAATGAAATGTTTGGGTCAGTCCCAGGTAACTAGATCTGGAACAACTATTAGGTTAGTAGGTTGTTCTTAGCAAGCTTAGCTAATTAATGGCAAGAATGCGCTATATATTAGGACTGTACTGGGATTTCTAAATTGCTGCAGCATTTTCCCTGAAGGTAACAAGCTGTACCCTACTATCTTCTTTTCTTAATTGGCTGTTTTAGTTTTGAGAGCACTTTCTTTTGGATTTTTTTGAAATCTTAGTAGCTGGGTTCATTTCCCTTAGGATCCTTCAAGAGAACCTTTGGCTCTTCTGCCAGGGTGACCTGTGTTTCTAAATGGGCAGCTATTTTTTTTTAAATGAAAGCTACATTGTCACAGACAATTTATTGTAGCAGAACAAGCCATATTAATAGAAGCCAATGATAATACATCAAGATTGCTTGTTTATGAACAGAATATTTTAGAGAGCAAACACCAGCTGTGCACGACTAGCGATGGCACATATCCATTGGGGAAACTGCTTTTGCTGTCACACGATGTGGAGGCAATCTAGTTAGCCTTCTCTGCAATTTCTTTCCTAAGGAGTCCTGGGGGTATTCTTTCCCCACCTCCCCTTCCCCCACCCAATTTCCGATTATTGATTGTGGTAGTAGAAGTGCTCTGATGATGCTTGAAGGTCTTACAAACTAGGAGGTGACCAGAGGTCCGTGAAACGTATGTAGCTTATAGGAAAGATGTTCAGTATTGCAGACTATACTGGATGCATTCATACCACATGCTAAGGCAGGAATGCATGAGAACCTTGCTTTGTCATGAAGAAGTAGCATACTAATCCCTTTCTTGGCTTGAAGCAAGAATGGCTAAACAAAGCACTATGTGTCACTATACTGCTAAATTTTGTGGAATAGTAGCCGTGTTAGTCTTGTTTTAGGCATATCAGAGAATAAACAAAACAAAACAAAAAGGCTGTGGCACTTTAAAGACTAATTGTTATATTTCAATGTGAGCTTTTGTGGACTTGTTTTGTTTATTCTCTGATTGTGTTGCTAGTGTATTATGTTGTGTGATAGCAGGCAGCTTCCTTGCTCTGGTTTGTTTCATCTCGACAAGCAAGAACAAACATTCAAGGGTCAATCTTGGCTGCTTTCTTGGTTTGTTGGAAGGAAGAAGTTGTTTGCTGTGCAGTGATGTGATGAACCAACTATGGACTAATAATATTAATTTTGTGTCAGAAATTATTCTGGGTTGAAAAGATTTTTGTGGAAGAAATTCAGCTCAAAACGCCCAAATGAGGCTCCTTTCATGTCCGCAAGAGCTGGGACAGAGACGGGCGCTCAATCTGTCATGCAGTACCTGGGTCTCGGACTGCCGACTTGCCAGCCTTCCAGCTAACAAGGCGAGCTTCTTAACCACTGAGCCATCGCAGCACCATGATACTGATACTCTACCCTAGCTGCTGCTGCTGCAACAACGGGGGAGATAAATAGCAGACCTTGGCATCCTGCTTCTTAGTGACAAGCCAGGCTTCCTGCAAAACCCTATATTGTCATGTTGTGCAAACCACACACAATATGCATTAAGTCATCTCCTTGATATTTTCTCCTTTTCTCTCCCTATGTTCTATCTTTTGCATCACATCTTTGTAAGTTGTAAGCTGGAGGGCAGCGATGATCTTGTGGTTTTTTAAAAACTGATCTATATGTTACTTTCAGGGACTGTGGTGGCTTAGTGGTTAAGACGCTGAACTTGATGACTGGAAGGTTGGCAGGTCAGCAGTTCGAGACCCGAGTACTGCATGACGGAGTGAGCTCCTGTCTCTGTCCAAAGCGCCTGCCAATGTAGCAGTTCAAAAACAAGAAATTGCAAGTAGATAAATAGGTTCCACTTTGGTGGGAAGGTAAACAGTGTTCCGTGCACTCCAGTGTTTAGTCATGCCTGCCACATGTCCATGGAAATGTCTGTAGACGCAGATAGCGCTAGCTTTTGGCTATAAACAGATGAGCACTGAACCCTAGAGTCAGATACAACTGGCTTTTGAGCAAGGATGACCTTTATAATATTTTACTTTCATTGACTTTTCTAGTAAGAGCACCATATAAAAGCTTAGAATGAATGAATAATAGAATCTCATATTGAGGAAGCGATTGCTAGTAGTTGGGCAGTGTAGAGCCAGGATAATTTATGTACGAAGCTACTTTACAGCAGATGGGTATGAAGCCTAAATCCTGAAATAATCAAACTCAGAAATAGCTTTTAGCCCAGTCCTCCTTGCATCATCCTTGCCTATGCTATGACGCAGTCTTTACCTGCAGAACAACCATGCTGAGTAGAGATGACGACGGTTCTAGTCAAGGACATCTGGAATATGCCATGCAATGTGTATATTCTCTAGTAACCTCTCCTGTATTAGCCTCTAGTGAATTCAGTGTTAGTAAATCTGCTTGGCTCCCACTCAGAAATGTGATTTATGGCTTAACTGCTCCACGTGATATCCTCCAGATCTATGGGTTATGCTGACTGCAGATGATTTGTAGGGTGCCTGGTTGAGGAAGACTGATGAAGAGAGTTGAAAAATAGCCAAGGCCTGTCCTCAAAGTGGAGAATAGTTACTACCAACAAAATAATTAGAAATTCAGTACTATGCTTGCTAACAAAACCACTTCATGTTTAGTAAAGGAGTCCTTTGCAATATGAAGGCTGCCAGCAGAGGGAGGCCAGTGAACCAAATTCTTTTTCATTATTCCTCTGCTATGGCACACTAATCATGAGATTCTGAAATAATTTTTTCCTCTTTCACCCGCACCGCTTATTAACAACAGCATCCATTTAAATAAAGGGAAATAGAAAAACATAGTAACAGAATGATAAACAGTTCCCCGCCAATGAGATTTGTACATATACATAGCTTTAGCTGCAATAAAAAGAAAATGCCTTTAAGTCAGTTGATTAGATCTGAAAGAGATATAATGTTACATTGGTGACATCTATATAATTTTGAATTTATAAAATTTATTTGCCTCTTCAAGGGTTTGTAAGTGGAATCTTAAATTGTTGCAAAGGAGTTACAGGTGGGAATAAAAGAACATGTATAAAGATAATTGACTGATTACCAAATGTATGAAATCAGTTTCAAATATAAACTGAAGACGTAGGCTTTAAAACCCCACATCTTTGGTGGTTCTGGTGTTACAATTCTACATTTCAATAAAATGTTACATAAAACTAAATCATTAGGTCTCACTTGTAGCATACGCTGATAAAAATAGCAAGTTCTAAGTTCTTGTCTGAATGAATATATGTTTATCTTTTTGTATGGATTCTATCTGTATTGCTGTCATTGGGTGTTTATTTGGAAACATTTGAGTCTTTACCTCTTGTGATCCTTGAAAACAGGAGTTCCAGTCAAAGGTTTTGAAATATGCGGAAAATCTGAAGGAAACGGATTAGCCCAGAGGGAGCAAAGCAAGGAAGCAAAGTACAGGCAATAAAACAGTACCAAAGCCAAGATTTGCTAGTTGCTTTACCTTGAATTTGCTTCCTTCATTCTTATGGCTGTTGAGGAATTTTTCAGAAATAAGAAAATGTGCACATACCGGGAGATCGTCCTCTTCCACTACTGTTCTACTCTTATATGCAACCTTCGACTATTTCTTTGTAGTCTGCATAGTTTGAAAGAAAGAAATGTGAGGAGGCTAGAGAGCAAGCAGAGAAAAGTTTCCATGGATGACAACTGGCTGTAATTAAGGCTTGCACCAGAAGATACATTATACTTTGGATACCTTGGAGTTTTTATTCAGCAAGGAGTCTGTGCATTGGTAGACTCTCTGCAACGACATTCCGCACATGCAAATGGATCTGAGAAATCAAGTCCATCTGCATGTGGTTTTTTTAGCCAGTTGGACATCATGTCACCCACTGGCTAGGCAGACCATGACGTGTGCCTTATGCTTTCACCTGTCCCAAGGGATTTTAATTTAATTTAATTTAATTTTCAAATTTATATACCGCCCACTCGGCCAAAGCCGACTCAGATCCAACAGAGGACACTTTGGTGAGTTTTAGTCCCAGCCTAACATCATTGACAAGAGATGGGCAACACTACCTAGTTAGACCGCTTAAACCCCCACAGCCCGACAAGGCTCTCACCTAGCCGGGGAGAAGATATGTGAACACCTTAAAATTGGCAAGGAAACATTTCAACATGCATCGGATTGAGAGATCCAATAATCGTCAGAGGGAGCTGCTTCAGATTGCTAGCTTCTGGGTGTGGAGGAGCCAGGGAGCCAAGCATTAACAATTGTGGTCTCTTAGCTTGGCACTTCAAAAATAAGATCGGTGTCATCCGGAGGGACCTTGATCATCTTGTCCTCGCGGGGCTTTCGGCCGGCCGGGGAGAATAAGCAGCACCTGAGGGCTCACCATCGCCCTCAAAAGCCGCTCCACCCTCCACTGAGCCCGGCGGGGCTTTCGACCGGTGGTCAGCTGGGGAGAATGAGCAGCACCTGAGGGCTCGCCATCGCCCTCAAAGCCGCTCCACCCTCAACCGAGCCCCGCGGGGCTTTCGACCGGCAGCCGGCCGCTGTTGCTCCTGGGACTAACCCCCTTTGACTGCCATGGCTGCCTTTGCTGTCGTGGCTGAGACGTGGAGCTCCTTCCCCCAAATTGTCGGGGTGAGTGGTAGCTCCTATGACTTTCTCCAGCGGACATGGGGGTCTTGCTACGTTGGGTTTGCTGTAGTATACTTCTATTTATTGTATATTTATCATATTTTTATGATGTAATTATGTGGTGTAGTTTTTGTATTTTGATATTATGCTTATCTGGATTGTTCTCTATTTTGAATTTATTGTATCTCTGTATTATTATTTTGTTGTTATTTTGTTTGATTATGTTGTTAGCCGCCTTGAGTCAGCCTCGGCTAAGGAAGGCGGGATACAAATTAAACTGATTAATTATTTGATCAATTTCAGCCTGTAACATCTCAGGAAATCTCCAGGGCACTTGCTGGTTGCAGGGCCACTTCTACTCTGCTGAATCCTTGCCCAATCTGGCTAGTGAAGGTTGCCAATGAGAGCTTGACAGATTGGGTTATGGAGATCATTCCTCTTTACAGCATGGTTTCCTACTGGCCCCACTGAAGGAAATGGCCATCCAATCCATCGTAAAAAAAAGCCTAATTTGGTAACCAACAAACTTAACAACTATCGTCCAGTCACCAATGTTCCATTCCTGGGCAAGCTAGTGGAGAGGGTGGTCGTAGACCAGCCGAGATCGTTCCTAGAGAGGACCAAGTGACTAGATCCACTGCAGTCTGGGTTCAGGCCCCAACATAGGACTGAGACAGCACTAGTCACTTTGCTGGATGACATGCTCAGGGAGGCTGACTGATGGACTTGCTCATTGTTGATCCTTCTTCACCTCTCAGAGGCCTTTGATACCGTCAACCATGGTATCTTCCTGGACAGACTTCACGATTTGGGCATTGGTGGCCAGGTTTTGGCCTGGCTCCTTTTCTCCCTCGAGGATTGGGTCCAGTGGATTCAGCTTGGAGAGGAGCTGTCAGAGTCCTAGGTACAACAGTATGGGGTGCCTTAGGGTTTGGCCATCTCCCAGGTGCTGTTCAACATCTATGTAAGACCTCTAGGAGAGGTTGCCAAGAGATTTGGAGTTGACTTTCATCAATATGTTGCTCTATCTCCTCCACCTCAGCAGATGATGCTGTTTGGAGGATTGACTTGAAATGGTCATACAGTGGATAGAGGGGAAGAGGCTGAAATTGAATCTGGATAAGAAGGAGGTCATGTTGGTGGGGAGCAATCAGTCTCAGGTTGCCTTAATTTAAGGGGTGTCAAATTCCCAATAAAGGAGGGTGTATATAATCTGGGCATTCAACCTGATCCTACGCTTTCTATGGAGCAATAGGTGATGACTGTGGTCAAGTCCACATTTTTCCAACTGCGGCACATTGCCCAACTTTGCCCATTCCTGGACAGGAGCTCTTTACTTACTCTGACCTATGTCTTGGTAATCCCCAGAATTCACTATTGCAACACTCTATATGGGGCTGCCCATGATGCTAGCACAGAGACTCCAACTGGTGCAAATATTGATTGTGGGTATTGGTCATTATGATCATGTTACCCCACTCCTGGCTAGCCTGCATTGGCACCTGTTGAATACTGTGCCAGGTTTAAGGTTTTAGTACTAACATATAAAGCCCTAGATGGTTTGGGACCATGTTACATTTGGGATCTCCTCTTCCTATGGAATAATACCTGGAGCACCCAAATAATGTAATGGAGGGTGGCCACACCAAAAAAGGTAAGAGAAACTTGCATCAGAAATTGTGCATTTTTGGTTGTGACCCCCAGATTCTGGAGTGAGTTATCTACTGAAATCAGAGCCGCCCCCACCTTATTGGCCTTCTGCAAATCCCTGAAAATCTTATCTCAACAAGCTTTTTCAGGGTAATGGAACATCAAATTTAGCACTGGTAGTTTAGCTGTCTAGTTTATATAATGGGCACCTGTAGGTTATACTGTTATTTTATCGTATACTAGCATAGTTTGTTATAAATTGTGTCATAAATTGTGTTTTGCTCTTTTTTTGGGGGGGGTGTTTTTTAGTTAAAAATCAACAGAGGATGCTATAATTTTTTTTATTTTTTTAATGTAACATATATTTATTATTTGTGTAAACATTTGATGTATTGTTATTTGTTTGACTTGTTTTTACTCTTGTAGCCTCTAGGTGGGGCTTTATTGGTTTTTAGTTGTTTTTACTATTCCGCCCTGCAGGTGGGGCTGTTAGTGGTTTTGTTTTAGTTTCACGTGTTTTCTCTCTCCTGGCCTCCAGGTGGGGCTTCTTCCGGTAAGTAGTCTTTGTTTCTTCATTTCTGTTCGGATCTCGTGGAGGGAGGGCGTGCTGGCGAATTCTCTGGTTTTCTTTCTTCTGGGGTTTTTCTTTGTTTTGTTTTTGTGGTGGTGGGCTGAGAAGTGTTTCTGGTTGTTCTTTTTTGTTTTGGTTGGGCATTAGATTTGTGTAATTGGTTCATTTATTTCTGGTGTTTATTTTTGTTATTTCGTTGTTGTTTATTTGTGTAATTTGTTGTAGTTGTGTTGTTAGAGTTAGGTATTTTCATGTTGTAGCTAGGTGTTTTGTCTGTGCTTTTGTGGTATTGTGGATGTTTTTGTTTGTGTATTTTGTGGTTTACTTTTTTGTTTATTAATGGTTTTTTAAAATTATTTATTTATTTTTGTTTTATTATTTTAAATTAATTTTTGTGTTTGTTGTTGTGTATTTTTGCGTGAAGAACGGGCTGCCTGTCGGTTTCTCTTTTCCCCATTGCTGCTTTGAGTTTTGGTTTCGATGCAGTAATGGGGGGAAAGGAGGAGGCGGCAGTCAGCCAGTTCTTCTCCTGGCTGGTAAGGTTCGTTAGGTAGGTCGGGGGAAAAGGAGGCAGAGAAGAGCTATCTCTGCCTGACGATGGTTCTCTCCTCTCTGTCTCCTTTCTCTCCTGACTTACCTAACCGGAGATCGGCAGGCAGTGATCCGTAAGGGGTGGTTTTCTTCCTTGCGGATTGCTGGCTGCTGCTTTTGTATTACCTCTGTTGGAAGTTCAAAAGCAGCAGCCAGTCATCCGCCAGGGAGGGTGCTTCCCCTGACAAACTGCTGCCTGTTTTTGGGTTTTTTCCCCACCCCGGCTCAACTTTCCTTGAGGCAGGCGGTGGTCTCTCCATGTCTTCAGCGGGGTAGCGTGGAGGAGAGGGAGTCCCTCTTCTCCCCATTGCTCTGGGAAAGAAGGCCGGTGGGTGTCTCGCGGTGGAGTTTTGTGGCTTTTTGTTTTGCGAGGCTGTGAGGCGCTGCGTTTGCCTGCGGCAGACTTGAGCTCCCATTGCATTTTGAAATTTTATTTTTCGTGCACCGGTTTTCTGAGCGGACACTGGGACTTGTAGTTTTGCGTTTTTGGTTTGCGTTCGTGCGGCGGTTTTTTCTTGCGGCTTGATTTTAACTGGCCGCACCATGTTTCCCAACATTCTTTTTGCTCACGCCTCTCAGCCTGATTGGCTGTGGCGTGGCACAACGCAGAGAAAGTTGGGAAGTGAAGTTATTTTCCTTTTTTTGCGTTCATGGGGCTCTTTCCCCACTGGCACATTTCTCAACCCTGCAGTAACCTCCGGACCGGGTTTGGCCGAGTGCAGGAGGCTCGGTATGGGATAGGATGGACGGGTGCAGAAACGTATAGCAAATTCCAATGGTTAACCCTTGGATTTATAGATATAGATGTGCTGTGATTTGTTCTTTGAAGGATGCTGATTGTATTTGTTTGTTTTATTTTGTTTTTAACTTTATTGTAAGCCACCCAGAGTAGTGGTTTCACTAACCAGGTGAAGTGTAAATCAATCAAAGAATAAACCAAACAATCAATCAAACAATTAATTGATTAAATCTTATGGGACATGTTTTTTCACCTTTTTCATTACTGCTGATATAAATCTGTTGGCTTTAAAACTGTCACTGAGTTCTAATTTTATTGCAGTAGACTTACAGTTTCTACTTCTGTGGAATTTTCTTCTTTATTTTTCTACTGAGACACCTTAAGACAATGTAGGAAACATCCCCAAAGAGCTGGTGAATCTAGCAGGTAGATAGTGAGAAATCGGAACTAAATACAGTACTGATTTCCTTGTATTTTTCAGATTGCATACCTCTAGGGCCAATTTCCTACCCCAAGGCTTTCTGAGCCTGTACCAGCTTCCCAGTATAAATCTGGGAAGTCCTCTGCTGAGGTTTGTTTTAAACCAGACTTTGGAGTTGCAGCATTATGATTATAAGGTGGGTGGGGGAGAGTGCCATTCCTAGAGATTTCCAGGGAGAGAACTTGGCATTTTTATCTACAAAATATTATTTTTGTGGGGTAGGATCTTGAAGCTGCAAAATGAACAAACAAGCAAGATAATGGCAACAAGCCCAATCAGTTCCTGGAAAATAGATGGGGAAGAAGTAGAAGCAGTGACAGATTTTACTTTCTTAGGATCCAAGATCACTGCAGATGGGGATTGCAGCTATGAAATAAAAAGCCGACTGATGCTTGGAAGACAATTTATGAGAAACCTGGGGAACATAGTTAAAAAGTAAAGCCATCACCTTGCAAACAAAAATTCGCATAGTCAAGGCAATGGTATTCCCGGTGGTAATGTATGGTTGCGAGAGCTGAACCATTAGGAAAGCTGAGCGCAGAAGAATACATACCTTTGAAATGTGGTGTTGGAGGAGAGTTTTGATACCCTGGACAGTGAGGAGAACAAATAGGTCGATCCTATAAGAAATCAACCCTGACTGCTCCTTAGAAGGTCAAATAGTAAAGATGAAGCTAAAATATTTTGGACATCAAATGAGAAGAGAGGATTCACTTGAGAAACCCTGATGCTGGGAAAGGTGGAGGGCAAAAGAAAAAGGGGTGGCCAAAAATGAGATGGCTAGATGGTATTGTAGATGCAGTGGGCAGAGCTGGGCGGGTTGAGGATGATGGTGGAGGACAGAGGAGATGCCTGGCGGGCAAGGGTATATAGGGTCGCAAAGGGTCAGAATTGACTGTGTGACCGAACAGCAAAATAGATACTGCTTTGGCAGGAAAGATAACAGTGTTCCCCTGAGCTCCAGCATCTAATCATGCCTGCCACATGACCACAGAAATGTCTGCAGACAAAGGCAGTGCTGGGTCTTTGGCTGTAAATGGAGATGAGCACTGCTGCCTTGAGTTGAATGTGACTGGCTTTTGAGCAAGGGAGACCTTTACCTTTACTAATATTAACTTCTTTTCTGTAGCTTTGGTACATCACAGCAAATCAGATTTTTTTAAAAAAATAATAACACTGAGGTTCATCATGATGCAGCCTGGGTCATTTGTTTTGAATTGCTTAAATAGCTACCAGGGGTAGCTATGAGAATGCCCTTATACACAGTTATAACCTCCATAACAAAGACGTTGTTACAGTCTTTTGGTAAATCATACTTGTGAAGTTTGTTAAAACTTTTAGGTTTATGCTATACACAAGGGTGATATTGTTAAAGAAATCAGAAAGCTTTGCTTGGTCTGTCACTTTTGTGTTCATGCGTCAGTTCTGCAATGACTTTGGAATTTTACTGTGATAGAACCTGTAAGAGTCAAAAAAGCTCTTAGCTAGGTATAACCAGTAGGTGGGTAGACAGTTTCCCAAATATTTATCATTCAAACAGTAATTAGTGGATAAAGCAATAGAGTAGCTATTTGAAGTGGTTGAATAGCTACAAATGAGGATAAAAGAAATGAATCATGCATCTTTCATAATAAGGTAAATTATGTGTTTTGTCTGGGAACAAAGAGTTTTGAAAATTGTGTAAGAAAGCTTTGAAATTTGGCATAGAAATGTGGTTTCCCAGTCTCTTGAATTGTAGCTTTCATGTTGCAGACATGAAACAGCATAATCTGTCGGAGTAACTCCAATGAGATTTTAAATCGGAATGCACATTATGGAGAAACATGGTTTTTAAAGAAGTACTAAACGAGGTATCTGCTTTGATCTGCATGATTACCTAAATGGTGCTGTCTCCCATTTGACATCAAGAGGTTCAAGCACATTGAACAGCCACAGCGTCAAGCTATGGCTGTGAACAAATAATTGTTCTTTTATAATATTGGAGATGGTGCTATGGAAGTAGTAGTACTCACAGGAAAACACTGTTTTTTCCTCTTCCACAGTGGTTATGATCAAACTGGATTTTCAGGTTTTTTGGACTGCAGACACCTGCCAGCCTGAATCACCACAGTGGATCAGGCTACTCTGCTCAACTATGTACAATAAAGCCCAGCAACAGCTGCCAGCCTTTGGACCCAAGTATTTGTCTATGTAAGGGGTTCTCAACCCTATGGCCCACAGGCCGGATCTACCCCATGTCACAATTTCATGTGGCCTGTGTTGCCACCACTGTGTTTATGACAGCTATAAATGCACCTGTAGCTGTCAAACACATTTATGACTGCCACAGATGTGGTTTATAGCATTGATGGTCTGGGAACCACCAGTCTGGCCCACTCAGCTGTCTGAGGGGGTGTGGTGTGGCCCACAGCTTAAAAAGGTTGAGAACCCCTGGTCTGTGGCCTCTGACTGTTCAAATATCAGTCATGACTCAAATTGGGACATATGTTGCTTAATGTTCAAAATAAATCCTTTGCCCAAGTCAATGGAAATGAGTAAATTATCTGCAAAGGCTTAAATTATGTCTCACCAGTTAGATCTCTTTGCTGCATCAGTGATAATAATAATTATGTGCCATCAAGTCAGTTCTGACTGGCAACCCTTTCCAGGTTTTCTAGGAAGAGAATACACAGAAGTGGTTACCGTCCCCTTCATCTATTCTAGGGGCACACTGAGGCTGGGATTCTTGCCTAAGAATCCATAGGCCGGCTCTTCTTCCTGGAGGGACTTTAGGGAATTGAATTCCCAACCTCTGCCCCCATAGCCAAATGTTTAAACCACTGAGCTATCAAATGGCATCCAAAGCTCATCCCAAGAGGCATTCCAGCCAAGATTTTATTTTTTGCAGTAGCTACAGACTGTGTTGACCCATCATAGCTCCATTATTTCTTTTTAATCAATGGCTGCCAGCTCATATCCCACCAGTTTATGTGTTAAACATACATATATACAGTAAAACGTCATATAATGAAAATAATTTGTTCTACGAGGTTTTTCTATATGCAGTTGTTTTTGTTATACGATTTCCCCCCATACTAACAAAAATCTCTATGGAAAAAATCATATAATGAAAATTCCTAAGGAAAACATCGTACAGTATAACGAAAAAGTTTTCGCTAAGCGATCTTTTCCATTGAAATCTTCATTATACGATTTGTCCCCATAGGGACACCATATCGCACAGCCAAAAATTTTGTTATATGATTTTCCCCATAGGGTGTGCTATTATCGCATAGTTAATTTTTTTGTTATGCGAGGCACCATTTTTTCCAAAACCTTTTCGTTGTGCGATTTTTTCGCTATGGGGGACATTCGTTATACGAGGTTCTACTGTATATACATCTCTTTTCACTTACCTTTAAATTTGTTTGCCATTTTAATGCCAATGTTTTTCCCCATTCCATTTTTAATTTATATACCGCTTTTTTCAACCCAAAGGCGACTCAAAATGTTTCCCCAACATATTAAACAATACAATAATACATATACAATAGTAGTGAACAATATAAATGCAAATTAATACAGTCTACAATATACAATGTAAAAAGCAACACAAAAATAAACCAAAGAAATCCATATTACAGCAACATTACATCAATCTAGTTACAGTATCAAATATATACAAAAAAGAATTCAATAATCATATAAGCCAATGTATGAACACAAAATAAATAACATACAGCAATCCTGAAAATAGCAAAGATACAGCAATACCATAATTATCTCTAAACGAAAAAGGACAATAATTTCCAACCCCTGACAAAATAGAAGCCGAAGCTCGGAGGTGGGATGGCACCTCGCAACCAACTGAAGCGACTGGGGCGGTCAAAGTCATCTGCGACTGAGCTGAACTATCGGCTTTTCATCCTCCGGGGACGTGGAGGTGGAGGCTCGAGGGTTGGGCGGCATCTTGCCCCCAGCTGGAGTAGTCGGTGTCCTTTGCCGCTGAGCCGAACCCCTCGGCTTTTCAACCTCCAGGGACGCGGAGGCAGAGGCTCGAGGGTGGGGTGGCATCTCACCCCCTGCTGGGGTGGTCGGTGTCCTTTGCTGCCGAACTGAACCCCTCGGCTTTTCAACCTCCGGTTTTTCAACCACTAAGCCACCACAGTCCCTCTATTATATCTAAAGGTCGCCTCTTTTCAGGACTTCTTAAGGGTGATGGTTTGAAAGAAAATCCATTTAAAGTTTTGGAGTGTTACCCCGTGAACCATTCCTACTATTGTTTATTTGTTCACTATGTTTTCAAACCAGAATTTTTCCTGGTTGGAGAACCAGGCTATCATTCATGAAGGGAAAATTGTCAAGATTACATATTTTAAAAACCTACCTTTCCACTTTTCTAAAATGTTCTGGATCATCATTCCAGTGTTGTATTCATAGGCCCCTCCCTGGCTGCTAATTCATTGAGTTTTGTTGCTCTACATACTTCTTGTGCCTTCTCATGTCTAGCAGAAACTGAACATTTTATATGAAACTATTAAACACATATAAAGTGTCTATTTATACCCATTGTGAAATCCTGTTCTGTTTTGTTGCTCAAGAACTCTGGTCTCCCACAAGCTCCTTCCTCGTGTACAGCTGTATACAATATTGGTCAAAACAAGAAATGATTAATTGTCTCAACCTTTGGGTTCATCTAGAACAATGGTTCCCAACCTTTTTTTGGCCATGCCCCACCTAAGCATCTCTAAAACCCTAACCCCACCCCATGACATATAATTTTTATTATTCAAAAAGTGAACTCCTATTCATGCGGAGAAAGCCTAAAAGGCCATTAACTTAGTCTAAACATTCTCAAATTGCCCCCCTTAAAAAAATCCAATTGCCTCCCTGTGGGGTGTGTGTCCCACATTGGGAACCATGGATCTTGAGCCACTATGCTTATGTCACTGCTTATCCATCTTCCTCTTAAACATCCAAGACAACTGATTTATAGGTTTGTAGAGTCATTGGCTTCATTGTCTAACTACTCTTATAGTTGAAAAGCATTACTTAGGTTTTAGCTAAACCTCCGTTTTGCAATTTATTGCCTACTATCCAACAGTTTGTAGTAGCTGAGAGCAATTACACTCCATCATCCTGTTTGCAACCTCCTTTTTAAAAACCTTATTGGACTGCAAAGTCGGAAAAGGACCTGAAGGTAATCATATCAGCACCCCTTAACAGATTAGCCCATATCCTTTAGGAAATGGAGTGCTACAAATAAGAGATCAGGAACTATGAATGTGTGCTTTGCCTGCAGGGGGAAAATGTATCTTGGCAAAGACAAACCTAAAAGAAGCAAACCATACTGTGTGCCAAAGGGAATGTTTGTCCTGTTTGTCCTGATCTGCACATTCCTCTGTGATTCCAGTTTCAAAAGCCCAGTTCCAGTTGTTACACACAATTGGTTAAACCTGCTGAATCAATTACTGTGTGGCAAATGAATGCTCACAAACACTGCAATGATTCAGTGGCCAGAATCTTATTGGTGTTTTTGTGAGGTTTTCATGACTTGCTGCACCTAAATTAACAAGGTGCCTGAATTGCACAGGAAGGTGTCTGACTGGGCTTGCTACCGATACACAATCCAGCACCTCTCCTATTAGCTGCAAACTAGCCATGGAAACTATCAACAATATCAACACATTACTTTTTGCAGATAATCAGGCATTTGTAGTAAGTACAGCTGAGGAATTACACCAGCAGCTTAGCATGAACCAAGAGTGTAATATGTAACACACACACACACACACACACACACACACACACACACACACACACACACACACACACACACACACACACACACACACACACACACACACACACACACACACACACACACACACACACACACACACACACACACACACACACACACTGACTTACATATGCCTCGAGTTATATAAAATTTGACTTACATAAGGATTTTGTGCTAAAGCCATATCCCGATTTCCTATGGATTTGCTTCGAGTTAAATAAAGATTTTTTTCCCATGGGTTTGCTTTGAGTTATGTAAAAACCCGATTTAAGCAAAAGCCTACGGAACAGACTTTTCCCCCGTAAGCAGGGGTTTTACTCTCTCTCTCTCTCTTTATATATATAAAGAGAGACAGAGACACACACACACACACACACACACACACACATCCGCCCTGCTATGGAACGATTTTAGGGACATGCCAAGCCAAGCGGAGGGGGAAATAGTTGAGGCGGCGATGGCAGTGGAAGCAGCGACTGGAGCAATGACGCAGGCCACATGAAATGGCACCGTGGGCCAGATCCGGCCTACAGGCCATAGTTTGAGAACCTCTGCTTTAGACTGACATAATGCTCTTACTGGTTCCTGCTGCAATAAAGTTTGTTACAATTATGGTGCTTGAGTTTATCTATGACTTGAAGAGTGATGTCATGGTGTGTATTTTATTTCTACAGACCAAAGCAGTTGGCTTGCTTGATGCCGATGTTTATGGGCCTTCCATACCAAAAATGATGAATTTGAAAGGTAGCCCAGAAGTAACACCAAGTAAGTTGGATAGCTATCAGTCTTTAAGTAAGAGAGGCAAACTTATACAATGGCAGTTTTATAAGAAAATCTTGAGATGCAAATAATCTAGCCCAGAGGTGCCCAAACTACAGCCGCTTGCAGCACCAAATCATCAGGCCCTTGCCGCTACTGGAAGTGGACACACCCCGTGCATGCGCAAACACGCCCACGCATGCTCAAACACTGCCATAAATGCACATGCAGTTGTCATAAACTTGTTTGCACATGCGTGGGAACGTTTTACTATTGCTTCCGGTGGGAGGAACCACGTGATCGGCCAGTTCAACCACATGACCGGCCTGCAGCTTGAAAAGTTTAGGCACCCCTGGTCTAGCCAGTATGAATTAAAGCAGGAAATTCTTTCAGGAATTATCTTGCAAATAACTGTAGGCACCATGTTCCAGTAAAATGAGGATTGTCTACTGTTGTGCGTTATATGTGGCATTGCCCTGAAGACTGAAACTGGAGTTAATTCATGATACAGCTGCTTAAACAAGGGCTGGAGATATGTAGGCCCAGTTTTCTCCCAGCTGGCTGGCAGCATTATGATCAGAATACAATTGAATATGTACACCATCGTAAATCTAGTGGCATATTTTGTTTTGGCAAATTGTTACTAGTTAGGTGCTGGTATTTCATTTTCATGCCAGGGCATGCTGAATGCCTTTGTAGGAGAAAGTCTCCATCTTAACAAACACAAAAATGTTAATAATTAATAATGACAAAAATGATCAAGGAAAATCGGTTTGGTTGGGACAGTGGGCCACATAATTCCCACTTGCCCCAGATCCATGCTCCCTGGAAAGCAGTTATTATTTCCTATTTTTTGTTATGTAAGAAAGTTGCTATAGGTCAAGGGGGTTGGAACAGCTGGCTGAAAAGCTAGGGAATGGGAATCTGAATCACCACTCTGCCTGCCAGGAGCCACTAGCTGAGAGCACCTGGAAGGAGTGTGGCTAATAGGGGTAAGTGCCCTGCCACACGTGTGGCCTTGAGCCAGGTACAAAGACCCTGCAGAAACAGGGATTGGTAAATCATGTGTACCTCCTTTATACCTAGAAAACCCTAGGAGTTTTGCTGTAAGTCAGAATTAACTTGACAGCACATCATCATCATCATCATCATCATCATCATCATCATCATCATCATCATCATCATCATCATCATCATCATCATTATTATTATTATTATTATTATTATTATTATTATTATTATTATTATTATTATTATTATTATTATTATAGCAAAGCACAGTAGATAGAGATGATGTGGTATGGTTTTTATCATAGAACGTGCAAGTCTATCTAGAGCAGTGGTTACCAACCTTTTTTTTTTGGCCATGCCCCACCTAGGTAAAGGTAGAGGTCGCCCTTGCTCAAAAGCAAGTCATATCTGACTCTAGGGTTCGGTACTAGGCGATTCAATAATTAGAAATACAGAGAAATGGATTTGTGATGCACATGATAACCGTATGGTGACTTGCCTGCCAGGTGCAAAAGTTGCAGACATCACAAGAAATCTAGATAGATTGTTAGAGAGAACTGGGAACGAGCCAGTTGTCATGGTACACGTTGGTACTAATGATGTTGGGAAGGCCAAGCGGTCTGTCCTGGAAGCCAAATTTAGGTTGTTAGGAAGAAGATTGAAGTCCCAGACTTCCAAGGTAGCATTTTCAGAAGTGCTGCCTGTCCCTCGCGCAGGACCTACCAGGCAGGCAGAGCTCAGAAGCCTCAATGCGTGGATGAGGCGGTGGTGTCGAGAGGAGGGCTTCAGATTTGTCAGGAACTGGAGAACATTTTGGGACAAGCCAAATCTGTTCAGGAGGGATGGGTTGCATTTAAACCATGATGGGACCAGATTGCTGGCACTCAACATCAAAAAGGCTGCAGAGCAGCTTTTAAACTGATAACTGGGGGAAAGCCGACAGGAGCTGGGCAGCATCCGGTTCGGGAAAGTGTGTACTTGAGTAGTGAGGAGGATGCAAAAATTACTGAGCAGAGCAAGGAGCTAGTCACTAGCATTCTAGCAGAAGGATGCAAGAGGCAGTCTAACAATGCAACTGGACACAAAAGACTGTGTCAGAAATGCATATATAAATGCTTGTATACAAATGCCAGAAGCCTCCGGAACAAAATAGGGGAGCTGGAATACTTAGCAATAGATAAAAATATTGATATTATTGGTATCACTGAAACCTGGTGGACGGATGATAACCAATGGGATACAGTTATCCCAGGCTACAAATTGTACAGGAAGGATAGGAAGGGGCAAACAGGAGGTGGTGTAGCCTTGTATGTCAAAGAAGTGATAAAATCTTATGAATTGGAATATCTAGGTGATTTAGAGTCACCATTAGAAGCTCTGTGGGTAAGAGTACCAGGCCACAAGGATGGTCTAACAGTAGGCATATACTATCGGCCTCCGACCCAAACTCTTGAGGGAGACTGGCAGTTGGAGAATGTTGTAAAGGAGGCATCCAGGAAGGGAAGCCTGGTTATAATGGGGGACTTCAATTACCCTCACATAGACTGGGTGAACTGTTGTTCAGCACATGATAAAGAGATAAAGTTCCTAGATATGCTCAATGATTGTTCCCTGGGACAGATGGTTGAAGACCCAACTAGAGGTACAAGAATCCTTGACTTGATCCTGAGTAATACTCAGGATCTGGTGCAAGATGTTAATGTGACTGATCCAATAGGGAACAGTGACCACAACTCAATTATGTTTAACTTGATCATAGACCGCAAGTCACTGATAAAATCTAACACAGAGACCTTAAATTTTCAAAAAGGAAATTTCCCAAAGATGAGGAAACTAGTAAAAAAGAAACTGAAAGGGAAAATTGAGAGAGTCCAAACACTCCAAGTGGCATGGAGGCTGTTTACAAAAACAATAACAGAGGCCCAATTGGAATGCATACCCAAAAGGAAAAAGGGCACTGCCAGGTCCAAGAGGACTCCAATGTGGCTTACAGGAGCTGTTCGGGAAGTGATCAAGAGCAAGAAAAGCTCATTTAGAAGATGGAAGGCTTGTCCAAATGAGGACAGCAGGCAGAAACATAAATTCTGGCAGAACAAATGCAAGGCAACAATCAGGAAAGCAAAGCAAGACTTTGAGGAGCGTATAGCTAAAAATACTCAGAGGAATAACAAAGACTTCTTTAAGTACATTAGAAGTAAGAACCCAACTAGGAAGGCCATTGGACCATTAGATGACAATGGAAGGCAAGGGGTTATTAAAGAGGAAACAGAGATTGCAGAGAGACTCAATGAATTCTTTGCTTCAGTATTCACTGAAGAAGATAGAGACCACATGCCCAAAACAGAACCTATCTTCGTAGGGAGGGAAACCGAAGAATTAAGCAAGATAGAAATAACCAGGGAGGAGGTCCTTGCATGTCTTGTTAAGCTAAACACTAACAAATCCCCAGGACCAGATGGCATCCATCCACGAGTTCTCAGGGAACTTAAAGATGAAATTGCTGATCTCCTAGCCAAAATATATAATCTTTCCCTCAAATCAGGCTTTGTGCCTGATGACTGGAAGGTAGCAAATGTAACACCAATTTTCAAAAAAGGATCCAGGGGTGATCCAGGAAATTACCGGCCTGTCAGTTTGACATGTGTCCCAGGTAAAGTGATGGAAACCATCCTAAAAGATAGAATTAATAGGTACATAGAAGAGGAGGCGCTGCTAAAGGAGAGCCAACATGGCTTTTGCAAGGGCAAATCATGCCTCACTAATCTGTTGGAATTTTTTGAGAGTGTCAACAAGCATGTGGATAAGGGGGATCCAGTTGACATTGTTTATCTGGACTTTCAGAAGGCTTTTGACAAGGTCCCACACCAAAGGCTCTTGAATAAACTTACCAGTCATGGAATAAAGGGACAGGTCTTGTCCTGGATCAGCAACTGGCTAAGGGACAGGAAACAGAGGGTAGCACTAAATGGACACTTCTCCAAGTGGAGGGAAGTAAAGAGTGGGGTCCCCCAAGGTTCAGTACTGGGACCCCTGCTTTTCAACCTCTTCATAAATGATCTAGAGGTAGGAGTAAAAAGCAAGGTAGCCAAATTTGCTGACGACACTAAATTATACAGGGTAGTGAAAACTGTGAGAGATTGTGAAGAGCTCCAGAGGGATCTCTTGACACTGGGGGAGTGGGCAAAACAGTGGCAAATGAGCTTCAACATCAGTAAGTGCAGAGTGATGCATGTTGGGGCAAAAAACCCCAATTACATTTATAAACTGATGGGGTCTGAACTCTCTGTGACAAACCAGGAAAGGGACCTTGGTGTCCTGGTGGACAGCTCAATGAAGGTGTCAACCCAGTGTGCCTCAGCAGTGAAAAAAGCAAACTCAATGTTAGGGATCATTAGGAAGGGTATAGAAAATAAGTCAGCAAGTGTCATTTTGCCTCTTTATAAATCTATGGTGAGGCCCCATCTGGAATACTGTGTACAGTTCTGGTCGCCATACCTCCAGAAGGATATTATGGAGTTGGAGAAAGTACAGAGGAGGGCAACCAGAATGATTAGGGGACTGGAACACCTTCCTTACCATCTGAGGCTGCAACGGTTGGGCCTTTTCACTCTTGAACGACGGCGTCTAAGAGGTGACCTGATTGAAGTTTATAAAATCATGCACGGTGTGGACAAAGTGGATAAGGAAAAACTGTTTTCCCTATCGCACAACACTAGAACTAGGGGACACTCCATGAAACTTTTGGGTACTAGTTCTCAAACAAATAAGAGAAAGTACTTTTTCACCCAGAGGATTACTGGTCTATGGAACTCCCTGCCAGAAGAAGTGGTGACAGCTGTCAGTCTTGACAGCTTTAAGAAAGGATTAGACAAGTTCATGGAGGACAAGGCTATCAATGGCTATAATTATGGCTACCTAAGGACAACCTCCGGGTTGGAGAGATAGGCAGGATATCTCTCAATGCCATTTCCAGGGAATCCTAAGCAGGTGAAGGCATCTCCTTGGGAATACCCTGAAGGAAATGGTGAGCCACTGTGTGAGACAGAATGCTGGACTGGATGGGCTGTGGCCTGTTCCAGCAAGGCTGTTCTTATGTTCTTATGTTCTTATGTGCTCATCACTGTTTATAGCCAAAGAGCCAGCCCTGTCTGCGTCTGCAGACATTTCCATGGGCAATGTTGTTTACCTTCCCACCAAAGTGGTCCCTACTTGCAATTTCTTGTTTTCGAACTGCTAGGTTGGCAGGAGCGGGGACAGAGACAGGAACTCACTCCGTCATGCAGTACCCTGGAATCAAACTTGGACCTTCAAGTCAGCGAGTTCAGCGTCTTAACCACTTGAGCCACCGCGGTCCCATGCCCCATCTAAGCATCTCTAAAATCCTGATGCCCAATCCCTCTGTGATATACTGTATAATATTTATTATTCAAAAAGGGAACTCCTATTCACATGGAGGAAGCCTAAAAGGCCATTAACGTGGTCTAACTCATTCTTGAATTGCCCCTTTTAAAAATAAATTTGTCCCCCTGTGAGGCTGTGCCCCACGTTGGGAACCATGGGTATAGAGTTATATGCACTCCTGTAACTTGGTCACATGATAACAGGCTTCTGTGGTGAATATCTAATCCATAAAGCCAAATTATGAAATTATCCATGTTGTCTTCTACCTGGTTTACAATCTACCCATCTCAGTATGATGGATCCAGTGCTCAGACCACCATAATTAAGTTTAGGGTTGGTTAACCATCTTTAGAAAAAAACATTCTTACATGTTTTTAATGACTTAAACACTTATGGTAGAAGATGTTCCTACATTAATGTAAAATAATGTTTAATCTTAATGTAAAATCTTGGTTAGTGGAAACATCCGAGAATCTAATGCCATATAAATAAGAGCAGGAAATAATTGTGTCTTGAAGCCAACTTAAAATTTTGTTTATATTTAATATTTTTGCTTTCTCCCAGTCAAGGACCCATGGCAGCTTACTCAATTATATTAAAAACATCTATGGCTAGACACACTTTGTTGGAAAACTAAAGTCCAAATCTATTAGGATATCTTGTTCATTATTTAGGCATACAGAACTGTTGCCAGTGGAGGCTGCCATAGTGGTACAACCAGTTATACTCAGTTATACTCAGTTATACATGAAAGGAAATCCCAGTTGCTTAAAGTAGGTGGCAAAAATATTTTTTATCCTTCTATGTAAAACAGATTTGATTGTCATGGTGCCAAGAATTGTGTTTTATAAATAATACTGTCCAACCTAGCAGTTTGAAAACAAGAAATTGTTTTGCAAGTAGATAAATAGGTACCACTTTGGTGGGAAGGTAAACAGCGTTCCATGCACCGGAGTGTCTAATCATGCCTGCCACATGACCGTGGAAGCGTCTACAGAAGTGAACAGCGCTGGCTCTTCAGCTATGAAACAGAGATGAGCACTGAACCCTATAGTTGGATACGACTGGCTTTCGAGCAAGGGCAACTTTTCAATATGTTATCTGAATTCATTGGCCATATAGTCATACAGCAAAAATTCAGACTGTACTACACTTGGTATGATATTATGATATGTGATATCATTTGTCGTGGCTGCCTTTTATGCTTTTCATGATATACTGAGGGGGTGGATGATAATGGGTTGAGTGGTGACAAATCTTAACTAACAATGCAGCTCTACAAAAAGCTAATGTTCATGATGCAATGGATTCCTAAGCTCCTGTGTAAGAGTACAATAAACACTTAGCTGCTTCAGTCTTATTTTTAAGCACATGTGGAGGAGGAGCTGTTCAGTATCTGTGAGCTAAAAAATAATTTTGGAGTAGAGAAATTAATAGTTGTCATCATGCAGTACAAAGAATGCCATCAGCCACTGAAAGTACACGTTTAAATCCTAAATTTCAACACTTGAAAGCAATATACATATCACAGTGTTTAAAAACATTGTTAAAACTATTTTTTTAAAAAACTGCTTAAAACACATTAAAAACATATAAATAAAAAATAGTGTCCAAGACACACAGGATCAGAAACTGCTCAATCTGTTAATTGCTTGATTAGTTAAAAGCTTTTCTAAACAAGATTATCTTCACCTGTCACTGGAAGGATAAAAGGAAGGGGCCAACCCAGTTTCCATAAGCCTTAGTTTAAGAAAAATTGCCCAAAGCATATATTTTTAATGTGCTTATCTTGTTTTTGAAAACCATCGTCAGAGTGACCAACAGATATTGCTCACACCTCCCTATACAAGCACACTGAGGCGAAAGTTTCATATGAACAGCTAAACCTTAGTTTAACTGCATATTAGGGAGCTTAAGAAAAATCACAACAATAACTGTAATTAGTGCTCATTTTGACTAGACATTATGTTTGCGTTGGGCCTCTGCTTTGATGCAAGAGTTGAAAAGGATAAGTGCAACTCTTCTAGGCCTCTCTTGTTTATAAACATTTTCACATATGAGAGAGATTTAAATAATTGTTTCTAAAATTGAGTATTCCAACATCTTCCATTTTAGGAAACTTAATGAGACCGCTTATGAACTATGGAATTGCATGGTAAGCAATTTATGCATTAACATCTGTAATGTATTTTACATATTTATTTTATTAAGTTTGCTGCTTATCTTGTGTTTCAAAGCTGGCAAAAATTGCTTTTCTTTTCCAGCATGTCTATGGGTTTCTTGGTAGAAGAAGCCGCACCTATTGTCTGGAGAGGACTCATGGTAATGTCAGCCATAGAAAAACTGTTGAGACAGGTAAAGAATCACTCAAGCAGACTGGCTTTTTGTTTTGTCAGACGGCAAAAAGTACCAAGATTTTGTTTGGACGTGAAGTTTTCAACTATTAAAAATATAGGTGCAAATAAATATATGTGTGGGAGAGTGTGAGGGAAACATCTTGTTCATGCACCTACACCGTTTAAGGCCGATTATATCATCAGCTCAAGTGATTTTCAAAAATAAAACTTTTCTGATTTCCCCCACAAAACTTCCATTGAATTTGTTTCAGTGTGGGCTCGTCATTGAGGGCCACAGGATGGTGAGAGGCCTAATTTTCAAAAATAGATGCTGGTGGTAAGGTCATCTCAGTGATTTAGGGTTTTGGAAACTGAAGCCAATCTCCTCCTCCTGTGGCCTTCCATACTGTTCCCATGATGAAAGGGATTCCTTGGGGGATTTTATATCTTCAGAGGGGGAGTTGGAGATTTTTTATTTCTGAAAAATTACCCTGGTAGATGATGTCATCAGCCTGATGTAGGGTAATTTATGGAACAGGAATTCTGCCATAAAGAGCAAAACGCTTTCCTGTTCTACTGTTTATGCACTGTAAAAAATAACTTGCTCTCAAATAGTCTCAGCAATTTGGCATCAGGTAACAATAATGCTACGTGTGTGTGTGTGTGTGTGTGTGTGTGTGTGTGTGTGTGTGTGTGTGTGTGTGTGTGTGTGTGTGTGTGTGTGTGTGTGTGTGTGTGTGTGTGTGAGAGAGAGAGAGAGAGAGAGAGACAAATTAAGTTACTGTATTGGTCTTTAATGGGAGAGGAAAAGCCAGTGCAATGGAATAGTGCTTAGTGGCCGCAGATATGCATTGTGTGCTGAAAGTTCTGGATTTAATGCCAGGTTTCACCTTTTGAACTGAGAAAGATTCCTGTATGAAAACTGGAGAACCGTTTGCAATTGATGTAAACAAGTCTGTTGTTTTCATTATGAGATGGCTTGCTGTGCTCCACTACATATTTTTATAGCTTTCTGAGCTGGAGACCCAAAGGCTACTCTAGGCAATAATTCCATTTTCAATGACTGCTCTGTAAAATGAATGTGCTGCTTTTGAGAATGACTGGCAAGGTTGTGTTTGAGTTCAAAAAAAGAAACCTCTCTGAACTAGGAAGCTGAAAAGGAAATTCAGAAGTGTAAAATGAATCCAGAACATTCATGGGCTGCTTTGAACCTCAATAATAGGTAAAGGTCGCCTTTGCTCAAAAGCCAGTCATATCCGACTCTAGGGTTCAGTGCTCAATGCTGTTTATAGCCAAAGAGCCAGCGCTGTCTGCGTCTGCAGACATGGAACGCTGTTTATCTTCCCACTGAAGTGGCCCCTATTTATCTACTTGCAATTTCTTGCTTTCAAACTGCTAGGTTGGCAGGAGCTGGGACAGAGACCAAAGCAAATTCCGTCGTGCATAACTCAGGTCTCGAACTGCTGACCTGCCAACATTCCAGTCGCCAAGTTCAGTGCCATCACCACTAAGCCACTGAGACCACACCTAATATTGTATGGATTAGGAAGGAACCTTTCACATAAGGTTGAAGAAGTTGCAAGTATGATGAATGGGCAGAATCAAGAAAGTTATCAGAGAAAGGAAATGCTTTCTTTTCAAACTACTGTATATGAAATAGGGAATAAAATGCATTTTTTTTTACAAAAGATATACAAGCAACCAATGTGGAACAGATTGTTAAAACCTTGAAACCAAAGATTAAAAGGTTATTACCATATATTAGAATTGGAAAGCAAACTCTATGTAGGCCATTGGAATGCAAGGAAGTTTAAGAAATGGTGAAAAAGAATCAGAAGACTGCAAAGAAGATGAGTGACTTCCTATGCAGCGATGGGTTACTGTGCGGGGGAAGGTGGAGGGCAAAAGAAGAAGGGGCGGCCAAAAATGAGATGGCTAGATGGTATTGTAGACGCAATGGGCACAGAGCTGGGCGGGTTGAGGAGGATGGTGGAGGACAGAGGTGCTTGGCGGGCAATGGTCCATGGGGTCGCAAAGGGTTGGGATTGGCTGTGTGACTGAACAACAACATAAGAACAGCCTTGCTGGAACAGGCCACAGCCCATACAGTCCAGCATTCTGTCTCACACAGTGGCTCACCATTTGCTTCAGGGTATTCCCAAGCAGATGCCTTCACCTGCTCAGGATTCCCTGGGAATGGCATGGAGAGATATCCTGCCTATCTCTCCAAACCTGGAGGTTGTCCTTAGGTATCCATAATTATAGTCTTTGATGCCCTTGTCCTCCATGAACTTGTCTAATCCTTTCTTAAAGCTGTCAAGACTTCTTAAAGCTGTCAACAACAACAAAATATCAGGCATATCAGAATGGAAGACAAGATAAAGGTGTATGAAACTGTATCCAATGTGGAAGTAATGGATAGAGAGAAGTTTTCCTACTTGTAATACTGGAATGTATAGCCAGACAATTATTTATTTATTTATTTATTTAGATTTATATCCTGCCCTCTTGCTCCAGAGCAACTCAGGACAACCACTGATTGAATGATGTCACATTCCAACATCCCAATCAAAACAAGTGTGTTTTTAAATTGGGCCAAATGTAAAAATTATATCTTGGATGTTTGGGAGCAAATAACAAAACTGATCCTTATATCCTGAGAAAGCACAAAGAATGCTTGGATCCAAATTAAATGCACATATACAACATCTGGCTGTGTAAAAGCAGATGATGGGGGCTGCAGAGGTGTTGGTAGGTTACATTTGGGCTGCTTTTGTATGCATGTTGCTAATAGGCTCTATGTTGCCCATCTTGACACAGCCATGACTTCCCATGACAGAGGTCTCTCTGTTGCACTCATATCCTTGTGGAGGTCTCCATCATCATTTGATTGGTCATCATAGAACCAAATTATAGACATGATATGTCTTATGTTGATCTAGCTGAATTCCATACATGCTGTGTCCTGATGTCATATAGTTGAAGCTTCCTTGTACCCAGAAGCCACAGCCCATGCGACTGAGTAGAAAGAGAGAGACTCCACATGTGAATAGAATCAGAATAGAGGTAGGGATCATGTGGTCTTCTAGATATTTGTGGTCTGCATATTCCAACAACAGGAAGAGGATCACACGATCCCCATCGCTCATTATAATTTCCCTATCACTGGGTGTTCCAGCTAGGTCTTATGCACAGACTTCCCATTCATTCAGTTCATTTTAGGAAGAAGATGAATTGTTGCTATTTTCTGGGCTTTTAACAAAGGCTAAGTGATTCTAGATAACTAAAAGATTCTCTAGTCTTTGCAGTCAGTATCATATGTCAATTTAATGGTGAACATAATATTTCAAAGCCACAGCTTAGCAAAATAGGATAAGACATCACGTTATCCTGAGGATAGAGATGTGTATGTTGATTCCTCCCACTCTGCTCAATGGAGTGATTCTGGGCAAACCAATGATTGTAATTACCTGTCATGTCTTTTAATGTACCTTCATTTTAGGATTTATCTGAAACTTAAAATGTTACAATGCTGATGTCAGAACTTGATTTACTGGGAGGGGGAGGGCAACCTAGTCTCTGACAGACCAAGTATTATATGTGTGGGGGTGGAGATAGTTTGCAGCATTGCTTTACTCAATGGAATTCTCAAATGGGAAGCAGATGGCAGGTTCTTTTTCCCTGCATGTTGATAATGGTATATATTGAGTCAGTGGTTACTTAGCAACAAAAGATGCAGTTGTACTCTAGTAGATCCAGAAGCAAGAGAACAGATGTGGTCTCTTGACACACGGGCCATTAATGATTTTTCCTGACAGTAGACTCTTACTTGTGATTGCAGAAAAGACTTCCCTTCTAACCAAGCACTTTCCTTTTGTTTATGAACTGGGCAGCCCTGAATCCTCATCCAGGGGTAAATGAGGATGTGATCAGATAGACATTTATCCTTCTGTTTGGTTCACTGCAGGGGTGGATTTGTCTATCTGCCCCCCCCCCCAGCAACCCCACAACATAATCACTGAAGTGGACCTGTTCACCTTCAGAGTGCCCTTACCCATACCTTTTAGAGTCCCTGTCAGCGGTGTCTATTTTTTCAGTATGAGTTTGTTCGCTGTACAGCCGTGTTTCCCAACCTTTGTTTTTTGGACTTCAGTTCCCAGAAGCCTAAGTCAATTCCCCAAAACACTGATCAGCCAATGTACTGACTTAGGGTTCTGGGAACTGAAGTCTCCCTGTGGAGCATGAGCCTCATGTTGGGAAACACTGCTCTACAGTTTAGTCTAGTCCATTCTGAGCATGTGTGATTGCTGGGAAAGGGCAAACTCGAGCCTTGCAACTGTCATAGTTGCCAAGGCTCCTTCTGCTGTCAATTTCCAGTTACAGTATCATGATGTGGCTAAATAAAAGAGCAAATTGAACGCTTTCCCGTTTCTCTCTGGAGGGGGCAAGGGAAGTGAAATTATTATTTTACTTTGCTGGATCATCATTGCCGCATTGAAACATTTAGATCAAATGATTAAATAATTTTTTTCTTTGTTTTCATGTGAAGTGCTGATCAAAACCACATCTGTGGGCAGTTTTTTGATCACTACTACATATACTATGAAGGATTTTTTTTTTAAAAAAACATCTAATTGATTCAGTGCATCAATGATGGTATAGCAGAAGCAACAATAACAATTTCAGGTCTTGTGCCTTTCTAGATAGAAATAGTTGTTCAGTTACACAGTCGAGTCTGACCATTTGCGACTCCATGGACCACCACACGCCAGGCTCCTCTATTATCTGCCCTTCTCCAGAGTCTGCCCAGATCTATGCCCAGTCTTTCTTGCATCAGGGCCTTCTCCAGTGAGTCCTCTCTCCTCATTTGGTGGTCAAAGTACTTGAGCTTCAGCTTCAGTATTTGTCCTTCGAAGGAGCAGTCAGGGTTGATTTCCTTCAGGATGGACTGATTTGATCTCCTTGCAATTCAGTGGACTCTCAAAAGTATTTTCCAGTACCACAGTTCAAAGGCATCTATTCTTCTGCGCTCAGCCTTCCTTCTGGTCTAGCTCTCACAGCCATACATTACTACTGGGAAAACCATTGCTTTGACTATGCAGACTTTAGTTGGGAGGGTGAATACAACACTTTCAAAGTGTGAATACAACACAGTCCTTTCAGTTTATTGTGGATAAAACAGTTTTATTTAAAAGATTATTCGAAAGAAACTCTAAAAAGTGTGAACACAACACAGTTATTTCAGTTCCTAAATTTATCATTATACTGACTTACAGCAATATATTTCGCTTTTGTCTGGTCTTTTGTTGGTTTTCCATGAATGTTATTTTTGCATTGCAGATGGAAGGGGAGACAAATATAAACTGTTGCAGAAATAGCCTTTATAACTGTGCAGCTTTATACATGTAATTCTAGCATGAGTGAATCTTGCTATTTCTTATAGCAATAGCTTGTTACAAACTATTTACAAGATATATTATTTCCATGCCAAGGGTATCTAAATGGTATCTTAATGTTGAGTTTTATTGTAGCATTCCTGAATCCTCCATATTTCATCATTGGTCAGTGAAAATAATATTGTTTTACAGTTATTTTTAACTTTGTATGTTGTAGAGCAGGAGTTCTCAACCTTTTAAGGTGGAGACCAGGTCATGTTCCCTCAGACAGCTTCGGGGGCTGGATGGCCATTTTGCCCTTTCTCCACCACATGGTACTTCCTGGTGTGGTGGAGGCAGTGGGGCCCACATGAAATGGTGCCATGGGCCACATCCGGCTCAGGGGCCGGAGGTTGAGAATCTGCTGTAGAGTTTTACAGAGGTTCATATGGATGTATAGCTCTATGGGAAATACAATGGTACCTCGGGTTATGAACGCCTCAGGTTATGTAGTTTTCAGGTTACAAATGAAAATCCATTGAAAATAATGCCTCAGCTTACGAATTCCCCCCCAACATGAAACAAGTTTCCCTAGTAAACCTCCCAGGATGCATTGTGCCTAGGAGGTTTATACAGTGCGTTTTGGGTTACAAATTTTTCATGATACGAAATGTCCCGGAGAACACATTAAATTCGTAACCCGAGGTACCACTGTAGACACAGTACAGAGATGTAGAGAGTACAGTTTAGCCCCCATCTGTTATTTTTTATTTTATAGCAGATGTAGAAGAAATGTTTAAAAGCTAATTCCTCCTCCTCCTTTTCTGGCAACATATATAAGCCACCTAAATTGGATTCTTAATCTTTTTATGATATAATTATATATTGAGTTTAAGGGGCTCTCAGCTGTTGAGGCAATGATATAAAATATGAAATAAAGATCTTGATAAAATTAAGTCAGATCTAATATTTCTAATACAGTACATTTATTGCAGACTGTGGGTGAACCTCATAGACTTTCACATAAAACTGGGCAATATTATGAAATGGCCATGATCAGCTTCAGAATATCAGGTCTTCTTCCATCTCTCCTGTAGTCCCTTCTGCCATCCAAAGAACAGCTTCAAAGGGTTTCTCTAATTCAGGGCCGGCATCAGAAATTTCTGGGCCCGGTATGCGCCCCCCCCCAATTTTGGCCATGCCCCTGTGGTTTTTTGCGCATGCATGGTTTGTTTGCGTATACACACATCAGTGGTTTCCCGGCGCTGCTGGGCCTCCATCATCTCCGGGCCTGGAATCCTGATCCCCCCGCCCCCCTGATGGCGGCCCTGCTCCAATTTAATAAAGCAACGTTTGAGGGCTCTGTCAGGGAGAAATGGGAGGAAAAGAGGAAATTCACCCCTCTTACCCTGTTCCACTGAGCAAAACAATTATATCAAGGGAACAAACCATTGGATCTGTAAGCTTTTTTTGCTTTCATTCTAAATTCTTAAGGAAATGTAGCTAGACATTCTGTACAGAAACTATGCTGCACTGACATTTCATTTTGCTTCTAGAAAACAAGGTCTTCAAATAGGAATTCCCAATTCTATAAGTATTGGCTATTGGAATCAATATGTTTTGTTGCAGCCATAATCCCATTGATCTCCTACCTGCAAGCAAGAGACTGGAGTTTGTAACCAATCTTTCCAGTGTTTGGGTCAAATGCCATGTTCCAGGGGCCTTGTGGTACAGTAGTTAAATTGCAGTACTGCATCCAAAACTGCTCTCAATTTGAGTTCAATCCTTATAGGGATTAAGGTTGACTCAGCCTTTCACCCTTCTGAGGTAAGTAAAACGAGTACCCAGCATGTTGGGGACAAAATGATAATAACCTCTGAACCCCCCAGAGAGTACTTTAAGCACTATGGGCAATTGCTATTACACTTGCTAAGCAGAGATTTGATGAGGATAAGTGCGTGCAAGAAAATTAATGAATAAATAACAGCTATACTAATACAGCGCTGGCTCTTCGGCTATGCAACAGAGGTGACCACTGAACCATAGATTCAGATACGATTGGCTTTCGAGCAAGGGTAACCTTTACCTTACCTTATGATGAATGGATGCATTCTTCCAAGGCTCCCATTGTCCTTCTGAGCTTCAGCTCACTGCTGAACTGCCCAGGCCTCTGAATTAGGTAGCGTAGCAAATGAATCAGTCCAAGTCTCTTCCAGGCATTTTAAAAATATATTGTAAGCACATCAAAATTCAGGTTACATTCCATTTCTCAAGATACAGGATTCAGTCCTTCAAAAGCATTTCAGAATAAAGAATTAAAGCAGGCTAGATGAAGCATGCTGCTTGGGGTGGGGAGAGCCCTCCCCCTCTTCTTCCAAGAGATCACCTTTATGGCTGTTTGCCAGCAGGCTTCCAGAGAGAGAGACTGAATGAATGTGGGAGGGTGTCTGTCTCCTGGATGTGACTCCCATCAGGATCCTTCCTTAAGGCTTACCCCCAATGATCTTCCAGCAAGACATTTCAATCACACACCAAGTTCCAGCCCTTCAAACCCATTAGGCAAAGAAGACATGGCTCAATGACTGGCACCATATTTAAAATACTAAAGGACAAAGCATGGAAAAGCACACCTTTGGAATCGCCACCTTGAAGTGGTCAAAGACACCCCCACTTCTCTTCCATGAGGCCAGCTAAGGAACAAAGATGGAATTGGCGCCCCAATTCTATCACATACCTATACAGTAATACCTCATACAAAATCCGCTTCATACAACATCGGATTCATACAACATCACCTAATTCCTTGAAAAAAGTTGCCTCATACAAAGTCATGCAACGTTGTATGAGGCATTGGGGTTTTCCCAGGTTGCATTGTGCCTGGGCAGTATAAAAGGCAGGACACATGCGTGCATTGCTGTTGTGGGTTTTGCATGAGGCAAAGAGTGTTTAGGAGTGGTTTTGAGCGTGATTTTGGATTTTTTCGAATTTTTTAATCAGAATTTTTAGAAGCATTCCTGGGATTTTTGCAGCATTCTTCAGGTTCTTGGACCAGGGTTGTTTGACAAGTTTTTGTAATGTTTTTAGCCTTTAGTCAATGATTTCTTAAAGTTCTGTCAGTTTCCTGTCTCCCTGAAGTCTGTGCTGTTACAGTACAATGTATTTCTATGGAAATGACGCTGTATGAGGCACCGCGGCTAGGATTTTGCATGCCTCATACAAAGTCCAAATCCGTATAAAGTCCAAATTTGTGGAACCAAGTTTGGACGTTGTATGAGGTATCACTGTACTAATATTGCCTCCCATCAAGATTTTCTCTGTTCAGCACTTTCCTTTTGCAACTCTCTAAGCCTGTAGGCCTCTCTATTTGCACTCATTCTTTTATTCATCTGTTTGGTCCATTTGTCTTGGCATCTTCATAATGAAATGCAACACGCTACTACAGTAACCAATAGTTATGCATTTGCTATACCTGTAAGATACAGGTACAATAAATGCCAAACTTTCAGTAAAATGCCAAACTTTCAGTAAATGTCCATAGTTTTATTTAATACATTACTTGAAAAACCCTGAGGGGCATGTCAGCAAATTATAATCACTCATTGTAATATTTTAACCTACAACATTTAAGTGACGGGTCTAGGTCTGGGACTCATGCTGGACAAATTACTTTCAACAGAGTATTTGTGTGCATGTTTGTATGCATGTTTGTTCAGTTTATGCTTTATGACAGACATACAAAACATACCTGAGCGTATAAGGTACTGCATCAGGGATTTATTCTTGTCAGTTTGTTTGAAACAGTAAATAAGTCTGATACATATTCCCTTTCAGGAAGGCGCTGAAAACATGGTTATGCCAGCGGGTGTAGGGCACGACTGGTGTCACAGCCCAATCCTGCTGGCTTGTGTAGCCTCTCTGGGGGGTTTGTTAACTGTCCCTGCTTGTTTCCCGCCCTTTTAAAAGGGTTGGGGAGGGTCTAGGGTGGTTTTAGACAGTTTTATATATGTGAACTTAACTGGTTTTAGCTAAGATTTTAGCTGATGTTTTAATTGATGTTTTAATTGTGTTGTGAACTGCTTTGGGTCACCTATGGTGAGGAAGGCGGTATATAAATGTTGTAAATAAATAAATAAATATTTTATGGGTATATACAGTAGCAACCTCCCTCTTCTCTGGTGAGTGGTGTGATTTTAGCATTAGTTAATCTTGCTGTGCAATGTTCTGTCTTAATAAATTGGTTTTTAATGGGGCGGAGCTTAGCATAAACGGAAATAAGTAGAGTTTGTGTTTTGCTTTTGATTATACAGACTTTGATGGTAGGCAAAACTGTATAGAAGTAGAGTATAATAACATTGTTTTGGTTTTATGCACTCTAATTTTGCTTCTTTGATGTTTCAGGTAAACATATCTCTCATTTGTACTAACAAGTGAGAAATATTGCAATAAGGCATCAACGTATCACATAATGTTTAGAATGGTAGTTTTTAATCAGGAAAGATGTGAGAATTATCTTTTGAGAATGAGAAAAAATCTATATAGACATGGGGATACTATTTTTACTTATATTGTTGTATGAGTCTTACACATACAGTGGGACCTCATACAACAATTGCCCCGTATTGCAATGAAATCGCATAACAATTAGTTTTTTTGGGAGAAATGGTGTCCCACATAACAATTTTCCCTATGAAAAAAAATCGTACAACAATTTTTCAATAGAAAAAAATAAAATAGCAAAAAAAATAAAATAAAAATAAAAATCGTTGTACGATGCATCCCATAGGAAAAATCGCTATACGATGCATGTATCGTATAGTAATTGTTTCGTACAACAACGAGACCTGTGGAACAGATTAAAATTGTTTTATGAGGTACAACTGTACTTGGTGAAGTGAGGCTTGCCCAGGATGGCACGTTTGGCCACAGTAAGGCCTCTGCATGCCACCTCTGACACATGTGCCATAGGCTTGCCACCATTTCACTACATCCTACCATTCACTGGTGGTTTGGGAATAGGAGGGTCAAGCAGACAATAAAAAAGAGAGCAGAGAGTTAAGGGTAGGATGACATGTCTGTCCCGCAAGCTCACTCTGATAGCCCCAGAATTATTTCTCTGAACCACCAGTTTCTGGTTTCTTCTCCAGTTTTTCTCACATTATACTTCTCCTTCTGAAATCAGGTAATAAAAGACCTTGGGTTAAAGAATGGAATAGCTGAGATGAAAAAAAGGAGAAAAAGCCAGAGGGGAGAAAGGCAAATGGGAATACTGTTAGGGGTTAGGTATGTAGTGGCTAAGTGGTTAAGATGCTGAGCTTAACAATTGGAAGGTTACCAGGTCATCTGTTTGAGACCCAAGTGCTGTGTGATGGAGTGAGCTCCTATCATCTATCCCAGCTCCTGCCAACCTAGCAGTTTGAAAGCAAGAAATTGCAATTAGATAAATAGGTACTGCTTCAGCGGGAAATGTAACAGTGTTATGTGCACTTCGGTGTCTATTCATACCTACCACATGAACACGGAAATGTCTGCAGATGCAGACAGCTCTGGCTCTTTGGCTATAAACGGAGATGAGCACTGTACCCTAGAATCGGACATGACAGGCTTTCAAGCAAGAGAGACCTTTTGACCTTCGTCTTACCCCATCTCACTGACCTCTTCTAGTTGTAGTTCTAGGTGAAGAAAATGCTCCTATTGCAGTAGGGGGAAGAGGGGAAAAAGTGCTGCGGGTCTATGGAAATTTTGGAATGTTGAAGGGAAATGTCAGCATACCCATGAGGGAAAAGAAAAGTTCCATGTTAGCTCCAGGAGCACCCACACAATGGTCACTCAACTCTATAAATGTTCTAAATTTTATAAGGTGGGTAGAATCACAATCATTTTACCTAACATCTCAGAGAGAGAAAACTTTTCTCCTCTCTGACTTACCAGGTCAGAAAGAATCAAGCTTATAGGTAAGGGTAAAGGTTGCCCTTGTTCAAAGGCCAGTCGTATCTGACTCTAGGTTTCAGTGCTCATCTCTATTTATAGCCAAAGACCCAGCGCCGTCTGCATTTGCAAACATTTTCGTGAACATGTGGTAGGCATGACTAGACGTGGAATGCTGTTTTTCTTCCCACCGAAGTGGTACCTATTTATCTACTTGCAATTTCTTGCTTTCAACTGGCTAGGTTGGCAGGAGCTGAGACAGGAGCTCACTCTGTCATGCAGCACTCAGGTCTCGAACTGCCAACCTGCCAACCTTCCAGTTGTCAAGTTCAGTGTCTTAACCACTAAGCCACCATAGTTCCCTAATCAAGCTTATAGCATCTGGTGAAAGCCACTCCACTTGCTTTTGATTACTGATTGCATGTGTTTCCTTCTCTCCTACCTCTTCACATACATGTAGGGCAAGGCTTTCATTGTATTAGAGCAAGGATTCTCAACCTGAGGCCCGTGGGCTGGATGCAGTCCATCACGCCATTTCATGTGGGCCCCCACTGCCTCCACCACATCATGTGGCGTAGGAAGGGCAAAATGGCTGTCCAGCCCCTGAAGCTGTCTGAGGGAGTGTGACCCAGCTTTAAAAGGTTGAGAACTCCTGTATTAGAGCATTGCACAATTAAAAATTATGGATGCATATAAAAGATAGGTGTGAGAACAAATTACAAATTTTAAATACTGTAAGCAATTTTTGAACGGAATCAGGCTACTGCAATAGTGCTGTCTAGGCCATTTATTAGATTTTTTTGTACACATGGTGGGGCGTAAATTGCATGTACGTGAATGCTACATTGATAGAATTTCTCCACATTAATAGAAAGTGGAATAAATAAAATCAGTACAGATTGCTAACTATCAAGGTATTATGGGAACATTCCAAAGAATTCTCTGAGGCAAGATCCAGTTATTGTTTGATAGGCTACAGGAGGAGAAGAGAGTTTTGCACTTTCAATTCAGTGAGAAATCATGACCTTTGCCACCCAACAAATGCTCTTCTTGAGGCATGCAATCAATTCTGCCCCTGAGGAAATGTCAGCAGCAGTAGCTCTCAGGTGCTTCATTTAGCCAGCCTCCCTGAGGATGCTAAGGCCAGAATAGAGGACCTTTCCTTTGATAGGGAAGGTCTTTTCAAGGAGAAAATTGTCAATATCATGGAGAAACATGATATAAAAGGAAAAATGCTGCAAAAAGAATGGGTTTTATCATATTATTAAAGGCAAGATAAACAATACTGGAACCACCTTATTAGTATCCATCCTAAAAACCATCAGAGTGTCATGTGACTCCACCTAAGTCACATTCACAATTCTAGAGGCAACAGACGGCCACAATGCCCTTGGTACAAACAACAAACATTATCAAAATGACAAGTCAAGAAGACCAAACAGCACTTTTGACAATTTGTTTGCTGAGATTTGTGAAGCATTGAACTTCACTGCACAAATCACCATTCCACAAAACTTTGTTACATCCCTAGCACCATAGCTAATGCCCTGGTACACCATCACCACCAACAAATCAGTACTAGTCATCATAAAACATGGCATTGCCATAGAGTTCATATCTCTCCTGCCTGCAGGTTTATTCAGACCTACAACACAATTTCTAGTCTTAAAACAGGAAATAGCTACATTGCTAGAGAACGCAACAGACTGTTCTCCTAGAATACTCCACAGCTTCTACTCCTGATAATTTATTGTAGCAAAGAAAGATGGTGGTCTGAGGCCAATCCTGGACCTGATTTACATAGACTTAGATCATCCCATGCTATGTAGCATATTGGGCAGCAAGGGATTTCCAGTGGTTTCAGTCTTGGGAGAGTACTTCAGCATCTTCCCATGTCATGTTCAGGGTCTTTAAATCTGCCATGAAAGTTTCTTTGTCATGTGTTTCAAGGGCCTCCTTGTTGCCATTTGGCATTGGGAGGAGCCCAACTTATTGCCACCTTAGGGATCCTGTTTTTCTCCATACGGAAAATATGTCCTGCCATTTGGAGTCTTCATCCAATGAAGTTATGCAATTTGCACAAGCCACTCCTTCAAAGCACTTCTCATTAGTAATGTGGTCAAAATAGTGAATATTTAAAATTTGGTGGCGGCACCTCTGCTGAAAGATACTTGCTGTCACCTTCCAAGTCTTGCAGGCATTGATGGATGTCGGTATCAACATGGAGGCGTACAAACAGAGTTTAATTTTCAGCAATATGGATGGCAAGGGCCAGATCTTATTCATTCTCCAGAATAGTGCTGTTGCTTTTCCAAGATGACATTTGATGTCTACCTCTGCACCTCCATTTTGAGCAAACACACTGCCCAAACAAGTAAACCTCTCCACTTTCTCTAGCTGCTGTGACTCTAGTATGATTCCCTGTATCCCAGTTGTGGAGTTCACATGCATGATCTTTGGTTTCTCTGCATTTATCCTAAGGCCAATTTTCATTGCTTCTCTGTTCAGGGAAATCCTGGGCCAGAGCAACATAAATGCTTATATAAACACCAGACAGTTCAAAATGGTGATGCTAGAAGCATGGTAATTGGTTTGCATTTGGACCATTACTGCTTCCTATGGTTTTGTACTGGGCAACAATATCTACCAATTAAAAAGCCCTCTTTCTGCTGCACCCAGAATTTTTTGCAAAGTACATGGTGCCAATCACTACTTATGTTAGACTCTATGGCATAATGGTTTCCCCTTATATAGATGATTGATTAATAGTCACCAACTCAAGGGTCAAGGCGGAAGAGATGTCCTGTTTGCTATCCACCTTCTGGCAGATCTTGGACCTAACATCAAGCTAGAAAAATCAAATTTGGGACCATGTCAGAGAACTCATTATATCAGTGCTCTATTGGACTTATGAAGTGCAAGAGAATGCTCACATCAGGGAATTAAAAGGAAGAAAATGTCACTGAAAACAAAATTCAAACCGAATGACCACTATGTTGGCATGTACTCACAATTTGAGTATCCTAAAATATGATCCTGACAAATTTATCCATGGGTGGGCTATTCAAGTGGCACAGGCCCAGAATTCAGGTGACCGCAGAAGCCAGCATGGTAGGGTGGGCAGCACATTGCAGATACCAAAGGATATGTACCTTGTATAGCCTAAGAAGAGAACTACACATAAATGGACTAGAGCTCCTCACAGTTTGAAGGCCTTCAAAGCCTTTGAGATAGTTATATTAGGCAAGATAATACAAGTTGCCATAGATAACTCCATGATGGCATATTATGTAATCAAACAAGGCACAACAAATTCCATGTCCCTATTGTTCCTAGTAGCAGTGCCCTGAGAATGGTGCTTTCTACATCACTGATTCCCAGTTCCATCCATATATCAGGAGACAACAATCAGGTACTCCAAATTGGAAGTTGTGCCAGAATCATGAATGAGAACTAGCCACAGACAAATTGACAGCAAAATGTGTTAATCGAGCATAGATCTGTTTGCTATACATGGCAGAAAGAAATATTGAAAAAACTGCTTTAGGGCGGGTTGAGGAAAACATTCCCTAGGGCAGGTGATTGCAAACTTGGTTCTCCAGGTGTTCTTGGACTTCAGTTACCAGAAGCCCAAGTCAGCACACCTGCTGGTCAGGGCTTCTGGGAACTGAAGTCCAAGAACATCTGGAGAGCCAACTTTGCAGATCCCTGTGCTAGGGGATGCCTTCATGATTTGGTCATCTTGAATCCTTCCCATGTATTTCCCCCAATCCCACTATTGCATAGGGCAATGGTGGCGAATCTATGGCTTGTGTGCTAGAAGTGATACTCACAGCTCTCTCTGGGGGCATGCACGATGTTGCCCCAGCACAGAGTTTGCCCCGCCACTATGTCCAGCAGCCCAATGGTAGTGCTTCCTCCCCAGCACAGTTCGCCCTGCCCCTCTGTTTGGGCACTCAGTCTCTAAAAGGTTCGCCATCACTGACATAGGGTCATAGTGGCACTGTACCAGGACAAGTTCATTATGATCCACACCAACCCTGATTTCTATCATTAAAGCTATTGGTGGTGGAAATTTACCAGCTACCCATATTTCCAGACTTTTCCATCCAGAGCGGAGGGATGATTCTCTATCCAGATTTACTGAAGCTAAAACCGACAGCTTGGAGAATTCTCCAATGTTGAAAAGAATTATGTATGAGTCTAAGAAGTGATCTACCAGGCATAGCTACAGTTATAAATGGCAGAGAGTCTCCTCCTTTGACAGATCAATCAGGAAATCTGATTCTAAGCCATAACTGCACACAGTCTTGTGTTGCCATTTACACTTAAAACTGAACGGTTTGTCATACTAATCTATCAAAGTCTACCTGTCAGTTGTGGTAGCAAAACAGCCTTCTGGCTGCAAAGGATTGCAATATTTCAAAAATCAGGCTCTTAAGTTCCTTTGTGGTCTGTAAAATGATTTTCCAGATATAAGAGCCCCACGTTCTCAATGGTCACTCTCTCTTCTACTCAACTAACTGATGCAACCTCTGTTTGAACCAGTGGCAAACCACAGCTGGCCTTATAAAAGTCTGATTTTGCTGAGTAATGATCCATTGCTTTACCAACTTGGAATGGCAGTTCTCTACTTGCCAAATATAGAGTTGATTTGGGGTACGTGAAGGGAGCAAGAAGCATACAGTGCTCAAGAGGAACAAGACATACTATACAGTAGACCCTCGCATGACAACATTACTTGGTTCCCCAAGTAGGGTTGCTAAGCAGTTTTTGTTGTTGTGCGGGTTTCTATAGAGTTTCCCGCATAACGATGTTTTTGTCCTGATAATGACAATTATTTTAGCGTTGTTGTCCGGACAACGACACCAAAAACGTTGTTATGCGGGGGAACACGTGCATAATGACGCGTTGTTAAGCTAAAATGATGCTGTCCGAACGCATTGTTATGTGAGGGTTGACTATGAGTAAATGTGCAGAAATGTTGACTACAGATTATCAGTATGTAGCTCTTCAAGTGGCTCATACATAAACAAAACAAAAATGTCATAGCACTTTGAAGACTGTTATATTTTAATGTTAGCTTACGTGGATCAAGTCCACTTCGTCAGACAATCTGATGGAATGATCTTGATCCACGAAAGCTAACATTAAAATATAACAGTCTTCTAAGTGCTACAATGTTTTTGTTTTGTTTATTCTCTGATATGTTTGAAACACAGACTAACACAGATACTATTCCAAAAAATAAAAATAAATAAAAAACAGTGTTTTGTGATCTGATTCCTAATTTTTCTTCATTTTTTGGCTTTCTCTTCAGAATGCAGGTTTTCTATGGAACCTATGGTTTTGTCATCTCCATGCCTAACTGGCAAAGATGTTTGCAAATATTTGCTCAAGTTATAATTTACTATTCTGATTTCTCACTGGTTTGTTTCCATAACCCATTTGTCATTAGAGATCTCAGGAATCCTTCATGCCTCACTCCATCTCTGGTGCTTATGGGAAGAGGGATCACCACTCTTAATTCTGAACACTAAGTAAACATAACAGTAGGGATTGTGTGCCACTCATCATCCCAGTCAAGATAAATGATTCCGGTCAGCCATCATAATATACTTGTTTAGTTTGATTTAGGGAGGTAATGTTTCTGGCTCCTTTTGACTATCAGGCGAGAAGGAAGAGAAATATATAGGCCTCGAGGTCTTTACTCATTCACACGGTGCCTATGATTATATCCCAAACAGGTCTTTTTTGAGTTGCTTAACTGGAACACCCTTAGTATGTTGTCAATTAAATGGATAAAGAAAATTTTGTCTTCCTTAAAACACAGTGTTGCCATGAAAGCAGTGAGCAAGTTCACTTTGTCACTCTGCAAAAGATAGGTATTTTGGAATGTATTTTTATATATTATTCCTGAACACCAGTGCCTTCCACTATGCTTGTGTTGCCTCATAAGAAATGTGTCATTCACAGTACTTACTTGAAATGCATATTATGAGACTATCTAGAATTTTGTAATTTAATTTGTCACATACATAGTGATTGAATAGAGCAATTTACACCAAAGCTTTAGTGCTGTTCCTGAGGAAGGGGAAAAGTACACACAGACACATAGCAGTTAATTATTCTACTTTAACAATAAGTGTCAAGGAAATTTTCTTTCTTTTTTCTTTAAAAAGGATGAATGCTGTGTTCAAGCAAAGTGCAATTACATTTCAAAATCTGAAATGTTTTTCAACACTGTACGTACTGTACGTGTTATGCAATTTTTATGTTAACCGAGCCGTTTGTTAACTGAGGTTCCACTGTATCCTGTTTTCAAGAACAGATCCTGCTCCTCCTGTGTGTAACTATTTTTCAAATAATTGAAAAGTGCTATTGTATCCCCTCCCAGTCTCCTTTCCCCAAGACTAAACATGCCGAGTTCTTTCAGTCTTTCTTTATAGAACTTGGTTTCCTGTCTCCTGATCGTCCTTGTTGCCTTCTTCTCAATTTATTCCAATCTGCTACCATTGTTCTTAAAGTATGGAGTCTAGAACTGGACACAGTACTCTAGATGAGTACTCTAACTCGTGCCAAATATAGGGGCAATATTACCTCATGGGTCTTGAAGACTATATTTCTGTTAATGCAGTCTAAAATAACATTGGCCTTTTTTGCAGTCACATTGCGCTGTTGACTCATGTTCAGTTTTTAACCTTCAATTCCAAGACTCCCCCCTTCACTTGTTGTATTCCAGAGTGAAATCTTCCCCATCTTGTACCTGCACATTTTTTTTACTTGTCATTGCATTATTTGAGAAAGGGATTGCTGTATTTACCAGTGATGGTGGTCACTGGACTTTGAATTGCTTTGACCTGGCTGGAGAAGGGGCCTGAAGCCTCAATGGAGCCTTTTGGGGAGAGCAATTAGCAGAGTCCTGTTTCTGGTGTTTGAAAAATGGGAGAGGAGCATCAACTTAACTGCTGCTTTTAAAGACAGAGCCTGGCAGACCACCATGTCATGAACATTTGAAGAAGAAGTGATCATGAATCATGAAAGCTTGCAATGATTTTTTTTTTAATTTAGTGATCTAGTAAAGGTATCACCTACTACTTCTGCACATGTATTTACCTTGTTACCCTCAAAAGGGGCACATTATCGGTAACGTTGCTGCCTTGAAGCATTACCCCTAAACTCTAGTTAATCCAATGGCCTTGAAGATTTGCTTATGACTCTTGTTCAGTCTATCTTCTAAAACAACCTACAGTTTGAAATTGTTTCTTTACTTGCATTTCCCTAGCTGGAAAGTAGTAATAATTGAAAGTCATAGCTCTTCATAAAAACCTGCAAGAGAAAGATAATGCAGAACATTTTGTCTTTCAGTAGGAATAAAGGTGCAGCCCACAAGCCTGTCATACTGACACAAGTTCATATCCTAAGAAGGTGGACCTATAAAAAAATTGCAGACATTTCTAAGAATTAGAATATTATATTGGAAGAATAATCAGAGATTAGTCAAACAATGCTACTATAGTTCTGAGAATTCTCATCAGCTCCTAATCAGGAGCTAAAATCTCAGAACATTTAATACTGTATTCCTATTTTTCGATTATATTAAATTTTACTTCTACTGATATGATTCATAAAGCAAAAGAAAAAATATTAAAGGTAGCAATAGAACTTGAAATGATTCTTTGGCATTACAAAGAGGGAAGGAAGACTGCAGAAAATGTTGGAGAAAAGATTGCAGAGAAAAAATATCTAAATTCTGTTAATGTTAATGCAGTCTAAAATAAAGTATGGAGTCCAGAACTGGACACTACCTCCACCACAACGTCCTCCTGGCCTCACCATCGCTGGGAGGTTTAAAGAGGGCTCCCTGTGGCCACGGGGAGCCTGAAGACACTGCCACCGAGCTGCCTGCGCCCTCCTGGCCTGTTACCAGCCAGGAGGAGGACAAGGACGGTGACTTAGACTCTGATCTTGGGGCGGCTCTGCTGCTGACGGTCTTTGTGGGGGCCTCCGAAATGAGGTTTCCCTTTTGTTTTGCAATGTTTTTGATATTATGATTGTTGTCTTTTATATCCTGTATTTGAATTGTGTAACTACTGTTTTTTTGGATATTCTGATGCTGTGCCTTTTGTATTATTTTGTGGTAATATGTATTATGATGATGCTGAAACTGTATGTGTATTGATTATTGATTGCTGTAGCCGCTCTGAGTCGGCCTTGTGCTTGAGTAGAGCAGGGTATAAATCCAATAAATAAATAAATCCCTGCACTTTAGTTGTTGTGTAGTCACAATCTCCTTTAATTGGGCCAGTCACAAAGAGACTTTGCAGTGAATTAAACATATGTGTTGATCAAAGCTAACCTTCTGTTGGTTAATTTAAGAGCTTAGTTTTGAGAGACTGCTAAAGAGGAAAAATATTTGGACATAGTTTATTTTCCTGTTTCTACCTGTCATAGTCTTCATTGCCTTTTTTAAAATTAAATGTTCATTATGCATTAAAATGGCGTCTAATAAAAATATTATTTTTAGACATGCGTCTCTCTTCAAAATCCTTTGTAAAGTTTCAAACTCCTGCAGTCATTGTGGGCTTTCTTAATATGCTAGAATAATCTCCTTTTAATATTTGCCTGTTGGATCAATGCTCTGTAGCACTTCCCATTTTCAGATGGATCTCCTCATCCTCATTTATCAAATGAGGAAAATGTGACACACTGCTCTTATTGTATACTGTTGACATGAATGAATTGTTACAAGGAGAAAATATATAGATTTTGGAGGAAGATTAATGGTTATACTGGTATAATTTAAACTTGTCTCAAGAGAAGGAATGTGGATAGTGTTGAGATCGTTGCAAAATGCAATGTCTTCAGCCATTTAGAGCAGGAGTTCTCAACCTTTTAAAGCCGACTGGGTCATGTTCCCTCAGACAGCTTTGGGGGCCAGATGGCCATTTTACCCTCCTCCACCACATGGCACTTCCTGGTGTGGTGGAGGTAGTGGTGGGCCACATGAAATGGGGCTGCAGGTTGAGAATCCGTGATTTAGAGAAACCAGCTTTCATACAACATGTGAGTATTAACTAGGCAGGCTGTTAGCAAATGCACGTAAATAGGACATTGGGATGGTTATCACAATTTTCTTGTATTTGCACATTCATAATATATTTATTTTATTTTAATACCATCCATCTAGTGGAATTTGTTAGTTCAGGTGGTTTACAGTCAAAGAACAAGGTTAAAAAGTACAAAAGTGTCATAAAATTATAATGAACAAAATTAAACATTAAAGCACAACAACAATAAGCAATGTTAGCCCAACCACAACAATAACACTTATAATTTCTTTCCTTTCAGCTGGGGAAGACCACTTCAAATGCTTCTCTGAACATCCTAGTTTTTAACAGTATAGGATGTTATATCTATTCATATTAGTCTAATACCTTTATTACATAATTCAAATGTGTTAACTGTTGATCATAACTAAAAATTCCTGTTACATGCTAGCGCTTCATTCAAATGGTTGCAAACTCATCCGCCTTTATTTTATCTTAGGTCATCAATTGGACAACATGCTGAGGGAGAGGGGAGAAGTCCTTGCCTGACTCTCAATGTTGCTTAATTTTTATGTCAATGTGCCTGGTAGAGAAAATCTGGAGATCTCAAAGTCTTAGACATTTTCATGCTGTTTTGTTTGGTCTGATTAAGATATTACTTGGCTATGACTATGATCCATTTAGATACTTGTATTGATGGAAAGTGGATTCAGGCAAAAACTACCCTCTCCCCTAAGCTCTTGTGTGCCCTTCAACATCTGCTCCAAAGGACTAGAATTGCTGGATGGCATATTTCACCAGCACACGTCCTCAGATGCATCCTGAGCAATAGATTTGGGGAATATTTATTCTGCATACATGTAGAACATGACTAATATAGTTTGTTGAGTTCCATCAAGTATTGAGAGGGATGGGCCTGCCTTTAAAAAGTCACCTGCTTAATTCAGGAGCAATTCACCCTTCTAAAACATGTGTACCTACTGATAGGAAACTCTCTAGGTAATATTTTCTTGACTCTCTTATCTAAACCTAAGGTACTTATCCCACTGTAAGGATAAAGAAGTTGACAATATCACAGCCTTCTACTATGAGTATGTGTAGCATATAAACATTACATGGGAAGAAGGAAGTCTAGTGGCTTTTGCTGATCTTCCTGAGCACCAGTTTGTTATTAGAAAGCATCTTTGTGTTCTTGGCTGACTATTTGTCCTGCTATGCAAACACTTTCTTCTGTCATCTTATAGTCTGTCCCATTCATCATACAGCTAATCTGCCAAGCACATTTGACTTTTATGTAGTTTTTATTAGCATTCCCTAGTATTATTTAACATTTTTAAAATAGTTTCATTTTTACTTTAAAAATATGTTGCCCTCAATGAGTCTTCAACTAGAGGTAACTTTGTAATATTGAATCCAAATAATCAGCAATATACTATTTAAAAAATAAGATCAATTTATATAACTTCCTATAGCGCTATAAATGTCATTCATTTTGAAAACCTTCCAAAGCAATGAAAAATATTTGATCATATAATCCTTTTCATGCTCTGTTCTTTAATTTTTCATTCTGTTCTCATTGAATAAGGAGGGAGTCCTAAAATTAAGTCCGGTGTTGTTGCAGCTGTGAGCAGTGCTCTTAAATTGAGTTTAAAGAGAGATTTCAGGCAAAATTAATTGCTGGGAGATGTGTAGATATTAGATTACACCATTAGATTTGGATGTCAGTTTCTGAAAATACTGTAGAAGGATGGCTGCAGGTCAGCGATCTGCAGGTCCCTGAAGCAGCATAGAGCAAAAGTATAGTGAAAACACAGTCCTTACAGATGGTAAACAAACTTGGAGGTTAAATTTCAGGTCCTACGTGTGGGAACAAGTCAGTTGAGTCTGGCTTGTAAAATTTTCTAGTGGTTAGAAGGAAAATGCTCAGTGCATTTCTTCTTCAGAGGGTAGAAAATCTTCTGGTGGAAGATTCAGCCCTGAACCCTGCAGTATTTTCCACAGCAACTATAAAGAAAGGTAAGCAAAATAATAATAATATATGAACATTCATAGGCAAACAATATCTTGCAACGACCAGCTAACTAACATTACACAAAAATGCACAAGTGCTTGAGTTCTACAGTACTGTACAGTAATACCCTGGATAATGTGTGCACTGCACAACATTAAAACTGGATATCATTGAGAAATTTGAGGAAAACCTTTGCACTGCACAACGTTAAGTTGTGCAAAAATTTTCCTCAAATTTCCCGACGTTGATCTCTGCCCCAAAGCCAGCAGGACTGGTCTCCAGCCCTGTGGGTTTTGGGGCAGAGATCTCCGGAGGCGGGGGATCGGATGCTGTGATCTGCGGCTTGCTTTGGGGAAAACCAGGAGCATGCATTCGCCTGCTTTCCTCCAAAGTAAGCCGGGGATTGGATGCTGTGATCCGAGACTTGCTTTGGGGGAAGGGGGGCAAGCACGCTCGTCCCCAGCTTGCCCCAAAGGAAGCTGGTTTTTTTAAACGTGCGATAAATGTATCGCACAATGTTAAAAACTGCATAACGTTGAAGATCGTGGAACCAATCTTTAACGTTATGCTTGGTTTTACTGTACTTTATAAAATATAGAAGAAGGGAAAAGAATAGTAAGTTCCAAACTTATGGCCTAGATATTATGATGGCCATGAGGTCTTGTACTGAAATAAATGGAGAGTAGTCTGAGCGTTTTAGACAATTACTAGAACTGTTGTTTGTTTATATAGTCTGCCTCATTTATAGGCTGCCTTTCTCCCTGTGAGAGGACTCAAGACAACTCACAAAGTTAAAGTAAACAAAAAAAAACATAGTAAAGAAATAAACTTATAATAGTTAAAATATATCAAGTACTTAAAAACATTAACTTTAAAAACTAATAGCCGAAGAAAGACTGAGAAAAGAAGGCTGAGAGGGAACATAATACCCTGTTTCCCCAAATATAGGACCTCCTCCCATAATAGGACACCCCCTTTTTTCCCCCTGCCTTTGAAATATAAGGCCCCATCCAAAAATAAGACCTCCTTACCTCCTGGCTGTAAGGCGGCCGGCGTGGCCCATAAAGCCTGCCGCATCGGAGTCTCGATTGCCTCTCCGCTCACAACCAAGGGAAGTTTCCCCTGGTGAGAGCGGGATCAAGACTCCGACACGGCAGGCCTTCTTATGGGCCACGCCGGCCGCCTCACAGCTGAGGCCAGTCTCGATCGCGCTTCCCCACTCGCAACTAAGGGACACTTCCCTTGGTTGTGAGTGGGGAAGCGCGATCGAGACTGGTATTCTTCATGGAAAAATAAGATATCCCCTGAAAATAAGACCTTGTGCTAATTTTTGGAGTTTTTAAAAATATAAGACAGTGTCTTATATTCGGGGAAACACGGTAGCACTCTTCAAATACTTGAAAGATGGTCATAAAGAGGAGGGACGGGATCTGTTCATTCTGAATCAGAATGGTCACAAGAAGCCGAGTACAGTACAACCCCGGGTTACGGAATTAGTCTGTTCCTGAAAATTTTCTGTAAATCGGTTTTTCTGTAACCTGAAGCACAATTTCCCAAAGAAATGCATTGATTTTTTTTAAAAAATGTTCCCGACCCTCCAATTTTTTTAAACAAATAAAACAAATCCAAAAAATGCCAGACATGATTCTCTTCTGCACCTCGATCGATCTCCCTAGCTGGTGAGTGGCTGGGGTGGAAAAGAGGGAGTGTTCTTAGAGGATTTCCCTTTCTCTCCTGCACCTCAATCAATCAATCGATTTCCCCAGCTTGTGGGTGGCTGGGGTGGAGAAGGGGGGGGGGTTCTTAGAGATCAATCGAGGTGTGGGAGAGAAATGGAAATGCTCTAAGAACACTCCCTCTTTTCCACCCCAACCACTCACCAGCAGGGGAGATCGATCGACCTAAAAAAAGGCAAAAAATGCAGAGCACACAATGCAAAAGATGAAGCTAAGCTTTTCTGGTGCTTCATCCTGAGGGTCGGCGCCAGGTGTACCTCCCTGTCTGGGAGGGTGACGAATAGGAGCGATTTGTCCCATTGCCGGGGGAGCCCACGCCCTGGGCTCTGTTGCTAAAGAAGCCGCCAGCAGGTGAGTGGAGCTCTCCTTGCCCTCCAGTTGCTTCCTCACCAAAACCCCTGCCAAAACTCCTCCTGAAGAGAGGACTCTTCGCAACATCTAGAGACTCTAAAATGGTGCAGGCTCACCATTTAAAAACCCTCCCAATTTTCTGTAAATTGGGACGTGATTTCCTTAGAATTTCCTTCTGTAAGTCAAATTTTCTGTTACCCGAGGCATCCGTTTTTCTGTATAGGCTGAATATTAGGAAAAACTTATCAGCGATTAGACTAGTACAACAATGGAATCAATGACCTCAGAAGATGGTGAGCACTCAAGTGCTGGAGGTGTTCCAGAGAAAATTTGACAACCCTTTGTTTGATCTGTCTTGACTTAATTCTTGCATTGAGCAGGTGTGGACTCAATGGCCTCATAGACCCATTCCAATTTTAATAATTCTATGATTCTACATTAACATAGCAAATTGTGCAATAACAACAGGCACACAAATAAAATGAATCCTTTTGAATAGAAAGTCCGGCCCTTGCCTTCACATCTCTCCTGAAGCTGTTCCCCCTGAAGCTGTTCCCACAAAGGAAAGAAGCCCACTTTAGAAGTAACCTTGCAGATAGAAGATGCAGTTGCTCCAGAATTTCTGATTTTAAAGGCTTCTTCCCCTTCAGCAAGGTGGCAAATTTCAGTGGGAGGTGAAGGTGGAGGCAGCTGACTTATAATGAGGTCCTAGTCCTGTTTGGATGTAGAAGTCCAGAGGAGGACCACAGGCCAGAGTCCCACAGGAAAAGCATGCAGCAGCCTGGAGGCAGCAGAAGTCACTATCACTCACACATAGCTTCTTTCAAAGTTGTGTCTCATAAGGATGATACATTTACCTTGTACTTCATATATTCTCAATAGAAATATATATATAAAATTGCTTTTATCTAGCAAAAGGTCTAGATTAAACCATCCTACTTCCTTTGATCAACATTATGTTTTTGTAAGAAATTATCTGCTTACATAAATAAATGTTCGGTTGTCCCTCTGGTCTTTGGGTGGTGGCTGGTAATGTGTGTGCAGTGAATGAGCTTGTCCCTCATTATAGAGGAGATTTCTGATTTGAAGAACGAGATCTTTTGTTTTGGTTGGTTCTTTATGCCACTTGTAGCAACAGTTGGAGCTTTGAAGCTACTTATGCATGCACACACCCCCATCTTATTCATTGATTCTCTACCTATCAAATGTGTTCTACATGTTTATTTTTTAAATATAAATGAGCATGGTTTTTAAAATTGTGATATTGGTGTCAAGGATACTGCTAGCAATAGCGCATGGTAGTAAACCATATATTTGAGATACACTACTTTCTAATTTATCTGTGACCTTTTCCAGGTTGACTGGCATCAACTGGATTATCTAGTCATTGACATGCCTCCTGGGACAGGAGATGTACAACTGTCAATCTCACAGAATGTCCCAATTGCAGGTATATTTTCTAAATACATGGTGTAGTCTTTGAGTTGTTGTTGTTGTTGTTTGTTGTTGTTGTTCAGTCGCACAGTCGATTCCGACCCTTTGCGACCCTATGGACCATCGTTCTCCAGGCGCCTCTGTCCTCCACCATCCCCCTCAGTCCTCCCAGTTCTGTGCCCATTGTGTCTACAATACCATCTATCCATCTCATCCTTGGCCTCCCCCTTCTTCTTTTGCCCTCCACCTTTCCCAACATCACGGCCTTCTCAAGTGAATCCTCCCTTCTCATTTGATGCCCAAGGTACTTTAGCCTCATCTTTACTATTACTACTATTACTATTACTACTATTACTACTATTACTATTACTACTATTACTATTATTACTACTGAGGGTAAGCACCACTGTGCTTACTCTCAGAGAAGTGCCTGTAAGATTTCCAGCGCCATAGCCAGGGTGTGGCTAGGGTGGGCTTTGCCCACCTTGAGTTAGCAGTTTGCCCAACCTCAAACTCCCGACTGCTTTTATCTATCTATCTATCTATCTAATCTATCTAATCTATCTATCTATCTATCTATCTATCTATCTATCTATCTATCTATCTATCTATCTATCTATCTATCTATCTATCTATCTATCTATCTATCTATCTATCTGTAGATGACATAGGTGCCCACCCTGAAATATATTCACCCACCCACATCTAGAATCCTGGCTATGGCCCTGAAGATTGCAATTAGTAATTATTAAGTTAGTAATTAGTAGTTGTTGAAGGGGAAATGTTCAAGTAGACTTTTCAGATTACAGAAATAACTTTTAAAGCGTTAACTGCCAGTGGCCAACCAGAGGCCTACAGGAAGATAGTTTCCTTTCCTGTTTATCAATTAGTTGGTTTATATACAGTAATAAAACTATTTCAGTAAAATTGCTTTTAGATGGGGAAGAGCTGTAGAAAGAAATATATTCCTGACTGGATTTTAACTAGACAATGTTGAAGGGAGAGGACTGAATTTTCACATAGAAGATAGCGTAGCAGATGAATGCCTACTTCAGTACATGTCAAAAGAAGTATAATCCATGCAATGTCTTGTTCATTCAATCATTATTATAGTTCATCTCTGAAATGTGATTAGGTTAAAAATTATACATTCTTCTTAAGTAGAGCTGCTTCTCAAGTGAATTCCAGTCACATTTGCTGATTTTAATGATCAAAATAATTTCATACTTATCAATCTTATTAATCCTGCAGAGGAAACACTGCTTAGGGGGAAATGATTCTTGCTTCTTAATAAAGTCATTCTGGCATATTTGCAAAAAAATGAATATTTTCCTAGTTTTGAATAAATGTGTTGGAAACTGTTAAGAGGTGAGAGGACGTAAGTAATAAGAAGATTTAGCCTAAATAACATGGAAGTATCAATATGATGGTAGGTACAAATACAGTACATTCCAAAATGGGAAGTAAAAATAGTACATGTTTAAAATGGCTTTTATTAAGAGATTAATCTGTGAAATATTTACATATGGAATATAACAGCAGTATGAGAAGATTTTGGTTTTAAAAAAAAGTTATTCATTCATGCTTTTGTGGCACGTGATTATCATGTATATCTATCTATTACCCACTTACATCATGTACCCAAAAGCTGGGAGACTTTCTGGAATTTGCAGTGGTGATGTAAACTACAATTCTTCTTCCGTGTCTTGGCCAGACATGAAACTGCAAAAATGAAGGCACCTGACCTAGTATGAAAAAGATTAGCCGGCGACACAAGGTTGCCATTACCAGGGTATGCCCAATTGTGGTTCAAAAATACCACTATCTTCAAGGAGGCTCTTTCTGTGCATCCTGTGAGCTACAATGATCAAGAAGGAATCAGTGAAAATTACGTGTCCCAATATAAAAAGTGGGAATATTTTTCTACCAAGAAAAGATGGATTCGTTTAAATAAAAGTTCAAAATGATTGAGCATACCACTCATAGCTGTCAAGTATCCCATTTTGGCCGGGAAATGCCATAATTCACCCCTCTTTCACTGTCTTCCCGTATTAGAACAGCCAGAAAAAGGGGTTACTGCGCATGCGCGCCCATCAGAGGCAGTGGTGCGCATATGTGAGTGCCCAGAAAAGGGTTTACTGTGCATGCATGCCTGTCAGAGGCAGAAAAGGGGTTATTGCACATGCGCACCCAGAGAGGCAGCGATGCGCATGCGTGAACGCCCACACCTGGAAAATGTCCCATATTTTCACAACCAAAACATGACAGTATAATACCACTGTTTCTTCTGCAATATTATGTTCATGACAGTGTCTCTTTTCTTTATTCCTCTCAATGTTATAGGGGCTGTGATTGTGTCCACTCCTCAAGATATAGCCTTATTGGATGCACGCAGAGGGACCGAGATGTTCAGAAAAGTTAACGTTCCAGTAAGCCTGTACAAGTATATGTTGTTTAACACCTACAGATTATGCATTTTAATTTCAGGCTGGGCTTATTATTTGGTTTTGAATTGCTCCTCAGTTGGGCTGCAGATTCAGTGCTCCTGTCAAATCTTTATATGTATAGGATTTAAATGTGAACCCGAATATCTAGTTCAGGGGTTTGCAACCTATGGCATGTGGGCTGGACCTAGACCCTGATGCCATTCTATCTTGCCCATGGCGGCAACCCTGGAAGCAGAAGCGTTTACGACAGCCATAAACGTGCCTGCACATCAATCAATCAAACTTTTATTTATACCCCGCTTTTCTTACCATAAGGCAACCCAAAGTGGCATACAATAGAAGAAAAAATACAATGTATAATAAGTACAACAACATCTATAACTAATACATTTCAGTAAAGTAATAACACAATAACAAATTCTCGGATACCCAGTATCATGTGCAAACGTGCCCACCGCGGTTTACAGCAGCGTTTGCGGCAGGGGAAAACCATGTGTCCCTGATGTATTTTTATAATATGCTTGGAAGGGCTAAAAAACACAGACAGCTCAGCTGTCTCGTCTGTGGCGTAAAAACCTTGAGAACCCCTGATCTAGTTGCTCAAAAATAGAATTGCTGTAATTACCCTGGTACCTTCCTTCTAGGAGAGGGCAGGATGTGAGCTATGAAACCCTTCCCACTTATTCTCAATGCTTACTGTTAGATAGAGGGACAGGAAAGGGGGAGGAGAAATGCAATGTTGTAAGGAGCAATACTGCATAGGGACATGGAATGTGAGATCAATGATCCAAGGCAAACTGGAAGTGGTAAAAAATGAGATGGAAAGAATAAGCATTGACATCTTGGGAATCAGTGAGCTAAAATGGACAGGGATGGGCGAATTTAGCTCTGGAAACCATCACATCTACTACTGTGGACAAGAAAACCTTAGAAGACATGGAGTAGCCATAATTGTCAATAAAAGAGTGAGAAGAGCAGTAATGGGATACAACCTCAAAAATGACAGAATGATGTCAGTAAGAATTCAGGGCAAACCCTTCAATGTTACTGTGATCCAAATATACGCACCAACCACGGGTGCAGATGAAGCCACAGTGGACCAGTTCTATGAGGATTTACAACACCTCATAGAACAAGCACCAAAAAATGATGTCCAAATTATTTTAGGAGACTAGAATGGCAAAGTAGGCAATCAAAAAGTGGAAGGAATAACAGGCAAGTTCGGTCTTGGAACACAGAATGAAGCAGGGCAAAGATTGATAGAGTTCTGCCAAGAGAACACACTGGTGATAGCAAACACCCTCTTCCAGCAACACAAGAGGCGACTTTACACATGGACATCACCAGATGGCCAACACCGAAACCAGATTGACTACATACTCTGCAGTCAAAGATGGAGAACCTCCATACAGTCAGCAAAAACAAGACCTGGAGCAGACTGTGGCTCAGATCACAACCTACTGATTGCAAAATTCAGGCTTAGACTAAAGAAAATAGGGAAAACAAAGAGACCAGACAGATATCACCTAGACAGCATCCCTAAAGAATACACGGTGGAGGTGATGAACAGATTCAATGGCTTAGACTCAATAGATAGAGTGCCAGAAGAATTATGGACAGAGATGAGGGACATCATGCAGGAAGCAGCAAAGAAAACCATACCAAAAGAAAAGAAGAGTAAGAAAGCAAAGTGGTTGTCTGATGAGGCTCTTAAAATAGCAGAGGAAAGAAGGAATGCAAAAGTCAAAGGAGAAAGGAAAAAATACAATCATTTGAACACAGAATTTCAAAGAAAAGCAAGGAGAGATAAGGAAAACTACCTAAAAGAACAGTGCAAAGAAATGGAGGAAAGCAACAAAAGAGGCAGAACCAGAGACCTTTTCAAAAAAATCCGGGAAATCAAGGGAACATTTAAAGCAAAAATGAACATGATAAGGGACAAAGACGGAAAGGAGCTAGCGGATGCAGAAGAGATTAAGAAAAGATGGAAAGAGTACACAGAGGAACTCTACAAAAAGGAACTCAACACTCCTGAGCCAGACATCCTGGAGAGTGAAGTCAGAAAGGCCCTAAAGAGCACTGAAACATCAAAGCTAGAGGAGATGATGGTATCCCAGTTGAATTTTTCAAAGCTCTAAAAGATGATGGCATCAAATTACTGCATTCAATATGCCAGCAGATTTGGAAAACAAAGCAGTGGCCACAGGACTGGAAAAGATCAGTATATGTTCCAATCCCAAAAAAGGGCAATGCCAAAGAATGTTCAAATTATCGAACAATTGCGCTCATCCCACACGCCAGCAAGGTGATGCTCAAGATAATACAGGATAGACTTCAGCAGCATGTGGAAAGAGAATTACCAGAGGTGCAGGCTGGTTTCAGAAGAGGCAGGGGGACTAGAGACCACATTGCCAACATACGTTGGATCATGGAGAAAACAAAGGAATACCAGAAACAAGTTTACTTTTGCTTTATTGACTACACTAAGGCATTTGATTGTGTGGACCACAACAAGATGTGGCAAGTAATTAAAGAGATGGGAATACCAGAGCACCTCATATGCCTCCTGAGAAATCTGTACATGAACCAAGAAGCAACAGTTAGGACAGAACACGGAATGACAGAGTAGTTCGGAATAGAAAAAGGAGTAAGACAAGGCTGCATTTTGTCACCCTGCTTATTCAACTTATACACAGAGCACATAATGCGAAATGCAGGGATGGAGGAATCACAATATGGGATCAAAATTGCTGGGAGAAACATAAACAATCTGAGATATGCAGACGACACCACCCTAATGGCAGAAAGTGAGGAAGACCTAAAGAATCTCTTGATCGGATTGAAGGAAGAGAGTGCAAAAGCTGGCTTGAGACTCAATATCAAGAAAACCAAGATAATGGCAACAGGCCCGATCAGTTCCTGGAAAATAGATGGGGAAGAAGTAGAAGCAGTGACAGATTTTACATTCTTAGGATTTAAGATCACTGCAGATGGGGATTGCAGCCATGAAATAAAAAGGCGACTGATTCTTGGGAGACAAGCTATGAGAAACCTGGGGAACATAGTGAAAAGCAGAGACAACACATTGCAAACAAAAATTAGAATAGTCAAAGCAATGGTTTTCCCAGTAGTAATGTATGGATGTGAGAGCTGGACAATTAGGAAGGCTGAACGCAGAAGAATAGATGCCTTTGAAATGTGGTGTTGGAGGAGGGTTTTGAGAGTCCCCTGGACAGCGAGGCGAACAAATAGGTCAATCTTAGAAGAAATCAACCCTGACTGCTCATTGGAAGGTCAAATAGTAAAGATGAAGCTAAAGTACTTAGGGCATCAAATGAGAAGGGAGGATTCACTTGAGAAGGCCGTGATGTTGGGAAAGGTGGAGGACAAAAGAAGAAGGGGGAGGCCAAGGATGAGATGGATAGATGGTATTGTAGACACAATGGGCACAGAACTGGGAGGACTGAGGGGGATGGTGGAGGACAGAGGCGCCTGGAGAACGATGGTCCATAGGGTCGCAAAGGGTCGGAATCGACTGTGCGACTGAACAACAACAACAACAACAACAACAACAACAACAACAACAACTGTTAGATAAGCAAGGAACTGGGGAACGAAATGTTGTGGAAACTTGTTAATGAAACATGGAAAAGCATACATGTGATCTAAAAAGATTGTTTTCACTGATGGAACCGTTGCTTTTACCAAACTGGAACAGGGCTTTCCCTCCCTCCCCACTGAAGCCTCGACTCCCTGATGTACTTTTATAATATGCTTGGAATGGCTAGAAAACACTGATCTAGAACAGGATCTCAAGTGGCAGAGAAAGGGAAAACCAGTCTCATTGTGCTAGTAGCTGAACACTATCATGACACTGGATTTAAGTAATAGGTAGCTGCACAAGGACTTCCACTTGTAAGACAGGAGTAAAAAGGTAACATAATCGAAAGCAAGAAATTGTAAGTAGATAAATAGGTACGACTTCAGTAGGAAGGTAACAGCGTTCTGTGCACTCCTGTGTCTAGTCATGCCTGCCACATGACCATGGGAACAACTGCAGATGCAGACAGCACTGGCTTTTTGGCTGTAAACAGAGGTGAGCACCATACCCCATAGTTGGCTACTACTTGCTTTCAAGCAAGGACTACCTTTACCTAATGCTACAATGAGGGACTGTGGTGGCTTAGTGGTTAAGACGTTGAACTTGACGTCTGGAAGGTCATCAGGTCAGCAATTTGAGGCCCGATTGCTGCACGATGGAGATCCCATCTCTGTCCCAGCTTCTGCCTCCTAGCAATTTGAAAGCAAGAAATTGCAAGTACAGTAAATAAATAGAAACTGCTCCAGTAGGAAGGATAACAGTGTTCCGTAGACTCTGGTGTCTAGTCATGCCTGCCACGTGAGTGCAGTTGCAGACACCGCTGGCTCTTTGGCTGTAAATGGAGATGAGCACCGATCCTAGATTGTGTTTGGTCCTACCTGTTCACGCTGGTGTGTGTGTGTGTGTGTGTGTGTGTGTGTGTGTGTGTGTGTGAGAGAGAGAGAGTAACTGTAACTCTAAGAAGAAACTTGGGAATGAGATGAACACAGATCAAAATGTATTGAGGAATAGCACAACAGCCTGTGTGAGACTAGAATTATGTTTAAAGTACAAACAGTGTACACTGCGCATGGAGAGAACTAGAAAGGACCATATCCCCAGCGACCTCACAGTCTGAAACAGACAATAACAAAGACAACAGATGGAGGTGTTTTTTAAAAAAAGAGAAAGAATGTTGCCTGAAAGCCTGTTCTAGTGTTTTGATCTGTGATCAGATTTGGCTTTAACAACCACAACATATTTCCTCCCAAAAAAGCTTTGATACAAAACATTTCTAAAATTGATGCTTCTCTTGGCAGAACTGCTAATGGTTAAGGAGAATGTGGTCAATTGTTTTAAAACTCAGTAGAGAAAAACAACAACTAAGAAATCAAAAGAAGAAACAAAAAAAAAGTGTTTCATTTTCTATGGTGCATTATAGCTGTACCATTGCAACTTAATCAGGAAACTGCTTAATCAAAACCTATATAAAGTCCATTGCTGTTCTGTAGTTGTGCACAGAGGTATCCCTCGACCGTGCCATTTGGGGCAGAATGTTCCTGAGAACAAAACAAAGGTCTCGTTATGAAATGGCAAAGATGAAAAAGTTAATGGGACTTCTCTGGCATCTGTTCTATAGCAAGTCAGTTACAGAAATTTGCACACTGCTAGATTGGGTTTCCCCATCGCCCTTTATTTTTTTGGAAGAAGAAATATCTCAAAGGGAGAAATAGGATAGAGCTGAAAGGCAGTGCTTTTTCAGTGAGCGCTTAGGGAAGCTTTCCTTCCTTCTCGTGATCCTTCAGTGATGTATTTGAAAGAGTTGAGAAACATTTAGTAATTCAAGGTGTCTTAGTCTCATTATTTTTCCAGTCGTGTTGTAAATACGTAGGGATGCATGTGGCAAATGGTTCTGTTCTCCCGCATTTCAGGTTCCTTCAGGGGTACGTCTTTTGTTTCTGTATTCCTCCCCCCCCCCCCCAGCAAGGTTTCTTTCATTTTTATATGGAAGACATCCTTTTTCCCCTGGCATGTCAAAAGCTCTAAGGAACCCGTGGGGGTCGGGGTAGCAATAGTATATGAGAAAAGAACATCACCATCAGACCTATGTAGGCACTAGTTTATATTTCTCCTCCTCCTCCTCCATCATCATCATCAATTATAGCAGATCTGTTGCCTTGCATGCTTGGCATTGGCAGTCCAACTCCCTCCCTCCCCAACTTGTAGTGCACTGTGTGTGGCACTGCAAGCACTGCCCGTGCTTGCCAGGCAGGGTGCCATCCTCAGCAACTAGTTATTCTCATACCACACAGCTACACAGTCAGAGGAGAATGCAAGCGCGGCGCCAAAATGGCCGCCGCGCCCTTTGCGGCCCCCCCCCCACAGGACAGAGAATCCGGGTAGTTAGGGGCGTGGCCAGCTCCCTTATAAAAGGGGTGGCCACGAGGCAGCCGAGCTGCCATTTTACCTCAGCGACGGAGCGGAGAAGTTTTTTCCCCCCGTCGCTCTGTCGGACCCCTGTGGCTCAGGGGATTAAGATCCTGAACTCGCTGCCTGGAGGGTCGGAGTTTGATTCCTGAGCACTGCAAATGCTCTCGTGCTCCGGCTTTCCAGTCAGTGGGTGCTGAGCCCTGGATAGGGATCGTGTTGCTCTATACTCCTTGAATGGCTGGTGAGTGTACAAATAAGGCGACGGTGAGGAGGAGTTTTTTCCGTCGCTTTATTCCCTTCTGCCTCTTTGCAAGAGGCTTGAGTTGACAGCCTTTGTTCGAGGCTTCCTTTCGGCTTTCCAGCCTATTGCCTTCAGAGCGCGGGGGAGCAGAGAAGTTTGCTCCGTCGCTCACTGATTTTTCCAACTTAGGGGTGCCCAAACTTTAAGTAGGACTGCAGTGTATCCAGTGCTACAGAAGCTGACTGGGTTGTTTAAGGTCAGTGTTTCAATTTCTGCGCATGCAGGACAGGATGAGCTCCCGTGCCGTGCCGTTTTCAACCCCAGGCCGGCCCTGCGGGGGATGCGGCCCTCGGCCCACGGCGGCCCGCCAGGGGCCGGGACAATTGGGGGGAGGGCCTGGTGCTGCCTCACAGCATGTTTTTGCCAATTAGGGGCTGGAATTTTGGGGCATGGCTTATTCGGGCACAGGCTCTGAATTCAGGGCCTCTGGCACACTTCCCGTCGGGCCGTCCGGCCCGCCTGGCCCACCTACTGGGGGTTTACTGTGGCTGGGGGTGCCTGGTTGGCACGTTTGGCTGTACTGGAGGCATCCTTAGCAATCCAGTGGGTGGGGGGTCCTTTTCCGATCTACCGGGCCCTCCTGTCCGCCGGCTACTTCCACCGCTGTCACTCTGTAACAGGCGGCCGGCTGGGTCGGGCTTATGGAGACAGTCCAGCCTGTGCCTGCCGCTGCCTCGCAGCTCCCTGTTTGTCCGGTACAGCGATTGGAATGCGTTGGAGGTCGTCCTAGAGCTCGATTTCGGTCGCGAGCTCCGACGCCCACGGTGTGCCGGAACCCCCAGTGGGGGCGGCTCACGGGGGTGCAACTAGTGAGTATGGGGTCAAGTTGAATACGCCCACATCTCAGTCCACTTTCAGCGGGGTGGTTCAGTGCTCTTCGCCTTGCCAATTAGAGGCTAGTGGGGCATCACTTGTCATTCTATCCCAGTGCCCTTGGTTGCATTATGGCACGACCCTGGGGGTGGGATTTCTGCCCCGGGGCAGTATGTGGCACTGCATGGGCTATCCAGGTCCCGCTGCGCATGCCTGGTCTACATTTTGTACCGACAACGGCCTTCCCGATGATTGGCTAGCCACCACGCACGTCGTGGTTGGCTTATGGAAAAACAGAATTCCGTACAAGAGTGCCCCTACACCCGGAGATGAAGTGGGATGAGCCCTGTCAGAAGCTGCGGCTTCTGTACATGACCCCACGCGCACTGCGCCTAGGGAGATGTATCATTGTGGAATTGCGGTCCAGCGAGCTGCTCCAGCGCAGGCACCCCGCCAAGTGGCGGGGCAGGGGGTTACAGCCCGCCTGCTGTGCTGGACCTTCTCGGACAATGGCTCCTGCAATGGGAAGAATTGCAAATACAGACAGGAGTGTCCCACCTGTGTTGGCCCCCACGCGGCCTCTGCCTGTCCCAGGCCTAGAGGGATGCGGGGCAGAGGGTGGGGCAGACAGGGGGCTGGCAAGACTGCCGCAGATGGATCTAGTCCACCGAAGGGCTCCCTCCCCAATTAAGGTGGACGTGTTGGAGAGTTGGCTCACATTGTACCCGAAGGGAGAGGATGCGGGTTATCTCCTTCAGGGTTCTAGGCAGGGGTTCCGGATCCCTTTCATGGGTAATAGGTCCCCTCAGGATGCCCCCAGTCTTTTATCCCTTAGGGGGAGGGAGGAGGTGGCTGCTGCCAGCTTTCACAAGAGGGTCTATGCGGGCAGGGTCGTTGGACCTGTCCCTGCACCCCCGTCCTGGGGAGCATATTATTTCAATGATGCCATGCCTTTTGGCTAGTCCATGGGGGCTCGGTATTCGAGCGTTTCACCACTTTCCTAGAGTGGGCTTTTGTCCGCAGGTCAGGGTCCCGGTCTGTAGCCCATTCCCTGGATGGTTTTATTCGGGGCTGAACGGGGCTGGGACACGTATACACGTCTCCTCAACACATTTCAGACGCTAATGGAGGAACTTGGTGTCCCTTTAGCGCCCGAAAAGACCGAGGGCCCATCTCCACAGCTAGTATTCCTGGGGTGGAGAGTTACACGGTAGCGCAGGATTCTAGGTTGCAGCGGGATAAGGTGTCAAGGCTAGTGGCCCTTGTCTTGGTCTTGCTGGCCGAGCGCGTGGCATCACTGAGGGAACTTCTGGTGCTACATGGTCACCCCAGCTTTGCTGGCAGGGTCGTCGCACCGGGCAGGGCATTTGCTCTGCGCTGGTGCGACGCCATGGCGAGATTATCCAGGCCCCACCACAGGCTCGGATTTACCCGGGGTATCGGGGCAGACGTGCTTGTCTGGCCATAGGTCCAGAGGCAGTTCAACGGGGTGTCATTTTGGGGTCTGATCTCCTGGCTCCCCCTTGCTTTCAGATGCAGTCCGATACCTTAGGATTCCTGGGTTTATGGATGTACTTCCATTGGAAGTGGGCCTATGGTGGGTGGCCACCATCCTGGGCGGGCAAGGGTCGCCTGCAGGGTCTCACGTATCTGGAATGTTTACCTACCCTGGGTGCTTTGATGCTATGGGGCAAGGAGTGGGCCAACTCGGTTGTGCAATTTTGGCATGGCAACGCGGCTGTTGTCCGCATCGTCACTCCACAGATTTCCAAATCGCCCGGGGTCATGGAGCTGGTTTGTGTTATGCAACCTGCGCCTCAACGTTCCCTTCAGGGCCAGGCATGTCCCAAGGGTTGATAATGATATTACTGCTGCTTTGTCCTACCTGCAGATCTCCCGGTTCCATGCCTCGGCCCCCGGATGCGGAGGAATTTCCCTCGCCACTCCCGGACGAGAGATGGAATGTTGGCAAGTAGAGGTGAACCGGGCGATTAGCCTGTCAATAGCGCCATGCATAGTAAGGCGTATCACCACGCATTTAGTTCCTTCAGAGTATTATGTACCCGATTTCGATTGCCAGGAACCTGGCCGAGCCCAGTAACCCATGTTCTGCGGTTCATGGTTTACCTGTATGCCCAGGGCCTTGCACCACGCACCATAGCATCTCAGCTGTCGGGTTGGCTTTATGGCCAAAGTGGGAGGTTGTGTGACAGCACCAATGACTTCCGGGTGAGACATGTTTGGAGGGGTGGGTGCGCGTGCGCGGGCGTTTCCCGGGCGACCGCCACCCCATTTACCCAGGGGTTTTTTACCCAAGTGGCCCGGGGCTGGCCTGGCCTCTGTTTTGATAAATGAGGCAGCCCATTTCCTGCGGCTACTACGGTGGCCTTTTTGGAGGCGCTCCGCATCAGCGAGCTTGAGATGCTGAATAAGGCGGATGCAAGATTTTACCAGGGTTTTACCCAATTGGCCCGGGGCTGGCCTGGCCTCAGTTTTGATGAATGAGGCAGCCCACTTCATGCGGCTACAACGGTGGCCTTTTTGGAGCCCTCCGCATCGGCGAGCTTGAGATGCTGAGTAAGGCGGATGCAAGATTTCCCCAGGGTTTTCACCCAATTGGCCCGGGGCTGGCCTGGCCTCTGTTTTGGAAATGAGGCAGCCCACTTCATGCGGCTACAACGGTGGCCTTTTTGGAGCGCTCCGCGTCAGCGAACTCGTGATGCTGTCTAAGGCGGATGCAAGTGGTAGGGCACCGGAACTCGAAGATGTCTACGTAGCCAAAGACTGGGCCCAGTTGAGGATACGCTCCTCTAAAACAGATCAGCATGGCGTAGGCAGTGGTGTAAGACTGCTACGTTGTTCTTTGGCAGACATCTGTCCGGTTGGTGCCCTACAGGAATTCCTGGCACTGCGTGGCATGCACCACGGCCCGTTTTTCTGTCACCAAGATGGGTCTCCCCTTACTAAATTTCAGTTTTGGAAGGTGACAGCCAGAGCCCTCACCAGGGTGGGCCTACCAGGCGCCCGTTATGGCACACATTCGTTCCGGATTGGTGCAGCCTCTACAGCAGCTGCTTTTGGGTACTCTGGGGCTGACATACGCAGCATGGGGAGGTGGGGCTCGCAATGTTTTCAGTTTTATGTGTGCCCACTCCCGCCATGAGTACCAATCCAGTCACCTTACCGCCTTTTTTCTCAATTTTCTTACAGACCCTGGGTGTCGTATTACACCGGTGACAGTATGGCTGGTGGGCCACAGCTATGTGCGCAGGGCAGCGCGTTACGCTGCGGCGACAGAGTGGACCCCGACTGGGACTGGGTGACCACGCCAGTCTCGCAGGGCATGGTAAGCCTGGGATGTTATGGCGGGAGCTGCGGCCTTTCCTTTTTTCTGGCCTGGGTGCTGACCCGCCTGACATTCTAATCATACGCCTGGGGGGCAATGATTTGGGCCAGGTCACCGGCTTGTCGCTCAAGCATGCGATTTGCGAGGAACTCGCCTACTTGCATTATGTCTGGCCTGCCACAACCCTGGTTTGGTCGGACATTGTCCCGTGCCATTCTTACAGAGGGGGCGTTAACCTCCTGGCCCTTGACCGCGCTAGGTGCGCGGTCAATAAGGCGGTGGCGCGTTTTCTTACCACCAGGGCTTGGGGACGGGTCAGTCATCACCCCGATATTAGTCTACAAAATTATGACTTGTATGCAGGGGATGGGGTCCATCTGTCGCGAGGAGGTATGGACCTCCTGTTGGGCGATTGGCGAGCAGGCCTGTTGACCGAGCTGACGGTCTGGGGGGGGGCGTCAGGTCTTCTTTGAAGCCCCTCCGTGTGGCGGGTAGCACTGGTAAGGTAAACAGTATGACCCACAAGTATCCGGCAGGTTCGCAATTGACTGGACAACACTAGACAGGAATAAATTAGTTAAACGTTGTCCGGTCAACGACGAACCAGGCGATGGGGTGATGACGATTGCTAACCAGCATGCATCACCCCTGTGATTTCACGGATACGCGTCAGAGGGTGGGGTCATGAGTTAGTTATTGACTACGGTCAATAATTTGTTTGTTGTCAACAAACAAATTGATACAAATCGATACATTGTAACCAATTGCCGTTGGCAATTTTGGGGTGGTACCTTACCAGTGTTACTTCGGCCTGCTTGCCTTAGGAATTATGATTGGTCGTTTTACCAATACAAATTTATAATTCGGACTAGGGCATTGAATCAATAAATGTGGCCCTATGCTGTTATCCACTTTCAATGTTGTCTGTGTCCGTTATTGGGGGGGTGCGCCTGCAATGCAAGCGCGGCGCCAAAATGGCCGCCGCGCCCTTTGCGGGCCCCCCCCCACAGGACAGAGAATCCGGGTAGTTAGGGGCGTGGCCAGCTCCCTTATAAAAGGGGTGGCCACGAGGCAGCCGAGCTGCCATTTTACCTCAGCGACGGAGCGGAGAAGTTTTTTCCCCTCCACCCCCTCCCTAGTTAACAGTGTGATATTATGGTCGCTTCGGGGCCGGGTGGGAATTTTTGGTTGGGACCCATATTGGCTTCCGGGTCCTGGCTTTTTTGCCCATCCCACACTGTTGCTATGGTTTGATATAGGGGTCTTTCTGTGTTCCTACTGTTGACTTTGGTCACATTGGCGGGTAGCACTGGTAAGGTAAACAGTATGACCCACAAGTATCCGGCAGGTTCGCAATTGACTGGACAACACTAGACAGGAATAAATTAGTTAAACGTTGTCCGGTCAACGACGAACCAGGCGATGGGGTGATGACGATTGCTAACCAGCATGCATCACCCCTGTGATTTCACGGATACGCGTCAGAGGGTGGGGTCATGAGTTAGTTATTGACAACGGTCAATAATTTGTTTGTTGTCAACAAACAAATTGATACAAATCGATACATTGTAACCAATTGCCGTTGGCAATTTTGGGGTGGTACCTTACCAGTGTTACTTCGGCCTGCTTGCCTTAGGAATTATGATTGGTCGTTTTACCAATACAAATTTATAATTCGGACTAGGGCATTGAATCAATAAATGTGGCCCTATGCTGTTATCCACTTTCAATGTTGTCTGTGTCCGTTATTGGGGGGGTGCGCCTGCAAGGCCCAGTCACAAAGTACACCAGGGGTGCCCCACACACAACCACTGAAAGCAAAGCAAAAGTACTTTGGACATCAAATTAGAAGAGAGGATTCACTTGAGAATGCCTTGATGTTGGGAAAGGTCGAGGGCAAAAGAAGAAGGGGACGATAGAGAATGAGATATCTAGATGGTACTGGGCATGGAGCTGGATGGGTTGGGGAGGATGGTGGAGGATAGGGGTGCCTGGTGTGCGATGGTCCATGGGGTCGCAAAGTGTCGGACTTGACTGTGCAACTAAACAACAACAACAACACACAAAATACAAATTATATGAAGGAGAGCCTCTCTCTTGTTTCGGACCTTTTTTTTTTAAGATATGAAAGGCCCACCCCTAGATTTGAATCAGATCTAGCTATATAGTGTCTTATTACTTAGCGTAGTGCTATGTCATATTCTGTAATTGTGGTGCTGGTCACTAAAATATTTCCTTTATTAGCTTTAATACCTTTGCAAAAACATCATCATGTCCTGGAGCTTTGCTCCTTTTTGTTAGCCAGACTGTATTTTAGAGTTCTTTATTTCCAGGTCAAGACCAATATGTGGTACAATACATTCTGTTGATTTGCTGTTTTTCTACAGGTCTTCAGTGCATTCATTCTACTCTATGATCTTACTCTTGACATTAAAGTATCAGAGAATTATTGCTATCCATCAGTAGCGGGAATTATTTTTGAATAAACCTGTTACCTTTTTGATCTATTGTTTTTCTTTGGTTTCCCTAATTTTGTTTCAGATGTTCCTGTATAATTCTTTGTATTTGATGTTGCTATTTTGCTATTTATATCTCTTCCATTATCTCTAATGTTCCTTTTGTCATCAGTTTCTTTTTTCATCCACATTTCTTCTTCTAGGATCATTGTTCTTCATTACTATTAATATCTCTGTCAATTTAGAGTGTTTGTATCTGAACTATCTGAGACTATGATCTTACTGATGCCTTCATGAATCCACTCAGCGACAGTATACATATATTTGAATCACTTAGTTGTTTAATTTCTGTGTTTCATCTGTTTTTATTTCCTGTGTACTTTTCTATGTTTTCTTAGATGTGCGCCAAGCTATAGCAATGACGGGATTATGATCTGAATTTTTGTCAGCCTCATATGTTTTCAGTAATGTACTGTGTAGCTATACCAGCAGAAGGGAAATACAATGGAACCTCATACAACAATTGCCCTCTATAGCAATGAAATCGCATAACAATTAGGTTTTTTGGGGGAAATGGTTTCCGCATAACAATTTTTCAATGGAAAAAAAACGCTTAGCAAAAAACAACAACAACGTTGTACGATGCATCCAATAGGGAGAACCACTATACGATGCATGTATCATATAGCAATTGTTTCGTACAACAACGAGTCCCGTGGAACGGATTAAAATCGTTGTATGAGGTACCACTGTAGCTTAACTCACAGTGGGAAATTGCTGCTAATTAATGAAACCCTGATTGGATTCTTGATTGTGAACCAAACCACCTGAGTGATTTTCAATAACAAATCCATCAGGGGCTCATTAATTAGCAACAATTTCCCAATGTGAATAATGCCATTTCCCTTCCCCTACCATAAGTAGGAGGATACCAGGCACTTATTTTGTACCTCTGGTTGTCTGCGATACAGTCATAATCTTCTTAGTTATTTACATTGATGTAAGTGCAACAGCATGAACCTCCCTAGTGAGATGGTGTTAGTTAATAAATTGTCATGTGTATTCCTTGTTGTATTCCTTGCAAGTGATGGCTCATTATCTAGCAGCAATTCACTGCTGTGTCATTGCGCTTAATGTCAGCATAAATAGCCCATAGGGTTCTGGCCATTGCATATGTTTTCTTCCAATATTGTCGTTAGTGCTGTCTCATGGGGATTTGCGTACGTATGATCACCTTGGGTTCACTTTGACTGTAGTTGCTGTTAGTGACTAAAAACCCTCTCCACAAAATTATGTCATATATTCTACAAGTTTACTTTGCAATCCTAGTTCATATTTTCCAGCAAAATATCTGCAGTTTATAATCCTAAACGTAGCATGAAAATCCTTGTTATGAATTTAAAGTGTTGCTTTTTCTGTGTTTCATATCATCTTCAAGTGCTTCCTACCCATTTCTTCGTCAGTAGTTGGGCACACACTTTCATGATGTTCATAGCTGTGGGAGTTTTCTTTCGTTCAGATAAGCATTATCTGGTCTGTGTAAGGAACAAACAGCTGCACTTACTGTAAAACCTGTGGTCATATATTTCATTAATATGACAAGACTCTGTATTCTGTGGTTCATATCATTACTGTCTAAAAAAACAAAAACAAATTGACTGTGCCCAATTTTAATCCATATTTGGCCAGAGCCTGGGCAACAATGTTCATTTCATGTTCATCTTTTCCGTTCCTTTAATTCCTTTTACTTGTACAGTAAAACCTCGACTTACAAATGCTTCAAGTTACATCAAATTCAACTTACACAATGATTTTATGCTAAAACCATGTCCCGATTTACACGATTTCCTATGGGTTTGCTTTGAGTTACATAAAGATTATTTTTCCTATGGGTTTGTTTGGAGTTACGTAAAAATTCATTTCTCTATGGGTTTGCTTCGATTTACATAAAACTTCATTTTTCCTATGGGTTTGCTTCGAGTTATGTAAAAAATAATTTTTCCTATGGGTTTGCTTCGAGTTACATAAAATTTCAATTTAAGCAAAAGCCTACGGAACGGACTTTTTTTTTCTTAAGTAGGGGTTTTATTGTATTCAGTCCAAACATTCAGTCTTCCTCACTTATATGTCAGCCTGCAGATTCGTAGCACCCTGAGACCACTAAAGCTTGCTTGGGACTGAGGCCCTTTTTATTTTTGATCCAAGCCACACTTAGGGTCCTTGGGAAATGTAATGGGCTAGTTGTCTGTTGCCTTCCATATCTCAGTGCTGCAGCCAATTGCTGGCAGCAGCTCTTGAGTATTTCAGGCATGAATTTTTTCAGAGCCCTACCCAGAGATTGAAACAGAGATCTTTTGAATTCAAACAGCTAAAGCTTCTCCCCACTACATTATGTAGTATTTAATTGCAGTCTCCCATCCAAATGCTAAGGGCAGCACATTCTGGCCACATTTTTGCTGCATTTCGGCACTTCTAGTGATGGCAAGACACTTCCGGCGATGGCAACAATCCCTTTTTGGGTGTTTCTTCCAGGAGCAAGGGCGGCACATTTTCGCCACATTTTTGAATTTTCGCAGCATTTTTGCCGCTTTTTGCCACATTTTTGGCACCTGGTGGCGGTAGCAATCCAGCCTACAGGTTGGATGAATTGGCACCATGGGCCAAACCCAGCCTGCAGGCCATAATTTGGGCACTCCTGTTTTAAAGCTAGGAAAGGATAAACAGGTCAGTTGAGATGGGGTGGGGGTGTTAGTGTGCAGACAACTTAGCATATTTGTTGAACATTTGTTGATCCCACCAGAGAGTCACTGCAAATGACAGAATGAAAAAGAAAAACTAGCTTCTGATACTTAATGGTAACATGTTGCTAACTGTTATTTTTTGCTTAAGATGAACAATAAGAAAGAATTGTTGTTCATAACATTCAGTACTGTGCAAAGATCTTAGGCCGCCAGCAGGTTTGAGGGAAGTTCAATTAGTGATTTTTTAGGGCGTGGGGGCATAACTCAGACACCCTAACTCCAAACTTCGAGGGGGTTGATAGGAGAGTCAGCAGAAGATTCTCCCCAATCCTGGTGTGCCTAGAAATCTGTGTGTGTGTGTGTGTGTGCGCGCATGCGTGCGCTGTGTGTGCATGTGCATGCGCTTGTTAAACTATGGCACTTTGAGCCGTTGTTGACCAGTTGCTATACTTGAGAAGTTCAGTTGTCTGATAATGAGCATTCATATGGACTTAGAGTTGAAATCCCTAGCAAATTTCCCCTGAATATTCATGGGTCATTTTGATATACATTTGCAATACAGTAATACCCCTACTTACGAAAAAAAAGTCCGTTCCGTAGGCTTTTGCTTAAATCGTTTTTTTATGTAACTCGAAGCCTATAGGAAAAAAAAATGTAAATTGAACGAAACCCATAGGGAAAAGAATCTTTATGTAACTTGAAGCAAGCCCATAGGAAATTGTGTAAATCGGGTCATGGTTTTAAGACACAATCATTATGTAAGTTGAATTTTATGTAACTCGAGGCATATGTAATTTTGGGTTTACTGTACTGTATTTGAAATAAGATTATTACTGACCTTTAATATCTGCATTTGACATTTGTCAGTATTTGTGAGCTAGAACCTGAAAATGTTACTTTTTTGTAAAAGTTACTTTCCCCTCTCTTAGCTGCCTGAGGGATTCTGGGACCTGTAGTCTGAAGAAAGAAATATTTCTGATACAAGCTTGTGTAAATATGTTTTTGTTTAGAAAAGTGTTTTGGTGGGAAAATGCGAAGAACTCTTTAAAATTCTTATAGAAACCACTCTCATATTTAAAAGACAGATGCTTTCTAAAAAGCTTTAAAAAGGTGACATTAGTAATTGTCATATTGTGTCATACTTTACTTTTGATATTTTGTAAAAAATTATTTATTTTTCCGATTTATATTGCCACCCAACTCCGAAGACTCTGGGCAGCTCACAGGGAATAAAACCAATATCACAGTTTAATTTTAATTTAATTTAATTTAATTTAATTTTCACATTTCTATTGCCGCCCTGCTCACAAGGACTCTGGGTGGCTTACAATACTAAAAAAAACCCAACATAGATAAAACCCCATTAAAATACAAATACTGTACATCCCATTAAAACCCATTAAAAACCCACCCGCACTTACTAAAAAGAGAGAGAATTACTCTTACGTTCGACCAACCAGCAGACGGGGGACACTCCTCCATCAGCTCCCCACACCTGCCCCGCCAGCCAGGTTTTCAGTTCTTTCCTAAAGGGCAGCAATTCCATCTGTAGCTTTATTTCAACTGGCAGGAGGTTCCATAGGGCCAGTGCGGAAACAGAGAAGGCCTTCTTTCTTGTGCTAGAGAGACGAGCCCCTCTAGCAGATGGTACAAGTAGAGAACCCTTCCGGTCTGCTCTGGTTGGACGGACAGACGATCCTGGGGTGATGCGGTCTCTTAGGTATCCTGTCCCATTACCATGTAGGGCTTTAAAGGTAATGACCAGCACCTTGAATTGCACCCAGAGACAAATTGGTAGCCAAGTGCAGCTCCCGCAGCAGTGATGAGGTGCGCCCATAATGCCCATACCCCATCACCACCCAAGCAGCCACATTCTGGACCAACTGAAGTCTCTGAATGGTCGTCATGGGCAGCCCCATGTAGAGCGCATTGCAATAATCTAGTCTAGAGGTGACCAGAGCATGAGTGGCCATGAGTAAGGAGTCTCAGTCTAGGAGCGTGACTCAACTGGCGAATCACCCAAAGTTGGGCGAAAGCCCTCCTAGCCATGGCCGCCACCTGATCTTCAAGCAGCAGTCGTGAGTCCAGGAGGACATGCAAGTTGCTCACCAGATCTGTCTGGTGCAGAATAGCCCCATCCAAAACCAAGGATGGTAACTCCCGAGATAACACTGGGCCCCTAATCCATAGCCACTCAGTCTTGCCAGGGTTCAGTTGTAATCCATTATCCCTCATCCAGACCCCAACAGCCTCCAGACACCCGGACAGGACTTTGACAGCATTACTGCTATCACCACGGGCCGAGATGTACACCTGGTTTCATCCGTGTACTGATGGTACAGCGCCCTGTGGGAACGGATGATCTCACCCAGTGGCTTCATGTAGATGTTAAAAAGAAGCAGTATTTGACAAATAACTAATGACATTTCTTCATTTGTGCACTCTGAATTTACATTGTGATTGTGCACTCTGATTTTACATTGGATAGGCAGTACTGTATGTATATGTTAGGACAGGGCTGAGATGGCTTAGTGGTTAAGACTCTGAGTTTGACAACCAGAAGGTCTGCAGGTCAGCAGTTCTAGACCCAAGTACTGAGTAATGAACAGAGCTCCTATCATCTGTCCCAGCTCCTGCCAACCTAGCAGTTTCAAAGCAATATATTGCAAGTACTGTAGGTAAGTAGGTACCACTTCAGCAGGAAAGGTAACAGTGGTCTGTGCACTCTGGAATCTAGTCATGCCTTCTACATGACCACGGAAATGTCTGCAGACACAGACACTGCTGGATGTTTGGCTGTACAGTTGGACATGACTCGCTTTTGAGCAAGGGAGACATTTAACTTTATGTGTTGGGACATTGGGAGGAAATGCATTTTCCATTAATTTTAATTAATCTACAATCAGATGCACAGTTAGGTGTTGTTGTTTTTTTGCACGTTTTCTGAAACTCACACAAAAGGTATTTATTTGTCAGCTCTCTCATAATCTCAATAAAACAAATGTTACTTAAACATTTATTTTAACTTCTGAAAAATGGAATGTAACAATAGAACAGAAGACTGTAAGAACAAAACAAAAACAGAACATACTAATTTTCTGTCCTGTTAGCATTTAGGGGTAACTCAGCCTATATCAGGAGTTGGCAACTTGTGGTCTCGTATTTACCCCGCTCTCCCAGCACCCTTGCACCTCAAAAATAGTCTCCTTCTCTCTAGATTGGGGGAATATGAGAGAGAACAGAAAGAATAAGGCCATGAAGTGACGAAAAAACCCGGATGGATGAGTTGGAGAAAGAAGAGAGCGCATCTGGATGGATAAAGCAAGAGAGCACTTAGCTTAATGAAATTTTAAGGGGGTGCCAAGCTGGCTATTCCTGTTAGTTCATTATATGAAACTCTAAAAAGCTTCTTTTTGCTGTTAATGTGAGTCCAATAAAGTATACGTAAAAACAGAGTGGCACTTAATTGGTACACTAGAGGAATAGTGATTGGTTTTTATTTTTTTGCCATTTTTGATTTGTTTTAGGCCAGGCAAACATACCAAAAAAGAAGGTTTTTCAGAACCTGCCTTTAAAAGGTCAAAGCAAATTCTGTAGTTGCTTAGTGACAGAAGTGTAGGAGCTAACATCCACATCTCACAGTTAGGGAAGACAGAGTCTTTAAAAACTGTTTTATTTAGAAATTTAGTCCATTGATTATAGAGTGGAATGTTAGCATCCTGGAACGTGTTAAGTAGGGAGTGGAAAACACGTTACCTTCCTGCCAAAGAGGTGCCTATTTATCTACTTGCAATTTCTTGCTTTCGAACTGCTAGGTTGGCAGATGCTGGGACAGAGTCGGGAGCTCACTCTGTCGTGCAAGTTGGGTCTTGAACTGCTGACCTGCCGACCTTCCAGTCGTCAAGTTCAGCATCTTAACCACAAAGCCACCACACACATATCAATTTTTTTTCAAAAAAAAAAAAGCTTTTTGCCAGTAGGGGATGCAAGGGAAGGTTTCTGGTTTTTTTTTTAAGTTTTTAAAAAGTTAAACTCATTTTTTAAATTTACAAAACCCGATTGAAAGCAACCCTTAAAGTAATAAACATGGCTTTAAAAAAATTAAAACTATTTATGCAGGCTATCCCTTTTAAACCCCACCCCTTGAGAATGCAGGCAACTCTCGAAAATGGCCCTTTGCCCTGCTGAAATCAGATATCTCTGCTGAACAGAGATATTTATTTATTAATCATATTTCTAACGCCGCCCCTTCGCCAAAGCGACTCCGGGCAGCTTACAACATACAATAAGAACACTAAAACATTTAAAAGCATTAAAAACTAAAAATTATTTAAGTTAAAAGTCTTAAAATTTCCTTTAAAAAAGCCTCCAGTGCCACCTCCCAACTTCAAGAACTGGCCATACAGACAAGCCAGCCCAAGGTGGCTATCTCCCCAGCTGCCCCACACACCCACTGTGCAAGCCAGGTCTTTAGGCCCCTGCGAAAGGGTAGAAGCTCTGCCTGGAGATGAAGTTCAGTTGGCAGGAGGTTCCACAGGGCCGGAGCAGACACAGAGAAGGCCCTCCTTGTTGTTGTAGAGAGGCGAGCCTCTCTAGCAGATGGAACTATGAGAGAACCCCTCCGGTCCGCTCTAGCGGGACAGGCTGATGTCCTTGGGGTGATGCGGTCTCTTAAGTACCCTGGCCCACTACCATGTAGAGATTTAAAGGTAATCACCAGATAATTTTTTATCTGTAGATATTTTATCTGTAGATTTTTTTAAAGAAAGATCTATTCCTGTTTTAAATATATTTGCTGGGTATTTTTGTGCTTAACAGTATTTATTTCAGAAGGGCTACAGTGGTACCTCGGATAAAGTCTGATTCGGATAAAGTCCGATTTGGATAAAGTCGCGGTTTTCATGCACACGTGATGCATCGCATAAAGTCCAAAACCACTAAAAAATGGACGTTATCCGAGGTATTTGGTATAGGAACCTCGGATAAAGTCCATTTTTGGACGTTATCCGATGCATCGCCCATTTGATTCGGATAAAGTCCAAAATCAGATAAAGTCCAAATTTGTGGAATGGAGTTTGGACTTTATCCAAGGTTCTACTGTACTTTGTTTAAAGGTATTCAAATTCCATGAACTATTTCTCAATAAATAAAATCATGTTTTAGAACTGATTGCATTCCCAAGCATTTCTGTGAGTATATTAAGTAACACCACAGGACCAAGAAGAATCTATTGTCTCGGTGCAGTTGAATCCTAAACAGAAGTGGAAGTGTTAATTTTTAGTTTGCTGGGCACCAGGCACCCATCCTGCTGTATTTATAGAGCAAAACAGCCAGGATAGTTAGTCCCCAGCACCATAGATCAGACATAATAGGCATGGGCAAGAGGTGACCCTAAGTGAAAAGCACATGAAAAGCCAGTCTCAGAATTGCCATTAATTCCATTCCCTGTGCAAACAAGAGGGTAGTATGAAAAGGCAGAGGGGTTTGTATAATAGTGAGTTTAAAAATTGCTCTTCAGCATTTAAAAAGACAGTTAAGGTTGATTGAAAACCTGGATAAAATAAGAAAAGATGGATATTCTGTATATGTGATCACAGACTCTTCAGAAGACCAAACTGCAGCCAGAGGTGTTGACAGTTTTTATTGCTGCTAATTGCCTTTAATGTGAAAGATTTGTTTTAAGTACAAAAACAGCTTGCTGTTTGGTAGGTAAATAGCTATAATAAAAACTGTCAAAACACTCCTAATTGTGTGCATGCTTTGCCCAATTCTATGCTTATGGGTATAGAATTGTCCTAATCTAGTCTTGGATACACCAATTAGTTCATTAGCCCTGTCTTCCAGCTTTACTAAATATGTGTTATTTAGATAGCCACAGGAATCGTGCTCCTGAGAAGAGAGTCTCCGTTGACATGCACATTTTCTGTTTGAGAAACGAGAGATCACATTTGTTTCTTGTTTCTCACCATTGGCAGAGGGCTAAAATAACAGCAAAAATCAGACAGAGAGAAAGAAGAATCTGCAAAGAGTAATGGTGTTGAAAAAAAGCTTTGTTGCATTCGATCTCCAAAATGTTTTCACTGTAAACTTTACGTTGCCATGAGTTTCCAAACCTAGAGATGTGAAGTCTCAAAAATTTTTTTTTACCATATTTGCAAGTGTATAAGACACATCGGAGTATAAAACACACTCTGTTTTTACAGTGTATTTTAAGTGGGAAAAAGTCCATCTTATACGCTGGCAAATACGGTGCCTCTCAAAACAAAACACAAAATCTCCTCTTTAATTTTCTGCCTGCCTTTCACTGCCCCGCTCCAAGACATTGCATCTGTATATTCATATATTCAAACAGTGTCAGTTTCATCTCAACACTGGGGTTATTTTGCACTTTTTGGACTTGCTGATTTGCCAGGGAGCAAGTTTGCTTGTTTTTCCTCTGCTCTATTCAGCCTTTACACAACTTTCTGATGTTGCACATTACCTAGTGCCATCCCTTCTGCACAAAAATACAGTCTTTCAATCCTCTGTCATCCTCCGGAATCTGCCCAGAGCTAAGCTCACTTTGTCAACGATGCTGTCTAATCATCTCATCCTCTGCCACCCCTGTCTCCTTTTCCCTTAGATCTTTCCTAGCATCAGGGCCTTCTCCAGTGAGTCCTCTCTTCTAATTTGGTGGCCAAAGTACTTGAGCATAATGCATGAACATTTCCAAAAGGAGAACTTCCCTCTCAATTGCTTATACAAAGACTCTCCACAACAAATATACCTGTACATATATTATTTCAGATCACAGTTTTATTATGAATAAACTTAGGCAGAACAAATTATCTAAAATCAGACGTATCCAAATGAACATATCAAAACAACCTTAACTTACTTATCTATAATATTCGGAAATCAAGAAAATGCAGGTACCTTATATTAGATGATGGATGGAGATGGAGGTAAGGGTGGGAGCAACACAGAGACAGTCTCCAGCAGGACCTGTTATCTGTATTGCCCCCTGAACGAGTCTGGCCACTGCCTTATATATCCTTTGGCCGAGGTGTCCTCAGCCAGAGTCACGTTTTGCGGTCAGCACAAAACACCGTGGAATTTGTGCTTTGTGGTTTTTGTTGTTAACTTGTTTTTCCACTTTTAGAAGTTTCTTTTTTCCTGTCTGGTCACAGTGACCCAACTGTAAGACCACACCCACCCTTGCATCAACATACTGACCTCCATTACACTGCCCTGATTTGATTTCAATTAATATGGCAACACACTTGATAAATAATATAAATCAAAATTTCTGTCTCACAAGTATCAAGAAAGAACAGTAAATTTTAACTATTGAAATGTTCTGTTTTTACTGGCACCGTGTGCTAAATAGCTTACTATACTCTACAATAAGCCCTCGTGGCACAGTGGTTAAGCTGCAGTCCTGCAGCCAAAACTCTCATTAACAATCTGAATTTGATCCTGATGGGATCAAGGTTGACTGAGTCTGCTGCCTCAGGTTTTGGTCCCCAATCCTCTTCAGCTTTGTGGGTTTTCATAAGAGGCCTTGGTAGAATTCAGTGGTGGCGATTGTTTCTTCATTGTCTTATTTGTCCATGCCTTCAGCAAGTACTGTACTGCATTCACAAGCAATGTGTAACAAATGGTGTGTGTTGCTTTTTGAATTTTATCTTTTTGCTAAATAGGCCTAGTGTGCAAGTAAATAGTTACGCTTTGAGTATTTTTCAAAGCTTCGAGAAATAAAATATAATTGCTTTGTCCTCATTAAGAGAGGTAGAATCAGTCAGTGTTATATGTAGTCTACCCAACTTTTCTGACACGTTTTATAAGCTAATGCAGCATTTAGCATTTTAAAGGATATAGCTAACGTAAGTGCATTGGATATTCCTTCAGCACTTTATGCCTTTTGCAATTATTTCCATTTTTGATCTTTAACTGTGCCTTTTCTCTTCAGAAAGAATAAGAAATCATAGTTCATTTTCGTCACTAAATAGCCAAAATTTTAAGGGTAAAAAGACCTTTTTTAAAAAGGGCAAAAATATAACAATATTGTTATGGGCCTGGTGAGTTTTCAAATATTCCCTTTAGCTTTGGCATAGCTTAGCTTCTTACACTGAGTTGTAATTTAATAGGCATTCGAGGCTGTTAGTTAGATGGTCACTTCAATTTCCCTGCTGCATGGGGAGAAGAGGTGAATCTTGTTTGTTTTACAGTACAGTATTTAATTTTAAAGTATAGGCCAGTGGTGGTGAACCAGTGGCACAGCCCTCTCTGGGCATGCACGCTGTTGCCTCAGTAAGGTGAGGTGGCCAGACACCCCGTACACATCCCTTCTATTCTTCCAATCCATGATGGTGAACCTTGGCACTCCAGATGTTCTTGGACTTCAATTCCCAGAAGCCCAAGCACCCTGTGAATCCACACGAATGGGTTTACTGTGATTCATCCGGCCCATGCTGCCCTCGCCGCTCCCAGAAGCAGAAGTAAAACGCGCCCATACGGATGAATCGCAGTAAACCCATTCGTGTGGATTCATAGAGGGCTTGGACTTCTGGGAATTGAAGTCCAAGAACATCTGGAGTGCCAATGTTCACCATCATGGTTTCCAATTGTGTGTGTGTGTGTGTGTGTGTGTGTGTGTGTGTGTGTGTGTGTGTGTGTGTGTGTGTGAATGGCCAAGGGGGAGGAGGAGGCATGCGGACAAGCACCGTGTGCGCACACACCCCTATGACATCGCCAGCACGCTTCAAGCAGCACACCCACGTGACTTCACTTCCTCCTCCGCCTCCTTGGCCACTCGATCTCTAAAAGGTTCACCATCACTGGTATAGGCTGAGTGACTGGAAAAGCTGCTAGTTTTAAGAGATCTAATACACTACAGCTTGTCTAATATACTACAGCTTGATGCTCTAGGTAGGTTTGAGGTGCGCAGTTCTTTGAAATCAACACTCTTAGTTATTTTATTTGTATCTACTCAACCTGTATATTTCATTAATGAGCATGAAGCCACCAACTCCTAGGAAATTACTTGCCCTGGAACCTCTTGCCAGTTACAGAATGCGGATACAGAAAATATCATTCTTACACTTAACAGGATCATATTGCATTTAAAAGCATATCTCACTTCCTTGTTTGTGGTGAAAAATTACAAAATGGAAGCATTAGAATGATTTTGTGAATAAGAGCTTGAAAACATAATTTTTTTCGAATGGCCACTCCACAGTTGCCCCCCCCCCCGAATTCATTTTTGTTGGAGAAATTTGATTGGGTAGTCTCAGAAAACTAACATTTTTATTTTGTCTCTATGTTGCCAGGTTTTAGGACTTGTTCAAAACATGAGCGTTTTCCAGTGTCCAAAATGCCAGCACGAAACTCATATTTTTGGAGCTGATGGTGTGAGACGTCTAGCCAATGATCTTGGTGTGGACATTTTAGGTAAGATACAATTATTTTAAATCATAGTTGGAAGAAAATGGGATGCAATAGTGAATCCATTTGCTATTCAGCATATTTAAATACATGTGCATAAAACACCTAACTCTGAAATTTAGAGCGGAGATGCTTGGGTGCATGAGCATTGGTATTCCAGGTTTCCCCCCCTGGGTTGGGAATGTGGCAGACCTTCCTTGTCATCTTACTCTGTGGGGAAAGCTGTTCACTAACAACAGGGAGGAACAGCATTTCAGCAGCTGGGACACGAGAATCTAGCCCTCCGTATTGAAGAGCCTGGCACAACTGATGCCTGATGTATTCTATGTTGAAGTCAAGTCTAAACTAGCAATGAGGCATAGCATAGGTAAAGGTCTCTCTTGCTCAAAAGCCAGTCGTATCTGACTCTAGGGTTCAGTGCTCATTTCTTTATAGCCAAAGAGCCAGCACTGTCTGCGTTTACAGACGTTTCCATGGTCATGTGGCAGGCATAATTAGACACCCAAGTGCACAGAACGCTGTTACCTTTCCTGCCAAAGTGATACATATTTAATTACTTGCAATTTCTTGCTCTCAAACTGCTAGGTTGGCAGGAGCTGGGACAGATGATGGGTGCTCACTCTGTGATGCAGCACTCAGGCCTCGACCTGACGACCTTCTGGTTGTCAAGTTCAACATTTTAACCACTAAGCCACCGCAGTCCCAGAGGCATACAATACCACTAATCAAACTGGTAGATGAGAGAATTGTGCCTGTTAACGTTGTTTATACTCTTGGACTGCTGTGATGATATTGGTTCATAGAAACCTCAGGAGTTGACAAGGACTTAAGCAGAGCAAGAAACCTCATAATTAAAAGTACACAGTTGGGTTAACTTAGCCGTTGGCTGGAACTGTAATGAGGATTAAAGTCTGGAACAATGTTTCGGCCTTGAGTTGCACTGACGGCTGATAGGAAGTCTCCAGTGGTGAAACATTCTACAAATTAGAGGAGATTCATTGTTTCCTTGACATGTGACAGTATATATGCAAAGTAATAATTAATGAGAAGTGATCACTACTGGTACAAAACCAGACAGTTATGATTCAAGTTAATAGGATGCAAAGTATAGCAAGAGTTAAGCATTGATAAAAAAAATTGGGAGCTCAGAATTTGAAAACGAGTCAACAGTGTGATGTGGCAAAAAAGGCCAATGTTCTTTTAGGGTGCATTAACAGTCTTCAAAAACAGTCTCCAAGTATAGTCTCCAAAACTAGTAAGCCCCCCCCCCTCTATTCAGCCCTAGCTAGACCACATCTAGAGTACTGTGTCCAATTCTGAGGCCCACACTTTAAGAAAGATGCAAACAAACTAGAGCAGGTAAAGAGTAGGGCAACAAGGATGATCAGAGGACTGGAAACCAAGCCATATGAAAAAGACTGAAAGAACTGGGCATATTTTAGCCCTGATAAAAGAATACTGAAGAAGGGATATGACAGCACACTGAAAGACGGTCATAAAGAGGAGGGGCGGGATCTGTTCTCAGTTTTCCAAGAGGACAGGATGAGTAATAATGGGCTTAAACTAAAGGAAACCAGATATAGGCTGACTATCACAAAAAACGTCTTAACGGTTAGAGCAGTATGACAGTGGAATCAAGAGGTGATGAGCGCTCCAACACTGGAAGCATTCAAGAGAGAATTGGACAACCATCTGTCACATCTGCTTTGATTTGATTCCTATATTGAGTAGGGGGTTGGATTTGACTGCCTAAAAGGGTGCTTCCAACTCAGCGATTCTATGATTTTATGATAAAAAAGTATCCATAGATGTAAAGTTTCCTGTAATTATTCTTAGTCACAATTAGCATATTTTGTTTAGCCAAATGAATTAAATGCCACTTTGTAGATGAGATTTGGCTAAGACATGACAGCCTTAAAATGCTGCTTGTACAATAGGGATACATATCATTTTGTTGTACATTACAGTTCTCCATTGTGGCCAAGGCTTTTGAAAACTGGAAGTCCTCGGTGTCCAGAGGTACTCCACCCCTGTTGTACAACCAGAAAATAAACAGAAAAGTCCTTGTTCCTGTCTCTCATTTTGTATTATAGATTTGATCTTTCATCAAGTTATTGTGTAATGTTTTAATTATTGAACTAGTAAAATACATTTTCCAGACTTAAAACAAAAATGACCATCCTGAGACTTAATATATAATTTCTCTTCATTTCTTTTCCAGGCTCCTGCTGATTAGAAAAGCACAATGTACAGTTGTTAACTATAGTAGGGGGAAATTAATTGAATATATAACTAGCACCTAATTAAATCAGTAATTTTCGAACAACAATAATGCTTCCTTTCATTTTAGCAATTAAATATTGAAGCATGTATTTGAAAATTGATTAGAATGGCATAGTAGTTGAAGCCAGTCGGTAATGAATTACAGTTCTAAAGAAATACTGTGGCTGCATGAATAAGCCATAAACTGGAACATTCTACAGGAGACCTGGTTTTAGTGTGCAGGCAAATGGCTGTCAGTGCTGTCTTGGTTTCACTTTCGGCATAACAGAGCCACCCAGCTCAGCACTGTAGCATGAATTCTTTCAAAGCTAGTTTTTCATTCTAGAGGAGAGTGAACGCTATTGAGCTGAAAACTGAACAGGATACCCAGTGGTGCATGAGCGTCTAGCAAGCCTTCTTTTGTAACCCTAAGTAGGTCATCTATGATTTTTTTTATTCCAATGATTAAGTGGTTTTAGTGAATAAGAAAGGAGACATTCAGCTTTTGCCAAAGATTTCAAAACAATATTTAATCTTTTCAAAATGGGATATTTGACAAAATAGTAATAACAACTTTGAAAGTATTTGTGTTCCAGCTGCTTTTCATTTCAAATGCAAATGACTGTACTAAATTTTTATTTCAAGCATGTTTCATTAATGGGAATTAATGGGTGTGCATTTAATGCTGAGCCTTTGTACCAATTTAATACAGGTGATGTCCCTTTACATGTTCATATAAGAGAAACATCCGATGCTGGCAAGCCTATTGTAGTTTCACAACCTCAGAGCAAGGCGGTGAGTTCAAAAGAATAATATTGTTGTTGTTTTTAAAAAAAATAATGGAGTGGGGGCAGGAATTGTATTGAATGTCAGATTCATATATTTGTGCTAGTAGAATTTCGGCATGCTTGTCCACACTTGGCCTTTGTGGAATTGGGATACTTGGGGTTGCTTGTTTGAGGGGAGGGGGTGATTGGTGATGGAAAAGTTAACCACAACCTATCACTCAACCATTGTCCTTAAAAGCCTCTTTAAAAAGGAAAGATTTAATTGTCTTTTAAATATAGGCAGAGAAGGAGCTTGCCACAGCTCAACTGGTAGAGAGTTCCACAGAGTTGGTGCCACCACTGAGAAGGCTCTTCTCTGAGTCACAGCCTTTCTTGCTACTCTTGAGGTCAGCACCTGGAGCTACGCCATCTGGGAGGAACGAGTGATATGGGCTGATGTTCTAATTGCTATTATTGTGAAGTGGATGACAAGTCAATTCAAAGATACCGGAAAACCTCATACATACACACCCATATCTGTGGATGGTCAGGGGAAGTGAAACTTTTTAAAAAACATTTGGTAGATGATTGCTGTTGCAATACACTATGTAGATGACAGACAAATACTCTTCCCCAGATATTTGCAGTATTCGATTCCTGATATCCTGAAGCAGCTCAGAAGCTACTTTATGATAACAGATGTTGGCAGTGGAAGCAATGTTGACCACCTACAAGGCTGCTATATATCCTGTTCCCAAGATCCACAGGAACTTAGAACAGGATATTATGGCAGCACACAAAAATAGTAGAACCTCTGACAAAAGCTTCAAAGACATGCATTGGGACAATTTTACATTCCTTGAAAACTCAGATTTGGAGGTTGGTCATGTTCCTGAATTCAACCCTGAGCATAGATGTGCAGGTTTCAGCAGTAGCTTAAGAGTACATTTGCACAGTTGAAACTAGTGCACCAGCTTCAACTGTTCCTTGAGTTAACCATATAGCAGTAGAAAGTAGGAAAAGTAAGAAAAAATAAAATAAGATACAAGAATATAGCATTGTAGTTGTGTTACAACTTTCCCCTCAAGGAACTGGTTGCAGGGCACATTTTGGTGCGCTTGGAAATACACTTTTTCTATTGATTTTTGATGTAGTAAGTAAGGGCATAGCAATACTTTTAAACTATTGCCAGCTTTTGTGCCAGTTTTTGATTTGCATACCAAAGCTAAAAAAGTAGTCAGTATTTTGGTCAAGTCAATTGTGGACCAAATCAGAAGACAGTGATACCTCATACAATGTCCAAACTTGGTTCCACAAGTTTGGACTTTATACGGATTTGGACTTTGTATGAGGCTTGCAAAATCCTAGCCATGATGCCTTGTACAATATCCAAATCCTTGCCGCGATGCCTCATACAACGTCGTTTCCATAGAGATACATTGTACTGTAACAGCACAGACTTCAGGGCAAAGTCAAGGAAACAAACAGGAAACTGACAGAACTTTAAGAAATCATTGTCTAAAGGCTAAAAACATTACAAAAACATGTCAAACAACCCTGATTGTCCAAGAACCTGAAGAATGCTGCAAAAATCCCAGGAATGCTTCTAAAAATTCTGATGAAAATTGTCAGCAAATTGTTAATCCAAAATCGTGCTCAAAACCACTCCTTAAACACTCTTTGCCTCATGCAAAACCCACAAGAGTTATGCACGCATGTGTCCTGCCTTTTATACTGCCCAGGCACAATGCAGCCTGGGAAAAACCCCAATGCCTCATACAAAGTTGCATGACTTTGTATGAGGCAACTTTTTTCAAGGAATTAGCCGCTGTTGTATAAATTCGATGTTGTATGAAGCGGACTTTGTATGAGGTATTACTGTACCATCAACAACAAAAAAAGTTAACAGAATGCCACAAAGGCATAAACTTACAATTTACATAAATTTATAATTACATGGGTTGGGATATGAATTTGCCTAGCCTGCAATGCTTGGATGTGTTATGAATAAAATGTCATTTCCTTGAGTTTCTTTTATATGTTGGAGGATAAAAATCCATCTTTGGAGGAAATTGCACAGCTCTCTAAGCTGTGATTAGCATCAAAGAACAATGAGGAAAGAAGTGAATGTTGATGGGCAGATGAAAATGAGAAGACAGGATCATAAAGTGCAGCCAACTTTATGACCTAATTCAGAACTCTCAAAGAAGTATTTTTTCCTACTCCTCCCCACCCGAAACAGTTGTAACTACTGACCCAATTTTGAATTGAGTTGATCCCATCACAAAAGAGAAAGAAATCTGTAGCATCTTACAAGACTTATTCCTGTTTCACAGTCCCTGTGAGTTTTAATATGGGAAGGAATTCTGCTTATGTTTTTTTCATTCAGAAATTCAAGAGACTATAGTATTTCTCCTGGATTTATCTAATGAATGAGTAGGTAATCTTCTAGAAATGTTTGAAGTAACTTGGCAGGTATATCAAAGACATACATTGAAGGTTGGTCTTTTTTACAGTTTAATCTTTTGAGTTCACATAACTGACATAGCAAATTGCTCTTCAATTGCTCTTCTTTGTTGTCCACAGGACTGTACTTCTGGAAGCTGTATCAGAATGTTATTTTCTGCTTGTTCTTTTAATTTCTCCAAGAATGGAAGCTTTAGCATAGGAAGAAGCCAGGAGTTAAAAGTTAGGGATTAAAATCTTGACCCTGTAATTAACTAAAGTTTAGAATGCACGCACACACACACGCACACACACACACACTCAATAACCCGGTAGGCCTTTTATTATCATTCATAGTTTTAATTTGAAAGAATGCTTATCTTCTTTCTCAGTTTTTTCTATCCTTTGAGTAGGCCCTTGGTCTCCAAATGATTGGTCAGCAAATTGTTAACATTCGACTGTCAACATTTTCCTCCGTTAAACTGCATTTCTCGCTTTACAGGGGGGGAAATGAGTTATCATATTTTCCATTAGAAACTCCCCAGCAAAAAGAAAGGAAATATTTGATTTAAAGAGATACCATTTTGAATATGGAAACACTTCTGAGTGATAAATGAGAACTGTAAATTTCTCCTTTCCATTTCCCACTTAAAATACTCTTGCTTCACTTTGGTTCCTCTTGTGTTGCTTATTAATGATGTCACAAACATTTGAATCCAGTTTTATGATCAGATAAATGGTCCATTAAAAAGAATAGGTACAGTTTTAAGTTTACATAAAGTGATCTAGACTAGTGTTTGATCTCTTCAGCCTTCCAGCTGAGGAAAGATACAACTGGGAAAAATATTCTTCAATGAAAATCAGCAATCATTTTCCTTATTTCCCCCCAAGGATAATGATTATACCATAGTAGTGATATACAATCAGCAAACGGGATCATTTTCTCCAGCTATCCACGGCTCTGATCCTTGTCTGTCGTACCATATGAGAGTTGGCTGCAGCTTTAAGCAGATAGCAGGTCTATTTGAGATAGCTGAAGATTGGATGAAAGCCTGTGAGATTACTGCCACTTCTTTGTAAGCATGCAACCTGAAAAAGAGAGAAATGGGAGGATGTTGTATTAGTAAATAGAGGCAGTGCTTGCAGTACTGCAGACCAATGGGAGTTGAACAAAATATATATGAACTATGGTAATTCCCACATGTATTTGTGACAGAGACAAACCACGAAGGGATACTCTCCTCCACCCAAAAGAGTCCTTGATTCTTACAGCTAGACACTACAACATACACATAGCCTGTGGAACAGAACCAGTGGCTGTGCCAACTGGGAGATTCAAGGATTGCAGCCCACAAAAGTCAATTTTACAAGCTCTATTTAGAGATAATTCCTTCAGCACAGGGTGGTGGTGGTAATTGTTACTTTAATCGGTCCTAGCACACTTTATTAAAACATGTGTATAGGATGTGTGTACTGGATTTCTGGAAATAATTTAGCTTCCTTGTTACACAGGTTGACTGGAATAGATTCTGTTGATGACTATGTTGCCTGAAAAGGCGTGACTTCCTGATGAACAGTAGTGCTTTCAAAATCCCAAGCTGTAATCAGTTTTTATTCCACGAGTGGCCTTTCAGAGTGTTAAGGGGAGTTAATGTAGATGTAATGAGTAGGTTCTTTGAGTTGTTTATACAGCACTTCAAGCAACCTTATTGGGTAGAGAAATGTTGAAGATCTCTGACAGGATTGTTACAGTGCATCAGTATTTTCCTGTAAAAACATCATTTCTTTTTTGAACCAGGACTGATTACACAGGTTTATTTAACTGTTCAGGGAGTGGCGTTAATATAGAAGGAAGATGTTTAAAATGTAAGAGTTATCTTATATTTGAGACACAAAGCCAAATTGGTTTTCTCTGTTAATTCAAGTTGGTAAATAGAATGTTAAGTCCCCAGTTTCCAGAGCTTCCTTTTCATTACCTGGGTTACTAGGTTGCTTTGCTGTCTGTTCTTGTCAACAGCACCCAAATCGCTCATACTCTTAATGTTGTTTCAGAGTTTTAATTCTTGGGTCCCCACCCCTCTTTGGCTCTTATCTTGGCAAACCTCTACCTCATTCACCCATTCTTTCCAAGGTTCTGTTGTGACATTCTGGCCTGAGGACACACTAACTATTTAACAAATTTTCACACTAGCTGTGTCACACACTCATCAGACAATCAAAGATACCACATCCTAGACATAACTCTTTAATACCACAAGGGAAAGCATTAACCTACAAGAGCAAAAAGCAACAAGACCCTATACAAACCCTCCTTCACAGTATTTTGTGTTTGTTCTTTTTTTATACTGTTTAGGCCAGAATTTCCTTTGCCCCAAACTGGTAATTTAGGTAATTCAGGTGTTTCTTTCTTTTTTTGCCATGTTTCTTTTTATCATTATCATTATTATTATTATTATTTTTAAAAAGAAAAAGTACCGTATTTTCCGGCGTATAAGACGACTGGGCGTATAAGACAACCCCCAACTTTTCCAGTTAAAATATAGAGTTTGGAATATACTTGTCAGCTGCAGTTAAGTACATGTCCTATAAGACGACCCCCGACTTTGGCACAGATTTTTCGGGGTTAAAAAGTAGTCATACGCCAGAAAATACAGTAATATACAAAGAAAAAATACATCAATACATAATAAAGGATAACATAAAAATACAAATTACAAGTAAAAATTAAAAATAAAATAACATACTCAAAAATACTGTAATAACAGATAGTGTATATTCATTTTACCTTATTTAAACCCTCTTGTTTAGACATACACTATTTTAATGTGAAAAATACACTATCTTAAAAAGAAAAACAAATCTAAACATAAGATAATACCCCAGTGCTATGTACATTGCCTTGGGAGTTGCAGAGCTGCCCAGCATCCCATATAACCAAAAACTCATGTGACTTGGAGCTGGTCTGCTACCTTTACCTTCAGACAGTGTATAAACCAGAAATGGTTTCCAGATGATTCCAAATTTGTTTTTATCAATTCAGGTGTTTCTGTGAAAGGTTTTATTCATACACTGCTTTGTATGATATGGATGTATTTTTTGCTCATCAGTACTAGCAATAGCAATTACACATGTATACCACCCCATAGCACTTAGTGCACAAGGTAATGAGCATTTTGCCCCAAACATGCTGGGTCCTCACTTTACTGACCACGGAAGGATGTAAGGCTGAATCAGCCTTGGTCTCTTTCAGGATCAAACTCATAACATCAGCAGTTTTGGCTACAGTACAGCAGTTTAACCACTGCACCACCAGGGTAGTAAGGTTTTCTTATTCTTTTTTATGCATGAAGAGATATTGGTTTATATACTAATCTGATACAGATAGTTCTTCTTAAGCATATACACAGAAATGGGCAGAATGGCCACATCTGTGTTCGTTCACTTCCTGTACTTCATAGTCTGGCCAGGTTATCCTGCTATGGTAATAGCATAGACCATACTGCCAGCGACTCAATGCCGAGTGTCAGGTGGTGGTTAACTAACCTGACAACCCTAAGGGCTAATTGCTTGGGTGCCGAAGTCCACAAGAAAGGGTGATCGTCCCCAAGTGGATTAAATCCCATTTGAATCCATCTTGATGGAGGGCAGCAGCTTTATCAAAACTGGTATGGAGCTGATGAGGACTTTGCGTGCCAAAAGGGCTCAGGACCAAAAAGTGACTCGCAGAACTGGATCACTGGTACGGGGGGTCACGCTGCAATGCGGAAGACAGATGAAAGGCCACTGCATTATATTCTCAGGACAGTCTTCATGGCTGATCGCTATGATGATCGCCTATATTCGGATACGGCAGAAGACGAAGAAGTAATTCATGCTACTTCCTCAACCTGGCCCTTATAATCTTAGCCATTTTCTCACCCTGCTCAATTCCTTATGCTAAATTTTGTGTCACTCAATTTTGTTCCAAATAATGGCACAAGATCTAACAAGGGAGTGAATGCTAGGTTGCTGGCTTGAACCCTGTTTTCTGTGTTGTCTTTTTTCCCATTCTGATATCAGTGATTAACAAATATCTGGATTTTTGTACATATTTTTCAGGCTCAAGCCTATCTCAAGATTGCTGCTGAAATTGTGAAAAAGCTGCCGCTTTCTCCAACCTAAAACCATTGTTTTGGAGAGCTCTGAGTGGGATATCACTAACTGAAGAGCAACATAGGAAGTAATGGAAGAGAATGATATTAAATTATGGAACCAATCAGATTTTTGTATTTTATTAATAAAACATTGACTGTACATCATGGAAATTGTTTTAGTTTAATATTTTAACATATGGACATAGCTACTTCTATGCAGGAATACAGGAAACTAGCATATAATAATGAGTAAAACCATAGACCCAGCTAGCCTAGTATTATTGACTCTAATAGAGGAGTTTAAGATAAGATACTTTCACTGTGTTATCTGGAGATGCTGGAAATTGATCTTAAGATCTTCTGAATGTAAGGCGAATGTTTTACCACTGAGGTAGAACACCTAATCCCTTAATTCAGCTGTTGCACTGAAACCTTGCAGCGGACAAGCAGTATCCTCTAACCGCAAAAAGAGTTAAAACTCCACCTAACTCACTGAATCCAAGATTTTCTCTGTGTGCTTCAGTTGTGTTGTTGTGTATGGTTAGCAGAGTGATATGCAGCGGCCAGCAAGAGATGTGTACCTGGCAAGCTCAGAAAAACAGGCAGACAGGTGCAAAACAGAACTCAAAGCAGGTTTACTCAGGAAGTAAAAGATGCAAGTATATACAGTGCAACAACTGTAACACAAAACAGGTATATTTTCTTGGGTTGTCCAGTTGACCTCACTGAGACAGTTCAGTTGTACTATACACGCAAGTCTATAGAGTCTATACAGTCCAGTAGCAGTCCAGTCCAGCTGAGTAGAAGCAAGCTGGAATTACTGATAAAGCCAAAAGTTCTATAGCCTCAGGGTTTCCTTATGAATGCTTACCCCAAGTAGTCCTTGTCAAGCAAGCACAGATGACACATCAGGCCAAAAACATCCTCAGAATCTGTTCAGAGATTCAGTCCTTGTAGCAGGTTCTGGAACACACAGAAGTCTTTGTCCAGACCGTCAGCAGAGACGGTTGAGCATTGAAGCTGAAGCCTGCAATTTTGCTCTGAACTAAATACACTGATTCACAGAGCACACCAGGGAAAAGTCCTGACACCTGTGTGCCCCTGCAGTAGAGCCTTAAAGGCATCACAGACACAACATGCCTTGCAAACAGGGTGTGAGGCGAAGACTTACATCCCCTAACAAGTTGTCTTGTTAAAATGGAGAACGTCTATTTAGACAGAGTTTTGCTCTGGTGTTTACAGTTTTTTTGTACATAGAAATTGCCAAATGCTAAAATGGATGAGCACATTTTCATCCTGTGTTGGAACGCACGGTAATCAAATCAAGTTTGCCTCCTATGAACAAAATTACTCCTATCCATGAGCAGAGAAAATCTGGTGATGGAACAGGAGATATGGTGGACTTTACTCATTTTTGCCTCCCACATCAATCTCCTGTGCCACCCCTAAATCTTCTTCAGATATGGTGGTGGCCTCTCAGATTTATGGAATGCTCCAACTGAGAGATGCAAAGAGAGATGAATTGGTGACGATCACTTCCATTCTGTTGTCAGGAGTATTCTGAGTAAAACATCACTCAAGAAATGCTCTTGCCACCAGAGGAGCTGGATTGAGCCTACCAAATTGAGACTGAGTTAGCTGCAATTTAATGGAATTTAAAAATGATGAGGTAGATGACTCCAGTGGGAATAAAACAACTCACTTGGTCTGTTTCCACTCTGTTCTATGAAGATGTACTGTCAAATTGCCAAACTTCTTAGCCATTAAACAATTAGCTGAAAATCATAAGAACTCTCCCTTTTTGCATTCTTGTCAGTAGATGCTTAGTCACCAGGTAATTTCGTATTGTAATTATCTAAGCAAATTACTTCATTTCCGCATATCCTGCTGAGCCCAAATCAATCTAAAATTCAGAAACAAGCTCTTCATTAAAATTAGATCTATCTGAGATCAGATTTCTGAAGGAGGAAACAATAAACGATAAAAATTATTTACTAATGGTTGCATACATGAATACACTCACGCTAGGAAGCAATAGTCCTCCATCCATAAGCAAAATGTATAATTACTGGGTTTTGCCACCATCACCATCATATGCTGAGAAGTTTGTGTTGTCATTTTCTTCTGCCTTCAGTTTTGTATCGTTGTTTTTTCTTCTTACCACTGTATGCCCCTTCAAATGAATGAATAAACACACTGGCTCAGATATGCAAAGTAAACCAGACTGTTTTATTGGACAGGATTCTTTGGGTAACTTAAGTGTTTGAGCTCACATTAAATTCCAGAAACTTTGTTCTCCAATATGTGCTAAACCAGGGGTTCCCAACCTTTTCGCGCCATGGGCAGTTGAGCATAAACACTGCTGTAAAATGCATCTGAGGCTGTTGTAAAAACTTTTATGACAGCTGCAGGTGCAATTGTGGCAGCATTTATGGCATGTGCGAGTGCATTTATGCATACGCGGGTGCATTTTACGTAAAATCTTCTGCTTCCAGTAGCAGTGAGGGCAGCAGTGAAATGGTGCCGCAGGCCATAGATTGTCCACACTTGTGCTAAACAAACAAAAGGAATCAGTCTTCATTACCTATCTAATGGTTAATGAAGGAAAGAGCAACAAAACTTTCCCTTGGGAGGATAGTGCAGGGTCATAGTGCCACAAGTAAATCCCAGGCTCTTTGGTCTCTGTGTTCCACATCTGGATACAGAAGGAACACCAAAGCCTTGCAATGCCATAGTTGAGAAGTGTTGTGTTTTGATCTGACTGACAAAAATCTGTTTCATTTGACTTTGTGGATATCCTGGAGCACTAAAAAGATGAACAAGGTGGGTTCTAGATCAGGGGTTCTCAGTTTTTTCAAGCCACGGGCTGGACCATGCCCGCTCAGGCAGCTGAGTGGGCTGGACTGGTGGTTCCCGCGCCATAAACGCTGCCGTAAAATGCGTCCACAGTTGTAAATACATTTACGACAGCCGTGCAGTGTTATGCTGCTCCAGGTGCCCACAGGTGTCCGGGCACCGGTAGTGGAAATTCCCCCAGGCCACGCCCACTTGGCCAGCCACACCCACCTCCCTACCCCAGGCTATGGCGTAGGGAGGCCAAGTGGGCATGGCCCACAGAGTTAGCCACACCTACAGAGTTAGCCACGCATATGGTAGGGGTAGTAATTTTTTTTGCAGAGCATCACTGCGAGCCGTGGGAGCATTTGTGGCTGTCATAAATGTGCCCGCTTCCTGTGGCGGTGGCAATGTGGGCCACATGAAATTGTGTCACATGGCTGGTCCGGCCCGTGGGCCATAGGTTGAGAACACCTGTTCTAGATCAAATCCCAAACTTTTTTAGGAAGCAAAAATTATGAAACTGAAGCTATCTTACTTGGGAAGGCAAGACTTGCTGGGAAAGAACAATGCTAGAAAAGGTTGAAAACAACAGGAAAATAGGAAGACCAAATGTGAGATTGGTTGATTCCAAAAGGGAAGCCACAGCCTTGAGTTTTTCAAAAGCTGAACAGGTTTATTAAAGCTTAAATATAGTTGTTAGTTTGAGCTAGGGTACTGTTATTATATTAATGGACTCTTAGTAAGAAGATAACACTTAACACGACTTCCATTATTCAATAGGCCAACTCTAGTTCAGACTGAGAACTATTTTTAGGTCTCTATCTGCATGCTACATTACCCCTCATAATGTAATAATAACATTTTTTAGAGATAAAATTTCTTCCAGCATAGAACCAATCATAGAGAGGGGGATCACTTGATCCTAGCATTTCCCCCCAAAAGCATATAATATAACATTGGTATGGATCTGCAAGCCAATTCTTTGTCCCAAGCCCAGTGTGTGATTCAGTATGGATATACATTTCATTGTATAGACATAATGACAATAGACATAATGGCAGGAATTTAAGAATTACCATGTATAATCTAAAATAAAAGAGTGAGGAAGGGGCTAAATAGTGTCTTGTGATAATGCTATCGTTGATTCATTATATTAATATATCAGAATACCAGTAGCCAATTCTGCAAGGAGTGCAGGGAAGGGAAGGGAAGGGAAGGGAAGGGAAGGGAAAGAAGTGCAAGCTTGTTTACACTTGTTAAAAGAAACATGTTTGAGCTACCCTGTCATGTCCTTCCCTCCTCTTCCTTTGGTTCTTGAAGAACTGGCTAATAGAACAGTATTCTAATACATTAATACAATTCATTAGTAATCGCCTGAGCAAGAGTGGGACAAGAAAGCAGAAGGATGTCTGCCTTTTGCTAGCTTTTAACCTTACCAGGGGTGGGGTGGACAGCACAGAAAAAAAGATCATGCAGGGAAAAATAAGAGTCAGTGGAGAAAAGTTGAGTTCCTCAGAATCTGGACATTATCTAGCTCCCATCATCATCCACTATGTATGTCAATGTATGACGGACTGTGGTGGCTTAGTGGTTACGACGCGGAACGACCACTGGAAAATTGGCCATTCAGCAGTTCAAGACCTGAGTGGTGCATGATGGAGTGAGCACGTGTCTCTGTCCCAGCTTCTGCCAACCTAGCATTTTAAAAGCAAGAGATTGCAAGTAGATAAATGTGACTTGTTTTTGAGCACGGGAAACCTTTGGCAATTGCTTCCAATTCTCCCTCTTTCTCTCATCCACTACACAGAGATGAAAGCACAGGGCCGCCATCAAAGAGGGACTTTCAGGGGCACCATGCTGGGCTTGGAGACCATGGGGGCCCCAGTGCCGGCTGGGAAAAACATCTGCATGTGCGCTGAAAACCACGCACGCGCAGGAAACAGGAAAAAACATCTGCGCGTGCATTGAAAACCACACATGTGCAGGAAACCACAGGGGCGTGGCCAAAATGTGCGTGTGTGGGGGTGGGGCGCAGGGTGTGTGGGTGGTGGGGCACAGGGTGATGCCGGCCCTGTGGAAGCAGTCACAGCCACAGCAACCAAGAAGGAGTGGGTGAGGGGTGGGTTGCCTGGCAATGGGGGTGGTGAGTGACTCAGGAGAGAAAAATAAAACTGATCCCTCCTCTTGCAGCTGTTGCTATGGCTGAGGGGGACTAAGCTAATGCTGCTGGGAGATGCTTTGTGAAACTACTAAAGAGGAGGCAAAGGGGGAGGTGAGAGCCAATTCCATCAAAGGAATGGCAAAGGCAGGACTAGAGGAAGGGAGGAAGGAATAGGGAGCTGTGGGCTGGAATGCCAATCTCAAAGCTTCCGTGTGTACGTGAATTCCTGAAACAGTTTGCAGCCATTGTGTGCAATGATCCTGATTCAAATCATAAAACAACTTTCAAAGCAAATTGAAGCCAAGCTGATTCAATTTCCCAGTGCAGTCATATCCTTAAATCATCCTCCTTAACTTCTCTTCCACTCTTCCAAACCTTTCTCTTCCAAATAGTCAGCATTCTCTGACTATTTACCATTTATTTGTTTTTTAAATGGTCAGACTGTATCTGCCTGTCTGGGCAGGTTATCCTGCTATGGTAATTTATTTTATTATTTTATTTATTTATTTAGTCGTATTTATATATGCCGCCCACTCAGGCAGAACCCGACTCAGGGCGGCATTACAACAAATTCTAAAAACATATAAAAACACTTTAAAAACCCCTTATCCCACCCATCCATCCCACCCACTCTAAAAAGGGAAGAGAGTTCTTTACGTAAGCCAGCAGGCGGGGACCGTGATCCCATTCGGGCCCCACACCTGCCCTGCCAGCCAGGTCTTCAATCCTTTCCTGAAGGGCAGCAATTCTCTTTGAAGTCTTAGATCTGTTGGCAGGAGGTTCCAGAGAGTTGGTGCGGCCACGGAGAAGGCCCTCCTTCGGGTGCTAGACAGATGTGCACCCCTAACTGATGGCACCATTAGAGAGCCCCTCCGGTCCACTCTAGTTGGATGGGCAGACACTCTTGGGACGATGCGGTCTCTAAGGTATCCTGGCCCACTGCCATATAGGGCTTTAAAGGTCAAAACCAGCACCTTGAATTGCACCCGGAGACAAACTGGTAACCAGTGCAGCTCCCAAAGTAGCGGTGAGGCATGGGCATATCGCCCACATCCCATCACCACCCGGGCTGCCGCATTCTGGACCAGCTGCAGCCTCCGAATGGTCGTCAAGGGCAGCCCCATGTAGAGCGCATCACAATAATCTAGTCGGGAAGTAACCAGAGCATGGGTGACCATAAGCAAGGAGCCCCGGTCCAGGAGCGTGCGCAATTGGCGAATCACCCGAAGTTGGGCAAAAGCCCTCCTGGCCACAGCCGCTACTTGTTCTTCCAGCAGCAGCCGTGAATCCAGAAGGACCCCCAAGTTGCGCACTGGGTCTGTCTGGGGCAAAACCGCCCCATCCAGTACCAAAGGTGGTAACTCCCTGGATAAGCCACTCTGTCTTGCTGGGATTCAGCCGAAGCCCATTGGCCCCCATCCAGACCCCAATGGCCTCCAGGCATCCGGATAGGATTTCAACAGCATCACTGGGGTCCCCACGGGCCGAGATATACAACTGGGTGTCATCCGCGTACTGATGGTACCACACCCCGTGGGAACGAATGATCTCACCCAGTGGCTTCATGTAGATGTTAAATAAGAGGGGAGAAAGCACCGAGCCCTGAGGAACCCCATACTTGAGGGACCTAGGGCTGGACCTCTCACTCTCTAACCACACCGACTGGGTACGGCCCTCCAGAAAAGAGGAAAACCAGGACAACACAGTGCCCTGGATCCCCAATCCTTTGAGCCGTTCCAGAAGGATACCGTGGTCGACGGTATCAAAGGCCGCTGAGAGGTCAAGAAGAGCAAGGACGGATGGATAACCCCCGTCCCGCTCCCGCCAGAGATCATCCATTAGTGCGACCAATCCCGTCTCCGTACCATACCCGGGCCTGAATCCTGATTGAAAGGGGTCTAGATAATCCGCTTCCTCCAGGACACTCTGCAGCTGGCGCGCCACCGCCTTCTCCAAAACCTTACCCAAAAAGGGCAGGTTGGAAACCGGCCTGTAATTGTTAAGGACAGCTGGGTCAAGGGATATTTTCTTCAGGAGGGGGCGCACCAAAGCATGTTTTAATGGTGCAGGAAATACCCCCTCCCGTAAGGATGCATTTATTATCGCCCCAACCAGGTGGGACAGGGGTCCAAAGGACATGTAGTGGCACGTACAGCTGCACGGAGCCTGTCCACTTCATCAGGGACAACAGGATCAAACTGATCCCAGATCGTACAGCAAGACTGTGCTCCGGCACCCCCTCAACCCTCCCCATCCACGCCGGGACTCAGTCCTGAACGAATCCGATCGATTTTCTCCACCAGATGGTCAGCAAAGTCCTCAGCCGAACCCTGCCAACCGGGCACCGATCTCCTCCTACCGAGGAGGGACCTGGTTACCCGGAACAGAGCGGCTGGGCGATTATCAGCGGAGGCAATAAGGATGGTGAAGTATTGACGCCTCACCACCCCCATCGCCACTAGGTAGGCCCTAATAGCAGCTCTAGCCAGTGTCCAATCGGAGTCATCCCGGGTCTTCACCCAGCGGCGCTCTAGGCGTCTCTTTGCCCGTTTGAGATCCCGCAGTTCATCTGTGAACCACGGGGATGACCTAACCCCACGGGCGCGGAGAGGCCGCAGTGGCGCAATTTCATCCAAGGCTGCTGTTGCCGTCCTGTTCCACAGGTCGACAAGTGCCTCGGGTGAATCATGGAGCTGATCCAGAGGAACATCCCCTAGTTCCCTCTGGAATCCATCTGGATCCATTAGTCGCCGAGGGCGGGCCATTTTAATAGGTCCTGCCTCCCTACGATGAAGCGTCGCCCCCAGGAAGTCAAGAGTCACCAGATAGTGATCTGACCATGGCACAGGTGAGATGGCTAAATCCTGTAATCTCAGGTCACTCTGCCACTGCTCCGACAAGAAAACTAAGTCTGGCATGTGACCACTGCCCCTGGTCGGACCCCGCACTACCTGAGTCAGGCCCATGGCTGCCATGGAAGCCGTGAACTCCCTTGCCACCTCAGAAGCCATCCCCGGGGGCGAGTCAAGATGGAGGGCTGAGAGAGGCGAACTTTTTTCCGCTCGGAATGGAGAGGAACGAAAGTGACTTTTAAAAGTGTAAATAGTTCCTGAAATCGGCAAAAAAATGGATTAGAAAAAATAGAAGGAAAAATAGTTACGGAAAATACTTTGGAGGCTCCAAAGCAGTGCTGGAAAAAGGAGATAAAACAGAGTTTCGATCTTGGAGAGAGCGGGGGGATGGGCGATTTATAATGGCGACGAGTCCCCGGAGCTCTTAAAAGAAAAACGGACAGATTGGAAACGAGAGGAGATTGGCGTTCCGGTAAAATTGTTTAAAAGTGTTGGCAAAGCGGATTAGTGGACGACCGGATCGAAAAGGGAAATCTCGACGGGGTGGTGAAAGAGGTAAGCTGAAGCGGACTCCGCTCCCCCCGCCGTCCCCTCGATCGGAGACGGCCGGAGCTTTGCGGAGCTGGAAAAGTGCAAAGAGGAGAAGTGGAGAAAGCAAGACGGTGAGCAGTTATGTAAAGTTTTTGAAAGAGGGAAATATTAAGGGGAAGAAAAGAGACTGAGATTTTCCGTACTGTGTTATGCCAGTGGGATAACACAGTACGGCTAAGTAAAGAGAACAATATAGTACTTCCTGCTTTTTTCTTTTCTTTTTTCTTATTCCTTTTTCCTTTTTGCTCCTCTCTCTTGGTCGTTATGTAAGCCGTGGACTTGGAGTATTGGCTTTTAAAGAAAAAGGAGTTGGTTTAAGTCTGCCCCTGCATATCCTTTTGGAGATATAAAGTGAAGCAAGACGGTGCTGTGGCCTAGTGCCTTGGGAAATAAACTGCTGTTAATCTGGAACTTTTGAGAGTAGGAGCCTGAATTCGCCAGTGTGTTTTACTTCTGTATTTATCCCATAACAGCAAGATAAAGTTGGCTCTCCATCCATTTTTATTTATTTATTTTTTGAGCTAAAGTCTGAAGATACTTTTTTAACTGCTTTTGTTTTGACTCCCCTCTCTTTTGCTTTGTTGGAAAATTTTTATATATTTTTTACTATTATCTTTTTTTTTAAATTTACAAATACGATTTTTCTTTTTTGGTTTTTTCTTTTGTTTTACCACCCTCTTTTTTTCTTATTTTTATTATCCCTTTTTTTTCTTTTTTTTTGTTTTGTTTGTTTAAAATATTAAAATATTTAAAATTTAAGAGGGAAATTAATTAGGCTTGAATTGGGATACCGACTTTTTTCTCTTCATCACCCTCACATAGAGTGGAATTGGGGTGATTACCTGTGCATACATGTGTGTGTATAGGTGTGTGTAAATACACACACATATATATGACAGAGAGGGAGGGGAGGAGAGGATAAGGGCTAAGCATTGTATTTTGAAATAAATATATTGAAATTGGTTAGATTTAAAATACAGGGTGAATCTTGAATGATAAATTGTTTATGTAAATTGATAAAAGGGAAGCAGTTAGAAATACATTTGGATGAAACGGCAGGGGAGAGGGAAAGAGAAGGAGAAGAAATTGGCTTGGACAAGAGAGCAAAGACCAACATCCTCAGATAGGAGTTTCAGAAGGCTTACAAGGCTGGACGAGGAGGAAGAGGAGATGAAAAAAACAATGCAACAGGAGATAAAGGACTTGGAGGAACAGGAGACAGTGAAGAAGATGGCACAACAATTACAACAACAACAACAGCAACAGAAGACATTAATATCGCCAACTACCGTTGCTCCATCAGCGGTAAAATCAATTGTGATAACAACAGCAAAAGTTACGACAACAACAACTGCCACAACAACCGTAACAACTACAGCGGCAATAGCAGGGACAGCACCAACAATGATCGTAACCACAGCCACGGAAACAACACCAACAACATCGGCAATGGGGGAGGGGCAAGGATCCAAATCTGAATTTGAAAGTCTAAATGAGAAATTTGATAATCTGGGGAATAATATCGGAAATATGATTGCTCAACTTAAAATAGGTTGGAAACAAGACATGCAAGATATGGTAGTAAATATTATGAAGGGAATTGACGGCGTGAAGGAGGACATAAATAACCTCAAAAAAGAACAAGAAGTTATCAAAAAAGAACAGGCAACGACTAAAGCAGAGGTTATGGACTTGAGAAAGAGAGAAAAGGAGAGAGAAAATAAGGTTGGAGATCACGAAAAGAGATTAGAAAATGTGGAAGAACAATTAAGAAGAGCAAACGTCATAATTCGAAAATTCCCAGAGAATTCTCCAGACAAATTAAAAGAAAGAATAGTGAAATGGCTTGATGAAATTATGGAAGATGGCTTCACGCCGCAGGAGGTTGTGAATGTATTTAGATTGGGGTCAAGAAGAGGTAAAACTGGGTCAAGGAATGTCATGTTAAAATTTTCTAATGTATCAGATAAATTACGTTTAATGGCGCTCATACGGGAAAAAGGAACAGAGGTTCTAAAAGTGGAAGGCCATGATATTGAAGTGTATAATGACATTCCAATAGAGGATCGTTTCTGGAGACAATCGATGAAGCCAATTACAAAATGATTTCAGGAAAAGGGAATAAGGTATAATTGGAAATTTCCAAGACAATTAAGTTTTTTTTACTTGGGAAGACGTTATTTAATTAGTGAGGGTCCTAATGTCTTGGATGTAATGACAGATGCTAAGTTGTTGGAAGCAGGAACAAAAGAGTGGTTTGATTTGAAGGAAGAACTGATTATATCTGGTGGTTATAGAAGACGGGATAGCAATGGAAATGAGAATATGCCTAAAGGGGCGGAAGGAGGAATGGATCCGGGTGGGGAGTAGTTTTTGATCTCTCCCAAGCTCCTATGATTGACCGCACCCCCCCTCCCCTCTCTGAAACTCAGAGGCCATTTGTAAAAAGAATATGGGGAGGGATAGTAGTGGATTGTTTAATGTAATTTTTTTAGATGTTTTCTTTTTTTCTTTTTTATTCATTTGTATAAGGTGAAGGAAATGTTATATGTTAATCACAGGTCCGTAGGAGGAAGTGGGAAGTGTAAAAAAAGGTGGGAGAAATACAATAAATGAGGAATGTAAAAGTAATGACATGGAATGTGAAAGGTACTGGTTGTCAAGTGAAGAGAAGGAGGTTGGAAGCGGTGCTTAGGAAAGACAGATCGGATATAATCTTTCTTCAGGAGACCCATCAGAATTCGGAAAAAACTAATAAGTTATTTTTAGGATGGACTCAAGTCTATGAAAAAGCATATGGTTCCTCAAAGGCCAGGGGGGTCGCAACTTTGATATCAAACAGATTGGGATTTGAGATGATAAAAAGTATATCAGACCCAGAAGGTAGATATTTGATAATAAAGGGAAAAATAGAAGAAGAAGAAATAACGTTGGTGAACTTGTATGTACCAAATGAACGTCAAAATAGTTTCCTAAATAAGGTATATCGAATATTAGAGAAGGAAAAAACAACAAAAATGATTGTAGCGGGAGATTTTAATTTAATAGGATCAAATATAGATAGTACAAATACAACGAGATGTGTGGGTGGAAATAAAATGCAGGTGTTAAATAATTGGTTGAAATCCTTGGGGTTGAAAGATACATGGAGGGTGCTTAAAGGATCGGAAAGAGCCTATACATATTTTTCACAAGTGTATAATACATATTCCAGAATAGATTACATATTTGTCACGGATAACTTGATAAGTAACTTAGACGGTATAGAAATAGGAATTTTCAAAGAATCGGACCATGCAAAAGTTTTGTTGGAAATGAAAATAGATGCTATAAAGAGTATGAAAAATTGGAGATATAATGTCAGATTGTTTAGAGATAAAAAATACAAAGATCAAATGGTAGAAAAATGGGAAGAAAATTGGAAATGGAATGACACAGGGGAAGTAGGAATAGGTATAGTATGGGATACAATGAAAGCAATATTCAGGGGTGAAAGTATCAAGATGGCAAGTATTAGAAATAAACAGTTAAAAACTAAACAAGAAGAAACTGAAAAAGAGATTAAAAAGTTACAGGAGGAACATGCAAGAACTAAGGATAGAAAGGCTTACGAAAGGATGCAGGGATTAAGGAAGGAATTAATAGGAAATGATATGGAAAAGGTGAAAAGAGATTTAGTATACTTAAAAAGAGAATATTTTGAATATAGTAATAAAAACTCAAAATTGTTGTCAAGAGCGGCTAAAGAAAAAAGAAGTAGAAGGGAAATAGGGACTATGGTAGATAAGGAAGGTATAAGATATAATAAGACTAAAGATAAATGTAAAGTGATTAGAGAATTTTATCAAGATTTATATTCTAAAAAGAAGATAAATATAGATAAATTAAAGGATAGATTGGAAATGCAAATTAAAAATAAAATAAGTCAGGAGCATAAACAAAGAATGGAAGAATTAATAACTGAAAAAGAGATAAAAAAGGTAATAAATAAACTGAAATCAGATAAATCACCCGGAGAAGATGGACTACCCGCTGAATTTTACAAAGAGTTTAAGGATATAGTAATCCCAAAACTGTTAAAATTGTATAATGGTATTCTTATTGGGGAACAGTTACCTGTATCATGGTATAGAACAATAATTGTCTTATTACCAAAACCGGGAAAGGACCTAGAAAAAGTAGAATCATACAGACCTATCTCCCTGATAAACCAAGATGCTAAGATTTTTACGGCAATATTGGCAAATAGATTAAATAGTTTTATGGACAAATATATAAATAAAGACCAGGCCGGATTCGTGAAAGGGAGACATATGGCAGACTTAGTAAGGCGAGTATTAGATTTAATAGACGTGGCAAGACAGAATAAAGAGAAAGTAGGTTTATTATCGTTAGATATTTTTAAAGCATTTGATTCTTTACAATGGGTAACAATTAGCGAGATAATTAAGAGTTACGGATTTGGTAACAGGTTTGTAAAAACAATAGAACAATTATACCAACAAGGATATGCCAAAATTAGGGTCAATGATGGCCTCACAGAGGAATTGAGACTAGAGGCAGGAACAAGGCAAGGATGTCCTCTATCTCCAATACTATTTATTATGGCAATGGAAATATTAGCTAATATAATAAGGGAAGACAAAAATATAGAAGGAATAATGGAAAATAAAATTAGTTTATATGCAGATGATACTTTACTAATCATGAAACAGCCTAGAAGAACTATGGAAAGGATTCAAAAACATTTAAAGGATTTTGAACAAATCACAGGCCTGAAGGTAAATTGGGAAAAATCTGAACTGATTTTAAGTAATATTGAAAAGGAAGAACAAAAGAAAATTAGAGATGAATTTAAATTGCAGATCAAAGCGAACCTGAAATACTTAGGGATAATTATTTCCGATAAATTAGAGGATCTGAAAAGATTAAATTACGATAAACAAAAGAAGGAACTCAAGGCTAAAATTCTACAGTATCAAAAACTGAAGTTGTCTTGGTTTGGCAGAATAGCATTGACTAAAATGATGTTATTACCAAAACTAAACTTTTTATTCGATGCCTTACCAATTCAACTGACGGATAAAGATATTGAGGAATTTCAAAAATTATTTGATAATTACTGTAATGGAGGACGTAGAGCTAGAATTTTTTAAAAAATGTGGTATTTATCTCAAAAAGAAGGGGGCTTAGGAATACCTAACCTAAAGAATTATTACAAAACATTCCAGATAAAGAACGTAGTTAAGATTTTGACGAAGGAGTCGGTTATTTGGGAAGAAATTGAAATGAAGGAAGTAAAGGAAGTGGGTAAGAGCCTCTTTTTAGACAAGGAATCAGGGAAAATATTGGTTAAAAATAGAATGATGAAATCAATGTTGGGAGTATGGAAGAAAATTAAAATGAAATTGGCCCCAAATATCTCACCGATAATTGAAATAGAAGATTTGAAAAAGTTCCCAATAAGAATGGATAATGAGATGAAAGAAATATTGTCGACAAATAAGGTTCTCCTGTTGAAAGATTGGATACGAGTCTGTAAAGATAATGGGATGAAAAGAGAGCTATATACCCGGATGAAGTTGAATTGGTTTCAGATAGCAATGTTGAACAAGTGGAATAATAAATATTGGAGGGAACGGAGTCTGGAAAGAGATAGGACTGAATTTGAGGAATTAGTATGGAAAATAAGGAAGGAGGAAATTGGAATTAAAGGGTTGGTTAGTAAAATTTATAAAATAATAAACACAGAAGGTAAACCACAAGAAATATTAAGAAATACATGGGAACAGGATCTGAATTTGAAGATAACGGAAAAGGAGTGGCAAAATAAATGGAGAAAAAGAATTATGAGATCCCTGTCGGTTAGAATAAAGGAACATAATTTTAAAATGTTATGGAGGTGGTATCTGACCCCTATGAAATTACATCAGATAGATAAGAAAAACAATAAAATGTGTTGGAGGTGTAAAAATACCTTGGGTACATATGTTCATATGTGGTATGAATGTAAAGTGGTAGAAAAATTTTGGATAAAAATTGAGACTGAGATTGGAAAAATCTTGGGATTGTGTTTTAAATTGGGGCCAGGCACCACTCTATTGACCGATGTTGATAATGTTAATATAGATAATGATAAGAAAGAGCTGTTGTCTATGATGCTTGTAATGGGAAGATTGTGTATTGCAAAAAACTGGAAAAGTGAAGTAACGTTAAAGGTGGAAGATTGGTATGGGCAGATGTGGGATCTCGCATTGAATGAAAAATTAACATGGGAGTTAAACGTTAAGAAAGGTATAGTAAAAGAAAATAGATTCTGGAATATATGGCGAAAATTTGTTGAATATTCATTGACGAGAGATGGAACATGTAAATTGACACCAGACCAAATGAAATTTTGGGAACAATAGAAACGAATGGGAGATCCCACAACCTCCTAGGACAATGTATATAGCACCGGGTGATAAACTATGTAATTGTATGTAATATATAGTCTGTATTTTTTCTTTTTTATGAAGGCAATGTTGTTTTTCTCTTCTAGGTGAATGTATTTAATGTATACTCGCTTATTTGTTTTTTATTTTTTATTGCATTGTATTGTACTGTACTGTAATGTTATGAATGTTTAAGTTTTGTAATTTTGTTTAAAAATTAATAAATAAATAAAAAGAAGCCATCCCCAACGATGGCAAGTTGAAGTCCCCCAGAACCATGAGCCTCAGGAACTCCAACGCCAGCATCGAGGCGGCTTCGAGGAGCTCAGGCAGGGCATCCCTTACCCTGCAAGGGGGCAGGTACAGGAGTAAGATCCCCAACTGACCCTTGGGGCCCAACCGTAGAAGCAGGGCCTCACAACCAGACACTTGTGGAGCAGTGGCCCTAGCAATTCCCAAGGACTCCCTGGCAACAATGGCGACACCACCACCCTTCCCCTCACCTCTAGGCTGGTGCCAGATACCGAACCCAGCTGGACACATATCCGAAAGAGGTACTCCATCTTCAGGTGTCAGCCAGGTTTCGGTGATGCATGCCAGGTCGGCCAGCCCCTCCTGGATAGCATCTTGAATCAGGGGGGGCCTTATTACATACCGATGTGGCATTCACCAGCAGCAGCCTAAGGGTGGGGTCACTGTGGATCTGCTGCTCAGGGCCCAGAGATGTACCTGCAGGGCTGGAATGAGGGACCGCACTTAAACATCGGGCCCGCATTCCCCGAGTGCGGCCCACCCCACGGTACCCGCCATACCGCCCCATGCCCGTCACAACACCTATATGGATCCCTGGAACCTCCCTAGATGAAATGCTGCCCCTCCTTCCTGGCTGGCAGGACCAACTCTTTCTCTTCCCACCCCATCCACAATCCCCCCCTGGTTCCAGCAACATGCATGGGCTCCCGGAACGAGCAGGGAGCGCTGGCAAGTCCCGGCGTCGGCATCTCCTTCTTCTTCCCCCCAGGTGGGAAGGGCGGAGGCAGGGGGCGGGGGGGGGGATGTCCGTGCATGGCGGCAGCGTCTTCGGCTCCCTAGAGCCACGGGGAGCCCCTTTAAACTCCCCGCCCGATGGCAGGGGGCGGGGAGGGACGTCCGTGCGCGGTGGCGGCGTCTTCGGCTCTTCAGAGCCACGGGGAGCCCTCTTAAACTCCCCGCCCGATGGCAGGGGGCGGGGAGGGACGTCCGTGCGCGGCGGCGGCATCTTTGGCTCTTCAGAGCCACGGGGAGCCCTCTTAAACTCCCCGCCCAATGGCAGGGGGCGGGGAGGGACGTCCGTGCGCGGCGGCGGCATCTTCGGCTCCTCAGAGCCACGGGGAGCCCTTTTAAACTCCCCGCTCGATGGCAGGGGGCGGGGAGGGTCGTCCGTGTGCGGCGGCGGCGTCTTCGGCTCTTCAGAGCCACGGGGAGCCCTCTTAAACTCCCTGCCCGATGGCAGGGGGCGGGGAGGGATGTCCGTGCGCGGCGGCGGTGTCTTTGGCTCTTCAGAGCCATGGGGAGCCCTTTTAAACTCCCCGCCCGATGGCAGGGGGCGGGGAGGGACGTCCGTGCGCGGCGGCAGCGTCTTCGGCTCTTCAGAGCCACGGGGAGCCCTTTTAAACTCCCCGCCCGATGGCAGGGGGCGGGGAGGGACGTTCGTGCGCGGCGGCGGCGTCTTCGGCTCTTCAGAGCCACGGGGAGCCCTCTTAAACTCCCCGCCCGATGGCAGGGGGTGGGGAGGGACGTCTGTGCGCCGCGGCGGCGTCTTCGGCTCTTCAGAGCCACGGGAAGCCCTTTTAAACTCCCCGCCCGATGGCAGGGGGCGGGGAGGGACGTCCCTGCACGGCGGTGGCGTCTTCGGCTCTTCAGAGCCACGGGGAGCCCTTTTAAACTCTCCGCCCGATGGCAGGGGGCGGGGAGGGACACCCGTGCGCGGCGGTGGCATCTTCGGCTCTTCAGAGCCACGGGGAGCCCTTTTAAACTCCCCGCCCGATGGCAGGGGGCGGGGAGGGACGTCCGTGCGCGGCGGCGGCGTCTTCGGCTCTTCAGAGCCACGGGGAGCCCTTTTAAACTCCCCGCCCGATTGCAGGGGGCGGGGAGGGACGTCCGTGCACGGCGGCAGCGTCTTCGGCTCTTCAGAGCCACGGGGAGCCCTTTTAAACTAGAGTAATAGAGTAGACCATATTGCTAGCAACTCAATATCGAGTATCAGGCAGTAGTTAACTAACCGGACAACCCTGAGGACTAACGGCCTTGGGTGCCAAAGTCTACAGGGAAGGGTGATGGTCCCCCGAGTGGATTAAATCCCACTTGAATCCATCTTCATCAATACTGGCCTAGGGCTGATGACTCATGGAACTGGATCAGTGGTACCAGTGTCATGCTGTAATGCGGAAGGCAGATGAAAAGCCACTGCATTTTATTCTCAGGACAGTCTTCATGGCTGATCAACATGAGGATCACCAATATTCATATTCGGAAGAAGAAGAAGACTTTATCCATGTCTCTAATGTAATTTCTATTTTGAGCTACACATCTTTAGTGTTCAAGAACCAAGACAATAGAAACAGTCGAAGTCTGGCTTAACTCATCTTTATTGCATGATGGTCAGGGGGAACATGTAGTAATGGCGGACGAACAGCTCATTATATACAGTGGCTATACATTTAAATGTGGCTCCTCGGCAGCTCATTGGCTACTGTCTGCGTGACGTCACCCTTAGTCATGCCCTTCTTGTCCAGGTGAGGCAGTGGTGGGAATCTTCTCGCGGCTGTAGGCATTTGGAGAATTTGTACCATGTGAACTGGACGCTCGCTACTGCCCCCCAGTGGTCACTAGCTCGCGTCCTAATACAGAAGGTTACAGTGTTACTTTTAGAGATTGTTACATTCACTCATTTGTGTGGTTACATTGACTTAAAGGCACATTACAATCCATACACAACACCCCTCCCCCCTGGATGAGACGAAATCTCTCATCCAATGTGGTTTACTGCATGAGTGTTTTGGGCGTAAGGCTGGCTGGCTTGTCCCGGGGGAGCTATCGCTTCTGTGTTCCCTGGGCTCTTGTCCTGCAACAGGGGAGGGAGACTCGTTAGCGACTTGCTGCGGTTCTGCAGCTTTTGGGGTAGGGGTAAAGTCCATTGTGGGAAAACCAGGGGCATTGGGGACTAACGAAAAACCCCACTCCTCGCTTGGATGGGTGGGGGACCACTCCGAAAAACTCCCCCGGTTTTGCAACTCAAAGTCAAACTCATGTTCTGGGATATCTGTGGGGGCATCCACCAGGATATCTGCAGGGACAAACTTATTCCCTTCCCCCCTTGGTGGGGACTGGTGGTCCCCCTCTCCTCCCCCTTGGGCTAAACGGGTGGGGGAGAACCCTAACGCTGAGCCCTGATGCGCGGTTTCCGTGCCCTGACTACTGGGAACCTGTCGCCGGAGTTGGTCTACATGTCGCCTCCAGAGTAGACCCGTGCTGGTCTCAACGCAGTACGACACAGGTCCAGTTTGTCCAATGACTACCCCCGGAACCCAGGCTGGTCCTGTGGTTGCATAATTTCTGCAATGGACCGGGGCGCCTATTTCGAAACTCTTGGTGCCCGCTATCCTAATGTTCCTCCCAGTGTCTTCCACCCTTGTGGGGTCTAGCCTGGTCAGTATCTTGGTCAGCTTCCTGCGCATGAGGAGTTATGCAGGCGAGTAACCTGATGCCAGCGGTGTCACCCTATAACCCAGCAGGAATTGGCATAACTGTAGATTCAGGTCCCCAAGGCCCATGTGCCTCAGTGCTTCCTTTGTTGTACACACGAGGCATTCTACCTGACCGTTGGTTGCTGGGTGAAAAGGTGCGGAGGTGATGTGCCGGATGGCATTTATGTCAATGAATGCCCGGAACTCGGCGGATGTGAAACTACTCGCGTTATCACTCACAAGTACATCGGGTATCCCGAATGAGCTGAACACCTTGTGCAATTGCTTAATGGTTGCGGCTGATGAGGTGTTTGCCACTGAGATAACTTCTAACCACTTGGAATAAGCATCTACTATGAGGAGGAAAAATGAACCTCTGAAGGGACCTGCGAAATCTATGTGCAGGCGAGACCACGGCCCTTTGGCTGTGTCCCATTCTCTGTGCGGAAGTTGGGACTCTTCGGGCCGAGAACTTTGGCAACTCTCGCAAGTGCTCACCATGTGCTCTATGTCAGCGTCTAACTGGGGCCACCAGAAATAGCTCCTGGCCAAAGCCTTGGAGCGGACAATTCCCGGATGGCTAACTTGCAGTAGTTTGAGCACCCTTGCTCTCAAAGATTCAGGGACGACCACCCGCTGGCCCCAAAGGAGGCAACCCCTCTCCATGGACAGTTCTAACCTCTTCCTTAAAAAATGGGGCAAATTCTGCCGCTGGGGAAGATGTTGGCCACCCTTTTTGCACCCAGGAGCGCACTAGAGCCAACATCTTATCTCTCCCTGTTGCCTTGGCGATTTCTGTGGGTACTATTGGTGGTGAATCCAGAACCTCTAGCATGAGTACTTGGTGATCTTGTTCCACTTCACACACGGGGTTGCCCACGTGAGGCACAGGTGACCTCAAGAGTGCATCCGCATGGCTTATGTCCTTTCCGGGGTGATAAACCAGCGTGTTCTGGTACGCGTTTAGAAAAATGGCCCATCTCAGCATTCTGGGGGACAGAATCTGCGGTGTGGGCTTGTCTGCAGTGAAAATGCCTAGCAGGGGCTTGTGGTCAGTCATGATGGTGAAGGGGCGGCCATATAGAAAGTCATGAAACTTCTTTGTTCCAGTGATTATTGCAAGTGCCTCCTTGTCTGTCTGTGCATAGTTACACTCTGCCTTTGACAGGGATCTGGAGTAGAATGCCACTGGGGCTTCCTGCCCTTGGTCCAACACCTGGCACAGGACCGCCCCGCTGGTGAGACATCGCATACCAGAACCACTGGCTTCTTGGGGTCGAAATGGGTCAGGATGGCCTCAGAGGATAAGAGTTGTTTCAGCTCATTGAATGCTCTCTCCTGACTCTCGCCCCATCGCCAAACCTCATCCTTCTTTAATAATCTATGAAGTGGCTCTGCCACTGATGCCTTCCTAGGCAGGAAGGAATGGTAAAAATTCAGGAGCCCCAGGAACGATTGCAATTCGGGCTTTGTGGTGGGGCGAGGAGCATTTTGAACAGTAGCCACCTTTGACTCAGTGGGTTTTATGCCAACTGGGGTTACCCGGAAACCTAGGAACTCTACCTCTTTTGCGAAGAACACACATTTGTCTTTCCGTAGCCTCAAACCTGCTTTCTCGAATACTGTCAGTACCCTGTCTAGCCTTTCGGCCAATTCTGACTCGCTCCCCCCCCCGTTATCAATACGTCGTCAAAATATGGCAAGACCCCCTCCAAACCCTTCAAAAGACGCTCCACTGATTGGAAGATGCCTGGAGCCGAATTTATGCCAAACTGTAGGCGCGTCACCTTAAACGCCCCTTTGTGGGTGACTATCATCTGTGCAGCAACTGCAGCTGGGGTTACCAAAAGTTGCTGGTAAGCCTGTGCCAGGTCCAACTTCGCAAAACACTTTCCCCCATGTAACCTGGCCAACAAGTGGCTGACTACCGGCACCGGAAATGCATTTGGGCGTATTGCCTTGTTAATTGTACATTTGTAATCAGCGCAAATTCGAACCTCCCCGTTAGCCTTTAGCGCTGTTACAATAGGAGTTTCCCACTCTGCAGAATCAACTGGGACTAGAATTCCCTGGCCCACCAACTCGTCCAGTTCTACTTCTATTTTGTCCTTTAGAGCAAAAGGTACCCTTTACGGTTTGAGCCTTATCGGCCGGATCTCCGGGTCCAGGTCGAACGCAACTGGGGGGCCCTTGAATTTTCCGAGTCCCTTCTTGAATACCTCGGGATGCACATTATACACCTCCTGTATTGGATCAGTTCCGACAGTATGCACCCCCCCTATGAACAACCCCAGGAGCTTAAACCATTGTGTCCCCAGGAGGCAACAGGCCCCCTCCTTAAGAACAACCAGAGGGAGCTCCGAGGCGTGTTGCTTGTATTGCACCTTGAATTTTCCCACCCCCAACACCGGGATGCTATTTCCCTGCACGTCTCGCAACGTAGACTTCAGTCCTTTGAGTTTGGGCTGCACGTTGGGGGAAATTCGCAAAAACTCCCTCTGGGAAATAATGGAATAGGAGGAACCCGAGTCTATCTCCATCTTAACGGGGACCCCTTGCAACAGTACCTCAACAAAGTAATGTGGGTGTCCCAAGGACACGCTTTGGACCACCGCGTCGCTGGGGACGCGCCGGTACACTCCATGTACCTCGACTTCGCTGGCGTCGGAGACTCGGCCCACGCCGTCCTGTTTCCTCGAGGGCCAGACGCCCTCCTGCTTCCTTGGGGGACAGTATGTTGAGCCCTTGTGGTCTCCGCGCCGTCGCCTGCAAACCTTGGCGATGTGGCCCCGTCGTCTGCAGTTGTGGCACTCGGCCTCCCGGAACGGGCACTTGCTGCGGTCGTGGGACGCCCCGCAGCCGTCGCAATGTTGGCCGTCCTTCCACACCTTCCGGATGTCCTCATCCTCGCTGCTCTCTGTGGAGGAGTGTGGCACCCGCCTGGCTGCTTGCACCGGGGCTGCTGCCCTGTTGGGTTGTGGGGGCCTTGTTCTGAACCCCTTAACCCCGGCTCTCATGGCTTCTGCCGCCTGTGCCTCCTTCAGGACCTCTTGTAACATTGGGGGCGGCTCTTTATTCATCAGCTTCCGCTGGGTCTCCTCGTCCCACAGGCTGCACAGCATGCGGTCCCTGAGAGCGATTTCTAGGTCCTCCCACTTGCATGGGCTGGCGGCTAGACGGAGGGCCGCTGCAAAGCCAGCCACGGACTCACCAGGGGACTGCACCCTCTTCCAGAAGGCGTCCCGAGCCGAGAACATTGAGACCGTGGGCTGGAAGTGGTCCCGCAGGGCTTTCAGGAGCTGTTTGACCGGGACCTCGTCTACTTTCCTTGGAGACACCAGGTCCACCAAAATCTTCATGGCCGGGAAACTGAGCATCCTGATGAGGGTGGCCCTTTTCTTCCCCTTGTCTGAGATGTCAGACACCATCAGTGCGCTTTTGAAATCCATCTCGAACAGTTCCCATTCCTCCGGTTTGTTGATGTCGAAACCGGTCTGTGTTGTCTTGATTCCGTGGGAAGCCAATATCCCACCTTCGTCACCAATTTAGTGTTCAAGAACCAAGACAATAGAAACAGCCGAAGTCTGGCTTAACTCATCTTTATTGCATGATGGTCAGGGGGAACATGTGGTAATGGCGGACGAACAGCTCATTATATACAGTGGCTATACATTTGAATGTGGCTCCTCGGTAGCTCATTGGCTACTGTCTGCGTGACGTCACCCTTAGTCACACCCTTCTTGTCCAGGTGAGGCAGTAGTGGGAATCTTCCTGTGGCTGTAGGCATTTGGAGAATTTGTACCATGTGAGTTGGACGCTCGCTACTGCCCCCAGTGGTCACTAGATCGTGTCCTAATACAGAAGGTTACAGTGTTACTTTTAGAGATTGTTACATTCACTCATTCGTGTGGTTACATTGACTTAAAGGCACATTACACTCCATACACAACAACATCCTAAAACAATCTCTCTGTTTGGCCATGGCCATGCCAGCTCAGGGATTTTGGAAGCTGTAGCCCAAAAAAGCATATTTTCCAAATTTTGACTTCAACCTGAAGACTTAGCTCCTCAATGATAAAATTACAGCAGTAGCTCAGATTTAGCTGCATGTGAGACTGAATGAATAGTTAAAAAACAACAACAAATGTGCTGTGCTATTAAACTTTTCCTGCTAAGTAGGAAGAGTTGTCATTGGATAATTGTAGACATCATATAATTGGACTATTAGCGCAATTAAATGCGTATTTATTTCGGTTAATCTGGTTTCTGCAAAGAGTTTATTTTTAGCTAGTGTTCTAAATAAATCTGCTGATTGAGAAGCAAATTAAACTTGAACATATCATCATATAAAATAAGGACCTACATATATGGAAATTACATCTCTTGAGATCTTTTCCCTTCACAAAAAGCATTTGGTTGGACCTGTGGCTATGTATGCTTATCATTAGAGTTGTGTGATTGTCATTAGCAACATTCGTTGCATTTTAATGTTTAGAAGTGAGTACAGTATTTAATAAGCTGCTGCCTGTACTAATGTGTATCACCCAGTTATGTTAAATAATGGGAAAATGTTGATAAACATTTTGCCAGTCCTGAAATCGCTTAACAATTATAGTCTTGGCTTGTAAATCCCTTTTGGTGATTTGTTAGGTTTCATTTGTTCATTTATTGTACTTTTGTTCTCATTTTCTGCCAATATAGAGGTTTAGGGGCTGCAGCATACCTGTCAAGTTTTGGACATGAAAAGAAGGGAAATTTGGGGCCACACCTCCGCCCCAAAATCCAGGCACATACAAGAGCCTAGAAGAAGAGGAGCCATCAGAGCCAGGGAGGAATGTTGGGCTCCACCCCCCACCCCCCGTGGAAGAACCACCCCCTAGGCACTCCCCAATTCCCCTTAGCATGACTGCTGCCCATCACGGGAAATAAGGCAACAGACCAGCCCCTACAGACCAGCCTTACTGTAATAATTCTATTTTAAATCTCTTTCCACATTCTCTGCTGCGACAGTATTTCATATTATTGTGATTTTTCATGGAACTATATTTTAGACTTTAATCACTTAATTGTCTACTGTCTTAGCCTTGTGTATCTTAATTTCCTTTTTTAAAACTCTGTGTTTAAGGCAGGACCATCGAAATATCCTCTTTATGTTGTATGCAAATATACTTGAAGCCAATTGGCTCATTGTCTCTTCCCTTTAACACCCTCTTTCCAAGGAGAGAGAAGAGTCAATGAGTCAATTGGCTTCAAGTATATTTGCATAAAACATAAAGAGGATATTTCTGTGGTCCTGCCTTAAACACAGAGTTTTAAAAATGAAATTGAGGTACACAAGGCTACGACAGTAAAATCACCATAATATGAAATGCTGTCGCAGCAGAGAATGAGGAAAGAGATTTAGAACATAATTATTACAGTAAGGCTGGCCTGCTGCCTTGTTCCCTTTGAGGTGAAGCAGTCGTGCTAAGGGGAGTGCCTAGGGGGTGCTTCTTCCTCCACCAGGGGGAACCTAACACTCCTCTCTGGCTCTGGTATGCGGAACATACCTCATAAATAAAGATATTACAATAATATACAGGAGATTTATATGCTCCCTGGATTTTTTTTAAAAATCCGGGAAATTATTTAAAAAATACATGATGGCGGGCAGAGGTGCTAAATTATGGGGTTTTCCCGGGCAATATGGGATACTTGACAGCTATGGGCTGCAGTGGCTCAGGGGTTAATAAGTTCGCCTTGTTAGCTTCAAGCCCGGCAAGTTGGCAGTTCGAGAGCTGGGTATTTCATGATGGTTTGAGTGCCCGTCTCTGTCCCAGCTCCTGTCAACCTAGCAGTTCAAAGGCAAGAAATTGCAAGTAATTAAATAGGGACCACTTTGGTGGGAAAAGATCTTGGGGAACATGAAAGGAGCCTCATTCAGGCGTTTCCTGAGTGGAGTTTCTCCAGTAGAAATCCTTTCAACCCAGAATAATTTCTTTCATGAAATTATTATTAATATAGAGGTTCATGGTTTTTGAGGAAGTTTTAGAACTATCACACATAACAAGCCTTTTCAAGTGCATCTAAGTTATTTATAGGTAATCCATTTTTCAGGTACATTTTCTATTGACACTTTGAAGGATAGTGTGAAGCAGAAAGATATCACTCTTTTACACACATTGCATGTTTGTATTCTTTTTCAAATATGGTCAAAGGCACCACATTTTAAAAACAGAACTGGGTACAATGCCCTCAATGTTTCTAATGAATCTGGCTTGATTCCAGTTAAATGAAATAAAAGTACTAATGTGCATGAAGAATACATGAAGAATACATTTTATTTCTAAAATGTTATTACTGAGTCCTAGAGAATCTAGCCTAGATTTTAATTTTACATCTGCATGACATCATGAATGTAATTCTATAATAATTTATTATTGCCATCAAGTTAGTTCAAACTTATGAACACTTCTAGGATTTTGTAGATACAGAGTGGCTCAACCATCCTCTTCTGGAACTGCTCTGGGATTGTACGGCATGGCCAAGGTTATTCAGGCTGGATCTTCTCTCAGCAGAGAATCAAAATCTAATCTGTGTATCAATAGCCCAGTACACAATACATTTTGTGCGATTTTTAAAAACTTCTTTTCCACCTTTTCCTCTTTGCAAGCCTAGTATGAAATGAAACGGAAAACAGCCAAGTTTCACAGGTACACCTTACACTTGAACTTTTTTTTTAAAAAAATGTGTCAGAAGCACACAAAGGTGCTTTCTGGGTTGAAAGGAATTTTGCAGGAGGAACTCCACTCAGGGGACCCCCGAATGAGGCTCTTTCATGTCCCCAAGATCTTTCCCAACTGAAGTGGTCCCTATTTATCTACTTGCAATTTCTTGCTTTTAAACTGCTAGGTTGGCAGGAGCTGGGACAGAGACGGGTTCCTCATTCTGTCATGCAGTACTTGGGTTTTGAACTGTCAACTTGCCAACATTCCAGCTAACAAGGCGAGCTTCTTGACCCTCAGACATTAACTTGGTGACAAATATTGTGACAGATGCAGAAAACGCTAGCTATCCAACAACTGGTAAACAGACCATATCTTGTTTCTGCAAGATGATACTTCTGGAAGAAAGAATAAAATCATGCACAGATTTTAAATACTTTTGCTTGAACTGTTAGCCTTTTTGAGAAGTAATTGGACAAAAACCATTGAAAATTGGGCAAAGGCCTTCCTTCTCACAACAGCTGCTACATCTCACAGAGATTCTGGAAAGGGCCAAAGAAGAAAACATTACTTGCAGCCAAAAGAAGAACAAGTTCTGCTTAAACAGTATATAAAGGCTGCATGCTGGACATCATCTTCTTCAGGTGCCATATCTGTACTGGATATTGGCTATCATCATGGCAATAGTCTTCCTCTTCTTAACTTCTCGGAACAGTTCTTCCAAGAACATGCTACACCATTCTCTTAGGTTCTTCAGCTATGAAGTCCTTCTACATCCAGAGCCTTTCTTCCCAGGAATCTTTCCTTGCAGAACGAGTTGGAGTATTCTGTACTTTATGTAGGTGATGGTGAACCTTACAGAGACCGAGTGCCCAAGGAGGAGGCATGCGGGTAGGCACCATGAGTGCCCACATACCAATGTGATGTCGTCAGCATGCCTTTGGTGAAGTCATGTAGGTGTATGCACACCTGAATCGCTTGAGGCACACCAGCAACACCGTGTGCATGCCTGCCCCCCCGGTGGGTGCTCTCCTCCCTGGGGTGCTCCCCAACCCCCAACCCCATGGGGCTTCCCCACCCCCACACAAGTGCTCCCCACCCAGCCAAGTCTCCCTACTCTGCCAGTCCACCTTACTCCCGCCGGTCCTCCCTACCTTTGCCGGTCCTCCCTACCCCCTCCAGTTCTTCCAATCCCTGCCAGTCCTTCCTACCCCTGTTGGATCTCCTACCTCCGCTGGACCTAGTGGTGGGCATCAGCAGGTTCGCACCAGTTCACCAGAACTGGTAGCAGAAATTCTGGCTAACCCCACCCATCCAAGTTTTGAAATAAAGTAGTACTAATTTGAGTGCAATGCAGGGCTTTCCCCCTGGCCGCACCCACCATACCACACCCTCAGTGTGGCAGATTTTTTTTTGGAGCCCACCACTGGCTGGACCATCTGCCCCCACCAGAACCCCCTACCCCCACTAGGCCTCCCTACCCCAGCTGTAGGAAGCTACACCCGCATTGGACCTCCCTACCGACTCAGGGCCTTCCTCCCCCCCTCTGGGCCTCCCCACCTCCGCCAGGCCTTCCCACCTCTGCTGGGCCTTTCTACCCCCATAAGTGTTCCCCACCCCCATCGGACCTTCCTACCCTCTCCAGGCCTTCCTAACCCCCATGGGACTTTCTACCTCCGCAGGGCCTTCCTAACCCCATTAGCCCTTCCTACCCTGCACCAGCTCTTCCTACTCCCCACTGGCCTTTCCTACCCCCGCTGGGCCTTCCTACTCCCCCTGCCAGGCCTTCCAACTCCCCCTGCCAGGCCTTCCAACTCCCCCATTGGGCCTTCCTACTCCTTCGCTGCTCCCCCACGAGTGTTCACCATCTTACCTCTCCCAGCTGCAGCCTCCCAGCCATGATTTCAGCCTCCCCTCTCTTTTGACACACAGAGAGAGTGGTGGTGGGGAAGTGGTGCCTGTTGGGCTGCATGAGGTGGGGCTTCACCTTGATGGTGTGCATGCCAGGAGAAAGGTTTCTGCATGCTACTTCTGGCACATGTGCCATAGGTTCGCCAACACTGCTTTATGTTGTTCCTCATGATATGGCCAAGGTATTGGAGCTTTCTTTGCTTGATCATCTTAAAGAGTTCTTGTTCTTTATCCATCTGCTGCAACACTTCTACATTAGTCACATGGTCAACCCATGATATGCTTAACAGTCATCAGTAGATCCACATTTCAAAAGCTTCAGTTCTCTTTTCAGATGCTTTAGCCCAGGGGTTCCCAACCTAAGGCCCGCAGGCCACATCTGGCCCATGGTGCTATTTCATGTGCCCCCACACCCCACTAAGGGGATTCGAGAAACACCCCCTTTGAAGTTGTTGGTACAAAATGGCCGCCCCTATCATGCAAGGCAGGGCAAAATGGCCATCTGGCCCTTGAAGCTGACTGAGAGAGTGTGACCCAGCTCCCAGTTTGAAAAGGTTGGGAACCTCTGCTTTGGTCAATGTCCAAGCTCCATATAACAACACTGGGAATACGTAACATCTCACTATTCAGATCTTTGTAGGGATAGTTAGATCTCTACTTCATAACAATATGTTGCAATTTTATGAAGGTGTATCTTGCTTTATCTATTTGTATTTTAATCTCTACCTTGGGATCCCAATTTTCATTTAACATACTCCCCAAATAGACAATGTTATCCACTCTTTTAATTTCTTGTGTTCCTGACCACAAGATAGGTGATCATAAACATTCTACTAGTAGTATCAAAGTTGTGATGTACAATATACAAGGTGCTGTTTAAGAACATTCTTTTGCAAAACATCTCTTTAGACTTTTGCTCTTAATAGTTTGGAAACCAAGAAAAATATATATTTACAATGTATTTTTAAATGTCCTGTTGAAATTTTAGAGAAGGGCTATTGAAAGGATACATTTTTAGAGCATATATTTTTCATCATATACTGAGTCATACTGAGTATATAATGAGTTATCAGACATGGGCGACCTGAAATCCTGTTGCACAGCATAGGAAATTGTAACTAGATTAGGGCAGTTGAATCAGTGGGATTTATGGAGGAATTGATTCATCAAATTATGACTTACTGTGCTAAGCAACAGGATTTTAGCCATGGAATCATACTTTTTGGGTGGAAACAGACTTTGCACTGGCTGGCTTGTCTTTTAATAGGTTGACCTGTGTCTTAAGACTGTGCTTCTCTACTGTACAGGTGGGAATTGCAGTGGCTTAGTGGTTTAAGATGTTGAACCTGATGACGGGAAGGTTAGCACGTCAGCAGTTCAAGACCTGAGTACTGCACAACGGAGTGAGCTCCTGTCTTTGTCCCAGCTCCTGCCAACCTAGCAGTTCTAAAACAAGAAATTGCAAGTAGATAAATAGGTACCACTTTAGTGGGAAAGTAACAGCATTCTGTGCATTCTAGTCATACCTGTCACATGTCCATGGAAATGTCTGCAGGCGCAAACAGGACTGGCTCTTTCACTATATACAGAGATGAGCACTGAATCCTAGAGTTGGATACAACTGGCATTCAAACAAGGGTGACCTTTACCTTTACCTTACTAAACAGGTAAATGTCAACAAGAGAAATAATAAATGTTATGGGGTAACGATATGAGTGGATGGATGGAATCATTTATGCGATGGGCATAGATCTGGCCGGGTTGCGGAGGATGGAAGGTTACAGAGAAGCCTGGCGTGTGGTGGTCCATGGGGTCGCAAAGGGTCAGACTCGACTATGTGACTGAACAACAACACCACCACCACCAACACCAATGATTTCTTCTTTTGCCTGTTCTCCCCATTACTATTTCCTTCTTGCTGGGGTCCAAACCTGAAAATATATTTAGTTAAGAGAAAATTGTCAATATAGGAGAGGGACTCAGCCCTGGATTTAGGATATACTTGTCTCTCCAATTCATCTCTTTACAGCTGGTAAATATCTTGTGTTTTAAGACTTGCATTTGGTGGTGACAATCACATAGTAAGATATGTCTTCTGTTCATACTGACAAATTATTTTTCCCCTTCTCAGACAATCATGATATTTTGCCCTTGATTTCCATAAGGGGAATTTAGTAGGGATTATAGCAATATTTTCCTTTGCTCTTTTCTTTATTTGCCTTCTTTGGCCCTTGTTATCCCATTCGTCTGTTTCAGATTTGGAAGATGGAATGGTCATCAAATGGTATCTCTGCCAAAACTCTACAGACAGCTAATGTTCCCTATGCAATCTATGGATGGGGAAGCTTATTTTACTAACAGCTGTACCTCCAGCCAAAGAAGTATTTCCAGGAAGCAGCCAGTAACTCAATGGAAACATTGTATATGTGTTCTCCATAACATTAACTTGTTATGCCTTGATTTAACTGTATGCATGCAGTTTTAGATTTCAGGTACTGTATCTTTAGTATAGTCAAGCTGTTTCTTCTTTCTTTTATGGTAATATATTTAATAATGGTTTTCTTTCTGGCAAAGAGGAGTTAAGTTTCTCTTTGCTAATGATCATTATTAATTCTAGCTGAATCCCAATTGTAGGAATTGGGGCCGTGAGGAGGCCCTTAGGATCCCAGAGGAGACTGGTCAAAGGAACGACACGAGGCAAGATGGAGAGAAGACCAGTAGTTTATTGAGAAAAGGCTGCAACATATATAGAAGGAAAAAGCGCAACGCTGGCAAGACTGTCAGCTGACAGGAATGACATCACCTGAGCACTCAAGTTAATTGGGAATCTCTTCGGGGAAGTCAATTAACTGGGGCAAACATGGACCATTGTCTGAGGCTTAGGCTAGGGTAAATATGGCTTCTATTTGCACCAGAGATTACACTGAGACCTGGAGATGAGTGATTTACTCTAATGGGTAACCGGGTTAGATATTCGCTCTTTCAGCAGATCCGTTGGTCAGGTCAAAGGAATTGGGTGAATCAAACCCTATAATTTATCCACCCCCCTAAATTTGGTGGCCGCAGAGCCCACGGGCTGGGAGCGTCTCTCACCGCGGTGGCCTCTGGCGGGCCGTTCCATGCCCCATGGGGCATGGGGAAACCATATTTCCCCTTTCTGTTTTATTTAAGGACCTGACCGACGACTCTGCATAGGAGGGGCGTCAGCTGATGAGCGGGAATGACGCTTCGGGGTTCCCTCCATGGGGGACATCTCGATAGCAGTGAGGGAATACATTGCATGAAACAACACACTGTTGCGCCCAGTATTACCACCCCCACAATCACTTTGAGTGTCGTCTGAATCCATCCCCATGGGAACCACGACCATAGGGAGTCCTGCCACCCCCATGAATAATCCTCCTTGATGTCCCTAACTGGGGTGTGGAGGTCCGTGAGCTGGCTCTGTATCTTGTGGGTATTGCCTGCGAGGTTAAAGAAACACATGCCATGGACAGACTTGCAGCCCAAATGATGTGACCACAGGGGATAATCTATAGCTGCTTGATTATCCAGTATGGCATGGCGAAGCTCTGTCTGCTCCTGGCTGAGCAGCGCTATTGCTGAGGAGGTATGGTCAATGGCTTTTGCTAATCCGCAAGCCAATTCTCCAAGCGTTGCCTATGGCTAAGCCTGACACGCTGAATATACTGACTACAGCCTGGTTTTTCAGGGCTGTGGGTCTGAATTCAGACTGCTTTCTGTAGCAAGGCAAGATAATGAGATGTGTCATTGATCTCTTACTGTGACCTGGGGAGATTCTAGGCTATCTCTGCAGCTTCTGGCATTGTGCAATTGTCTTTTCTAACACCTATGGGGAGGTGTGAAACTAACTGGGGAGTACCAGCTACCGGGTACTCAATCTTTCCAAGCAATGGGCCGATGCAAAACATGGGCCGGTCTGGCTTCCTTTGGTGGAAGCTGGCCGTTATTAACAACATACAGAAATTCAAGTGTCCCTTGCAAATCCCAACTGGAGCATTGTACAAGGCATGAATAAATAATAGCAACTACAGATAATAATAGCAAGAGAAGACATTCAGCAGCTTTTCCGGAGGTGAAGCTTCCCTTCTTGGTGGGGCTTCATGTGCAACTTGAGTTTGGAAAAGTCTTGTTTTGGGGAAAAGCATGGTCCTCAGAAGTAGCACTGAGTATGCAAAAATGTTCATAGAAATGTCTTTGGAGATGTAAGTCATAAAGGAAGACGGACAGCTGATGACATCCCAGGACAGTGACTGGTGCTGCTCTTGGCAATCATCTGGGTCTGATTCTGGCCTCTGGGACCTGCATGGGGAAGAGACTTGTTTGGGAGATAAAAATTCTGAAAGAGTTAGTTGGTTTTTGCACTTATAGGATAGCAATTGCTGTGCAACTATGGGACGTGGTTTCCCCCCCTTTCTGTTTGTTTGTCAATGTAGGACTTAAGGTCCGATAGGCCCGTTCCTCCACAATCGCTTGCTCCTGCGGATTGTGAGGAACGCCAAAAGTGAGCTTAATATCCCAGGTGGCCCTGAAGGTGGCCAGCTGCCTGGAGCTATAAGCTGGGGCGTCAACGGACGTCGTGTGCCGACGTTCGCCCTTGGCCGTGGGAAAGGAGATGCTGCTCCACATGGGGAGCCGTTACTCCCTTCTGTGCTGTTACCCAAACAAACTGTGGGAAGGTTTTAATGCAAACGTCCATGTGCTGCCATCTGCCAAAATGTGGGGATGTGTGACGTCCATTTGCCACACCTGAATGGCCTCTGTCCCTTGTGGGTTGACCCCCCACGGGGGCCCCCCCGGTGCCCCTGCACGACGCTGGCAAGAGCGAACTATGCCTTGGGCTTGAGAAAGTGGCAGATTGAACTGTCTGGCGAGCGCCTTGGCATTCTGAAGAGGGAATGCATGACTCTGAATTGGAGTTGTGAGGAACAAACTTAGCAAATTTTTGTCTATCACGGGAGTGATGTGTGCTCCCAGTAGACTGTGAAGCAAATTCCTGGGAAACTGGCTGTCAGCAATTATGTTGGAGCGTTCTTTGGCGAAGGTGCGCAAAGCGAGGTGCACGGCTGCCAGCTCTGCCCGCTTGCGGAAGAGTCAGGAGCGTGCGCCAAGCTTGGTCCTCTTGCCAAGTAAGAACCTAATACGTGCGACCCCCATAAGTGAAAGCTGTCCTAGCCCCCTGAAGAGGAACCAGTGACATGAATTCATACAAGGTGACTGTCTGCTAGAAGTGAGACGAGTCTGGGGTCTTATGGCAAACCTTGGCGCATGAAGCGCTAGGCTTCCCGTGGGTAAATTTCTCATGAAGGCCCCCCTGCGCACCTCCATTCATGGTGTGCGTGCACACTTTCACTGGAGCGATTTTGGTGCTACTGTGAGAAGGGTGCCAGATGCTGGCTTAGCCTTTTGCCTGTGCTTAGACTAGCGGCAAAAAGGGAAGGGGTGGCCTAAAAATGCCTGTATCCGATTGGGGGTGTGACCTGACTACACTCTTAAAATGGTCCTAGGCTGTCCTGACTAATGAGTGGCACTCTGCACATTCTCAGGAGCTCAGGGACTAATCCTTCCTCTGTGCTCTGGAGTTTGCAAAATGTCTCTGCACACTAGAGAGGGTGCTGTGGGCCAGGTGCCATGCTTAAAATGACCTAAGACTTATTAAAGACAAACCAACTATGACGTGCCAGCTGTAAGGAAATAATACACAAAAAATGAAAAGACACACAGGTTAAGCATTTCCAGCAGGGAGTTCCACTGGCGAAAGGAGAAAAGGAGGAAAGACAAGTCAGAAGTTAGCACAATGAGAATGCAACAACTCTTATCATAACGAGATCAGATAAGGTCAGGTAACCATGGCAACTGGCTGGGATCCTCCTGTTAATTAATCCTGGAGCCTGTGAAAGGAAGCAAGTTAAGGCTGTAGGAAGAAGTGAATTGGTTACAATTAAGGCCTGGAGAGGAATTTTGTTCCTGTAAAAAAGGTACAGAGCGCAAGAATGTTTGCGTGCTTTTTCCTGTGAAAGGGGTACAATGAGTGAGTTACTGATTACAGTCAAAATACCAGAGAATGAAGGAGAGTTAGAACAGTTCTCAACCTGCGGCCGGATGTGGGCGAGTGGGCCAGATGTGGCCCATGTTGCTCTGCCACTCCCCCCGCCAAGCCAAGAAGGGCTGTGCGGCAAAGGAAGGGCAGGATGACTGTCCGGACCCCCAGAGCTGCCTGAGGCCCCGGAATTTGGCCCCTGACTTAAAAGGTTGAGAACCAAGGTTACAAGATGATAACACAATACACACATGAAGACAAGGCAATTCTCTCACTCCTAGTGAGATTCCAAGACGCTAAGAGACATTCAAAAAAACCTTAAAACACAGAGATGGGGCTTGAGGAACGCAGACGTAGGGAGGGGCCCCACAGCTTATGATACAGTGAGGAAAACTCATAGAAGTGATTTTTTGTTTTCAGATCGCGCTTCTGAAAAGAAAAATCTGTTTTCCTGATTGCAAAACCGGTTTCCAAGAGAGGCTTAATCCTTTGACAAAGAAAAAGTCTCAAGGGAAGAAGGCCTATTGTAGGTTAGGATTCCCCCCCCCTCTCCTGCCCAAACTGCTAAGCAGGCAAGGCAAAGGGTTTCGCTCATCATGCTTCCTCAAAGTTTAAATAGCTCCTGCCCATGAACAGAGTGCAAACTGTTTTAACACATATTTCACAGTGACATTACCACGCAGTTACACACAAGGAACACTTTTTCAGTCATACTGTGGTCATAGAGACAAGGCTTTTGCAATCACACACAGTTCTTGCAGTCATACATTCAGTGGTGCACCACACATACACACATCTATTTACGCATTCGCACATTCCTCCCCTGATCTGCAGTGTTCAATACTACACATGAGGAGATGGCTGATACACAGCTGGCTATTTACAGCCATCTGGGTGCTTTTACTTAGGGGACAAGTTTCTCTGGGCTACTCCCAAGGTGAGACAAGTAGGTTCTGCCTGTGCCTTGGGGGAACTCGGGGTACTATTGCTGGGATGGTTCTTCTGGCATGGCCAGGGCGATGGCTGCCTCCTTTCTAGCCTGGGCCAGATGCATGCCAGGGTGGCCATTTGGCATGAAGACAATCTTTTGAAGATCTGCCTGGTCTAGGTTGGCATTCTCTTCTAAGGTGTCTCACTTTTCCACACTGGAAGCAGGCGCCTTGGGGTTTTGGCACTGCTCTGCGCCTGAGTGTGGAAATGGGCCTGCTCTGGAGCCCTGTGTGGCCAGGGGCCGTGCAGGTTTCCGTGAGCAGTGGGCGCTGAGCAGCCCTGCCTGAACGTGTGTCTGCCTTCAGATGGGCTGAGCACAGCAGTTGGGCGCTAGCTAATTGTGCCACTGGCAATTTCCCCATGAATGAATCTTCCTCACCCATGCGCTGAATGGAGTTCTTTCTTTGCAGGGAACCTTTAACTGTCAGAGAGGCGCCAGGGCCTCTCATGCCATGAATTCCTTCAGTGACGTCTGCAGCTGCCACTGAGGGAATGCTCCCTACACTGCCCTGCTGAAGCTGAAATAACGAATAGAGACTTCTTGGGGCTGATGGTTCTGACTGCGCTGGGGTTTTCTGGGTCTCTATCCGGACTGGGTCTACCTCTGCTGAGAGTTTCCTACATTTGCTCCATGTGCGGGTTATGCCCTCTGGAGCTTTCGGGGGTTGCTGAATGCAGTCTCCTATCTGATCCCAGAGCTTCAGGGTTAACGTACCTACTTCTGGGTAAAGTAGGCAGTGTTCCCTGAGGTACGCCAAAAGTCTCGCTAGCTCCCTGCTGTGAAAACGCAACTTAAATATCCTGGCCAGGATCTTGAACCCTTCCTCATGAGTTCTTTGGCTAGCGGACGGACTTGGTCTGTGAGAACAAGTCCCCATATTACCTGCAGTGGGGTCTCCGGAAGGTTCCTTCTCGGGACGAGTCGACGCGTCTTGTCAGGCAATAGGTTCGGGCGTCTAGTGTCTGGGGTAGACCTCGGAGCGTGGACCTTCTGCCACGGGCCCTTCTAACGGCCTCTGCGATGTCAGGGGCTCACAGCCTGCCCTGAGCGGAACGCGTTTCCCTCTATGGCAACCTCCTCGAAAGCGGGAGCAAGCTGTAGGAATGTCTCTCTGGAATGCCTCGCCACAGGCCACTCCTCCGATCGGCTGGCTGCCGGCCGGAGTGCTGTGCTGTCCTCCAGGATGATGGGACAAGGTTCTGGCGCAGAACCTGGCCGCGTGGATCGCTACTCATGAGTAGACCTCTCCAGGGTCCCTTACTCACGAGTAGAATCACGTCTCGGGGTCACCAGATGTAGGAATTGGGGCCGTGAGGAGGCCCTTAGGATCCCAGAGGAGACTGGTCAAAGGAACGACACGAGGCAAGATGGAGAGAAGACCAGTAGTTTATTGAGAAAAGGCTGCAACATATATAGAAGGAAAAAGCGCAACGCTGGCAAGACTGTCAGCTGACAGGAATGACATCACCTGAGCACTCAAGTTAATTGGGAATCTCTTCGGGGAAGTCAATTAACTGGGGCAAACATGGACCATTGTCTGAGGCTTAGGCTAGGGTAAATATGGCTTCTATTTGCACCAGAGATTACACTGAGACCTGGAGATGAGTGATTTACTCTAATGGGTAACCGGGTTAGATATTCGCTCTTTCAGCAGATCCGTTGGTCAGGTCAAAGGAATTGGGTGAATCAAACCCTATAATTTATCCACCCCCCTAAATTTGGTGGCCGCAGAGCCCACGGGCTGGGAGCGTCTCTCACCGCGGTGGCCTCTGGCGGGCCGTTCCATGCCCCATGGGGCATGGGGAAACCATACCCAATGTGGACCCCAACTAGATCAAACTAATTGAAATGACTCCCTTGTCAGCCATCACATGTGACTTCCATTGATTGCAATGAATTTACTCTAGTTGAGACTGTGTTTATAATCTGGGATTGAATCCTCCCTTATGCATATAAATAAATCATTTATGTTCTGGGTCATGTACTTTTTTTGGAAAAACTTGTTAGGAAACATCTGTTGCTCTTACTGTTGCTCTTAGGAAGCATAATCATGCTATTTTGACTTCAAATTAAAAAAAAACTTCTAATCTGTTTATTTTCTGTTGCCTGAAGATTTCTTTCATTTGTAAGACAAATAAAAACATGGGTGGGGGACATCTGGTTAATGGGATTTATTTTTACACAGGTTTTGTCTCTTATGCTAAACACATGTGGCCAATATTGCTAACGTCAAGATTTGAGGGATGGAAACCAGCTATTTTCATTCCTTGAGCAAACTGTTGGGCTAATTTTTGAAGAAGTATGTTTTAAATCTTCTGTCAGTAGGGAAGAATCAATTCTTAGAGAGAACACTAGGTAAAGGTAAAGGTTTCCCTTGCTCGAAAGCCAGTCGTATCCGACTCTAGGGTTCAGTGCTCATCTGGTTCAAAGCTGAAGAGCCAGCGCTGTCTGCTTCTGCAGACGTTTCCATGCTCATGTGGCAGGCATAACTAGACACAGGAGCACACGGAACACTGTTACCTTCCCACCAAAGTGGTTCCTATTTATCTACTTGCAATTTGTTGCTTTTGAACTGCTAGGTTGGCAGGAGCTGGGACAAAGACAGGAGCTCATTCCGTCCTGCAGTACTCGGGAATCGAAACTGCTGATCTTCCACCTCCCAGTCAGCATCTTAGCCACTTGAGCCACTGCAGTCCCGGAGAGAACACTATCCCACTCCACTTTAGAACTGTATTCACTTCCATCAATGCTGGCTTTTTTGTGGTACTTGAAAGATAAAGATATACTTGAAAGATAGAGATATGTTTAAATCTGATTCCGAATAAATTTGCTTTCTCTGAGAAAAAGAAAGAAGGAAAGAAAGAAAGAAAAAATCTACAGTGCTGAATACTGATAATAATAATAATAATTTCATGTCAGAAATTACTCTGAGTTGAAAGGATTTTTGATGGAGAAACTCTGCTCAGGGGATGCCCAAATGCGCTCAATCCGTCATGCAGTACCCAGGTTTTGAACTGCCAGCTTGCTGGCCTTCCAGCTAACAAGGCAAGCTTCTTAACCACTGAGCCACCACAGCCCTGGCATATCTGTTGAGAACAAAAGAGAGTTATTCTCTGCCTTCCATAGGAAGCTAGGTTGGTTGCCCGTCTGGCAAGCAATTGGCTATAAGATGGGCTGTGGAGAAGGAGGTGGGGTGGAGATGCTAAACATTTAGAAAATGCTTTTCGTCACAGGTTTTAAAAATGTTTTATATAGTTTTCCGGTAGTGCTCTTTAATATTGTTATGTATTTAATACAATGGCCAAATGAGTGGAGGAGGAACCAATTTACTACTTTGATTCCCAACGGTCATGGAGGTGGAAGAGGCCATCCCAGATGGACTGGCAGTGAAGGTACACCTTGATAATATCCTCAAAGCTGCAGGAGTCCACTGCAGTTCTGGTGTTAAATCCTACATGTCTTGTTTCATACATGCTGTAGGAAATGGCTCTGAGATCATAGTGTGTGGATCACTTCATGTCAAGCAGGAATCCACTTTAAACAACTTCATGCAAATGGCATATGTATACTCGGTTCTTTTTTTTTAAAAAAATATATTTTTATTAATTTTTTCACAATAATACAACTAAAAAAACATTACAATTATAAACAAAAATACATACATCCTACATACTTATTACAAATGCCATACATAAATCAATAAAAGTATAAAAATCAATAAAATAAAAATACACATAAGTAGTTAGTCTGTGACCTAATACCATATTAACATCTTCTTTCCTCAATACAACCTTGTTTACTTTTCAGAAATTCTTAATACACCTATAACTATCTTAATATATATGTTCCAACTTTTTCATTTAGATCATCCATTTAACATACCTATTCAGTCACAGTAAAAATATTATAATCAAACTACAATTAAAATACATTTTTCAAATACTACACCCAGTGTTATATTACAATGCCATGGAGGAAACAGAGAGTCACATTTATTTTCTATCCCCAAAAACCCCTTTGTCCAGGTACTGGTCTATATCTTTCATCTCCCTTTAGTGAGTAATCCACAAATGGATGCCATATTTTCCAGAATCTATTTTCTTTAACTATTCCCTTTTTCTTGTTCAAATCCCATGTTAATTTATCGTTTAACGCAAGATCCCACATCTCCTTGTACCATTCCTCTATTTTCAAAGTTATTTCACTTTTCCAATTCCTGGTAATACACTGTCTACCCGTTGTCAAAATTATTGATAATAACTCTTTTTCATCTTTATTTAAAGTTAAATTTTCTACTTCTGTTAACAAAACAGTACTTGGCCCCAATTTAATTCTCGTACCTATAACAGCACATATCTCTTTCTCAATTTCCCCCCAAAATTCATTTACCAAATTACAACCCCACCACATATGTTCATATGTTCCCAATGTATCCTTACACCTCCAACACATTTTATCTTTGCTTTTGTCTATTTGATGTAACCTCACTGGGGTCAAGTACCATTTCCACAACATTTTATAATTATGTTCTTTCACTCTAACAGACATGGTTCTCATAATCCTTTTCTTCCATTTATTTCTCCAAACCTCATCCACTATCTTTATTTTCAAATCCTGATCCCAACTCATTTTCAAGGCTTCATGTGGATTACCCTCTTTATTTAACATTCCATATAATTTACTAACTAAGCCCTTGATACCCCTTTCCCCCTTTCTTATGTTTAATATCAGTTCTTCAAATTCAGTTATATTTCTTTCCAAACTGGCTTCTGTTGAATATTTACCATTCCATTTATTTACCAACACGGTCTGAAACCAGTTCAACCTCATTTGTGCAAACAAATCTGCTTTTCTTTCCCCATCTTTACAAACCCATATCCAGTCCTTCAGCAGGAAAACATTTCTCAATAAAACTTCCTTCACCCTTTTATCAATTTGTATTGGAAAGTCTTTAAAATCCTCAATTTCTATTAAAGGAGAACTATCTGGGGCCAGTTCCATCTTCGCCTTTTTCCATACTTCCAATATTGTCTTCATCAATTTATTTTTTGTAACTACTTTCCCGATTTTACCATCTAAAAAAACTCTTTTCCCCATTTGATTAAATCCCTCATCTCAATTTCTTCCCATATTACCTTTTCCTTCATTAAAATTTTCACAATATTTTTAATTTGAAACGCTCTATAATAATTCCTCAAATTTGGCAATCCTAATCCCCCTTCTTTCTGAGATAAGTACCACAATTTTTTTACAATTCTAGATTTTTCCCCACAATTACAAAAATTATTCAACAAAATTTGAAATTCCTTAATTTCCTTATCATTTAACTGGATCGGGAGAGCATCAAACAAAAAATTAATTCTAGGTAACAACATCATTTTACATAACGCTACCCTGCCGAACCAGGACAGCTTCAACTTTTTATATTGCTGTATTTTGTCTTTAATCTCCAGTTTCTGTTTTCCATTATTTAATTTCTTAAAATCATCAAACTTATTTGAAATGATTATTCCCAAATACTTCAAATAGTCTTTAACTTGTAATTTTCAAACCTGTCATCTCTTCAAACTCTTTTAAATGCAATTGAATTCTTTCTAGCGCCTTCCCAGGATACTTCATTTTTATCAACGTGTCATCAGCATATAAACTTATTTTGTTTCCTAATATTCCCTCAATATCCTTATCTTCTCTTATGGCTTTTGCCAACAATTCCATCGCCATAATAAACAAAATTGGTGATAACGGACAGACCTGCCTTGTTCCAGCTTCTAATTTTATTTCTTCTGTAACCTCATCATTTACCCTAATAATGGCAGTACCTTGTTTATATAGTTGTTCAATAGTCCTTCTAAATTTGTCTCCAAACCCATAACTTTTAATTATCTCTTTAATCGTTGCCCACTGTAATGAATCAAATGCCTTAAAAATATCTAATGACAATAATCCGACTTTCTCTTTTGTTTGTCCTACAATATCAATTAAATCTAAAACTCTCCTTGTCAAATCAGCCATATGTCTTCCTTTCAAAAAACCCATTTGATCCTCATTTATGTAATTTCCCATAAAACTATTCAATCTATTTGCCAATATTGCTGTAAAAATATTAGCATTTTGATTTATCAATGAGATAGCCTGTATGATTCTACTTTTTCTAAATTTTTTCCAGGTTTTCGTAATAAGACAATTATCGTTCTATACCATGAAGATGGAATTTGGCCGCCTTCCAAAATATAATTGAAAAGTTTAACCAATCTTGGAACCACTATATCTTTAAAATCCTTATAAAATTCAGCTGATAACCCCTCCTCTCCCGGGGCTTTATCTAATTTCAGATTACCTATTATATCTTTTATTTCTCTCTCAGATATTCGTTCTTCCATTTTATCCCTATGTTCCTGTTTGATCATATTTTCAATTTGTTTCCCCAATTCCTCCTTTAACCTTCCCAAGTCTATATTCTTTTTTGCATATAAATTTGGATAAAAATCTTTAACAATCCTACATCCCCACCAGCTCCCAACTCCGGCTTCAATTTGTATACTTCCACAAAAACTGAAGGGTACAACCAGTATTTCGGGGTAAAATAGACCCAGTAGGGTGAAGGAATAATCAACAACTCACAAACTACCGAAGTAATCCTTTTTTTAAAAAAAAATCCAAGCCACAGTGGCAGCTTTCGATTGCCTCCACTTCCTTCTCCAATCTAGTCCCTTCCAATCACCACCTTCTCTTCCTTTCTTTTTCTTTTTCTCTCTCCTCCTTCTTTCTTTTCACTTCTCCCACCTCTCCTTCCTTCTTTCGTCCCAATCAATCCGTCCACTCTTAACACTCTACCTCCATTTGGCTTTCTGCACAGCCATCACTTTTTTTTAACTTCCGTTCTTCGTCACCATTACTCTTTCTCCTTCTCTCTTTCCTTATCTTCCATCCTCCTTCCTCCTCCCGGCCGCAACCTCCACTCTCCTTTTTCCAAACTTACTTTCCCCTTCTGGGCTCTCTTCAGCGGCCGCCGCCTCATTCTCTTTATATTTTAAAGGAAAACTCCGGGCTCCGAAGCCTCTTTTCTTCTTTGTAGAGGTCCCGTCTGGCCTCGGAATGGCTCGGTCGGCACAGCCTGCACTGCGCCTCCCTTACCGCCCGATATCCAACTTCAACTTTAAACTTCGCTAGAGTTCAATAAATTTTTTTTAAGGCTTTCGGCTTGCCCCCCTTTTAAAAATCAAATCTTCATTTATACTCATAATCAGCATTGGTTTTCACATTGAAGAGCGAGAGCAGATCAGGATGCGTGTTACTCCATCAAGGTCTTAGCCACGCCCCCCGTATACTCGGTTCTGAGTTGCAGCTGTCACCGATGATTTAATACCATTTTCATATTATAACCTGAATATCTATTTCAGTTTGGTTTTTATATTATTTTGTAAGATATCCTGGGTCCCTGTATTGGGGAAACGACCCTATACATGATATCATGTTGAGAGGCAAACTTAACTCTTTAACTAGGTACAAGGGGCTGCGGTGGCTCAGTGGTTAAGAAGCTTGTCTTGTTAGCTGGAAGACTGGCAAGTTGGCAGTTCGAGACCCGGGTACTGCATGACAGATTGAACACCTATCTCTGTCACAGCTCTTGGGGACATGAAAGGAGCCTCATTTGGGTGTTCCCTGAGTGGAGTTTCTTCCGCAAAAATCCTTTCAACCCAGAATAATTTTTGACATGAAATTATTATTATTATATAACTAGGTACAACCACAGAAAATAGGGAACAAGTATAAAACAAGTGGCAAAGTTGAAAGTCCTAGTAAAGATAAAAGTTTCCCTTGCTCGAAAGCCAGTCATATCTGACTCTAGGGTTCAATGCTCATCTCTGTTTCAAAGCCGAAGAGCCAACACTGTCTGCTTCTGCAGACGTTTCCATGGTCATGTGGCAGGCATGATTAGACACCGGAGCACATGGAACGCTGTTTATCTTCCCACTGAAGTGATCCCTATTTATCTACTTGCAATTTCTTGCTTTCCAACTGCTAGGTTGGCAGCAGCTGGGACAAAGACGGGAGCTCATTCCGTCCTGCAGTACTGAATCAAACTGCTGACCTCCTGCCTTCCAGTCAGCATCTTAGCCACTTGAGCCACTGCAGTCCCTTTTTGAAAGTCCTATGAACAACATTTACTGAAAATGGCGAAATGGACGAAGAGATTAACATATGGTGCAGTAAGGCAATCCAAATATTGGGACAGTTAGCTCCGCTCTTCCAACACAAGGTAATATAGATAAACACAAAGAAACACCTCATACAAAGCATATTCATTCCCACCTTATGTTACCAATGCCAAACATGGGCACTTATAATACAACAGAAACAAAGGTTGGTCACAACAGAAATGAGATGTCTGAGAAAGGCTGCTGGGGTGACTAAAAGGGATGCCATCAGGAATAAGGTTATAAGGGAAAGAATTGGAACAGAACCAATCCAGAGACAACAAATAGAGTGGTTTGCCCAGCTGGAGAGAATGTCTTGGAATTCCATGCCATACAAGGCTTATGGAGAAAGAGGAGAAGGACCAAGACCACGAGGCAGACTCAGAGGAAGGTGAAGAAATAACATCAAAGAAATATTGCAAGTACTGTACATCAAACAACACCAGTGGAGGCCGCTAGAAGTGCCAAAACAAGAACTTTGCATCTCCCTCGATACCCAATGGGGTAAAAGAGGAAGCAAAGAAGAAGAACCATAGATAATAGTTTACTCCATAAGGTTTGAAAGGTGATGGTATTTTCAAAAGAGGATAATAGTTTTAAAACTATCTGGAATGCTAGCATTTCATTACTTCTCAAGTATCTTCAAAGAATTTTTTTTTAAAAAAATCATGTGTGAGGAAAACAATGCCTTAAATCAAATATACCCACTCCCTGATCAAAGAACCTATTTTGTAGTGTTTCCCATCTGTTCAAAACATATTACTTCTCACCCTTTTCTGCTGATAGTGCTTCTTTTAACAATGGAGGTATGTATATATTTGGATCATGGCCAATGAACACCATTTTTGAAACTTCCATCTTATCAGAAGGATGAAATGTTATCCTCTGATGTACACTTTCACATGTACAGAGACATGTAGGGAAATATGTGTGATCAGGTGGGCATGAAAAGCAAAAGTAAGCCCTGACAATTCCATGTAAAGCATAAATGTATTTCAAAGATCTAACAAATATGTCCTTGTGGCTGAATTTCCTCACTCAGTCTTGGAGGTTTGTGAGGAAATCTCATTGAGAGGTTCATGAGAAATATAAGCAACATCTGGTCATTGTGGCTATCATGAAAAATGGTGTTTGTGCACTGTCTCACCTCATGGTGGCTTTCTTGTTCTCATTTCCAAGGTCCTAAATGCATCATAACTAATGGAAAGATTCTGCTAAAAGAACTGCCAATGTTTTAATACTACCTGAACAGATATCACATGCATGAATGCATTCATGTGCTTTGAAATAGAGATATACAAGTTCATACCCAGAAAGCCTACTGAGATGATTGAATTCTTCTTCTTCTTCTTCTTGAATTATCTGATAGTTTAAGTAGCTTTGTACTTTTAGACCTACTGTATTAATATGAACTAAGCAAAGGTTGCAAATCAAGCCGCCTCCTGAAATTCTTTGCAGCGCTTGTTTATTTTATGATGTCATTAAATGGCCTGTATAGCAGCTCTGTGTTAATTTATTTTAAAGATTAATGTTGGAGTACGTTTCAGAAGAAAGTTGATGGTCACTCCTGTCTGAAGCCTGCACCTCTATGAAAGAGATGCATATGTATTTCAGATGTTCTGTTTACTCATATCAGGAATGGACTACTATATGACACACTATTGGACTACAATTACCATTGGCCAAGCTACCATAGCTAATTGTGAGGGATGATGAGAGTTATGGTTCAACAACCCCTAAATGACTACAAGATGTACCTCCCCGATTTATAGTGCAATACATGCTTGATGGTGTTTTGAATACATAAAATCAGTGCTCTTCAGTGTGACTGAGTGCAAGTCAGTTTTTTTAAATTCTGATCTGCCAGCTTATACATGGGTTTCTTCACCTCATTTATCTTCCTGGTCAAAATTAATGATACTATATTCAGCAGTAAAAAGGATAAAAGTTCATATTTCCAGTATTTCATGTTAGCCATTCTGGAAGAATTTTCTTATTTCACTGATGTAATGACACTTTGATGTCTTTACTGCAAAAGCAGCACAAAGAGACAGTGAGTCACCAGATTCGAAACTGTGGCTGTAGTGATCTTATTGGCATGCTCTGATCTAAGCCCATGCTTACATAAGCACATTCAAACTAAAATGTATTATTTCTGGTTCCTTGGTAACTTTGCAGTTGCCTCTGCAGGAGGTCTGTTAACAGTTGACAATTGAGGCAGCTCTTTTAAAAAATGAAGTTTGTTAGCAGCAAATTGATTATGTTTTTTGCAGTTTGGTTAAGACAAATACTCCAAGAGAAGTGATATACTCTGAAAAGAAGTTTGGACTCATTCCTGGAATCAATCTGTTATTACGGGAGTAACCCGTGTGATAGTTCCCCTTGTAATGGAATGCTTGCTCAATGGGATTTAGAAAAAGTATCTGCTGGGAATAATGTAGGGAGTGGGCTCAGCCATTTAAGTCCTGTGGAGAATATGAAACTTTGTAGCATTTTAGTGCATGCCTTGTTCTTGTTAGGAATCCATTTTTTCCCTGAGGGTGGGGGTGGGGGTGGGGGGTGGGCTGAAGGGACAAACCGGCCAGTGCAGCCTTCTATCTAAGCCAAAGAAAGTAAATAGAGTGCAAAGATCGGTATGTGCATAGATAGCAGGAGAGGAATAAACAGTGGGAAATGTTGGATAATCTATTTAGGGTGGTACAGCTAGTCATAGGGTTGCCATGATTTTCCCGGATTCAAGGTGTCCTGGCCAGTTCAAGAAAAAACATGTAAAAGTCCTGGATTTTTAAATTTGAACAAAGAAAGCAAGATCATCCCTCACCAAGGGATTTTTGCAAAGAGTTAATTCACTGCCTCCCTGCCTTTCTTTCAATTATCCTGCTTGAAAGCGGCAAAGGCAAAACAGCACCCTGAGAAGCCCGCTGGGGAGGGGAGACAAAGGCACGGAGGCAGTGAAATAACACTTTGCAAAAATCCCTTGGCTCACCTTGAGGTTTTGGGGTCAAGAAGTCGTCCTCAGCCCTTTTCCTCGAAAGCCGAGAGGGAGCAAGAAATACCCATATCTAAGAAGCCAAACTTACACCATACACTGGGACAGACGATTCCTTCTTCACATGACCACAAAGGGTTAATTGCAAAGGGTCGGTATTCCTAGAGAGGAAGGGAACAGGGTGGACAGAAAGTGAAGAGTCCTCCATCGCAAAGGTCCTCCTTCAAAATAAGTCCCTTCCTGTCTCCTGCTTTTCTCCTTCTGGAGGGAAACGGAGGGGCCATGGACTGCATTGCCATTCTGGCCCCCTCTTTAGAAATTTCTTCCAAAGGATCCTTGTGTGGGGTTTGAGGGTGAGTCTATTTCAGTGATGTGTGTGGGAAGGGGAGGGTGGGGTGACCTCAAGGGGAGGAAGGGTGGTTTCAAGAATGGGCCAATAAATTTTATTCATAAAAATAGAACCATTAAGAATAAACTTTTGCAAGAAGAATCACACGGGGGAAAACCTCTTGACTACAGTTTATTTTAAGCTGATGATGGCTGTCTGCTCTGGATGGGGATTCCGGGGTGTGTGTGTGTGTGTGTGTCTTAGAGCTGTGGTCCCACTGACAGTCTCAGCTGACACATGCGCAGTTTGAAGAATGCAATGATGTCATGTGGCTGTCCCAGTTTGGTGGGAGAGAATTATGGCAAACCTAAGCTAGTGTGTAACCAAGCAATTTCAGCTGAATAATACTTTGATATCCAAGCTAACCTCAGTTCCCCTTTTCTTTTATCTTAGCTCAACTATTGAACAAATACTCAGGCACAGCTTTAGTAGAAGTTAAAAAGAAATATTTCTTTAGTAGAAAAGACAAATAAAAGCCACCCTGAGTGATGCTTGCATCAAAAGGGCAGGGTATAAATGTGAATAAATAAATACAAATATGTATTTGTATTCTAATAAAGTTGTCAGGTAGATGGCAAAAAATGTAATATAGCAGTTTATTTCATCTTAGTTGCAAAAAGCATGAAGAAAAAATATCTCAAAACAAATGATAGTTGCAAAAGGGTACTGAGCTACTAACTTTCTGAGATTAACACATTTTGAGTCAGAAAGAGACAGAACTAGGCTGAAATACTCATAATAGACAGACTGAACTACTCACCACACACAAAGAGAGCTCAGCATAGATAAAGTGGAAAGCCTTTTGAAGGAAAGAAACATTTAGCCTGTTGATTAACTATTTACATTTAAAACAAGTAATGACCATGTTTGTTAAATGCTGGCCCTTCTAATCTCCATGCTAGTGTGCAAAACAAACGCAAAACATGATGGGATTGCTTGCTGTAAACTCAACAGGAAAAACATACCAGGAAAAAAAACCAGTTCTGCAAGGAAGGAGAGAAGAACAGTTATTTTGCCTTTTAAAAATTTAATTTACCAATCCTTTTGCAAGTTTAAGTAATTGCCTGGGGAACTCTGAGACTGATACCCAAAGGTCTGGCAACACCAGATCAAGTGATATTTTGCCAGAACAGCAAGCTGATCACAAATTGGAAAGAGAAAGTGAAGCAAATTCAATCTGCAGTGTGGCATTTGCCTTAATTAAAGGCTATGATACCATGGGGATGTACAGAAATTGACAGCATATGAGCATGATGCATACCAATGCCATCATAAAAGTGGGGCATTTAAACAAAACAGCAGATACAACGACAAGGAACTGGGCATCATGTGCCCATCAATAAATTAGCTTCAGCAAGACTGGAAAAATAATAGAGTGTACTGTATTTGTTCTGAGTAACAGTCTCCATCTCAAATGCTTTGGTCAAATAGTGTGCAAGACCCTGATGAGAACCATCTCAATGATTCTGAAGAAATGTACTGAACAAGTCTTAGAATGGCTGGTACACCACAGTAGTTTTCACCTGTCAGATATCTGCCTCCATTTTGGGTACCAAATATCCACAGTTCAGCTGTGGATTGTCTTGGATTCTGTTCTTTTCTTATTGAGGGCACCATAGGGAGGGCTAGGAAACTGAGAGGGCCATACTGCATTTATTCCTAAAAGGGATTTCATTACATCACAATGGAGAGGAGGACAAGCTATATTTAATCAATGTCATGGCAGTGACAATGTCATGAGTTACCTCCTGAAAGGCTTCTAAAACTGTTCAAAATATTGCCAAATCCACTGCAGCTGTTGCTTCCATAAACACTGTGAATTACTCAAAGTGCCATTTACATCCCAAGCTGAGTTTGAAATTGTCTATAAAGTGTTAAAACAATTAAGGGGAGGGGTTATAAGAAACAACCCCGGAAATGTGAGATGTGATCATGAAATTAAAGTTTGAACAGCACTGTATACTGAATGTCTGTTAGAGGTTATTTCACGGCAAACAACTAATCTTGTCAAGTCCGCAAAATGTATGTAAAAGCTCATTGGTTCCATAAAACTAGAAAAGGATATTTTATTTCATAAATTCACAATATGTGGCAGATGTGACCTGATGGTAAAGGTAAAGGTTATCCATGCTCAAAAGCCAGTTGTATCTGACTCTAGGGTTCAGTGCTCATCTCTGTTTATAGCCAAAGAGCCAGCGCTGTCTACGACTAGGCATGCCTCAACACCAGAGTGCATGGAATGCTGTACCTATTTGTCTGCTTGCAATTTCTTGCTTTCAAACTGCTAGATTGGCAGGAGCTGGGACAGAGATGGAAGCTCACTCCCCAATGCAGCACTCGGGTCTCAAATTGCTGACCTGCCAACCTTCCAGTTGTAAAGTCCAGCATCTTAACCACTAAGTCACCACAGTCCCTCAATCTCTTGACTGGAAGGAACGGGAAGCACTGATGCAAAGACAAATCTTTCTGTTTTTATTTAAAAAAAATAGGAGCAGAATGAATATGGAATGGTGTTGTGTTCTGATGGTTTTACCTTACACATGGATTACAATGTATCTGAGCCAATGTAACCTTGCCTATAGCAACAATGTAACCTTCAGCTGTATCATATAAACCCTGTAATAGGACGCGAGCTAATGACCACCAGCTGGCAGCAGCGAGCGTCCAAGCTCTCTTGGTCCGAACTCATCAAAGGCAACAGCGCGGGAAGTTTTCCCGCCACCACCTTCACCTGGACAAGAAGGGCGTGACCCGCAATGACGTCACGCAGACAGTAGCCAATGGGCTACCATGGCACCACGTTCAAATGTATTACTACTGTATATAAAGAGCTATCGATCCGCCATTACCTCATGTTCCCTCTGTCCACGATGCAATAAACCTGAGTTAACCCAGCCCGAGGCTGTGTCCTGTGTCTTGGTTTGCATACACCAAATTGGCGACGAGGATGGGATGATGGATCCCCACGGAACAGCCAGGGCACAGAGCGGGTTCAACATCACCAAACCGCAAGACTGGGAGCTGCTTGAGATGGACTTCCAGGCGGCACTGGTGGAACTCAGAGTCAAAGGAGACGACGAGGAGAGGAAGAGGGCCATCCTCACCAGAATGCTCGGGATGGAAACCAAGCGGACGCTGGTGGGCATCATCGCTCCGAAGAAGGTGAGCGAATTTAAGGCGGACGACATCATGAAGCTGCTGCGAGAGCGCTTCTGTCCCTCGAGGGCAATGTTTCCCGCTCGGAGTGCGTTTTGGAGGCGAGTCCAAGCGCCGGATGAGTCGGTTGAGGCATTCGTGGCCGCCATGAGGGTAGCCGCCGCCCCCTGTAAATGGGGCGACATCCTAGAGATGGCCCTCAGGGACGGAGTGCTGTGTGGCCTGAAAGACAAGGAGGTACAGCGCAGCTTGATGAATAAGGAGCCGCCACCCACGCTGGCAGAGGTCGTAGAGGCCGCGGAAGCCGCAGAGTCCACAAATGCTGGAGTGGACGAGATGCACCAGTGGCGTGCGTGGCGTCCTAGAGCCGGCAAGGCGGAAAATTCGGTGCACGGGAAGTCCGGACAGTCGGTGCACGTAACTCGACGGGCCTCAAAGTCGTCTACGGAAGGCAGCGACGGCGAGGAGGTCCAGAAGGTCCGAAAGGGTGGTCGACGCTGCGAGGGTTGCGGAGCGGCCCATGAGCGCGCGAGATGCCCGTTCAGGAAGGCCGAGTGTTACACCTGCGGCCGTCGGGGGCACATCGCCAAGGCATGCAGAAAACGGAAGGAGGGCCGGAGGCAGTCACAAGACCGTGCGGCCAGACCGGACCGTCCAGCGAGGCCCAAAGATGGCGCCCAGACCACGAGGAAGCAGGATGGCGTGGGCCGCGTCTCGGACGACAGCGAGGACGACACCCCAGTGTTCAGCGTGTCCGCGGGACAGTCCCATTACTTCGTTGAGGTATTAGTACAAGGGGCCCCTATTAAGATGGAAATTGACTCGGGGTCCTCCTATTCCATAATTCCCCAGAAAGAGTTTTTGAAAATCGACCCCCACGTGCGGCCCAAACTTAAAGCGTTGAGGTCCACGCTACGAGACGTACAGGGAAACAGCATTCCGGTGTTGGGGGTCGGGAAATTTCGGGTCAATTTTAAGAGACATTCTGCGGAACTGCCCCTAGTTGTCCTCAAGGGGGGAAGCTGTAGCCTCCTAGGGACACAGTGGTTTCAGCCCTTGGGTTTGTTCATAGGGGGAGTGCATACCGTGGGGGGGGACCCAATACAAGCGGTTTGCGATGCGCATCCCGCCGTTTTTAAGAAAGGACTCGGAAAGTTCAAGGGACCCCCTGTAGCTTTCGACATAGACCCGGAGGTCCGCCCGATAAGACTCAAACCGCGCAGGGTGCCGTTCGCACTCAAGGACAAGATAGAGGCGGAACTGGACAAACTGGTGGGCCAGGGGATTCTTATTCCTGTTGATTCCGCGGAGTGGGAAACTCCAATTGTAACGGCTCTAAAGGCTAACGGGGAGGTGCGCATTTGCGCTGATTATAAGTGTACAATTAACAAGGCGATCCGCCCTAATGCATACCCGGTGCCAGTGATCAGCCACCTTTTGGCCAGGCTGAATGGGGGAAAGTGTTTCGCCAAACTCGATTTGGCACAAGCCTATCAGCAACTTCCTGTGACCCCCGCCACGGCCGCGGCACAAACGATAGTTACACATAAAGGAGCGTTCCAGGTGTCGCGGTTACAGTTTGGCGTGAACTCGGCACCCGGCCTTTTTCAGTCGCTTGTGGAACGCCTCCTGAAGGGACTGGAGGGGGTGTTGCCTTATTTTGATGACGTGTTGATAACAGGGGGGAGTGAGGCTGAACTGGCAAAGAGGTTGGACAAAGTACTGACCGTGTTCGAGAAAGCGGGGCTGAGATTGAGGAAGGACAAATGTGTCTTTTTCGAAACCGAGGTCGAGTTTTTAGGGTTCCGGATCACACCTGAGGGGATTAAACCGTCTAAATCCAAAGTAGCAGCCATTAAAAAGGCCCCTCGCCCCACATCCAAAACCGAGCTACAGTCCTTCCTGGGGCTCCTCAATTTTTACCATACATTCCTCCCGCGGAAGGCGTCCGTGGCCGAACCCCTCCATCGGTTACTGAAAAAGGAGGAGACATGGATGTGGGGTGACGAGCACGAGAGGGCGTTCAAAGAGCTAAAGCAACTCCTAACATCTGAGGCAATCCTGACGCACTTCGACCCCAAACGGCCAGTGGTCCTAGTTTGTGATGCATCCCCGGTGGGGGTGGGGGCGGTGCTTTGCCACGTGTTGGAGGACGGAAGGGAGGCCCCGGTAGCGTTTTACTCAAGGTCCCTGTCCCAAGCGGAGCGAAATTACGCACAAACCGACAGGGAGGCGTTAGCAATAGTAGCGGGAACCAAAAAATTTCACGATTTTTTGTATGGCCGCCCGTTCAAAATCGTGACCGATCACAAGCCACTGTTAGGGATTTTCACGGCAAGCAAGCCCACGCCGCAGATCCTGTCCCCGAGAATGCTGCGATGGGCTATTTTCCTCAACGCGTACCAACATGAGTTGGAGTACCGGCCCGGAAAGGAGATCAGCCATGCTGATGCACTTTCGAGATCCCCTTTGCCCTTGTCGGACGACCAAAAGGCGAGAGCAGAAAGAGACCGCCAGGTGTTGCTAATTGAGGTTTTAGACGCACCCCCAATAGTACCAACCGACATTGCTAGGGCGACAGGCAAGGACAGAACGCTGGAGAAAGTTAGTTCATGGGTACAGAAGGGGTGGCCGGCATCGTCCCCGAGTGCAGAGTTCGACCCATTCTTTCGGAAGAAGCTAGAGTTGTCCCTAGAAAGGGGGTGCCTTTTGTGGGGCCAACGGGTGGTGGTCCCTACGCCCCTGCGGACGAGGGTGCTCGAACTGCTGCACGTCAGCCACCCGGGCATAGTTCGTTCAAAGGCGCTGGCCCGGAGTTACTTCTGGTGGCCACAGCTGGACGCGGACATTGAGCACATGGTCGGCACTTGCGAGGCATGCCAGGGATCCCGACCTGAGGCGGCCCGTCTCCCGCATAGGGAGTGGGACACAGCAAGGGGGCCATGGTCCAGAGTGCACGTGGATTTCGCTGGCCCATTCCGAGGAACCATGTTTCTCCTGGTGGTGGATGCGTTCTCCAAGTGGCTGGAGGTTATCCCAGTAAAGAGCACGTCCTCCGCCACGACAATTAGCCAGCTAAGGAGAGTCTTTTCCACATTCGGTTTACCCGACACTTTAGTCAGCGATAACGCTAGTTGCTTCACCTCCGCTGAGTTCGGAGCATTCATGGAGGCAAACGCCATTCGGCATGTCACGTCCGCACCGTTTCACCCGGCCACGAATGGCCAAGTGGAACGGCTGGTGCGTACAACGAAGGAGGCGCTGCGGCGCATGGGCCCGGGGGACCTGAATCACCAAGTATGCCAGTTCCTCTTAGCGTATAGGGTAACCCCCTTAGCGTCAGGCTACTCGCCAGCGGAGCTCTTGATGCGGCGAAAACTGACCACGATCCTGTCCAGGCTAGACCCGACGAGAGTCGAGGATAAAGGGAAAAACATAGGGCTGGCAGTCTCGAAAGGTTTCGCCGCCGGTGACCCTGTTCACTGCAGGAACTATTCCAGCGCGGGGCCAGCCTGGGTACCAGGGACGGTTGTAGAACAGACGGGGCCAGTGTCGTACCGGGTCGAGACTAACACCGGCCTCCTCTGGAGGAGGCACGCAGACCAACTGAGGCACCGAGTGAGTGGGCCAGTCAGTGGAGCTCAGCAACAGGATTCAGCGTTAGGGTTCTCCCCCACCCGCTTAACCCAAGGGGGAGACAGCAGTGGACAACAGTCCCAAGCAAGGGGGGAAGGCAGAAGCAGCGGCCCCGACTCATATCCTTTTGATACGCCAGTCCTATCAGGGGCCGGGGAAGGGGGAGAGGAGTTCGCGACCGCTGCCCCCGATTGTAATTTTGATTTTGATTTTGCGAGCCGGGGGGGTTTTCAGGAGTGTTCCCCCACCCATCCAAGCGAGAAGAGGGGTTTTTCGTTAGCCCCCAGTGCCCCCGGTTCCTCCCTAAGAAAGAGCACACCTCCCAACAACGCCGCGGAGCCGCGGCAAGTCACTAACGAGTCTCCCTCTCCAATTACAGGACAGGAAACCAGGGGACAAAGAGAAGGTAGCAAACCCGGGGAGAGGCAGCCCGCATCGAGACCCCAGCGTGTTCGAAATAAGCCATCTTGGCTGAGAGACTTTGTCTCCTAAGGGGGGGGAGTGTGTTTAAGTGTGGGCTCGAGACTTTGTCTCGTCCTAGGGGGGAGGGGTGTTGTGTTCTGATGGTTTTACCTTACACATGGATTACAATGTATCTGAGCCAATGTAACCTTGCCTATAGCAACAATGTAACCTTCAGCTGTATCATATAAACCCTGTAATAGGACGCGAGCTAATGACCACCAGCTGGCAGCAGCGAGCGTCCAAGCTCTCTTGGTCCGAACTCATCAAAGGCAACAGCGCGGGAAGTTTTCCCGCCACCACCTTCACCTGGACAAGAAGGGCGTGACCCGCAATGACGTCACGCAGACAGTAGCCAATGGGCTACCATGGCACCACGTTCAAATGTATTACTACTGTATATAAAGAGCTATCGATCCGCCATTACCTCATGTTCCCTCTGTCCACGATGCAATAAACCTGAGTTAACCCAGCCCGAGGCTGTGTCCTGTGTCTTGGTTTGCATACACCAAAAATCCCAAAATAGGAAAACCAAAAATGAGATTTGTGCTCATGGTAATGCGTTGAAATACCAGTCCCCAGTCCCTATTACTTTCTGCTCCCTTGTGTCCTTCCCACCTCCATACCAATTGCTATAAAAAGACAAGCAGAAAAATAGCACATATAGCTGGCACTGTGTGGAAATGACCGGAGGGGCTCCCTAATGGTGCCATCAGCTAGAGGGGCTCGCCTCTCTAGCACAAGGAGGAGGGCCCTCTCCATGTCCGCTCCAGCCCTTTGGAACCTCCTGCCGGTGGAACTACGACTACAGACGGATTTGCTGCCCTTCAGGAAAGGGCTCAAAACCTGGCTGGCAGGGCAAGTGTGTGGGGCTGACGGGGAGGTGGTTCCCGCCCGTTGGCTTTTCTAAGATACATCGTCCCTCTTTACTGATGGGTGGATGGGTGGGGTTTTTAATGGGTTCTAATGGATTTTAACGGGTTTTTAAATGTTTTTAGGAAGTTTGTACATTTTGATGTTTGCTGTGAGCTGCCCGGAGTCGCCCTAGGGCGAGGGGGCGGCATACAAATTTGAATAAAAATAAATAAATAAATAAAAATACCACCCAATCTCAGTTGAGACTGCAAAACTGAGATTACAAAGATATGTAACCATTACTTGCTCTTATGTTTTGCTACTGTTCCAGGATGTTCAGATTTTTTTGGTGTTTAGTAAATAGATATTTCACCCACTTATGACTACATTATTCATAATTGTCATGCTCCATTAGATTCCTTTTTTTAAAAAAATGTCAAAAACATGCTGAAATAACACCCATGCTGTTTATCATATGATTATCTAATTAGGCTTGATTTGACTTTAATAGGATTTCTTTTTAAAAAATCAGATTATATTTGTTTCTTATATTCATTACTCTTCATGACTAATCACAGCAGCCACGTTCACTGCCATCTCTGAATCAATGGAATTGTGGTCCACAGACTGATTTGTATTGTCGAAATGCCATGCTAGGAAGAGATACTCTGTGTATAGTAATGGGTCTAGTTTGCATGCAGTTTTATTTCCACACTTTAAGCTTCTTTCCCGAATGACAAGATATGCATTACAGATGATCACTGAGAGTGACATTCAAATCTTATGCATTCCAGAGAACAAAAGGATCCACATTCTGAATGGGGTAGATGCAGAACAAACAGAGACAAGTTCTTCTTATTTCACTGTGCTAGAACATTAGATCATTTATCATCTATCATGTTTTATATAGGACAAGTCCTCTGCTGGAGTCCATTCTCTCTCTGAGTGGCTGACTATACTATCAAATACATCACAATTTACTCCATTTATAAAAGAGGTGATTTTTTTTTTTTTTTGCTGCCGGCATGGCACAAAGGCTGAATTGAATGCATCTGTGGATTTTTCTTCCAAAGTGTTTTTTCCCTGTGGCACAGGAGGGCTTCTTTTTCTTTTGATGTCAATATGAAAGGGGATTTTCCGTGTTCAGATTTTTATTTTTTATTTATTTACCATATTTATACCCCGCCCATCTAGGAGATTTTCCTATTCTGGGCGGCTAACAACAGAAAACTCACACATTAAAAACAATAGGATGGTTCTGTGTGGCATCCATTAAAGAAATTAGAGGCAATTGTGAACACATGTAATATACGAACAGAAGGAATTATGACCCATAACATTTGGTCCACTAATCAAGTAATGCCTACTCTGTGGATCAGCAGCTTTTGGGTAAGTTTTTTTTAAAAAAATATTTGCTCTCTAATATTCCTCACATGTTCCAATGCTGTTATGTCTAATGCTGTTGTTATGTCTACAGATGCATTGTGGAGGAAAGGGAGTATCTGTTGGCAGCGTTTCTGTAATGTTAGCTGTTGGGGGTGATGTTCAGCTCATTGGTAACATGTCTCTGCATTGGTTCCAGTGTCTCAATCAACCTCCTTTTAAAATTAATTAAGTAATTTTTATTTATTTTCTGCCCTTCTTCTTCTGGTTCTGCTGTATCTGAATCCAAATATTGCCGATCCTCATGGCGATCACTATCCTGAGAATATAATGCAGTGGCTTTTCATATGCCTTCTGCATCGCAGCGTAACGCCTGTACTGTGAGTCACTTCCTGGTCCTGAACCCTTTCCCGCCCATCTGAGATATTCTCCACTCTGGGCAGTATACAACAGTTGTTTTTTTTTTTTTACAAATAGTCATAAATCACAAATCATAACCCAAAGCCATAAGAACCACTCAACACTAAGGAAACAACAACCAGTACACAATATATAAATTAAACATAAAACATTTAACATTAATGATGAGAGTAGCGGCATATTACCCTGTGGTGGCTTAGTGGTTAAGATGCTGAACTTGCTGACTGGTAGGTCAACAGGTCAACAGTTCAAGACCCGAGTACTGCACAACAGTGTGAGCTCCCATCTCTGCCCGAGCTCCTGCCAACCTAGCAGTTCGAAAGCAAGAGGCTTCCCTTTGCTTTAGGCCAGAAGCAGAAAGTGCTTCCAGACAGGGTTCCTAATACAAAGAATGGGGAAAAAAAAACCACAAACAAAATTGAAGTGATTCCATTTTTTCTTCTTTAATGGATTATCCCTTGCAGTAAAAAAATGAGGAATTTATGGGGAAATACAGGCTTAGTGGTTAAGACGTTGAACTTGAAGACTTGGAAGCTCAGAGTTCAAGACCTGAGTAATGCATGATGGAGTAAGCTCCCATCTCTGTCTTAGCTCCTGCCAACTTAGCAGTTGGAAAGCAAGAAATTGCAAATAGATAAATAGGGACCACTTCGGTGGGAAGGTAAACAGCATTCTGTGCACTCCAGTGTCTAGTCATGCCTGCCACATGACCATGGAAATGTGTGCAGTCGCAGACAGCGCTTGCTCTTTGGCTGTAAACAGAGATGAACACCGCATCCTAGAGTCAGAGATGACAGGCTTTCGAGTGAGGACGACCTTTACTTTTATCCTGTCTTTATTCTACTGTCTTTATCTCCCGAAGAACTCTGTTAAAGGAACAACAATGGTGTAGGATGAAATAGAACACAAAATTGAAATCACACAAGGGTTAGCCCTGCTCATAGAAGTGATGATTCACTTTTCTGCTATACCACTTTTAGTACCAGAGCATCTCTGCAGGAAAAAAGAAAGAAAAAAGAAATTGAATCGGGGAATTGACAAGAGAAAGGAGCAATTGAAATGCAATGCAACGAGGACTGTTTGTTCTATGGGTTTGGAATGCTGTCAACTTTTCCAGTACACTGTGCAACCCTTCAAAACCAAGGGGCAACACAGTGGACTATAAAAGGATTTGAAAAGGCTGCTCTCACAAAAGAAAAAAAAAGAGGCAAGCCAACAGGAAGGAAGATGGGGGGGGGTGTTGGGGTTTGCAGGTTCGACAATTGTATTGTATCACATCACCAGTACAGGCAGTGAAATATCAATGAAACCCACAAGCCCAGTGTGAGCAATCATTACAATCCCAACCCATTTCAGCCATGATTAAAGCTGCAACACAAACCACAGCAGAACTGAATTGCTGTGATTCAGCTTTTCAGTGTAGCAACACCCAAATTCATACTTCCTAAAACAGTCTGTTTTGAAAATAAAGAGCTATAAAAATGGACAGCAGGAGACTTGCTGTTGCTCCTGGTCTGTCTTTCCCACTATGATGGAGTATTTCTATTTTTGTTTATATTAGTAAAGGTAAAGGTTTCCCTTGCTCAAAAAGCCAGTCATATCTGACTCTAGGGTTCAGTGCTCATCTCTTTTTCAAAGCCGAAGAGCCAGCGATGTCTGCTTCTGAAGACATTTCTGTGGTCATGTGGCAGGCATGACTAGACACCAGAGTGCATGGAATGCTGTTACCTTCCCACCGAAGTGGTCCCTATTTATCTGTGGTGTCCGTGGGCACAATTGGCATAAACTGTCCCTGACAGAGGTTACACCTGTTGTGGAGAAATTCTAGCCAGAAGGTGGCTACAGAAAAGGAGATCAGGTCAGAGATTGACCAAGCACTTGTTGAGAATCCAGCTCAACAAGGGTGTAAGCATAAAGTCAGAAGAAACTGAAACAGCAGTCAGAGTTACAGGTGCGCAAGAAAGAGAGCGAAGTGCTCCGGCACCGGGGAGCAAGTTTTTATTGAAAAATACACAGGTTCCACAGGATGTATTACGACAGCATACACAGGATGTATACGCAAACATAGGTGCAGTGGTATTCAGCCAATAATATGACATTCTCTATAGCATAACCATATATGGCATGACCTATATCTCTTACTAGTACATGCGCAGTAGCTTATATCCTGCCAGACTAGGCCAAAGCCTATTCTCTGTGGCGGTACTCTTGCAAAAGCTGTTACCTGTATATTCAGCAGTAGCTACGATCTAACTTCAGCTGTAAAATGGCTAATACCAAAAGCATTTATATGAAGGTTACATAGAGACACTTTTCTGCATCAAACCAGAACTTCTGCATAGAGGTAGAGGCAGGAAGCGCTTGTTGATGCAGGAAATAGCTAACCTCAGCTCTTGTTAGCAGGAAAGGCTAACCACAATTGCCAGCTATATGCCTCACCTGTTTAAGCTAAAAGTTTCCAGCTAAAATGTTTTAAGCTAAAAGTATAATGAACTCCCACATTTCCACTTCTTAAATTTATTATTTTCTGCGGGACATCGTTTGCCAATTATACACACGCTGGAATTCAATCTCGCTATCAGATTCTGAGTTAACATCTTCATATCCCACGTTATTTGTTGGCAAACAATATACATATTCCCCATCATCATAGTGCTCCTCTGCCCCACGAGGAACGGCTCGATAATTACCCTGACAGATCTCATTCTGATAGCGAGCTTGATAGATTTGGTTCTGAGTAAACCCTGTGGATCTTCCTGATGCATGAAAACAGTTTTTACTCATAGCCATAAGATTTGGTACACATTGAATACAACAACATAACATAATGCAGCTTACTATAAAAACACCTATGGCAATTAGTACCTGTCTTAACCACCTTGCTCCCGGCACCCATGACCATAATGCATCCCACCATGCTGGCAAGGCATTCTGAGTTATGTGCTTAAGAGTGTCCCGAATATCATCAAGTTGATCCTGTACCTTGTTTGAGTTGTCAGTAAGATTAAAACAGCACATATTCTGAACTGCTCACAACCTGAGGCTTCCTTTCTATTCAGTAGATACATCATTATGCACATTATTAGTCACAATCTCCTACAGATCCTGAAGTTCTTTCTCAATCTGGCCTAAAACCAATCAGGGTCAAAATTTATCTAAACAATATCTGGCTTTCAAATCAATTGACTATCTATGTCAGGTGATGAAAGATGAGCATCTTCATCCATAGTAGAAAACATTTTTTAACACCATAAAGTTGCAAGAGGGAGTCAAAAGTCCCACCTGCAATACAGAGCAACCAGCTCCTCTAAGAAACATGAACATGCCATGTTTGATGACCAGTGCCATGTTATTACAACCCTCTCCACAAGAGATTGCACCATGGAACTAGACATGAAACATGCCTGATATATCGAATAACACCATTGCAATATAACAAACTCAACTACATATGTAGGGTTACAGTGAAAAAACTCTTCCAGGCATTTTTCATAATTGTATTACAAGTACAGCAAAGTCCCAAAATACATTCCAGTGAAAGATCAAAAACACATAGTTAAAGCAGTCTGTTGTGGGGGGGGGGGGGGAGGAAGAAGGCTGGTCGCCCCCCCCATCCAAGAGACTACATTTTGGCTGTTTGCCAGCCAGTTTTTCAAGAGCGACTCCTTGAATGTGTGAGGGTCTCCTCCTCTCGGACAAGACCCCTCCCATCAGGATCCTCCCTTTTACCCTCCTCCTTAGGGTTTACCCCCAATGACCTTCCAACAAGAAGACATGTCAATCACACACCAGGTTCCATCCCTTCTTCCCCAAGTCTGCCATGTGGCCATGACTCCCAGGTGTTGCCATCTTGCAGGGGCATCTCCCCCCCCTTTCTCAGGAGGCAGGAAACATGGAATGAGCAGGACCTTCATTCCACGACACCCCCCTCGTTAGGGTGACAAAAACCATGATCATCTTGTAAAATCATGCTTTTTGTCATAGTTCACTGTATGCACTTTTAAAACAGGCAAGCACATTTCTTTTCTTCCTTACAAGAAAGTTTCTCTAAAAATTCTAGCAAACAAACTACACATATCATTTTAACAACATTTCCCACCAGCAGAACATTTAGAAAATTTTAAAGAGGTCTTTGGAGTCCACACAAACTTTTTAGTCCAAAGTAAAATGTCCAAATTAAGAGTCCAAATGTTGATTGAAGATCTCTTCAGACTAGAATTTAAACACCATCTTCCCTCCAGCACAGTTCTTGGTCACAAAACAACCAGGCAACCCTCCGCCCTCCAAACAAGCACATCTTTCAGCTTTTCAGCTACTCACTCAGTCCTTCACTCTCCAGGCACATCCATCTGTATTTCAGCAGGTAGAAAATGTAGAACCCAAAAGAACAGCTTCTCCAGAATTTGCAAGTAACTTAGCCAAAAACTGGAGTATATCTTCTCCCACCTTGTATTTTGGCAGAAACCTGCCATCCATAGAGGAAGGATCCATGCCACGTTTTCTCTGGGCTTCTTTCAGTTGCAGTATTTGAATCTTAACCAAGTGAAAAACTGTCATGTTGGATTTGCGAGAAGACCCCTTTCTGATTTTGGGTTTTCTGCTCTCCTCCTCTGGCTCATCCTTCCAATTCCTGCCCCCAAGTGAGGAATCAAGCTTATCACTCGGCTTCTCCTGCTTGGTCCTCTTCTCCACCTTTCGTGATGGGGGGCACTTCAGGGATGAGCCAAGGTCCTCTGTGCTGCCCTCAGAACCCTCTCTGCCTGCCATTCTGCATGCAGTAATAGCTTCTATCTGCGATGAGGTGGCAGGGAGGGCTAGAGCATTTGCAACTATTGAGGCACGGCTGATGATTGGAAATGTAGTAGCAGCCTCCAAGTCCAGAACAGCCGCAGTTAAAGCAGCAGAGAACGGGGTAACAGTGCTTGATTGCTGCAAAGCAGGATATAACGTTCCACCTTCATCAGGGGGTTTCGGAGGCAATTGTGGCCCATATGGCGGGGGTGCTGTTGGGGATAGAGGATCTCCAGTAGCAGGTGGCAGTATTTGTGGCATGGAGGTGGTCAGGCTTTGGGCCAAAAAAATGTTCTTCGGTTGTTTATTATTCAGATCAGGAGGATCTGGTGGGGTGGCATATGGTGGTGGTGCCGTAGGATCAGAGTCCCGTTTTAAGTCCGGTCTTTGTAACAGACATGGCAGCAGAATCTGCGGCAGAGGCACTGTCACTACTTGCGCCAACAAAATATTTTTCGGGGTGAGATTTTGCAAGCAGATTCGTACTTTGCACCACAGGAGTTGTACGGTTACACTGACTCTGGGGTGGTTTTGAAATTGAGTCCCAATTTTGTCCCACACTTGTAACTTTAAAGTCCCGTTTTCTGGGACCCATGGACAAAAATCGTAAATTGCCTTAACGAGTTGCTCTATTTCATTGATTGATACTGCATGTCCATTTTTCTGCAGGAGGTGTTTAAGATCCTGACAATACTTTTGTTGCAGAGAAGAGAGACCACTGCCCATGTTGTCTTATCTTGTCTTGTCTAAGTACTCTAACTTGACTGTGTCACTCACCCGGGATCCTTACACGGATGACGAGGGACGTCCTGGACCTAGCCGGTCGTGGGTGAGGACTGTGGGGCCGCAGCGCTGAAGTCGTGAGCGTGGTCGAAGTGAAGGGAGATTGTAATCTGGATCCGGTAGATTACAATCTGATTTGCCTCACACGGGGCACCAGATGTGGAGAAATTCTAGCCAGAAGGTGGCTACAGAAAAGGAGATCAGGTCAGAGATTGACCAAGCACTTGTTGAGAATCCAGCTCAACAAGGGTGTAAGCATAAAGTCAGAAGAAACTGAAACAGCAGTCAGAGTTACAGGTGCGCAAGAAAGAGAGCGAAGTGCTCCGGCACCGGGGAGCAAGTTTTTATTGAAAAATACACAGGTTCCACAGGATGTATTACGACAGCATACACAGGATGTATACGCAAACATAGGTGCAGTGGTATTCAGCCAATAATATGACATTCTCTATAGCATAACCATATATGGCATGACCTATATCTCTTACTAGTACATGCGCAGTAGCTTATATCCTGCCAGACTAGGCCAAAGCCTATTCTCTGTGGCGGTACTCTTGCAAAAGCTGTTACCTGTATATTCAGCAGTAGCTACGATCTAACTTCAGCTGTAAAATGGCTAATACCAAAAGCATTTATATGAAGGTTACATAGAGACACTTTTCTGCATCAAACCAGAACTTCTGCATAGAGGTAGAGGCAGGAAGCGCTTGTTGATGCAGGAAATAGCTAACCTCAGCTCTTGTTAGCAGGAAAGGCTAACCACAATTGCCAGCTATATGCCTCACCTGTTTAAGCTAAAAGTTTCCAGCTAAAATGTTTTAAGCTAAAAGTATAATGAACTCCCACAACCTGTTGAGGAAGGCTCCTGGTCACTGGCCCCTGCGGGTACAGAAATTGGGGTGCGGATTAATAGTCATAAGATTGATTCACCCATATCTGACCTGGCAGGCAGTTCGGCAGGAGGAAGTTGAATATCTAACTCCAGTTAAGAATTAGGTAATTCCACACTTGCAGATTAGTCCAAGCCCCAGCGCAAATAGTGGCCATGTTTACTCTTGAGCAAGCCATGAACAATGGATTTCCCCTGTCAGTATTTGCCTTAGTTAATTAACTTCCCCAAGAGAAGTTCCCAATTAACCCGGGTAAATGGGTGATGTGATTTTCTGTCAGATGACGATTCTATCACACGCTGCCTTGAATTCCTATATATGATGATGATTTTCCCTCAATAAACCACTGGTCTTCGCTCCATCTTGCCTCGTGTCGTTACTCGACCAGTCTCCTCCGGGACCCCAAGGGCCGCTTCACAGCCCCAATCCAACATTTATCTACTTGCAATTTCTTGCTTTCGAACTGCGAGGTTGGCAGGAGCTGGGACAAAGACAGGAACTCATTCTGTCCTGCAGTACTCGGGAATCAAACTGCTGACCTCCCGCCTTCCAGTCAGTGTCTTAGCCACCTGAGCCGCTGCAGCCCCTGTTTATATTAGGGTAATTCTAATAGGTTTCTATCTAAGAACATATATTTGCAGATACATATCTATGGAAATCTGTATCCTCATTTGTCCTTTTTTTTGGATGATGTACTTACCTTAAAAAGTGGCAAATAGCCAAGTCACTCAGAGTAAACATTAGAAGAAATACTTCACATAACTAATTGATAGTTTTGAAATTATGGGGTTTATTGTCCAAGAGGTCTGCAAGACCTGAGCAGAGGTATTAATAATATGCTCTTTTGGAGGTCACTAATTCACAGGATCACCATAAATCAGAAGCAACATGACAACACAAAACTACAAATAATAGTATTCATTGTTATCTGATATGATATTACTCATCTCATTTCGTGGTTCCCAACTTTTAGCTTTTCAGGCATTTGGGACTTTGACATTCCCTGTCTGTTGGTCAAAATGTTGGGAGTTGAAATGTTGAAGTTGTAATGAGACTTGCTGCCAAGTGTTACACATTCTTTTTTGCAGGCTTCCTAAAGATAAAGGGTCTGTATCTATTCTAGGCATAATTACTTCTGGGGTAAAGTAGAAGTTGATTGTGCAGAAGACCAAGTTGTATCTTACCAGTCTTCACCTTTTGCAATGTTTGTAAAATATGTTCCATAAATGTTATCACGTTAATATTTCCCCCCCTGAAATTGTAGCAAGCTTGGCTATTGTGAATCCTTTCAAATTACAAAGAATGCTTTCTATTTTGGGTTGGGTACAGGAAATGATCAATTAAAAAGAAAGAAACGAGAGTAGAAGAAATGGGCTTAGGCACCATGTTCCTGGGCCTGCTTTTTGTGAAATATGTCAGTTTTTGCAGAATTCAACATGAACAAACTAGGGTTTAGAAAGTTATGTGTTAAATAGCAAAGAGACATCAAGCCATTTTGTATTCATGCAGCAATTCATATCTACCTTTTGCATTCATAAATAACAGCTTGAGCAAAATCCAATGGGGATTTGTTGAGCAAACTCCTATGTAAGTTCCATTGATTCAGTGAGCCTACTCTAGTTTTCACCCGCTGAATTGTGGAATAGGATGTCAACCAATTAGTTTTTGGTATTAAGATGTATGCCTCAATTCATGCATGGATTGCTTGATCTCCAGATAGTTTTGAACTCAAGAATTGCTGGAGCATGCAAGGCTTCCACAGCAGAAGTGGCTTCTCTTGCTTGAAGCAGAAATGGCCTCTCAGATGGAGACATGGACCTGCAGTAATGTTCATGTATGGTTACATTTTAAAGTAACACATTGTATAGTAATGGTCATCCTTGCTTGAAAGCCAGTCATATCTGACTCTAGGGTTCAGTGCCCATCTCTGTTTTATAGCTGAAGAGCCAGCGCTGTCTGCTTCTGCAGACGTTTCCATGGTCATGTGGCAGGCATGACTAGACATGGAATGCCATTTACCTTCCCACTGAAGTGGTCTCTATCTAATTGCAACTTCTTGCTTTTGAACTGCTAGGTTGGCAGGAATTGGGACAAAGACAGGAGCTCATTGCGTCCTGCAGTACAGTATTCGGGTATCGAGCTGCTGACTTGTCACCTTCCAATCAGCGCCTTAGCCACGTGAGCCGCTGCAGTCCCTAACACATTGTACTGCTTGAAGCAAAATCTCCCAATTTTAATTAACACTAACCATGAGAATAATGTTGAATAAAATGACTAGAAACTGTTACTACCCATAACCCCTTATTATGCTGTTTTAGAAGTATAAATTCATTAGGTTTTTGTTACCAAAAAAGATGGAAGGTAAAGATGAGATACCTCCAAATGTTTTAAAATAATTGATCACTTGATAATTAACTTCTGATTCCAGAGGAAATTTCTAAGCTTTCAACATTGTTGTTTTCTTTCTCAACTATTATCATGAATTCCTTGTTGCTAACATCAGAGTAGACCCATGAAGGTCAGTAGGTTTTGGTTGGGTTGGTTGACTTGTTGATTGATTTCTTCCTTCCTCTCTCTTTTCATTCCCCAAAGAAACAGAAAGATGGGACAAAAATGGTTGTAATGCAGGACTCTTCTACAACTTGATGCCTTTCTGAGGGGCCATTCAACAATTACATGATCCATTTTTTGGGAAAAGTTGACCTCTTTCCTGCGGATTCCCCGTGCCCTCTTGGGCATGGATCGGCCCGGCAGAGGCCACTTTCGGGAGAAAGGCTCCCTGGCCCGTGGGCTCTGCGAGCAGCCAAATTAAGGGGGGTGAATAAATTATAGGGCTATAGGGTTTGATTCACCTAATTACCTGACCTGACCAGCGGCTCTGCCAGGCAAACAGATCGATATCTCCTGCGTGTAATTGGGTACACACTCATCTCCCTGGCTTGGCGCTAATCCCCGGCGCAAACAGGTACCATGTTTGCCCAGCCTCTGAGCCCGAAACAATAGGGCTTCCTCTATCAATATTTACCCCTGCTAATTAACTTCCCATGGAGAGTTCCCCCAATTAACCTGAGTAAACAGGTATTGTTGGTGATAGCTGTTTTCTCCTGGCCTTCTGGTCTATAAAAGGTGTACGCATTTTCCCAATAAACACTGATCTGATCCTGCTTCCTTGCCTCGTATTGTCATTGATCAGTCTCCTCCGGGACCTAGCGCCGCCTAGCGGCAGACATTCGCTACACTTTCCCCCATGTAATCCAACCATAATTTTCACTTCGAACCCCCCTCCCTTTAAAATTACATAATCCAGAGCTTTTGTATCGAAATTCTAATTTTTAGAGCTTTTCACTATTGGTGCCTAATGCAGCATCGGTATGTATTGGATGTCAGGTAAGTTCAGATAGTGTTCTTCTACTATCTTCTTTATAAGGATTATAAATTTCTGTCGGTTAGAAATAGACTGCACAAGCAATTCAAGAATCTCAAATCGGATCAAAATTCCCAGAGATCATTTTTAAACCTAAAAAAGCGCCATGTTTCGAAACCACAACAGCTCCAAATGGATTAAGTAATCTTTGACCTGACCCCATGTCCCCACGTAATTCTCCGTAATTCAGATGGCAGCCCCCCCAATGATTACATAATTGTTGAATGGCCCCTGATGTATTGTAGTAGAAGAACTCTATTGTCCCTGTCTAGCATGACTGACCATTTTGAGGACATCTGAATTGGAAAGGCTATACAAATATGGATCCAGCTGTAAGCTTATTCAAGTCAAACAGGTATTGGTCTGTGTAGGACCTGGATGCAAGATTACAATGGTTCATCCGGCCCATGCTGCACTGCCCTCATTGCTCCTGGAAGCAGAAGTAAAATGCGCCCATACGGTAGTAAAGCAGGTTCTCTGCCTGAGACTTCAGAAAGTCATTGCCAGGTTTGACAATATCAGGTTACACAGAATACACAGAAGAAGACAGCTCCCTCTCTTCTTGCAAAGCTGTAATCAGCCCCTTGGGTATCAATTCTTTCCAACCCAGCATCAGAAAGAAGAACCAAGAAGGATTTTCTATTAAGCATCGGAAACTCTAGCAGGACTTAATAGGGAAACAGAAATTTAGAGCATTGTAAGTTTTGATTTCCTACACACTGACTAAGCCAAATAGAGAGTAGGAACACAAAGCAGTGGGAACACAAAGCAAGAAAGCATAAAGTGGCACATTCTGTGAATAGGGCATGGAAATGTAAAGTTATTTTGGAAAAGACAATCTTAACATGAGATCTGAGTATTACAAAAGTGGCTACCGTATGGGCGCATTTTACTTCTGCTTCCAGGAGCAATGAGGGCAGTGCAGCATGGGCCGGATGAACCACAGCAAACCCATTTGTGTGGATTCACGGGAGCTTGGGCTTCTGGGAATTGAAGTCCAAGAACATCAGGAGTGCCAAGGTTTGCCATCACAGTTATAGTAGACTAGCTGAGTGCCCGGCCTTGGCCTGGGGGAGGAGGTTATTTATGGCGCTTGGAAGGCCCCCCGACACATACCAACCCAGACTTCTCCCTGTCCCACACACACACACACACACACACACACACACACACACACACACACACACACACACAGAGACAGACAGACAGACAGACAGACAGACAGACATGGGTGAATGTGCCATGGTTGTTTGGAGGCTGTTATGTATGTATGTTTGCATGTTCATTGTACTGTAAAGGCAAGAATGTAACCACTCCAAATACAAGGTATCTCAGCTGTAAAGGAACGCGAGCAGGCAGCCCATAGAGGGCAGCTGTGAGCGTTCAGTCTCACATGGTTCACATTGCTCAATCACGGACAGCCGCGGGAAAACCTTCCCCGCATTCAGCAGCAGGAGAAAGATCTGCATTCAGCAGCAGGAAAAGAGGCGTGCCTGGGCGAGGCCACGCCGGTAGCAGCCAATGAGCTACCGTGCTACAAGATTCAAATGTATAGGGCTACTGTATATATTGAGATGTATCACCGCTATTACCTCATGCTCCACCGGATCATCATGCAATAAACCTGTGTTAAGCCAACCCTACGGCTGTTCTGTTGTCTTTGGTCCCATACACTAAATTGGCGACGAAGGTGGGATCATGGCTGCCCACGGGACCAAGACATGCGCCGGCTACGAGATCAGGAAGCCGGGAGACTTGGAGCTGTTTGAGATAGACTTCAATGGAGCGCTGGTGGAGCTCGAAGTCTCAGATGAGGCCAAGAAGAGGGCCATCTTCGTCCGCATGCTCGGACACGAGACCAAGAGGACCTTGGTGGATCTGATCGCGCCGAGGAGTGTGAGCGACTTCAAGGCCACAGAGCTCCTGGCGGCACTGCGCACCCACCTCCGGCCCGCAATAGCGATGTTCCCCGCTCGGAGCGCGTTCTGGAGGCGAGTCCAGGCGCCCGGGGAATCGGTCGCTGAGTTCGCCGCGGCCCTGCGGCTGGCCGCCGGCCCATGCAAGTGGGAGACCCCAGAAGTCACCCTCCGGGACTGCCTGCTCTGCGGTCTGAGGGATACCGAGACTCAGCGCGCGCTGATGAAACAGGAGCCGCCTCCCACGTGGCAACAAGTCCTCGACACGGCACAGGCCGCGGAGGCCACGACTGCCGGGGTGCAAGAGCTTCAGGACTGGCGCCCGAAACCCGCCAAGGCAGAGAGCTCGGTGCGCGCGGCCCGGCGAGTTTCGAACTCGTCCGCGGAGAGCGGTGACGACGAGGACGTCAGGAGGGTCCAGAGAGAGGGCCGACGCTGCGACGGCTGCGGTGCCGCCCACGCCCGCGCCGAATGCCCGTTCCGCAAGGCCGAGTGCCACAACTGCGGCCGGCGCGGGCACATCGCCAAGGTCTGCCGGAAACGGCGCGAGGCCAAGAGGAGTTCCCCAGACCGCTCGGCGAGGCAGGACCGCACCACAAGGAGTTCTCCAGACCGCTCGGCGAGGCAGGACCACACCACGAGGCCAAAGGACGGCACCCGGACCACGAGGACGCGGGACGGAGTAGGGCGCATCTCCGACGACAGCGAGGACGACGCTCCGGTTTGCAGCGTTTCCACGGAGCACCCCCGTTACTTCGTTGAGGTAGTAATACAAGGGGCCCCTGTTAGGATGGAGGTGGACTCGGGTTCTTCATACTCCATCATTTCCCAGGGAGAGTTCATGAAAATCGCCCCCCGCGTGCGGCCCAAGCTCAAAGCGTTGAGGGCCACACTGAAGGACGTGCAAGGGAACCGCATCCCAGTGTTGGGGGTTGGGAAGTTCCAGGTCCAGTTTAAAAAGCACACCGCAACGCTTCCCCTAGTCGTCCTCAAGGGAGGTAAATGCAGCCTCCTCGGGACTCAATGGTTCCAGCCCCTGGGGTTGTTCATTGGGGGGGTGCACGCCGTGGGAGCACACGCCACCGGGACGGATCCAATACAGAGCGTGTGCGACACGCACCCCGAGGTTTTCAAAAAGGGGCTCGGGAAATTCAAGGGCCCCCCAGTGACTTTCGACCTGGACCCTGGAGTACGTCCAATCAGACTTAAACCGCGCAGAGTGCCCTTCGCACTAAAAGACAAAATAGAGGCGGAGTTGGACAAATTGGTGGGCCAGGGGATTCTTGTCCCTGTTGATTCTGCGGAGTGGGAAACTCCAATTGTAACAGCACTCAAGGCCAACGGGGAGGTCCGCATATGCGCTGATTACAAGTGCACCATCAATAAGGCGATCCGCCCTAATGCGTATCCGGTGCCGGTAGTCAGCCACTTGTTGGCCAGGTTACACGGGGGGAGGTGTTTCGCTAAGCTCGACCTGGCCCAAGCCTACCAGCAACTCCCGGTGACCCCCGCCGCAGCTGCTGCGCAGACCATAGTCACCCACAAAGGGGCGTTCCAGGTATCGCGCCTCCAATTCGGTGTGAATTCGGCGCCCGGGATCTTCCAGTCACTCGTGGAACGCCTCTTGAAGGGGTTAGAGGGGGTGTTACCCTACTTTGATGACGTATTGATTACAGGGGGGAGCCGGGCCGAATTAGCAACAAGGTTGGGAAAGGTCCTGGCAATATTCGAAAAGGCGAGGTTGCGGTTGCGAAAAGACAAATGCGTTTTCTTCGCAACTGAGGTTGAGTTCCTAGGGTTCCGTGTTACTCCCGAGGGAATAAGGCCATCCCAATCCAAGGTGGCCGCCATCAAGAAGGCCCCTCGCCCCACCTCCAAGCCCGAGTTGCAGTCGTTCCTTGGACTGCTCAACTTTTACCACTCCTTCCTTCCGCGGAAGGCAGCAGTGGCGGAACCACTACACAAATTGTTAAAAAAGGACGAGGCATGGAAGTGGGGCGACGTCCAGGAGAAGGCTTTCAATGACCTGAAGCGACTCCTGGCATCAGATGCTGTACTGACCCACTTCAATCCCAAACGCCCAGTGGTCCTAATATGTGATGCATCCCCGGTGGGGGTGGGGGCGGTGTTATGCCACGTACTGGAGAACGGGAGGGAGGCCCCGATAGCGTTCTACTCTAGGTCCTTGTCCCAAGCGGAGAGAAACTATGCCCAGACAGACAGGGAAGCACTAGCGATAATTGCGGGGACCAAGAAATTTCATGATTTTGTGTACGGCCGCCCCTTCACCATAGTGACTGACCATAAGCCCTTGCTAGGCATTTTCACCGCAGATAAGCCCACACCCCAAATCCTGTCCCCGAGGATGCTCAGGTGGGCCATTTTTCTCAACGCGTATCAGCACGCGTTGGTATACCGGCCCGGAAAGGAGATCAGCCATGCGGACGCCCTGTCGAGGTCCCCCATTCCCCGGGATTGCTGCCACGTAGGCGAGGAAGAGAGGGACCACCAGGTCTTAATGATAGAGGTCCTAGACTCCCCTCCAGTAGTACCGGCCGACATCGCCAAAGCGACCGGCAAGGACAAAACGCTAGCTACAGTTTGCTCCTGGGTACAGAAAGGGTGGCCCGTGTCTTCCCCAGCAGCGGAATTCGACACATTTTTCAAAAAGAAACTAGAGTTGTCCCTAGAGAGGGGTTGCCTTTTGTGGGGACAGCGGGTAGTGATCCCCACGTCGCTCCGGCCGAGGGTGCTTAAACTGCTGCACGTCAGCCACCCGGGGATCGTCCGCTCTAAGGCACTAGCCCGTAGTTACTTTTGGTGGCCCCAGCTAGACGCCGACATCGAACACATGGTCGGCACTTGCGAAGCGTGCCAAAGCTCCAGGCCAGAAGAGGCTCGCTTGCCACATAGGGAGTGGGACGCAGCAAGGGGGCCCTGGTCCCGGGTACACGTAGACTTTGCTGGCCCGTTCAGGGGAACACTTTTCCTCCTTGTGGTGGACGCGTTCTCCAAGTGGTTGGAGGTCATTCCAGTCTCGAGCACCTCCTCGGCCACTACAATTAAACAGTTACGGAGGGTCTTTTCCACGTTCGGTTTACCCGACACCCTCGTCAGCGATAACGCTAGCTGTTTCACATCCGCTGAGTTCGGGGTATTCATGGATCGCAATGCCATTCGGCACGTCACCTCCGCCCCCTTTCACCCGGCCACCAACGGCCAAGTAGAGCGCCTCGTGCGCACCACAAAAGACGCGCTGCGGCGCATGGGCCCCGGAGACCTCGACCTGCAATTGTGCCAATTCCTGCTAAGGTACAGGGTCACCCCATTGGCGTCAGGGTACTCCCCCGCGGAGCTGTTAATGCGCAGGAAGCTGGCCACGGTAATCTCCAAGCTAGACCCCAAGAGAGTAGAGGACAAAGGGCGGAACATAGGGGTGGAACCCGCAAAGAGTTTCAGTGTAGGCGCCCCGGTGCATTGCAGGAACTACGCCAACGCGGGGCCAGCCTGGGTGCCGGGCACCGTAATAGAACAAACCGGCCCCGTCTCATACCACGTGGAGACCAGTACAGGCCTCCTGTGGAGGCGACACGCGGACCAACTCAGGCGCAGGGTTCCCGGAGAGCAAGACGAAGACGAAAATAGCCACGAATCAGCGTTAGGGTACTCCCCCACCCGTTTAGCCCAAGGGGGAGGAAAAGGGGGACATGGGTCCCCACCAAGGGGGGAGGAAAGGGAATCGATCCTCAGAGATCTTTTGCGGGAGTTCGCGGCAGAAAGGAAGAGCCCCGACCTCACACATACCCCTCGGAAGTTTCCCCAAAACACAGATGCCCCTAGAAGTTTAGACGTTGATTTACAGTACCAGGGGGAGTTAGCGGAGTGGTCCCCCACCCGTCCTAGTGAAAAGAGGGGTTTCAGTTCAGCCCCTGGTACTTCCAGTCCCAGTAGCCCCTGTGAGTTAGAATGCAACATAGCGCCAATTTCCCGGAGACCGACACCCCCAAGACAGGAGGCAACAGCGAGTCCGCCCACCACAGTCTCAAGGTCCCCCGAGCGGGGAACAGAAGGTAGCAGAACCACAAGGGCGACCTCATCGGTTCCGCGGTTCACAATAGGAGGGTCCCCCGGGTCCGAGAGCAACAGGCAGGGGTTCACCTCCCAACTGTTCATTCCATTCCCATCCCCGGGCGCAAGGCAGGCACGGACGCCCCACAGAGCCTCTAACGAATCCCCGTTTCCCGTTGCAGGACAAGTACCCTCGGAGTCAGAGATCACTGGCTCTCCAGCACTAGGTCAGGCGCAAGCACGCCCCAAGCGCACGTGCGGCAAGCCACAATGGTTGCGGGACTTCGTCCCATCCTAGGGGGGAGGGATGTTATGTATGTATGTTTGCATGTTCATTGTACTGTAAAGGCAAGAATGTAACCACTCCAAATACAAGGTATCTCAGCTGTAAAGGAACGCGAGCAGGCACCCCATAGAGGGCAGCTGCGAGCGTTCAGTCTCACATGGTTCACATTGCTCAATCACGGACAGCCGCGGGAAAACCTTCCCCGCATTCAGCAGCAGGAGAAAGATCTGCATTCAGCAGCAGGAGAAAGATCTGCATTCAGCAGCAGGAAAAGAGGCGTGCCTGGGCGAGGCCACGCCGGTAGCAGCCAATGAGCTACCGTGCTACAAGATTCAAATGTATAGGGCTACTGTATATATTGAGATGTATCACCGCTATTACCTCATGCTCCACCGGATCATCATGCAATAAACCTGTGTTAAGCCAACCCTACGGCTGTTCTGTTGTCTTTGGTCCCATACACTAAAGAGGCTGTGTGTGTGTGTGTGTGTGAGAGAGAGAGAGAGAGAAGGGGGGAGGGAGAGAGGTAGATCGTCCTGAAGGAAGTGGGGTGGATGAAGGGTTGCAAGTTTTTAGTGTTTGGGAATCAAGACAATGGAAGCAGCTGTAAACTAGCCTAACACATCTTTATTGCATGGAGTACAGCACGAACATGAGGTAATGGCGGACAAACAGCTCCTTTTATGCAGTGGCTATACATTTGAATGTGGCTCCTTGATAGTGCATTGGCTACTGTCCATGTGACGTCATCCTTAGTCACGCCCTTCTTGTCCAGGTGAGGTGAGGGCGGGAATCTTTCCCGCATAGCTGAAGGTATTTGAAGAATGTGTACCACGTGAGCTGAACGCTCGCTATTTCCCCCTAGTGGTCACTAGCTCGCGTTCTATTGTGGTTTGTTACATTGTTTCTATTGCAAGATACAGCTTGTTACATTCGCTCATTCATGTGGTTGCAGATTGTTACACTCGCTCATTCATGTGGTTACAATTACATTCAATACACAACATCCCTCCCCTCTAAGATGGGACAAAGTCCCTTAACCAAGATGGTTTTCCGCATGTGCGTTTTGGGCATGTGACCGTTATGCTTGACTCGGCCATGCCCCCTCGTCTGTGTCCTCCTGGCTCTTGTCCTGCAATTGGAGAGGATGACTCATTAGCGACTCGCTGTGGACTTGCAGCTATGGGTTGAGCAGGAGGAGGGGGATTGGTTTCTGATGCAGATGTGGGCAAACCAGGGGCACTAGGGGCTAAAGAAAAACCCTGCTCCTCGCTTGGACGGGTGGGGGAACACTCCGAACCCCCCCCTCCCGGTTTGGTAACTCAAAATCTAACTCAGGGGCAACAGAGGCAAACTCATTCCTCTCTTTCATGGTGCTGGGATGAACTGGTGTATTAAAAGGATATGGATTTGAGTCTGCTCTTCCCCCCTTGTTTGGGACTGTTGCCCCTCGTTTTCTCCACCTTGGGATAAGCGGGTGGGGGAGGACCCTAACGTTGAGTTCTGCTGCTGTGTGCCCCTGTCCGCCCCCCTAATCACTCACAATGATGTCAGGTATCCCAAAGGTACTTATCAGCTTGTGCAGCTGTTTTATGGTTGCGGCTGATGAGGTGCTGCGCATCGGAATCACTTCCAACCACTTGGAGTATGCGTCTACTGCCAGTAGAAAAAGAGAACCCCTGAATGGACCTGCGAAGTCTATGTGGAGGCAAGACCACGGTCCCCTGGTTGTGTCCCATTCTCTGTGTGGAAGTTGGGACTCCTCAGGGCAAGAGCTCTGGCAACTTTCGCAGGTGTTCACCATGTGCTCAATGTCTGCATCTAGCTGTGGCCACCAGAAATAGCTTCGGGCCAGCGCCTTAGAGCGCACGATCCCCGGGTGGCTGACGTGTAGAAGCTGTAGTACCCTTGCTCTCAAGGATTCTGGGACGACCACTCTCTCCCCCCACAGGAGGCACCCCCTTTCTGTGGACCACTCAACCCTCTTCCTGAAAAACGCAGCAAACTTGTCTACGGGGGGAGCCGTGGGCGACCCCTTCTGTACCCAGGATCTAACAAGGGCTAGTGTTTTATCCTTTGCCGTGGCTGCAGCGATTTCCATGGGAAGTATGGGGGGTGCATCTAGGGCTTCTATGAGGAGGACTTGGCTGTCCTGCTCTATCTCACATTTTGGGTCTCCCAGCTGGGGAAGAGGAGACCTTGAGAGTGCGTCAGCATGGCTTATGTCTTTCCCGGGGCGGTACACTAATGAACCCCTGTATGCATTGAGGAAAATAGCCCACCGAAGCATCCGTGGGGAAAGGATCTGTGGAGTGGGCTTGTCTGAGGTGAAAATACCCAATAGTTTCTTGTGGTCGGTTACAATGGTGAATGGACGACCATACAAAAAATCATGGAACTTCTTTGTGCCCGCCACAATAGCAAGGGCCTCCCTATCTGTTTGGGTGTAATTGCGTTCTGCCTTAGACAATGATCTCGAATAGAAGGCAACTGGGGCTTCTCACCCGCTCTCTAGCACGTGGCAAAGGACCGCCCCCACCCCCACTGGGGAGGCGTCACAGACTAAGACTACCGGCTTCTTTGGGTCGAAATGGGTCAGGATGGTCTCTGAGGAGAGGAGCTGCTTGAGTTCTCCCCCCACCACCAAACCACGTCCTTCTTCAGCAGCCTATGCAGGGGCTCTGTAATCGACGCTTTCCTGGGCAGGAAAGAATGGTAAAAATTCAGCAGCCCCAGGAAGGATTGCAGCTCCGGTTTCGCGGTGGGGCGAGGGGCGTTTTAGATGGCCGAGACTTTGGACTCAGCGGGTTTCACTCCCTCAGGGGTTATGCGAAACCCCAGGAACTCAACTTCTCTTGCAAGGAACACACATTTGTCTCTCCGCAGTCTCAACCCCACGGATTCGAACACTGTAAGGACCTTATCTAATCTTTGGGCCAGTTCTGCTTCGCTCCCCCCCCAGATATCAAAATATCATCAAAATATGGCAAAACACCCGGTAGCCCCTTTAACAAACGTTCCACAAGGGACTGAAATATCCCCGGCGCCGAGTTCACGCTGAACTGTAGGCGCGTCACCTTAAATGCCCCCTTGTGAGTTACAATGGTTTGCGCAGCAGCTGTGGCTGGGGTTACTGATAGCTGCTGGTATGCCTGCGCCAGATCCAATTTGGCGAAACACTTCCCCCCATGTAAAGTAGCTAGCAGATGGCTAACTACTGGCACCGGATAGGCATTAGGGTGGATTGCCTTGTTGATTGTACACTTGTAGTCAGCGCAAATCCGCACCTCCCCATTTGCTTTTAGTGCTGTAACAATAGGAGTCTCCCACTCCGCAGAGTCCACAGGCACTAAAATCCCCTGACCCACCAGTTTGTCAAGTTCCGTCTCTATTTTGTCCTTCAGGGCGAATGGAACCATCGTGGCTTGAGCCTTATTGGGCGGACCCCCGGGTCTAGGTCAAATGAAACTGGGGGCCCCTTGTACTTCCTGAGTCCCTTCTTGAATACCTCGGGGTGTGTGTTGCACACTGCCTGAATTTCATCCCTCCCTGATGGCATGGACGCTTCCTATGAAAATCTCCAGGGGTTTGAACCATTGTGTTCCCAGGAGGTTGCACCCCCTCCTTTAAAACTACTAGGGGGAGTTTCCTTCTGAGTCCCTTGTACTGTATTTCAAAGTCCCCCACCCCCAATATTGGGATTCCATTCCCCTGTACATCCCCTAAGTTCAACCTCAGTTCCTTGAGTCTGGGTCGCTCCTTGGGGGAATGCGCAAAAACTCTCTATGGGAAATGATGGAGTAGGCAGACCCCGAGTCTATTTCCATCCTAACTGGGATCCCCTGCAACAGTACCTCAACATAAAAACGTTGGTGCCCTAAGGGCACGCTGTGAACAGCCAGGTCGTCTCCCCCATATGCTCTTCTGGGCTCTTGCTCTCGTCTCGCAGTTGCCTGCACGCCCTGGCGATGTGGCCCCTTCGTCCGCAGTTGTGGCACTCAGCCTTCCGGAATGGGCACTTGCTCCGATCGTGGGATGCTCCACAGCCATCGCAACGCCGGCCTCCCTTTCCTTTCTTCTTGCCCTGCCCCTTTCCGACTTTCCGGACCCCCTCATCTTCACTGGAGCCTGCACTGGCGGAGGCCTCTGAAGATGTGGGCGAGCGTGGGGCAGGCGGCGCCCTCCAGGTCGCCTGGACTGCTGATGCAGCCACCTCAATTGGTGGTGGCTTCGCTTTGAGGAGCTTGAACCCGGCCCTTGTGGACTCAGCCGTCTGCGCCTCTTGCAGAACTCTTTGAAGGTGAGGTTGTGGCCACGGGTCATAAGCTTCCTTTGGGTGTCCCCATCTCGCATCCTGCAAAGCAGCCGGTCTCTAAGGGCCATATCTAAGAACTCCCGCCATTTGCACGGGGTTTCTGCCAAGCGGAGGGCCGCCGCATATTCAGTCACGGACTCACCCGGCTTTTGGTCCCTCCTCGCGAACGCGGCCCTGGCAGAGAAGAAGGACACCTTGGGCTTGAAGTGGTCTCTCAGTGCAACCAACAGGTCGGCTACGGCAACCTGCTCCACTTATCTTGGTGCCACCAGGTCCATCAGCGTTTGCACTGCGTGATAGCTGAGCATCGTGATGAGAAGGCCCCTCTTCTTTCCCACGTCCATGATGCCGGCAACCGCTACTGTACTCCTGAAGTGCATCTCGAACCAGTCCCATCGCTTGGGCTGGTTTACGTCGAAAACCGGTTGCTGTGGAAGTGTCTTGTCCCTGTGGGAAGCCATATCCCACCTTCGTCGCCAATTTAGTGTTTGGGAATCAAGACAATGGCAGCAGCTGTAAACTAGCCTAACACATCTTTATTGCATGGAGTACAGCATGAACATGAGGTAATGGCGGAGAAACAGCTCCTTTTATGCAGTGGCTATACATTTGAATGTGGCTCCTTGATAGCGCATTGGCTACTGTCCATGTGATGTCATCCTTAGTCATGCCCTTCTTGTCCAGGTGAGGTGAGGGCGGGAATCTTTCCCGCGCAGCTGAAGGTATTTGAGGAATGTGTACCATGTGAGCTGAACACTCGCTATTTCCCCCTAGTGGTCACTAGCTCGCATTCTATTGTGGTTTGTTACATTGTTTCTATTACAAGATACAGCTTGTTACATTCGCTCATTCATGTGGTTGCAGATTGTTACACTTGCTCATTCGTGTGGTTACAATTACATTCAATACCCAACAAAGTTCCAACTGCCACTCAGGTCCCGCACCCTTCTCTCTCATGCCTTTTGGCATGCAAGGCACTAAGGGGGTTGTAGTTTCCATGTTTTTTGCCATTTTGTGGGGCCCACACACACCCTGGACTCGACACCCTGACGTTGACCTTCTCCAATGTGCAAGGTAAGTGTGTGCAAAGTGTGGTCACAGATAGTAAAGGGGTGTAGATTCGTATTCAGCATACGCAAGGGGGCATCTTTCTTTTATATATGTACTAGCTATTGTACCCGGCATTGGCCCCACTCTCAGTGCCTGGACCCTCACGGTGACGGTCCCAGTTTGGCAATGTATGTGTGCATGGCACATTACGGAATAGGCTGGACGTGTGCGGACACGCATTCTGGACACGCACGGCCTAACCCCCTTCTTATAGATATAGAAGATAGATAGATGCAGATGAAATCTGAAATATGGGAAGTACCAAGCATTTCCCAACCCTGTATTAATGGAAAATATGGAAAATCTGCATATACTGGCAGATAACATAAAAATCTATTCAAAATTATTCCTCTATCTTCCAAAATACAATTTTTTAAACATATTACCCAATTAATTAGTGGTTAGTGTAAAACATCTCTATTTGTAAATTTTCTTGCCTAACAACCTGATTGTGTGCATGTTGTCTCAGAAGTAATCTGGCCTTTCTTCCCAGGTGTATGTTATGAAGCCACTGCAGGTAAATTGTCTGAGTTTTTCTTAGTTCACATTAAACAGTGCCAAGCTGACAACATAGATAAGACATTAAATGGAAATGGATTATCCAGGTCACCGTGTCCCTTGGCATTATAGCTTTATGGAATGGATCAGCCAGTCTCTCTTTCCACTGTAAATTCTGGCCTAAACAGTGTCTTTTCCACTGTAAGATTTATTCACTATTAAATCACAGGCAAACTCCCTCATTCCTTCAGTGCTGCTCACCAATCTTGACAACCCAGCTTGCCTGTTTCAAATTCTTTTACCACCTGAAATCCTGCTTTCTAACTGTACAAAAATGCTCAGTCCTTTTGGCTGAAGATACTGTGAATTATCAGACAAGGAAAACTAGCCATACAAAAGTGGCTACAAATATCCCAATCCAGTAAAGGCCCAGTAGACGGAGGAGACAATAAATGTTTTCATATTCCCTTGCTAGAATTAATCTTGGATTCTAAAGGGCAAGCACAGGTAAATTGTCTGCTCACAGACATGCCTGTGTGTTGTTGTAATTTGGTTGATTAACAGGTTTTCCATTTTAACCTGCATCTGGTACCAGCATCCAATAGTAATGCTGCTCCTACACCCCTCGGGCCAACCAGCATTATGGGAAGGAAAGAATCTGTAAGGATATCACCCTTTGGAAATGTTGGGGATTGCATGTTGTTGAACTCCTGATGGTTGAAGCAAAGTCAAAGTGGGACACTGCTGTGAATGCTCTCGGGAAATGAGTCTACTTTCCAGAGGAGATGATGAGAGCAGAGTGGTAAGGAAGCAAAGAGACACCTTAAAATTACTTGAAACTCTATCAATTAGTTACCTTATGTTATTCTGGATAGCTGATCGGACTGGTCACATGGTTCCTCCCACCCGGAAGCAGAAGTAAAACACACCCGCACATGTGCAGAATGCATTTATGGCAGTGTTATGCACATGCATGGGCACTTTTTACTTCTACTTCCAGGAGTAGCACAGATGGCATGGGCCAGATGAATTAGCATCGGGGGCTGGATCCGGCCCATGGGCCATAAGTTGCAAATGCCTGGTTTAGAGTTACTCCTGCACAGGGAGATCTTTCCTGATTAAGTCAATAGATACCCACCAACTCAGACGAACTAGCAGGTTAGAGCTTCCCCTCAGGAATGTGCTATCGAATTGAACCATTTCCTTCTATCTTCTAGTGTCAGCAGTGATGTGCACCAGCTGGATCGGACCAGTACGCACATACCTGTAGTAAAAACAGCTGGCCCCACCCTCCTCCCCGCCCTGCCCACCACCTCCTCCTACAAGAAGGTTCAGAGGTGAACCGCTCCGCTTCCCCTTTCATCCAAGGCTTTTCCTGGCTTCTGTTTCACCCTGAAGCATCTCTCCAACTTCGGAAAAGCTTTGGACAAAGGGGGAAATGGCTTCAGAGAAGGCTGGTTCCATTTCTCCCTCCATCTCCCTCATCCAAGGCTTTTCCTGGGCTCCATTTCACCCCAAAGCGCGTCCCCAGCCACTCCAGGAAAAGCCTTGGACAAAGGGAAAATGGCTTCGGAGGTTTGCTATAGAGCGATGAAAATAGAAGAGGCTTCTATTTTCATAGCTCTATAGCGGGGAGCAGTCACCTGGCCAACAGGCCATGCCCACCTAGTCACATGGCCATGCCCACAGTGTGGTAGGAATTTTTTTTATGCCCACCACTGGATGTCAGCCTTTTCTTCCTATTCCCCTTTATTTTCCCTGTGGTGTCATTGCCCACTCCTGCCGCCACCAAAAGAAAGTGCACCATTTGCTGCTCAAAACTGGAATCTGATGGTGTAAAAAAAAAAAGGTATCAAAGTATTTTCTTTTGCTGTATTTGAGTGGCAGTAAACTAAGATACTGTCTTTGCAGAATGAGAGCCTCAAAGAAACACAGGGAAAATAGACTTTCCCATCCCTAGGTTGACTGGGATGCACAGAAGAGGTATAGCACACATACACTTTCACACATGGCCTACTGTGACATGTGAGAACCTCTGGACTGGGTCTCTTCTGAAACTTTAGTTTAGAGAGCAACAATGTAATACATATATGGAGAAATCAGGCAACTGCTTCTTCCTCAAGTGCCATGTCTATTTGAATATTGGCTATCATCAAGGCGATAGTCTTCCTGTTCTTAAGTCTTTGGAACAGTTCTTCCAAGGACATTTCAGACCAGTATTTCAAGTTCTTTAGACACATATTCCATCAGGGCCTCTCTTCCTAGGGATCTTTCCTTTTATAGTGAGTTGGAGTATTCTATGCTTTATGTTATTCCTCATGATATGCCCAAGGTATTCAAGCTTTCTTTGTTTAATGGTCTTAAACAGTTCTTGATCTTTATCTATCCAGCACAACACTTCTACATTAATCACATGGTCAACCCATTATGTCCTTAGCAATAATGGAAATCAGACTACTACTAGATTATTCAACTGGCTTCACTCCCCATAAAGCATGAATGCATTACTTCTTGTCATACAGACTTGGCCTCAGTTAGAGTTATAGAGTTGGGCAGGATTCCTGGAATTATCCAGTGCAATATTGTGCCAATGCAGAAAAACGAACCCACCGCCAAAATATCTTCTGTTGGAAGGCCTTTCACCAACCAGCTCATATTACCTAGAACAGTGGTGACAACCTATGACATGCTTGGCAGATGAGGCACTCCCAGCCCTCTCTGTTGGCAAGTGCACCATCACCCCAGCACAGAGTTCACCCTGCCCCTCTGCCCAGAAGTCCAATGGGAGAGCTTCCTCCCACCAGCACAGAGTTCACCCCACCCCTCTGTTTGGGCATTCAGTCTCTAAACGGTTCACCAACACTGACATAGAAGGTCTTCCTAAGTGCAAGTCTACAAACCAAGGCCACTGAGTTGGTGAAAAAATATCTCCCACAGAACTCCTGACCTAGTTAACTGTCATGTTAAGCGTCTCTTTGGCCCCATTACCAGACGAATGTCTCTTGCAACAAATTTTGGGTATTGTTCAAAAATATCAAAATGTTAGCATACCTGTCAAATATCCCGGATTGGCCGGGATTTCCCGTATTTTCGTGCCGATTTTCGCCATTTCCCGCCCGGAGCTGCGTAGAAGGCTTCTACGCATCCCCTTCTGCACAGAACTCTTCTACGCATGCGTAGAACCCTTCTACGCATGCGTAGAAAGCTTCTGTGCAGAAGGGGATGCGTAGAAGCCTTCTACGCATGCGTAGAAGTGAGCTGCGCAGAACAGTTCTGCGCAGGTCCATTCTATGCATGCGTAAAAGTCTTTTATGCATGCGTAAAAGCCTTCTACGCAAGCGTAGAAGTGAGCTGTGCAGAACGGTTCTGCGCAGGTCCGTTCTATGCATGCGTAAAAGCCTTCTATGCATGCGTAGAAGTGAGCTGCGCAGAACGGTTCTGCGCAGGTCCATTCTATGCATGCGTAAAAGCCTTCTACGCATGCGTAGAATGGACCTGCGCAGAAACGTTCTGCGCAGGTCCTGTAATCTCCGGAGCTGCGCTTGACAGGTATGTGTTAGTTGTTCATTGAATCCTTATTACATTTTTACTGTTTGACAAAAGGGCAGAGGCTGATGGAATTTTCTGATCTTGTGCCAAAATAAGAGGAGTGAGGGTAGGGAGAGATGACTTATTTGGTGACATCTCAGGATATCTTGCACTGCTTTGGGAGGGGCATACTCTCATTAACTAGCCATTAACTTGATGCTCTCTGGGATGCCTGATGTACAGCCTTTCCTCTTAGCATTGCTACTTATTCTTCTGTGCCCATTCAAGAAGCTTAATTCTTTGTTAACTTTATGAATATGCAAATGAGTCATGCTAATTTAGCATGCCTGATTTGTGAGATTTACTGCAGGTACTTAATCAGTTACATCAGCCAAATACCACCAGCAGCAAGAGATGAGGAATGGAAAGTCTCTGGCCATTTTTCAGAATTGGAAGAGACAGCATTCTTCTGCCAGATATGCTCATATCTTCCAGGCGGGAAGCAGCACACATCAGCAACAAGGTTTTCTCTTGTGCCAGAGCAAAACCTTGGCCTCCTTTTTCATGGTTAGTCCAGGGGTGGGAAGCCCTGGAAAATCTGAGAGTTGCATCCTTGCCGTTTCCCTGCAGACTGCCCTTCCAACTTTTGAGAAAAGGCTTAGTAAAGTCCAGCTTCTCAAGCCAGAAACAGATGTTAGAGATACTCATGGCAGGGAGTGGAAAAGGAAATTCTTAATGCGAGCCTCTCTGTATTGCAGCACAAGCTTTCCTTGCTTCAAGAACTGTGCAACAATTGCTTTGTTTAGTGATTGGTCTCCAAGGCGGGAGATGCTATTCAAGTCTGATTTCACTGATGTGGGAAGCCTGCCTTTGTCATCTCTTTGCAGCATTAACATGCATTCAGCTGTCTTTACAGGCTACCTCTAAAGCAATGGTTCTCAATGTTTTCAGGTCGAGGGCCTGACCACACACCCCGGACAGCTGATTGGGCCGGTCACGTGGTTTCTCTCACTGGAAGTGGAAGTAAAACCTGCCCACACATGCGCAAAATACATTTTACTTCTGCTTCCGGGAGCGGCATGGGCCAGATGAATTGGTGTCAGGGGCTGGGGCCTGCCCAAGGGCCGTAGGTTGCGAATGCCTGCTCTAAACCTTCTGACTTAAAAAAGTCCTCAGACCTTGTTTGGGGACACACCTAGTTTTAGGAAAAATCAGTCACTGTAGTCTTTAGGAGACCCTGTTCTCCTTTGTGTGTGTATGTGTGTGCGCATGCGGATTTTGCACATGAGGGATTGAGAGAGGAGTTAACAATGGCATAACTAATCATTAGACATCTGGCAACTCCATTTTAAGCTGTCCCTTCTATAATGCAAAATAATTTTGGGTAGTTTGGTCTTGAATGGGCAATTAAGAAATATTAGCTTTGCAGAAGACCTGCTCCTGGACAATCTTCCAGGAAATGATGCTGCCACACTTCCTGCTATGTTTTGTGCTCTACTATTCTGCTTTATTTTGAGTGGCACTTATTTAAAGGAAAGGAATTGGTTTTTGAAACAGTGTCTGTTTGCCTTATATAAAATTTATAATTAAATTATGAAGAGACTCTTCTTACTAGGGGCAGTTGTATGCTGAAGATAGTGGAGCAGGAACTTTGTTTAAAGATGAATAACAGATTGTCGAGACTTTCCTGTCTGGTAAGTCCTTTGAAACTCTGGTAATTAGATTGCAGAGAGACTCAATGAATTCTTTGCTTCAGTATCCATTGAAGAAGACAGAGACCACATGCCCAAAACAGAGCCTATCTTCGTAGGGAGGGAAACCGAAGAATTAAGCCAGATAGAAATAACCAGGGAGGAGGTCCTTGCATGTCTTGTTAAACTAAACACTAACAAATCACCAGGACCAGATGGCATCCATCCACGAGTTCTCAGGGAACTTAAAGATGAAATTGCTGATCTCCTAGCCAAAATATATAATATTTCCCTCAAATCAGGCTTTGTGCCTGATGACTGGAAGGTAGCAAATGTAACACCAATTTTCAAAAAAGGATCCAGGGGTGATCCAGGAAATTACCAACCTGTCAGTTTGACATGTGTCCCAGGTAAAGTGATGGAAACCATCCTAAAAGATAGAATTAATAGGCACATAGAAGAGAAGCCACTGCTAAAGGAGAGCCAACATGGCTTTTGCAAGGGCAAATCATGCCTCACTAATCTGTTGGAATTTTTGAGAGTGTCAACAAGCATGTGGATAAGGGGGATCCAGTTGACATTGTTTATCTGGAATTTCAGAAGGCTTTTGACAAGGTCCCGTACCAAAGGCTCTTGAATAAACTTACCAGTCATAGAATAAAGGGACAGGTCTTGTCCTGGATCAGCAACTGGCTAAGGGACAGGAAACAGAGGGTAGCACTAAATAGACACTTCTCCAAGTGGAGGGAAGTAAAGAGTGGGGTCCCCCAAGGTTCAGTACTGGGACCCTGCTTTTCAACCTCTTCATAAATGATCTAGAGGTAGGAGTAAAAAGTAAGGTAGCCAAATTTGCTGATGACACTAAATTATACAGGGTAGTGAAAACTGTGAGAGATTGTGAGGAGCTCCAGAGGGATCTCTTGACACTGGAGGAGTGGGCAAAACAGTGGCAAATGAGCTTCAACATTAGTAAGTGCAGAGTGATGCATGTTGGGGCAAAAAAAACCAATTACATTTATAAACTGATGGGGTCTGAACTCTCTGCGACAAACCAGGAAAGGGACCTTGGTGTCCTAGTGGACAACTCAATGAAGGTGTCAACCCAGTGTGCCACAGCAGTGAAAAAAGCAAACTCAATGCTAGGGATCATTAGGAAGGGTATAGAAAATAAGCCAGCAAGTGTCATTTTGCCTCTTTATAAATCTATACTGTGTACAGTTCTGGTCGCCATACCACCAGAAGGATATTATGGAGTTGGAAAAAGCGCAGAGGAGGGCAACCAAAATGATTAGGGGACTGGAACACCTTCCTTACCATCTGAGGCTGCAATGGTTGGACCTTTTCACTCTTGAACGACGGCATCTAAGAGGTGACCTGATTGAAGTTTATAAAATCATGCACGGTCTGGACAAAGTAGATAAGGAAAAAACTGTTTTCCCTATCGCATAACACTAGAACTAGGGGACACACCATGAAACTTTTGGGTACTAGTTCTCAAACAAATAAGAGAAAGTACTTTTTCACCCAGAGGATTACTGGTCTATGGAACTCCCTGCCAGAAGAAGTGGTGACAGCTGTCAGTCTTGACAGCTTTAAGAAAGGATTAGACAAGTTCATGGAGGACAAGGGTATCAATGGCTATAATTATGGATACTTAAGGACAACCTCCAGGTTGGAGAGGTAGGCAGGATATCTCTCAATGCCATTTCCAGGGAATCCTAAGCAGGTGAAGGCATCTCCTTGGGAATACCCTGAAGCAAATGGTGAGCCACTGTGTGAGACAGAATGCTGGACTGGATGGGCTGTGGCCTGTTCCAGCAAGGCTGTTCTTATGTTCTTATGTAATAGCCAATAGGGTAAATGCATTAGTTAGTCTCATTTAGATTTTTCTGAGAGCATTATGGCCTTGTTTCTGGGAAAAGTAACTTGTTGGAGGTAATGTAATTACCTGCAATAAATTGCTTCAACATTTTGCATTTTGCCCTGCCCTACTTTAAACATGATTAGAGCAGACTTACCCTGGGAAACATGGTGCTTCTTCTTCTGCCATATCCATATCTGAATATTGGCGATCATCATGGCGATCCACCATGAAGACTGTCCTGAGAATATAATGCAGTGACCTTTCATCTGCCTTCCGCATCGCAGTGTGACACCCGTACCACTGATCCAGTTCCACAAGTCATTTTCTGGTCCTGAGCCCTTTTGTCATACCAAGTCCTCATCAGCCCCAAGCCAATATTGATGAAATTGCTGACCGCCATCAAGATGGATTCAAGTGGGACTTAATCCACTTGAGGACCATCACCCTTCCCTGTGGATTTTGCCACCCAAAGCCATTAGTTCTCAGGGTTGTCAGATTAGTTAACTGCTACCTGACACTCAACACTGAGTCGCTGGCAATATGGTCTACTCTATTACCGTAGCATGATAACCTGGCCAGACTGGTGCTGCTACAAAAGTATTATCTTAGAAAGCAACTGTCTAGGAGCCGATATAAATGCAACCATTTGTTCCTTTACAAAGAATATGAAAGCTTGTTCTTTCTTGGCAAACCATGCTGCACAAGTTTGGAGCAGAATAGGAAAACTTCCAATGGACAGCAGGCTAGTTTTACCTCCCCTGGATGCCAGGAGATAAACCTCCCCTCTCCAACACACTTGCTACATCCAGATTTTTAATTTATTTTGCACTTTATGGAGAGGGCAGGGTTTATCTCTGAGGGCATATGTAGCATTTAAAACATTATATTGTCCGGTCCTGGGCATCTTGATGACCATAAAACAAATTTTATTTCCTTCTTTTTCAAAGAAACAGGAAGTGCCTGCCCACAATTTATGGTCATTATGACCTTCCTCTCTGAACATCTTTATCATGTTGTTGCTACTTTATTGCATGCAAACAATGCTTTGTTCACTTTCAGCAAACTTTCCCTTTCCGGATTGTTCTACTGTTATGTCCCTGGGGATTGAGTGGGTGGGAAACAAGTATGTTTACAACAGAGCTAAATTAAAATTCTAAACAGCTTTTAAAGGCAAAATAATTCCTGACACATTAATTCTTAATGTTTCTGTGTAGAAAACGTTAATGTGGTAAGCCCTGCTTAGTGATTAATTAATTATTTAAAAAAACCTAGGCAAAGTCACTTTCAGCATGTTTTCACTTGTTTATGCCTCTGCATTTGATGGGAGTCAATTTTTCAAAGGTGTGTACAAAAAATGCAAGCAGTTGTAACAGAGCTACTCAGCCATAGTTCTTTTATAAAATCTGGCAGGATTTGTCACGATACACATAGGAGACAGACAGTTTACAGATAGTAAGTGCTATTTGCAGATACTATTTTCTTGGAAGATTTCTGTCAGACATTCTCTGTGGTTCTTTGTTCAGGCATTAAGGCTCTTCTAAAGTGGAAGACCAGGAAATCAATAGCATCTGCAGCTCCTATCACAACAAAAGTTACAGCATTCCAGCAATTCACACTTCTGAAAAATACTTCCTTTTTGGCAAAACTCAATAGTTATGCAGTGGTTGTTAAGAACTGAATGTCCCTTTGGATGTGGGCAGAAAGCCCTGGTGACCGAGGAATGTTACAACTGTTGGTTTGTGGCATGCTATCCTCACAGCGAAAACAGCAAATGAGGCAGGTTGGATTGGAGCAGTGTGTTTCCCAACCTTTGGCTTTTGGACTTCAATTCCCAGAAGCCTAAGTCTTTTCCTCAAGGCACTGTCAGCCAATATACTGACTTAGGCTTCTGGGAACTGAAGTCATCATGTAGGGCATGAGCCCCATGTTGGGAACCACTGGGTTGGAGGGTAATGATGACCCATCAGTTTCTGCCAGGTCTTTGGCTGGCCCAGAAGGCTGAAGGAAAAGAAAGTCCTTTGAAGAAGCAAAGTATTTAAGTTAAATTAAATTTTAATAGATGTTGAACTTGACAACTGGAAGGTCAGCAGGTCAATAATTCGAGACCCGAGTGTTGCATGATGGAGTAAACTTCCATCTCTGTCTCAGCTCTTGCCAACCTAGCAGTTCGAAAGCAAGAAATTGTAAGTACTGTAGATAAATAGGTACTTCGGTGGGAAGGTAAACAGCATTCCATGCACTCCAGTGTCTAGTCATGCCTACCACATGCCCACAGAAACATCTGCAGATGTAGACAGTGCTGGCTCTTTGGCTATAAACAGAAATGAGCACTGAACCCTAAAGTCGGATATGACTGGCTTTCGAGCAAGGGCAACCTTTACCTGTATCTTAAATTGAATCCTATCTTTCTGCATGAACTTATTCGTACCTGTAAATTCTTTCTCCAAGCTCTGGCTCCATGTTATGGGCACAACACCACCCACAGAATGAAATGAGCATGTAAGAATTTGAACCTGCAACCCTCAGTTGTGGTCTTAACATGCACACCTGATTCTGTACCTTTTCTTTCATTTCTCTTTATGGTCAAGATATCTTACATTACATTTCTATTCAGTTTTCACTTAAAGAGTGCAGGACAATGACAATAAAGATTTATCTATCTATCTAAGTGTTTTTCAACCCTGGCTGCTCCTTGGAAGGACAAATACTGAAGCTGAAGCTCAAGTACTTTGGCTACCAAATGATAAGAGAGAACTCACTGGAGAAGTCTCTGATGCTAAGAAAAATTGAAGGCAAAAGGATAAGGGGGCTACAGAGGATGAGATGGCTAGATGGCATCACTGACGTGGTGGGCATAGATCTGGGTGGGCTACGGAGGATGGCAGATGACAGAGAATAATGACTCCAAGATATCCAAGGTATAATAGGCAACCATTGTCATTGGGTGTGATAACTTGTAAGCTAAAAGCCCTTGCAGTACATTAAACAAATGACATTTTAAAGGGACTTTGTGTTTATTTGTTATTTCACACTTTTCAAAACATCGTATGTTGGTCTGTTTTGAAGCATACAGGTAGCCCACAGCTGGGCAGGAGCTGCAAAAGACCTGATAAGAGAGGCTGTTTAATTAGCTCATTTGCCACATAGGTCAAGTACAAAGTAGGTGTGCTCTTGGGAAGCAGATGTTTTCTAGGCTATTAAATGCAGTGAATGATCACATTAAAAAGCTGAACACATAAGTGAAGATAAAACAAATAGCCCTTCGGCAGACAAAATAAAGACACGCATAAGGACATATGCATCGGCCTTTGTTGCTTCTCCCATTACCATTGCTGTTTTGTTATTGCCACTGCTGCTATTAAAAAGGAGGATGTGCAATGTTGCCATGTAGGTAGTTCTGCTCTGGATGCTCCAGTCTACCCTTTTCTGTTCCTGCCCACCCGCCAGCATTCAGTGGCCACAAATTTGCTCCATCCTCATTGAGCGGTTTGCAGCGCAGTCACCCCTTGCCTTGTTAATCTAATTTCATTACAGCCTCAGGGTTGGGAATTATTGCATGCGGTTAGTAGGGAAGAGTTTTACCTACTGCACCAACAAAATGCAACATAAAGCAAAAGGGCAAATGTTAATTTTTTTGGACTGTGCTGGCTGGACTCCCCCTCCCATAAATAAATAAATAAATAAATAAATAAATAAATAAATAAATAAATAAATAAATAAATAACACTTCCAAGCTGGTTGAAAGAAAGAAGAAATGCAACAGACTATACTGTTTCAGGCTGTCCATAAAAATTAGAATTCTGAATATTTTCAGAATTCCCTTTGTGAAAAAACATGTCAGGGGGAAGACATCTAGGCCATTATGTTTGCTATTACGATTCCTATCTGCTTTCAAGACATTTTATCCCCCACCCCCCATGGGAGGCATCAAAATGTGACTCCCCGGCTTTCAGTCTCAGCTAAAGTACTACATCCATTCTACAGGCTCGTTTCACAGCATATTGAATCAGTATTAAAGGAACACTGAAACTTGTATATACAATGAACTGGTAAGGAGTAATGTTATATTCATGGAGGAAAAGATTTATTGCAATATTTGTGTACAGTTATTATATATTCATAAACGAAGGGCTTTCTGGTTGCTGCTGGTGCATGTCTTTCATCCAAACTGATAGAATTATGTACCAATTTCCCACTTATTTCAGGAACTATAAATCAGAAAATGATCGGCTACTTGTACTTAATGTCTGCAGCCCCTTGAGTTTAAAAGAGGAAGAAAATGAAACATCAGTCCACATCTTAATAACTTCAGTGTCCCAGAAAAACTTCATTCCTCCAGGTGGGAAATTAATTCAAAACCCATCTTAGTGGTCATCATGGCTAGTATAACTCTGAAGGTGTCCTCCCCCCACCCCAATGATTTCATGGTTTGGCAATTAAGGTGGTTTATTTCTTCACATCAGATAATAGTAATAATAGTAATAATAATAGTTTATTTGTACCCCGCTCTTCTAGTGCATGCACTACACAGAGCGGCTTCCAACAATAAATAATAAGTACTATACAATATAACATAATAACAATACAATACATATAAGTATAATATCATACATAAAATTACAATTAAAAAAAATCACATCAAGAAAACACATACATTATAAGAATTTTTTAAAAAATCAACGTCAACCACCCAGCAGCCATAAAGGCGCCCCATGGTTCAAACATCCGTGAGGGCAGCTGCGTCAGCGCCGCCGAAGGCTCCCACCTGTCTCTTTCCCAGCGGGGCCAGTGGCGTGGGCTCCTGGGGTGAGACAGGGAGCTGCTCGAGGCGGCAGGCAACGGCGTCCTTTTCTGCTCTCTGGGCGGGCCATCCCAGAGAGCGAGGGCAGCTGCGTCAGCGGTGGCAAAGGCTCCCACCTGTCTCTTTCCCAGTGGAACTGGTGGCGTGGGCTCCCGGGGTGAGACAGGGAGCTGCTCAAGGTGGTGGGCAATGGTATCCTTTTCTGCTCTCCGGGCAACCATCCCGGAGAGTGAGGGCAGCTGCGTCGTTGTCGGCAATGGCTCCCACCTGTCTCTTTCCCAGCGGAGCCGGTGCTGTGGGCTCCCGGGGCAAGACAGGGAGCTGCTTGAGGTGGCGGACGACGGCGTCCTTTTCTGCTCTCTGGGTGGGTCATCCCGGAGAGCGAGGGCAGCTGCGGCGTCGGTGGCAAAGGCTCTCACCTGTCTCTTTCCCAGCGGGGCCAGTGGTGTGGGCTCCCGGGGTGAGACAGGGAGCTGCTCAAGGTGGTGGGCAATGGTATCCTTTTCTGCTCTCCAGGCGGCCATCCTGGAGAGTGAGGGCAGCTGTGTCGGTGGCGGCAATGGCTCCCACCTGCTTCTTTCCCAGTGGAGCTGGTGGCATGGGCTCCTGGGGTGAGACAGGGAGCTGCCTGATCATTACACGATTTAAAATTATGGATGTATATGAAATGTAGATAAAATCAGATTTAAAAATATTTAGGCTGTTTTTGACCAGAAGCCATTTCAATAATGTTATCTTGGCTATTTACTAGATCTTCTTTTGTACACATGGTAGGGCATAAATGGAATGTATTGACTGCATTTCTCCACATTCACAGAAAATTTGTATCTAAATATCCCCATTTTATCTGAATTTAATCTTCCTACTTCACTTTGAGGTCTATGAAGTGACTTAGAACATAGGGAGCCTCCACAAAGAGTGGAAAGCCTTACGTGTTCAATCAGGCAATTTTCTAAGCTAGGGGTTCACAACCTAAGGCCCGTGGGCTGAATCTGGCCCCTGGTGCCATTTCATGTAGCCCCCACCCCCTCCAAGGGCATTTGAGAAACAAAATGGCCACCTCTTTGAAGCTGTTGTGACAAAATGGCCACCCTCATCATGCAGGCAGGGCAAAATGGCCATCCGGCTCCAGCCCTCAAAGCTGACTGAGAGAGCGTGACCAGGCCCCCAGCTTGGAAAGGTGGGGAAGCCCTGTCCTAAGCAATGACATAGAGCTGGTCAATGCTGTCAGTCCAGAGGTGTTGCACTCACCTAGGTGTAAAATACTAGGGGAGTGGTTTAACAGTCCCTTCCTCTAGTGTTACTCTATACAGCTTGCCCAGGGCTGCATAGGTTGGATCTTCTCCTAGGAAGCACAGTTAGCCCAACAAATGGGGGTGAGTTGGAAGGAAGAAAGGAAAACATGCAAAACTGAGTGCAAGATTTCAAAGTCACTACACCCTGTTTTCAGAAGTCAAGAGTTTGTAAAATGCACAAGAAGGGAGAAGAAGCATGGGAAAAAAAGAAAATAAAAGAAGACAAGTATTAAGTATCCTACTGCAGGACGGAATGAGCTCCCGTCTTTGTCCCAGCTCCTGTCAACCTAGCAGCTCGAAAGCAAGAAATTGCAAGTAGATAAATAGGGACCACTTCAGTGGGAAGGTAACAGCGTTCCGTGCACTCCGGTATCTAGTCATGCCTGCCACATGACCACGGAAACGTCTGCAGAAGCAGACAGCGCTGGCTCTTCGGCTTTGAAACAGAGATGAGCACTGCACCCTAGAGTCAGATATGACTGGCTTTCGAGCAAGGGAAACCTTTACCTTTACCTTTACTATCTCAGTTGTGGTGGATGAGGGTAAACAGGTAGATGGTGGCAGGGCATGGCTACTCTTCCTGCTAAGAACAAAGGGGTGAAGGAAGGTTTGGTCTTCCATTATAAAACTTGAGTTTCTCTTCAAGCCCCCCTCTGCCCACTCGGAGGCTTGCTGTTCCTTGACATGTAGAGATCAGACACTCACTAGGCAGTCTGTGTAATACTGAATTTGGGGACAGTTTCAGAGATTATACAAGGCAGAAGGAGTTAACAGAGGCCAATTGGGTATTTTCTAGTGATTAAAATCTCAGCTCCCAGCAGTCTGTTGCACTCTTCCTTGACTCCATGGTGAGATAGCTTCATTTGGTATTCTCTGAAGCTTGTCCAAAAAAGGGGAATGGTTAGGGATAATATTTCTGCCCATTCTCTTCCACCTAGCACCTGCCACCTCAAGAATAGGGATTGATCAGAGAGCTGCCACTGGGATAGCATCACATTCTGTCTGACCCTGCTACCAGCTCTATAACTCTCATCAGCATAGTCACACTACCTCCTGCACCCATTCAGTGTGACAATACTGAGTAAGGATGAGTATTGCTAGACATGGGAAAGGAGCCATTTTAAAGAGACAGGGAAGGTTTTTTGCTTCAGCTTTATGGGTGAGTTTCAAAACTGATGCACACCCACACCCACTGACCCCATATACTCAAATATAATGCCATATAGACTGCTGTGAAATTATATTCTAAGAAGGAATGGTAAGGAAGTGTTTAAGACAGTCACTTAGGATTCATATAACAAGAAAGATAAGAATCCAGTACCCTTTATAATCTGAACAGATCTTCGGTTTCATTTACAAATACTAAAAATCAAAATATATGGTTGAAGTATCACTTACCAAGACTTCTTAAATCCGTTAGGGACTTTGAGAAGTCCTGATGGATCTGTTTACCAAACCTTGGGACAGCTGTACCCTGCAAGATATGATTCAGGTGGTGCTTATTGTGCAGGCTTGAGAAAGGGTTCATCAGCTACATTATCCACTGTGCCAGAGTCCCATATTTCCATGTGTCCAGGGATTATTCTGTCCTGACTATAATGCTACTTCCAAGCCCTCAATCCTCCTCCCCCCCCTTCCAAAATGTGATCTGCTGGTTTTTAATTTCTAAATGTCATCACAACAGATAAGCAGGTGAATGGGTTCTCATTATATGATGTGATTTGGCTGGAAAGCTCTTTAGGCAGAATTGATTAGTTCAATTGATTAGTTCCTTTTTTGATTCTACATGTGCTTTTAAGCAGAGCTGCTGCTGAGGAGAGCCAAACAAAGGAAGTGAGCACTGGTAAGTTTTGGGCATGCTTGCAGTTGGAGAAGAGCTGCTTTAGAGGCCCATGCGCCAAGATTTCAAACAAAAACCAAAGGAAGAATATATTCTTACTAGATAGAAAGGTAGTAAACATGTAAATTTTTGAGGCCTAGAATACTGCACTTGTTAAAATGGATTCTGAGGGAGCAGCTGTAGTTACCTGCAACACTTGTGCCATGTTTGTGTCCTTGCCAAAGCGCGTGGAGAACTACACTGCAGCAAGTGCAAGCTGGTTGCACTACTAGCTGGTTGCACTACTGGCTTACAGGAGCTGTTTGGGAAGTGATCAAAAGCAAGAAAAGCTCATTTAGAAGATGGAAGGCTTGTCTGAATGATGACAGCAGGCAGAAACATAAATTCTGGCAGAACAAATGCAAGGCAACAATCAGGAAAGCAAAGCAAGACTTTGAGGAGCGTATAGCTAAAAATACTCAGAGAAATAACAAAGACTTCTTTAAGTACATTAGAAGTAAGAACCCAACTAGGAAGGCTATTGGATCATTAGATGACAATGGAAGGCAAGGGGTTATTAAAGAGGAAACAGAGATTGCAGAGAGACTCAATGAATTCTTTGCTTCGGTATTCACTGAAGAAGACAGAGACCACATGCCCAAAACAGAGCCTATCTTCGTAGGGAGGGAAACCGAAGAATTAAGCCAGATAGAAATAACCAGGGAGAAGGTCCTTGCATGTCTTGTTAAACTAAATGCTAACAAATCACCAGGACCAGATGGCATCCATCCATGAGTTCTCAGGGAACTTAAAGATGAAATTGCTGATCTCCTAGCCAAAATATATAATATTTCCCTCAAATCAGGCTTTGTGCCTGATGACTGGAAGGTAATGAATGTAACACCAATTTTCAAAAAAGGATCCAGGGATGATCCAGGAAATTACTGACCGGTCAGTTTGACTTGTGTCCCAGGTAAAGTGAGGGAAACCATCCTAAAAGACAGAATTAATAAGCACATAGAAGAGAAAGTGCTGCTAAAGGAGAGCCAACATGGCTTTTGCAAGGGCAAATCATGCCTCAATAATCTGTCGGAATTTTTTGAGAGTGTCAACAAGCATGTGGATAAGGGGGATCTAGTTGAAATTGTTTGTCTGGACTTTCAGAAGGCTTTTGACAAGGTCCCGCACCAAAGGCTCTTGAATAAACTTACCAGCCGTGGAATAAAGGGACAGGTCTTGTCCTAGATCAGCAACAGGCTAAGGGGCAGGAAACAGAGGGTAGCACTAAATGGACACTTCTCCAAGTGGAGGGAAGTAAAGAGTGGGGTCCCCCAAGGTTCAGTACTGGGACCCCTGCTTTTCAACCTCTTCATAAACGATCTAGAAGTAGGAGTAAATAACAAGGTAGCCAAATTTGCTGACGACACTAAATTATACAGGGTAGTGAAGACTGTGAGAGATTGTGAGGAGCTCCAGAGGGATCTCTTGACACTGGAGGAGTGGGCAAAACAGTGGCAAATGAGCTTCAACATTAGTAAGTGCAGAGTGATGCATGTTGGGGCAAAAAAACCCAATTACATTTATAAACTGATGGGGTCTGAACTCTCTGCGACAAACCAGGAAAGGGACCTTGGTGTCCTGGTGGACAACTCAATGAAGGTGTCAACCCAGTGTGCCTCAGCAGTGAAAAAAGCAAACTCAATGCTAGGGATCATTAGGAAGGGTATAGAAAATAAGCCAGCAAGTGTCATTTTGCCTGTTTATAAATCTATACTGTGTACAGTTCTGGTCGCCATACCACCAGAAGGATATTATGGAGTTGGAAAAAGTGCAGAGGAGGTCAACCAAAATGATTAGGGGACTGGAACACCTTCCTTACCATCTGAGGCTACAACGGTTGGGCCTTTTCACTCTTGAACGACGGCATCTAAGAGGTGACCTGATTGAAGTTTATAAAATCATGCACGGTCTGGACAAAGTAGATAAGGAAAAACTGTTTTCCCTATCGCATAACACTAGAACTAGGGGACACACCATGAAACTTTTGGGATCATTAGGAAGGGTATAGAAAATAAGCCAGCAAGTGTCATTTTGCCTCTTTATAAATCTATGTTGAGGCCCCATCTGGAATACTGTGTACAGTTCTAGCACAACACTAGAACTAGAGGGCACTCCATGAAACTTTTGGGTACTAGTTCTCAAACAAATAAGAGAAAGTACTTTTTCACCCAGAGGATCACTGGTCTATGGAACTCCCTGCCAGAAGAAGTGTTGACAGCTGTCAGTCTTGACAGCTTTAAGAAAGGATTAGACAAGTTCATGGAGGACAAGGGTATCAATGGCTATAATTATGGATACCTAAGAACAACCTCCGGGTTGGAGAGATAGGCAGGATATCTCTCAATGCCATTTCCAGGGAATCCTAAGCAGGTGAAGGCATCTGTTTGGGAATAATACCCTGAAGCAAATGGTGAGCCACTGTGTGAGACAGAATGCTGGACTGGATGGGCTGTTCTTATGTTCTTATGTTGAATAATTCATTTTTCATGCAGTATTAAACACACACAAATGCGCAGATGTAAGGTTTTGCAGTACATGCAGTGAAAGGCTGTGATCTCTCACCTCTACAATAGATTCCCCAAATCTATTGTTTGCAATAAAATGTCTCATGATAATTTGGAACAGATGCTTCACTATACTTCAAGCCTGAGGATGCTTTCCAATTCCTGGGGTATTGTGACATTGAGGAGCAGGGGATCACTCAAAACCAAATTCTAATTCTGTGGATGAATAAGACAACTCAGGTTCCCTCCTGTGTGTACTAAGAGTGGAGGGCGACACCAAACAAAATTGGTCATCATCAATAAAGGAATCCAGAGTGTTAGGCTGGGACAGTGTAGGGGTACACCTGGCTGGAATAGGAGAGCATTCCACAAATTCCCCTTGAAATCGGTTCCTAGAAGACACTTCTGGGTCAATGTTGGCTGGCTGCTGACTATTACCTCTGCCCCCTGGGTTTAAACTTAGCGTTGAGTGTCTGTATTCGTCTTGTGGGTCCAGTACTCTGGGTCTCAATTGATCCGTGTGACTCCTCCAGATCAGACCAGTGGCTGTTTCGATTCTGTAAGAAACAGAACCAGTTTGATCGATCACAAACCCAGGCACCCACGTAGGGCCACCAGCTGCATAATTGGCAATATACAAGGTCTCCGGACGAGAAACCTTTCTGGTGTTGGATTGCTATATTTGTGCCTTTGTCCTCTACCCTAGAGGGATCTAATCTGTCCAGCAAGGATGACAGTTTCCTTCGCTGGAGCAATTCAGCAGGGGACAGCCCTGAGGCAAGGGGGGTGAGCCTATATGTGAAAAGAAACTGGCATAACTGGAGCTCCAAATCTCCTTCGCCCATACGCCAAAGCACGTCTTTAGTTGTGCGCACCTGCCGCTCCACCTGGCCATTGGTGGCTGGGTGGAATGGGGCAGCAGTGATGTGTCTAATTGCATTCCTTTCCATGAAGGATTGGAATTCTGCAGATGTGAATGTGGACGCGTTGTCGGACACCAGCACATCTGGAAGTCCAAATGCTGCAAGCAGCCTTCTTAAGTGCATTATTGTGGTGGCTGAAGTGGTATTAGGCACCTTATTCACTTCCAGCCACTTAGAGAATGAATCCACAACCAACAAAAATAGGGCACCCCTAAATGGACCTGCAAAATCTATGTGCAACCTGGACCACGGGCCCCGAGCAGAATCCCATTCCCGAGAGGGAAGGTGGGATTGCTCTGGGTGAGAGGATTGACAACTGGCACAAGTGCTGACCATTTGTTCTATGTCTTGGTCCAGTTGAAGCCGCCAAAAGTAGCTACGGGCAAGGACTTTGGAACAGACAATTCCCGGGTGACTTGCGTGAAGTAGATGTAAAACCTTTTTCCTGAGAGTGACAGGAATGACCACCCACTGGCCCCATAGAAGGCAACCTTGTTCCACTGACAGTTCCAAATGCTTGCAGTGGAATGTTCTGAATTCCTCGGCTAGAGGAGATACAGGCCAGCCTTTTTGTACCCAAGACATTACTTTAGTCAATATTACATCCTTGGCCGTAGCCTTGGCTTTATCTGAGGGGATGACTGGGGGTGAGTCGAAAGCCTAAATCATAAGGACCTGGTGGTTGCTTTCGATCTTGCAATCGGCTTCCCCGACCCCTGGCAGTGGAGAACGTGACAGGGCATCAGCGTGGCTGATGTTCTTGCCGGGCCTGTGCACCAAAGTAAAATCGTATGCATTTAGGAAAATTGCCCAACACCCTTGGGGACAGAATTTGAGGCGTGGGCTTCCTGTTCACAAAGATTCCAAGGAGGGGCTTGTGGTCAGTTACGATGGTAAAAGGTCTTCCATAAAGGTAATCGTGGAATTTCTTAGTGCCAGCCACGATTGCCAATGCCTCCCTGTCTGTCTGAGTGTAATTTTTCTCAGGCTTTGAGAGTGAAAGGGAAAAGAATGCTACAGGGGCTCCCCTCCCGTCATTTAGTACATGGCATAACACAGCTCCCACCCCCACAGGGGTTGCATCACACACAAATACAACTTCCTTGTTAGAATCAAAATGAGTTAATACAGCATCCGAAGATAGCAGCCTTTTAAGTTCTAGGAACGCTTTCTCCTGGCAATGGCCCCAGTGCCAAACAGTATCTTTCTTAAGAAGCTGATGTAATGGTTCAGCAACTGAGGCTTTGAGATGGAGAAAAGCATGATATAAATTTAACAATCCTAGAAATGATTGCAATTCGGCTTTACATTTTGGCCTGGGTGCATTTCGCACGGCCGTCACCTTGGAGTCAGAGGGCATGATACCTTGGGGTGTAATTCGGTACCCCAGGAACTCCACTTCCTGTGCCAAAAACACACATTTGTCTCTTCTGTGACGTAGACCGGCCCTCTCGAAACATGAGAGGACTCGATCGAGCCTGGCCGCTAGTTCAATGATAGCAGTGATCAGGACATCGTCAAAATATGGCAGGACACTGGGCAAACCTTTTAAAATACGTTCTACAAGTGATTGAAATATTCCGGGCGCCGCATTCACCCCGAATTGTAGTTAAGTTATGTTAAATGCCCCCCTATGCATTACTATGGTCTGGGCTATGGCAGGAGCAGGAGACACAGTCAATTGTTGGTAAGCCTGGAAAGATCAAGTTGTGCGAACAATTTCCTCCATGCAAGGAGGCAAGAAGGTGGCTTACCACGGACACAGGATATGCGTTCAGGCAAATAGCTTTATTGATGGTACACTTGTAGTCAGTGCATATCCTGACCTCCCCATTACTTTTCAAAGCAGTCACTATTGGTGTCTCCCAATCTGCGGAGTCCACTGGCACTAGGATGCCCTGCCCACCAGTTTGTCCATCTCAGCATCTATCTTCTCCTTTAAAGCAAAGGGTACCCAGTGTGGCTTCATCCGGTTGGGTCAAGCTCAAAGTCCACAGGGGGTCCTTTGTATAACCCTAAACCCTTTTTGAACACCTCAGGATGTGCAGCACAAACGTCCCGGATTGGGTCAGCGTCTATAGTGTGAATGCCAGAAAGCCGGATTCCCAGGGGCCTAAACCTTTGGATCCCAATAGGACAGTTAGTGCCCTGCTTAACTACAACCAATGGCAAGGAGGTGCAAATGTTTTTGAATTTGACCAAGAAATTTCCTACCCCCAGGACCGAAATCTGTCAACCTTGCACATCCTGGAGGGAAGTTTTAAAAGATTTGATCTTGGGCCGAGAGGCAGGGGGAATTCTGAAAATCTCCCGCTGTGGGATTATGGAAAAGGTAGTACCTGAATCCACCTCCATCTTGAAGGGGACGTCCTGCAGGCTCAGGTCTGCGAAGAAATGCTTGCTGACGATGCCCACTTGGCACGGCTCAGGCTCTGGCGACACTTTGGTGGTGGACGTTTTGTGGTGATGACTCTTCGTGGACTCAGGTGCTGGAGTTTTTCGCTTTCACTGTCGGCATACTTTAGCAATGTGCCCTCGTCGCCCGCAGTTGTGGCATTCCGCGGTGTGGAAGGGGCACTTCCTGCGGTCATGCTGGGCTCCACAGCCATCACACTTGCAAAGGAATTTCTTCTCCCGATCGTCACGGTGCTCTCAGTGCTCGGACTTCTCCCTTTGCATCGCTGGACTCCGATGAAGAGGTGGAACTAGGCGAAGCTGAGGAGGATGAAGATGAATTTTGCTGAGCTTGCACAGCTGAGTTGGTGGCACTGGTGGTGGAGTGGCGATGCTGGAAAAGCTTTATGCTGGACCGTGCGGCTTCAGACGCTACCGCCTCTTCTGGGACAGCCTTGAAAGTTAGCGTCTTCCTGATCATGAGGCGACATTGAGCATCTTTGTCCCTCATGCCGGCCAGAAGACGGTCCCGGAGTGCTTCTTTGATGTTGTCCCACTTGCATGGGGCGGCAGCAATGCGCAGAGCGGCAGCGTAGTCTGCAATGCACTACCCAGGTTACTGCTCCCTTCTGTGGAAGGCCACCCTGACCAGGAAGATCGAGACCTCTGTCTGCAGGTGTTTCCTCAGTGCGGACATGATTTCTGCGAGTGGCGCCACATCCACGTCCCTTGGGTGAACGAAGTGGGTTGCCAGCTCAAGTGTCTCAGAACTGCACTGAGTGAAGAAACAGGAGTTCTTCTGGTCTTTGTCGAGATCTTCTGTGAGGCCATTGAGTGGCGGAATCGGCGTTCATATGTTGCGCTGGGTCTAATGGGCCGATGTTGCTGCCATGTGGGGATGCCATCCCACCTTCGTCTCCAGTTTCGTGTTCAGGGAATGAAGAAGCAGACAAGTGAATTAGTGAAATTCAGCTCTTTAATAGTGGGGTTTGAACACAGTTTGGATGGGGCAAAACTCAGACTTATATACACTATAAACCGTAACCGTAACAATAATACAACAAGCCCATTGGCTAACAGAGTGTGCACATTTTCGATCCACTTATTTGCATAAGAATAGATACATGAGAAAAGATACATTCCGCTCCTGTCAGAAAACACAGTTAACATGTTGTTGTTGTTCAGTCGCACAGTTGGTTCTGACCCTTTGCGACCCTATGGACCATAGTTCTCCAGGCGCCTCTGTCCTCCACCATCCCCCTCAGCCCTCCCAGCTCTGTGCCCATTGTGTCTACAATGCCATCTAGCCATCTCATCCTTGGCCTCCCCCTTCTTCTTTTGCCCTCCACCTTTCCCAACATCAATGCCTTCTCAAGTGAATCCTCCCTTCTCATTTGATGTCCAAAGTATTTTAGCTTCATCTTTACTATTTGACCTTCCAATGAGCAGTCAGGGTTAATTTCTTCTAAGATTGACCTATTTGTTCTCCTCGCTGTCCAGGGGACTCTCAAAACCCTTCTCCAACACCACATTTCAAAGGCATCTATTCTTCTGCGTTCAGCCTTCCTAATTGTCCAGCTCTCACATCCGTACATTACCACTGGGAATACCATTGCTTTGACTATTCTAATTTTTGTTTGCAATGTGATGTCTCTGCTTTTCACTATGTTCCCCAGGTTTCTCATTGCTTGTCTCCCAAGAATCAGTCGCCTTTTTATTTCATGGCTACAATCCCCATCTGCGGTGATCTTTGATCCTAAGAAAGTAAAATCTGTCACTGCTTCTACTTCTTCCCCATCTATTTTCCAGGAACTGATTGGGCCTGTTGCCATTATCTTGGTTTTCTTGATATTTAGTCTCAAGCCATTATCACAGATAATGATCCAGGGTTTAAACATTTTATTATACGTTGGTGTAATGCTGATCTTTAGCTTGATTTTTTAAAAGGAAGTTTAGGTCATGTTCTTAGACCAACCCCAAAATCTTGAAGGGTGTAAGCAGCTCCTCAAAGGCAGGCGACATGACTCCATGGATTATGATGCCTGTGTAAACAGCGTAAATTAATTTTGGGATCTTTGTGTAACTTTCCATAAGATGGAAATGAGATCTCTGAGGAAGGCTGCTGGAGTGACTAGAATGAATAAAATCAAGAATGAGACTATAAGGGAAAGAATTGGAATAGAACCAATTTAAAACTAGATACAGAGACAACAAATAAAGTGGCCTGCTCATTTGGAGAGAATGTCTTGGAATTCCATACCATCCAAGGCAAATATGAAAAGAGGAGGACAAAGAGCAGGAGTGACCCAGAGGATGGTGGAGAGATACAGATCTGACCTTGGATACCTTGGAGTCATTATTCAGCGAGTAGTCTGTGCTTTGGTAGACATCTCCGTGATGACATTCTGCACATGAAAATGGGCCTGAGAAATCAAGTCCATCTGTGTGTGGGGTTTTAGCCATTTGGATATCACATCACCCGCTGATGTGAGCCCTCCACTTTCACCTTGCTCAAGGGATCTGGTGGAGGATGCTTTGGTGAGGTTTAGTCCCGGTCTAACATCATTGACAAAAGATGGGCAACACTGCCTAGTTAGACTGCTCAAGTGCCTGCGCCACAACAAGGCTTTCACCTAGTGGGTGGTGGATGTGGATGGAGAGATAACATCAGAGAAAAATTACAAGAACTACAAATAAACCAACTGCCAGAGCAAGAACCTTGTATTTCCCTCGACACCCAAAGGGGAAGCAGCAGCAGCCATGGTAAGTTATACAAACCTTATGTAAACACTGATAGGATTCTGGCATTTATTGGAGTCTGGACTAGCAGTTGGATTAAGGCCAAAACCTGATTGCTGTAGGAAAACAACACAATTAGGCCAATGTTTGATGCAGTACTTTTTGATGAAAAGTCCAGCCATGTTGCTGTTTTTGTTTTTTTGTACAGAAATACAGGACTCTGATATTAATCATAGCAGTGGTACAGCAATATTTCAGAACATAAGTTGTTGTATTCTGTCAGGCTAGACTCTAGAAACATGTATGTGGTCTCCCTCAAATCCCTATTTGGGGAAACTCTGGCTTTGCCTGACTTCAAGATTCAATCTACGTCAGCTTCACAACTTGTTCTATTGTCCATAGGATGCTAAATGTCATTGAATGGATGCTAAGGAACACAATATGTGTGATTGTATAAGAAACATTCATGAGCCTAATGCAGCAGTGTCTACTGTGCACACAATTATGCTTGCAACTCACTGTGGAGCTTTGCCTTCTCTCTTCCATAAAAAAAGTTGTGTAGAGATGCTTGCAAGAAGATATTTTGCAGCTGGATTGCTAATGCTACCACCAAAAAGCCCCTTTCTCCTTTTGCTTTTGTTATTTGTCAAGTCAGAACTAACTTTTAGTGACCCGAATTGGGTCTTCAAGATGAGGTCACCCTTGCTTGAAAGCCAATCGAATCTGACTCATCTCCATTTACAGCCAAAGAGCCAGTGCTGTCTGCGTCTGCAGACATTTCCGTGGACATGCGGCATACATGCCTAGACACCAGAGTGCACGGAATGCTGTTTACCTTCCCACTGAAGTGATATGTATTTATCTACTTGCAATTTCTTGCTTTCAAACTTATAGGTTGGCAGGAGCTGGGACAGAGACGGAAGCTCACTCTGTCATGCAGTACTTGGGTCTCGAACTGCTGACCTGCCGACCTTCCAGTCCTCAAGTTCAACATCTTAACCACTAAGCCTCCACAGTCCCTTTTTCAAGTCAAGGGAGGTATGTTTACCAGCTCCACCCCTCTCCCAAAGTAAGCTTCCATGACTGAGGGGGGAATTCAACGCTGGTCTTCTGAGTCCCAGTTCACCAAACCAGCATCTCCTGTATCTCCCAGGAATATCCCAAAGAGGTTCCCAAGGAATAACCTCAGAAGATAATGGTAAGGTCTAGAAACATGGAGGGACATGGAGAAAAGTGGCCCTTCAGCTATCTTAGGCTCCAGATACAAAGGGCCTTAATGACAAAATCAGTACATTGATTTGGCCTAGAAATAGCTGGGAGACACTGAACTCTACCCAGTCACAATTAGCAAGCTTTCACCTACATTCAACTTCAGAGCCAACCGAAGTGTCTAGAACAGTGTTTCCCAGCCTTTGGTTTTTGGACTTCAATTCCCAGGAGCCTAAGTGGTTAAGACGCTGACTGGAAGGTGGAAGGTCAGCAGTTCAAAACCCGAGTACTGCACAACGGAATGAGCTCCTGTCTCTTTCCCAGCTTTTTCTAACCTAGCAGTTTGAAAGCAAGAAATTGCAAGTATATATAAATAGGGACCACTTCGGTGGGAAGATAAACAGTGTTCTGTGCACTTTGGTGTCTAGGCATGCCAGCCACGTGTCCATGGGAACGTCTGCAAATGCAGACAGCACTGGCTCTTTGGCTATAAAACAGAGATGAGCACTGAACCCTAGAGTCGGATATGACTGGCTTTCAATCAAAGGTGACCTTTACCTTAGTCAGTGCATTGGCTGATCAGTTGCTTTGGGGGATTGACTTAGGCTTCTGGGAATTGAAGTCCAAAAACCCAAAAGTTGGGAAACAATGGTCTAGAGCCATGGTGGTGAACCTTGGCACTCCAGCTGTTCTTGGACTTCAATTCCCAGAAACCCTGACCCAGCAGGTGTACTGACCTGGGCTTCTGGTAATTGAAGTCCAAGAACAGCTGGACTGCCAAGGTTCTCTACCACTTGTCTAGAGTGTCTTGTAATTATGTTAGTCCTACACACTACACATCACACAGCGGTAGCTCAAACATGTTATCACTTACTTGGATGGGAGCACTGCTAAGTATTTAAAATGCCCAAGGCCTAGATGCTTCTCCTCAGAATACTATCACCATACTATGGTGTTTCAATAAACAAATAAACTTGGGGGTGTCACAAGTTTTTTCTTGTCTTTTTTATTTTTGAAGTCCTGGTTTTATGAATTAATTGTCTGTAATTGTGAACCTCAATGTCTTTGCATTCTTCAGAGCTGCTTTGATTTTTTTATCCAGATTTTAGAATTAATATAATTGTTCTCTAATGACCCCTTCTCTCTTTAATGCAACATTTTTCTTTCTAACCTGTGATGCTAATTTTTTCCCCAAAGTATGAAGAAATTACTTTGCATTTGTGTTGCACTGTCCTGCACTGAACAACCTTTATCCATATTTATTACCCTTCTAATTTTATGTCTCTAGTGGTACAATTAGAGGCAGTGTGTCTTTGTGTCCTATTTTACATGTGTCCTACTTTAGTTGGACTGTCAGAAGACATTTTTGAAGTGGTAGCCATGTTAGTCTGTGCAAGCATATCAGATAGAAAATAAACCAAAACAAAAAATACAAAAATGTTGTGGCATCTTAAAGACTAACTACTGTATTTTAATGTTAGCTTTCACGGATCAAGTCCCCTTTGTCAGACATAAGAGTGAGACTTCACAGCATTAATTTTATACATATCAGGTGAAGGTACAGAGGTATACAATTGTTGGTTAGTGTAACAGATAAAGTTGCAAATCAGTGTGGCTTTTTATGCCTAGTAATGACTGAAGATCCCTGCATGATATGCAGATTTATTTCTGTTAAATTTGGTTCTGTGAAGTTGTAAATGGTTAATCGATGAATGCAAAATAAACATTGTGGCATTACACATTTGCTAATGAGTTTCTTTTTCAGACCTATCATCTATTGACTATGTTGTGTGAAAATTGACGGTGTGAGTGACCTAGGCAGCAAGTACATCCTTTGTCATAGCTGTCAAGTATCCTGTATTGCCCAGGAAAACCCTGTAATTTAGCCCTTCTTCCCTTCCTGCAGTCACGTATTTTTTTTATAATCTCCTGTAGTTTTAAAAAAATCCAAGGGGCATGTAAATCTCCTGTATATTATTGTATAATTATTATATCTTTATTCATAAGGTATGTGCCTTATACCAGAGCCAGAGAAGAGGAGTGTTGGGCTCCCCCTGGTGAAGGAAGAACCGCCCCCTAGGCACTAACCTTAGCACAACTGCTTCCCCTCATGGGGAACAAGGCAACAGGCCAGCCTTACTGTAATAATTCTATTTTAAATCTCTTTCCTCATTCTCTGCTGCGACAGCATTTCATATTATGGTGATTTTTCATGGAACTTTTTTTTACACTTTAATCACTTAATTGTCTACTGTCTTAGCCTTGTGTACATCAATTTCATTTTTAAAAACTCTGTGTTTAAGGCAGGACCACGGAAATATCCTCTTTCTGTTGTATGCAAATATACTTGAAGCCGATTGGCTCATTGTTTCTTCTCTCTCCTGGGAAAGAGGGTGTTAAAGGGAAGAGACAATGAGCCAATCGGCTCCAAGTACCACATGAATCAAATTTAAAAGGAATAAGTGCAAGGTTGTTGTTATGTATGTACAATGTTGCTTTAAGAAATGTATGAATGTAACCTGACCACAATCACAATGTAGCCCAGCTGTTAAAGGAACGCGAGTAAGCTGCCCATAGAGGGCAGCTGCGAGCATTCAACTCACATGGTTCTCATTCCTCAAATCGCCAGCAGCCGCGGGAACTTTCCTGCAAACTACTACTGGAACCGAGGGGGGGGGGCGTGACTGGGACAACGTCGCGCCGGTAGCAGCCAATGAGCTACCGTGCAACAAGATTCAAATGTATTGTACTACCGTATATAATGTGATGTATCTCCGCCATTACCACATGTGTTCATCCTGATCAACCAATAAACCTGTGTTAGTCCTTGCTGCGACTCCTTCCTTGTCTTCCGTGCAAGACACTAAATTGGCGACGAGGATGGGATCAATGGCGAATCCCAAGGTCAAGCCTTACCAGTTCGATGTCAGCGAGCCCGAACAGTGGGAGCTTTACGAATGCCAATTCCGGCACGCTATGGAAGCCGCGGGCGTCGCCGCCGCCGCGAGGATGCGCTCCTATTTCCTGGCCCAGGTGGGGCCGGCCACGCTGCGCATTCTGATGAACCTGGTGGCCCCCAAGAAGGTGGAAGAGGTGTCCATCGACCGCATGCTGGGGCTGCTGGGTGAGCACTTCCAGCCTCCCGTGTCGATCTTCCCGGCCCGGGTCGCATTCCACAGGCGAGACCAGCGACCGGGCGAATCCATGTCCACCTACGCAGTGGCCCTCAGGCTGGCAGCGGTGCACTGCCAGTGGGACGACCTAGACCAGGCTCTCCGAGACCGCATGCTGTGTGGCCTGAGGGACGAGGAGCTTCAGCGGAAGCTCATGACCCGCGACTACCGCCTCACGTTCAACAAGGTGCTGCGGGAGGCCCAAGCGGCCGAGGCGGCCAGGAGCGGGGTCAGAGTGTTCAAGTCCTGAGGGGCCACGTCCGAAAGGGCCAAGTCACCAGTACAGGCGGCCCGGCGGACACCAACGAAAACAGCCTGGCGGGCCCCCAAGCCGCCTGCCGGCACACCAACGACGTCCGAGGAGTCGTCCGCCACGGCAGACCCCTGCTCCAGCGAGGACGACGACATCCAGCGGGTCAAGAAGCGAGGAGAGAAGCGACAGACCCACGAGCGGCAGGACCACTGCTGCGACGGTTGTGGGGCGTCCCACGACCGCACGAGGTGCCCGTTCCGGAAGGCCGAGTGTCACAACTGTGGCCGAAAGGGGCACATCGCCCGGGTGTGCAGGCGCGGGCGAGTTGAGGACAAGGGAAATTCGAGTCATCCCCAGACGCACCAACAGAAGGCGGCCGGCAGCAGGAAGGTCTCAGACGACCACAGCAGGGTAGGCGTGAACCGCGTGGGCCTGGAGCACCGGCGTTTTTTCGTTGAGGTACAGTTACAGGGGGTCCCAGTGAGGATGGAGATAGACTCGGGGTCGTCCTATTCCATCCTGTCCCAAAAGGAGTATATGCGCATTCCCCCAGATGCGCGGCCCAAGTTGCGGGCCATGAGGTCACACCTACGGGACGTGCAAGGGAACCGGATCCCAGTGTTGGGGGTGCGGAACTTCAAGGTGAAGTTCAAGAATTACTCCGAGAAACTGCCCCTAGTAGTCCTCAAGGGGGGGGAGGTGCTGCCTTTTGGGAATGCAGTGGTTCGCTCCCCTAGGAATTGAACTGTCCGGCATTAACGCCATAGAGACTGACCCAATGCGGGACGTGTGCAACGCACACCTGGACGTTTTCAAGAAGGGGCTTGGGACTTACAAAGGGCCCCCAGTTTCCTTTGACCTGGATCCAGAAATCCGACCCATACACCTCAAGCCAAGAAGAGTGCCCTTCGCCCTCAAGGACAAGATCGAGGCGGAACTGGACAAATTGGTGGGGCAGGGGATTTTGGTTTCAGTTGATTCGGCGGAGTGGGAAACGCCGATTGTGACCGCCCTTAAATCAAACGGGGAGGTTAGGATTTGTGCGGACTATAAATGTACGATTAATAAGGCCATTCGGCCAAATGCATATCCGGTGCCCGTGGTCAGCCACTTACTGGCCACGCTTCATGGGGGGAGGTGTTTTGCCAAGCTAGATCTGGTGCAGGCATATCAGCAGCTCTCTGTAACCCCGGCTGCTGCCGCTGCGCAAACGATTGTAACGCACAAGGGGGCATTTAAGGTGACGCGCCTTCAGTTTGGCGTGAATTCAGCCCCCGGAATTTTCCAGTCCCTCGTGGAACGCCTTTTAAAGGGGCTTCCAGGCGTCCTCCCATACTTTGACGACGTGTTGATAACAGCGGGGGGCGAGTCAGAATTAGCGCAAAGGCTAGACAGGGTCCTTTCAATATTCGAGAAGGCGGGCCTCTGACTGAGAAGGGACAAATGTGTTTTCTTTGCAAGGGAGGTCGAGTTCCTTGGGTTCAAGGTAACCCCGGAAGGCATCAAGCCCTCCGAGTCCAAGGTTGCGGCTGTGCAAAACGCCCCTCGCCCCACCGCGAAACCGGAGCTGCAGTCGTTTCTAGGGCTCTTAAATTTTTACCATTCCTTCCTGCCGAGGAAGGCATCCGTTGCTGAGCCACTGCACGCATTATTGAAGAAGGAGGCGGTTTGGCGGTGGGGAGGTAGGCAAGAGAAAGTGTTTAGGGAACTGAAGGCACTCCTATCCTCAAGTGCTGTCCTAACCCACTTTGACCCTAGGAAGCCAGTAGTCATAGTCTGTGATGCGTCCCCGGTGGGAGTGGGGGCGGTCCTATGCCACGTGTTGGAGAGCGGGAGGGAAGCCCCGGTGGCGTACTACTCAAGGTCCCTCTCGAAGGCCGAGCGCAATTACGCGCAAACTGATAGGGAGGCCCTAGCCATTATAGCGGGAACGAAAAAGTTCCATGACTTTTTATACGGCCGCGAGTTTACGGTAGTGACCGATCACAAGCCACTTCTGGGGATCTTCACTACCGGCAAACCCACACCGCAAATTCTCTCCCCCAGGATGCTGCGTTGGGCCATCTTCCTCAACGCCTACCAGTACGAGCTGGTCTATCGCCCAGGGAAGGAGATCTCCCATGCGGACGCACTGTCCCGATCTCCCCTCCCTAGTGTAGGGGACCCCACATGCGAGGTAGAGCAGGACCACCAAGTCCTACTGATCGAGTCTCTTGACTCACCCCCCATTCTCCCGGCCGACCTCGCCAAAGCCACGGCGGCCGACAAGACGCTGGCCCAAGTTAGTTCCTGGGTGAGGAAAGGGTGGCCCACTACTCCCCCCGAGGAAAAGTTCAAGCCATTTGTCAGGTGGAGAGTAGAGCTTTCCCTGGAAAGGGGCTGCTTACTCTGGGGCCAGCGGGTAGTGATCCCAGAGAAACTGAGGGCCAAGGTACTAAAGCTACTACATACCAGTCACCCGGGGATCGTGCGCTCCAAGGCCCTGGCCAGGAGTTTCTTCTGGTGGCCCCAGATAGACGCGGATATAGAATGTTTAGTGGGCACGTGCGAGAGCTTGCCAGAGCTCTCGGCCCGAGGAGTCCCGGTTACCCCATAGGGAATGGGACACGGCCCGCGGGCCATGGTCCCGGATTCATGTTGACTTCGCTGGCCCTTTCCGCGGGGCCATGTTTTTGCTGGTAGTCAACTCCTACTCTAAATGGTTGGAGGTAATCCCCATGAGCAGCACCTCCTCTGCGGCAACCATTAAACAGTTGTGCAAGCTCTTTGCCTGTTTCGGCCTGCCAGACGTTCTTGTTAGCGATAACGCTAGTACCTTCACGTCTGCAGAGTTCAAGACGTTTATTGAGTGGAACGCCATCAGGCACATTACCGCTGCCCCGTTTCACCCCGCCACAAACGGTCAGGTAGAGCGTCAAGTGCGCACTACGAAAGATGCACTGCGGCGCATGGGTCCTGGTGAGTTGAACCTTCATTTGTGTCAGTTCCTCATATGTTACAGAACAACCCCCCTAGCCTCAGGATTTTCCCCAGCCGAACTCCTCATGAGGAGGCATCCGGTAACACTTTTTGACCGGATGGATCCGTCCAGGGTGGAGGATGAGGGAAGGAATATAAACATAGGGGGAGAGAGCCCCAAAAGTTTTGCAGTAGGGGACCCGGTTCACTGCAGGAACTACGTGGCCTCGGGGCCAGCGTGGGTTCCAGGGAAATCATTGAGCAGACGGGGCCAGTATCCTACAGGGTCGAGACTAGCTCGGGTCTACTTTGGAGAAGGTACGCCGACCAACTCAGAAGGCGAGTCACCAGTGAAGGGGAATCAGCGTTAGGGGCCTCCCCCACCCGCGTTACCCAAGGGGGAGACACGGCGGAACCCGCGGATACAAATGCATATCCTGGGTTCTCGACGACAGAGGAGGATACTTTGAAAGAGAGGGATCAGTTTGTTTGTGATTATGATTTGCAGTACCAGGGGGGTGTAGCGGAGTGGTCCCCCACCCGTCCTAGCGAGAAAAGGGGTTTCAGTTCAGCCCCTGGTACCCCCAGTCCTTTTATTTTGGAATATCCCATAGCGCCAGCTCCCCGGAGGCAAACACCCCCAAGTCAGGCAACCGGGGGGAGTCCGCCCACCACAGTCTCTAGAACTCCCGGGCAGGCAACCGGGGGTGGCGTGGCCACGAGGGCCTCTTCATCGGTCCCGAGATTCGTACTGGGGGGAACCCCAAGCTCCTCAAACGGTAGGCAGGGTTTCACTTCCCAACTGTTCATTCCATTCCCGTCCCCCAATGCAAGGTTACCACAGACCCCACACCGAGCCATTAATGAGTCCCCCCTTTCCGTTGCAGGACAGGACTCCGCAGAACCAGGCTCCCCGGTTTTAAGTCAAGCGGCCGCTCGCCCCCGGCGCACGTGCGGCAAGCCACAATGGTTGAGGGACTTCGTCCCATCCTAGGGGGGAGGGATGTTATGTATGTACAATGTTGCTTTAAGAAATGTATGAATGTAACCTGACCACAATCACAATGTAGCCCAGCTGTTAAAGGAACGCGAGTAAGCTGCCCATAGAGGGCAGCTGCGAGCGTTCAACTCACATGGTTCTCATTCCTCAAATCGCCGGCAGCCGCGGGAACTTTCCTGCAAACTACTACTGGAACCGAGGGGGGACGTGACTGGGACAACGTCGCGCCGGTAGCAGCCAATGAGCTACCGTGCAACAAGATTCAAATGTATTGTACTACCGTATATAATGTGATGTATCTCCGCCATTACCACATGTGTTCATCCTGATCATCAACCAATAAACCTGTGTTAGTCCTTGCTGCGACTCCTTCCTTGTCTTCCGTGCAAGACACTAAAGTTGTACACCTAGGTGAAAGAAACCAAATGCACAGTCACAATAAGGAAGATATTTGTTATTTATAATTTTTTTAAAAAAGCTTTGCTCAACATGTCTCAAAGCAAAGGATTTTTGTTATAATAAGTAAGAATGGTCCTGGAATTGTTGAACTGAGTGTAAGCCAAAAGTGCAATGTGGCTACAAAAAGGGCAAATGTTATTTCAGGCTGCATTAATATAAATATAGTCTCCAAATCTCATGAAGTACTAGTTCCCCTCTCTTTGGCACAATACTCAAGATGAGTTATGTCTCATCTTGAGTATTGTGTCTAGTTCTGGTCACTGCATTTAAAGACTGTCATACAGAGAAAAGGCAAGATCTGCTCTTAATTATCCCAGAGTGCAAGACATGTAACAATTGACTCAAGTTACAAGAAGCCTGATATAGGCTGAATAGCAGGGAAAACTTCGTAACTGTTAGGACAGTTGAATACTTCCCAATTACCTTGGGAGACGGTGAGCATTCCAATGCTGGAGGCATTCAAAAGAAAATGAGATAGTCATCTATCATCTGTACTATACTTTGATTTGGATTTTTGCATTGAGCAGGGGGCTGGACTCTATGGACTTATAGACCTTTCTATCTATGATTCTATGGTCTAGAGCAGGGGTCAGCAAACCTGACTCTCCAGATGTTCTTGGACTTCAATTCCCAGAAGCCCTGATCAGCAGGTGTGTTGACTTGAGCTTCTGGTAATTGAAGTCCAAGAACATCTGGAGAGCCAAGCTTGAGGAACCCTAATCTATAGAGAAGAGACAGGTTGCATGCTATTGACATATTGTAATAGTGTGACTTCTTTATAAATAACTTGGACAAAGTGTGGAGAAAATGTTTATCAAATATGTAGATAACGGCAAACTATGAAAAGTATTTCAGAAGTCAAAAAACAGAATTGAATATGAGATTGATTGAGAAGCAGGACTTCTTCTTCTTCATAGGCAATCATCATGGCGATCAGTCATGAAGACTGTCCTGAGAATATAACACAGTGGCCTTTCATCTGTTTTCTGCATTGCAGTCTGACATCCGTACCACTGATCCAGTTCCATGAGTTACTTTCTGACCCCTTTTGGCCTGCAAAATCCTCATCAGCCCCAGAGCAGTATTGATGAAGCTGCTGCCCTCCATCAAGATGGAGTCAAGTGGGATTTAATCCATTTGGGCACTATCACGTGTCCCAGTGGACTTTGCCACCCAAGGCCGTCAGTCCTCAGGATTATCAGGTTGAGTCGCTGGCAGTATGGTCTATTATATTACCGTAGCAGCATAACCTGGCCAGACAAGGCTCAAACCAGGCATTTGCAACCTCCGGCCCATGGGCCTAATCTGGCCTGTGCATCTCATTAATACGGCCCACAGTGGCCACCCTGGCACCTCCAGAATCTACCACTACCTCCGGAAGTCCGAGGTCACTTGCCGCAGTGATGGCGGGAATCGTACCATTTTCCTGGCTTCTTGTACAACTTCTGCTGAGCACTTCCGGTGCTGGGTGGTAGAGCTTATGTCAGTGCCTGGGCTCCCAATGCGGAACCAGGAAGTCACCAACTGCCATGTTCCAGCTGCCGAAATGCAGCAGAGAAGTGGCAAAAAAATCCCAAAAAACAGAGCAAACATGCTCTGAAAAGTCTCTCACCACCGTGGGGACTGGTGGAGGCTATGCAAGAACCCAGGAAAACAGTGAGATTCCTGCTGCCACCACTGCCAAGCACCAGGGACAACTATGCCTCTGGCCCTCACAGCTGTGGGGCAGGGTGGGTCTGACCCATGGCAGGAAAATGATGTGAATCCCTGGCTTAAATAAATAAAATTCAACAGGGAAAAATATAAGCTCTGCACCAAGGCAGGAAAAAGTCAGATTCACAAATATATCTGGATGCCACTGTTCAATAAGGATATCATAAAGCTGCAATGTGTCCAGGGGATAATGACCAAAATAGAGGAAAGCCTGGAAACCATGTCCTGTGATGAATGGTTGAGAAAGTTGGATATGTTTAGCCTGGAAAAGAGAGTACTGAGAGATTGTATGAGCCAATTTTAAATGTTGGAATAATGGTGTACTTTGGAAGGTGATAGACTGTCCTTGATTCAAGGTGGACAGTCCTGCTTTAACTGTGGATTTTCTTCTCCATCAGGGGTTGAAATTGATGATCCCGAGAGTCTCTCCCAGTGAACAATTCTACGATTTGCACGTTGAAATAATATTGGAACTTCTTAATTCTCTTCATAGAGCTATTGCATTTAGGTTTTGCTACTGACATTTAGTATTTGAAACAAACATCCCAGCATTTCTTTCTCTAACTGACAATGTACCCATTCCTTTTTGTAAAATATGTAAAAACCTGCAAGTTCAAAGACTCCCAGCTGAACACAGGCTTAGTCACAGTTTGTCCTACCAGCTGTTTTTCTGCATATGATTGCCATAAAACCCGGTAGGAGGAAAACAAGATTAGAGAACGGCAAAAGATGTCCAGCAAATGAGGGATCAAAGCACCAGCAGATCTGCCCACTCCCACCCACCCACCATCTGACCTACTGTGTTCTCTCTTTGCTGAAATGCGTCATAGAAATGTTTCTACTAGTACCATAGTTAAGACACTGAACTTGATGACTGGAAGGTTGGCAAGTCAGCAGTTCGTGACCCAAGTACTGCATGACAGAGTGAGCTCCTGCCAACCTAGCAGTTCAAAAGCAAGTAGATAAGTAGGTACAACTTCAGTGGGAAGGTAAACAGCATTCCGTGCTTAGTTATGCCTGCCACATGTCCACGGAAATGTCTGCAGACACAGAAGGCGTTGGCTCTTTGGCTCTTTATTATTTATTTATTTATAGCTCAAATTTCTATGCCGCCCAATCAGGCGAACCCGACTCAGGGCGGCTCACAACAGGATTAAAACATACATATTAAAAACAATTAAAAACCCAACATACCCACCCACCTATTAAAAACTAACCACATTAAAAAGATGGGGAGGCTATAAACAGAGATGAGCACTGAACCCTAGAGTCGGATATGACTGGCTTTTGAACAAGGGTGACCTTTTACCACAGTTCAGGAGCCTCTTTACCAGATATAAGAGGAGAGCTCCCAAACACAACAATGTTGATTTGTTGCATTTTGAAGGAAATAAAATAATATGTGCTAGTCATAAGGCTACTGGAAGAAAAAACTCCAAGGTTTAAAAGCATTCAATCAGACGAGCAAGGATGGGGTTAAACTAACTCAGGAAGAGTGTAAATTCTGGGAAAGGTAAATGAGCAACAGCTATGATAATAAGTCTAAATAGCATACTACACTTTGTATAGCACTGTGGGGTGGGAAAGGGTAGGGGTGATGGTTGTTGCTTGTCGACTTGTGTAGTATTGTTTTATGTTGTTTATGTTGTTTTATGTTGTAAGAATTTTTAAAATAAAAATATATTTTAAAAAAGAAAAGAAAAGCACTCAATCAGAATCCTGAATGCAGTTTTTGTTTTGCAATGGTCACATATTGACAAACTGTTATAATGGCTAATACGAAGAAACAATTGACTATGGTAATGCTCTCTGTATGGAGCTGCCCTTGTCCACGATACATAGATTGCAGGAAATCCAGAATGCTGTGGCCAGGATGATCTCAAGAATGAAAACATACGATTGTATCATCCCAACCGTTGTCCTAAATACATTGGCTCCCAGTTGTGCACTGTGTCAGGAACAAGTTATTAATATTAACATATGAAGACTTAAATAGTTTGGGGCCTTGCTACCTGACAGATTGTATCTTCCAAAGATCACCAAGACCTCTTAAAATATGCAGCTTCAGGTACCAACACTAAGAAAGGCAAGGAAGATCACAACTAGAAGGAGAGCCTTCTCAGTGGCAGCACCTACCCTGTGGATCAGCTTGCTGGTAGAATTGCGGCAAGCTCCCTCCTTCGCTGCCTTTAAAAAGGTGTTGAAAACAAAATCATCTAGGGAGGCATTTAATCCCAGTAGATTCAAAGTTATGAATTTTATATATTTTTCTAATTGTCACCATGAGACATATTATTACTATTATGCCATATACTTTCTTATTTTTAATTGAGTTATCCTTGTATTATTTTAATGATGAACACCACCCACGTCTCCAGGGTGGTGGCGGTATAGAAATGTATCCATCCATCCATCCATCCATCCATGAAAACAACAAAAAAAGAGAAATGCTTGAGGTTCAGGCTGGATTCTGAAGAGGTACTTGAGATCTTGTTGCAAAGAATTTTGGAAGATGCTTTATAGAGTATAGGAAAGTCTTGGATTGTGTGGATCATCAGAAGCTTGGGTTGTTCTGGGGGGTGGGGGTGGCAAATGTCTGTGCTATCATTAGGAAAGAATACAAAGAGATAGAAGGCAAAGGTGTCAGATATGAGTGCATTTTATCTTTCTATCTGTTCAATTTGTATGTAGAACATTTCATAGAGATAGTCAGACTAGATTCAGAGGAGATCATGCATTCATATGGTTGCTATAAGTGGAAGTGACTTAATGGCATATAACAAGAGCAAAAATGATCTTCGCAGAAAATGACTTGAGTAAACTTCAGGGGAATTAATAGGACATCATAAGAATACAGTATGTACTATGTTAGTCTTGTTTTGGGAAACAAAGTTTATTTTGTTTCTTCACCACTGGCTATTATGACTAATGGATTAATAGATTCTCTGTCAAATTCACATCCAGTTAAAGCATTTCAGCATTATCAAAAGAATAGTGAGGACAAGGAAAATAATACATCACAGTCAATTTTATGAATGGAATGCATAATGAACAATCACGTATATATATATAAGACCAAAAAAATGTTAACCCCATTGTACAAAATAAAAGAAATATAACTAAAATCAATAGGAGGCAGATATAAAATAAAAATATGCTGAAGCACTTTAAGAGCTGTGTTTATGGACAGGATTATTAATTGCATGAATTCCTTTTCAACTCAAAAATCAATGTTCCTCAAGATTTTGTACCAAACAAATGGCTAGCACGAGAGAGGAGTGCATGTGACATGTACTTGATTCCTTTAGCACTTGCAGTGTTTGAGGGAGGGGCAGCATGGCAACAGTAATGATATTTTTCATGTTGGGGAAGAATGACCAAACGGAATTTCTCAGATGGATTGGGAAGAATTATTATTATATACAAATTAAACATTTGGTTTACAGTTGAGGACTGGAACAAAATTAACAGTTCAGGCCCTAACCAAATACCTAAGAACGGTTAAGGTAATGTCTGAGTACTGTATATATGCAGTTCCACAGATGTAATTATTATTATTATTATTATTATTATTATTATTATTATTATTATTATTATTATTATTATTATTATTATTATTATTATTATTATTATTATTATTATTATTATTATTATTATTATTGTTGTTGTTGTTGTTGTTGTTGTTGTTGTTGTTGTTATTATTATTATTATTATTGTTGTTGTTGTTGTTGTTGTTGTTGTTGTTGTTGTTGGTATCATGAACTTCTACTCAGAAGAAAGCTCATTTGTGTTTGCCTGGAAAAATTTGTAAAGGATTGTGATAACGGAGTGCAATGATGTGACCTTTGGTAACAGGCAAATACCGTTTTATGCAGTGGGCTTTGACAGTCAGCATAATTTGCTGTAGAAAGAGCATTTAATCATGTGGGTGTTCTGTTTTCTCTTGTGGGTGCATTTTTAATTTGTGTATTTAACTCTTTGTGTTTATATTTCTTTTGCATTTCAACAATAATGGTTTTGTTCAGTTTTATTGTAAACTGCCATGAGATCATATTGCTGGAAAGGCTGGATAGAAATGCAGTAAATAAACTTAAAATGTAAAAAGAAAGAGGAAAGCAATTTTGTCCAGAGTGTTAGTCATTGTAAAGAACAATGTTTCCTGGGAATCACTTTTTTCTTTACCTTGTAGGGAGTTTCTTGGTTATAGTCAAGATAAAAAGAAACTTGCAATTACTTTAAATAAATGATGATTTTTTTTATATTAAAGCAAGAGTGAAGTAAGAACTGTTGTTGACTTTTCTCTATTGGATTCTATTTTTAGTCTTGTTTGTTCATATTCTTCTACTGTTCTTTGCTTATTGTTGTTTTTAATTATTACTTTTTTGAAATAATTGCAGTTTTAAGCTGCTTAAAGCAGTAGCTCTTTGTAGCGAAAAATAAGAAAATTCTAAATAAATACATAATGCCAACCATCTTCTTTAAAAGCTTTTGTTGACAGAAAAGAAAAAAGGACTAATGGAAAACGTTTAGACAAATGTTCATGTCTCAAAGAAAAAGGCAGAACGCATATGAAAAACAAGATGCTGTGCAAAACAGAATGTGACCAAAATTTGGGAAAGCTCATGCATGAAAAGTAGGTCTCTGCTAGATGCCATGTATTAAATGTATAATTTCCCTTTTATTTGCTTTTCTCTGTTTCATACTATTTGTGAGGGATGCTTTTATTCATTGATAGAAAAATACAGATCTTGACTTAGATGAAGAGCCTTAAATGTGGCAGAGAGAATTGTTTATGCTTTCATGCATAGAGCATGCACAAATTCGGATGGGAGAGGTATAAGCTTGCTAATTCTTTCTGTTTTTTTAAGCATCATTTGACACTAATGAGTGTCAAGGACCTGTGGATGCTGAATCACAGTGGTATCTTTTGCATCTGATGGACAGGGCCATAAAAGATGGGCAGGGTTGGTTGTTTTGGGTTGCAAAAGATCCCAGGAACCCTTGCTTTTCATCTGGAAGGACATGAGGGAATACTATACCCAAGGTAATGTCAATCAGATAGCATTGCGCTGTAAGGATCAAGCTATAAGGCAGCTTAACAATATACTCTCTATTTCCCAGAAAGCTTAGAGGTTCTAGATGAAATATTTTTTTAAAATTTTTAATTTTTATTATCAAAACAACATCAAAACATAAAGCCAAAAATAAACACAAAAAAGAGAAAAAACAGGACATTACTACATTACTTTGTAACATATTCACCCGTGCTCACAATGGGGTTAACAGTGAACTTCAAATGATCCATCTTATTTATTTCTTCCAAAACTGGAGCGTTTCTGGTCCGGGTTTAACGCCTTTTCAAAGCATTCACTATTGGTGTCTCCCAATCTACGGAGTCCACTGGCACTAGGATGCCCTGCCCCACCAGTTTGTTCAGCTCGGCTTCTATCTTCTCCTTTAAAGCAAAGGGTACCCGGCGTGGCTTCATCCGGATGGGCCGGATGGTTGGGCCAAGCTCAAAGTCCACAGGGGGTTCTTTGTATAACCCTAAACCCTTTCTGAACACCTCAGGATGTGCAGCACAAATGTCCCAGATTGGGTTAGCATCTATTGCGTGAATGCCAGAAAGCCGGATTCCAAGGGGCCTAAACCATTGGGTCCCAATAAGACAGTTAGTGCCCTGCTTAACTACAACCAATGGCAAGGAGGTGCAAATGTTTTTGAAACTAACCAAGAAATTACCCACCCCCAGGACTGGAATCTGGCAACCTTGCACATCCCGGAGGGAAGTTTTAAAAGATTTGAGCTTGGGCCGTGTTGTGTTCTGAGTTCTATGCATTAAAACAACCACCAACTGTATCAATGTATTCCGTGTAATTAGGTCGCGAGCTAATGTCCACCTGGTGGCAATAGCGAGCGCCCAAGCTCACAAGGTTCCAATCCCCAAAGAACTACAGCGCGGGAAGATTCCCGCCACTACCTCACCTGGACAAGACGGGCGTGACCTGGAATGACGTCACACCAGCAGTAGCCAATGGGCTATCGTGGAGCCACATTCAAATGTATAACCACCGTATATATTGAGCTGTTCGTCCGCCATTACCTCATGTTCCCCTAGACCACCATGCAATAAAGATGTGTTAAGCCAGTGCTACGGCTGTTCCTGTGTCTTGTTTCTCATACACTAAATTGGCGACGAAGGTGGGATAATGGATTCCCATGAGATCAAGACACACGCTAGTCATGCCGGTTTCGACATCAACAAGCCGGAAGATTGGGAGCTCTTTGAAATGGACTTCCAAGATGCGCTGGTGGTGTCCGACATCACGGACGAGGGAAAGAAGAGGGCCATCCTCACCCGGATGCTAGGAAATGCCGCCAAGAGAGTATTGGTGGACCTGGTATCACCGAAGAAGGTGAGCGAACTGACGGTCAAGCAGCTCCTGAAGGCGATGCGGGACCATTTCCAGCCCTCGGTTTCGATGTTCTCGGCTCGAGACGCGTTCTGGAAGAGAGTCCAAGCACCCGGTGAGTCCATCGCCACTTTTGCAGCGGCCCTGCGGTTGGCCGCCGGCCCATGCAAGTGGGAAAACCTGGAAATCACCCTCAGGGACCGCATGCTGTGCGGCCTGTGGGACGAGGAGGTTCAGCGAAAGCTAATGAACCAGGAGCCACCCCCGACGCTGCACGAGGTTGTGAAGGCGGCACAGGCCGCGGAAGCCACGAGGGCCGGAGTCAAGGGGTACAGAGAAAGGCCCCCACAGGCCGACAAGGCAGCGGGGTCGGTGCAGGCAGCCAGGCGGACGCCGAAATCTTCTACGGAGAGCAGCGACGACGAGGATGTCCGGAAGGTGCGGAAGGAAGGCCACCGTTGCGATGGATGTGGAGCGGCCCACGACCGCGTCAAGTGCCCGTTCCGGAAAGCGGAGTGCCACAACTGCGGCCGCCGGGGGCACATCGCCAAGGTCTGCAGACGACGGCGCAGGGACCGGAAAAGCTCGCCAGACCGCTTGCCGAGGACCAAGGAGGGCGCCCGGCCCGCGAGGAAGCAGGACGGCGTAGGCCGCATCTCTGACGACAGCGGCGACGACGCCCCAGTGTACAGCGTGTCCTTGGGACACCCCTGTTATTTTGTTGAGGTACTGGTGCAAGGGGCCCCTGTTAGGATGGAGATAGACTCGGGTTCCTCCTATTCAATCATGTCCCAGCGGGAGTTCTTGGGAATTTCCCCCCACGTGCGCCCTAAGCTCAAAGCGTTGAGGTCCACGCTGCGGGACGTACAGGGTAATAGCATTCCGGTGTTGGGGGTGGGAAAATTCAAGGTCCAGTATAAGCAGCACGCCGCAGAACTGCCCCTGGTTGTTCTCAAGGGGGGAAGTTGCAGCCTCCTCGGGACTCAATGGTTTAAGCCCCTGGGTTTGTTCATTGGGGGGGGGGTGCATGCCGTTGGGACTGACCCAATACAGGAGGTGTGCAACGCGCACCCCGAAGTGTTCAAGAAAGGACTTGGAAAATTCAAGGGACCCCCAGTAGCGTTCGACTTGGATCCGGAGGTCCGCCCAATAAGACTCAAACCGCGCAGAGTGCCTTTCGCACTAAAGGACAAAATAGAGGTGGAACTGGACAAACTGTTGGGCCAGGGGATTCTTGTTCCTGTTGATTCCGCGGAGTGGGAGACTCCGATTGTAACTGCACTGAAGACCAACGGGGAGGTCCGCATATGTGCTGACTATAAGTGCACCATTAATAAGGCGATCCGCCCTAATGCGTATCCGGTGCCGGTAGTCAGCCATCTGTTGGCCAGATTACATGGGGGAAAGTGTTTTGCAAAACTTGACCTGGCGCAGGCCTATCAGCAACTCTCAGTAACCCCTGCAACAGCTGCTGCGCAAACAATAGTCACTCATAAGGGGGCGTTCCAGGTGACGCGCTTACAGTTCGGCGTGAACTCAGCGCCCGGCATTTTCCAGTCGCTTGTGGAACGCCTCTTGAAAGGACTGGATGGGGTCTTGCCATACTTTGATGACGTATTGATAACGGGGGGGGGGGAGCGAGGAGGAGTTGGCTGAAAGGCTAGACAAGGTACTGGCGGTGTTTGAAAAAGCGGGGTTGAGGTTGCGGAAAGACAAATGCGTCTTCTTCGTGAAAGAGGTTGAGTTCTTGGGTTTCCGGGTAACCCCTGCGGGAATTAAGCCCTCCAAATCAAAGGTAGCCGCAATTCAAGGTGCCCCTCGCCCCACCTCCAAGCCCGAATTGCAGTCGTTCCTAGGGCTCTTAAATTTCTACCACTCCTTCCTGCCTTGGAAGGCTTCGGTAGCGGAGCCGCTGCATAAGCTACTCAAGAAGGACGAGGCGTGGAAGTGGGGCGTTCATTGAACTGAAGCAACTCCTAGCGTCTGATGCCATCCTCACCCATTTTGACCCCAAGAAGCCGGTGGTCCTGATATGTGATGCGTCCCCAGTAGGGGTGGGGGCGGTGCTGTGCCACGTGCTGGAAAACAGGAGGGAGGCCCCGGTAGCATTTTACTCTAGATCCCTGTCCCAGGCTGAGCGAAACTACGCCCAAACAGACAGGGAGGCGCTAGCGATAATAGCGGGGACTAAGAAGTTCCACGATTTCCTCTACGGCCGCCCCTTCACCATAGTTACTGACCACAAGCCCCTGCTAGGCATTTTCACTGCGGACAAGCCCACACCCCAGATCCTGTCCCCTAGGATGTTACGGTGGGCCATCTTCTTAAACGCGTATCAGCACGCGTTGGTGTACCGCCCTGGGAAGGAAATAAGCCACGCGGACGCCCTGTCGAGGTCTCCCCTTCCCCTCACTAGTAGCACCGTGGGCGAGGAAGAAAAAGACCGCCAGGTACTCCTGATAGAGGTCTTAGATTCGCCTCCCATTGTACCCGCGGACATCGCCAAGGCGACCGGGAAGGACAAAATGCTAGCTCTAGTCTGCTCCTGGGTGCAAAAAGGGTGGCCAGCGTCCTCCCCGGCGACCGATTTCGCCCCGTTTTTCAGGAAGAGGCTAGAGTTGTCCATAGAAAGAGGGTGCCTTCTGTGGGGTCAGCGGGTGGTGGTCCCCGAATCCCTGAGGCCGAGGGTGCTCAAACTGCTGCACGTCAGCCACCCTGGAATTGTCCGCTCTAAGGCTCTGGCCAGGAGCTATTTCTGGTGGCCCCAGTTGGACGCCGACATCGAGCACATGGTAGGCACTTGCGAGAGCTGCCAATGCTCCCGGCCAGAGGAGGCACGCCTGCTGCACAGGGAATGGGATGCGGCGAAGGGGCCGTGGTCCCGGGTGCACATTGATTTTGCGGGCCCATTTAGAGGGACACTTTTTCTCCTCATTGTAGACGCCTACTCCAAGTGGTTGGAGGTCATCCCAGTCACGAGCACCTCCTCGGCAACGACCGTGAAGCATTTGCGCAGGGTTTTTAGCACGTTCGGCATACCCGACACCTTAATTAGCAATAACGCTAGTTGTTTCACGTCCGCAGAGTTCAGGGCATTCACCGAGATCAACGCCATTAGGCACATCACCTCCGCCCCCTTCCACCCGGCAACAAACGGCCAGGTCGAGCGCCTCGTGCGCACAACCAAAGACGCGCTGAGGCGCATGGGTCCTGGGGATCTCAACCTACAAGTGTGCCAATTCCTGCTAGGTTACAGGGTCACCCCCCTAGCTTCTGGGTACTCGCCCGCAGAACTCTTAATGCGTAGGAAGCTGACCACGATCCTGACCAGGCTAGACCCCACTAGGGTGGAGGACACAGGGAGGAATATCGGGTTAGCGGACACGAAAAGTTTCGAAGTCGGTGCCCCGGTGCATTGCAGAAATTACGCCAGCGCGGGGCCGGCCTGGGTCCCGGGTGTCGTCGTTGGAAGGATGGGTCCCGTGTCGTATTGCATAGAGACCGTCACGGGTCTGCTATGGAGACGACACGCAGATCAACTCCGTCGCAGGGTTCAGGAGCACCAGGGCGCGGCCGGCGAGGAAAAGGACTCAGCGTTAGGGTTCTCCCCCACCCGTTCAACCCAAGGGGGAGGTGAGGGGGGCCAATGGTCCCCACCTAGGGGGGAGGAGAGGGATTCTGTCCCCATAGATATCCTGCGGAATCCTTCTAATGGTACCCAGGGCATAGATATCCTGTGGAATCTTTCGAATGGCACCCCAGGTGATAATTCTGATTTTCATTTACAAAACCGGGGGGGGGTGGTTCAGGAGTGGTCCCCCACCCATCCAAGCGAGAAGCGGGGGTTTTCGTTAGTCCCCAGTGCCCCCGGTTTTTCCGTCCCTTCCCCAAGAACCGTGGAGCCGCGGCCAGTCACTAACGAGTCTCCCTCTCCCGTTGCAGGACAAGGAACCAGGGGACAGAGAAGCAGTAGCACCCCCGGGACAAGCCAGTCAGCGTCTCGCCCAAGGCGCGTTTGCAATAAGCCATCTTGGTTGAGAGACTTCGTCTCATTCTAGGGGGGGGAGGGATGTTGTGTTCTGAGTTCTATGCATTAAAACAACCACCAACTGTATCAATGTATTCCGTGTAATTAGGTCGCGAGCTAATGTCCACCTGGTGGCAATAGCGAGCGCCCAAGCTCACAAGGTTCCAATCTCCAAAGAACTACAGCGCGGGAAGATTCCCGCCACTACCTCACCTGGACAAGACGGGCGTGACCTGGAATGACATCACGCCAGCAGTAGCCAATGGGCTATCGTGGAGCCACATTCAAATGTATATTTTATTTTTATTTTTTATTTATTTATTAAATTTATATACCGCAATTCTCAGCCCAAGGACCGACTCAATGCGGTTTACAAGATAGGAATACAACACAGTAATACAGCATAACAATCCCACAAAAAAATACAATATATCACAATACATTACAATATATTCATTAAACAACAATATAATCAATAATCAAAGCATACACTATCAAAAATACCAAAATTACAAAGGACAAAATTCCACAGGTAATGGAGCCATCAGCTCAACAGTTCCACTAAATGACCCTGGCGGCCCCCGGCCCTTTATCCCTCCCGGTGGAGCAGGGAGGGAAGGCGGGACCCCTCGCAGCTGCGCGGCGCTATATAACCACCGTATATATTGAGCTGTTCGTCCGCCATTACCTCATGTTCCCCTAGACCACCATGCAATAAAGATGTGTTAAGCCAGTGCTACGGCTGTTCCTGTGTCTTGTTTCTCATACACTAAAGGCCGAGAGGCAGGGGGAATTCTGAAAATCTCCCACTGTGGGATTATGGAAAAGGTAGTACCTGAATCCACCTCCATCTTGAAGGGGACGTCATGCAGGCTCAGGTCTGCGAAGAAATGCTCGCTGACGATGCCCACTTGGCACGGCTCAGGCTCTGGTGACACTTTGGTGGTGGACATTTTGTGGTGATGACTCTTCTTGGACTCAGGTGCTGGAGTTCTTTGCTTTCACTGTCGGCATACTTTAGCAATGTGCCCTTGTCGCCCGCAGTTGTGGCATTCCGCGGTGTGAAAGGGGCACTCCCTGTGGTCATGATCACACTTGCAATGGAATTTCTTCTCCCGATCGTCACGGTGCTCTCGGTGCTTTTGTCGGATCGCTCGGACTTCTCCCTCTGCGTCGCTGGACTCCGATGAAGAGGTGGAACCAGGCGATGCTGAGGAGGATGAAGATGAATTTTGCTAAGCTTGCACAGCTGAGTCGGTGGCACTGGTGATGGAGTGGCGATGCCAGAAAAGCTTGATGCCAGACTGTGCGGCCTCAGATGCTACTGCCTCTTCTAGGACAGCCTTGAAAGTTAGCGTCTTCCTGATCATGAGGCGACATTGAGCATCTTCGTCCCTCATGCTGGCCAGCAGACAGTCCCGGAGTGCTTCTTCGATGTTGTCCCACTTGCACGGGGCGGCAGCAATGTGCAGAGAGGCAGCATAGTCTGCAATGGACTCCCCAGGTCGCTGCTCCCTTCTGTGGAAGGCCACCCTGGACGGGAAGATCGAGACCTCTGGCTGCAGGTGTTTCCTCAGTGCAGACATGATTTCTGCGAGCGGCACCACATCCACGTCCCTTGGGAGAATGAGGTGGGTTGCCAGCTCAAGCGTCTCAGAACCGCACTGAGCGAGGAAACAGGAGTGCTTCTGGTGTTTGTTGGTGATCTTCTGCAAGGCCATTGCGTGGCGGAATCGGCATTTGTATGTTGCCCATTTCTCTGGATGCGCTGGGTCAAATGGGCCGATGTTGCTGCCATGTGGGGACGCCATCCCATCCTTGTCGCCAGTTTCGTGTTCAGGGAATGAAGAAGCAGACGAGTGAAGTAGTGAAATTCAGCTCTTTATTAGTGGGGTTTGAACACACTTTGGATGGGGCAAAACTCTGACTTATATACACTATAAACAATAACAGTAACAACAATACAACAAGCCTATTGGCTAACAGAGTGTGCACATTTTTGATCCACTCATTTGCATAAGAATAGATACATGAGAAAAGATACATTCTGCTCCTGTCAGAAAACACTTTTCCACCCAGAATTACAGCAAAAATCAATAATTGCAAAGAAAAAGACTATATATATTTATTTCTATCCAAAGTAACTACATTTAAGTAACTCATTAAAAGCTTTAGAGCAGCTTCCAGGCAGCAATGCTGACCTTTGCTATTAGGCATAGTGAGAGTCAGGGTTTGTCACAAAAAGACCATATATAGTTATAGGTCACTGATTTTATTTTTACTGCCAGAAAACAGAAAAAAAGACTTCTGAGATTTTCAACTTCAAGTGTCGAAACTTGATTGGCATATGTTCTGCGTCTTGACTTGGGAGGGAGATCACAATTTGATTCTCTGCCTTAGGCAGCAAAAAATGTCTTAGGACAGCACTACTTGTTAATATCACACAATAATTTTATCTGAACCCTTAGAAAGATGCTAATGTGAAGAACAGGCTAATGCCACTAGTGACGTTAATCTTACTTGACTCACATTGATTTTGCAGACACATATCAGGACTAAAACATATAAAAGAGTGAATTCCAACAATGTGCTTCCATTCACCGAAGGGTCTTAGATGCTGAGGAAACATTCACATACAGAAAGTGATAATTTTAACCAATTCCCTCATCATCTTCCACAAAACTTCTATTCAGATTTGTGTATATCTCTGGAACAGCGGGAGAAGGAGAGGAAATAATTTCTATTTGTAGAGATCTTCAGGCAATCTACAACCATTTTGTGAATGATTGGTCACCACTGGATCCAAACTGGTGATTTTCCATTTACTCATAATCCTGATTAACATATTACTGCCAGAAAACAACAATGACTTAAGTGACTTTTAATGAAAGTGAATGAAGAAAGTATCAAAGCAGGACTGCAGTTAAGAAAATAAAAATAAAGAAAATAAAGAAAATAAAAATTATCACTACCAAAGAACTGAACAACTTTAAGGGCCCTGGTGGCAGTGGTTAAACTGCCGTGCTGCAACCAAAACTGCAGACATCTGAGTTCGATCCTGATGGGATTCAAGGTTGACTCAGCCTTCCATCCTTCCAAGGTTGGTAAAATGAGTATCCAGCATATTGGAGGCAAAATGCTAATTACCTTGTGAAGTGCTCACAGAGTGCACTAAGTGCTAAGGGGCAGTATATAAATGTAATTGCTGTTGTTAATTGCTATTAATGTTGACAATGAAGAAACTGAGATAGTAAAAGATTTTATATGCCTAGGTTCATAAATTTGTATCAGTTGAATTTTTGCCCATGCCGTCTTTGACACTACAGAGCCATGACAGCATGATGAAAAGGTAGCAAGGTGTATCACGCATTTCTAACACACCCTCAGCCAGTGCTGGCATAAAGGAAGTGAGTGTATCCGATAGGTTGTGACACATACAGTGACGTGGAAACAGTGGGTGAGTCCCTTCACATGTTTACCTAGGAGAGGCCAATCCTGAAACAATGCTGGGCAAAGTGTAAAACCAAAGAAGGTGGGGAAAAAGTGAGATTATGCAGGAGCATGCAGTAAAGTGTGGTAATAATAATAATGATTGCATGCTGTCAAGTCAATGAGACTTATGGTGACACTTTCTAGAGTTTTCTAGATAGAGTATACTCTGAAGTGGCTTACCATTCCCTTATTCTGGGCATGCCTTGGGAATGTGCAGCTTATCTAAGGCTACACAGTCTGGCTGTTCTTGCAAGAGGCCCAGTGAAGAATCAAACTGCCAATCTCTGGCTCAGCTATCAGACAGATTACAAAGAATGGTAAGGAAAAAAAAATAGAATACAATGTGAATCAGTGTGAATACAAGCAGTGTCTGGTTTTCCCTCAATATCACTGACTATACCTGAGAAAGCAAGAGAGCGTAAGGCAGGGATGGGAAACATGAAACTCTCTAGATGTCTTTCAACAAGAACCCACACTATCCCTTACCATTGTTTTTGCTGGCCAGCACTAATGTGAAGTGCAATCCAATAACATCTGGAGAGCCTCCTGCTGCTCACAGATAGGCCGCAGTTTTGTCCTTCAGCTTCTTTTGCTCTCTCCACCATGGTTCACTTATTTCCCTTATAGGGTTAATTTCCATGTGAGAGCAGATAACTATGTCAATCATTTGTTGTTGTTGATCAGTCACACAGTCAAGTCAAGTCCAACCTTTGCGACCCCATGGACCATAGCACGTTAGATTCCTCTGTCCACCATCCTCTGGAGTCTGCCCAGATCTATGCCCACTGTGTCAATGATGCTATCTAATCATCTTATTTTCTGCTTTCCTCTTCCCCTTTTGTCTTTGATGTTTCCTAGCATCAGAGTCATCTCCATTTGTTGGCCAAACTACAATAGTTTGAAGGCATCTATTCTTCGGAGCTCAGTCTTCCTTATTGTCCAGCTCTTACTGACGCCAATCATGCCAACATACATTTGACTAGGTAAAGGTAAAGGTAAAGGTAAAGGTCACCCTTGCTCAAAAAGCTAGTCGTATCCAGCTCTAGGGTTCAGTGCTCATCTCTGTTTCATAGCCGAAGAGCCAGTGCTGTCTGCATTTGCAGACGTTTCCGTGGTCATGTGGCAGGCATGACTAGACACCAGAGTGCACAGAACACTGTTTACCTTACCACTGAAGTGGTCTCTTTTTATCTACTTGCAATTTCTTGCTTTTGAACTGCTAGGTTGGCAGGAGCTGGGACAAAGATGGGAGCTCATTTCGTCCTGCAGTACTCGGGAATTGAACTGCTGACCAGTCAGTGTCTTAGCCACTTGAGCCATTATAAAGGTATAAATAATTTTAATGCACCACCTCTGTCCATAGGGTTACAATAAACCATTGTTTCACTCATGGTGAACTAAGTCTTCTCTAGACGTCCTTGTCATAGTGTTATGTATGTATGTATGCATGTTCATTATACTGTAAAGGCAAGAATGTAACCACTCCAGATACAAACGATACCAGCTGTAAAGGAACGCGAGCAGACAGCCCATAGAGGGCAGCTGCGAGCGTTCAGCTTCACATGGTTCACATTGCTCAATCACGGACAGCCGCGGGAAAACCTTCCCCGCATTCAGCAGCTGAAGAAAGAGGCGTGCCTGGGCGAGGCCACGCCGGTAGCAGCCAATGAGCTACCGTGCTACAAGATTCAAATGTAGAGAGCTACTGTATATATTGAGATGTATCACCGCCATTACCTCATGCTTCACTGGAACCTCATGCAATAAACCTGTGTTAAACCAACCTTTCGGTTGTCCGGTCGTCTTTGGTCCCATACACTAAATTGGCGACGAAGGTGGGATATGGCTGCCCACGGGACCAAGACATGCGCCGGCTACGAGATCAAGAAGCCGGGAGACTTGGAGCTGTTTGAGATAGACTTCAACGCAGCGCTGGTGGAGCTCGAAGTCTCCGATGAGGCCAAAAAGAGGGCCATTTTCGTCCGCATGCTCGGACACGAGACCAAGAGGACCTTGGTGGACCTGATCGCGCCGAGGAAGGTGGGCGACTTCAAAGCTACGGAGCTCCTGGCGGCGTTGCGCGCCCATCTCCGGCCAGCAATAGCGATGTTCCCCGCTCGGAGCGCGTTCTGGAGGCGAGTCCAGGCACCCGGGGAATCGGTCGAGGAGTTCGCCGCGGCCCTGCGGTTGGCTGCCGGCCCATGCAAGTGGGAGCTCCCCGACATCACCCTCCGGGACTGCCTGCTCTGCGGTCTGAGGGACACAGAGACTCAGCGTGCGCTGATGAAAAGGGAGCCGCCTCCCACGTGGCAACAAGTCCTCGACACGGCACAGGCCGCGGAGGCCACTACTGCCGGGGTGCACGAGCTTCAGGACTGGCGCCTGAAGCCCGCAAAGGCAGAGAGCTCGGTGCGAGCGGCCCGGCGAGTTTCGGACTCGTCTGCGGAGAGCGGCGACGACGAGGACGTCCGGAGGGTCCAGAGAGAGGGCCGGCGCTGCGACGGCTGCGGCGCCGCCCACGCCCGCGCCAAATGCCCGTTCCGCAAGGCCGAGTGCCACAACTGCGGCCGGCGCGGGCACATCGCCAAGGTCTGCCGGAAATGGCGCGAGGCCACCAGGAGTTCTCCAGACCACTCGGCGAGGCAGGACCGCACCACGAGGCAGGACCGCACCACGAGGCCAAAGGACGGCACCCGGACCACGAGGACGCGGGACGGAGTAGGGCGCATCTCCGACGACAGCGAGGACGACGCGCCGGTCTGCAGCGTTTCCACGGAGCACCCCCGTTAGTTCGTTGAGGTAGTAATACAAGGGGCCCCTGTTAGAATGGAGGTGGACTCGGGTTCTTCATACTCCATTATTTCCCAGGGGGAGTTCATGAAAATCGCCCCCCGCGTGCGGCCCAAGCTCAAGGCGTTGAGGGCCACACTGAAGGACGTGCAAGGGAACCGCATCCCAGTGTTGGGGGTTGGGAAGTTCCGGGTCCAGTTTAAAAAGCACACCGCAATGCTTCCCCTAGTCGTCCTCAAGGGAGGTAAATGCAGCCTCCTCGGGACTCAATGGTTCCAGCCCCTGGGGTTGTTCATTGGGGGGGTACACGCCGTGGAAGCACACCCCGCCGGGACTGATCCAATACAGAGCGTGTGCGACGCGCACCCCGAGGTTTTTAAAAAGGGGCTCGGGAAATTCAAGGGCCCCCCAGTGACTTTCGACCTGGACCCTGGAGTACGTCCAATCAGACTTAAACCGCGCAGAGTGCCTTTCGCACTAAAGGACAAAATAGAGGCGGAGTTGGACAAATTGGTGGGCCAGGGGATTCTTGTTCCTGTTGATTCTGCGGAGTGGGAAACTCCAATTGTAACAGCGCTCAAGGCCAACGGGGAGGTCCGCATATGCGCTGATTACAAGTGCACCATCAATAAGGCGATCCGCCCTAATGCGTATCCGGTGCCGGTAGTCAGCCACTTGTTGGCCAGGTTACACGGGGGGAGGTGTTTCGCTAAACTCGACCTGGCCCAAGCCTACCAGCAACTCCCGGTGACCCCCGCCGCAGCTGCTGCGCAGACCATAGTCACCCACAAAGGGGCGTTCCAGGTATCGCGCCTACAATTCGGCGTGAATTCGGCACCCGGGATCTTCCAGTCACTTGTGGAACGCCTCCTGAAGGGGTTAGAGGGGGTGTTACCCTACTTTGATGACGTATTGATTACAGGGGGGAGCCGGGCCGAATTAGCAACTAGGTTGGGAAAGGTCCTGACAATATTCGAAAAGGCGGGGTTGCGGTTGCGGAAAGACAAATGCGTCTTCTTCGCTACAGAGGTTGAGTTCCTAGGGTTCCGTGTCACTCCCGAGGGAATAAGACCAGCCCAATCCAAGGTAGCCGCCATCAAGAAGGCCCCTCGCCCCACATCCAAGCCCGAGTTGCAGTCGTTCCTCGGACTGCTCAACTTCTACCACTCCTTCCTCCCGCGGAAGGCAGCCGTGGCAGAACCGCTACACAAATTGTTAAAAAAGGACGAGGCATGGAAGTGGGGCGACGACCAGGAGAAGGCTTTCAATGACCTGAAGCGACTCCTGGCATCAGATGCCGTACTGACCCACTTCAATCCCAAACGCCCAGTGGTCCTGATATGCGATGCATCCCCGGTGGGGGTGGGGGCGGTGTTATGCCACGTGCTGGAGAACGGTAGGGAGGCCCCGATAGCGTTCTACTCTAGGTCCTTGTCCCAAGCAGAGAGGAACTATGCTCAGACAGACAGAGAAGCACTAGCAATAATTGCGGGGACCAAGAAATTTCATGATTTTGTGTACGGCCGCCCCTTCACCATAGTGACTGACCATAAGCCTTTGTTAGGCATCTTCACCGCAGATAAGCCTACACCCCAAATCCTGTCCCCGAGAATGCTCAGGTGGGCCATTTTTCTCAACGCGTATCAGCACGCGTTGGTATACCGGCCCGGGAGGGAGATCAGCCATGCCGACGCCCTGTCGAGGTCCCCCATTCCCCGGGATTGCTGCCACGTGGACAAAGTAGAGAGGGACCATCAGGTCTTAATGATAGAGGTTCTAGACTCCCCTCCAGTAGTACCGGCCGACATCGCCAAAGCGACAGGCAAGGACAAAACGCTGGCCACAGTCTGCTCCTGGGTACAGAAAGGGTGGCCCGTGTCTTCCCCAGCAGCGGAATTCGACACATTTTTCAAAAAGAAACTAGAGTTGTCCCTAGAGAGGGGTTGCCTTTTGTGGGGACAGCGGGTAGTAATCCCCACGCCTCTCCGACCGAGGGTGCTTAAACTGCTGCACGTCAGCCACCCGGGGATCGTCCGCTCAAAGGCGCTGGCCCGCAGTTACTTTTGGTGGCCCCAGCTAGACGCCGACATCGAACACATGGTCGGCACTTGCGAAGCGTGCCTAAGCTCAAGGCCAGAAGAGGCTCGCTCGCCACCTAGGGAGTGGGACACGGCAAGGGGGCCCTGGTCCCGGGTACATGTAGACTTTGCTGGCCCGTTCAGGGGAACGCTTTTCCTCCTCGTGGTGGACGCGTTCTCCAAGTGGTTGGAGGTCATTCCAGTCTCAAGCACCTCCTCGGCCACAACAATCAAACAGTTAAGGAGGGTCTTCTCCACGTTCGGTTTACCCGACACCCTCGTCAGCGATAACGCCAGCTGTTTCACGTCCGCCGAGTTCGGGGCATTCTTGGAGCGCAACGCCATTCGGCACGTCACCTCTGCCCCCTTTCACCCGGCCACCAACGGCCAAGTAGAGCGCCTCGTGCGCACCACGAAAGACGCGCTACTGCGTATGGGCCCCGGAGACCTCGACCTGAAATTGTGCCAATTCCTGCTAAGATACAGGGTCACCCCACTAGCGTCAGGGTACTCCCCCGCAGAGCTGTTGATGCGCAGGAAGCTGGCCACGGGAATCTCCAAGCTAGACCCCACGAGAGTAGAGGACAAGGGGCGGAACATAGGGGTGGAACCCACAAAGAGTTTCAGCGTAGGCGCCCCGGTGCATTGCAGGAACTACGCCAGCGCGGGGCCAGCCTGGGTGCCGGGCACCGTAGTAGAACAAACCGGCCCCATCTCATACCGCGTAGAAACCAGTACAGGCTTCCTGTGGAGGCGACACGTGGACCAACTCAGGCGCAGGGTCCCCGGAGAGCAGGACGGAGACGAGAGTAGCATCGAATCAGCGTTAGGGTACTCCCCCACCCGCTTAACCCAAGGGGGAGGAAAAGGGGAGCATGGGTCCCCACCAAGGGGGGAGGAAAGGGAATCGATCCACAGAAATCTTGTGCGGGAGTCCCCGAAGAAATGGAAGAGCCCCGACCACACACATACCCCGCGGGAGTTTCCCCGAAACACAGATGCCCATAGAAGTTTAGACGTTGATTTACAGTACCAGGGGGAGTTAGCGGAGTGGTCCCCCACCCGTCCTAGCGAAAAGAGGGGTTTCAGTTCAGCCCCTGGTACCTCCAGTCCCAGTAGCCCCTGTGAGTTAGAATGCGATATAGCGCCACTTTCCCGGAGACCGACACCCCCAAGACGGGAGGCATCAGCGAGTCCGCCCACCACAGTCTCAAGGTCCCCCGAGCAGGGATCAGAAGGTAGCCGAACCGCAAGGGTGACCTCATCGGTTCCGCGGTTCACAATAGGTGGATCCCCGGGGTCAGAGAGCAACAGGCAGGGGTTTACCTCCCAACTATTCATTCCTTTCCCATCCCCGGGCGCGAGGCAGGCACGGACGCCCCACGGAGCCACTAACGAATCCCCGTTTCCCGTTGCAGGACAAGCACCCGCGGAGTCAGGGATCACAGGCTCTCCAGTACTAGGTCAGACGCAAGCGCGTCCCAAGCGCACGTGCGGCAAGCCACAATGGTTGCGGGACTTCGTCCATCCTAGGGGGGAGGGATGTTATGTATGTATGTATGCATGTTCATTATACTGTAAAGGGAAGAATGTAACCACTCCAGATACAAACGATACCAGCTGTAAAGGAACGCGAGCAGACAGCCCATAGAGGGCAGCTGCGAGCGTTCAGCCTCACATGGTTCACATTGCTCAATCACGGACAGCCTCACATGGTTCACATTGCTCAATCACGGAAAACCTTCCCCGCATTCAGCAGCTGAAGAAAGAGGCGTGCCTGGGCGAGGCCACGCCGGTAGCAGCCAATGAGCTACCGTGCTACAAGATTCAAATGTAGAGAGCTACTGTATATATTGAGATGTATCACCGCCATTACCTCATGCTTCACTGGAACCTCATGCAATAAACCTGTGTTAAACCAACCTTTCGGTTGTCCGGTCGTCTTTGGTCCCATACACTAAACATAGTCTTCTCTTTATAGACATAAAAATTATTCAGAGAGCACCAGCTTGTCTATTTCTACAAGCTTTATTCATCCAACTGTGCCTATGATCCATATGCATGAAAATATCAAAAATAAAAAACTGAGTATATGTAACTTGGTAGTTACTGTCATATTTCAGTTATACGGAAATTATCTATGGACAAAATGGTAGGTGCAAATGCTAAAATTATGTAAAAGTCATCCAAAATTTGTACAACTATGGAAAGTAGCAATCAGAAATACAGTAATACCTCATACAAAGTCCGCTTCATACAACATCGGATTCATACAACATCGCCTAATTCCTTGAAAAAAGTTGCCTCATACAAAGTTGCAGTGACTTTGTATGAGGCATTGGGGTTTTCCCAGGTTGCATTGTGCCTGGGCAGTATAAAAGGCAGGACACATGCGTGCATTGCTTTTGTGGGTTTTGCATGAGGTGAAGAGTGTTTAGGATTTTGGATTTTTTTGAATTTTTTCGTCAGAATTTTTAGAAGCATTCCTGGGATTTTTGCAGCATTCTTCAGGTTCTTGTACAATCAGGGTTGTTTGACATGTTTTTGTAATGTTTTTAGCCTTTAGATAATGTTTTGTTAAAGTTCTGACAGCTTCCTGTCTGTTTCCTTGACTTTGCCCTGAAGTCTGTGCTGATACAGTACAATGTATCTCTATGGAAATGACGTTGTACAAGGCATCGCGGCAACAATTTGGACGTTGTATGAGGCATCACGGCTAGGATTTTGCATGCCTCATACAAAGTCCAAATCTGTATAAAGTCCAAACTTGTGGAACCAAGTTTGGACGTTGTATGAGGTATCACTGTACATTAGAAATATATGAAGCAAAACTCAAGCTGCAAGCAAAAAGAATAAAGAAAGCAAGGATAATATTTTAATTCCATTCTTAATATGCAGGAGTTTAAGGGTTGAACAGGCAAAGTTAGAGTACAAAATAGCACAGAGTACACTTTTATGATAACAAGTACAGTTGCAAATTGTTGTAGTTTTAAGCATTATAGCTCTGAGCAGTTGATTATAGCCTTTAACATATCCTTACACACATGATATACTCTAGGTCAGTGATGGTGAACCTTTTAGAGACCGAGTGCTCAAACGCAACAGGCTGCCATCTGTGCTGTAGTGGGGTGGGCCGAATTCTGTGCTGGGGAGGAAGGAAGCACTCCCATTGGGCTGCTGGGCAGCAGAGGGGTGGGGCTAACTCTATGCTGAGGTGATGGCATGCATGCCCACAGAGAGTGCTCTGAGTGCCCCCTCTGGCACGCGTGCCATAGGTTTGCCACCATTGCTCTAGGTTTTCTCACCCAAGTCACTGTTGTTTACCAGTTTAGATTTATAGAGGAGAGAGAATCCATGTTAGATGCCTCTTCTGTCTTGCCATTATGCCTGCTTCTGGTAATGAATTTCACTGCTGCATTGCCTTTCTGGCTGCTTCGTTAAGGTAAACAAGCAGACATGACCACATTAATCTGGCAGTCACTATGATGGATAAAATGGAAACTCCAACAGAACTGGCCTGTACTGCAGAAAATATTGATAAGGCTGTTTGGAAAGCAAGAAGGCTAGTTTTGCTATTGAAGCAAGAATACAGTATTTTCTCTCTCTCTCTCTATGGCAGGGATTTTCAACATGCGGCCCATGGCGCCATTTCATGTGCCCCCCACTGCCTCCACACCAGGAAGTGCCATGTGGTGGAGGAAGGGCAAAATGGCTGTCCGCCTCCCCCTGAAACTGCCTGAGGAAGTATGACCCAGCCCCTGGCTTTAAAAAGTTGAGAACTCCTGCTCTATGGGCTTTGCTCTAGTAAAGAAACACACATTTCCTATGAGTTTTGCCAAGGATGCAAACCAAATGGGATTACAGAATTCTTAGCTAATCTTGTGGAGCCAATAGCCTTTATATGTATTTTGCCAAGCTAATGAAATCAGCTGTTTGCCCTGAACTAACCTTTAACAGGCATACAAGACATTGTGTTCAAACCTCAGTTTTTTGATCACATCTCACATTTCCAGTGTGACATTTCTTATAACCCTTTTAGTTATTTTAACACTTTATTTAAGCAATTTTTAAATACTTTGACAGTACAAACAGCCCTGCTGGGCATTAAAGCCCACACACTTAAATGTACTATTTCTATTAATGACAAATTGTTGACCATGCTGAAGAAATTGAAGAAGAAAGTTATTTCATTAGAAGCCTAATGAAAATTTTGCTGGAGATGTAAGAAAGAGATTGGGACATATTTTCATTTATGGTGGGATTGTAAATTTATTAAGAAAATTTAGAAAAAAGCTTTTAAAAAATTAATCAAATATTGACTATAAAATTAAAGATGTGTCCTAGAATAGCATTATTAATGGATTTTGGAAACAAACTGATAGAAAAAAAATAAGAAAGAGATAATTATTGTAACAGTAACCGTAATGAGATTACTTATTGTCAAAAAAAAAAAATGGAAAATAGATTGTGAATTTGGGTTGGATGACTGGTTTGAAGAATTATCGAATATAGCAATAAATGAAAGATTGAAATGTAAATTAAAGTTAAAGAAGGGATTAACAAAAAGAAATTATTTTAAAGAGATTTGGGGAGAATTTATTGAGTATGTTCTAGTCAAAGCAAAAGGAGTATGTCTTGAATCAGAATACACAACTTTTTGAGGAAAGGGGAGAAATATAATATATAAAACTAATGTTATATATTGATAATAGGTTGTGTATATCAGTGATGGTGAACCCAGCCCTGTGGTGGAGAGAAAATTTACCAGCACGGGCGTGCATGTGCCACTGCTCAAAGCCCATACCTTAAGGGAAACAGCACCTTGGCATTTTCCGCTTCTGTTCCTCTCACCAGGCTTTGTTCTGCTCTGTGGGAGAAAGTCCAAAGCATGACAGCAGCTTCGGGATAAGCTGCCGAAGTTGCCGAAGTGCTTCGGACTTTCTCCCATGGAGCAGCACAAAGCCTGGTCAGTGGAACAGAAGTGGAAAATGCTGAGGTGCCATTTCCTTTAAGGTATGGGCTTTGAGCAGTGGTGCACACATGCCCGTCCCGGTAAATTCTCTCCCCACCAAGGGGCTGGGTGAACCTATGATATGTGTGCCAGAGGGGACACTCAGAGCCCTCTCTGTGGGCAGCACACACGCCATCACCCCAGCACAGAATTTGCCCATCTCTCTGCCCAGCAGCCCAATGGGAGTGCTTCCTCCCTCCTCCCAGCACAGAGTTTGCCCTGCCCCTCTGCCCAGCAGCCCAATGGGAGTGTTTCCTCCCTCCCCTGCACAGAGTTTGCCCCACCTCTCTGCCCAGCAGCCCAATGGGAGAACTTCCTCTCCCCCCCAGCACAGAGTTCACCCCGCCCCTCTGCCCAGCAGCCCAATGAGAGCACTTCATCCCACCCCTGTTACCATGTTGGCACTTTGCGATAAATAAGTGGGTTTTGAGATGCAGTTTGGGCACTTGGTCTCCAAAAGGTTCGCCATCACTGGCATATATCATCCCATTGGTGATGGGTGCACATATTAAATTACATAAATGTTTGTTCTTTTTATGTTGTTGTTATTGTTCTTAGTTTTATTATCAGTATGTTTATTTTATACTTTGTGTAAAACAAAGGGGAAAAAGAGAAACCAAATGAAAATTTTGAACATGCTGATTAGGAGATTCTTCTGGGATCTGTGGTCCATTTTTAAAAATTCACAACTTAACCTAAAAGATAACATGTTCTTAGTCACTTGACAAGAGCCAAGCCCAATCTCACTGTTGTTGTTGTTGTTGTTGTTGTTGTTGTTGTTGTTGTTGTTGTTGTTGTTGTTGTTGTTGTTGTTGTTGTTGTTGTTGTTGTTGTTGTTGTTGTTGTTGTTGTTGTTGTTGTTGTTGTTGTTGTTGTTGTTGTTGTTGTTGTTGTTGTTGTTGTTGTTGTTGTTGTTGTTGTTGTTGTTGTTGTTGTTGTTGTTGTTGTTGTTGTTGTTGTTGTTGTTGTTGTTGTTGTTGTTGTTGTTGTTGTGTGCCATCAAGTTGATCCTGATTTATGGCAACTCTTTTCAGGGTTTTTGTGTACAGAGTATGCAGGAGTAGTTTACCAATGCCATTTTTTTAGGTGTTCAAGGTTATGCGGATTGGGAGAAACAGTGAGGAATTGCGCTCCCGTCCTCTGGCTCCACAGCCAAATGCCAAACACACTGAACTATACTTGTAAACTCCCTCCTTTGGCTTTTTGATTCTTTTCTTGGTCCTCTTCCAATACAATTAACTATTTTTCATGTTCTACCTCTAAATAATACTGAGTCATTTCATGTGCTCAAATATTATTATAAGGGTTGTCTTGTCTTCCAGCCAGTCAACAGGCCTTTCAGTGTGTCTTTGTGGAGAAGAGAGGTTATAGTCTGTATTTTGCAGCATCTTACTGTTTATTATTAACAAAGAGCAGCTGGATATCTGAGTTGGGCTGAGGCAAGAGTCTGGGCAATCTGAACAAAAAGTGCTTTGAGTTTACTATTTATATTTAGATTTTTTTTAAAAGAGAAAAACAGTTCCTTCATCTCTCAATAATTTATTTGCTTTGGTGCCAGGTGTGCTTCTTTCGTATACTGATAAAACCCTGGACTGCCAAAACGAAGCCACTTTCTTGGCTTTGCTGTTGACCAAACTTAAGTCCTCATTGGTGTACATTTCTGGCAGTAATCTGCAGACCAGTAAATGAGCATTCTGTAGCTCTCCACATCCACACATTGTCCGTCAGCAACCCTCACTTCAGCATTGGTCTTGCATTTAGGGACTCTGACCCTAAGCCTATTCAGGGTCTTCCAAGTGACATAGTGTTGTGTCCTAAAGCCTGTGCCTTTAAACAATGTACCTATCCATGTGTATCCAATGTAACCTCTTCTATGTGTAACAATGTAACCTCCAGCTGAATCACTGTAACCTTAATAGGACGCGAGCTAGTGACCACTAGATGGCAATAGCGAGCGTCCAAGCTCATTGGTCCAAGACTCACCTAGAACAACAGCGCGGGAAGATTCCCGCCACTACCTTCACCTGGACAAGAAGGGCGTGACCTGCAATGACGTCACGCAGCCTGTAGCCAATAGGCTATCAAGGAGCCACATTCAAATGTATAGCCACTGTATATATTGAGCTGTTCGTCCGCCATTACCTCATGTTCCCTCTGACCAGCATGTAATAAAGTTGTGTTAAGCCAGCTCTTCGGCTGTCCTGGTGTCTTTGGTCCCATACACTAAATTGGCGACGAAGGTGGGATAATGGCTGCCCACGGGACCAAGACATACGCCGGTTTTGACATCAAGAAACCGCAAGATTGGGAACTCTTCGAAATGGACTTCCAAGGTGCGCTGGTGGAGTTCGAGGTGACGGACAAGGCAAAGAAGAGAGCCATCCTCACCAGAATGCTCAGGCACGACGGAAAGAGAGTACTGATTGACCTCATCGCACCCAGAAAGGCGGCCAAATTCAAGGCAAAAGAGCTCCTGACGGTGCTGAGAGACCATTTCCGGCCCTCGGTAGCGATGTTTCCCGCTCGGAGCGCGGTTTGGAGGCGAGTCCAAGCGCCTGATGAGTCGGTCGCCGCTTTCGTAGCGGCCCTGCGCCTGGCTGCCGGCCCGTGCAAATGGGAAAATTTGGAAGTCACCCTCAGGGACTGCGTGCTATGCGGCCTGAAGGACGCCGAGATTCAGCGCACGCTAATGAATCAGGAGCCGCCCCCCACGTTGCAGGAGGTCCTGAAAGCGGCACAGGCCGCGGAAGCCACGAAGGCAGGGGTGCAAGAGCTCCAGGACTGGCGGCCGAAGGCCGACAAAGCAGAGAGTTCGGTGCACGCGGCCCGGCGAACTTCGAAATCGTCCGCCAAAAGCAGCGACGACGAGGACGTCCGGAAGGTCCGAAAGGAGGGCCGGCGTTGCGACGGCTGCGGGGCGGCTCACGACCGGGCCAGGTGCCCCTTCAGAAAGGCCGAGTGCCACAACTGCGGGCGACGTGGGCACATAGCCAAAGTCTGCAGACAACGACGCAAGGACCGGAGGAGCTCGCCCGACCGCCCAGCGAGGGACCGGAGGAGCTCGCCCGACCGCCCAACGAGGCCAGACTGCTCGACGAGACCAAAGGATGGTGCCCGGCTCACGAGGAAGCAGGACGGAGTGGGCCACATCTCCGACGACAGCGACGACGATGCTCCGGTTTTCAGCGTGTCCTTGGGACACCCCCGTTACTTTGTTGAGGTACTGGTGCAAGGGGCCCCTGTTAGGATGGAGATTGACTCTGGCTCCTCTTACTCCATTATTTCCCAGAGGGAGTTTTTGAGAATTGCCCCCCGCGTACGACCCAAGCTCAAAGCGTTGAGGTCCACGCTTCGGGACGTGCAAGGGAACAGTATCCCGGTGTTGGGGGTTGGGAATTTCCAGGTTCAGTACAAGCGGCACGCCGCGGAACTCCCCCTAGTCGTGCTTAAGGGAGGTACTTGTAGCCTCCTCGGGACTCAATGGTTTCAGCCCCTGGGTCTGTTCATTGGGGGGGTGCACGCCGTTGGGTCTGACCCGATACAGGAGGTGTGCGACGCGCACCCCGAAGTCTTCAAGAAGGGACTTGGGAAATTCAGTGGACCCCCAGTAATGTTCGACCTGGACCCGGAGGTCCGCCCAATCAGACTTAAACCGCGCAGGGTGCCTTTTGCACTCAAGGACAAAATAGAGGCGGAACTGGACAAATTAGTGGGCCAGGGGATTCTTGTTCCTGTTGATTCCGCGGAGTGGGAAACTCCAATTGTCACAGCATTGAAGGCCAATGGGGAGGTGCGCATTTGCGCCGATTATAAGTGCACCATTAATAAGGCAATCCGCCCTAATGCATACCCGGTGCCGGTGGTCAGCCATTTGCTAGCCAGGTTACATGGGGGAAAGTGTTTCGCCAAGCTCGACCTGGCTCAGGCCTATCAGCAACTCATGGTAACCCCTGCCGCAGCTGCTGCACAGACCATAATCACGCATAAGGGGGCGTTCCAGGTGACGCGCCTCCAATTCGACGTGAACTCGGCGCCCGGAATTTTCCAGTCGCTCGTGGAACGCCTCCTCAAAGGGCTGGACGGCGTTTTACCTTATTTTGATGCCGTATTGATAACGGGGGGGAGTGAGGTTGAGTTGGCTAAAAGGCTAAACAAGGTCCTGGCGGCGTTCGAACGGGCGGGGTTGAGGTTGCGAAAAGACAAATGCGTCTTCTTCGCAAAGGAGGTTGAGTTCTTAGGGTTCCGAGTAACTCCCGAGGGGATCAAACCGTCCAAATCCAAGGTTGCCGCCATCAAGAAAGCCCCTCGCCCCACATCCAAGCCCGAGCTGCAGTCGTTCCTAGGGCTCGTAAATTTCTACCACTTCTTCCTTCCACGGAAGGCTGCGGTGGCCGAGCCGCTTCACAAGTTGCTCAAGAAAGATGTGGCATGGATGTGGGGCGATGACCAGGAGAGGGCATTCACGGAACTGAAACAACTCCTGGCGTCCGACGCCATTCTGACCCATTTCGACCCCAAACGGCCGGTGGTACTGATCTGTGATGCATCCCCGGTGGGGGTGGGGGCAGTGTTGTGCCACGTGTTGGAAAACGGGAGGGAGGCCCCAATAGCGTTCTACTCAAGGTCCCTGTCCCAAGCGGAGAGAAACTACGCCCAAACAGACAGGGAGGCGCTGGCGATAGTTGCGGGGACCAAAAAATTTCACGATTTTCTGTACGGCCGCCCCTTCACCATCGTGACCGACCACAAGCCCCTACTAGGCATTTTTACCGCAGATAAGCCCACGCCACAGATCCTGTCCCCGAGAATGTTTAGGTGGGCCATTTTTCTCAACGCCTACCAGCACGCGTTGGTGTACCGGCCCGGGAGAGAAATCAGCCATGCGGACGCCATATCCTCCTTTAATGTTGTTCTTTGTCCAGTGAGCTCCTTCCTCCATTTTCTAATTTGGTTTTGCTCTTGCGTATCCTCAAGAATATTTGTTCTTGTCATAAAGCTCTTCCTGGATCTGAGCCAGCAGACTTGAGGCGTTAGCCTGGTTCTCCACCTTGGCTGGTGACAGGTTGCTGAGACTTCAAGTAGATTGGAAATATCTGCTGTATATTTGGAGGGACAAAAACCACAATATTCTAGAGCAAATATTCAGCCAAATTGTTCCTGAAGTCTTGAAATGGGATCATCTATTATATTTAAAATGTATGTTCACGTTCATGTTTGGCCTATAATCTGTTAGATTTAACTTGTCTCCAAACATAGGATTGTTCTAAGTGTATGACTCAGTGCAGGTTTAGTGACCTCTTATACAGAAAATCTCTTCCTTTCCTCATGTTAGAAGTACTAAAGTGCAATTAATAAATATATCAGATCATTTTTCCCAATATGTAGCAAAAAACATCAAGAGCTTTTGGGACAGCTAACAGCAAGTCTTTCATTGTACATGTTGTAGAGCAAGGGTCAGCAAACTTGGCTCTCCAGATGTTCTTGGATTTCAATTACCAGAAGCTCAAGTCAGTACACCTGCAGATCAGGGCTTCTGGGAATTGAAGTCCAAACCTGGAGAGCCAAGTTTGCTGACCCCTGTTGTAGAGCATAGAATACACTGACACAGGTGCAAAGATAACTGTTCTTTTTGCCATGCTTCTGGGATCTATAGTCCATTAATCATGCCTCCCTTTTTCTTAGGGTCAACTTGTTTCTGCCAACTTTTCTTCATAGGTTAGCAAGTGACTTCCAAGTTAGCCAGCTCCCCATGTGACTGCGGGCTAGGCTTTCCTGTGGTTCTGTTCCTTTTGAAAAGTGGGTTGCTTTCATTTTCTACATTGCAGACCAGATATTCTTTGCTGTTCCTTCAATGGGCTCAACAGGAATGAAATACAGTACAGTAGTTGAAATAAAACACTAGGACCAGTGATGTACTCCAGTTTTTTTACTACCACCTCTGTGGGTGGGGCCAAATCTGTGGGCGGGGCCAGTTCTGTGGGCATGACCAATGCAATGGCTATGGAGGTGGGCATGGCCGGCCAGGTGGGCATGGCCTGGGGGAATTTCTGCTACCAGTTCTCTCGAACAGGGCAGAACCCCCTGCAGGGGGGACACTAGATTTATACCACCAAGCTTAAGTAAACAGATAAAAAATAGAATTATGTCTTATTTACCTTGATCTTTCTTCTTTGAGGAGGCTCTTTCTGAGTACCCCAGAAAGATTACAACACCAAACTAGCTCACTCATGGTGCAGTAACTTTGCTAAAGTGACACCAGAATATGTTACCTGTATGTGGGTGGGATACTGTTTGGTAAGCCTATACATGTAAATAGATGAAATTAATTTTAAAAAATGTTTTGATATCTCAGTTTCTTCACAGTGCTTAATATGTTTCTGCCACATATTTAAAATGCAATACAGTAATACCTCGGATAACGCTTGCATCAGATAACGCTAAAACTGCATAACATTAAGCAATCTGGAAAAAAATTGCATCGCATAATGTTAAAATCCTATGAGATGCATCGGATAACGTTTGCTAAAGTCTGTGCTGGTTACAATGAATCTCTATGGAGTTTTAACGTTATCTGATGTATCCCATAGGATTTTAACATTATCTGATGCATGCATCGGATAACATTAAAAACTGCATAACACTAAGACTTGTGGAACCAAGTTTTAGCGTTATCCGAGGTTTTACTGTATGAAGATTAAAGAGGCCTTGAACCCACAGTGATCGCTTCACTTTTGAAATTACAGCTAAAATAATCAATGTCTTTAGAGACTGAAGTTGAGACACAAATTCTTCCAAAACAAAGATAACATATGAAAGACCATGATGGACAGGATTAAATCTTTAAAGCCAGATGGAGCTGCTTATTTTAGTGTTGTCTTTTTTTTTTTTTACTCCACAGGAGCAGAAGTGACGATGCAAGAGGTCCACATATGCCAGTCTTGTTGTCAGGCTGCTGCTGGAAAGCCTCCTATGGGACAACAAGGACAGCTCAATAAGAGACACAGTCTAGAAATCATGTCAACAAATATTGTCCTCGTAGTCAAGACAAACAGAAGTGGCATCTAATTCCCATAGTTTGTTTCGTTGCTTCTCTTGCAAATAACCTTTATGCTCTTCAAACCTCTGTAGCAACCTGCTTAATGGCTCTTTCAGGACAAAATATTTAAGCTTTATTTTAAAAGTTCATTCTGCTTTTAATGCTTATAAGTACTGGCACACTTCATAACATTCTTGCTTAGGGACTTTGCAAGATGATGATATACAACCACCTTAGAGTCAAATGCTAGGGCATTGATTCTATTAGCATAGCCTCCTCCAACCTGCTGCCTTCTGAATGAGTTAAGTTATGACAGTCATTGACACTAGCCAGCATGAGTAGTGGCCAACATAGCTGGGGAAGAAAGGTCAGGACTTGTGCAACCCTTATTAAAGGCACCAGGTTGGGACTAGGCTCTATTAGTGTATATCACTTAGGAGATCAATAGGTTTGTCATCGCATATGGTTTTCTATGGGGAATAAAAATAATAATTTTGTGTCAGAAATTATTCTGGCTTGAAAGGATTTTTGCTGGAGAAACTCTGCTCAGGGGATGCCCGAATGAGGATCCTTTCATGTCCCCAAGAGCTGGGACAAAGATGGGCACTCAATCTGTCACGCAGTACCCAGGTCTCGAACTGCTGACTTGCCAGCCTTCTAGCTAACAAGGTGAGCTTCTTAACCACTGAGCCACCGCAGCCCTCTATGGGGAATATGCAGTACTCAAAGAAAAGGCAACCTTGAAGAGTCCAGAGATTACCCTGAATTTTCTGCAGACAATGGCTTAGTTGTATTGGCCCACCTTTATGAGGAAAGGGCAAACAGTTGAATCATTGCTCCCAAATCCTCTGGGGTCACAATTTTCTGGGTTCTTCTTCTTCCCTGTCTAATCCAGACATGAAACTGCCAAAATGAAGGCACCTTTTTGGTGAGTTCATTCTGCAGCTCCTTTCACCTGACCTAGTGTGAGAAAGATTAGCTGACAACATGAGGTTACTGTTACCAGGCTATGCCTGATTGTGGTTCAAAAATACCACAATCTTTGAGGAGGCTCTTTCTGTGTAAAACAGAACAAAAAGCCACCTGGGGCTTGGCGACAATTTTAAAACAAGCAGGGACGTGCTGGCTATGCTAAAAGGGCGGTGGACAGGGGAAGAGGGGGTGGAGCCTATGGGGGTACTGACATCACGGATTGAGCACCCATCTCGGGTCCCAGCTCCTGCCAATTTAGCAGTTTGAAAGCAAGACATCACAAATAGATAAATAGGAACCACTTCAGTGGGAAAGGATCTGAGGACACGAAAGGAGCCTCATTTGGGGGTCCCCTGCCCTGAGCAGAGTTTCTCCAGCAAAAATCCTTATAACCCAGATTAATTTCTGACATAAAATCATCATTATACCCGTCTTCTCTTTACTGACGAGAATAATTTCGCTCTCTCTGGATAGCCCGAGTGCCTGGCCTGCTGCTCGACTTCGCCTATACCAGCCACATCCTACCTCTGGAGGAGGAGGACCAGAAGAGTGAGAGGAGGACAGCGGGGTGGAGGAGTGCCTCCTGCATGCCACAGACTTGCTTCAGTTCATGGCTGTCAAGGCTGCCTGCGGGGCGTGGCTGATGGTGTGGCTGGAGCCCGAGATGGTGCTGGAGATGGAGGACTTCAGCGAGGCTTTCGCCTGCATGCCTTTGGCCCAGGCGGCCCGTGATGCATCCTCCACCACGCCTATGCCTCTTTGTCTTCCTCCGAAGAGGATCTGGAGACCAGGCTTGGGGCACAGCTGGAGCGGGTGCCGCTAGCCCAGTTAGAGTAATGTCATCAAATTTCTTCACTCCAGATGTCAACCTGTCACAGAATTCTGGACCCATTTGAAACTACCTATCAAGCACAAGGGCAGTGCTATGTAAAGAGCATTATAGTGCTCTAATCTTGTGGCTACCAATGCATGGACCAGCAGTGTCAGGGACTGTCTGTTCAGGTAAAGGCAGAGCTGAGCTATCTCCCAGAAATGATTAGTGGTTACTTGAGGAGCTATTGCTTTGCTGAACAATTTTTTTTAAGTGATGGAACCAAGCATGAAATGTAGTCACTAAAGAACTCTCTGTGTGGGTTACAAGGTAATTATGCAAACTACTATTTGCCCCACAACAAGCTGAGTATTCATTTTACCAACCTCAGAAGGATGGAAGGCTGAGTCAACCTTGAGCTCATTGGAATCAAACTCAGATTGTGAGCAGGGTTTTGACTGCAGTACCACTAACTGATCTTTTGTTTTTTGGCCCAAAAAGATATTCAAGGCAATGTTGCTATAGAAATATTACATATAGTGGCAGTATTTAAATTATTAGGAAAGCTTGAATGTATGCTGGATACTCTCATCTAGTTTTAGATGCACCATGCCTTCTTATAATTTTCTTAAAATGGTAGGAAAAGACCATTATAAAAGCCAGTGGCCATGCTGAATAGTGGTTACAAATATTTTAGTATGAAAAAGTAACATTTCCACAATCAGAGGAAAGATTCTTGAAAACTCCCAGCAATTTTAGTATGACTTTGGGAACCTAACTGAATAAATACTGGGCTAAATACTCTCAAATTCTAAACAGCAAAGATCCCTATGAGAGGGGTCTAAGAACATTAAAATATCTCCATTCACAAAGATGCTTCAATGCAGAATACATTTCTTTCTAAGTGATATAATATTCATGACAAGGGTCATTAGCATAATGAATCACTTGTGTTTTCTGTGCTGTCACTCATGCTGTATTAAAAAGTAGTGAAACACTGTGAATTAAATACCATTGTTCACAGAGACAGTGACCCAAGGGTGAAAAATCTGCTCTTCAGACTCACCTCTAAATCTAACCTAAGCAAATCCTTGATCCAAGAGTTAAACATGCAGAGTAGAGAGGAGTGGAATATTTTTCAGGGGACAAAATTTTAGCCTAGGTTTATGAAACTCTCTTCCTTATGAATGCTAATTAACTACATAAGATTAAAAAAACGAGATACACTGAAATAGATTGTGTTGACCTTCCTAGCACTGGTGAGTACATGCTCCAGTCAACTTAAAACTAAAATGATTCATCACCATAAATGTTACAGAGTCTGAAACGAAGGTCAGCTGACTCTGCTTGAACTGTTTGTATTTCTAAATTTCTAATTGTCATCTAAAGAATCTTAATAACAACATCTTTGTCATCAAGTGAAACACATCCCTTCTATACTAGGGAGAGACATAAGAACCATGTATACTTTACTCACCCGTCACTCTTTGTTAATCCTCAAGTCAAAAGACTGGTTTGAAAGTGTGTCACAGTTAACCATAGAGATGTGTAAGAATTTAGGTTTGTTGGTTCGTTATTTTCATACCTGTCAACCGCGGCTCCGGACAATCCGGGACCTGCGCACAACGGTTCTGTGCAAGTCGCGTTCTAAGCATGCATAGAAGGCTTTTACGCTTGCATAGAACCCTTCTACGCTTGCGTAGAACCCATCTACGCATGCGTAGAAGGCTTCTACGATCCCCTTCTGCACAGATCGCCTTCTATGCATGTGTAGAAGGGTACTACGCAAGCGTAGAAGGGTTCTACGCAAGCGTAAAAGCCTTCTACGCATGCGTAGAATGCGACTTGCGCAGAAGGGATGCACAGTACCTCTTTCCCCCCCGCTGCCAATTCCGGGGTTTTGGCAGCTGCAGGCGGGAAATGGTGCAAATCGGCGCAGAAAATCGGGAAATCCCGGCCAATCCGGGAAGGTTGACAGGTATGGTTATTTTTGAGATGCGTTTGTCAAAGTCTGGTAGTTTCTCCATAATAGAAATGTAGAGAATTTGAGAAATTAAATTCATTACATATTATATAAAATAGAACACATGGGAAACAGTCAGATATATCCAATTAGGGAAACTAATCTGAGTGTTTAGTTCATAAAACTATGACCTTTAGTCTCCTATAGTCAATCACATCTGTGCTGCTGAATTAGACTATTTGCACTCTGAGTGTCTGTATCCCATGACCTGTATCCCAACCTTGGTATTTCTTTAAATGTACACAGCTAAAAAGGAATCAGGTCAACAATCCATAGATATCATTAATAGACTTGGGGTACACAGAAAGAGCCTCCTCAAAGATTGTGGTATTTCTGAACCACAGTCAGTTGTACCCTGGTAACGGCAACCTTGTGTTGCTGGCTAATCTTTCTGACACTAAGGCAGGTGAAGGGAACTGCAGAATGAACTCACCAAAAAGTGCCTTTATTTTGTCAGTTTCACATCTGGCTTAGACAGGGAAGAAGAAGAATTAATAGATTTAATCTTTCCTCATCCTAAATTATTTTTGCAGACATTTTCACTTTCTACCTCTACTTTATGACTGCTTCTTGGCATTGAAGGATACGTGGTAGGCAATATCAAAATGGTTTCACCATGCTGGGTGATAGAAGATGGGTAGGAATTTGTTCAGTCAAGTTTTCATAAGAATTTTGCAAATTTCTTCATAATGGAAAAGAATTTGAGCTTATAAGACTGTTGTGTTCTAATGGTTTTACCTTCCACATGAATTACAATGTATCTGAGCCAATGTAACCTTGCCTTAGCAACAATGTAACCTTCAGCTGTATCATATAAACCCTGTAATAGGACGCGAGCTAATGACCACCAGCTGGCAGCAGCGAGCGTCCAAGCTCTCTTGGTCCGAACTCATCAAAGGCAACAGCGCGGGAAGCTTTCCCGCCACCACCTACACCTGGACAAGAAGGGCGTGACCCACAATGACGTCACGCAGACAGTAGCCAATGGGCTACCATGGCACCACGTTCAAATGTATCCCTACTGTATATAAAGAGCTATCGATCCGCCATTACCTCATGTTCCCTCTGTCCACGATGCAATAAACCTGAGTTAACCCAGCCCGAGGCTGTGTCCTGTGTCTTAGTTTCATACACTAAATTGGCGACGAAGGTGGGATCAATGGATTCCCAAGGAGCAGCCAGGGCACAGAGCGGGTTCAACATCACCAAACCGCAAGACTGGGAGCTGCTTGAGATGGACTTCCATGCGGCGCTGGTGGAGCTCAAAGTCAAGGAAGACGATGAGGAGAGGAAGAGGGCCATCCTCACCCGCATGCTTGGAATGGAAACCAAGCGGACGCTGGTGGGCATCATCGCTCCAAAGAAGGTGAGCGAATTTAAGGCGGACGACATCATGAAGCTGCTACGGGAGCGCTTCCAACCCGCGAGGGCGATGTTTCCCGCTCGGAGCGCGTTTTGGAGGCGAGTCCAAGCGCCGGACGAGTCGGTCGAGGCATTCGTGGCCGCCATGAGGGTAGCCGCTGCCCCCTGTAAATGGGGCAGCATCCTAGAAATGGCCCTCAGGGACGGCGTGCTGTGTGGCCTGAAAGACAAGGAGGTGCAGCGCAGCTTGATGAATAAGGAGCCGCCACCCACGCTGGCAGAGGTCGTCGCGGCCGCAGAAGCCGCAGAGTCCACGAATGCTGGAGTGGACGAGATGCACCAGTGGCGTGAGTGGCGTCCCAGAGCCGGCAAGGCGGAAAGGTCGGTGCACGCAACTCAACGGGCCTCAAAGTCGTCCTCAGAGAGCAGCGACGGCGAGGAGGTCCAGAAGGTCCGAAAAGGGGGGCGCCGCTGCGATGGTTGCGGAGCGGCCCACGAGCGTGCGAGGTGCCCGTTTAGAAAGGCCGAATGCTACACTTGCGGCCGTCGGGGGCACATCGCCAAGGCATGCAGAAAACGGAAGGAGGGCCGGAGGCAGTCACCAGACCGTTCGACCAGGCCGGACCGTTCAGCGAGGCTCAAAGATGGCGTCCAGACCACGAGGAAGCAGGACGGCGTGGGCCGCGCCTCGGACAGCAGCGAGGACGACGTCCCAGTGCTCAGTGTGTCCGCGGAACAGTCCCATTATTTCGTTGAGGTACTAGTACAAGGGGCCCCCATCAGGATGGAAATTGACTCGGGGTCCTCCTATTCCATAATTCCCCAGAAAGAGTTTTTAAAAATCGACCCCCACGTGCGGCCCAAACTTAAAACTTTGAGGTCCACGCTACGAGATGTACAGGGGAACAGCATTCCGGTGTTGGGGGTCGGGAAATTTCGGGTTGAGTTTAAGAGACACTCTGCGGAGCTGCCCTTAGTTGTCCTCAAGGGGGGGAGTTGTAGCCTCCTAGGGACACAGTGGTTCCAGCCCTTAGGCCTGTTTATAGGGGGAGTACATGCAGTGGGGGTGGACCCAATACAAGCGGTGTGCGACGCGCATCCCGCCGTTTTTGAAAAAGGACTCGGAAAATTCAAGGGACCCCCTGTAGCCTTCGACCTAGATCCGGAGGTCCGCCCGATAAGACTCAAACCGCGCAGAGTGCCCTTCGCACTAAAGGACAAAATAGAGGCGGAACTGGATAAATTGGTGGGCCAGGGGATTCTTATTCCTGTTGATTCCGCGGAGTGGGAAACTCCAATTGTAACAGCTCTGAAGGCTAACGGGGAGGTGCGCATTTGCGCTGATTATAAGTGTACGATTAACAAGGCGATCCGCCCTAATGCTTATCCGGTGCCGGTGGTCAGCCACCTTTTGGCTAGGCTAAATGGGGGAAAGTGTTTCGCTAAACTCGACCTGGCACAAGCCTATCAGCAGCTTCCCGTAACACCCGCCACGGCCGCGGCACAAACGATAGTCACACATAAAGGAGCGTTCCAAGTGTCGCGGTTACAGTTCGGCGTGAACTCGGCACCCGGCCTTTTTCAGTCGCTAGTGGAACGCCTCCTGAAGGGGCTGGAGGGGGTGTTACCTTATTTTGATGACGTATTAATAACAGGGGGGAGTGAGGCCGAACTGGCACGGAGATTGGACAAAGTACTAGCTGTGTTCGAGAAAGCGGGGCTGAGACTGAGGAAGGACAAATGTGTTTTTTTCGAAACCAAGGTCGAGTTCTTAGGGTTCAGGATTACACCCGAAGGGATCAAGCCATCCAAATCCAAAGTAGTAGCCATCAAAAAGGCCCCTCGCCCCACATCCAAAACCGAGCTACAGTCATTCCTGGGGCTCCTCAATTTTTACCATACATTCCTTCCGCGGAAGGCGTCCGTGGCCGAACCGCTTCATCGGCTGCTTAAAAAAGAGGAGACTTGGGTGTGGGGTGACGAGCACGAGAGGGCGTTCAAAGAATTAAAACAACTCTTGACCTCTGACGCAATTCTAACGCATTTCGACCCCAAACGGCCGGTGGTCCTAGTCTGCGATGCGTCACCGGTGGGGGTGGGGGCAGTACTTTGCCACGTGTTGGATGACGGAAGGGAAGCCCCGGTTGCATTTTATTCAAGGTCCCTGTCCCAGGCAGAGCGAAATTACGCACAAACCGACAGGGAGGCACTGGCAATTGTAGCGGGGACCAAAAAGTTTCACGATTTTTTGTATGGCCGCCCGTTCAAAATCGTGACGGATCACAAGCCCCTGTTAGGAATTTTCACGGCAAGCAAGCCCACCCCGCAGATCCTATCACCGAGAATGCTGCGATGGGCCATTTTTCTCAACGCTTACCAACACGAGTTGGTGTACCGGCCCGGAAAAGAGATCAGCCATGCTGATGCACTTTCGAGATCCCCTTTGCCCTTGTCGGACGACCAGAAGGCTAGAGTAGGAAGAGACCGCCAGGTGTTACTAATTGAGGTTTTAGATGCACCCCCAATAGTACCAGCCGATATTGCGAGGGCGACAGGCAAGGACAGGACACTCGAGAAAGTCAGCTCATGGGTACAAAAGGGGTGGCCGGCATCGTCCCCAAGCACGGAATTCGACCCATTCTTTCGGAAAAAGCTAGAGTTGTCCCTAGAAAGGGGGTGCCTATTGTGGGGCCAACGGGTGGTGGTTCCTGCAGCCATGCGGCCGAGGGTGCTCAAACTGCTGCACGTCAGCCATCCGGGCATCGTTCGTTCGAAAGCGCTGGCCCGCAGTTACTTTTGGTGGCCACAGCTGGACGCGGACATTGAGCACATGGTCGGCACTTGTGGGGCTTGCCAGGGATCCCGACCAGAGGCGGCCCGCCTCCCGCATAGGGAATGGGACACAGCAAGGGGGCCGTGGTCCAGAGTACATGTAGATTTCGCTGGCCCATTCCGAGGAACCATGTTTCTCCTGGTGGTGGATGCGTTCTCCAAGTGGCTGGAGGTTATCCCAGTAAAGAGCACGTCCTCCGCCACAACAATTAGCCAGCTACGGAGGGTCTTTTCCACGTTCGGTTTACCCGACACTTTAGTCAGCGATAACGCGAGTTGCTTCACCTCCTCGGAGTTCGAGGCATTCATGGGAGCAAACGCCATTCGGCATGTCACATCCGCGCCGTTTCACCCGGCCACGAACGGCCAAGTGGAACGGTTGGTGCGTACAACAAAGGATGCGTTGCGGCGCATGGGCCCGGGGGACCTAAATCACCAAGTATGTCAGTTCTTGTTAGCGTATAGGGTGACCCCCTTAGCGTCGGGGTACTCGCCGGCAGAACTCTTGATGCGGCGGAAACTGACCACGCTTCTGACCAGGCTGGACCCGACGAGAGTCGAGGATAAAGGAAAAAACATAGGATTGGCAGTCTCGAAAGGATTCGCCGCCGGCGACCTTGTTTACTGCAGGAACTATGCAAGCACAGGGCCAGCCTGGGTGCCAGGAACAATAGTAGAACAAACAGGGCCAGTGTCATATCGGGTGGAAACGAGCACCGGTCTCCTCTGGAGGAGACACGCTGACCAACTGAGGCGCCGAGTAAGTGAAGGGCCGGTCAGTGGGGCACAGCAACAGGATTCAGCGATAGGGTTCTCCCCCACCCGTTTAGCCCAAGGGGGAGAAAATGAGGGACATCAGTCCGAATCCGGGGGGGAAAGCAGTGATCCCGACTCATATCCTTTTGATACCCCAGTTCTATCAGAGCCCGGGGGGAGGGAAAAGGAATGTGCGGCCGCCGCCGCGTCCCCCGAATGTAATTTTGATTTTGATTCTGGTCTTGCGAGCCGGGGGGGTTTTCAGGAGTGTTCCCCCACCCTTCCAAGCGAGAAGAGGGGTTTTTCGTTAGCCCCCAGTGCCCCCGGTTCTTCCCCGAGAAAGAGCATACCCCCCAACAACGCCGTGGAGCCGCGGCAAGTCACTAACAAGTCTCCCTCTCAAATTACAGGGCAGGAAACCAGGGGACAAAGAGGAGGTAGCAAACCCGGGGAAAGGCAGCCCGCATCGAGACCCCAGCGTGTTCGAAATAAACCATCTTGGCTGAGAGACTTTGTCTCCTAAGGGGGGGAGTGTGTTGAAGTGTGGGCTCGAGACATTGTCTCGTCCTAGGGGGGAGGGGTGTTGTGTTCTAATGGTTTTACCTTCCACATGAATTACAATGTATCTGAGCCAATGTAACCTTGCCTTAGCAACAATGTAACCTTCAGCTGTATCATATAAACCCTGTAATAGGACGCGAGCTAATGACCACCAGCTGGCAGCAGCGAGCGTCCAAGCTCTCTTGGTCCGAACTCATCAAAGGCAACAGCGCGGGAAGCTTTCCCGCCACCACCTACACCTGGACAAGAAGGGCGTGACCCACAATGACGTCACGCAGACAGTAGCCAATGGGCTACCATGGCACCACGTTCAAATGTATCCCTACTGTATATAAAGAGCTATCGATCCGCCATTACCTCATGTTCCCTCTGTCCACGATGCAATAAACCTGAGTTAACCCAGCCCGAGGCTGTGTCCTGTGTCTTAGTTTCATACACTAAAAAGACTGAATGTGTATTGTGTCCAAACGTTATATTGCTTTAATTCTTAAGACGCCATTAAGTCTTTGCAGCAAAAGTGTGCCCTTTCTCTAAGGTGCTAAATTCGTATCACTGTCAATGAAAGCTGATTGGCTCTAACACAGGTTTCCTGCATTTCAGTTACCTGGGCAAATGTATCTCTGTAACTGCCGTTCTGTCTGTATATAAGTAGCCACATCGTCCCTTATTCCCCAGTCTGAACTGAGCTGTAAATAAATCACTGTTGGTTACTCCCGAACTTGTTGTCATGTTGCATATTGTTATTGGACTCAACAACGTGGGAATCTGGAGAAAAATTAAACTGGAAAAATTTGTCCATTCTTATTTACTCTTAGCATTGATTCCTGACCTTGGAGAAATTACCTTTTTGAATTCTAATTCCTACAATCCATCAAATGGCTCTGATTACGCTTGCTGAGGGATTCTGGTTGTTCAAAAAAGCAACTCTTCCAAGTTGTGCTAGATTTTTGCTAGAAATATGTTGTTATTAAGCAATCACACTTATATCCTGCCCCATAGCATTCAGTGCACTCGCTGGGCTGTTCACAAGTTAATTAGCATTTTGTCACCCCAACATGCTGGATGGGAGGCTGAATCAACCTTGAGTATTGGTCAGGATCGAACTCACAACCTTTTGATTGCAGTACAGCAGTTCAACCACTGCACCACCAGAGCTGGCAAGAATTGCCTAATTTAACTTATAATCTTAAGCATAAATCTGAAAACACTGGTATTAAATTCTTTGTTCTTCTTTTAAAGAAATACATCAGATGTGCTAGTATTCTTCATCTCCACCAAACACATTTCATAAGGAAGGATGTTTCATGTTTTTACCACAGAAGGCTTGACTTTCAGTGACTCAAGATATGAGCTATAAGGTTGTTCTGGTCAAAGGACTGCAATTTATAGCAATATTGCATGAAAGAGGTCCATGAAGATGTACAATGTTAAGTTCCTTGCTGACATTTTATAAAACAATTGATCTTAGAAGAGTAGTTTTACTTCCTGCCTGGGATTTGACTCTAGCTTTATATGATATTTCAGGCATAACTGTGATTCATTAAATGCCTCCCCCTTTTAAAAACAAACAAACAATGAATAAATGAATGATGAGTAAATAGATGCAGCAACAATGAATGTCTTAGTTAAGTTCTCTGTGTTATATTTTTTTAAAAAAAAGGATCATAGCTTTTTTGTCTTGTGACATGTTATTTGTATTTTCAGTTTTTGAACACATGAATTAAATCAAGCTAATGGAATTGAATTGTTCAGAGTAATTATGTTTTCATAAACTTCCTGACATTATTGGCAGAAACCCTCCCTTTTAAGGGTTAAAAAAAGCCAGCAGAAAACCTTCCTTCTGTAAAGTTTCTATGGTAACAAGAGGCAATCTATAATGAAATAGTATTTAATCAAATGCTTCTTCTGGACTAGCACAGCCAATGTCTCCTCTTTAATTGTGATATTCAGAGAATGGAGAACAAAGAGGTGCTTTATTTCTGGATACCAGAGATACCTGGCCCGGAGACTATATAGATGCCAAATTCCTATGCCAAGAGTTCATATCCTTTTAAAGCCGGGGCCTGGGTCATGCTCCCTGAGACAGCTTCGGGGCCCGGATGGCCATTTTGCCTTTCCTCCACCACATGCCACTTCTTGGTGTGGTGGAGTCAGTGGGGGCCCCCCACAGGAAATGGTGCCATAGGCTGTATCTGGCCCATGAGCTGCAGGTTGAGAATCCCTGTCCTATGCTCTGGAAGGATTTCTTGTCAATCCTAGGTATTTTGCTGATTGTTCAACACCCACAGGTTCTGCATACAATATCTTTGTATTTTATGCATAGAATTTGAATTAGAGTGGTGGTAGATTTAATAATGGGCAAACATTGCTTTACCCTTTGAATTTCTCAGTGGTTACTCCCAGGGTCTGGACGTCTCTGCAGAAAATGTTCCTCCCCTCTAGAATGGGATATGATCATTCCTATTGACCCTTAGAGATCTCCAGGGAAAAAGTCAAAGACTTCTTCCTCTTCCTCTTGGTATTGATATTAATTAATCATAGCTAGTGCCCTTTCAGCCTATAGGACCCTCAGGGCGGTGAACATATAAATAAAACATGCATGTAAAATGTACACAGGTTAAAATACAAAGAAGGTAACGCCAAACAAACAAGAATTAAAACAACAAGGAAAGATGGGCCTACAAACAATGCAACCAAAAGCATCAGGAATGTCAAGCAGAGAGAGGCAGAATATCATGAAATGTCTTTCTGAAAAGTTCAGCCTTAATGGCTCTCCTGTATTCTTAGGGAGAGGGAGTCAGGTGAACATGTGCTGGGATGGTGTTGGAGCCACCACCAAGACATGTGCTAAGAAGTTGTTGGAGCCACCACTGAGAAGGCCCAGTTCCTTGTCATCACTTTCCAGGCCTATTTTTAGGTAAGCGTCCAAAGTCCTAGTCTCTGGGGAAACTGGGTGGTCTGGGATGAATTTTAACTGGGGAAGAACTTCCACCATGTCCTAAGGTCCCGAAACTGTGTAGGACTTTGTATGTTAACACAGAAACCCTGAATCAGGCATAGAAGCTAGCAATTAACCAATACAGGTGGGCCAGGATTGGTGAGAGTAGTCAAATTTTTGGTGACCTGCCACCAAGTTGGCCACTGAACTGTGTACCTGATGCAGCTTCCACATGTCATGGCTCCATTTGGGGAGGCATATTTTATATCTGTGTTAGAATAAAACAATGAAGTAAAACATGATGCATCTGACAATACTAGGTTAGGTGAATTAATGATTCAGGAGGAATCAAGGAAAGGTTTCCCACAGGCTAGAATCCTGGTGTTTTTACTTTTTACATTTACACAAATAATCAACCAGCGTTCCCATACGCCAGGAGTTTCATCCGTGCTGATGATCTCACCTTGAGAGTCCAAGAGGGGAAAAGGCAGGCTAGAAATTAAATAAATGTATTGTTAAATAGGATTTACCGGTAAGTTTACACTGGAGACAACACACTGGCTATTAATGAAGAGCTCACATCCCTACAACCATACTTGCAAAAGAATGCTGTTGCTTTTGTGTGTTTTTTAATCTGAAATGCTGCATCTGAAAGCATCATTTTAATTGAAATATCCTATATCTGACTCAGATACAAAATATCTCTCTCCATATTTAGCTTTGATTTCTGAGAATCAGAATGTAGCCTCTTTATTTATTTATTTACATTTATATCCCACCAATCTGGGATATTTTCCCAGTTAGGCAGCTCCCTTATATGAAAAACACACCAATGAATGTTGCTACTTCTGGCTATGGCCCTTGTGAAGAACAATTCACATGTTTCCAATGGATCCTTCCATCTCCATCCCCATCTCTTGTTATTATGTGTTGTAAGGATATTTCCAATTTATGATGATCTTGTAATTTAATGATCTCCAAAAAAGATCTGTTCGTATGTGTATTGTTTTGGGGTTCTTTTTCCCCTGCACCAACCTTAGTGGTGGTTTGCACAGGTGAGATTTGGCAGGATCGGATGCTGAGAGCAAACCTTTCCTTGAATGTGATGGAGCTGCATTGTGTGAATATGGAAGGTGAAATCTGATGCTCTTCATAAATCTCTTTCCCAGTCGCAAAAGCAGCTGCTCAAGCTGACAGAGTCAGACTGAACACTGATATCATTCTTGTCCTTCTCAGTCTCACCAACTCTTTGTGAGAAAAATACCCTTGTCTCCATCTTTTTTGGACCTTGCCCTGAATGGATTGCACAAAGATGTCACTGGAACATGTCTGACATTTACTGAAATCCGTCCCACCTAAAACCAGAGGCTTTTCTGCCAGCTCCTTGACACAAATATACACATGGTACTGCTGCCTGCTACTATTTCATAGTGTTCATGCTGAACAAGGTAGCTGGTTATTATGAGAGGCTCATAATAGCAGTTGTAGACTGTATTTTTCCTCTCCCTCTTCCAGTTCTCTCAGTAGAAACTAATGCACTACAGGCAACAATCCTGAAGCCTTCACCAAGTGCCTATGTTTTCAGTCTCTACACAAAGAAGAACACTAACAGCAAACCACAAACTCTTCCAATTCTTCTTCCATGTCTAGGCCAGACTTGAAACTGCCAAAATGCGGCCACCTTTTGTGAATTCATTCCTTTCACCTGACCTAGTGTGAGAAAGATTAGGTGGCACAAGTTTGCTGTTTCCCAAGGTATGCCCGATTGCGGTTCAAAAATACCATGACCTTCAAAGATGCTTTTTCTGTGTACCCCAATCCTTCCAATGAAAATCACACAGGAATTATTATAGATATTTGGAACTATCAAATTTGGATTAGAATATAGCTTTATTATATGAATTCTGAATATTTTTGAATCTGAATGCACAACCCTACACAGACTCTGGGCCTGGATAGATGGATCTGTCAGTGGTTTATCCCACAATAAAATTTTAAAAAGTAATCTCTAGTTCTTTCCCTCTCCATCCATCCATCCATCCATCCATCCATCCATCCATCCATCCATCCATCCATCCATCTATCTATCTATCTATCTATCTATCTATCTATCTATCTATCTATCTATCTATCTATCTATCTATCTATCTATCTATCTATCTATCTATCTATCTATCTATCTATCTATCTATCTATCTGGGATATTCTCCCACTCTGGGCAGCTTACAACACATTAAAAAAATTAATTTATCCAAGCTGATCTGAAAGACAAATTTTGCCATCCCTATTGGATGCCTACATGAAATCAAACTCTACTGCTAGACAAGTTCTAAAAACTTTGCCTTTGAGCTCATTTGTCTTTTGCTTCTTGCACAGTAGATCATACCGACCTTGAAGCTGATAAATATGGTCATGTGGTATGTTTGGATCAATGATTGTATATCTCATTCTGCCCATTCTGATAAGTCTTGTCTCTTGTACTTATGCCACTTTTTATATCATATGCTCACCAAACCCCTCTTGATTTCCTCACCTTTTTTTGTTGCTTTTGCATCCAAGCCTAACCACAACAAAACTGACACACTCATACCTTTCTGAAAATCCTTTTCTTTTGTTGCTATGACTATTCTTACCTTTTAATTTGCTAAGCATATAATGTGGCTTTGATATGATTCAGGCTTTAGGCAGGATGGATACATTCTGGTCGTTAGGTAGGACTGAGTATTACAATTTTCTACAATTATAATAGGTAGCTGTCAAACACTAAACTGCTCTATGAATGGCGCTCAAGTGTTCATTTAATGCCCTTCACATTGCAGATGGGTAGGGGCTGAAGTGTAATAAATCTTCCTGGTCCTTCTTTTTATCATTTTAATGAATCTTTTCAATCAAATTTATAAAATTGGAATTATTCTGAAATCTGTCTGAGATTGACTATTGTTAGAGTATTGTAAAAGGAGAATGCTAAATCTTGTAGTGACCTGAGAACAGTGAGTTCAAAGAGGATCAAGTTTTCTTTAAAATAGCACATTGGAGAATATACAAGAACTGCAAAGAAGGGTGCAAAAGATACAGAAGAGAATTTTTATTCTACCCAAGGTGCCTGGAAACAGATGCTGTGATACGAATGTGAATAGATATGCTTGCTTTATTGACTATTGGAAAGCCCTACACAGCATACTGATACAGTTATTGATATTGGTTTTTATTCAAGTGATCTTTGTATAGTTAGCACTGGAAGTAGAAAACTGCTATTTAAGTTGAAAATCAGATGGCAGAGGGTATTGAGATATGATGGATTACAACAAAGATTTATACTCCTATCATTGATTTTCAGTTTATTATATTTTTGACATATATAAGGGTCACAGATTTTGGTTAAATGAATAGTGGGAGGATGGTCATGGAACAGAAATCAAAATGGGGACGGCCCAGACCAACATCAGATCAAGAAGGCAATATGCAATAATAGTGTAAGACTTTCTTTGAGAATGAGCAATGTATTATGAAATGTATCCTGGATTCTGCTTTCAGCATTAAATTGTGGATGTTAAAATGTGCTGCTACAAACAGAAGGAGAATCGGCTGGGGTATCTATTTGTCACAGGATGCTGGGAATTTCTTGGATGAAGAGGATGATCAAGAAATAAATACAGAATACTAGAACATTCTGGTCATGTAATGACAAATATATGGATTGTTACAGTTGATTCCTCACCATACAATAAATGAGGAAAGAAGTGCAAGAGGAATCTATTGGTCAAATAACCTTGGAGTCTATTTTAGATGTAACACCACACCATTGTTAGAGATGCGTCATTCAAAGTCAGAGTAGCCACGATATCATCCAGGAGAGTATGGAGAAGTAGTAGTAGCAGCAGCAGAAGAAAAAGAAAAAGAAGAAGAAGAATGGAGCCCACCCTAATATTCTTCCATCAGGCCCATCAACAACTCAATTTAAATTGACTTTTCTACTTAACTACCAATATACACTGTGAGTTAGCATGATTGATGTAGTCTTGCTGCCCAATAGGCTCTAAATTTGGTACCCCCAAAAACCATGATGGTGATGGTGATGGTGATGGCGATGGTGATGGTGATGGTGATGGTAATGGTGATGGTGATGGTGATGCTGCTGCTGCTGCTGCTGCTGCTGCTGCTGATGATGATGATGATGATGATGATGATGATGATGTAGTAGTAGTAGTAGTAGTAGTAGTAGTAGTAGTAGTAGTAGTAGTAGTAGTAGTGCCTTCTCATGCTGTGCGGTGCTCAGTCCTGCCACTACAACATATCAGGCAAAAAGGTTTTACAGGTGCTACAGTTTTTATAGTTTTTACAGTTTTACAGTTTTAGGGTGCTAACCTGACCCTGGTTTTTAAAAGATTGGGGGATGAAGATTCCCCGTGCCCGGTTGGGCATCGGTGGCCTCTGGCAGAGGTTAAACCAGTGAGCAAACTCCTGGCCTCTGGCCCTTGTCAGGGCGTAAGGGGGTGAATTAATGATAGGGATTAATTCGGCCGCTTGGAGCCTGACCGACGATTCTGCCGAGCAAGCATCTCGCAGACCTCAGTTACCCATTAGAGTAATCACTCATCCCCTGGCCAAGGTAATCCCCGGTGTAAATATCGGCCATATTTACCCTTGCCTAAGCCCTAAACAATGGTCTTCCTTGCCCCGTGTTTGTCCAAGTTAATCAACTTCCCTTTGAGAGGTTCCCCATTAACCCGGATACGTGAGTTAGGTAATTTTCCTGTCCGATGACGGTTTCGCCACCGTTGCGCTTTTCCCCCTATAAATGATGTTGCCTTTTTCCAATAAAGTACTGATCTGATCTCGCTCCATTTGCCTCGTGTCGTCACTTGATCAGTCTCCTCCGGGACCTTAAGGCCACCCCAGTGGCCCTGATTCCTACATCTGGTGACCCCGACGTGATTTACTCGTGAGTAAGCAACCCAGGAGAGGTCTACTCGCGAGCAGCGATCCACGCGGTCCGGTTCTATGCTTGAACCGCGACCCGTCAGCCCGGAGGACAGTGTGGCGCTCTGACCGGCAGCCAGCCTGTCAGAAGGACGGCCAGCGGCGAGGCATTCCAAGAGAGGCATTCCTGCACCTTGCTCCCGGCTTTCGGGGAGACTTGCGCCAAAGGGAAAAACGCGTTCCGCTCAGGGGAGCTGTGAGCCCCTGACAGCGCAGAGGCCGCCGAGGGCCCATGGCAGGAGGCCACGCTCCGAGCTCCACCCAGACGATCGTCGCCAAAACCAGTTACCTTGCCCCAAGACGCGTCAACCCGTCCCGAGGAGGAAACTTCAGAGGACCACTCGCAGGTAATATGGGGACTTGTTCTCAGGGACAGAGTCCGTCCGCTAGCCAAAAAACTCGTGAGGAAGAGTTTAAAATCCTGGCCAGGGTATTTAAGTTACGCTTTCACAGCAGGGAACTAGCGAGACTTTTGGCGTACCTTAGGGAACACTGCCTGCTTTACCCAGAAGTAGGTACGTTAACCCTACAGCTCTGGGATCGGATAGGAGACTGCATTCAGCAACCCCCGAAGGCCCCAGGAGGGATAGTTTGCACATGGAGGAAGTGTAGGAAACTCTTAGCTGAGATGGAACCAGTCCAGATAGAAGCGGAAGAACCCCCATTAGATAAGTCATCAGTTCAGCCAGTCGAGCCGACTGCGCCCACCGCATTCTATCCGACATTCAAGTACCAGCAGAGTAGCGCAGGGAGCCTTCCCGCGGTGACAGCTGCAGACGTCACCGAGGGAATGCAGGGCATGAGAAGCGCAGGCGCTCCTCTGACAGCTTCGGGTTCCCGAGTTACCAAGAGTCCCCTTCAGCGCACAATTGAAGAGGAGATTAGGAAGGGGGAATTGCCAGCAGAAGAGCTAGCTGAGCTCAGACAGATATGTCCAATCCGCATGGAAATGGACGCGCTCACGGGCGCACAGCAGATTGTTCATTCCCCAGTCCCGTATAAGCTGCTCATGGCTATGCGGAAGGCAATTGCAGAAACAGGGCTCCAAAGTCGTTTTACTAGGGGCACGCTTCAGCAAGTGTGCAAAACCACCATGTGGATTCCCCATGATTGGAAAGCCGTCATGAGGATGATGCTGACCCCTAGCCAGTACATGATCTGGGACAGCGAGTTCCGCCTAGAGGCGCAAACTCGGGCTGCCAGGATGGGAGGCGCGGTGCTTCCTGAGCAGCTGTATGGCTCGGGTAATTTTGAGTCAATCAATGCTCAGATCAACCTGCCTCTCGCCACTCTCGAGATGTCAGCCGAGGCAGCCTTTAGGGCTTACTTTAAGATCCCAGCCACTGGCAAAGCGGCTAAAAATTACACCTCCATTAAGCAGGGAGCCCAGGAACCCTACATGGACTTCATCAATCGCCTGGAAGAAGCCATTAGCAGGCAGATTGATAATGAGCAAGCCCAGGAAGAGCTCATGATTAAGTTAGCCAAGGACAATGCCAACTTGGACTGCCGTAGAATCTTGCAGTCCCTAGGCAATCGTCCTGACTTGACCCTATCGGACATGATTAGAGCTTGCGCCGACGTTGGCACAGAATCCTATAAGATGGGTCTGCTAGCGGCAGCGGTGCAAGGAGGGAAAAGACCTAATGGTAAGAGCAAAGGGGCATGCCACAATTGTGGCAAGATCGGTCACTTCGCTAGGGAGTGCCGATCCAAGGGAGGCGGACAAAAGTCCGGCCGTCCCAAGGCTCCGAACCCTCTGTCCGAAGTGCAAGAAAGGCTATCATTGGGCCAGGTATTGCCAGAATTCGGGAAACCGGAACACGGGCATGTCTCTGGCCCCAGTCCAAACAGAGGCGTCCTTCACCCAGAACTCACCAGAGCTAGAGTAGAGTCCAACCCCATCCCAGACATTGCGAGGGCGCAGGCCAGCCCCAAGGGCAGCACGGGACTAGAATTGACTTGCCAGGCGGACGTTACATGCGACCTGCCAGGCACAGTCTATCTGGTCGATTCCCAGTACATGGGACCCCTGCCCAGAGGCTTTATAGGTTTAGTTTTGCCCCGTAGTGTAGCTGGTGCACGCGGAATTTTTATAATTCCAGGAGTCATTGACTCGAATTTTTCAGGCGTTCTCCAAGTTCAGCTTTGGACACACCTGCCCCAAACCATCCCTAAAGGAGACACCTTAGCGCAACTGATCATGGTTCCTTGTCGCTCGCCAGCAGAGAGCCAGGGAGGGCTCAGTGACAGCTTCGAGTCCCGGTCAGAGGACCGCTTGAGCGCCAGTGAGGCAGCGCAAGGATACCAGGTCTTAGCGACAGTGGAGACCAACATAGAGTGGAAACAGCGCCCGGTTATTGAGGTATTTCTGAATAATCGATCATTCTCAGGCCTGTTAGATACCGGAGCAGATGTCAGCGTGATAAGCAGAAGCCAGTGGCCAAGGGAGTGGGCCACTGAGCCAGTCTCCGATGTGTGGGGGGTAGGCGGTGTTCAGGAAGCGTTTAGGAGCCGAGAGTGGGTAGAAGTCACAATCCCAAGGGCTGAGGGCACGGCGGTGATTCGACCGCACATTCTTGACGTGCACATCAACCTTTGGGGGCGAGACATTCTGCAGCAGTACGGTGCCACGCTTACCTTTGGGTAATGGCGTTGCCACTTAAATGGCTCACCGATACTCCGGTCTGGGTAGAACAATGGCCGGTAGTAGGGGAGAAATTGGTTGCTCTCAAGCAGCTAGTTAAGGAACAGCTAGACGCAGGACACATAGAACAGTCCACCAGTCCTTGGAATTCGCCAATTTTTGTTATTAAGAAGAAGTCGGGGAAGTGGCGACTCCTCCACGATCTCAGAGAGATCAATAAATGCATACAGCCAATGGGTCCGCTTCAATGCGGCATCCCGAATCCGAACATGATTCCCGAGGGGTGGGAGATCCTAGTCATAGATCTCAAGGATTGCTTTTATACAATCCCCTTAGACCCCAGGGACCGGGAGAGGTTTGCCTTTACGGTGCCGGTCGTGAACCACAGTGAGCCTACGCAGCGTTACGCGTGGAAATTTTTGCCACAGGGCATGCTCAATTCGCCCACTTTGTGCCAAATTTACGTTCACGACGCACTGGCAAAGTTTCGAAACCTCTACCCACAAGCCTTAGTTTGTCACTTTATGGATGATATTTTGGTAGCGTTGCCAAAACTTGGCAGCGAAGTGTTTTCAGACCTCCAGGCCAGCCTGGGGGACAAAGGGTTACTCATTGCCCCGGAGAAAGTGCAGAGAACCGAGCCCTTCTCATACTTGGGCCATCGGCTTCTCCGCTCTTTCGCCGCACCGGTTTTGCCTCAGATCAATTTACAGGACTCAGTCACCTTGGTAGAATTACAGCAGGTTTTAGGAAACATTAATTGGGCCAGACCGTATTTTCGATTGGATACGGATCTTCTGAAACCGCTCTTCTCGCTGCTAACGCTAGGTAAGCAGCCGGCAGACCGGATAAAAATTTCTCGAGACGCGCGCTTGGCGCTCGAGAAAGTTAACCAAGCTCTCAGCCGAAGATGGGTAGATAGGATCGCCCAGGGGCCATATGCCCCAATCCTGAATCTGTACATCGTGCGGTCGGGATCCATGTTCACTGGGGCGCTAGGAGTAGACTCAGAGAAGGGAGCGAAAATTGTGGAGTGGGTGTACTTGCCTAACACCTCATCTCGGAACGTTGTTCCGCCCCAAGAACTGGTCTCCGCGGTGATCTACCGCGGCAGGCTGAGAGCTAGGGACATTTCTGGGCACGATTTAGCCAAAATTGTGGTCCTGTTCACCAAGGAACAAATTCAGCAGTTGATGCAGCTAGGTGACTCGCTTCCGATAGCTTTGGAGGGATTCACTGGAAGCTTGGCATACCACTTGCCTAAGGACCCCAGACTTGTCTCGCTTCAAACAGGAACGGTCAGCTTGTTCGAATTGCTCTCGCTGGTCCCACTTCAGGGGGCCAGAACAGTTTTTTCTGATGGCGGACGCACCTATGGTGTCCTGACCTGGCAGGAGGGCGAAGCTTGGCACACGCTGTTAACTCTCCCACAGAAGTCCGCGCAGCGGGCGGAGTTGGCAGCCGTGAACCTTGCTTTGCGCACCTTCGCCAAGGAACGTTTAAATATCATAACCGACAGTCTGTATGTTAGGAATTTGCTTCACAGTCTACCGGGAGCATACATCACTCCCGCGATAGACAAGAATCTGCTTAGCCTGTTTCTCACGGCTCAATTTCATTTGCGAAACCGCACGGAGCCGCTCTATATTGCCCACATCCGAAGTCATCAAGACCTACCAGGTCCGATTTCTGCGGGCAATAGCAGAGCGGACGCGGCGGCAAAGGAAATTCAGCAACGTTCAGTTTTGGGAGTTTTCACTACTCCAATTCAAAGTCATGCCTTTTCCCACCAAAACGCCAAGGCACTCGCCAGACAGTTCAATTTGCCACTTTCTCAAGCCCAGGGTATAGTACGCTCTTGCCAGCATTGTGCAGGGGCGCCGGGGGGGCCCTCGTGGGGGGTCAACCCACGGGGGACAGAGGCCAATCAGGTGTGGCAAATGGACGTCACGCATGTGCCGCAGTTTGGCAGATGGCAGTACATGCACGTCTGCATAGACACTTTTTCCCAGTTCGTTTGGGCGACGGCGCAGAAGGGGGAGACTGCCTCCCATGTGGAGCAGCATCTCCTGTCCTGCATTGCGGCAATGGGCAAGCCGCGGCACGTGAAAACGGACAACGCCCCGTCCTACTGCTCTAGGCAGTTAGCCGCCTTCATGGCCACCTGGGACATCAAGCATACATTTGGCATCCCCTACAATCCGCAAGGGCAGGCGATTGTAGAGCGGGTCAATCGGAAGCTAAAGTCCTATATTGACAAACAAACAGAAAGGGGGGAGCCACCAGCCCTCCCCACATCACAGGGACAAGCACAGTTTTGTCTGAATAAGGTATTGTTCACATACAATCACCTCAATGTTTTTTCGGACTGTACGCCGCAGGAGAAGCACTTCCGCCGTTCGGAAGCTCTCCCGCGACCTATGGTCCGGTACCGAGTGCCACCGGACCCATCTTGGAGGGGCCCGGTGCCGCTCATAACCTGGGGGAGAGGGTATGCTGCAATTATGTCTCCTACAGGTGTCGTTTGGATTCCGGCTCGGTGCGTCAAGCCTCATTTGGAACCTCATGGCGTGGACCCAGACCGACCCGAGTCCGATCCCGGAGATGGAGGACCTCACTCTGACCGAGGAGACCCACCAGGAGAAGCGGCGGCTGCGGACCCAAGCACAGAGGATCACCTGGGGGATGGTCAAGACCCTTTGCAGAGAGGCCCAGGACGCCCTCCAACGCGAGGAGAAGGAGCTGACACCGGAGCACTTCGTTGCAGCAGTCTTTGCCCAGATTAATGCCAACTCCGTGGTCTTCACCATCATCCTGGCCCTCGCCCTGGTTTGGGGGGAGGCGCTCAGGCAGCTTCACTTCAGGCCAACGGCCTGCCGCCCGGTGAAGACCTTTCAGCACGGATGCACTACAACTTGTGGGCAAGGTTGGCGGGTCTCGTCAACCAGTCCGATTTTTGTCTGAAGCAGGACATTGGTTCTGCCTCGATCCTCAGCACCTGTCTCATCCCAGTGTGCCACACTCTCGACGCACGTGCTAGGGATGGTGACTGGCTGTTAAAGAAGATTTTCGGACCGCACCTCCCTCCGAGCTTTGCAGCCTACGCTCGCTGGGGGGGATTGCGGCTCACCATGACTTTGCCGGCTGATGCAGCCACTCTTCACACCCCGCAAGTGGCGGCCAGCCCGAACTCTACCTGTGCGCGAATAGTCGGCTGCGCCACAGGCGGCCGGACCCAGCGCAGCTGCCTCGATACCGGCAGCAGCAATTGGACTTGTGCAAACCCAGAGACAATTGGTTCGTTACCTGCCCATGTCACCCTACCCTCAGGGTGGTTCTTCACATGTAACCAGTATACTTTTAACTATATTCCTGCAAATGTATCAGATTCCACATGTTGCCTTAGTCGGTTGACACTGTTGCTCCCCACTAGGGATATGGTTACCCCAAGCACAAATGTTTCAGATGTTCCACATGTTCCAAATGTTCCTGCACCCATCCGGCACACTCGCACCACCCAGCTAGACAGCTCATGTGACAGCAGCTTTAGAGTCCTAAGCCCAGCCGAATACGTCTCACTATCAGTCAGTATAGTTGGCGTGCCAGGCTTAGCCGTCGGCAACGCACGGAGAATTGGTCGCTTGGCTTGCGGCTTGGCAAAAGCCATCAACCATACCTCCACAGCGATAGCGCTCCTCAATCAGGAGCAGGCGGAACTTCGCCATGCCATTCTCGATAATCGAGCGGCTATCGACTACCTCTTATTGTTGCACCACCTGGGTTGTGAATCCCTTCATGGTATGTGCTGTTTCAACCTTACTGACAACTCCCGCAAGGTACAGAGTCAGCTCACTGATCTCCACACCATAGTTCGGGGCATCACTGAGGGTTCCGCATGGGGGGCTTGGTGGAGTTCATTGTTGAGCTGGATGTGGTCATGGATCCCCTGGGGGTGGCTCCAGACGGTACTCAAGGTGGTAGTGGGGGTGACGATACTAGGCATAGCGTTATGCTGCTTTGCGCAATGTATTCCCTCACTGATCTCGAAGTGCCGCCCCGAGAAGAAACCCCGTGACGTCATTCCCGACCAACAGCTGATGCCGCTTCTGCGCAGAGTCGCCAGTCAGGCTCTTAATATAAAAAAGTAAGGGGAGATGAAGATTCCCCGTGCCCGGTTGGGCATCGGTGGCCTCTGGCAGAGGTTAAACCAGTGAGCAAACTCCTGGCCTCTGGCCCTTGTCAGGGCGTAAGGGGGGTGAATTAATGATAGGGATTAATTCGGCCGCTTGGAGCCTGACCGACGATTCTGCCGAGCAAGCATCTCGCAGACCTCAGTTACCCATTAGAATAATCACTCATCACCTGGCCAAGGTAATCCCCGGTGTAAATATCAGCCATATTTACCCTTGCCTAAGCCCTAAACAATGGTCTTCCTTGCCCCGTGTTTGTCCAAGTTAATCAACTTCCCTTTGAGAGGTTCCCCATTAACCCGGATACGTGAGTTAGGTAATTTTCCTGTCCGATGACGGTTTCGCCACCATTGCGCTTTTTCCCCTATAAATGATGTTGCCTTTTTCCAATAAAGTACTGATCTGATCTCGCTCCATTTGCCTCGTGTCGTCACTTGATCAGTCTCCTCCGGGACCTTAAGGCCACCCCAGTGGCCCCGATTCCTACAGGGGGATGCCTGAAAATATGGTGCTGGACATGGTTTCTGAATCAGCTTTTCTGTCTTCTTGGATGTGGCTATCTCCTATTACCATATTTGGAACCCTCTTCTTTTTTCATCTGGGCTAGGGACCGGCATTGGCAGAATTCCCCAAACCCATACCTCCCACAAAAATTAAGCCTCCAGGAAGCACCTGGGTAGTTTCCTTTTTTAAAAATAGGAAGTAGGGCTAAGACGGTTTGCAGGCAGGCAGGTATGTGTCCATGCCTGGTTAGGAACTCCGAAAATTCTACCTGGAGAATTCTTTGAGAATTCTGGATTTGGAGTTTTTGAAAAACCCCACAGAAATGGCTCACACTTAGAAAATACAGACATAATAGCTTGAGTGTCTGCTAAATGGTTCTCTGTATACCATTTTATTCTCCTGATTTCTTGCTTACATAACTGGAAAGAATTGAAAAACTGCACTGTGGATTTCTAATTATCAATCGCTAAAGATACAATTGCAAGTTTTCATTTCAGGCAGTCTTGAGGCAACTGAGAAATGATGGTATCTAAGAAACTCCCAAATTGCAAGTTTCCATACAATCATTTATTTTACCACTTCTAATTATTGCTCAAAATCTTGAATATTTAATAGGCTACTATTGCTGCTTCATCCTCTAGTAATGCTGAAGGTATAAACAGATATGTTTGACAGTTATTACCATTTAACGTTTTTCATTTGCACTAATTTTCAGCATCCCGTAACAAGAGTCACTGTGTATGTGAAGAAATGCTGAAAGCTTTGAGTCAGAAATCTTGTTAATAAAGTGAAAGAGCTGTATGCCTCTCAGGTAACGCAGCTATGGGCACAAAGGTCACTTCTAGAAGGTAAATGTGAGTCACAAGTGAGTTATTATTTTCTGTAGAGGATATAGGGATTATAGCATTCAAACCAGTCAATAATGTTCTGATCCCTGAAAATCTAATTATAAATCACATTATGATTTCTGAAAAGACCATTAAATACAGAAGAAGCTTAGCTGAATTAAACACTACTGTATATAAAATCAACAGAAGAATCCTCTTTGTGCTGAGAACATTGGTGCTAGTCAGGGTAGCTTCCCAATTTTCATCAGAATAACTTTCTTAGTGTATCTTAAAAAAGAAAGAACAATTATGATTATAACTTTGGTGCTATTCTTGCTGTGTTTTAGAGCCAGACCCACTTAAATGTTCCTTTCCCTCAAACCTTTGTCATCCTCAGACCTGTCTTACTTTCCTTATCACTGAGTGACCTAATTCTTTCCTTTGCACACATTTATTTTTAGTGAATGTCAGGAAAAATAAGAGCATCATTGTGCAACAAAGAACAAATCCTGAACTTAACTTCTAGATGGGCACGTTCTATGGGGAAATTAATGCTGATTTAGAATTACAGCGTCACTGCTAATAATCGTTTCTAGAGGGGAGAGGTTATATTTCAGGCTAGCAATTCAACTGGATGCTATTCCATCATGCAAAAAACAAACTTGGTCTAGGTTGCATAGTTGAAATATAGAAATGGGCTCAAAGGCAGGTTGCCTATTTTGTCATGGAACACTAAATTACAGTTAACAGAGCAATCAGTGCTAGCTAAGGCTAATATCCGGTTCTAAAGAGTTGTGTCAATACCCAAATCTAGGGCTGTAGCCAGGGGGTGGCCAGGGCAGGCTTGGCCCACCCTGAGTTAGCACTTTGCTCACCCTGACAAAGTGCTGTTTCCCATAGGAATGCATTGAAAAGAGGCTTTGTTGCCCATCCTGAAAAAATATTCACCCACCCACATCTAGAATCCTGGCTATGGCCCTGCCCAAATCATGAAATGTTGTGATAATCAATAGTGCATCACATTTTCCATCTAAACTAACCCACTCTATTCTTTAAAAAGAATACAGTACCATGTCTGGCCAGGTTATCCTGCTATGGTATTAGAGTAGACCATGCTGCCAGTGACTTAATGCCAATCATTAGGTGACGGTTAACTAACCTGACAACCCTGAGGACTTGGGTGGTGAAGTCCACAGGGAAGGTGATGGTCCCCAAGTGGATTAAATTCCACTTGAAGCCATCTTGATGGAGGGAAGCAGCTTCATCAATACTGGCCTGGGGCCAATGAGGACTTTGTGTGCCAAAAGGGCTCAGGGCCAGAAAGTAACTCGCAGAACTGGATCAGGGGTACGGGTGTCACATTGCAATGCAGAAGGCAAATGGAACTCCACTGCATTATGTTGTTCCCAGGACAATCTTCATAGCTGATTGCCATGATAATAGCCAATATTTAGAGTCAGATATGGCACTTGAAGAAGAAGAATACAGTAGCCTGAGTTTTAACAATTCATAGGGTCGTTATTACACCTCAATCTGTGTTGGACTAGAGCACCAACACATAATCCTAACTGGGGGGAGGTTTGACAACAGACATATAAATGCTTCAGGTGTGTTTTGCCCTTATTCCCTCTATAATATCTGTATATAGAATGGGTGGCTTTCTTCCTCCTTTCCTTCACATCAAGGTCTCTTCTTCAACCTAACTAGAGGCAGCTTCTTTAGAATGGTTTAGCAGATTTGGGTTGCTCCTGCACTGTTGGCATATTGCATGCCTATGCAGGGCTCTGTATGTGTTCTTTTGCATCCTGTATTTGTATGCAATATACTGAAGTTTGCACAATCAATAAGGAAGTGATGCCATACCTGTCAACCTTCCCAGATTGGCGGGGATTTCCCGATTTTCGGCGCCGATTTGTGCCATTTCCTGCCTGCAGCTGCCAAAACCCCGGAATTGGCAGCGAGGGAAAAGAGGTACTGCACATCCCTTCTGCGCAGATCGCCTTCTACGCATGCGTAGAAGGGGATCTGCGCAGAAGGGGATCGTAGAAGCCTTCTACGCATGCGTGTAGAAGGGTTCTACGCAAGTGTAAAGGCCTTCTACGCATGTGTAGAAGGCAATCTGTGCAGAACCATTCTGCGCAGGTCGCATAGAAGGCAACCTGTGCAGAACCATTCTGCGCAGGTCCCATATTTTCCGGAGCCGTGGTTGACAGGTATGATTGAGGCATGCCTTTCTGACGAAATGTACAGAATATAGGACTTTTCAACAGGTTTTCTTTCTTAATGAATTAATTATGTTGTTAAGGATTTCCAGCAGAACAGACTCAAGTCTGCAAGCCTGATCTTTTGATAAGCATGAATACCTACTTTGCTGGTTTTGCTTCTGCTGTTGCAAGATTGTACTTTGTAGCTCAAGAGGTTGGATTTTAGAATTGAAAAATGTGAATATAAAAACATACCTCTTACAGAAATTGGAACAGAATAATGAGCTCAGCTGCAGTGTTCTCTCAACCTGCAGAAGAGCCTTAGGTCTGAGAGACTAAGGGAAGATGGTGTGTGTGTGTGTGTGTGTGTGTGTGTGTGTGTGTGTGTGTGTGTGTGTGTGTGTGTGTGTGTGTGTGTGTGTGTGTGTGTGTGTGCGCACACACACACACACACACACATGTGCATGTAAACCAAGTTGCCAAGGATCATAATATGTATATACAGGAGACATTTGGGAAAGTGTTTCTGGAACCAGATTCTAAACCGCCTTTATGACTTTCTTGAATTACTGCCCCAGTGGAAGGAGACCCGCTTAATCGCCTCTCTGGCACAAGGAGGAGGGCCTTCTCTGTGTCCGCACCGGCCCTTTGGAACCTCGTGCCTGTGGAACTGCGTCTCCAGATGGAGTTGTTGCCCTTTAGGAAGGAACTAAAGACCAGGCTGGCGGGCCAAGTTTGGGGTGCGGGTGGGGATGGGGGTACCGTTGGGTGGAGAAGTGTGCCTTCCCCCAAGGTCCCTTCGGTTGGTGCGCACCTTTTAGGGGTGGGTTTTTTAACTTTTAACTTTGTTTTATCATGTGTCTTTTATTTATTTACTGTCTGCTATGTAAACCGCCCTGAGTTGGGTTGTACCTGAGTGGGCGGTATATAAGCGTGATAAATAAATAAATAAATAAATAAATAAATAAATAAATAAATAAATAAATAAATAAATAAATAAATAAATTCCTTCTACTTATTTATAAGGCCTTGGTACTCGGTCCATCTTCTGGAAATTCACAGACACAAACAGATACTCCTGTTTAGTTTAAGATGTTTATTTAATAAAATATGTTCAACAGAAATAATTTAAGACACAATAAGAATGAAAGTGTGACATTCAGATCACCATCACCACAGCCACGGGACACTTACAAAGTAGATTTACAGGATTAAAGTTATTCTGCTAGAAATTGTGATTTTTCCCCCAGTGTAAGAACAGTTTTCCAAGGAGCCAAAGATGGAACCTGAGATTTTCTGGTCTGTACCTTTAATCACCCTTCAACTCTACTTACTGTGATTAAAATTTGCTCACTTAACAGCTCCATTTGCATAATTTGAGATTATTTTATTCATTTATTTATTGGGTTATTTATATCCCGCCCTTCTGGCACAGGCGCCACCAAGAGCAGCTAACAGCATAAGAGAAGAAAGCTCTTTTAAACCAAAGAAAGCAATCTCAACACGACATAGTGCATAATACAACAGATAAAAAAATACAGTAGAGTACATACATAGTCTTAAAACATCTAAAACCCTCCCATCCCTCCCTAACCCCTTAAGAGAAGAATGATAAACTTACAAAGATAAAAACCATACAAAAAAGAGCATAAAACAGACAAATACAAAATTCTGACACTCACAGCAGTAACCTAAGGCAGCTAAACTAGACAGCGGGCCTAGGCCATTCCACATGTTGGATCCCACACCCACTGCCATAGCCAGGTCTTGAGTTCCTTTCTAAAGGGGAGCAGCTCTGTATGCATGTTGTCATTGAGACAGTGCCAAGATGGAAGTGCAGTTCCCAAAGCATTTCTGCAGCATCCTTGCTCATTTGGTCATGACAGAAACCACATCAATGATTTTGCAATGGAATCAAGCAAACCTCATTGCATGAGTAAAGTTATGCCTGAGCAGTTTTGTGTTGGGCAGCAACAAATGGGATTCCAGCATTATTCATAATTATGTTAAAATTATGTTCAGACCTAAACAGCAAATGGCTCTCTAAGCCCTTGGTCTTTAGTAAGTTTTACTAAATAAAAGGAGTACTTTTTCAGTAAGAGGCGTTCTTGCCTTCTTGCAATTGTTTATTTTTTCCCAATGTTATCAGGAACCTCTTTGGCAACTTCAAAATTTCTACTCCACTAGACTTGTTTGTGAGTGGTCATCCAACTACAAATTACCTGCATTTACTTCTATTATACCCAGCCATGACCTACATCCACCTTATGACACAGACCCTACCCACTGCTAATTAATAATAAACATTGAGCTTGAAAGCAAGCACAGCATTCGTTTATCCATTGATAAAAGAGCAACTTAAATGGGTCTTTAATAGATCTATATAGTTCTAACTTAACAGTGGTTGGCCTATGTGTTCTATTACCTATAATCTATGTCTATAAGCTATAACTAATGGTCCTTAAGCTTTTAATTTATATCCTATGGCTAACCATATCCATATAGACCAGGGGTTCCCAACCTATGGCCCACGGTGCCAATTAATCCAGTCTATGGTGAGGATCCCATCATTGCCACTGAAAGTGCAGAAAATACACCAGAAGCACCACAGATGCAGTGAAAATGCACCAAAAGCGCCACAGATATAGCAAAACCAGCCAGAAACACTGCAAAAATGCACCACCCTCGCTTCTGCTACCACTGGAAGTGGTGGAAGTGGTGGGAGGAATCATGCCTCTGACCCACACACCTGTTCGAGGGGGCATAGTCCTGCCCATTGTGGGAAAAGGTTGGCCACCCCTGATGTAGACCATGCCCTATAACCTTGATACAGAACCTTTTAGAAGCCAAGTGCTCAAACAGAGGGGTGGGGCACACTCTGTGCTGGGGAAGGAGGAAGCATTCCCATTGGCTGCTGGGCAGAGGGGCAGGTTGATCTTTGTGCTGGGGGAGGGAGGAAATGCTCCCATTTGGTTGCTGGGCAGAGGGGCGGGCGGGGTGAACTCTGTGCTGAGGGGAGGGAAGAAGCATTCCCATTGGGCTGCTGGGCAGAGGGGTGGGGCAAATTCTGTGGTGGGGCAACAGCACGCATGCCAAAAGAGAGGGCTTTGAGTGCCCCCTCTGGCACGCGTGCCATAGGTTCGCCACTACTGCCCTTTCCCCTTTTATATGAGCCTGTGAATATCTGTATCTATGGTCTCAAAGCTCCCTGCCCTCTCAAAAGGCCTTTAAAGTGAAGAGAACCTCTCTGTCTTACAAGTGAAAACAAGGAACCTAAAATGCTTACAAATTTGGTTTACTACTTTTGTAAGGCAGAATCTATGTGGACACTCCAGGTTACAATTTCTGTGTATTTTGGTACTTCCCACTCTCCTTGGGCTCTTTCCCCTTCTATCTCTTCCTTTCCTTCCTGCATCTCTACTTCTGCCAAATCCAGATGTCTAAAATCATAAAATCATGCACGGTGTGGACAAAGTAGATAAGGAAAAACTGTTTTCCCTATCGCATAACACTAGAACTAGGGGACACTCGATGAAACTTTTGGGTACTAGTTCTCAAACAAATAAGAGAAAGTATTTTTTCACCCAGAGGATTACTGGTCTATGGAACTCCCTGCCGGAAGAAGTGGTGACAGCTGTCAGTCTTGACAGCTTTAAGAAAGGATTAGACAAGTTCATGGAGGACAAGAGTATCAATGGCTATAATTATGGATACTTAAGGACAACCTCCGGGTTGGAGAGATAGGCAGGATATCTCTCAATATCATTTCCAGGGAATCCTAAGCAGGTGAAGGCATCTGCTTGGGAATACCCTGAAGGAAATGGTGAGCCACTGTGTGAGACAGAATGCTGGACTGGATGGGCTGTGGCCTGTTCCAGCAAGGCTGTTCTTATGTTCTTATGTTCTTATGTTCTTAATCCCTTCTTGGATCTTTATTTAATCCTTTCCTCTCTGCCTCTACAACCACTACTTGTTCCTCCTCTTGTTCTACTTCTACCATGTGAAACCCCTGGTTTCTTCTGAATCTTTGTGACCTGAATCTATGGGAGGTGGGGGGTGGGGGTGGGGTGAGGTGGCAGGCCTCTTCCATCTTTGAGTTCTCTTCCATTGTAAAATGCTAAAACTTTGCAACTAGTTCTGCTGACCTTCATAGGACTAGTGTAATTGCTATTGTTACTATGGTGACTAATTGCAGCCATACCAATAACGAGTGCACTATTATCTCTCTTCAGTGAAAGGTAGAAATACCAGATAAAACACAAATGCTTAGGGGTATAGTTCACTGCCAACTAGTCTGGGCAAGCATTAGTCATAACGTCAGACCTTATGTATATATTCTCATCAGTAGTGAACGACTAATTGCTCACCAAAGACTGAGCACAAGTTTCTTGGTCCGGAAGTGGGTTTGGCAGGCAGAAGGCAGCAGAAAAATAAATAAATAAAAGGGAGCGGCAGATGCAACTTAAGCACTTTGCAAAGCTGTCAGAGCTGTTCCACAGGTAGCAAGAGGAGATATGGATTGCTATCCCTGTTCTTTTTTAAAATCAACTAGTGAAGAATTGCTGTCTACAGTACTAGGTTATACTGCTTGGGCCCATGCTTAATTTATCTTAAAGTGTTATGGCAGTATTTAAAAACAGGTTGTAATACTAAAAAAAAAAAAAAAAAAAGTGGGGGGTGGAGGCCATAGTTTGGAAAAGTTACTTTTTGGACTACAATCTCTAGCCAGCATGGAGCAATGGTTGTAAACATTAATTGTCCAAGCTCTTTAAGGATTCCTTTAACTAATGGCCACTTATTAGGGATATTGTGGTAGGGATTCCCTGCAGTGGTGGGTTTGACTTTTTAGGTTGTTTCTATGATTCTGCAATGTCTACTATTGCTTTATAACTGTACATTTGCATAGCCCTTGTGGCACAGTGGTTAAACTGCTGTGCTGTACCCAAAAACTCCTGCTGACATCGTATGTTCGATCCTGATGGGGATCAAAGTTGACTAGACTTACTCTAACCAGAAGTACTCTAACCAGCAGGATTGGGTTAAACTCAGTGATCTTTATTCAGCTCAAGATCTGCACTGGGGAATATGTACAGGGGTGGCCTTTATATACAAAGTGATTGACAGTTAGAACAAAAAGATACATTTAGGTGGGCTTCCGGAGGTACAAGCAAAGTTCACTTCTTTTTACCCGCACTGACATTCCTTTGAATTTGGCACCTTAAGAAATGGCGTGCTTCCGGGTTTCCGGTTTGGTGCGGTTTTCTATTTCAAATAGAATAAACCTTTATACACAACATTCCTCCCCCCTAGCGAGGAACATAATCCTCAGAACGTTTAGGTGGACCGCAAGTCTGTTTGGGGCACCTGAGAATCTCAGGGCCTGGCGCTGGCTCTGTTTGAACTCTTACCGGTTCGGGAGTGGGTGCTATGCTGGAAGTAGCCTCAGCAGCTGCATCCACTTCAGACAACTCCAGCGAAGCCCCAGGAGAAGGGGAAATTGGTGTTGAGGGTAGCGGTTCACTAAAGAGCTCCAACTTGAAATCCTGCCCATTGTGACTCTCTCTCTGGGTCAATATTGTGACTGGGCACTCGTGGCCAAATTTGGTTGCCGTGCCTTCTCCACACTGTGCCATTGTCCATCTGTACCCTGTATGACACTGGATCTGTTTGCTCTAAGATTTCACCCCCCAACCAAGGTGATCTGGGCACGTAATTCCGGCAATGGACTGGCTGCCTGACTGCAAAACCCTTTACATTAGTAATGTCATTATTCCGACCTCTGTCCTCTAGACGATGGAGATCAAGGCGGTCCAAGATTGTGGACAGTTTCCCCTTCATTAAGAGGTCGGCTGGTGAAAAACCTGAAGCCAGGGGGGTCATCCTGTGGTACAGTAAGAACTGCCATAGTTGCAATTCTAAGTCCCCCAACCTCATGTGCTTTAAAGTGTCTTTGACAGTTTAGACCTATCTCTCAATCTGTCCGTTAGTGGCAGGGTGGAAAGGGGTGGCAGTAATAAGCCTGATGCCATTACAGCAAAGGAAATCCTGAAACTCTGCCGACATGAAGGTCGATGCGTTATTGGACACAACAATGTTGGGTAAACCAAAAGTACAAAACACTCTCCATAATTTGTGGATTGTGACCGCAGAGAAAGTCCCGGATACAGGGATGACTTCCAACCATTTGGAATATGAATCTACGATCAGCAGAAATGTGGCTCCCCTGAAGGGACCTGCGAAGTCAATATGGACTCATGACCAGGGACCTCTAGCTGTGTCCCACTCTCTACTGGGAAGATGTGTTTCTTCCGGCCTGGAGGCTTGACACTCCCTACATGTCCCTACCCATGCCTCAATGTTGAGGTCTAATCTGGGCCACCAGAAGTAACTACGTGCTAGCGCCTTCGACCGGACAATCCCCGGGTGGCTAACATGTAGTGTATAAAGAACCTTGTTCCTTAGACTTGACGGAATGACCACTCTGTGCCCCCATACCAAACACCCTCATTGAATTGACAGCTCGTTGCGTTTGCTGTAAAAAAAACCTGAACTCTTCAGAGACCGGTGGCGACGGCCACCCTTTCTGAACTCACATGGATACCTTTGACAGGATAGGATCCTTTCTGGTTTCAACTACGGTGTCTTCAGCGGACACTGGCGGGGAGTGTAAAACCTCTAACATGAGGACCTGATGGTCCGTTTCAATTTTACCCATGATCACAACTGGGGACCTGGATAATGCATCTGCATTGCTGATGCTGGCACCTGGGCAATGCTGGAGGTCATATTGGTATGCCAGAAGGAACATTGCCCAGTGCAGCATGTGTGGTGCCAGAATTTGAGGAGTAGGTTTGTGAGGCACGAAGATGCCTAGCAATGGCTTGTGATCAGTGACAATCGTGACAGCCCTCCCATAAATGAAATCATGAAATTTCTTGGTACCAGCGATTATTGCCAGCGCCTCTCTGTCGATCTGAGCATAATTTTTCTCAGCCGATGACAAAGACCTGGAATAATAATATGATGATATTTGCCATCTCTGAAACTAACAAAACTATAGGGTTCGGAGTATATGACCTACTAGGATTTATTTATTTATTTATTACTCAAATTTATATACTGCCGGCCAGTTTGAACGAGTGACTCTGGGCGGTATTACAACAGTAATATAAAACATTACAGTTTTAAAACATAAAAAAACCCTTTAAAACCCTTAATAAACACCAAAATTACCCCCTCTAAGCAGTTATTTAAAAATTACAGTTGAAAGAATGGCTAAAAGAATGGAGAGGACTATGCTATATGAGCCAGCAAGAGGGAGTCACCCACACCTGCTTTGCCAGCCAGGTTTTTAGCTTTTTCCTGAAGGGCAACAGCTCTGTCTGGAGGTGCAACTTGGTTGGTAAGAGGTTCCATAGGGCCGGAGCGGACACTGAAAAGGCCCTCCTTCTAGTGCTAGAGAGTCGAGCCTCTCTAGCTGATGGTATCTTCAGAGAGCCTCTGCAGTCCACTCTGGTGGGACGGACAGATGTTCTTGGGGGTGATGTGGTCTCTTAGGTATCCTGGCCCTACCATGTAGGGCTTTAAAGGTTATACTGTATTATATTCAAAGTAATTCTAGTAAAATGGTGGGTGTAGAAGATGGGAAGTCAAATCTACATTGGTGAGGAGCTAATCTTCCAGCCCCCACTGCCATTATGGTTTACACTTCCCCTGCAAAAAAATATGATGGCCAAAAGTAATTGTTGCTTGGAGTCCTTTACCTGCTTCATTTTTATAGATCTAGATTGTGGGGGGCTGCCTCTCTTTATACGGCAACAGCAACAATCCTGGTGCCTTCTAGAAGTGGAAAATGGCTTTGTTTTGTGTACCCTGGTGTAGAAGAATGCTTAACATCTTCTCTGTAATATAATGAAGAAATCTAGGAATTTGCTTAAGCATCAAAACAATAGTTGCATGCCATCAAGTCATTTCTGATTTGTGGCATCTCTTTGCAAAGTTTTCTACTCAGAGAATAGATGGAAGTGGTTTACCATTCCTTTCTTCTGGGGGCAACCTGATACTGTGCAGGAGCTTATTATGGCTACACAGGCTGGCTTCTCTTCCAGAAGGCACAGTGGGGAATCAAACCTCCAACCTCTACCTAAACCACAGAGCTATCGAAACAGCTAATCATCTGTATACACAGATATAATACCGGAACTGTCACATATTTATTCTTTTATACCTCTCAGTTTCCCTTCCCTTTCTCTCTTTATTTATTGTGCATATTTTTAGAGCCTAAGAATCTTGGAATTTTTTTTAATGTGCCATCAAGTTTAGTTTGTCTGGCCAGGTTATCCTGCTATGGTAACAGAGTAGACCATACTGCCAACGACTCAATGCCGGGTGTCAGGCAGCGGTTATCTAACCTGACAACCCTGAGGACTAATATCTTGGGTGCTGAAATCCACAGGGAAGGGTGATTGTCCCCAAGTGAATTAAATCCCACTTAAATCCATCTTAATGGAGGGCAGCAGCTTCATCAATACTGGCCTGGAGCTGAGGAGGACGTTTCATGCCAAAAGGGCTCAGGACAAAAAAGTGACTCGTGGAACTGGATCAATGGTACGGGTGTCATGCTGTGATGCAGAAGGCAGATGAAAGGCCAATGCATTATATTCTCAGGACAGTCTTCATGGCTGATCGCCATGAGGATCACCAATATTCAGATTCGGATACAGCAGAAGAAGAAGAAAGCATCTTGGTCATGGGACCTGACCTCTCCTACATTTGCAAAGCTCTTCTGCATGGATAGTGTTATAAAATAAATGCTTGTTGGATCTTTCATTATCTGGGATAGAAAAGCTCTCTCCTGTACAAATAATATTTAGAGTTTCTGCACAGTGCAGCCAACTTGTAGTGGAAGGATCTCGTTTTGTTGTTTCCAAAACAGCACATAAATACCTGTTGAAATGCACATTCACTTTTCTTAACATTTAGAATAAACAGTGTGACTCAGTAATGTAATGTAGAGAAACATGCATGGAGAGAATGAGGCATAAATTAATGAAAGTTAACTACTAATGGCCCACTGAAAGTGAAATGCATGTTTAAATTCTTTAGTTTTATTGATTTTAATGGGACTTAACAACATCTCATTTTTTCTGAATTATGCCCAACTACAGTGCTGTCAACTACACTAGCTGCAGTCATCAGTACATTCATAGTTAGACGTTTTAGTTAGAAGATATTTGGAGCCTTGTAGCCACAAAATGCGTTTATTTCAGTGAATGGCTTGATATGATTTGGAACATTGTTAATTTCAGTGTGCAATTCTGTAAGTAGTGACCTTATTTAAAATAGCTATGGGCTGGACTGGAAACAGGCTTCTCAAAAGTGAAAACAAAGCAAAAGGAGTGAAAGCAAAAAGGAGTAAACTGAGGCTATCCTACCTCCAAAAATAAAAATAAAAATGAGGATACAGAACTGACCAGAAAAGGCAATATTGCTGGGGAAATAGAGGGAGCAGTGGAAGAGAAGTTGATGATGGATTGACTCAATAAACGAGGACACAATTGTTAGTTTGTAAGACCTGAACAGAATTTATGGGTGTCATAGGATTGAAATGGGGCCTGTACTAAACAATTTTAAGCTTGTTTTCTGGGTGAAATGAAACTTAATTTTTGAGGGGCATGTGATACTGTGTAGTGATTGGCTGGACTGGAGTCATCCAGAGGGTGGAAATTGTTGGAGGAGATAAAAGGAAGGGGGAGGAGAGAGAACTCTCTCTTTGCTCTTCGCCATGCTTCGTAAGTACTTCTCTGGGGTGCTTTCAACTCTGCAAACATGTAGTCCAGGGATTCTCAACCTGCGCCCATGGCACTATTTCATGTGGCCCCCACCGCCACTACCATACCAGGAAGCGCCATGTGATGGAAGAAAGGCAAAATGGCCATCTGGACCCCGAAGCTGCCTGAGGGAGCATGACTGAACCCCTGGCTTAAAAAGGTTGAGAACGCCTTATAAACTAGAAATGGGGGCCTCTGGGCTTCCACACTTTGTCAGGCTTTTATTATTAAAATGCTTCATTTGGTTAGAATTGTTTTGCTTCCTGAACTTATGAAACTAAGAAATCTTTGCTTCCTGAAACGTTGTTTCTGCACCCTAATTTGGCTGCAATATTTCATTAAGAAACATGAAGGTGACTGGGGTTTTTAATTTCCTATGCGCTACCTTACTTACACCCTGGATTTCAGCCAGTAAACTGAGAAGGCAAGCTAAAATCCTGGATTGCTTAGCCATTGGGCACCAGTTCACGTGCGGTCCCACTAACATGTAGGCCAAGGTCCTACTCATGAGTAGAGGATCTGTTACACCTGGAAGAGACAACATTACTAGGATGCAGTGGCCGAAGGAACAGAGAATGATCTAATATGAGATGCTGTTGGTTTACAAGAGCTGAAGTGTTAATGATATGGCATTTTAGAGGTCATTAACTGATATAGTCACCACACTTCATAAGTGCCTTGATGGCACATTAATATCTTTTTTTTAATTATCAAGCAATTGAATAGTGACAAGACAGTTGGAATGACTGAGTTACTAAAAAACCTGCTGGAGACTATGACTAGATATTGACCCAAACCTCTGCTAAAATTGAGCAAGACCATCTGCAGTGGCACAGCCAAAAACAACACTTTTGCAGCTTAAATGAGTAAGTTTCTGAATATTTTTTATTTTTCTTTTAATATCTGTTACCTGAATTTTAACAACCAGACAGAATTCCTTTGCATGTATGAATTCCAAACAGCCTGTTTAGCCAGGAAGGAATTAAGAAGCTCTCCTCCTGAGAGTCAGCTAATTGGGTCCTTATTGACAGGTTAAAAAAATCAGATTTTGTCCCAGAGGTACAGCTGATTTTCTATTTGAAAACTCATGTCAGGAGACTGTTTGTTCTCAGAAATCCTGAGTGAATGTTTTCTGAAAGTGTTAAGATGAAACACAACTGCTATGAGCTTTTTAACGTATGGGGAAATACAGTACTTCAGAATTAGGAAGCATCACTGTAAATAAACAAATACAAATCACTGACAGTAGATATATCAGTAAAAATATGACAGATAAAGAACAATGAAACACTAGTACAGGGGTTCCCAACCTATGACACGCAGGCCGGCCCCAGCCCACAGCACTGTTTCATGTGGCTAGTGCCACCTCCACACCCGGAAATGAAAGTGGATGTATTACGTCAGCTGTAAAACGCACATGCCCATGCGTAAACATGTCTGCAACTTTCATAAATGTGGAAGTGGCTGGATTTATGACAGTCATAAATGCACCTGCTTCTGGGGGCATAGTCTGGCCTGCTCAGCTATCCAGGGGCCATGGTCAGGCCTGCGGCGTGAAAAGGTTGGGAACCCCTGCATTAATAGAACCTTACCAACAATACTTGGTAATACTTACCAATACTACTTGGGAGGCAAACCAAAGCAGCATAATAAAAAGGAGAGACATCACCCTGCCAAGAAAAGTCCACATAGTTAAAGCAATGGTCTTCCCAGTAGTAATGTATGGCTGTGAGAGCTGGACCCTAAGGAAGGCTGAGCGCAGAACAATAGATGCCTTTGAACTGTGGTGCTGGAGGAGACTCTTGAGAATCTCCTGGAATGCAAGGAGATCAAATCAGTCAATCCTAAAAGAAATCAATCCTGTCTGCTCCTTGGAAGGACAAACACTGAAGCTGAAGCTCAAGTACTTTGGCCACCAAATGAGAAGAGAGGACTCAACGGAGAAGGCCCTAATGCTGGGAAAGATTGAAGGCAAAAGGAGAAGGGGACAGCAGAGGATGAGATGGCTAGATGGCATTGTTGATGCAGTGGGCGTAGATCTGGGCGGACTATGGAGGATGGCAGATGACAGAGGAGCCTGCGTGTGGTGGTCCATGGGGTCACAAAGGGTCGGACTCAACTGTGCAAATCAACAACAACAATTATGTTAAAGCTGTGTATTTTGCTTGGAGTTTGGGGACTCATTAATTTGCTTTTATGGGGTGTTATGAGAGCCAGGGGGTGGACTTTGTGTAATAATCTCCAAATTCTGTGAAGTGCTAAATCCCCATTTTTGGGCACTAGTTTGGCCTCCTCTTGAGTACTGTATCTGGTTCTGGACATCATGCTTTAAGAAGGATGCAGACAATTTGAAACACTTTCAGAAGATGACAACAAGCATGATTATGGGAGTGGAAACCAAGCCCTATGAGGAAAGACTGAAAGAACTGGACACATAATTTTGAGAAAGAAGACTCAGGGAAGATGTGATAGCACTCTTCAAATGCTTGAAGGGTTGTCAAACAGAGTAGGGCTAGGATCTGTTCTCAAACAGCTCAGAATGCAAGACATATAATAATGGGCTCAAATTAGGGGAAGTCGGATTTTGCCTGAATATTAGAAATAAATGTTCTAACTGTCGGAGCAGTGCTACAATGAAATCAATCACCTTAGGAAGTAGTGATTGCTCCAGAACTAGGGGCATTCAGGAGAAAGTTAGCCATCAATCTATCAGATATACTGTACCTTGATTCAGATTTTTGCATTGAACAAGTAATGGGACTCAATGACCTTACAGGCAATTTTCAGTGCCATTACTCCATGATTCTATAGTAAGAATAAATGTGAAAAAAAGAATTGAGGCAGGTAGGAAAAAATATTATGGATACATATGGATAACTGTGAAAAAATTCCCCCTACATAAAGTAGGCTTTGAGATGAGTGGTGGGTGACCTTGAGGAAGTAACAAGTGTGAGTACATCCTACTTGACTCCCTTATCAATCTTGTCTCTAGCCTCAGCTGTAAATATTCCAGCTGAGGACAAACTTATCAGTTACACCTGTGGGGAGGCTAGTCGCTATGACTGCACCCCGCCCCACCCCCCAAATGATTGGTTGAGGGACCATCCAGAGACAGAGCGATGGTTATAATTAGACAGAGCTAGGCTGGGATGTTCTTATGCTGGCAAAGCAGCCTTGCCTGCCATGTTGAACTGTGTGGAGCCTAGGATCCCAATGTCACTTCTGACCAGCAGTGGCTCTTTTCGAGGGAGAAAGTACCATTACCTTCCATTTCTATGGGTGATTAGTGGATTATTTTATTATTTTCTCCTATATATATTTTATACTGTGTGTTGTATATATATTTTTATATATTGTAAGCCACCCTGAGTGGTGCTTGCATCAAAAGAGTGTGTTGTAGGTAGGTAGGTAGGTAGGTAGATAGAGTTGGCATTCTCTTGTTCAGTAGCGGCAAGGTTGGTCCTGCCCCTCACAGGAAAGGGCAGGGAATTTAGTACCCCTCAGAGTTGTTCCATCTTTTCTTTTAGGCTTGCTAATTCAGTTGTTTTGTTTTCCCACCCTGGAATCCCTTTATGTGGGCGAGGGTCCTGTTTATTTTGGTATGTGCCTGCATGACCTGTCAAGCCTCATCTTACCAACCTAGCTATGTTTTGTTGAATAAAGGTTTGTGTTGCAAGCCTAATGCTGATTCCCATGGCATTACTTGGGGTATTCTGGGGCGCCTAAAATCCAGTGGCTTTAATAATAATAATAATAATAATAATAATAATAATAATAATAATAATAATAATAATAATAATAATAATAATAATAATAATAATAATAATAATAATAATAATAATAATAATAATAATAATTTTTAATTTATATCCCGCACTTTCTCAGCCAAAGCTGACTCAAGGCGGCCATTACAACAAATATATACCATACAAAACAATAATACAGTAGTAAAGAAGCAAAAAGTAAATTCAGTACAATTCAAAAGCAATTTAACAAAGTCAAATTACAACACAAAATATCACATCAGAAATAAACGCAATAATAATGAATAACAAAATTAGACAAGATCACCCAAGAAATCCCCGGCCTCTAGAGTCTTTTGAGTCTGGAGGAGGATGGCGGGGCTCAAGAAACGCCGGCTGGTGGTGTGGCCAGGAGAGCCTCTTTGCCCCCACCCGGGCCAGAAAGCGCGGTGCAGCTGTGGCTGGCCCAACGCCCCCTCACCTTTTGAAGTCCGAGGGCGAGGGGGCAGGGCAGGGCCCAAGAAATGCCAGCCGGTGGTGTGGCCAGGAGAGCCTCTTCACCCCCACCAGGGCCGTAAAGCGCGGCACAGCTTTATGAAGCCCTGCCAATGTCAGTGGCAGCGGCGTACACTTGGAACAGCTACCAAGAAGCAGCAACAGGCAAACTGTTTTTTTCTTCTTACCAGATTCTTCATATCTATCTACCTACCTACCTACCTACTTACAACCCACTCTTTTGATTCATTAAGCATATTCTGATGGTCAAGTGTGTGCATTAAGCTGTAATGCAGCAATGCAGAGAGACACACACAAACACATATATAAAGATAAGGGCTTTGCGGGCAGTGGCTTAGTAGTCAAAACACTGAACTTGACAAATGAATGGTCAGCAGGTCAGCAGTTAGAGACCAGAGTGCTGCATGACAGAGTGAGCTCTTATCTCTGTCCTAGCTCCTGCCAACCTAGTAGTTTGAAAGCAATGTTGAATTCTCGCAAGAAGTAGACTAGCACGCAGCGTGTGGGTTAAGCATAGTAATCCTTTATTCAGATCGGGAGACGAGACTGAGGATGTGGGGGAAAGATGGTATCATATATACAGCGGTTTTCCATTTCAACAACAAGGAAACATACCAACGGACAATCACCGTTTATTACCCCCCATTTGGTCACCAGCGCCCCTTTGATATGGGGCGCCCCTCTGGCGGATCACTTCCTCGCAGGGCGCATCGCTTCCTCGCTTTGTCCCTTTGAAGTGAGTAACACTTAGACATAACATCCCTCCCCCCTCAGTGAGAAACAACCTTTCCCCAACGGATGGGTGGCCCACAAACTCGTCTGGGCCTCCCGTGCGTCCCTGGCACCAAGGTAGGCTCAACGGACACCCCAACTGGTTCTGAAGTGGGGGAAGAGCTCAGAGTGGCCCCCCTGCCATTCCTGCCTCTGAACTCGGGGTAGCCTCCCCTCCTGCCTCGGGCTCTGGGGAAGACGTGGGCAGGGGGTCACTGATTAATTCCCACTCCATATCACTCTCCGTATCTCCCCTTGTTTTCCCTTGTGGCTCCCTCCCTGGGCCAGAGTTAGAGTTCTGACCCAGGACTCGGTGCCGCATTTGATCGGTGTATCTCCTCCAAATCGCACCATTCTCCATTTGCACTCTGTAAGACACCGGGCCAGTCTGTTCCAACACTTCCCCCCCCCAACCACGGGGGCCCGTTGGCATAGTTCCGGCAGTGGACTGGTTGCCCAACCTCAAAACCTTTTAAAGTCGGAATGTCTATATTTAGGCCCCGATCCTCTTGGCACTGGGGATCTAAACGGTCAAAAACAGTCGGCAGCTTCCTTTTCATTAACAGTTCGGCTGGCGACAAACCAGGGGCCAATGGGGTGACTCTGTAGGACAGCAAAAATTGGCACAACTGCAACTCCAAATCCCCTGGTCCCATGCGTGAGAGCGCGTCTTTGACCGTCCGCACCTGCCTCTCGGCTTGACCGTTAGTGGCAGGGTGAAAAGGAGCGGCCGTGATGTGCCTAATCCCATTACGATTTAGGAAATCCTGAAATTCTGCCGACATGAAGCTCGACGCGTTGTCGGTCACCACGATGTCGGGCAGGCCTAGCCCACAAAAGACCCGCCTTAATTTGCGGATTGTGGTGGCAGAGGAAGTTCCTGACACTGGGATGACATCTACCCACTTGGAAAAGGAATCTACAATAATCAGATGTGTTGTTCCCCTGAAAGGGCCAGCAAAATCTATATGAATCCGAGACCAGGGGCCTCTGGCCGTATCCCATTCCCTACGGGGAAGACGTGGTTCCTCGGGCCTTGATGCCTGACACTCCCTGCATTTCCCCACCCAAGCCTCAATGTCCAGGTCCAATCGGGGCCACCAGAAGTAGCTTCGCGCTAGCGCTTTTGACCTGACAATACCTGGGTGGCTAACATGGAGTGTGCGGAGCACCTTATTCTGAAGTGCAGATGGGACGACTACTCTGTCCCCCCAAACCAAGCAACCCCGCTCCAGTGACAGTTCGTTTCTCTTGGAGTAGAACACCCTGAACTCCTCAGGGGTCGGTGACGATGGCCACCCCTTCAGAACCCACATGACAACTTTAGACAGGAGGGGGTCTTTTCTTGTTTGGGCCGCTATGTCAGCAGCGGAGATCGGGGGAGAGTCTAACACATCCAACATAAGGACCTGTCCTTCCGCCTCAATTCGACCCACATACTCAACAGGGGATCTGGACAGAGCATCCGCGTGGCTAATGCTGATACCTGGGCGATGTTGGAGCGTGTACTGATACGCCTGAAGGAACATTGCCCAGCGTAACATACGCGGAGACAGGATTTGGGGGGTGGGCTTGTCTGGCACAAAAATACCCAGGAGCGGTTTGTGGTCTGTGATAATCGTGACAGCCCTCCCGTAAATGAAATCATGAAATTTCTTCGTTCCAGCGATTATGGCCAGCGCCTCTCTATCAATCTGAGCATAGTTTTTTTCAGCCACCGTCAACGACCTGGAGTAATATGCGATAGGCGCTTCTTTCCCTCCCCCCATGTCATGGCACAGAACAGCCCCAACCCCCACTGGCGAGGCATCACATACAAGCAAAAGGGGCTTCTTCGGATCGTAATGTGTAAGGACAGCATCCGAAGTCAACAGCTCCTTGACTTCCCGGAATGCCTTTTCCTGAGGAGGCCCCCACTTCCACACCGCCTGTTTCCTCAGCAACTGATGCAGGGGCTCAGCTACAGTCGCCTTCCGGGGTAGAAAGGAGTGATAGAAGTTTAAGAGACCCAAAAATGCCTGGAGCTCCGTCTTCGAAGTGGGACGTGGGGCTTCCCAGACTGCCTGAACTTTGGATTCAGAGGGCTTGATGCCGGCAGGCGTGATTTTGAACCCTAAGAATTCAACCTCATGAGCAAAAAAACAACACTTCTCCCTTTTTACCCGCAACCCCGCATTTTGGAAACGCTCCAGCACCTTTCCCAGTTTAACGGCCAGGTCCCCCTTGTCTGTCCCAGATATCAACACGTCGTCAAAAAAAGTCAGCACCCCAGGGAGACCCTTCAATAACTTTTCCACAAGAGCCTGAAACAACCCCGGAGCCGTACTAACCCCGAACTGAAGACGGTTCACACGGAATGCACCCTTATGAGTAGTAATAGTCTGACACAACGCAGATTCCGGACTAACCGGCACTTGCTGATATGCTTGGGCCAAGTCCAGTTTAGCAAAACACTTTCCCCCATGGAGGGTGGCCAGCAAATGGCTAACCACTGGAACAGGATAAGAATTAGCTCGGATAGCCTTATTAATCGTGCATTTATAGTCCGCGCAGATGCGGATGTCCCCGTTCGCCTTGATAGCAGTGACTATAGGTGTCTCCCATGGAGCAGAGTCCACGGGCTCCAGGATGCCCTGTGCCACCAGCTTGTCCAACTCCGCTTCAATTCGGTCTTTCAGGGCAAAAGGCACCCTCCGTGGCTTCATGCGAATGGGCTGGACAGTTGGGTCCAGCTCAAAATTAACAGGGCCCCCCTTGAACCTACCCAGCCCGGGACGGAAAACATCTGGATAGCGTTCACACACAGCCTGAATGGGGTCGGCCGTAACCGCGTTAATTCCCGAAAACCCAATACCCAGGGGCCCAAACCACTGCACGCCCAAAAGGTTATTCCTACCGGTCTTCACCACGACTAGGGGAAGCTTTGCTGAGATGGCCTTGAACCGCACATCAAAATTTCCGATTCCCAACACTGGAATGCGTCGGCCCTGCACATCGGTCAGGTCTACCTGCAGAGCCCGCAGTTTCGGCCGGTCTGCTGGAGGAAGTTGAAAAAATTCCCTCTGTGAGATGATTGAGTAGGCAGATCCTGAGTCGATCTCCATGCGGACGGGACACCCTTGGAGGCAGACATCAACGAAGAACCTCCCGGACACTGACTGTACACCCGATGATGTCTTCCTTCCGACGCGGACTGTGGAAATTGGGTGTTCCGTCCTGCGCTGACCTCTGTCCCCGGGGTGACCTTCGGATCGCTGGCGGCACACCCGTGCAATGTGCCCCTTCCGCCCACACTTGTGGCATTCGGCCGTCTTGAACGGGCACCGTGAGCGGAGGTGCCTTCCCCCACAGCCTTGGCATGGCGCAATGTTGCTCCTTGAAGCTTGGGGGGTATGCTGGCGAACCCTCCCAACAGTACCCTCCTCTGACGCATCGTCAGTATCCACTGGAGTAGCGCACTGCTGCAGCTGGACGGCCGACTCACCACGGGCAGGAGCAGCAGTTTCGGCATGGAGGATCTTTACCCCGGCGTGTGCAGCCTCGGACGCCAAAGCTTCTTCCAGGACCTGGGCAAAAGTCAACCTATTTCTCTTTATCAGCCGCCGCTGAGTAGCTTCGTCCCTGAGGCCCACGAGAAGCCGGTCTCTTAAGGCCTCCTCCAGGTCACGCCATTGGCACGGCCTGGCAGCCTGTCGGAGAGCCGCAACGTACTCAGCTACCGTCTCCCCCACCTTCTGATCTCGCCGGTAAAAGGCAACCCTGGCTGGGAAGATGGAAACGACAGGCTTGAAGTGTTCTCGGAGCACCGCCAGGATGTCGGTCAATGGGGCTTCCCTCAGTGCCTGTGGCAGCAGCAGATGCCCGGCCAGCTCAATCGTGGGCAAACCACAATGGGCCAGGAACAACGCCTTCTGTCGCCCTTCATCCTCGATCTCCCCAGCGATTACAAAGTTCTCGAACTGGATCTCGTACATGGGCCATGTCTCCGGCTTTGCAATGTCAAAAGGTCCGATGGAAGATGCAGTAGCAGCCATATCCCATCCTCGTCGCCAATGTTGAATTCTCGCAAGAAGTAGACTAGCACGCAGCGTGTGGGTTAAGCATAGTAATCCTTTATTCAGATCGGGAGACGAGACTGAGGATGTGGGGGAAAGATGGTATCATATATACAGCGGTTTTCCATTTCAACAACAAGGAAACATACCAACGGACAATCACCGTTTATTACCCCCCATTTGGTCACCAGCGCCCCTTTGATATGGGGCGCCCCTCTGGCGGATCGCTTCCTCGCAGGGCGCATCGCTTCCTCGCTTTGTCCCTTTGAAGTGAGTAACACTTAGACATAACAAGCAAGTAATTGCAAGTAGATAAATACGTACTACTTTGGTGGGAAGGTAACAACAGCATTCCATGCATTCTGGAGTCTAGTCAGGCCTGCCACATGACCATGGAAACATTGGCAGACACAGATAGCATTGGCTCTTTGGCTGTAAACAGAGATGATCACCCTAGAGTCAGATATGACTGGCTTTTGAGCAAGAGTGAACCTTACCTTATTAAGACCTTTCCCTCTTCACTCATGAAGCAAAATATCAGGAAATTGTAAGGTCTTCCAAAACACACCCTTAATAGCTATGCCATTCAGACAGTATGGATATGATACTGATACACATGCTATCATTTCAGTCCAACCACTAGCTTAAAGGCAGTCAAATCTTAGTGGCAAAGTGATGGACCTATGCCACAGATTTCTCTCTCCAGTTGAATTCATGCTATTGGAGCTATAATTCTGTGTTTTGCACGTACTAAGCAGCATCTACATTGACTGATAAGAGTGAAATGCCTGTGAAAGACTTTCTGCAGTCAGACACAACGGGCAATTTCCAAAAAAGGTGCTGCTCAGTGATACTGACTGGTAAAGATTAAAATTGTGAAGCCTATGAAAAAAGCAGAAAATATTTGCCAAACTGCTGGGGAATCAGTTGCCAAGCCTATTATTTGTTCCTCAGAACCTGTACAGATCATCTTCAAACTGACTTTTCTTACACAGCTAGTTTCAGATCAATCTTTTATTTATAAATCACCTGATGCAACCTTTTCCTTTAAAGCAAAAGACAACTTTAATAAATAAACCAAAACTATTCTAGAATCAGAGATTTCCACTGCAATAGAAGTGTCCAGGGTGGGGTGGGGGTATGCAGCTAATAATTACAATGAAGAAGCTCTGATAAAATAAATGGCAACAACCCAACTAGTTCATACCTATGATAGCAAACTTCTATTTTTCAATAGAAGAAGTTAGCAATGTGGCTATAACCAGACTTGATTTTTGCCTGTAAACCTATAGGTCAGGGGTGCCCAAACTTTTTGGGCCACGGGCCGATCATGTGGCTCAGGGGGCTGGTCACTATGGCCCATGGGTTGGACCTGGCCCCCAATGCCAATTCATCTAGCCCGCAAAGCCCTCGTCACTCCTGGAAGCAGAAATAAAACACGCCCGTATGGGCGTGTTTTACTTCTGCTTCCGGGAGTGACAAGGGATTTGTGGCCCAGATGAATTGGCGTCAGGGGCTGGATCCAGCCCATGGGCCGTAGTTTGGGCATCCCTGTTATAGCCCCAAGTGTGTGAAATCAGTCCATACCTCAGTTCCAAATATGCAGCACAGGGCCATAATGTGACACCTCAAAGTGGCAGTCCAAACATCAACAGTACCATTCCACAGGAGATATAAATTTTTAAAAGCTGATTAGCAGATGTGCAGTAGAACATTTGATAGAATCACATCAATAGTTTGTTCACTCTCAGACACTTATTAACAGTTAGCTATGGCAGTGGCTCAAGTGGCTAAGATGCTGACTGGAAGGGGAAAGATCAGCAGTTCGATTCCCGAGTACTGCAGGACGGAATGAGCTCCCGTCTTTGTCTCAGCTCCTGCCAACCTAGCAGTTTGAAAGCAAGAAATTGCAAGTAGATAAATAGAGACCACTTCGGTGGGAAGGTAAACAGTGCTCCGTGCGCTCCGGTGTATAGTCATGCCTGCCACATGACCATGGAAACATCTGCAGCTGCAGACAGCGCTGGCTCTTTGGCTTTGAAACAGAGATGAGCCCTAGAGTCGGATACTACTGGCTTTCGAGCAAGGGAGACCTTTACCTTTACTATGGCAGTGAAATGATCTTCTCAACTGCCCACATCCTGAGGATGTAAAATCAATTACTTCTAGGGAGTAACTTCAAAGATAGTCACCCAAATGAATAATTCTTTTCACTATTTGAACAAAATCCCTTGAGTGAAGAGACCAATTTGGCTAGACAGCAATTAGTGTATTCCACTCTCGGAAACTAGAAAAGATAATAGGATCATGGAATAAACTTGTCAATAAACAGTCAAAAGGCTTTAATATTATTAAAATGGCTTAACCATAACCAATTGACGGTTCAACTGAGGCAAACGTTTCAGCAAATAAAAAAACCCATCCATTCCTCATTATTGGCAGATCAGAACAATGCCATAGGAAATTAGAACTTAAACTTGAAAGAAAGTAGCAACTGGAGACAATTGATGTTAAAGACCATTCAGCTTAAGTGAATTGGAAAAAGCTATCTGTAGCTGCGAAAATGGCAAAGCAGCAGGCCAGGGATGACATTGTGCAGAACAGATAAAACATTTTGGCACTGTAACAAAATGGTGGCTCCTCAGTTTCTTTAATAATTGTCTTCACTTTTTCCGGATTCCAAAAAGTTTATAAGAATTTTTTTTTAGAAGAACTTGGTGCTATGAAAGGAATCAACTTAAACACAACCTTTGCTAATGTGTTTCCCATCTGAAAAATAAACAGGCATCTTGGAAACTTCAGGTTAACTGGAGTGGCATCTGCTTAGTTGGTTCTTTTTTATATATTTTTCTCCCAAATACTTTGGCATTGCTTTTGATTGTATGGTGACCTAAAAGAAACACTGCCCAAACACAGAGCTGTTTAAAACCATTTGGGGCACACAATCACAAACACTAAGATCTATGGTCTTGTTCTTAATGCTGCTTTGTAGGAGAATAGGCCAGCCTGGCATTCTTGGAGATGAGTGGTTTCTATAATGCTTTAGTTCTATTGATTTTGTTCTAAACCATGCAATGATTGAGATGTATTGAAAACCTAGTAGGTAGTGGTTTGGGCTAGACTCTAGAGCAGGGGTGCCCAAACTACGGTCCATGGGCTGGAACCTGCCCCTGATGCCAATTCTACTAGCCTGTGAAGCGCTCATTGCTCCTGGAAGCGGAAGTAAAACAAGGGCGCGTTTTAATCCACTTCCGGGAGTGACGAGGGCTTTGTGGGCCGGATGAATTGGGATTGGGGGCTGAATCCAACCCATGTGCCATAGTGACCGGCCCCCTGAACCACATGACCGGCCTGTGGCCTGAAAAGTTTGGGCACTTCTATTTGCCTTCTGCATCACAGCACAACACCCATATCACTGATCCAGTCTGCAAGCCATTTTGGCACACAAAGTCCTCATCAGCCCAGGCCAGTATTGACAGAGCTGCTGCCCTCCATCAAGATGGGTTCAAGTGGGATTTAATCCACTTGGGGACCATTACCCTTCCATGTGAATTTTGTCAACCAAGGCTGAGTCCTCAGGCTTGTCAGGTTAGTTAACCACCCTGATGATTGGTGTTAAGTCACTGGCAATATGGTCTACTCTATTACCATAGCAGGATAACCTGGCCAAGACACTGTAGAAGAAGCCAATTAAGCTAAATTAGGAACAAATTATTAAAGTTACCTAGTTAGTGTGTAAGCAGAATGTGTGAGGTTTAAGTATATAGGAATCTTCTGTGACAGACTGCTAATGATATTGGAAAGAGCAGAGATTGTTCATTGAATTTCTGAATACAGCTGGACTGTGTTCTCATCAAAGTCCAGAATTTAGAAAGGTCATTGCAAGACAGATGAAGGAGGAAAAATCTAAACAACATACAAAGGCTTTTAAACACAGCTTTGTTAGTCACATTAGTTCCTAACAGATATCATGTTCCCCGACTCACTTCTAAAACATGTCATCATATAGAATTTCTTCAGTTTTATTATACCAAGTTTTAAAATGTAGAGAGGGGAAATTCTAGCCTCCGAGGAACTGTGAGATCCTCATACAGTAATATCTCAGGTAACGTTTGCATCAGATAACGCTAAAATCACGTAACGTTAAGCAATCTGGGGGGGAAAATTGCATCGCATAACGTTAACATCCTATGGGATGCATCGGATAACATTCGCTAAAGCCTGTGCTGGTTACAATGTATCCCTATAGAGTTTTAACATTATGCGATTCATCCCATAGGATTTTAACGTTATCCAATGCATGCATCGGATAATGCTAAAAATCGGATAATGCTAAGACTTTTGGAACCAAGTTTTAGCATTGTCCGAGGTATTACTGTATTGGTATTTGTCTGAGATATAAGACAATTCTCAAGGGTAGATGAAATCTGGATTATAAATTACAGATGCCAAAGGGATACCATAGGAATTGTTCAGACTCTTATATTTTGTGAGAAGTGATCTCAGCATTCAGATGGAGTACCTCTTCGCCACGGATCATTATAGATCATGTTTAGGCTTCATTAATGGCTTTGGTATGTGGTGATGGAGTGAATCACTTAGTAAAGGTAAAGGTTTCCCTTGCTCGAAAGCTAGTTGTATCCAACTCTAGGGTTCAGTGCTCATCTCTGTTTCAAAGCCGAAGAGCCAGCACTATCTGCTTCTGCAGACATTTCCGTGGTCATGTGGCAGGCATGACTAGACACTGGAGCTCACAGAATGCTGTTACCTTCCCACCAAAGTGGTCCCTATTTATTTACTTGCAATTTCTTGCTTTCGAACTGCTAGGTTGGCAGGAGGTGGGACAAAAATGGGAGCTCATTCCGTCCTGCAGTACTCGGGAATTGAACTCCTGACCTTCTGCCTCCCAGTCAGTGTCTTAGCCACTTAAGCCACTGCAGCCCTGATGAATCAATCAGCCAATAGCTAAGAGAAAGAATTATAGAAGTCATAGGTGAAAACATATAGAGGACTAGAGTCCTATTTTCTAGTATAGAATATATTTACTATCCCATTTAGTTATATTCCATAGAACTTGAGTTCCAAAGTATATATGGTATGGTATTGAACAATAGGAAATTTCTTTTTCTAAACACTGCTTTGATGGATTTGGATTGTGTCTATGATATTGGAAAGTTTTTTGTTTCTATCTCAACTCTCAATTATTATTTGCATGAGGAAAACAATGCAGGAGCAAAGTTTCAGTTTCTGGCCTTAATTTATACCAGAGGTGCCCAAACCTTTTGCGCCGGGGGCCCGATCATGCCCCCAGAACAGCTGAGCGGCCTGGCCATGCCCCTGGAGGTGGGCACGTTTGTGCATGCACGTCAGAAACCACTTCCAGGAGTGGTTCTGGACACATTTGCATATGCACAGATGCACCTGCCACTCCCGGAACTGGTTTTGCCACTCCCAGAAGTGGTTTGTCACTCCCAGAAGTAGTTTCGCCACTCCCAGAAGTGGTTCCTGAAGTCTCTGCGCATGCGCAAATGTATCCCCGCCACTCCTGGAAGTGGTTTTGCCACTCCTGGAAGTTGTTCCCGACCTCTCTGCGCATGTGCAAATGCATCTCTGCAACTCCCAGAAGTGGTTTCACCACTCCCGAAAGTGGGCCCGGGCGCCCATGCGCACTGGTGGGCATGTACCCCATCCACTTCCGAGCGACGAGGGCATTGGGGAGCAGATGAATTGGTGTCGGTGGCCTGATAATCCCGCGAGCCATAGTTTGGGCACCCCTGATCTTGTGGGCTCCGCTCAGCCCCGTGGGCTCCGCTCAGCCCCAAGGTTCATGGAGGAATTGAGGGAGCTCAAATGGGCAAAGAGAGCGCCACTGGGTGAAGACCCAGAGTGAGTTCGACCGAACACTTGTTAGAGCTGCTATTAGAACATTGTTAGACCACTTGTTAGAGCCGCTATTAGTGCCTATCTTGTGGTGATGGAGGTGGTGAAACATCAATACTTCACCGCCCTTATTGCCTCTGTGGATAATCACTCATGCTTTTAAAAGTTTTAAATTAGATTTTTAATTGGTGCGGGTGGGAAGTACTTTTTCAGTGTTTTTAGGAATTTTAAGGGTTTCTATAGTTTAAACGTTGGGGATTTTATGTACGCTGCCCAGAGTCGCATGCCTACAAACTGAATAAATAAATAAATAAATAAATACCATGCAACACTAATTATGCAAAGTATAGATGATAGCTGCCTAAAAGGTTTTTACTGAAAAAGTTATTCCCCAGTTTGTCTCTCTCACTTAGGTAGATGCCATTCCTACATATACAGTACTGGGTCAAATCACATGATAAAGCAGGAGTGGACAACTTTAAAAGGCATGCAGCCCAATGCAGTGGTGGGCATCAGCAGATTTGCACCAGTTCGCCAGAACCGGTAGCAGAAATTCTGGCTGGCCCCACCCATCCAAGTTTTGAAATAAAGTAGTCCTAACTCGGGTGCAATGCAGGGCTTTCCCCCTGGCCATGCCCACAATACCATGCCCACAGTGTGGGAGTAAATTTTTTTGGAGCCCACCACTGGCCCAATGATTTGCCCTTGAGATTCTCTGGTGGCCATAGGGTCTGCCAAGAAACTCTTCCTCCCACTAGAAACACATTTCCAGTTTTGGGGAAAAAATGGTATTGAGGGTGGTGGTGGTTCAATAATGCAGGAGAGCTTAATAAATGAAGCCTCACAGTTACACACACACCCACGCGCGCAGAGAGAGAGAGAGAGACAGAGGGAGAGAACCTTGCTGTGTCAGGACCATACTTTGCCCACCTCTGTGTTAAGGAAATGTGTATTCCCTTACTATTACAACATTTCCCCCTCCACCTCAGTACACAACTCATTCAAAACTTTGTGGCTGTGCAATAAGATTAGAAGAGAGAACTGGGGTTATCTACCAATAATTAATCACAAAACAAAAGCAAACTGATCTGTAGCAAGTGGAGAGAGCCAAGTTCATGATAGGACAAATTAAGATCATTTAACCCTTGTGGGAGCTAATGATTGTTAACTATATCCTTTTGTTATGATCTAAAACTGCTCATGTGTAGAACAGCAACTGATGTGTGTGTGTGTGTCATTGCAGGCGCACCCCCCCAATAACGGACACAGACAACATTGAAAGTGGATAACAGCATAGGGCCACATTTATTGATTCAATGCCCTAGTCCGAATTATAAATTTGCATTGGTAAAACGACCAATCGTAATTCCTAAGGCAAGCAGGCCGAAGTAACACTGGTAAGGTACCACCCCAAAATTGCCAACGGCAATTGGTTACAATGTATCAATTTGTATCAATTTGTTTGTTGACAACAAACAAATTGTTGACCGTAGTCAATAACTAACTTATGACCCCACCCTCTGACGCGTATCCGTGAAATCACAGGGGTGATGCATGCTGGTTAGCAATCGTCATCACCCCATCGCCTGGTTCGTCGTTGACCGGACAACGTTTAACTAATTTATTCCTGTCTAGTGTTGTCCAGTCAATTGCGAACCTGCCGGATACTTGTGGGTCATACTGTTTACCTTACCAGTGCTACCCGCCAATGTGACCAAAGTCAACAGTAGGAACACAGAAAGCCCCCTATATCAAACCATAGCAACAGTGTGGGATGGGCAAAAAAGCCAGGACCCGGAGCCAATATGGGTCCCAACCAAAAATTCCCACCCGGCCCCGAAGCGACCATAATATCACACTGTTAACTAGGGAGGGGGTGGAGGGGAAAAAACTTCTCCGCTCCGTCGCTGAGGTAAAATGGCAGCTTGGCTGCCTCGTGGCCACCCCTTTTATAAGGGAGCTGGCCACGCTCCTAACTACCCGGATTCTCTGTCCTGTGGGGGGGGCCCCGCAAAGGGCGCGGCGGCCATTTTGGTGCCGCGCTTGCATTGCAGGCGCACCCCCCCAATAACGGACACAGACAACATTGAAAGTGGATAACAGCATAGGGCCACATTTATTGATTCAATGCCCTAGTCCGAATTATAAATTTGCATTGGTAAAACGACCAATCGTAATTCCTAAGGCAAGCAGGCCGAAGTAACACTGGTAAGGTACCACCCCAAAATTGCCAACGGCAATTGGTTACAATGTATCAATTTGTATCAATTTGTTTGTTGACAACAAACAAATTGTTGACCGTAGTCAATAACTAACTTATGACCCCACCCTCTGACGCGTATCCGTGAAATCACAGGGGTGATGCATGCTGGTTAGCAATCGTCATCACCCCATCGCCTGGTTCGTCGTTGACCGGACAACGTTTAACTAATTTATTCCTGTCTAGTGTTGTCCAGTCAATTGCGAACCTGCCGGATACTTGTGGGTCATACTGTTTACCTTACCAGTGCTACCCGCCACACGGAGGGGCTTCAAAGAAGACCTGACGCCCCCCCCAGACCGTCAGCTCGGTCAACAGGCCTGCTCGCCAATCACCCAACAGGAGGTCCATACCTCCTCGCGACAGATGGACCCCATCCCCTGCGTACAAGTCATAATTTTGTAGACTAATATCGGGGTGATGACTAACCCGTCCCCAAGCCCTGTTGGCAAGAAACCACGCCATTGCCTTATTGACCGCGCGCCTAGCGCGGTCAAGGGCCAGGAGGTTAACGCCCCCCTGTAAGAATGGCGCGGGACAATGTCCGACCAAACCAGAGTTGTGGCAGGCCAGACATAATGCAAGTAGGCGAGGTCCTCGCAAATCGCATGCTTAAGCGATAAGCCGGTGACCTGGCCCAAATCATTGCCCCCCAGGTGGATGATTAGAATGTCAGGCGGGTCAGCACCCAGGCCAGAAAAAAGGAAAGGCCGCAGCTCCCGCCATAACATCCCAGGCTTACCATGCCATGCGAGACTGGCGTGGTCACCCAGTCCCAGTCGGGGTCCCCATTCTGTCGCCGCAGCGTAACGCGCTGCCCTGTGCACATAGCTGTGGCCCACCAGCCATACTGTCACCGGTGTAATACGACACCCAGGGTCTGTAAGGAAATTGAGAAAAAAGGCGGTAAGGTGACTGGATTGGTACTCATGGCGGGAGTGGGCGCACATAAAACTGAAAACATTGCGAGCCCCACCTTCCCATGCTGCGTATGTCAGCCCCAGAGTACCCAAGAGCAGCTGCTGTAGAGGCTGCACCAATCCGGAACGAATGTGTGCCATAACGGGCACCTGGTAGGCCCACCCTGGTGAGGGCTCTGGCTGTCACCTTCCAAAACTGAAATTTAGTAAGGGGAGACCCATCTTGGTGACAGAAAAACGGGCCGTGGTGCATGCCACGCAGTGCCAGGAATTCCTGTAGGGCACCAACCGGACAGATGTCTGCCAAAGAACAACGTAGCAGTCTTACACCACTGCCTACGCCATGCTGATCTGTTTTAGAGGAGCGTATCCTCAACTGGGCCCAGTGCCCTACCACTTGCATCCGCCTTAGACAGCATCACGAGTTCGCTGACGCGGAGCGCTCCAAAAAATGCCACCGTTGTGGCTGCGTGAAAAAAGGGCTGCCTCATAATGATCAAAACAGAGGCCTGGCCAGCCCCGGGCCAACTGGGTAAGAACCCCTGGGGAAATAGGGTGCCGGTCATCCGGGCAACGCCCGCGCTCGCGCACCCACCCCTCCAAAACATGTCGCACACGGAAGTCAGAGGTGGTATCCACATGACCTCCCACTTTGGCCATAAAAGCCAACGCCGAGAGCTTGGATGCTATGGTGCGAGGTGCAAGGCCCTGTGCGTGCAGGTGAACCATGAACCGCAGAACATGGTCCACTGGGATAGGCCAGGTCTCTGGCAAGAGAAATTGAGTAGCAAATGCCCTGTAAGAATTGAATGCTTGTTGATACGCCTTACGCGTGCGTGGCGCTAGTGACAGGCCAATCGCCCGGTTCACCTCTCCTTGCCAATAGTCCACATCTCGTCCGGGAGTGGCGAGGGAAATTCCTCCGCATCCGGGGCCAAGGCGCGGAACCGGGAGATCTGCAGGCGGGACAAAGCGTCAGCAATATCATTATTAATCCCTGGGACATGCCTGGCCCTGAACAAAACGTTGAGGCGCAGGCAGCGCAGCACAAAATGGCGCACTAGGTCCATGACCCTGGGCGATTTGGAAGTCTGTGCATTGGCAATGTGGACAACAGCAGCATTGTCACACCAGAAATGCACCACCGAATTAGCCCACTGTTCGCCCCATAGCATCAAAGCCCCCAGAATGGGGAAAAATTCCAGGTATGTGAGATCCCGCAGGCGACCTGTGCCTGCCCATGCCGGTGGCCACCCACCACAGGCCCACTTCCCATTGAAGTACATCCCATAACCCAGGGATCCTGAGGCATCAGACTGGATCTGGAAATTGGGGGACGCCAGGAGGTCAGACCTCCAAAATGAGACCCCATTAAACTCCCTCAGGAATTGCAACCAGACGAACATGTCTGCCCTGATACCCCGGGTGAGCCTAACTCTGTGGTGGGGCCTGGATAACCCTGCCATGGCGTCGCATAAGCGCCGGGCAAAAGCCCTGCCCGGTGCGACCACCCTGCAAGCAAAATTAAGGTGCCCATGTAGCACCTGAAGTTCTCTCAGTGATGCCTTACGCTTGGCCAGCAATTCCGAGATAAGGGCCACGATCCTGGACACCTTATCACCCGGCAACCTAGAAGCCTGCACTACTGTGTCAATCTCAACCCCCAGGAATACTAGCTTGGTCGATGGGCCCTCGGTCTTTTCGGGCGCTAAAGGAACACCAAGTTCCTCCATTAGCGTCTGAAATGTGTTGAGGAGACGTGCGCACGTGTCCCAGCCCCGTTCACCCCCGAATAAAAAGTCATCCAGGTAATGGGCTACAGACCGGGACCCTGACCTGCGGGCGAAAGCCCACTCTAGGAAGGTACTAAAACGCTCGAAAGCCGAGCATGATATGGAGCAGCCAAAAGGCATGGCCTTATCAAAATAATATTCCCCCTTAAATTTAAAACCCAGCAACTCAAAGTCGCCCGGATGCACTGGCAAGAGGCGAAAAGCTGACTTAATGTCACACTTGGCCAGCAGGGCACCCGGGCCACACGAGCGCACCATGCGCAACGCATGGTCAAACGATGTATACCTGACTGAACAAAGGTCATCAGGGATAGCATCATTGACCGATCGGCCGGCTGGGTAGGACAAATGATGAATAAGGCGAAACTCACCTAGGGACTTTTTGGGGACCAAACCCAGTGGCGAGACCTTAAGATTGGGAAACGGGGGTACAGGGAAAGGTCCAGCGACCCTGCCCGCGACTAACTCCTTTTGAATGCTGGCCGCAGCCACCTCCTCCCTTCCTCTAAGGGATAAAAGGTTGGGAGCATCCTGAGGGGACCTATCACCCACAAAAGGGATACGAAATCCCTGCTTAAAACCTTGAAGAATATACTCCCTGTCCTCCCCCAGCATGTCCACCTTAATTGGGGAGGGAGCCTTTTGGAGAACTAGCTCCATCCGTGGCAGCCTTGCCAGCCCACTGTCCACCCTTCCCTCTGCCTCGCGCCCCCCCAGGCTTGGGGCAAACAGAGGCTGCGTGGGGGCCAGAGCATGTGGGACACTCATGCTTATACCTGCAGTTCTTTCGATTGCAGGAACCAATTGACGAGAAAGTCCAGCACAGCAGGCGGGCTGGAACCCCCTGCCCCGCCGCCTGGCGGGTAACCTGCGCTGGAGCCGCTCGCTGGACCGCATGTCCGCAATGGTATCTATCCCCCGGGGCAGGGCGTGTGGGTGTCATATACAAAAGCCAAAGCCTCTGGCACGGCTCATCCCATCTCATCTCGGGGTGAAGGGGAATCCTCATACGGAATTCCTCGTCATATGCTAGCCATGAGGGGCCCGGGAAATCGACCATCGCCCTATATATGTTGTCCAAATATTGGACCATGGGAATAGCTAAATCCGGCCGCGCCCTCAAATATACCGCCATGTATATTAAATAAGCGGGGAGCCAGTTGGCCCAGGTACGCGGCGGCTTACGGCGGCGTGCCTGCTCCTTGTCCTTCTCATCCTGACCCTCCCTTTCCTCCTTGGTGGGCTCTCTGTTCAGGAGTGAGAAGATATCTACGTACTCCCCTCGCCATATCTTTTCCCTAGTAGCCTGTGCCAGGTGATCACCCAATGGCAAGGAATACCCTGCCGTCGGCAAGGCCGAAAAAGGGACAGCCGGCCTGGTAAAAGGGGTCTGAACTAATCCAGCCACCCCCAGAACATTCCCTGTAGTGTAGGGACCAATGCCCACCCCAGTGCCCAAGGTGGTAGTCGTCGTCGCCGGGTGGGTCGCCGACAGCGTGGCCCCCGCACCACCCGCGCGAGGCCAAGGCCATTGAAAGGCCCCCCCTAGATTGGGAATGTGTGTGGATGTACTCGCTTGCACCGTATACTCACACGCTGCACCCCCGTGGGCCGCCCCCACCGGGGGTTCCGGCCCACTGGGAGCGTCGGAGCTCACGACCGACGTAGAGCTCATCACCGGGGCTTGACCCGCACCTGGTTGCTGGCTGGGGAGCTGCGAGGCAGTGGCCGAAACCGTGCCACACGCCTGCAGCAGCTCGACCCTCCCCGCCGGCTGTTGTCCTCCAGCCGACAGCGTCTCAAAAGGAACCCCGAAAGGGGCGCCCGCCTGACTGGCCCGCGCCAACGACGCCTCCAGGGCCGCAATGCGGGCCAGCAAGGTGTCCACGTTGACCATGGGCAAAGGGCCGGCCGGCCCGCCTGGCCCAGGCATGGGTACAGGTCCCTGTACCCCGGGACCCACATATGGCCATTGGCCAGCACCGAAGCCCGGCAGGGTTGGTGGAGAAACCTGCCAAGGCAGGGGGCCGCACCCCCCCCCCCAAGGCTAGAGGGCCCCGGGAGAGGCTGCAGCCCAAGAGGAGTAGGCCCGACAGAGTGGGCAGGAGCAGGAGCGGTGTCCACCGCTCGTGGGCCGCGGGCCGGAACCCCTTCCGCGCCCGCCCTCTGATCGCCCACCCCGGGCCAAGGGGCAATAGACCCCATTCCGCCGGCCCCGGCCGGGGCTGGCAAAGGTGGCTGCTGAGGAGGCGGCACCGCGGTCCTCCGACCTGGGTTGCGCCTCCTAACAACGCGAGCTGAACTCGAAGCCGCCTTCTTCTTCGAAGGCATCTCCACCGGAGCAAAAAGGGGAGCCAGAAAGGCAGAACCGCTACCAAAAGGCTTCCCGGTAAGCTAACGAGCGACGGAGACGCAGGGGAAAAAACTTCTCCGCTCCGTCGCTGAGGTAAAATGGCAGCTTGGCTGCCTCGTGGCCACCCCTTTTATAAGGGAGCTGGCCACGCCCCTAACTACCCGGATTCTCTGTCCTGTGGGGGGGGGCCCGCAAAGGGCGCGGCGGCCATTTTGGCGCCGCGCTTGCATTCTCCACTTGGAAATTGAGCAAAAAAGATGGAAGTCACACACTCCTGAAATATCTTCACATTGCCTGCAGTATTAGCAACTCACAGTGCTGAGTTGCTGCTCTGACATATTTTAAATGTGAATAAATGTCTACAAGTGTTACAAATGTTATACATCTTCCCTAACAGATCTGGCTAATAATAAACATTGTAAATTATCTGCTAGGGGATAATATCTGCTGGCCCTCACAGCAGTTTGGGGAGAGTAAAGAAAATGCATGTTTGAAATAGTTTGGCATGAAACCAGCTCAATGTACCAAAAACATCTTAGTTCTTTTGAAATAGCCTTCAAACAATGCCTTCTCCCCCTGTGTAGAGAATTTAACAAAACTGGATCAGACACTAGCTACTAAAGCCAAACATTGCCTTCAGGCTCTAATGAAGCCTATTCACGGGCTCATTCTTCTGAGTCATGCTTTTCATTTCCCCATAACTCTATTTCACATGTCGTTTAGGATAAAAAATGGACATTTGTGGCTTGATATCACTACCTTCTTAATTTGATAAAAAGTCAGGTATTGTAAGGGCTGCATTTTGCTCCTGGGCAGTAATAGCCATAAAATGGCAGTAGTGGGGAGATTTGAGAACTTTGATTTGGCACATCACCACATGCCAGGGAAAGAGACTCAAATTTATTTTATCTTATACAGCAGAAAAGGCTCCTGAGGCAGCTCACCTACAATTAAGTTTGAAAAAGATACAGTCCTGTTGACAGGTTTATAATCTAAAAAGACATGAAATAAAATGAAAAGAGGAGAGTAATACAGTATTGTTATATGGTATCAAGTTACTAAGATGAGTGGGCAAAAGTTGGCTTGAAAATTAACAACAAACAAACACAAGATCATGGCATCTGGCCCCATCACTCCATGGCAAATAGAAGGGGAAGAAATTGAAGCAGTGATAGACTTTTCCTTCTTGGGATCTAAGATCGCTGCAGACGGCTGTCATGATATTCACAATGGAGTGATTTCATATCTTTATTTATTTTACATTTATGTAGTGTTAAGGTTTATATAGCATATTCTCTTAAAGTTGAGAAAGGCTAACTCGAACAGGGAAAGCATTTACATCATTAACATTCCAATACACACTCCACACATTAACACATCATTGAGAATAGGGATGCCAATCAAGAAAGGGAAATCCCGGGAATGACAACAAGGTGACAAATAACACCTGAGAATTTGAATAAACAAGACAATATAACAAATTAAGTCATTTCACATCTTTAACATTCTAGAGGAAAGTGTGAGGAAGTGAAAAAGGGTATTTAAGACCTCAGGTTTTGAACCTCGAAAGGGACCTTTCCCTAGGTAGGCGGAAGCCTACATTACTCTCAATTGAGACCATGGGAAAATTAAGTCTCACTAGAGGGCTATTAAAGCCCGTGATCTACCACCTCTTTAAAGAGGTTAGCTATTTTTCTTTTCTTATTTTATTAGTTTGTAAGTTAGAATACAATAGATTAGTTCTGCACACGTTTATCCTGCATATACTATACTGAATACTAAGCTTCAATAAAATCTCTAAAGACAAGCCGAGGAGTTACGTCTTTGCTGAGAAGATGGGGTTTTTCATGGAGAACAGATAAAAGGTTTAAAGCCGGCAATAAGGCTACACATTCACACCCGTATAAGCTTGAGAATCAACTTGCCTCAAAGGGAACATTTAATTTGGAGATAAGGATTGCTACCATGATCCTAAGAGAGGTTACTTTCACTCTCAATGGCCTGGGAAATTTTATCAGCTGGGACATTCCAGCTTTGAAGGTAAAAGTTACTTTTTATGCCACATCACTTTCCCAGGGCCAGAACCTCTCTGGAGTTTGTGTGGTTGCATGGGAGGTGGCTATATTAATGGGACTCTGGCTTTGCCACATTAAATGCTACCATAATTTGGGCAAGGAAGCGGGAACACCATCTTCCCAATAATAGCTTAACTGGGATGGAGGTCTGTGCCTGTGGTAAAATGCACGGAAAGTGGAAAATCTGAGCCTGGGCCACCAAACGAAGGGTAGCATGGCTGAATAGGACTGAGGGTGCAAAAGAAAAACCCCATAGTCCCCGAAGTTTGCAACACCCGGCCACGTGAAATTTCATGACAACGGCGACTGCAGCCATGAAATAAAAAGTCACTGACTCCTTGGAAGGAAAGTGATGACAAATCTATATTAGGTGAAATCCAGAAACTCCATTTTTGTTGTGTTTAATAAAGAATCCCCCCTTCTGATGGTTCCTGCCCTTTCACATGTTTCACACAAATGCTACATGTCCCAGTTTCCACAGGCACCCTCCTCCCATTGGCATGTTTGGCTCTCATTTCCTGTTTTAGAAGGGTGTATTTGTAAGATAATGGGAGAAACCTGGCAAGAGTGTTTGGAATGTCTGTGGCCAACAATAGGCATAAAGAGACTGCAATGAAGTGAACAAGATAATCCAATCACCCATTGGAAGACTCCTTTTTGTTAAGGAAATTACTGTCTGCCTCAGGGATTTTCTTCTTCCTGAAGGTGACAACATAAGGACCTTCTTCCTGAAGATTACAACACAAGGACATTGGGGTGGTGGCTGCAGCCAGTTCCCTCTTTCCTACTTGACATGGAAATGTGACGCCCCTTGGACCAATGAAATTCTTCCTCCCACTGAACCAATGAGATTCTCCTCTTTTGTTCCCCCTGTATATTTGGGTTTATAAACCTATGTTTGGTGTTGTTCTGGGCTAGCCCCTTTTAGGGCAGCCCCTGTGGCCAGGTTTTTCTAGCATTTAGAGCCATATGCGATAAAAACTTTTACTTTTCCACAGTTCTTTGTTTACTGGTCTTTATTCCATCTCGGCCAGAGGGGTTTTGAACTTAAATAAATTTAATTGATACTGAAATGTTTTCTTTTATTTATTTATTTAGTATGTTTATATACCATTTTACTAGTCTATTGACCACTCAAAGCAGTTTACAAAACAATCAAATAAATACAAAGCCAATCATAAGTACGGGGGGGGGAAGAGGAGGAGGAGGGGGAGAGGAAATACAACAACATACAGAAATAACAGTGCAAAATACCATAAATAATACAAGCCACAATTAACTTTACAAAAAAATCAAGTCAAGTCAATAATACAATTAATTATTCGACTTAAAAATACAAAAATCCCGTCATTGTAAATTAATGGATTTTATTAATGCATACCCCAGGGTAATGGCACCCGTTCACCATGGGTGTTTCAGACCTTGGTGTACAGGCACTTCACCAAATCGTTGTGGGTGCTACAAACTTTGGGTTTTCAGGTACATCAGGTAAAGGGCAGTGATGGGCATGAGCCAGATCAGACCAGTATGCATGTATCGGTAGTAAAAATGGCTGGCCCCACCAACCTCCTCCTCCTAGAAGAAGCTTCAGAAGGGGGCTGGCTCCATTTCCACCTTCGTCCAAGGCTTTTCCTGGGCTCCGTTTCACCCCAAAGCACATCCCCAGCAAGTATTTGGCTACATCAACAGAAAAATAATGTCCAAATCCAAAGAAGGAATAGTTCAGCCTTGATCAGAACCAGTAGGAACGCTATGTCCATTTCTGGACACCATAGTTGAAGAAGGCTATTGAAAAAGGATATTGGGAGGCCATAATATATACAGAACAAGGCAGACAAGATGGTAAGTCGTATGGAATTGATTCCTAGAAGAGATGGTTGAGGAAATTAGGAGTGTTTAGGCTGCAGAAAAGAATACTGACAATTGAGAGGGCTGCTGTGTCAAAGACAGAGAGAATATGGCTTTTGTGGCTACAAAGATTAGGCCCTGAACAGATAGAGTTAAACTACAAGAGAAAAGTTTTAAACTAAATATTAGGAAGAATTTCTGAACAGAAAGTGCTGCTTGACAGTAAAATGGACAGGCTAGGAAGGTGGTAGACTCTGCTTAACCGGAGTGCTTTGAAAATAGGTTGGATGGCCCTCTGTCTATCTAATTCAATTTTCACTTCTGTCCTGTTCTGTGAGGTGATATGATTCTGTTCATCCATCTATTGGAGGCAAGGTTTAGGCATTTTCTTGTGGGTTGTGAAAGCACAAAAACTAAAGCACCTGATCATTGATAGGCTATTCTTATATTAGTTGTAAGAAATATTCAAGGAGAGCAGGTGACTAGAAAACTGAACAAACTAGATCTTACTACTGTTTTGGTGATCTGTGTTTTTCATTGGAAACACTGCCTTTGCTTATTGATACTACAGGTCTCAAAAGATTATGGTAAATCATTGCAGATTACTGTACCTCCTCTTTCCTATTGCCTTCTTCTTCATATCTTGAAGACTGCTTTCTAAATGGAGGGAGTCTCCACAATGTTATTTGATGTGCTGGCATAGGCAGTGGAGAGAGAAGACAACAAATTGCTTTGTGAAATTGTGGAAGCAAATATTTGTTTTTCAGTTATCATAGGGGGCTAAAATTCAAGTTATTATGAAATGCATGGAACATTAAAATCTGGAAATTTTTAGGGTACAAAGGCTGAAAATTCCATAAAGAAAAAAGAAAGAAAAGAAAGTTATCAATATAATTAGGGTGTATATGTATGCATATTTCTACTTTTTGGTTCAGGATATCATGGGCATAATTAATATTTTTGTTTGCTCAGTCTATGTAATTATGAAGTCACCTTGTGGAAGACTCAGAGACTTTATGACACTTACAGGTTCTCCTTGGAACATGTTAATGGCCTTGAGACAAAAATAGTGAAGACAGTATTTAAAAATAGATTGAAGGTGTCTGTTTGCCATCTGATGTATCTACACATCTAGTATTTTCAAGGTTGACCCTTAGCATTATATGATTAAATTCTTCCATAAATATGTATGCAATGTATTGGAAGATCTGACACTCCTTCATTTTGCACTAGATGTCTACAGTGGTTTTGTATGATCAATGCATAGAAATTCCACATGAGCTGAGATGCTGCATTTGTCCTGAAAGACAAGTAGGCAAGTAGGGACTTCAGGAGCTTGGCTGCATAGCAGGACTGCTTAGATCAGGGAACTCATGGGGAGGACTCCTTCTAGAAGCTTTTGAGATGTTAAAGGGCTGGTGGGGAATTCAAAAATTACTTTAGTCAATGTGTCCATACCTGGCAACCCTTGGCTCTTTGCATTCCCAAAATACCTCGATCCCTCTAGTCCAGTGGTTCTTAACTTTTTCAAGTCAGGGGCCTGGTTACATTCCCCCTAACTGTTGAGGGGGCCAGACAAGTTGTTCCCCCACAATTTACTATGTTTTTATGATGAATATAATTGAGTATGCAGCTGCAACAGTGGTAGCGGCTGGAGCGAGGGCAGGGGCCAGATTATTTGGTGCCATGGGCCAGATTCAGCCCATGGGCTGTAGGTTGAGAACCACTGCTCTAGTCTTTATTCTGCTATCATTTTACTTTGGACTGATATATGAGATTGACTTTAGCTCCTCTGTATTTGCCTTAGTTTTCTTGTCAATTTTTTGTTAGGACATAATCTGTATTTGTTTCTAGGCAATGTTGTACATATTTCTGATTTGACTTGATTACTGGCTTGATATATGTATGGTTTTTACAGGTTGAGTTTGGAAACACTAACTCCACATCTGGAATTTATCTGGCTGGAATAAGGCTGGAGGTACAAGGTGATAAATGGCAAGACGGTAGAGATGCAAAAATAACAAGATATCCGTCTGAAAAACAATATTCCTTTACTGCAGGAGTGAGAAACTCCTGCAGTAAAGGAATATTGTTTTTCAGATGGATATCTTGTTATTTTGGGAATAAGGCTGGAATCAGGACACACCCAGTAATTATCTTGGTTAACTTTATCTTGGTTATCTTTAAATTGTGGGGTGGGGGTGGATTAGAAAAAAATAGACTCTGTATCATTTTGCCAATGTATGGCTTGATGTTTCTTCTGGAAATTTGACTTTTTAATAATCTAATGCTACGCAAATAAACACAAGGAATATTCATTTATTACTTAGTTTGTTTCCATTCTCCTACTTTTCAATAGTGACACCTGATATTTACTAAATGTTGTAAAGTAGCAATCTCGTTTTCAAATTTCATATAATTTTGCCACAGTCTTAATATTAAAGGGATGGGAGTTACAAAAAACTAAGGCAGCTTCTAAAAGAGGACATCCTATTCTCAGGATAGCTCATTTACTACTATCTCCTTTTTTGAAATGGTAGCCATGTTAGCCTGTGCAAGCATATCAGAAAGTAAAGAAAAGACAAAAAGACAAAAACCGTTGTGGCACCTTAAATACTACCTCCTGTATTTTAATGCTAGCTTTCATGGATCAAGTCCACTTCATCAGACAAGTGATATACCATCTCCTTGCCTCCTGACTCTCAGAATAAGCAGGCTGTGTTTATTTTATATCTGTTGATAGATTGATGATCTAATTATTTCAAAGGGAGGGGTAAGAGTGTGCCAAGATCCTTTAAATAACTTGCAGTACAGTTGATAGGCCTGGAGGAATTCCAGAAAAATAATCAAATTACTCCAGAAACATCTCCTTTCCCTTGGGGATATCTTCAAAAGGAGGACTGTTCTCTGGCTTCCGTTCAAATGGAGGGCTGCTTTCCCTAAATAGAGGGCTCTGTAATGAAGGCAGACCAAGATATTCTGCCACTTGAAGCAAAGAACAAGAAGACAAACATATACATCTGCTGAAGCATCACTTAATATATGAAATAAATTTCATACCATCTTCCAAAAACAAATATTATATATAGACATTTTGAAGGGTTTATGGCAGTGTATCCCACAGCTGTGTGTGTATCAGCCCATGGCTGATGTAAAGATGGAAGTGGGTGCATTTACATCACCTGTAAATTTGCATGCTTCTGCTTCCTGGGGTGTGGTTCAACCCGCTCAGCTGTTCTGGGGGCGTGGTCAGGCCCATGGTGCAAAAAGGTTGGCCACCCCTGCTATGAGGGATGGTCCTCCCATGTTTACAGAGAATTGTATTATTCTGTTTAGTGCTGGATGCAGTCTGCTTTTTCTACCAAACCAGCTGGCGGAAGCTACTGCATATTAAGATGGTAGGTTAGGCAAATTAAATATTTTCTAGAGGGTATGGCCACTTCAAACTTGCTTATTTTTAAATATAAAGCCTTATTACTTATCTTTTGTTTTTCCTGAGGCCCAATAATTTTCAACATAATTCATTTCAAAATTTCTCTTTGATCCCGCAAAAGAAGATAGGTTTGTAATACTGTTACAGCTATAGGTTATAATCTTCCCAAATGTGAACTGCAGCTTAGCTTTTGACACAGATTCACTTACAGATCATTGGTTCCAGAATTAACAATGAATAACTTAAGAGTTGCTCCTTCAGTGTTTCTAAAATGAAACAATATGTTTGAATTGGTTTGGGAATCAGCCACCAACCTCTCACAGATGAACAACTTTGATGATTATATTTTTCCTTATTTATTTTACTAAAAGAAACTGAAGTTGGCTTTTACTGGGGTTTTGGCTGTTGTCTTTTTCTTTCTTTCTTTCTTTTTGGTTAATGGGAAACATCTACTTACAAAGCACCACCCACTCCTGGCTGTGTATTTGAGGGGAATTTTATATTACACCTAGGATGCATGCCAAGGATTTAACAAGAAAGGCATAGTGATTTTTTCTTAAATGATAGTTTCTATTTTACATTATTAAAGAGAAATAATAAAGCAAACAAAGGGAAAACAAAAATTCCAAGAATAGCACACAAACCAAATGCCAATAGCAAAACCCAGAGTGCATATTGTTATGGATTAAGAGGTATCAACATAAACTGAACAGCAATGGAAAGATGCAAGGTTCTTGCTCTGGCAGTTCTAGTGGCCTCCACCAGTGTCATTTGGTGTTGTTGTAATATTTCTTTGATGTTATCACTCCACCTTCCTCTGGGTCTGCCTCATGATCTTTGTCCTTCTTCTCTTTCCACATATGCCTTGTAGGGTATAGAATTCCAAGACATTCTCCAAATAGGCAAACCACTTTATTTACTGTCTCTGTAAATAGTTCAAGATTGGTTCTGTTCTAATTCTTTCACTTATAACCTCATTCCTGATTTTATCCCTTCTAGTCACTCTAACATAAGGTGAGAATGAATATGTGTTGTACGAGGTGTTTCTTTGTGTTGATTGGTATTGCCTTGTGTTGTAAGAGTGGAGCTAACTGTCCCAATATTTGGTTTGCCTTACTGCGCTATATGATGATCTCTTCGTCCATTTTGCCATTTTCCAGTAAATGTTGTTCCCAGATATTTGAACTCTGCCACTTGTTTTATGATTGTTCCCCCTATCTCGATATCTAGAGTATGCCGTTTCCTTCCAATTGCCATTACCTATGTCTTCTCATTAATTATTCTCACATTATTTATCTTACGTTCATGGATGTAAGGTGGTGTTGTAATGTAACACCAATTTTCAAAAAAGGATTGGGGGTGATCCAGGAAATTACTGACCTGTCAGTTTGACATGTGTCCCAGGTAAAGTGATGGAAACCATCCTAAAAGATAGAATTAATAGGCACATAGAAGAGAAGGCGCTGCTAAAGGAGAGCCAATATGGCTTTTGCAAGGGCAAATCATGCCTCACTAACCCGTTGGAATTTTTTGAGAGTGTCAACAAGCATGTGGATAAGGGGGATCCAGTTGACATTGTTTATCTGGACTTTCAGAAGGCTTTTGACAAGGTCCCACACCAAAGGCTCTTGAATAAACTTACCAGTCATGGAATAAAAGGACAGGTCTTGTCCTGGATCAGCAACTGGCTAAGGGACAGGAAACAGAGGGTAGCACTAAATGGACACTTCTCCAAGTGGAGGGAAGTAAAGAGTGGGGTCTCCCAAGGTTCAGTACTGGGACTCCTGCTTTTCAACCTCTTCATAAATGATCTAGAAGTAGGAGTAAATAGCAAGGTAGCCAAATTTGCTGATGGCACTAAATTATACAGGGTAGTAAAAACTGTGAGAGATTGTGAGGACCTCCAGAGGGATCTCTTGACACTGGGGGAGTGGGCAAAACAGTGGCAAATGAGCTTCAACATTAGTAAGTGCAGAGTGATGCATGTTGGGGCAAAAAACCCCAATTACATTTATAAACTGATGGGGTCTGAACTCTCTGTGACAAACCAGGAAAAGGACCTTGGTGTCCTGGTGGACAACTCAATGAAGGTGTCAACCCAGTGTGACTCAGCAGTGAAAAAAGCAAACTCAATGCTAGGGATCATTAGGAAGGGTATAGAAAATAAGCCAGCAAGTGTCATTTTGCCTCTTTATAAATCTATGGTGAGGCCACATCTGGAATACTGTGTACAGTTCTGGTTGCCATACCTCCAGAAGGATATTATGGAGTTGGAAAAAGTGCAGAGGAGGGCAACCAGAATGATTAGGGGACTGGAACACTTTCTTTACCATCTGAGGCTGCAACGGTTGGGCCTCTTCACGCTTGAACGACGGCGTCTAAGAGGTGACCTGATTGAAGTTTATAAAATCATGCATGGTGTGGACATGTTTTCCCTATCGCATAACACTAGAACTAGGGGGCACTCCATGAAACTTTTGGGTGCTAGTTCTCAAACAAATAAGAGAAAGTACTTTTTCATCCAGAGGATCACTGGTCTATGGAACTCCCTGCCAGAAGAAGTGGTGACAGCTGTCAGTCTTGACAGCTTCAAGAAAGGATTAGACAAGTTCATGGAGGACAAGTGTATCAATGGCTATAATTATGGATACCTAAGAACAACCTCCGGGTTGGAGAGATAGGCAGGATATCTCTCAATGCCATTTCCAGGGAATCCTAAGCAGGTGAAGGCATCTGCTTGGGAATAATACCCTGAAGCAAATGGTGAGCCACTGTGTGAGACAGAATGCTGGACTGGATGGGCTGTGGCCTGTTCCAGCAAGGCTGTTCTTATGTTCCCTAGCTGTATCTGCTATTAATGCCTGATCATCTGCAAAAAGTAATTTGTTGACATTTTTTCCATTCATGGACTAAGCTTTTTTGTTTATGCTGTCTATGTATGTGATGAATAATAGTGGTGATAGTATGCATCCTAGACAGAGGTGAGATTCAGCAGGTTTGCACCAGTTCGCTAGATCCGAAGCAGAAATTCTGGCTGGCCCCGCCCATCCAAGTTTTGAAATAAAGTAGTCCTAATTTGGGTGCAACACAGGGCTTTCCCCTGGCCATACCCACTGTGGTATCCGCGCACACAATTGGTATACTGGCCCTGACAGAACCCCGGTGATGGGTGATCACCTCGTTACCAGGGGTTCCTGAAGGGACAGAAATTGGGGGAGCGGAATATTAGATAGGGTTTAATTCACCTACAGCTGACCTGACAAGCAGCTCGGACAATAGGAAGCTAATGACTAACTCGCTAGTCATGTAATGGGTAATCTCGCATCTGTGGGTTACCTTAAGTCCTAAAACCAATACCAGCCACATGTTTACCCCAGATAGCTTGGAACAATGGCGTTCCCCTGTCATTGATTAAGTTAGTTAATTAACTCCCCTGAAGAGTTTCCCAATTAACTCATGTAAACATGGCATATGGATTCTGCCAGATCGCAGTTCTTTTGCATGCAGCCTGTACATGATAAATACTGATGATTGGCCTCATTAAATCACTGGTCTTTGCTCCATCTTGCCTCGTGTCTCATTGCTTGACCAGTCTCCTCCGGGACCCAACAGCTGCTTCGCAGCCCCGATCCAACATATGGTGACCCTGACGTGATTCTACTCTTGAGTAAGCGATCTTCGTGGTCCAGTTCTATGCCAGAACCGTGTCCAAATTGTCCCGGAGGACAGCGCAGCAGCTCTGGTCGGAAGGCCATCCGATCTGAATGACAGCTATGCAGTGATGCATTCCAGAGAGGCAGAGCATGCTCGAAAGCTCTGAGGCAGCTTGCTGCACGGAAACACGTTCCTCTCAGGGTCGGCTGTGAAATCCTGACTTCAGCGCAGAGGCCACCGAGGGCCCATGGCAGCAGTCCATGCTCCGAGCTCCTTCCCAGAGGTTCGTCATACCAGACCTGTTACCTGAACTCAGATGTGTCGCTTCATCCCGAGAAAGAAAACTTCAAAGGACCGGCAGGTAATATGGGGACTTGTCCTCAGAGGTAATGTCCGACCGCTAACCAGAGAGTTCACCTAATGGAACTCAAGGCCCTGGTCAGGGTATACCATACACGCATTCACAGTGCTAAGTTAGCAGAGCTTTTGGTGTACTTGGGGGATCATTGTCTGCTTTATCCAGAAACAGGCATGCTTAACCTCCAACTTTGGGACAGGATAGGAGCCTGCATTCAGAAAGCCCCGAGAGCTCCAGATTGCATAATCAGCACATGGAGCAAGTGTAGGAAGCTCTTAGCAGAGGTAGACCCAGTCCGGATAGAGACCCAGGAACCCCCAGCGCAGTCAGAGCCATCAGCCCCAACGGCTCTCTATCCATCATTTCAACTCAAGCAGGGTAGTGTAGGGAGCTTTCACTCAGTGACAGCTGCAGATGTCACTGATGGAATGCATGGAATGAGAAGCGCTGGCGCTTCTCTGACAGTTACAGGTTCCCAGGCTACCAAGAGTTCCATTCAGCACATGGTTGAGGAAGAGATCAGCAAGGGGGAGTTGCCAGCAGAAGAACTAGCTGAGCTTAGGCAGATATGCCCAGTTTGCATAGAGATAGATGCCCTCACGGGCCAGCAGCAAACAGTCCATTCGCCAGTTCCATACAAGCTGCTCATGGCTATATGGAAGGCCATCACAGAGACAGGACTTCAGAGTCACTTCACCAGGGGCACACTTCAGCAAGTGTGTGAAACCATGATGCTCATTCCGTACGACTGGAAAGCCGTCATGCGAATGATGCTCAACCCCAGCCAGTATTTGCTATGGGACAGCGAGTATCGTCTCGAGGCACAGGCAAGGGCTGCCAGGATGGGTGGAGCAGTAATCCCTGACCAGCTATATGGTTCAGGTCTGTTCGAATCTGTTGATGCGCAGACCGCCTTGCCAATCGCCACCCTTCAGTTGGCGGCTGAGACAGCCTTCAGGGCTTATCTCAAGGTCCCAGCAGCTGGCAAAGCAGCAAAAAATTACACAGCAGTCAGACATGGACTTTATCAATAGACTGGAGGAAGCAGTCAGTAGACAGATCGATAATGAGCAAGCCCAACAGGAGCTCATGATGAAATTGGCAAAAGACAATGCCAACCTAGACTGCCGTAAGATCTTGCAGTCACTGGGCAATCGTCCCGATCTGACTCTCACGGACATGATTAGGGCTTGTGCCAACATTGGTACAGATTCCTACAAAATGGGTCTGTTGGCAGCGGCGGTACAAGGCGGTAGGAAACCCAAGAACAAGACCAAAAGAGCATGTCACAATTGTGGCAAGATCGGTCATTTTGCTAGGGAATGCTGATCCAGCAAGGGCAGCGGCCAACACGCCGGCCGTCCCAAGACTCCAACCACCCCATGTCCAAGGCGCAATAAAGGCTTCCACTGGGCCAGGAACTGCCCGAACTTGGGAAACTGGAACGCGGGCTTGTCTCTGGCCCCGGCCCAAACAGAGACCTCAATTGCTCTGGGAGAGCCGGAGCTGGATTAAGTTCCGATCACATTCCCTGCATTCGGAGGCGCAGGCCAGCCCTAGAGGCAGCACGGGACTAGATTTGACTTGCCAGTCAGAAGTCATATGTGACTTGCCAGGCACAGTCTATCTGGTCGATTCCCAATACATGGGACCCCTGCCTAAAGGCTACATAGGTTTAGTTTTGCCCCGTAGTGTTGCAGGAACACGAGGAATTCTTGTAATTCCGGGAGTCATTGACTCCAATTTTTCAGGTGTTCTCCAAGTTCAACTCTGGACACACCTACCCCAAACCATTCACAAGGGAGACACGTTAGCGCAACTGATCATGGTTCCTTGTAACTTGCCAGCAGGCAGCCAGGACAGGCTCAGGGACAGCTCAGAGTCCGGGTCGGAAGACTGCTCGAGCGCAGAAGGGGCAGTGCAAGGATACCAGGTCTTAGCGGCAGTGGAGACCAACATAGAGTGGAAGTGGCGGGCCAGTCATAAAGGTATTTTTAAATAAAAAGCCTTTTACTGGGCTACTAGACACCGGAGCTGATGTCAGCGTGATCAGCCAGAGTCAGTGGCTGTGTGAGTGGGCTCTTGAGCCGGTCTCCGATGTATGGGGGGTAGGCGGTGTTCAAGAAGCGTTTAGAAGCCTAGATTGGGTAGAAGTCACGATCCCTGAAGCGGACGGCACAGCGGTCATCCGGCCGCACATTCTGGATGTGCACGTCAACCTTTGGGGGTGAGACATTCTGCAGCAGTACCGTGCCACTCTTACCTTCAGGTAATGGCTCTACCGCTTAAATGGCTGACCAACACGCCAATCTGGGTAGAGCAATGGCCGGTAGTAGGGGAGAAATTAGTCATCCTGAAACATCTGGTGAAAGAGCAGCTAGACGCAGGACACATAGAGCAGTCCACCAGTCCTTGGAATTCGCCCATATTTGTTATCAAGAAAAAGTCGGGGAAGTGGTGACTCCTTCACGATCTCAGAGAGATCAATAAATGTATCCAACCAATGGGACCGCTTCAATGCAGCATCCCGAATCTGAACATGATCCCAGAGAGTTGGGAGATCTTGGTCGTAGACCTAAAAGATTGTTTTTATACAATTCCCTTAGATGCTAGGGATCGGGAAAGGTTCGCTTTTACAGTGCCAGTCGTGAACCACAGAGAGCCTACGCAATGTTACGCGTGGAAATATTTGCCACAGGGGATGCTCAACTCGCCCACCCTGTGCCAAATTTACGTTCACAACGCACTGGAAAAGTTCCGAAACCTTCACCCCACAGTCTTAGTGTGTCATTTCATGGATGACATCCTGGTCGCAGCGCCGCAACTCGGCAGCGAAATGTTTAAAAACCTCCAGGCCACTCTGGGGGGGAAAGGGTTACTCATTGCCCAGGAGAAAGTTCAGAGAACCGAGCCATTTTCATACTTGGGCCATCGGCTTCTCCGTTCTTTCGCAGCACCAGTTTTGCCACAGATCAACTTAAAAGATTCAGTCACCCTTGTAGAATTGCAACAGATTCTGGGGAATATTAATTGGGCCAGACCGTATTTCAGACTAGATACGGATCTTTTGAAACTGCTCTTCTCGCTGCTAATGCTAGGTAGGCAGCCGGCAGACCGAATACACATTCCTCGAGAGGCGCGCTTGACTCTCGAAAAGGTCAACCAAGTTCTCAGCCAGAGATGGGTGGACAGGATTAGTCAGGGGCCATATGCTCCGATTCTAAACCTGTACATTGTTCGGACCGGATCCATGTTTACCGGAGCCCTAGGGGTGGACTCCAAGCAGGGGGCGAGTATCGTGGAATGGGTGTATTTACCACACACCTCTTCCCGAAACATTGTTCCTCCACAGGAACTGGTCTCTGCGGTGATTTACCGAGGAAGGCTGAGAGCTAGGGACATCTCAGGGCACGATTTAGCAAAAATTGTGGTCCCGTTCACAAAAGAGCAAATTCAGCAACTGATGCAGCTCGGTGACTCACTTCCGATTGCTTTGGAAGGATTCACTGGATGCTTGGCATACCATTTGCCAAAAGACCCCAGACTCGTCTCGCTTCAGATGCAGACGGTCAGTTTGTGTGAGTTAATGTCACTGGTTCCACTTCAGGGGGCTAGGACAGTTTTCACTGATGGGGGTCGCACATACGGTGTTCTTACTTGGCAAGAGGACCAAGCTTGGCGCACGCTTCTAACTCTTCCACAGAAGTCCACGCAGCAGGCAGAGTTGGCAGCGGTGAACCTCGCTTTGCGCACCTTTGCCAAAGAATGCTTAAACATAATCACTGACAGCCAGTATGTTAGGAATTTGCTTCACAGTCTACCGGGAGCGTACATCACTCCCACGATAGACAAAAACTTGTTGAGTCTTTTTCTCACAACTCAATTTCACTTGTGGAAATGCACCGAAGCGCTCTATATTGCCCACATCAGAAGCCACCAGGACTTGCCTGGTCCGATTTCTGCGGGCAATAGCAGAGCGGATGTGGCCGCAAGGGAAATTCAGCAACGGTCAGTTTTGGGAGTCTTCACAACTCCAATTCAAAGTCATGCATTCTTTCATCAGAATACCAAAGCACTCGCACGGCAGTTCAACTTGCCACTTTCCCAAGCCCAAGGCATAGTCTGTTCCTGTCCACATTGTGCAGGGGCAGTAGGGGGGCCCTTGTGGGGGGGTCAACCCATGAGGGACAGAGGCCAACCAGGTGTGGCAGATGGATGTCACACATGTTCTGCAGTTTGACAGACAGCTAATTCCATGATGACCACCATCATCTTGATCTTTTCCCTGTTTGCGGGGGGAGGCATTCAAGCAGCTTCATTGGAAGCCAACAACCTGATGCCAGGCAGAGATCTCTCTGCCCGGCTGCAGTACAACGTTTGGGAAAGATTGGCGAACCTCATCAATCAGTCCAATTTTTGCCTGAGGCAGACCACCGCTTTTGCCTCTATTCTGAGCACTTGTCTCATCCTGGTGTGTCACTCCCCAGATGCGCGCATCAGGAGCAGTGACTGGTTGGTGAAGCGGATATTTGGTCCATTTCAACGTGCCTTTTCAACGTACGCGCACTGGGGAACCCAAGTCACCAAAGTCTTACCGGCTGATGCGGCCACTCTCTACACTCCCCGAGTGGCGGTCAGCCTGAACTCTACTTGTGCTCGTATGACTGGCTGTTCCACGGTTGAAGGGCCACAGCGCCGTTGCCTCGACCCTGGCAACAGCAACTGGACTTGTAATAACCCAGAGACTATTAGCTCAATGTATGCTCATGTTACTTTGCCTTCAGGATGGTTTTTTTACATGTAACCAGTACACTTGGAACTACATTCCTGCAAATGTATCTGATTCCCTTTGCTGTATCAGTCGTTTGACATTGTTGCTTCCCACTAGAGACATGGTTGCACCAAGCATAAATGTATCTTCACACATACGGCACGCTTGTGCCACCCAGTTAGACAGCTCATGTGAGCAACATCAGAGTTCTGAGTAAAGCTGAGTATGTTTCGTTAGCAGTCAGCTTGTTTGGCGTGCCAGGCTTAGCTGTAGGCAACGCTCGGAGAATTGGTCAATTGGCTTGCAGAATTGGTCAAACTGCCTTGGCAAAAGCCATTAACCACACCTCCTCGGCGATAGCACTGCTTAATCAAGAGCAGACAGAGCTTCGCCATGCCATACTGGATAATCGAGCAGCTATCAATTACCTCTTGCTGTTACATCATTTGGGTTGCGAGTCTGTCCATGGCATGTGTTGTTTTAACCTCACGGACAACTCACGCAAGGTACAGAGTCAACTCACAGACCTCCATACCTTGGTTAAAAACATCAAGGAAGATGCTACGTGGGCTTGGTGGAATTCGTTATGGTCCTGGTTCCCATGGGGTTGGCTACAAACGACACTCAAGGTGATTGTGGGGGTGATAATACTGGGAATGGCCGTGTGTTGTTTCATGCAATGTATTCCCTCGCTGATGTCAAGATGTCTCCCATGGAGAGAACCCCGGAATGTCCTCACTCCATGTCAGCTGATGCCGCTCCTACGTCGAGCCATCTGTCAGGTCCAATTAAACAAATAAAGGGGGAGTGTGGTATCCATACACACAATTGGTATACTGGTCCTGACAGAACCCCGGTGATGGGTGATCACCTCGTTACCAGGGGTTCTTGAAGGGACAGAAATTGGGGGAGCGGAATATTAGATAGGGTTTAATTCACCTACCTGACAAGCAGCTCAGACAATAGGAAGCTAATGACTAACTCGCTAGTCATGTAATGGGTAATCTCGCATCTGCGGGTTACCTTAAATCCTAAAACCAATACCAGCCACATGTTTACCCCAGATAGCTTGAAACAATGGAGTTCCCCTGTCATTGATTAAGTTAGTTAATTAACTCCCCTGAAGAGTTTCCCAATTAACTCATGTAAACATGGCATATGGATTCTGCCAGATCGCAGTTCTTTTGCATGCAGCCTGTACATGATAAACACTGATTTGCCTCATTAAATCACTGGTCTTCGCTCCATCTTGCCTCGTGTCTCATTGCTTGACCAGTCTCCTCCGGGACCCAACAGCCGCTTTGCGGCCCCGATCCAACAACCCACCATACCATGCCCACAGAGTACGTAGCAATTTTTTGAAATCCCACCACTGATCCTAGAGATAGAAAGAGCACCGTCTAAAAACTACTACCTGTATAGTATGTTCATATATTATAGTCAAAGTTCATATATTATATTAAAGTCCTAGATCAATAAATTCACTTTCCTCATAGAAACAGCAAAATAATAATAATCCACATATTGGCTGTATTAAGTACAACAGACATTTGTCCTTACCTAGAACCATCACACAACATGGTGCACATATGGGATTCCAACATAGTATCACCTGTTTGTTTGCAGGACTGTAGAGAAATAATGAGAAATGGTTCATGATTTATATCATCTTCATTGTCTGCTTTCACTTTGAATGTCAGGTAGATTTGCCTTTAAGAGGGTGTTCTGTGCCTTTTCTGTCAGTCTAGATCAGTAGCATGACCTTAAATGGCATATAAACAGAGAGGGTTTATATGTCCCACCTTTTGACAGATATATGATGTTATTCCTTTAGCCCAAAGGTGACTTTCAGCCAGGAGACGGCCTAATATTTTAAAATTCCCATCCTCCAAGTCTTTTCCTGTAGCTAATCTATTTTTGCCTTTTGGCATGCTACATGCGATAATAAGCCTCTTGTCATATCAAGTTAAAATGTATCACTACAATTAAAGCCTTTTCAAATAATGCAAAGTGTTCATGGTGTAATCTGAAGCCTACTTTAAAAATCATGCAAGTCAAGGATGTTATTGTTTTAATAACAGACATATTTTACTATACATCTAACTACCCTTTTGCTCAGATGAAGCTAAAACTGGTAAAAGCGAAGGAATATTTGCATACCTTTGTGTTCCAGGGTAAAGGATCTATAGCTCATTCAAATATGATGATCTCATGCTGACCCAGTGATTAAATGCAGGTGTAGCAAATATATTATACAGTACTGTACATGTAGAGCTCTGTTACTGCATAGCTTGCCATGGATGTTTGTCTTCAAGGAGGATAGCAGTTTTAAGGGGAGTGGAATTCACAACCACAATGGTGCCAACAAAGACATGACAATAAATAGCTTTCTTATAAAACATACACACACAAAGTCCTAATACACCCATTTATGGGTACAGTTTATTAGCTTTCCCATTCAATAGGAACAAGCATATAGAACAGAATTTTCCCAAACAATTCTACCTGCAAGGTGGATCTCACCTTGGACTTCTTACTTCCTTGGCCTGTGGAAGGTTGCCAGTGGCTTGTGACTCTATTGTACATTATATATCCTGTCACAATCCTACCCTTAATCCATATGCAGTTGGAGTATCCACCTCAGTTAAATAAGACAATTGTTTTAACAATTCATGGTTGATAAAATTTGTATTTTCATAATTCTTGGTTTTATCCTACTTGCCTGACTGTACTTCCATAATGTACATTGTAATCAAAGGGGAGGTAAAAGGGAAAGAAGCTGAATTTAGTCAACAGTGACAAGATAGAATCCAAGGAATTACTCCAGAAAATGCTGTTCAAAATCAAGGCTGAATTATGACACAGTAGCTGAAATCCATCAGTAAGTAAGAACTAGAGTAGGCCCAGTGGAGTGATGGGAATTTGGTGAGCCAGTTCCTTAATAAGTTCTGGTGATTCAGTAGACCAATGTTAGTTGTGACTACTGGATTTCAGCAAGTATAAATGGGGGTGTTCAGTACTGGTCATGGCATTGGAGAAAATGGACAAATTTCCCTATATGGTACAAAGAAAAATCCCATTTTGTATTCCTAGTCTAAGGATCAAATCATTGCGATTTTGCAAAAATAGTTCCCAAATCAAATTCTAAGACTTTATGGGCTAAGTCCAATTATTATTCCCAGCTATAGTAGACTTGTTAAGTCAGAATTTAAGCAAGATCCTAGATTCAATAAATGTATTATAGTTGGGACTAATTTAGTCTTGCATCACTAATGGGAGGTTTAAGGAAAAAGTGAGAAAATTTTGTTGATCAAATAAGCTGAGCCTTTTTATTTTAACATCTTTGTTGGAAATGGCAGGTGGTTAATCCTAAAGGATTTATTGCTACATAATACCAACAACAATTAAAGTAAAGTACCTCTGGTACCAGGAAAATTTAAATCCAAGTATTTCTGGAACCACTACCGGTACTTCATATAACACACACCAGTTGCTCTGCTAGAAGCATTGAAGCTGATATAATACTATAGAAACCTGAAATGTCAATAATATGCTAGTGTGTGGGCAGTAAATTTGCTCAAATTTCCTCAGATGCAAGAAAAAGAATCTAAAACCATGTTATTACAAGAATGGTACACTGTGTTTCTAAGTACACTCTGATCCCTTAGAAGCATTATTGCATATTTATCACACTTGTAACTTATTTCAATAATATGCATCATATGTTGCCTTAAAAGTGTGGATATTTCAGTTGGGATGGAGATTAGAAAAACTACTAGGACTTGGTGCTTTCTCCTCTCCTATTTAACATCTACATGAAGCCGCTGGGTGAGATGATCCGTTCCCAAGGGGTGCGGTACCATCAGTACGTGGATGATATACAGTTGTACATCTCGGCCCACAGTTGTACATCTCGGCCCGTGGGGACCCAAGTGATGCTGTCAATGTTCTGTTCGGGTGTCTGGAGGCTGTGGGGGTCTGGATGGGGGCCAATGAGTTACAGCTGAACCCTAGCAAGACTGAGTGGCTGTGGGTTCGGGGTCCCACATTATCCCGAGAGCTGCCATCCTTGGTCTTGGATGGGGCTACTTTGCCCCAGACAGACCCAGTGCACAACTTGGGGGTCCTCCTGGACAAGTGTCTGCTGCTAGAAGAACAGGTGGTGGCCTTTGCACAGCTACGTGTAATTCACCAGTTGTGCCCACTCCTGAATAGGGATTCCTTGCTCATGGTCACACATGCACTGGTTACCTCCAGACTTGATTATTGTTATGCGCTCTACATGGGACTGTGCTTGACGACCATTTGGAGGTTGTAGCTGGTCCAGAATGCAGCAGCCTGGGTAGTGATGGGGTGTGGGCGCTATGTCCGTGCCTCGCCTCTGCTCTGGGAGCTGCACTGGTTACCAGTTTGTCTCCAGGTGCAATTCAAGGTGCTGGTAATGACCTTTAAAGCCCTTCACGGTAGTGGGCCAGGTTATCTAAGAGACCGCATCGCCCCAAGAGAGTCTGCCTGCCCCACTAGGGTGGACCAGAGGGGCTCTCTCAGTGTTCCATCAGCTAGAGGGGCCCGCCTCTCTAGCACAAGGAGAAGGGCCTTCTCCGTGTCCGCCCCAACCCTGTGGAACCTCCTGCCAGCAGACCTGCAGCTGCAGACAGAATTGCTGCCCTTTAGGAAAGGGTTGAAAACCTGGCTGGCAGGGCAAGTATGGGGGGCTGATGGGGTTGGCTCTGTTAGAATTATATGTCCCTTTTACTGATGGGTGGGGAAGGGAGGGTCATTTTAAATTCGGGATGGTTTTAAATAGTTTTTTATTTATTTATTTTTTAAATTTATTTTTCACGCTTATATACCGCCCACTCAGGTACAACCCAACTCAGGGCGGTTTACATAGCGGACAGTAAATACATAAAACACACATGATAAAAAAAGTTAAAAGTAAAAAAAAAACCACCCCTAAAAGGTTCGCAAGAACCGAAGGAACCTTGGGGGAAGGCACACTTCTCTATACCAACGGTACCCCCATCCCCACCCGCACCCCAAACTTGGCCCGCCAGCCAGGTCTTTAGTTCCTTCCTAAAGGGCAACAACTCCGTCTGGAGACGCAGTTCCACAGGCAGGAGGTTCCAAAGGGCCGGTGCGGACACGGAGAAGGCCCTCCTCCTTGTGCCAGAGAGGCGAGCCCCCCTGGCTGATGGCACAATTAGAGAGCCCCTCCGGTCTGCTCTGGTTGGATGGACAGACGTCCTTAGGGCGATGCGGTCTCTAAGATACCCTGGCCCACTACCATGTAGGGCTTGGGCTTCATTTTATTATTTTTTTATTAATTTTTAAAGGGTGTGTGTATTATATTTATGTGATTGTGAGCCACCCTGAGTTGTCCTAGGGCAAGAGGGCGGGATATAAATCCAAATAAATAAATAAATAAACTATTAGCTTTTAAAAATTGATCTACTTGGGATTAAATCCACCCACCAATGGAATGGATGTATTTAAGAAATATAATATAATATAATATAATATAATATAATATAATATAATATAATATAATATAATATAATATAATATAATATAATATAATATAATATAATATAATATAATATAATATAATATAATATAATATAATATAATATAATGCTTATCATAATTATCATATACAGTATATGGATTAGGATATATTATGATTAAAAGCGATAGTGTTTTAGTGGTTAAGACGTTGAGTTTGAGGACAGGAAAGTTGAAACCTGAGTGCTGCATGACAGAATGAACGCCCATCATCTGTCCCAGTTCCTGCCAACCTAGCAGTTAACAAGCAAGAAATTGCAAGTAGATAAATAGGTAATACTTTGGCAGTAAAGGTAACAACATTCTGAGTGCGTCTAGTCATGCCTGCCACATGACCACAGAAACGTCTGCAGATGCAGACCATGCTGGCTCTTTGGCTGTAAATGGGGATGAAAACCACCCCCTAGAGTCAGACATGACTAGCTTTCGAGCAAGGGCGATCCTTATCTTTACTTTACATTATGATTAGCTGTACGTTATGTTAGATAACTACACTTGCACATAACAGTATAGGTGAGATACTGGATAGATATGGATAGATAGATAGCCATATGTTATACTATATGAGTACATGTATATGAGTACACAGTACTCCCTGCCACAGTATCCCATTAAGATTCCTTTCCCTGCTAATGGAGGATGCTGTTCCATCTTTTTGCTTTTGTGAGCTAGCGAACGAAAGGGGAACAGGCATGGACAGAACAAGTGGGAGCAGTAGATGCTTTGGGATCTTGTCCTTCACTGAACCCTGGACTATAAAAATGATTAGAAATATTTCCCCAAATGGTCTCGACATATGCACCATTTAAATCCTAAACAGTCTTGAGGAAATAGAAGGATAAGAGGGAGAAGTTTAAGAACCAGGGAGCAGCCACCAAGAACTGCATTGCACAAGTCTTTTCTCAAATTCTGATTTATTTAATATTTCTTTTTGCTCTTGGACTTTGGATCAAACCCAATGCTACTCATATCTGTTTATTTATGTATTTTTTTATTTAAAATACTTTTACCCTGTGTGTTTTCCTATAAACCACTCAAGGCAGCATACATCATTAAAAAGGACAATGTAAATGCTAAAACAATTATTTCAATATTAAAGGAAGACTAAACACATATCATATTAAAAACAGTGCATTCTACATCTTCTTCCATGCCTAGACCAGTAGTGAAACTGCCAAATGCTTGCCAAAATGAAACCACCCTTTGGTGAGTTCATTCTTCAGTTCCTTTCGCCTGACCTAGTGTGATAAAGTTTACCTGGCACAAGGTGGCAGTTGCCTGCGGTATGGCCAATCTTCGAAGAGACTAAAACAGTGTTTAAAAACCACACCAAAAACACATTTAAAAGCAGCAAGGCACTCTTCCATAGGGTCAACTCATATAAATAAGGGGAATTTATGCTATATATGGCTTTAAAAGTTCAATTTGTTTCATTGGGTTTATTCTTGGTCAATAATTCTTCTTCCATGTCTAGGCCAGATGCGAAACTGCCAAAATGAAGGCACCCTTTGGTGAGCTCATTTTGCAGTTCCTTTTGCCTGTCCTAGTGTGAGTAAAATTAGCCAGCAACACAAGGTTGATGTTACTAGGATACGCCCAATTGTGGTTCAAAAATACCACAATCTTCTAGGAGGCTCTTTCTTGATCAATTGAACAGAAGATTAAGACAAAACCGACAAAGCTTATGAAAAAGGACATGATGTTGTCCCCTCCCTAGAAGGCAGCAGGGTGTTTTAGGGGATCATGAAAAGCTGTGTGGCATACTGTGCTGACCTATCCCATCGGGCATGGTCACTGCTCAGCAGCGCTACACAGAGAGTCTATTCAAGGAGAGTCCAAAGAGCAAAGTCCAAAGAGCAAGCCAAGGCCTGGTTACCAGTAGTTTAAATGAGCATCTAGTGCAAAGGATGTCTAGGAGCATCATCAGGGTTGGCAGAGAAATCAGGGTCACAGCAGGCAGTTCAGGGTCTAGGCAAGCAACCTCAAGAGGTATCCAAAGTCAAGGAGGGTGTCAGTCTTTGCACTGAAGAATTGTACCGATGCTGGAATGCTGCAAAAGCTTGCTTAAAACCCTCCCAGCTAATCGGTATCAGCTGGGAGCCTTCTCTGGTAAGGAGTTCTAGCTTGCTTGCATCTCAGGTGCAGCTCCTTTCTGCACCTGTCAGAGTCAGACTTCTGATCTAACAGGTTATCTGCCTGGGAAACAGAGTTGGGCTAGAATCAGGCTGAGATTCCTGGTTCAGGACATTCTCAGGTTTGGGTGCAGGCAGAACTGGGCTGGGCATAGAAAGTGCCTACTGATCCAGGTCATCTTCAGAGTCTGATGAGGACTGGATCATAACACATACACAGGAAAGACACTCTGTGTATGGTACTGTAGATGTTGTGACCATGGAGCATCTGCTGTCTGAAACAATTGCCTCATCCTGTCTAAAGCCCGTGGTTTCCATTCCCCATAGAGGAACTTTAATTTCCAGAAGCCTAAGTTTAGTGTTCAAGGAATGAAGACGAGTCGTACGAAGTAGTAAAATTCAGCTCTTTATTAGTGGGGTTTGAACACAGATTGGATGGGGCAAAACTCCGACTTATATACACTATAAACAGTAACAGTAACAATAATAACAAAAGCTCATTGGCTAACAGAGTGTGCACATTTTTCGATCCACTTATTTGCATAAGAAAAGATACATAAGAAAAGATACATTCCGCTCCTGTCAAATTCTAACTTGCGTGCCACTCGAAATTTCGCAAGACTACGCTGTCTGGCGAGACTTCGTAGCTGTCAAACAGGGATGCTGTTTGACAGCTAGGAAAGTGCGGGAACATGGTGGTTTGAATCGCCTTGACAGTTACAAGCATAGTTATCATACATAACATTCCTCCCTCCTAGGTAAAAACCAAATCCTTTAACCAGGATGGCAGTCTAGTTTTCCTTTTGGGTTGGACGCTTGGCTGAGCCAGTTCAGGGGCTCGTAGGATGGGCGATCCGACTGGAGTGAGGGATTGACTAGAGGGAGAGAATTGTGAACCCAAATTAAAGCCCCGTTTGTCAGTTGGAGGAGCAGGGGATCGCTCAAAACCAAAATCTAATGCTGTGGAAGATAAAGACAACTCAGGGCCCCTCCTGTGTGTACTAAGAGTGGAGGGCGACTCTAAACAAAATTGGTCATCATCAATAAAGGAATCCAGAGTGCTAGGCTGGGCCTGTGTAGGGGTACACCTGGCTGGAGTAGGGGGAGCATTCCACAATTACCCATTGAAGTCGGTCCCTAAACACACCTCTGGGTCTAAGTTAGCTTGCTGCTGACTATTATCTCTGCTCCCTGGGTTTAAATGGGTGGGGGCCAACCCTAACGTTGAGTGTCTGTATCCGTCCTGTGGATCCAGTATTCTGGGTCTCAATTGATCCTCAATTGAGCCTCCTCCAGATCAAACCAGTGGCTGTTTTGATTCTGTAAGAAACAGGACCAGTTTGATTGATCACAAACCCAGGCACGGACGTAGGACCACCAGCTGCATAATTGCAGCAATATACAGGGTCTCCGGATGAGAAACCCTTCTGGTGTTGGATCGCTATATTTGTGCCTTTGTCCAGCAAGGACGACAGTTTCCTTCGCTGGAGCAATTCAGCAGGGGACAGCCCTGAGGCAAGGGGGTGAGCCTATACATGAAAAGGAACTGGCATAGCTGGATCTCTAAATCCCCTTCACCCATACGCCGAAGCGCGTCTTTAGTTGTGCGCACCTGCCGCTCTACCTGGCCATTGGTGGCTGGGTGGAATGGGGTGGCAGTGATGTGCCTAATTGCATTCCTTTCCATGAAGGATTGGAATTTTGCAGATGTGAACGTGGATGCGTTGTCGGACACCAGCACATCTGGAAGTCCAAATGCTGCGAACAGCCTTCTCGGGTGCATTATCATTGTGGCTGAAGTGGTATTAGGCACCCTAATCACTTCCAGCCACTTAGAAAATGAATCTACAACTAACAGAAATAGGGCACCCGTAAATGGACCTGCAAAATCTATGTGTAACCTGGACCACAGGCCCCCGAGCAAAATCCCATTCCCGAGAGGGAAGGTGGGATTGCTCTGGGCGAGAGGATTGACAACTGGCACAAGTGCCGAACATCAGTTCTATGTCTTGGTCCAGTTGAGGCCACCAAAAGTAGCTGCGGGCAAGGGCTTTGGAACATACAATTCCCGGGTGACTTGTGTGAAGTAAATGTAAAACCTTTTTCCTGAGAGTGACAGGGATGACCACCCGCTGGCCCCATAGAAGGCAACCTCATTCCACTGACAGTTCCAAACGCTTGTGGTGGAATGTTCTGAATTCCTCGACTAGAGGAGAGACAGGCCAGCCTTTTTGTACCCAAGACATTACTTTAGTCACTATTACATCCTTGGCCGTAGCCTTGGCTATATCTGAGGGGACAACTGGGGGCGAGTCGAATGCCTCAATCATGAGGACCTGGTGGTCACTTTCGATCTCGCAATCTGCTTCCCTGACCCCTGGCAGTGGAGAACGTGACAGGACATCAGTATGACTGATGTCCTTGCCAGGCCTGTGTACCAAAGTGAAATCGTATGCATTTAGGAAAATTGCCCAGCGTAACATCCTTGGGGACAGAATTTGAGGCATGGGATTCCTATTCACAAAGATTCCAAGGAGGGGCTTGTGGTCAGTTATGATGGTAAAAGGCCTTCCATAAAGGTAATCGTGGAATTTCTTAGTGCCTGCCACGATTGCCAATGCCTCCCTGTCTGTCTGAGCATAATTTTTCTCAGGCTTTGAGAGCGAACGGGAATAGAATGCTACGGGGGCTTCCCTCCCGTCATTTAGTACATGGCATAACACAGCTCCCACCCCCACAGCAGATACATCACACACAAGTACAACTTTCTTATTAGGATCAAAGTGAGTTAACACAGCATCTGAAGATAGTAGCCTTTTAAGTTCTTGAAACACTTTCTCCTGGCAATGACCCCAGTGCCAAACAGTATCTTTCTTAAGAAGCCAGTGTAATGGTTCAGCAACCCATTTCAGCCTGGGTGCATTCCGCATGGCCGTCACCTTGGAGTCAGAGGGCATGATACCTTGGGGTGTAATCCGGTACCTCAGGAACTCCACTTCCTGTGCCAAAAACACACATTTGTCTCTTCTGAGACGTAGACCAGCCTGCTCGAAACATGAAATGACTCAATTGAGCTTGGTCGCTAGTTCGACGGTCTCCTTAGTGGCGATCAGGACATCATCAAAATATGGCAGGACACCGGGCAATCCTTTTAAAATACATTCTATAAGAGATTGAAATATTCTCAGGGCCGCATTCACCCCGAATTGTAGTCTGGTTACCTTAAATGCCCCCTTATGCGTTACTATGATCTGGGCTATGGCAGCAGCAGGAGACACAGTTAATTGTTGGTAAGCCTGAGCAAGGTCAAGTTTTGTGAAGCAATTTCCTCCATGCAAGGAGGCAAGAAGGTGGTTTACCACGGGCACAGGATATGCGTTTGGGCGAATAGCTTTATTGATTGTACATTTATAGTCTGCGCATATCCTGACCTCCCCGTTAATTTTCAAAGCAGTCACAATTGGTGTCTCCCACTCAGCGGAGTCCACTGGCACTAGGATGTCCTGCCCCACCAGTTTGTCCAGCTCGGCTTCTATCTTCTCCTTTAGGGCAAAGGGTACCCGGCATGGCTTCATCTGGATGGGCCGGATGGTAGGGTCAAGTTCAAAGTCAACAGGGGGTCCTTTGTATAAGCCTAAACCCTTTTTGAACACCTCAGGATCTGCAGCACAAACGTCCTGGATTGGGTCAGAGTCTATTGTGTGAATGCTAGAAAGCCGGATTCCCAGGGGCCTAAACCATTGGGTCCCAATAAGACTGTTAGTGCCCTGCTTAACTACAACCAATGGCAAGGAGGTGCAAATGTTTTTGAAACTAGCCAAGAAATTACCCACCCCCAGGACCGGAATCTGGCAACCTTGCACATCCTGGAGGGAAGTCTTAAGGGATTTAAGCTTGGGCTGAGAGGCAGGGGGAATCCTTAAAAACTCCCGCTGTGGAATTATGAAAAAGGTAGTACCTGACTCCACCTCCATCTTGAAGGGGACGTCCTGAAGGCTCAGGTTTGTGTAGAAATGCTTGCTGACGATGCCCACTTGGCACGGCTCAGGCTCGGGTGACACTTTGGCAATGGACGCGTTGTGGTGATGACCCTTCTTGAGCTCAGGCGCTGAAGATCTCTGCTTTCACTGCCGGCATACCTTAACAATGTGCCCTCTTTGCCCGCAGTTGTGGCATTCTGTGATGTGGAATGGGCAATTCTTGCAGTCATACCGGGCTCCGCAGCCATCACACTTGCGAAGGAATTTCTTCTCCTGATCGTCACGGTGTTCTCAGTGCTTTTGTTGGACTGCTCGGACTACACCCTCTGCGTTGCTGGACTCTGATGAAGAGGTGGAACCAGGCGATGCTGAGGGGGATGAAGATGAACTTACACAGCTGAGTCGGTGGCACTGGTGGTGAAGTGGCGATGCCGGAAAAGCTTTATCCCAGACCGTGCAGCCTCAGACGCTACTACCTCTTCTAGGATGGCTTTGAAGCTTAGCGTCTTTCTGATCTTGAGGCAACATTGAACATCTTCGTCCCTCATGCCGGCCAGCAGATGGTCCTGAAGTGCTTCTTCAATGTTGTCCCACTTGCACGGGGCAGCAGCAATGCGCAGAGTGGCAGCGTAGTCTGCAATGGATTCACCGGGTCGCTGCTCCCTTCTGTGAAAGTCCACCCTGGCCGGGAAGATTGAGACCTCTGGCTGCAGGTGCCTTCTCAGTGCGGACATGATCTCTGCCTACGGCACCACATATACATCCTGTGGAATAACGAGGTGGGTTGCCAGCTCAAGTGTCTCAGATCCACACTGTGTGAGGAAGCAGGAGCACTTCTGGTCTTCCTCGGTGATCTTCTGCGAGGCCATTGCGTGGCGGAACTGGCGTTCGTATGTTGCCCATTTCTCTGGATGAGCTGGGTCGAATGGGCCGATGTTGCTGCCTTGTGGGGACACCGTCCCACCTTTGTCGCCAGTTTAGTGTTCAAGGAATGAAGACGAGTCGTATGAAGTAGTGAAATTCAGCTCTTTATTAGTGGGGTTTGAACACAGTTTGGATGGGGCAAAACTCTGACATATATACACTATAAACAGTAACAGTAACAATAATAACAAAAGCCCATTGGCTAACAGAGTGTGCACATTTTTCGATCCACTTTTTTGCATAAGAAAAGATACATAAGAAAAGATACATTCAGCTCCTGTCAGATTCGAATTTGCGCACCACTCAAAATCTCGTGAGACTATGCTGTCTGGCTAGATTTCATAGCTATCAAACAGGCACGCTGTTTGACAGCTAGGAAAGTGCGGGAACATGGCAGTTTGAATCGCCTTGACAGTTACAAGCATAGTTATCATACATAACACTAAGTCAATACATTAGGTGATCAGAGCTTTGGGAAATTGACTTAGGCTTCTGGGAATTGAAGTCCAAAACCCAAATTTTGGGAAACATTGGTCCAAAGACACGGAAGGCTCCAGTATTTTTCCCCATCCCTCCAATTCTACAGCTCACCTTCCCTGTTCTTTTTGATGTTGGCTTTGCAAATCCAAATGTCTTATGAAAACTCCTCCTTTTTACATCTTATGTCTAATTTCATGCATCTTCTACACACAAGCCATGTTGCAGATCATGTAGTACTTTTGAAATATATTTGGACAGTATCATTGGTGAAAGTACTGTAATCCCAATTTCTTTATGGATAGCATGTGCATAAAGGGAGGGGAGGGGTAATTTAAATGCAAGTGGATGAGGTATGTGAACTTGGTAAAATAAATGTTTTATGTTGTCCTGGTTACAATTACTTCCTTCCTTCCCTCCCCCCCCCAACCTACCAGAAAAAGGAATGTTCGGAATGGTAGTTAGGAGAAATATTTCAGTAGAAAACAAAGAGTTAGTTGCAGTCAGATGCAAGTGAATTTTAAGGGACACATTAGACTGAGTAATGAAGATCATATTAATTGAGTTTTTGTACAAATCTGTGCCTTACATGGTCTGGAACACTAATAAATGAAAGCGCAAATGTACATTTTTTTCCTTTCCCATCCCTGGGAGGAAACTGCATATCAGATTCCTTTTTCTTTTCTAAAATCATGTGAAAGGAAATGTAGATGATTGAAGATATGTACTGTACATGTCATAAATGCCTGTCTTAAGACATGCTTTCAGCCAGTAAGATGACACCATCTTACTGGTAGTAGGCAGCAATGGCTGGTAACGGCTTTTAGTCATAGTGAAAAAGTGCCAAAGCAGGACTGCCATTAAACATTAAGAATTCATGCCAACCGAATAACTATGAAACTTTAGTGCCCACAATGAAGAAACTGAACCTTGGTTCAATCATCAATTCAAATGGAGTTTGCAGCCAAGAAATCAGAAGAAGACTGAGATGCAAAAGGGCAACGATGAAGAAATTAGGGAAAAATCATCCAGTGTAAAAATGTTTCACTGCAAGGGGCTGCGGAGGCTCAGTGGTTAAGAAGCTCACCTTGTTAGCTGGAAATCTGGCATGTCGGCAGTAGAAAACTGTACTGTTGTTGTGTTCTAATAGTGTAACCTTCCACATGTGATATCAATGTATCTGAACCAATGTAACCTTGCCTATGAGTAACAATGTAACCTTCAGCTGTATCACATAAACCCTGTAATAGGACGCGAGCTAATGACCACCAGCTGGCAGCAGCGAGCGTCCAAGCTCTCTTGGTTCAAACCCATCAAAGACCGCAGCGCGGGAAGTTTCCCGCCGCTACCTACACCTGGACAAGAAGGGCGTGACCAGCCATGACGTCACGCGGACCAGTAGCCAACGGGCTACCGTGGAGCCACATTCAAATACGTTACTACCATATATATAGAGCTGTTCGTCCGCCATTACCTCATGTTCCCTCTGTCCACCATGCAATAAACCTGAGTTAACCCAGCCTTTGGCTGTGCCTTGTGTCTTGACTCTCATATACTAAATTGGCGACGAAGGTGGGATGATGGATCCCCATGGAGCCAGGACACAGAGCGGGTTCAACATCACCAAACCGCAAGACTGGGAGCTTTTTGAGATGGACTTCCAGGCGGCACTGGTGGAACTCAAAGTCAAAGAAGACGACGAGGAAAGGAAGAGGGCCATCCTCACCCGCATGCTTGGGATGGAAACCAAGCGGACGCTGGTGGGCATCCTTGCACCGAAGAAGGTGAGCGATTTCAAAGCCGGTGACATCATGAAACTGCTGCGTGAGCGTTTCCGACCCTCGAGGGCAATGTTTCCCGCTCGGAGCGCGTTTTGGAGGTGAGTTCAAGCGCCGGACGAGTCGGTAGAAGCCTTCGTAACGGCTATGAGGGTAGCCGCCGCCCCCTGCAAATGGGACCACATCCTAGAGATGGCCCTCAGGGACGGAGTGCTGTGTGGCCTGAAGGACAAGGAAGTACAGCGCAGCCTGATGAACAAGGAGCCACCACCCACACTGGAAGAGGTTGTAGAGGCCGCGGAAGCCGCGGAATCCACGAATGCTGGAGTAGATGAGATGCACAAGTGGCGTGAGTGGCGTCCGAGGGCCGGCAAAGCGGAAAACTCGTCGCACGGGAAGTCCGGTCAGTCGGTGCATGCAACCCGACCGACTTCGAAATCGTCCTCAGAAAGCAGCGATGGCAAGGAGGTCCAGAAGGTCCGGAGAGGCGGGCGCCGCTGCGATGGTTGCGGAGCGGCCCATGAGCGCGTGAAGTGCCCATTCAGGAAAGCCGAGTGTTTCAACTGTGGACGTCGGGGGCACATCGCCAAGGCGTGCAGGAAATGGAAAGAGGGCCGGAGACAGTCGCAGGACCGTTCAGCCAGACCGGACCGTCCAGCGAGGTCCAAAGATGGCGCCTGGGCCACGAGGAAGCAGGACGGCGTGGGCCGCATCTCGGACGACAGCGAGGGCGACGCTCCTGTGTTCAGCGTGTCTGCGGGACAGCCCCATTACTTTGTTGAGGTACTAGTACAAGGGACCCCCATTAGGATGGAAGTTGACTCGGGGTCCTCCTATTCTATAATTCCCCAGAGAGAGTTCTTGAGGATCGACCCCCACGTGCGGCCCAAACTTAAAGCGTTGAGGGCCACACTACGAGACGTACAGGGGAACAGCATTCCAGTGTTGGGGGTCGGGACATTCCGGGTTCGCTTTAAGAGACATTCTGCGGAACTTCCCCTAGTGGTGCTAAAAGGGGGGAGTTGTAGCCTCCTCGGAACACAGTGGTTTCAGCCCTTAGGCCTGTTCATAGGGGGGTGCATGCCGTAGGCGAGGACCCAATACAAGCGGTGTGTGACGCACACCCCGCTGTTTTTAAAAGTGGACTGGGAAAGTTCAAGGGACCCCCTGTAGCCTTCGACTTAGACCCGGAGGTCCGCCCGATAAGACTTAAACCGCGCAGGGTACCGTTCGCACTAAAGGACAAAATAGAGGCGGAACTGGACAAACTGGTGGGTCAAGGAATTCTTGTTCCTGTGGATTCCGCGGAGTGGGAGACTCCAATTGTAACAGCACTGAAGGCTAACGGGGAGGTGCGCATTTGCGCTGATTATAAGTGCACCATTAATAAGGCAATCCGCCCTAATGCATACCCGGTGCCAGTGGTCAGCCACCTTCTGGCCAGGCTAAATGGGGGAAAGTGTTTCGCTAAACTCGATTTAGCACAGGCCTACCAGCAACTCCCGGTAACCCCCGCCACAGCGGCGGCACAAACAATAGTCACACATAAGGGGGCGTTCCAGGTGTCGAGGTTACAGTTCGGCGTGAACTCGGCACCTGGCATTTTTCAGTCGCTAGTGGAACGACTCCTGAAGGGGCTGGAGGGGGTGTTGCCATATTTTGATGACGTGTTGATAACGGGGGGGAGTAAGGCCGAGCTGGCTCACAGATTGGATAAGGTCCTGACCGCGTTCGAGAAAGCGGGACTGCGACTGAGAAAAGACAAATGTGTATTTTTCGAAACAGAGGTTGAGTTTTTAGGGTTCCGTGTCACGCCCGAGGGAATTAGGCCGTCCAAATCTAAGGTAGCCGCCATTAAGAAAGCCCCTCGCCCCCACTTCCAAAACCGAGCTACAGTCGTTTCTGGGGCTTCTCAATTTCTACCATACCTTCCTTCCACGGAAGGCGTCTGTTGCCGAGCCGCTCCATCGGTTACTTAAAAAAGAGGAAAAATGGCTGTGGGGTGACGAGCAAGAAAGAGCGTTCTCAGAGTTAAAGCAACTCCTCACATCCGAGGCAATCCTGACTCATTTCGACCCCAAACGGCCCATAGTTTTAGTCTGCGATGCATCCCCGGTGGGGGTGGGAGCGGTGCTTTGCCACGTGTTAAACGACGGAAGGGAGGCCCCGATAGCATTTTATTCAAGGTCCCTGTCCCAAGCAGAGCGGAATTATGCACAGACCGATAGGGAGGCACTAGCGATAGTAGCGGGAACCAAGAAATTTCACGATTTTCTGTATGGTCGGCCGTTCAAGGTCGTTACTGATCACAAGCCCCTGTTAGGAATATTCACTGCAAATAAGCCCACGCCACAGATCCTGTCCCCGAGGATGCTGCGGTGGGCTATTTTTCTTAACGCATATCAACATGAGTTAGAATACCGGCCAGGGAAGGAAATCAGCCATGCAGACGCGCTCTCACGGTCGCCGTTACCCTTGTCGGACGACCAGAAGGCAGGGGTAAGAAGAGACCGCCAGGTATTATTAATAGAGGTCTTGGAGTCACCCCCGATAGTACCGGCCGACGTTGCCAGGGCGACCGGAAAGGATAGAACACTAGAGAAAGTATGCTCGTGGGTGCAGAAGGGGTGGCCGGCGTCATCCCCAGGCGCGGAATTCGACCCATTTTTCCGAAAGCGAGTAGAGTTGTCTTTAGAGAGGGGGTGCCTTTTGTGGGGCCAACGGGTGGTGATTCCTACGTCCCTGCGGCCGAAGGTGCTAAAGCTGTTGCACGTCAGCCACCCGGGAATCGTCCGTTCCAAGGCGTTGGCCCGGAGTTACTTCTGGTGGCCCCAGCTGGACGCCGACATAGAGCATATGGTGGGCACTTGTGAGGCATGTCAGTGCTCCCGACCGGAGGTGGCCCGCCTCCCGCATAGGGAATGGGACGCAGCAAGGGGACCGTGGTCCAGGGTGCACGTAGATTTTGCTGGCCCGTTCCGAGGAACCATGTTTCTCCTGGTGGTGGATGCATATTCAAAGTGGCTGGAGGTCATTCCGGTAAAGAGCACATCCTCCGCCACTACCATTCGCCAGCTAAGGAGGGTCTTTTCCACGTTCGGTTTACCCGACACTTTGGTCAGCGATAACGCTAGTTGTTTCACGTCCGCTGAGTTCGCAGCATTCATGGAGGCAAATGCAATTCGGCATGTCACATCCGCGCCGTTTCACCCGGCCACGAATGGCCAAGTGGAACGGTTGGTGCGCACCACAAAGGATGCGTTGCGGCGAATGGGCTCGGGAGATCTAAATCATCAAGTTTGTCAATTTCTATTAGCGTACAGAGTGACCCCCTTAGCGTCTGGATACTCGCCGGCTGAGCTGCTGATGCGGAGGAAACTGACGACGCTTTTGTCCAGGTTGGACCCGTCGAGGGTCGAGGACAAAGGGAAGAACATAGGTTTAGCGGTCTCGAAAGGTTTCGGCGTAGGCGACCCTGTACACTGCAGGAACTATGCCAACGCAGGCCCAGCCTGGGTACCAGGGACGATAATAGAACAGACGGGGCCAGTGTCATATCGGGTGGAAACTAGCACCGGCCTCCTCTGGAGGAGGCACGCTGACCAACTGAGGCACCGAGTGAGTGAGGGGCCGATCAGTGGGGCTCAGCGACAGGATTCAGCGATAGGGTTCTCCCCCACCCGTTTAGCCCAAGGGGGAGACAGAGAGGGACACCAGTCCGAAGCCAGGAGGGAAAGCGGTGAGCCCGACTCATATCCTTTTGATACCCCAGTCCTATCCGAGCCCGGGGGGAGGGAAAAGGAGTGTGCGGCCGCCGCTGCCGCTTCCCCCGAAGCCGATTTTGATTTTGATTTTGCTAGCCGGGGGGGTTTTTTGGAGTGTTCCCCCACCCATCCAAGCGAGAAGAGGGGTTTTTCGTTAGCCCCTAGTGCCCCCGGTTCGCCCCAAACAAAGCACACACCTTCCAACAAAGCCGCAGAACCGCGGCAAACCACTAACAAGTCATCCTCTCCCGTTACAGGGCAGGCAGCCAGGGAGCAAGGAGGAGGGAGCGAAGCCAGGGCAGGGCAGCCCGCGCCGAGACCCCAGCGTGTTCGAAATAAGCCACCTTGGCTGAGAGACTTCGTCTCATCCTAGGGGGGAGGAGTGTTGTGTTCTAATAGTGTAACCTTCCACATGTGATATCAATGTATCTGAACCAATGTAACCTTGCCTATGAGTAACAATGTAACCTTCAGCTGTATCACATAAACCCTGTAATAGGACGCGAGCTAATGACCACCAGCTGGCAGCAGCGAGCGTCCAAGCTCTCTTGGTTCAAACCCATCAAAGACCGCAGCGCGGGAAGTTTCCCGCCGCTACCTACACCTGGACAAGAAGGGCGTGACCAGCCATGACGTCACGCGGACCAGTAGCCAACGGGCTACCGTGGAGCCACATTCAAATACGTTACTACCATATATATAGAGCTGTTCGTCCGCCATTACCTCATGTTCCCTCTGTCCACCATGCAATAAACCTGAGTTAACCCAGCCTTTGGCTGTGCCTTGTGTCTTGACTCTCATATACTAAAACTGTCGGCAGTACAGTCGGCAGTACTGAATGACCGATTGAGCACGTCTCTATCCCAGCTCTTGGGGACATGAAAGGAGACTCATTTGGCCCTTCCCTGAGCAGAGTTTCTCCTGCAAAAATCCTTTCAACCCAGAATAATTTCTGACATGAAATTATTATACAGTACTTGTTGTGTATGGAATAGTATGGAATGTAAGTGCTACGTTATGCCTTTAAGTTAAATGTAACCGGTTCTACAGGAAATGTATGCTCAAGCCATTTGTAAAGAACACATTGTATCCAGCTGCTATTGGAATGCGAGCTTGCTACCAGAGATGGGAGCAGTGAGCATTCAACTCACATTGTACAAATTCCCCAATCATGCCCAGCCGTGGGAAATCTTCCCGCCACAGATACACCTGGACAAGAAGGGTGGGACTCCGGATGACATCACACCGATAGTAGCCAATAGGCTACTGTGCACGCATATTCAAATGTATAGTGACTGTATAAAAGGAGTTGTATTGCCACCATTACAGTGTGTTCGAACTGTACTTCATGCAATAAAGTTGTGTTAGCCAGAATACGGCTGCTTCTATCGTCTTGCTTCCCTGAACACCAAAGTACTGCAAACCAAGACCAAGACTACCCGCACTATTGTATTCCTGACCATCTTGTATGAGTGTGAAAGCTGGACAGTAAAAAGAAAGCTGACAGGGGGAAAATAGATTAATTTTAAATATGGTGCTGGAGAAGTCTTTTGTAGTTACCAAGGACTGCTAGAAAGACAAACAAGTGGGTCCAAGAGCAAATCAACCCTGAACAATCTCAGGAAGCAATAATTATGAAACTGAGGCTGTCAAACACTGGGCAAGATTCTCTGAAAAAGTCAATGATGTTAGGAAACGTGGAAGGCAGAAGGAAAAGAGGAAGACTCAATACAATATGGATTTATTCCCTAAAGGGAACACAACCTTGAATTTACAAAAGCTAAGCAAGGCTGTGGTTTGTTGTTTTTTTTTTTGGGGGGAGTGCTCATTCTTAGGGTAGCCATAGGTCAGAGGTGACTTGACAACACAAAACCACAAGAAGAAATGCACAGAAGCATGTTTTAGTCTGGTGGCAATTTTTCTAACACACATAAGCAATGTGTACATTAAGAGAAATGCATCAGCAAAATTTTAGTGTAAGGGACCAAAGACAATGAAACAGCCGAAGGGTTGGCTTAATACAGGTTTATTGCATGATGATCCGGAGGAACATGTCGTAATGGCGGATGAGTAGCTCAATATATACAGCTGGCTATACATTTGAATGTGGCTCGTCGACAGACTATTGGTTGCTGCCTGCGTGACGTCGTAGAAGGTCACGCCCCTTCTTGACCAGGTGAAGAGGTGGCGGGGAATCTTCCCGCGCTGCTGAACCGGGTGAATCTGAGCCATGAGAGCTGGACGCTCGCTATTGCCATCTAGTGGTCACTAGCTCGCGTCCCCTTATCAGGTTTACATTGATACAGCTGATGGTTATAATGTTGCACACAGAAAGGTTACATTGTTAACACATGGCGAAGGTACATTGTTAAAGGCACAGCTTTACAGAACACAACAAAAATATAGTTGCATTTCTGCTTGAGAAAATGGAAGAACTTACAAATATATGGAATCTGAGACTGGAATTCTGAAAAAGGCAATGAAAATGCAACTGGCACAATCTTAATCTTAGTAATGTATTGGCTTCTCAACCTACAAAGAAATTGATTATTTTCATGACATGAATGTAACTGCTGAGAAGGCTCAGATAAATGACTCACTCACTGCCTATAGCCAGCCCAGTCACCAAAAGAGAGTGATCTCAGAGAACTGTACTTTCTCTTCTTTTTCACACATATTTATTTTCTGATGAACGATGAGGAACTTATTCACTGTACAGTACTTAAAATGATTCTGCATCTCCTACTTTTTACTTAACAATATTGGTCCCTCTTTATATCCTGGCAACCCCAAATCACAACTCCTGGGTGGGCTGTTTCCTACATCCTAAAAAATGAAGATTTAAGGCTGTGATTCATGGAAGGACTTTGCAAAAAAAAAAGAAAAGGGGAAAAAACAGAGAGGGAGGGAAGACTACAGCTTAATGATTGAATTCATTGTCCCATCTGCCAGCAGGCTGCATTTGAACAAAACAGATATTTCCCATTGTGAATCAGGGATGGCATTGATTGTCTTTCATGTCAATGTATAAAGCTGCAGAAAGATGGTTCCAAAGCAATCCTACAATTCCAATCCTGCCTGAAATGGTTTTTGATATATAAAGGCTGTGGTAATAAAGACATTCATCAGAATTATGTATATATTCAGTAATCTGACATTCATTTCAGTAGGGAGGAAAACCAGTTCTGCATATCTCTTCCTCAGTCTGTTCTCAAACCTGCTCCACCATCTAAATGAAAGGAGCAACCCAGGCATGTAAGAAATCTGCATATTATAGTCCAGGAACAATTCTAGACTGGCTTGACCTGTAATTACCCTCATTACCTCTAATTTTCAGAAATTATTGCTTAACCTGTTTCAGAATGGTTAGGCCAAGAAAGAATTATTGTTTCTGTTTCCCTACACATGTAGAAAGAAATTACAATTTCAATCTTTGTTCTTTCATTTATTATAATCTCTTTTTGCCTGCCTTTTGCCCTAATGTTATGCAAAGCTTTGCAACCAAAGTTCTCATTTGCAAGCATGTGCTCTAAAAACAATCAACATACAAACAAACAAAAAATCCATGATGCAAAAGGAAAAATGAGTTAGGCAGGGAAGAGGAAGTTTTTAATCAATCTTTTGCTGTTTCTAATTGTGCAGTTTTTATGGATTATTAGCATTGTATCTGCTTGTTTTTAATAACTCAAGCACTAGTGATGTGCAAACTGTTTTTGAAAATGCAGTACAGTGGAACCTCATACAACAATCATCCTGTATAGCAATGAAATCGCATAACAATTAGGTTTTGGGGGGAAATGGCATCCCGCATAACAATTTTCCTTATGAAAAAAAAATCATACAACAATTTTTCAATAGGAAAAACCACTTAGCAAAAAAAATTGTTGTGTGATGCATCCCATAGGGAAAATCGCTATACGATGCATGTATAGTATAACAATTGTTTCGTACAACAACGAGCCACATGGAATGGATTAAAATTGTTGTATGAGGTACCACTGTACTTAGAAATAAGATTGTAACCTTGTGCATAGAAAATAGTAGTCATTAATCAACATCATGTACCAATAGTATGAAACGAAATATATTCAGCTCTTGTTTTCTAAGTGAAAAGGTTATGTTAAGTTCTACAAATCATGAATGATTTAAAAAAATATTGTTAAAGGAAGCTCCACCTTGGGAGTTTGGTTTGCAGATGTCTGTTTCAATGCTTCATTGGAATGAAAATGAAATCAATGCTTGTGCTTTTACCTCCAACCATGTAATTAAGCAAATTTCAATAATGCATTAAAAAAGTAGACACAGCTTCATCACTGGATTTTTTTCTTTATAAGCTATGTAATATTTTTCAAAGCTGATTGCATAGTGTAGTTCTTTCTTCAGTGCTGAAATATTAGTATATGCAGTGAACACATACACAAAATTGGGGAGGGGGGGGACAAAACAACAACTGACAGCCACTGTAGCATTGCAGTAATTAATTTAAAATAAGGCTGATTTGTTCTACTGCTGCTTTCCTCCAGGCCATTATCTAGGAGCTAGTTATACTAAAACCCAGCAAGCTAGAGAAAACACACCTGTTGTATATGATTACAACCTATTAAAATGCAATGAATAATTCAACACAAATATTTCCAACAGAATCACTGTTATTTTGCCACCAAGCTCTTTACCCTACCTACAATCCTCAAAAAGGAGATAAATTAACCCAATTTGTTGACCACATTCTTAAAATCCCTCCAGTATTTCTGTTGGAGTACCTCTCCTCCTCCATCAGTGAACTTGGGAGATGCAATTATCTAACTTCCCAAAACACATATCATTCACAATGAGGACAATCCTGTGTGTCTCCTCATGTGAGCTGAAGCAGAAAGAAGGAAAACAGACAGCACTGAACTAGTCCCCTCACCCCATGAAGAGGCTGACAAAAAGCCTTTGCCATTTATTATTCTTTGTCTAAATTGGGGAGGGCAGGGAAGAGAGGAAGAATGATTTGTAGACTCCTGGACCTCTCAAAATGTCTTACCCATTCCTTGGAGAAAATTTGTCCTTGAAATGGCAAATAACTGTTAGAAGTCTGGGAGGAAGGAGGAACAGTTAGCCACTGTAATCTAATTCGGCCCATTTTAGTCCCAAAAACACCTTTAATTTTTTTGTAAGTGACTAGCCTGCATGCGCTTTGTCATAGTTGTGGGAAGTGTCTCACACTGGTACACCTGTAAAACAGCATAACAACACTGCTATTTCATACCTTACTTGTCATAAGATATATACTGTAATTACATTTCAACTGGTTTTTGGACTATGGTTCCCAGAAATCTACATCTCCCAACAAGCCTGGACCTCTCTAGTTGCGATTTCAGCCTTAGCAATCCAGCATCTACCAATGACAGGACTGCATATTTTCGATCAACAGATTCCTTTGTTACTGATACTGTTTGGCATGTCATGTGGAAATATCATTGTAAGGATTTTTAAAAGTTCGGCTGAAAGAAAGGTTTGTGAGGAGTGTGTCTGCCACAGAAAAGGACAGACAAGGTAAAAGATTGTTTGTCAAGGAAACACGAAATATGCACCAATACAGTTATAATATGAAAACACTGCTGTTGTTAAATTGCCTGTGTAGTATCTATAAACATATGTTCAGGTTGTGTTTCTTTGCTGAAACAAATCATGGGCTTTGCTGCCTAATAATCATCAGTCCATCTATCCATCCATCTTTCATGGAAGTCTCCATTCAGGCAGACAACAACAATTCTTAAAACATTTAGGAGAAGAGCTACATTTCATTACAGTTAAGAATCTCATGCAAACAAGGGAAATATCATATGTAAAGAGCAACATTTAATTTTATGGATTCTGCAAAGGGATTTTCTCTAGTGCTGTATTGTAAGGCACACTACACTTAGAGATGTCATATTTTCTTTCCTCAAGGAAGGACTGGAGCCAGGCCAAAGCCTTGCCACCAATGCCCAACCCCAAGAGCCTGTTCAAGAGGATACTGTGGTCAACGGTATCAATGGCTGCTAAGAGGACCAACAGCGAGTTATTACCCTGGTCAGCCTCTCTCAGGAGTTCCCTTTCCTGGTCATTGAGGCGGCAGAGACATAGAACCAAATGGCAATGAGCTGGAAATGTTCAAGTGTCTTTTAAAAAAACTGCCCTGTAACTTAATGGTTGGAATCCCATGGGGTGGTTGGGGTTGCCTGAGGTAAGGGCTAGTGTTAGACATGCACTTGTTGAAAAACAGCCATGACAATAGTTTTGCGTTTGGGTGAGAAGTGGTTAACTGATGGAAGAAATGAGTCACCTTCTGGGATTTTTCCCTTGCTTGGTGTCTCTATGTGAATGATAATGAGCACAAAAGGATATCCTGTAGTGCGGATTCCCCATGCCCCGTGGGGCATGGAACGGCCCGCCAGAGGCCACCGCGGTGAGAGAAGCTCCCAGCCCGTGGGTTCTGTGGCCGCCAAATTAAGGGGGGTGAATAAAATATAGGGTTTGATTCACCCAATTACCGTGACCTGACCTACGGCTCTGCCAAGTAAGCAGATAGCTGACTCCTGTGAAACATTAAGTGTGTAACTCATCTCCCGGCTCGGGGGAAAATCCCTGGCGCAAATAAGCCATGTTTGCCCCTGCCTAAGCCCTACACAATGGTCTTCCTCGCCCCGTGTTTGTCCAAGTTAATTAACTTCCCTTTGAGAAGTTCCCTATTAACCCGGGTACATGGGTGAGGTAATTTTCCTGTCCGGTGACAGTTTTGCCACCGTTGCGCTTTCTTCCCTATAAATGATGCTGCCTTTTTCCAATAAAGTACTGATCTGATCTCGCTCCTTTTGCCTCGTGTCGTCACTTGATCAGTCTCCTCCGGGACGTTAAGGCCACGCCAGTGGCCCCAATCCCTACATCTGGTGACCCCGACGTGATTTACTCGTGAGTAAAGCGACCCAGGAGAGGTCTACTCACGAGTAGCGAACCACGCGGTCCGGTTCCACGCTTGAACCGCGACCCGTCCGCCCGGAGGACAGCGCGGCGCTCTGGCCGGCAGCCAGTCGGTCAGAAGGACGGCCAGCGGCGAGGCATTCCAAGAGAGGCATTCCTGCACCTTGCTCCCGGCTTTCGGGGAGACTTGCACCAAAGGGAAAAACGCGTTCCGCTCAGGGCAGCTGTGAGCCCCTGACAGCGCAGAGGCCGCCGAGGGCCCGTGGCAGGAGGCCACGCTCCGAGCTCCACCCAGACGATCGTCGCCGAAACCAGTTACCTTGCCCCAAGACGCGTCAACCCGTCCCGAGGAGGAAACTTCAGAGGACAACTCGCAGGTAATATGGGGACCTGTTCTCAGGGACAGAGTCCGTCCGCTAGCCAAAAAACTCGTGAGGAAGAGTTTAGAATCCTGGCCAGGGTATTTAAGTTACGCTTTCACAGCAGGGAACTAGCGAGACTTTTGGCGTACCTTAGGGAACACTGCCTGCTTTACCCAGAGGTAGGTACGTTAATCCTACAGCTCTGGGATCGGATAGGAGACTGCATTCAGCAACCCCCGAAGGCCCCAGGAGGGATAGTTAGCACATGGAGGAAGTGTAGGAGACTCTTAGAGCAGATCGAGCCAGTCCGGATAGAAGCGGAAGAACCCCCGTTAGAGAAGTCATCAGTCCAGCCAGTCGAGCCGACTGCGCCCACCGCACTCTATCCGACATTCAAGTACCAGCAGAGTAGCGCAGGGAGCCTTCCCGCGGTGACAGCTGCAGACGTCACCGAGGGAATGCAGGGCATGAGAAGCGCAGGCGCTCCTCTGACAGCTTCGGGTTCCCGAGTTACCAAGAGTCCCCTTCAGCGCACAATTGAAGAGGAGATTAGGAAGGGGGAATTGCCAGCAGAAGAACTAGCTGAGCTCAGACAGATATGTCCAATCCGCATGGAAATGGACGCGCTCACGGGCGCACAGCAGATTGTTCATTCCCCAGTCCCGTATAAGCTGCTCATGGCTATGCGGAAGGCAATTGCAGAAACAGGGCTCCAAAGTCGTTTTACTAGGGGCACGCTTCAGCAGGTGTGCGAGACCACCATGTGGATCCCCCATGATTGGAAAGCCGTCATGAGGATGATGCTGACCCCTAGCCAGTACATGATCTGGGACAGCGAGTTCCGCCTAGAGGCGCAAACTCGGGCTGCCAGGATGGGAGGCGCGGTGCTCCCTGAGCAGCTGTATGGCTCGGGTAATTTCGAGTCAATCAATGCTCAGATCAACCTGCCTCTCGCCACTCTCGAGATGTCAGCCGAGGCAGCCTTTAGGGCTTACTTTAAGATCCCAGCCACTGGCAAAGCGGCTAAAAATTACACCTCCATTAAGCAGGGAGCCCAGGAACCCTACATGGACTTCATCAATCGCCTGGAAGAAGCCATTAGCAGGCAGATTGATAATGAGCAAGCCCAGGAAGAGCTCATGATTAAGCTAGCCAAGGACAATGCCAACCTGGACTGCCGTAGAATCTTGCAGTCCCTAGGCAATCGTCCTGACTTGACCCTATCGGACATGATTAGAGCTTGCGCCGACGTTGGCACAGAATCCTATAGGATGGGTCTGCTAGCGGCAGCGGTGCAAGGAGGGAAAAGGCCTAATGGTAAGAGCAAGGGAGCATGCCACAATTGTGGCAAGATCGGTCACTTCGTTAGGGAGTGCCGATCCAAGGGAGGCGGGCAGAAGTCCGGCCATCCCAAGGCTCCGAACACCCTCTGTCCGAAGTGCAAGAAAGGCTATCATTGGGCCAGGTATTGCCAGAATTCGGGAAACCGGAACACGGGCATGTCTCTGGCCCCAGTCCAAACAGAGGCGTCCTTCACCCAGAACTCCCCAGAGCCAGAGTAGAGTCCAACCCCATCCCAGACATTGCGAGGGCACAGGCCAGCCCCAGGGGCAGCGCGGGACTAGAATTGACTTGCCAGGCGGACGTTACATGCGACCTGCCAGGCACAGTCTATCTGGTCGATTCCCAGTACATGGGACCCCTGCCCAGAGGCTTTATAGGTTTAGTTTTGCCCCGTAGTGTAGCTGGTGCACGCGGAATTTTCATAATTCCAGGAGTCATCGACTCCAATTTTTCAGGCGTTCTCCAAGTTCAGCTTTGGACACACCTGCCCCAAACCATCCCTAAAGGAGACACCTTAGCGCAACTGATCATGGTTCCTTGTCGCTCGCCAGCAGAGAGCCAGGGAGGGCTCAGTGACAGCTTCGAGTCCCGGTCAGAGGACCGCTCGAGCGCCAGTGAGGCAGCGCAAGGATACCAGGTCTTAGCGACAGTGGAGACCAACATTGAGTGGAAACAGTGCCCGGTTATCGAGGTATTTTTGAATAATCGATCATTCTCAGGCCTGTTAGATACCGGAGCTGATGTATCCGTGATAAGTAGAAGCCAGTGGCCAAGGGAGTGGGCCATTGAGCCGGTCTCCGATGTGTGGGGGTAGGCGGCGTCCAGGAAGCGTTTAGGAGCCGAGAGTGGGTAGAAGTCACAATCCCAAGGGCTGAGGGCACGGCGGTAATCCGACCGCACATTCTTGACGTGCACATCAACCTTTGGGGGCGAGACATTCTGCAGCAGTACGGTGCCACGCTTACCTTTGGGTAATGGCGTTGCCACTTAAATGGCTCACCGATATTCCGGTCTGGGTAGAACAATGGCCGGTAGTGGGAGAGAAATTGGTTGCTCTCAAGCAGCTAGTTAAGGAACAGCTAGACGCAGGACACATAGAACAGTCCACAAGTCCTTGGAATTCGCCAATTTTTGTTATCAAGAAGAAGTCGGGGAAGTGGCGACTCCTCCACGATCTCAGAGAGATCAATAAATGCATACAGCCAATGGGTCCGCTTCAATGCGGCATCCCGAATCCGAACATGATTCCCAAGGGGTGGGAGATCCTAGTCGTAGATCTCAAGGTTTGCTTTTATACAATCCCCTTAGACCCCAGGGACCGGGAGAGGTTTGCCTTTACCATGCCGGTCGTGAACCACAGTGAGCCCACGCAGCGTTACGCGTGGAAATTTTTGCCACAGGGCATGCTCAATTCGCCCACTTTGTGCCAAATTTACGTTCACGACGCACTGGCAAAGTTTCGAAAACTCTACCCACAAGCCTTAGTTTGTCACTTTATGGATGATATTTTGGTAGCGTTGCCAAAGCTTGGCAGCGAAGTGTTTTCAGACCTCCAGGCCAGCCTGGGGGACAAAGGGCTGCTCATTGCCCCGGAGAAAGTGCAGAGAACCGAGCCCTTCTCATACTTGGGCCATCGGCTTCTCCGCTCTTTCGCCGCACCAGTTTTGCCTCAGATCAATTTACAGGACTCAGTCACCTTGGTAGAATTACAGCAAGTTTTAGGAAACATTAATTGGGCCAGACCGTATTTTCGTCTAGATACGGATCTTCTGAAACCGCTCTTCTCGCTGCTAACACTAGGTAAGCAGCCAGCAGACCAGATAAAAATTTCTCGAGACGCGCGCTTGGCGCTCGAGAAAGTTAACCAAGCTCTCAGCCAAAGATGGGTAGATAGGATCGCCCAGGGGCCCTATGCCCCAATCCTGAATCTGTACATCGTGCGATCGGGATCCATGTTCACTGGGGCGCTAGGAGTAGACTCAGAGAAGGGAGCGAAAATTGTGGAATGGGTATACTTGCCTAACACCTCATCTCGGAACATTGTTCCACCCCAAGAACTGGTCTCCGCGGTGATCTACCGCGGCAGGCTGAGGACTAGGGATATTTCTGGGCACGATTTAGCCAAGATCGTAGTCCCGTTCACCAAGGAACAAATTCAGCAGTTGATGCAGCTAGGTGACTCGCTTCCGATAGCTTTGGAAGGATTCACTGGAAGCTTGGCATACCACTTGCCCAAAGACCCCAGACTCGTCTCGCTTCAAACAGGAACAGTCAGCTTGTTCGAATTGCTCTCGCTGGTCCCGCTTCAGGGGGCCAGAACAGTTTTTTCTGATGGCGGACGCACTTATGGTGTCCTGACCTGGCAGGAGGGCGAAGCTTGGCACACGCTGCTAACTCTTCCACAGAAGTCTGCACAGCGGGCGGAGTTGGCAGCCGTGAATCTTGCTTTGCGCACCTTCGCCAAGGAACGTTTAAATATCATAACTGACAGTCTGTATGTTAGGAACTTACTTCACAGTCTACCGGGAGCTTACATCACTCCCGCGATAGACAAGAATCTGCTTAGCCTGTTTCTCACTGCTCAATTTCATTTGCGAAACCGCACGGAGCCGCTCTATATTGCCCACATCCGCAGTCATCAAGACCTACCGGGTCCGATTTCCGCGGGCAATAGCAGAGCGGACGCGGCGGCAAAGGAAATTCAGCAACGTTCAGTTTTGGGAGTTTTCACTACTCCAATTCAAAGTCATGCCTTTTTTCACCAAAACGTCAAGGCACTCGCCAGACAGTTCAATTTGCCACTTTCTCAAGCCCAGGGTATAGTACGCTCTTGCCAGCATTGCGCAGGGGCGCCAGGGGGGCCCTCGTGGGGGGTTAACCCGCGGGGGACAGAGGCCAATCAGGTGTGGCAAATGGACGTCACGCATGTGCCGCAGTTTGGCAGATGGCAGTACATGCACGTCTGCATAGACACTTTTTCCCAGTTCGTTTGGGCGACGGCGCAGAAGGGGGAGACTGCCTCCCATGTGGAGCAGCATCTCCTGTCCTGCATTGCGGCAATGGGCAAGCCGCGGCACGTGAAAACGGACAACGCCCCGTCCTACTGCTCTAGGCAGTTGGCCACCTTCATGGCCACCTGGGACATCAAGCATACATTTGGCATTCCCTACAATCCGCAAGGGCAGGCGATTGTAGAACGGGTCAATCGGACGCTAAAGTCCTATATTGACAAACAAACAGAAAGGGGGGAGCCACCGGCCCTCCCCAAATCACAGGGAGAAGCACAGTTTTGTCTGAATAAGGTATTGTTCACATACAATCACCTCAATGTTTTTTCGGACTGTACGCCGCAGGAGAAGCACTTCCGCCGTTCGGAAGCTCTCCCGCGACCTATGGTCCGGTACCGAGTGCCACCGGACCCATCTTGGAGGGGTCCGGTGCCGCTCATAACCTGGGGGAGAGGGTATGCTGCAATTATGTCTCCAACAGGTGTCGTCTGGATTCCAGCCCGGTGTGTCAAGCCCCACTTGGGACCGCATGGCATGGAACCAGGCCGGCCCGAGTCCGATCCCGGAGATGAAGGACCTCGCTCTGACCGAGAAGATCCGCCGGAGGAAACGGCCGCCGATGCCCAAGATCACCTGGGGGATGGTCAAGACTCTTTGCGGTGACGCCCAGGACGCCGTTCAGCGCGAGGAGAAGGAGCCAACGCCGGAGAACCTCACAGCCGCAGTTTTTGCCCAGATTCATGCCAACACAGCGGCGATTACCCTCATCCTGGCCCTTTCCCTGCTATTGGGGGGAGGCGTTCAGGCTGCTCCAATCCAGGCCGACGGCTTGCCGCCTGGGAAAGATCTTTCCGCACGAATGCAGTACAACTTGTGGGAAAGGTTGGCGGGTCTCGTCAACCAGTCCGATTTTTGCTTACAGCAGGACGTTGGTTCTGCATCTATCCTCAGCACCTGTCTCATCCCCGTGTGCCACCCTCTGGACGCGCGCACCAAGGATGGCGACTGGTTGTTGAAGGCGTTCTTTGGCCCACACATTCCCACCACCTTCTCAGCATACGCACGCTGGGGGGGATTGCGACTTGCATCAACCTTGCTGGCTGACGCAGCCACTCTTCATACCCCTCGAGTGGCGATCAGCCCGGACGCTGCTTGTACCCGAATGACCGGCTGCACCTCAGGCGGTCAGACTCGGCGTCGCTGCATTAACCCCGGCAGCGGCAACTGGACTTGTAATAAACCAGAGACACTCATTTCGCTGTACTCTCATGTCACCCTACCTTCAGGGTGGTTTTTCACCTGCAACCAGTTCACATGGAACTATATTCCTGCGAATCTGTCGGACTCAATGTGTTGTATCAGTCGTTTGACACTGTTACTTCCTACTAAGGACATGATTGCCCCAAGTACTAATGACACAAATGTATCAAATGTTGATGTTTCCCCATTCATACGGCACACACGCACAACCCAGTTAGACAGCTCTTGTGACAGCAGCCTTAGGGTAATGAGTCCCGCTGAGTATGTATCACTAGCAGTCAGCCTAGTCGGCGTGCCAGGCTTGGCCGTCGGCAACGCACGGAGGATTGGCCGCTTGGCTTGCGGCTTGGCTAAAGCCATTAACCAAACCTCCACAGCGATAGCGCTCCTCAATCAGGAGCAGGCAGAACTTCGCCATGCCGTTCTCGACAATCGAGCGGCTATCGACTATCTCCTCTTGCTGCACCACCTGGGTTGCGAATCCTTTCATGGAATGTGTTGTTTCAATCTCACTGATAACTCCCGTAAGATCCAGAGCCAGATCACGGATCTCCACACCATAGTTGCAGGCATTACAGAAGGCTCCGCGTGGGGAGCTTGGTGGAGTTCCCTGTGGAATTGGATGTGGTCATGGGTTCCCTGGGGGTGGCTGCAAACGGTGCTTAAGGTAGTGGTGGGGATAGCCATACTAGGCATTACGCTCTGTTGTTTTGCTCAGTGCATTCCCTCGCTGATCTCCAAGTGCCGCCCCAGAGAGAAATTCCGTGACGTCATACCCGCTCAACAGCTGATGCCGCTCTTGCGCAAGGTCGCCGGTCAGGTCCTTAAATAGAAAATAAAGGGGAGATGCGGATTCCCCATGCCCCGCGAGGCATGGAACGGCCCGCCAGAGGCCACCGCGGTGAGAGAAGCTCCCAGCCCGTGGGTTCTGCGGCCGCCAAATTAAGGGGGGTGAATAAAATATAGGGTTTGATTCACCCAATTACCGTGACCTGACCTACGGCTCTGCCAAGTAAGCAGATAGCTGACTCCTGTGAAACATTAAGTGTGTAACTCATCTCCCGGCTCGGGGGAAAATCCCTGGCGCAAATAAGCCATGTTTGCCCCTGCCTAAGCCCTACACAATGGTCTTCCTCGCCCCGTGTTTGTCCAAGTTAATTAACTTCCCTTTGAGAAGTTCCCTATTAACCCGGGTACGTGGGTGAGGTAATTTTCCTGTCCGGTGACAGTTTTGCCACCGTTGCGCTTTCTTCCCTATAAATGATGCTGCCTTTTTCCAATAAAGTACTGATCTGATCTCGCTCCTTTTGCCTCGTGTCGTCACTTGATCAGTCTCCTCCGGGACGTTAAGGCCACGCCAGTGGCCCCAATCCCTACACTGTAGGCCATCTTGATTGCTGCCGTAGTGTTATGTATGTTAACTGTGTTTTCTGCCAGAAGCAGAATGTATCTTTTCTCATGTATCTATTCTTATGCAAATAAGTGGATCGAAAATTTGCACACACTGTTAGCCAATGGGCTTGTTGTATTATTGTTAATGTTTATAGGAGCAGAATGTATCTTTTCTCATGTATCTTCTTATGCAAATAAGTGGATTGAAAATGTGCACACTCTGTTAGCCAATGGGCTTGTTGTATTATTGTTACTGTTATTGTTTATAGTGTATATAAGTCTGAGTTTTGCCCCATCCAAACTGTGTTCAAACCCCACTAATAAAGAGCTGAATTTAACTACTTCACTCGTCTGCTTCTTCATTCCCTGAACACGAAACTGGTGACGAGGATGGGATGGCGTCCCCACACAGCAGCAACATTGGCCCATTTGACCCAGCGCGTCCAGAGAAATGGCCAACATACGAACGCTGATTCCACCATGCAATGGCCTCGCAGAAGATCACCGATGAAGACCAGAAGCGCTCCTGTTTCCTCGCTCAGTGCGGTTCTGAGACGCTTGAGCTGGCAACCCACCTCGTTCTCCCAAGGGACATGGATGTGGTGCCGCTCGCAGAAATCATGTCTGCACTGAGGAAATACCTGCAGCCAGAGGTCTCGATCTTCCCGGCCAGGGTGGCCTTCCACAGAAGGGAGCAGTGACCTGGGGAGTCCATTGCAGACTATGCCGCCGCTCTGCGCATTGCTGCTGCCCTGAGCAAGTGGGACAACATTGAAGAAGCACTCCGGGACCATCTGCTGGATGGCATGAGGGACGAAGATGCTCAATGTCACCTCATGACCAAGAAGATGCTAACTTTCAAGGCTGTCCTAGAAGAGGCGGTAATGTCTGAGGCTGCACAGTCCGGCATCAAGCTTTTCCAGCATCGCCACTCCACCACAAGTGCCACCGACTCAGCTTTGCAAGCTCAGCAATATTCATCTTCATCCTCCTCAACATCGCCTGGTTCCACCTCTTCATCAGAGTCCAACGATGCAGAGGGAGAAGTCCAAGCGGTCTGACGAAAGCACCGAGAGTACCGTGACGATCGGGAGAAGAAATTCCTTTGCAAGTGTGATGGCTGCGGAGCCCAGCATGACCGCAGGAAGTGCCCCTTGCGCACCGCAGAATGCCACAACTGCAGGCGTCGAGGGTACATTACTAAAGTATGCCGACAGCGAAAGCAAAGAACTCCAGCACCTGAGTCCAAGAAGAGTCATCACCACAAAACGTCCATCACCAAAGTGTCACCAGAGCCTGAGCTGTGCCAAGTGGGCATCGTCAGCGAGCGTTTCTTCACAGACCTGAGTCTGCAGGACGTACCCTTCAAGATGGAGGTGGATTCAGGTACTACCTTTTCCATAATCCCACAGCGGGAGGTTTTGAGAATTCCCCCTGCCTCTCAGCCCAAGCTCAAATCTTTTAAAACTTCCCTCTGGAATGTGCAACGTTGCCAGATTCCGGTCCTGGGGGTGGGAAATTTCTTGGTCAAATTCAAAAACATTCGCACCTCCTTGCCATTGGTTGTAGTTAAGCAGGGCACTAACTGTCTTATTGGGATCCAATGGTTTAGGCCCCTGGGAATCTGGCTTTCTGGCATTCACACAATAGACGCTGACCCAATCCGGGACGTTTGTGCTGCACATCTTGAGGTGTTCAAAAAGGGTTTAGGGTTATACAAAGGACCCCCTGTGGACTTTGAGCCTGTGGACTTTGAGCTTGACTCAACTGTCCAGCCCATCCGGATGAAGCCATGCTAGGTACTCTTTGCTTTAAAGGAGAAGATAGAAGCTGAGCTGGACAAACTGGTGAGGCAGGGCATCCTAGTGCCAGTGGACTCCGCTGAGTGGGAGACACCAATAGTGACTGCTTTGAAAAGTAACGGGGAGGTCAGGATATGTGCTGACTACAAGTGTACCATCAATAAAGCTATTATCATATCCTGTGCCCTTCTTGCCTCCTTGCATGGAGGAAATTGTTTCACAAAACTTGACCTTGCCCAGGCTTACCAACAATTGACTGTGTCTCCTGCTGCCGCCATGTCCCAGACCATAGTAACGCATAGGGGGGCATTTAAGATAACTCGACTACAATTCGGGGTGAATGCAGCCCCCAGAGTATTTCAATCTCTTGTAGAACATATTTTAAAAGGTTTGCCCGCTGTCCTGCCATATTTTGACGATGTCCTGATCACGGCTAAGGCCACCGTCAAACCAGCGGCCAGGCTCAATCGAGTCCTCTCACATTTTGAGAGGGCCGGTGTACGTCTCAGAAGAGACAAATTTGTATTTTTGGCACAGGAAGTGGAGTTCCTGGGGTACCGCATTACACCCCAAGGTATCATGCCCTCTGACTCCAAGGTGGCAGCCGTGCGAAATGCACCCAGGCCAAAATGTAAAGCAAAATTGCAATAATTTCTAGGATTGTTAAACTTCTATCACGCTTTTCTCCATCGCAAAGCCTCAGTTGCCGAACCATTACATCGGCTTCTTAAGAAAGATACTGTTTGGCACTGGGGCCATTGCCAGGCACTGGGGCCATTGCTAGGAACTCAGAAAGCTGCTATCTTCGGATGCTGTATTAACTCATTTCGATCCTAACAAAGAAGTTGTACTTGTGTGTGATGCATCCCCTGTGGGGGTGGGAGCTGTGTTATGCCATGTACTAAATGATGGGAGGGAAGCCCCTGTAGCATTCTAATCCCGTTCACTCTCAAAGCCTGAGGAAAATTATGCTCAGACAGACAGGGAGGTGTTGGCAATTGTGGCAGGCACTAAGAAATTCCACAATTATCTTTATGGAAGACCTTTTACCATCGTAACTGACCACAAGCCCCTCCTTGGAATCTTTGTGAACGAAAAGCCCACGCCTCAAATTCTGTCCCCAATTATGTTGCGTTGGGCAATTTTCCTAAATGCATATGATTTCACTTTGGTGCACAGGCCCGGCAAGAACATCAGCCATGCTGATGCCCTGTCACGTTCTCCACTGCCAGGGGTCGGGGAAGCCGATTGCGAGATCAAAAGCGACCACCAGGTCCTTATGATTGAGGCTTTCGACTTGCCCCCAGTTGTCTTCTCAGATATAGCCAAGGCTATGGCCAAGGATGTAACATTGACTAAAGTAATGTCTTGGGTACAAAAAGGCTGGCCTGTCTCTCCTCTAGCCGAGGAATTCAGAACATTCCACTGCAAGCATTTGGAACTGTCAGTGGAATGAGGTTGCCTTCTATGGGGTCAGCGGGTGGTCATTCCTGTCACTCTCAGGAAAAAGGTTTCACACAAGTCACCCAGGAATTGTCCGTTACAAAGCCCTTGCCTGTAGCTACTTTTGGTGGTGCATTTAGGGGTGCCTTATTTTTGTTGGTTGTGGATTCATTCTCTAAGTGGCTAGAAGTGATTAGGGTGCCTAATACCACTTCAGCCACCATGATAATGCACCTGAGAAGGCTGTTCACAGCATTTGGACTTCCAGATGTGCTCGTGTCAAACAACACGTCCACGTTCACATCTTCAGAATTCCAATCCTTCATGGAAAAGAATGCAATTAGGCACATCACTGCCACCCCATTCCACACAGCCACCAATGGCCAGGTGGAGCAGCAGGTGCACACAACTAAAGATACACTTCGGCATATGCGTGAAGGGGATTTGGAGCTCCAGCTATGCCAGTTTCTTTTCACGTATAGACTCACCCCCCCCCCCACTTGCCTCAGGGCTATCCCCTACTGAATTGCTTCAGCGAAGGAAACTGTCATCCTTGCTGGACAGATTAGATCCCTCTCAGGTGGAGGACAAAGGCACAAATATAGCGATCCAACACCAGAAGGGTTTTTCTCCGGGAGAGCCTGTACATTGCCGCTATTATGCAGCTGGTGGACCTACGTGGGTGGCTGGGTTTGTGATTTATCAGACTGGTCCTGTTTCTTACAGAATCGAAACAGCCACTGGTCTGATCTGGAGGAGGCACATGGATCAATTGAGACCCAGAATACTGGACCCACAGGACAAATACAGACACTCAACATTAGGGTTGTCCCCCATCTGTTTAAACCCAGGGGGCAGAGGTAATAGTCAGCAGCAAGCTAACTTAGACCCAGAGGTGTGTTCTAGAGACCGATTTGAAGGGGAAATTGTGGAATGCTCCCCTACTCCGGCCATGTGTATCCCTACACTATCCCAACCTAGCACTCTGGATTCCTTTATTGATGATGACCAATTTTGTTTGGAGTCGCCCTCCACTCTTAGTACACACAGGAGGGACCCTGAGTTGTCTTATTCATCCACAGAATTAGACTTTGGGTTTGAGCGATCTTCTGCTCCTCCATCTGACAAACGGGGCTTTAATTTGGGTTTACAATCCTCCCCCTCTAGTCAATCCCTCACTCCAGTCGGGTCGCCCATCCTATGAGCCCCTGAGCCAGCTCAGCCAAGCTTCCGACCCAAAAGGGAAACTAGACCGCCATCCTGGGTAAAAGATTTTGTTTTTACCTGGGGGGGGGGGGAGAATGTTATGTATGTTAACTGTGTTTTCTGACAGGAGCAGAATGTATCTTTTCTCATGTATCTATTCTTGTGCAAATAAGTGGATTGAAAATGTGCACACTCTGTTAGCCAATGGGTTTGCTGTATTATTGTTACTGTTACTGTTTATAGGAGTGGAATGTATCTTTTCCTCATGTATCTATTCTTATGCAAATAAGTGGATCGAAAAATGTGCACACTGTTAGCCAATGGGCTTGCTGTATTATTGTTACTGTTACTGTTTATAGGAGTGGAATGTATCTTTTCTCATGTATCTATTCTTATGCAAATAAGTGGATCAAAAAATGTGTACACTCTGTTAGCCAATGGGCTTGTTGTATTATTATTACTGTTACTGTTTATTGTGTATATAAGTCCGAGTTTTGCCCCATTCAAACTGTGTTCAAACCCCACTAATAAAGAGCTGAATTTCACTACTTCATTTGTCTGCTTCTTCATTCCTTGAACACTAAAGATACAGAAGCACAATATCCCATATTCATAAACCAGAGGTTTTTCTTTGAAGAATATGTTTTGAGGACCTTTTTAGACAGCAAGGACAATGGCTATGTTGCAGGACTATTCTGTAGAGTAAACTTTGGGAATCAAGGAGTGGGTATACGTCAGATAATATATTCTACACCTGGAATTGCAGTTTCCATCAGACCTAACCATTAATTATGCAGGCTAGGTATGATGGGGGTTCTAGAGCGCTAATTATAATTTGAAATAATGACTGTATGTCATTTAAAAATAAAAAAAATAAATCCAGTCAAAGACTGAGATGTTAGACCGGGTAATAGGAAATTATAACAGGAACTACCCAACTTCTCTTGTAAAGGCATGTTATGAGGTGGACGTAGATGGACGAGGATATTTTATCTTTAGAGCAACAAACTCAAAGGGAAGTCTATAAAGCCAGCAAACAAAAAAAGATAAAAGGAGAGATGAAAGATGTTACAAAGTGTAGTCTCCTCTGTTGAATAATAGAAGACAGAGTGAGTAGTGAATCTTTGAAATATGTACAGTATGTTTCATTGACGGGGAAACATTGCAAGTAGTTGTTTCGATGGTGTAAAAACACACAACAGTTTCTCTTTGTTTTGTTTTCTGCAGCTATATTTTTTCATAAATGTAGTAAAAATGAGAGAAAGAGAGGGGGGGAGAGAGATTCTATCTAAAATAAAAGACATTGGAAGGATATAATAGTTGTCCTCCATTGTTGGAGTGCTCCCTATAGCATCATAGAGGAAGAAAAGAAATTCTGTTCTAAGGACAGACACCATTTTGGTTTTATGATTTTACATGTGGTTTCATTTGTTCCTTTATTCTTTATTTTGATAACACTAGGAAAGAGATTCTCAACCTATGGCCTGTGGGCCAGATGTGGCCTGTGGCACCATTTCATGTGGCCCCCCACTGCCTCCACCACACCTAGAACTGCCATGTGGTGGAGGAAGGGCAAAAATGTTCATCCAGCCCCCGAAGCTGTCTGAGGGAGTGTGAGCCAGCTCCTGGCTTAAAAGAATTGAGAACTCTTACATTAGGACAACACACCCTCTTCCCCTGCTAGTCACATGAGTGACTACTTGTAAATCACAAGATCTTTCTACGAACAGTTAAGTTCATTCCATCTATATTATGGTCACCAAACTTTTCAAAAGTCCCAGGGAAGAAGAAGGGGATAATGATGGCTAGCAATGTGTTCTTATCATTCCACCATATTCTTTCAATGGGATAAGACTGCAGCAAGTTTTGCTGCAGTTGCGAAATTTTAGAACTTTGAGGACTTATGCACTTACACTAATGTCGCACCAGTGCTTGCTTATGGAAGGCAACCAATGGTATTATGTGTGTGTACAGTAGAACCTCATACAAAAATCGCCCCGTATAGCAACGAAATCGCATAACAATTAGGTTTTTTGGGGGAAATGTCATCCCACATAGCAATTTTCCCTATGGAAAAAATCGTACAACAATGTTTCAATGGGAAAAACCACTTAGCAAAAAAAAAGTTGTATGATGCATCTCATAGGGAAAACCGCTATACGACGCATGTATCATATAGCAATTGTTTCATACAACAACAAGCCCCATGGAACGGATTAAAATCACATGTAAATGTTGCTATAGTCTATTGACATTATTATTATAGATTATTATTATAGATTTATTTGTACTCGCACCAGTGAGACTCAAAGCGGCAAACCACAATAAATACATAATATTACAAATACAAGATAACAATGTCAACATAATATAAATTCAAACAATAAACCGATTACAGATTAATACAGAAAAACAATACCAAGCAATGAAAAGCCACACAATAACCCCCTCCCCGGGCCGGTGTTGCTGGCTCTGGGGAGAGGTGGAAAGTCCTCGGCGGCTGCAGCAGCAACAGCAGCGTCAGTGTCCTTTTGAGCCCTACAGTCTGGGTGGGCTTGAAGGGCGGGATGGTGACATGCTTCCTTCATGCATGTGCTCTTATGTTTCAGAACAGATTTTTACAACAAAAAAGAGAGATGCATAACAGATTGATTTTATAATAAAACAAATTGTAACAGTTGTATACCCACTCATGGTCATGGGACCATGTTTAAATTATTGCCATGAAGTCTCACTCTTATCTTGGTCTGAAGTAGTCAACATGATCCATAAAAGCTGACATTAAAATATAACAGTTATTCTTTAAAGTGCCACAACACTTTTGTCTTTTTTGTTTGTTTGTTTGTTTTATTTCCTGTATGATATGCTTTCACAGATTAACATGATTACCACTTTGAACACAACAACCATGTAACCATTACTGATTTAAGTTTATTAAATAGCAGGGAAGCCACAAATATAGTCACATGTGCTGTCACAATAATAATGCTTCACGTGACTGTATAGGATGAATGAGTATGTCAGTTTTTGGTTTCACCAGAGGAATAGTTTGGCTCCACAATTATTTGACATACATTCGCTGACACTACTGTAGTTTACAGTAATTAACCAAAGTAATGAGAGACACAAATGAACTAGCATAATGCCACTAGGAGATAATCAGCTCAAGCACTTATGATCTGTATTTGGAAAGATAAATTAAGGATCTATTTAGTGTGGCTAATACAGAGAACTGAGATCAGAGGCTTCGCTCTGATTCAGTTTCCGGCCTCAAGTGAACAGAAACTCACACAGTTGTTATTTACAAGCTATTTTTATGGCTATTGTTATTGATTTTGTAATGATTTCCTTATTATTCAGGTATGCAAAAACAAATGACATGAGTAATGTTTGGGACTTGTCAGCAAGAGTCCAAAATTGCTACATAAAATAATGAATCCTAGAGAACAAATGAGTTGCTCAGTCGAGATAACTTTTATGCTGAATTAGAAAAGGATGCAGGAAATTTTATTTCTTCTTTTGAAGATCAAAAGCAGCTTATAATCAGAAACATTAACTTACAGTATTTTAAAAAGAAAATAGTTGAGGTCAAATTCATCAATTCAAACTAGGGTTTGAAAACTTCCTTTTTTGGGCTATTGATCCATGAATCTTCTGAGCATGCAGTGAAAAGGTTCAAGTCAAGTCGCCAAGTTAAGGCTGCCATTAAGTACAACAGGTTTCCATCAACATCTCCTGATAAATACTGTAGCTTTTAACTAAGGAGTTGTAATATACAGTCAAGCTTAAACTTCTCCCCCCCCCCCTATAAGGAGCTATCACAACATCTGCTTTGTATTTACTGTATTATCTTTTCATACAAGCTGGGATAGGAATTCTTATTTGACCTCCGCCTAGGTCATTTTTTTCTGCATTTTCTTCTGAGAACTTTTAATGTGAAAGTATGTCACTACCTTTGTCATGTGCCTGAAGGAAATCTAAAATAATACTAAACAGAGCAGTTAGTACACCTAAATCCACCAAAAAAATGTAATTTAGACCTTGAGTCTTTGAAATAAATGGCAAATTTGGTCTCTTCAGTAAAGGTGAATAGATAATACAGTAAAACCTCATACAAAGTCCGCTTCATACAACATTGAATTCATACAACATCGCCAAATTCCTTGAAAAAAGTTGCCTCATACAAAGTCGCTGCGACTTTGTATGAGGCATTAGGCCAGTACAAAAGGCAGGATGCATGCATGCATTGCTCTTGTGGGTTTTGCATGAGCTTGTACAAAATGGATGATCGCCCGCATGGCTGCAGATTAACACTGTGCTGCATGATGGGACGGACATGTTAACTTTTAAACCTGCACTTCATAAAGTTTTCAAAAGTTAAAAACTTGTTGTATGGTTTGTCCCCTAAAATCAGGGTTGTTTGACATGTTTTTTTAAATGTATTTAGCCTTTAGATAATGATTTATTAAAGTTCTGTCAGTTTCCTGTCTGTTTCCTTTTTCCCCCCCAAAGTCTGTGCTGTTACAGTACAATGTATCTCTATGGAAATGACGTTGTATGAGGCATTGTGGCAAGGATTTGAATGTTGTATGAGGCATCGCGGCTAGGATTTTGCATGCCTCATACAAAGTCCAAATCCGTATAAAGTCCAAACTTGTGGAACCAAGTTTGGACATTATATGAGGTATCACTGTAATAGGGTTTTTAAGTTTTGGAAGGAAAGTGACTATGTAAAATTTGGTTGATTCCCCCTTCTTCCAAGGCCATTCCCTCCTCCTCCTGAGCCCATGATTCCTCATAACCAAAACGTGCAAACGTGTACCTATAAATATCACAAAAGTTTCCATCTCAGGGCATAGAGGAAGGTTTTTCTTTTTTGGACCATTTCTACAGTACTAAATAAAAGGAGCTTGTTCTGAGCAATGAAAGAAATGAGATAATCAGGTGATGCACTGAGACCATCCAAAACAGATGACCACAAATTGTGACATGTCAAAATTGAGCATCCCCCACCCCTCCAATTTGGCCTATTCTTCCCTACAAAGCCTGTAGAATGTGAATGTCAGGGGCAGACATCGCATCTCTTCATAAGACCAAAATGTTACAGAATTTGTACAGCTCTACAGATATGTATGAAATTTTCAGTCCTCCCAGTATATCTTCCATAATAACTCATATTGCTTTAAAGGTATATTTTAAATGTTTTTAATTAAATGTGGGATCAAGACCTATAGCAAGGGCAAGAAGTTAAAGCTCTCTTTTATTTATTTATTTATATTCATATTTATATAGCCACCCAACTCACGAAGACTACTTCTCCTAACTTGATTCTGGATGAGGTTTCTTTTTCTTTAATTTTTATTGATTTTCAAAGTAAAATACAAGATAACATACAAATAACACAAAAAATTTGAAAATTGCAAGAAAATATATCTAATACAAAACGCAATTACATTACAATACAATTAAAACATTTTAATCCTTAAAAATCAATATAGCAAATAATTATTATCCTATAAATACATTCTCTTTATCCAAATATCTATCAGGTTCTAAACTTATTAATGATTTATTTTTTTATATATATGCATTCTAATTATTTGCTTATTATTTTCTATCAATACCACTAATATAATAAGAATAGAAAAATACTATAAAATTAAGGGGAAAAAAGAAGAAGAACACACACACACACACAGAATTCGTAATATACACCCCTGTGATATATACATTGCCCTGGAGGTTACAGTGTGCCACAATAATTTCTTACTATTTTCAAAAACTCATCTGATCAGGTGCCGGCCTGCCACCTGCACCTTTAGTCAATGTATATTCCACAAATGGTTGCCATGTATTCCAAAATTTGTTTTTGGTTATTATACCTTTTATTTTATTTATCTCCTATGTTAGCTTATCATTCAAAGCAATCTCCCATATTCCCTTGTACCATTCTTCGATTTTTAAAATAACACATCACTTTTTCAATTTCTTGTGATACATTGCTTACCAATTGTTAATATGATAGATAATAGCTCTTTTTTTACTCTTATCTATGTTCATATTTTCCATGTCTGTCAGCAAAATGGTACTCGGCCCCAGCTTAAGGTTCAACTGCATTATTCTTGAATTTTCTTCCTCAATTTTTACCCAATTTTTTTACCATGTTATCACTCCGCCACAAGTACCCAGTGTATTTTTACATCTCCAACACATCTTACTTTTACTGTTATCCATCTGATGTAACCTAACTGGGGTCAAGTACCATCTCCATAGCATTTTATAATTGTGTTCTTTCACTCTAACAGACATGGTTCTCATAATCCTTCTATTCCATTCCCCTCTCCCCAAGCTATTTCTGTAATTTTGACATTCAAATCTTGTTCCCAAATTTTTCTTAATATTTCTTGTGGTCTACCTTCTTGATTTAAAATCTTATATATCTTACTCACCAAGCCCTTTATTCCCATTTCTCCCTTTCTTATCTTTAATATCATTTCCTCAAATTCCATCCTACTCCTTGGCAAACTGGTTTCCCTCATATCTACTATTACACTTATTTACTAAAGCAATCTGAAACAAGTTCAACCTCATTTGTGTGTAAATCTCGTGTTTTCTCTCTCTATCATTACAAATCTGTATCCAGTCTTTCAACAGGAACACATAATTTCTGTCAAAAACTTCTTTTATCCTCTTATCTATCTTTATCGGGAAATTCCTCATATCTTCCATTTCTATGATCGGGGATATACCTGGGCTAATTTCTCCTTCACTTTCTTCCATACATCTATCATTATCTTTATCATTTTATTCTTGATAGTTATCTTACCCATTTGTTGTTCTAAAAACACTGCTTTACCAATTTGTGTTAGCTCTTTCATCTCAATTCCTTCCCTCATTAGAACGTTCACAATATCCTTCACTTGAAAAGCTTTATAATAATTCTTAACATTCGGTAACCCCATCCTCCTTCCTTCTGGGATAAATACCACATTTTAAAAATATATTCTTGGTTTACTTCCTCCAATACGATAGTTATTCAACAAATTTTGAAATTCCATAATCTCCTTATCTTTAAATCGGATTGGCAGAGCATCAAACAAAAAATTAAGTCTAGGTAACAACATCATTTTACACAATGCTACTCTGCCAAACCCAGAAAATTTCAACTTTTTATATTGCTGTATTTTATTTTTAACTTCTTTTTTGTTTTTCATAATTTAATCTCTTGAATTCCTAAAATTTATTTGAAATATTTATCCCCAAATATTTCAAACTATCCCTGACCTGTATTTTATATTTCTCTTTTATTTTTTCTTGTTCTTCTTTCTCTATATTACAGAATATCATCTCAGGTTTTCCCAAGTTTATTCTTAAACCTGTCATTTCCTCAAAATCCTTCAGATGTACTTGTATCCTTTCTACTACCTTCATAGGATGTTTCATAATCACCAAAGTATCATCTGCATATATGTAAAGTAAGAAAAATACATTGGTGCTAGTTTGGCCTTCCAGATACCTGGACTGAAACTCCTATCCTTCCTTCTCCTGTCTTCCTCCTCCTCCTTCCATGTTCAGATCAAACTTTAAGCTGCCAAAATGAAGCCACCTCCTTGGCTTTGTCAATGGCCAAACTTAAATCCTCATTGGTACATTAGCTTTATGCTGGCTAGAGTTGATGGAAGTCACAGTCTCTCAATATTTGGAGGGCCAGGGTTTGCCTATCTTTTCTTTAAAGTAACATAGTATTACTGGTTTCCTGCAGCCTCTGGTGTCAAGCTTATTTTGGGTGCTGCAGCCTGACGACATGCCCTGTATAAGCTGTGACATCTAAGCAATAGCTCACAATGTTGTTGCTTTTTAAGAAAACTACCTCCCCCCTCACACACACACACACACACACACACACACACTTTGTTCTAGGCCATGGAATGGATCTCACTGTGGTACTGTCATCTCTATGCTGTAGTTGTGTTATATAGGCATTTACATGAGAGAAAGATAGATTGACTGGTTGGAAATGCTTAACGTAACATGTCCGGGGTGCTCAAGAGAAATACGATATCTGCCAAGGTACACATTTTCTCTTGATATTTTGCGAATGTTTGCCAACGATTACTGTCTCAACTGAGTTAGAGTTTATCAAAATGTCAACATAAAGACTTAACATGAGGGCAAATTTTCTGCAGCATGGCGAGACTAATGTTCTCATTCTATCAAGAAAGGCAGCCAGGGTGAAAACTGCTGATGTGGCTGGAAGCATTATAGATTGAGAATGAAGGATGATGTTTGCATATACTACACAGAAAAAGGCAGGTTCTTTCGACTACATATGGGATGGAGGTGCTTGGGCCCTTGCAAAATGTTTCTTGCTCTTCTCAAGATTAGATTGGAAATAGGACCCAGACTGGCTGTATGATAATCATTCCGATTTAGCTTGTTCCACTGCTGTTTGAAGGATCAAGGGAGCTTTACCTAAATTGCTGCCGATTGTGCTATAGGAATGTGCTTGGTAAAAGGGAACAAGTGCGGCCAACCCTCTTGCTAATTGTCCTTGTGTAAACAGAATGTAAAACAAATGCTGTTCCACAACCAGTAGTCCTCAGCACATTTTGGAGGATTGATGATGATGTCCCAATCAATGCATGCATTCTCCATTTTTTGCCATTTTAATTGTGCTTGATGTAGCAGGAGGTGGAGTGGGGTGAAGAGGGTGGGGATGGGGTTTGAACTCTTTTGTATGTTTCATACAAAACCTTGTGAATCATTTTATGCAAATAGAAGCATCGAGAAGGGAAATTGAGAATACCAGTGAATGTGCCATTCATTGCTGTATCAATGGAAAGGCATAATTGTCTGGGCTACAGCTGTAAATTACTTGGCTCTCCAGCAAATTATCGTACAAACTCGAGCCACTCTGAACCACAGTAATAGTCCCATTAAACTTTAGTCATCCCTGTGAATGAGTATCATTTACATTATTTGAACTCTAATTACAATATAAGCCATCAATATAAGTGCTTTCTGAACTAATATTGCTTCTCAAATGGGCCCAAGATCTTTACAGAGGCACACTCCACTAGACTAACTGTGCTGTGTGTAAATAATTTTTTCTCTGTAGGTAATTCCGTTTCAATAAGTGGACTGATAAAATTTCTGAGAACTGGTGTCTTATTAACAGTGGATAAGGTGAAAAATTTAACTCTGGATTATACCGTTTATAGTGAGAGGGCTTCATGGACTAAAATGTTACATTCCCATGGAAAAAAAGAGCTTATCACCTTCTGTTGAGAAGACCAGGATATAAGCCTCAGCATCTCCTTTTCTCAGTGTTATTTATTTCTAGGTTTTTTGTAACAGAGGAGCTTATGGTCACTCATGCTCTGGTTACCTCCCGACTAGATTATTGTAATGCGCTCTACATGGGGCTGCCCTTGACGACCATTCGGAGGCTGCAGCTGGTCCAGAATGCGGCGGCCCGGGTGGTGATGGGGTGTGGGCGATATGCCCATGCCTCACCGCTGCTTCGGGAGCTGCACTGGTTACCAGTTTGTCTCCGGGTGCAATTTAAGGTGCTGGTTTTGACCTTTAAAGCCCTATATGGCAGGGGGCCAGGATACCTTAGAGACCGCATCGTCCCAAGAGTGACTGCCCGTCCAACTAGAGTGGACCGGAGGGGCTCTCTAATGGTGCCGTCCACTAGGGGTGCACATCTGTCTAGTACCCGCAGGAGGGCCTTCTCCGTGTCCGCACCAACCCTCTGGAACCTCCTGCCAATAGATATAAGACTTCAAAGTGAACTGCTGCCCTTCAGGAAAGGAGTAAAGACCTGGCTGGCAGGGCAGGTGTGGGGTCCGAACGGGACTATGGTTCCCGCCGGCTGGCTTTTATAAAATAAGAGCTCTCTCTTCTTCCCTTTGTATAGTAGGTGGGATGGGTGGGTGGGATATGGGTTTTTAAATGGGGTGGATGTGGGTTTTTATAAGGTTTTTATAATGTTTTTATGTATTTTTAGAATTGTTGTAATGCCGCCCTGAGTCGGGTTCTGCCTGAGTGGGCGGCATATACAAATATGACTATAAATAAATAAAATAAATAAAATTCAGTGATTTATTCCAAAGGAATAAAGTAACATGGTCTAGGCATGACTGAACCACTTCTGCTGTTTCTCAAACTATCTGAAGGACCTTATCCTTTCATATAAACCTTCTCAGCTTTTAAGATATTTTGGAGAAGCCCTTCTTTCAGTCCAGCCTCTCTCACAAGTCTGTTTCATGAAGATGCAAGAGAGGGCCTTCTTAGTGGCTGTGTCCATGCTTTGGAATACAACCAAAGGCTTTAGTGTAGTCAATGAAGCTGAATAAGATATTTTTCAGATACTCCTTTGCTTTCTCCATGATCCAGCGAATGTTGACAATTTGGTCTCTAGTTCCTCTGCCTCTTCAGAACCCACCTTGTACTTCTGGAAGTTCTCGATCCACATACTGCTGAAGCCTAGCTTGTAGGATCTTGAGCATGACCTTGCTAGCATGTGAGGTGTGCACAATTGTACAATAGCTTGAACATTCTTTTGCATTGCCCTTTTTAGGAATTGGAACATAAACTGGTCTTTTCTATCCCTGTAGCCACTGTTGCAGTTTCCAAATTTGCTGGCATATTGAATATAGCACTTTAAAGGCAACATTTTAGGGCTTTAAATAGCTCAACTGGAATAATGTCATCTTCACTAGCTTTGTTGTTAGTAATACTTTCTAGGGTCCACTTGACTTCACAATCCAGGATATCTGGCTTGAGGTGATCACACCATCGTGCTTGTCAGGGACATTAGGGTTCTTCTTGTATGGTTCTCTGTGTATTCTTGCCACTTTTTCTTAATGTCTTCTGCTTAGTTCCTAATGTCTCCTGCTTAGTTCTTTACTGTTTTTGTCTTTTATCATGGCCATTTTTTTTTTTGCTTGAAATGTTTCCTTAAGTTCTCCAATTTTCTTGATGCGATCTCATGTCTATCTCCATCTGTTACTTTGCACTGCTAATTTAAGAAGGCCTCTTTATGTCTCCTTGCGGTTCTATGGAAAAATAGTGATGCAATATGCAGCAATTAAGGGTTGGTTAGTTTAGTTACAGCTGGATTACTGTAGGGTAGTGGTTCCCAACGTGTGCACAGAACTGAAGCCTAAATATATTTTTAGCAAAAAAAAATTATGAGCCACCTTGAAGAACTTTGTCATATAAGGTACACATAAATATTTTAGTAAAATAAAATTTTAATGTGTGATAGATTCACACTTCTTTCATATATCAGGTTTAGGTGACACCATTGCTGATATATTTAAGCAAGTATAAGAAGTGCTGAGATTGAAGAATTGTTCCCTCTAAAAATGAACTCAAGAGTTGAGTACCTGCAGAGTACAGTAGAACCCCACATAACGAATGAAAAATGAAAAAAATCATACAACTAAGAGGATTTGAAAAAAAAAACATTATGCCCCATATAACGAACATTTGCATTATAGGATGCAATGCATTTCTATGGGAAAAATCATACAATGAAAATCTCTATGGGAAAAATTGTACAACGAATTTTTTTTAAATGTATGATTTTCCCTATAGAGATTTTTGTTGTATGATTTTTCCCATAGGGATTTTCATTGTAGAATGCATGCATCGTATAACAAAAAAATTGTATAACGAAGTGCCTCATAGAATGAATTATTTTCATTATACGGGGTTCTACTGTACAAGCAAAAATAGCACCACAGAAAAATAGGAGGGAGGTCAGAATGAATGATGAAACTCAAAGATTGCAAAAGTAGCATACCTGTCAAGTATCCTGTATTGTTCAGGAAATACCATTTCTTACCCCTCTTTCCTGCTCTTTCCCGTCATCCCGTATTGGAGCAGCCGGAAAAGGTGTTGCTGCACATGCACACCCATTAGAGGAGTGGTGCACATGCACAAATGGGTTGTGCACATGCGTGAAGGGGTTGTGCGCATGTGCAAGGGGGTTGTGCGCATGCGGAAGGGGTTGCTGCTCATGCACGAAGGGGTTGCTGTGCATGCATGCTCATGCCCGGAGAATTTCCCGTATTTTCACAGGCAACACTTGACAGGTATGAAAAGTAGGGGGGAAATATTTAAAAAAAAGAGTATTTTTCATTATTTTAAAAACAACTAAAAAGGATTTAGCATAGTATCAATGGATCATTTAAATTGATTGAGGGGACTAACTAAACTAGAAAACTAAATGAGCTTGAAGAATGTATGTTTGGCTGGGAATTAAACATTGATTAAACATGTGAAAAAAACAATGCCACTCCTGATACTGACTATGATGCAGGGGTGAGTTGCTTTGTGTTTCTATGTACCCAGCAAAGTTACTGCAATTTACGCAAAATATAATTCACTTGAAACTCCTGCCTCTTTTTGTTGTTCAGTCGCACAGTCGACTCCGACCCTTTGCGACCCCATGGACCATTTTCCTCCAGGCGCCTTGGTCCTCTACCATCCCCCTCAGCCCTCCCAGCTCTGTGCCCATTGTGTCTATAATACCATCTAGCCATCTCATCCTTGGCCTCCCCCTTCTTCTTTTGCCCTCCACCTTTCCCAACATCAATGCCTTCTCAAGTGAATCCTCCCTTCTCATTTGATGTCCAAAGTATTTTAGCTTCATCTTTACTATTTGACCTTCCAATGAGCAGTCAGGGTTAATTTCTTCTAAGATTGACCTATTTGTTCTCCTCGCTGTCCAGGGGACTCTCAAAACCCTCCTCCAACACCACATTTCAAAGGGATCTATTCTTCTGCGTTCAGCCTTCCTAATTGTCCAGCTCTCACATCCATACATTACTACTGGGAAAACCATTGCTTTGACTATTCTAATTTTTGTTTGCAATGTAATGTCTCTGCTTTTCACTGTGTTCCCCAGGTTTCTCATCGCTTGTCTCCCAAGAATCAGTCGCCTTTTTATTTCATGGCTGCAATCCCCATCTGCAGTGATCTTTGATCCTAAGAAAGTAAAATCTGTCACTGCTTCTACTTCTTCCCCGTCTATTTTCCAGGAACTGATTGGGCCTGTTGCCATTATCTTGGTTTTCTTGATATTGAGTCTCAAGCCAGCTTTTGCACACTCCTCTTTCAGCCCAATCAAGAGATTCTTTAGGTCTTCCTCACTTTCTGCCATTAGGGTGGTATCGTCTGCATATCTCAGATTATTGATGTTTCTCCCAGCGATTTTAATCCCATATTGTGATTCCTCCATCCCTGCACTGCGCATTATGTGCTCTGTGTATAGGTTGAATAAGCATGGTGACAAAATGCAGCCTTGTCTTACTCCTTTTCCTATTCCAAACCACTCTGTTATTCCATGTTCTGTCCTAAATGTTGCTTCTTGGTTCATGTACAGATTTCTCAGGAGGCATATGAGGTGCTCTGGTATTCCCATCTCTTTAATTACTTGCCACATCTTGTTGTGGTCCACACAGTCAAATGCCTTAGTGTAGTCAATAAAACAAAAGTAAACTTGTTTCTGGTATTCCTTTGTTTTCTCCATGATCCAGCGTATGTTGGCGATGTGGTCTCTAGTCCCCCTACCTCTTCTGAAACCAGCCTGCACCTCTGGTAATTCTCTCTCCACATGCTGCTGAAGTCTGTCCTGTATTATCTTGAGCATCACCTTGCTGGCATGTGGGATGAGCGCGATTGTTCGATAATTTGAACATTCTTTGGCATTGCCCTTTTTTGGGATTGGGACATATACTGATCTTTTCCAATCCTGTGGCCACTGTTTTGTTTTCCAAATCTGCTGGCATATTGAATGCAGTAATTTGATGCCATCATCTTTTAGCGCTTTGAAAAATTCAACTGGGATACCATCATCTCCACTAGCTTTGTAGTTTGCAGTGCTCTTTAGGGCCTTTATGACTTCGCTCTCCAGGATGTCTGGCTCAAGTTCAATTTCTTCATCATTGTGATTATCAGGAGTGTTGAGGTCCTTTTTGTAAAGTTCCTCTGTGTACTCTTTCCATCTTTTCTTAATTTCTTCTGGATCAGCTAGCTCCTTTCCGTCTTTGTCCCTTATCATGGTCATTTTTGCTTTAAATGTTCCCTTGATTTCCCCAATTTTTTTGAAAAGATCTCTGGTTCTGCCTCTTTTGTTGTTTTCCTCCATTTCTCTGCACTGTTCTTTTAGGTAGTTTTCCTTATCTCCCCTTGCTTTTCTTTGAAATTCTGTGTTCAAATGGTTGTAGTTTTTCCTTTCTCCTTTGACTTTTGCATTCCTTCTTTCCTCTGCTATTTTAAGAGCCTCATCAGACAACCACTTTGCTTTCTTACGCTTGTTTTCTTTTGGTATGGTTTTCTTTGCTGCTTCCTGCATGATGTCCCTCATCTCCGTCCATAATTCTTCCGGTACTCTGTCTACCGAGTCTAAGCCATTAAATCTGTTCATCACCTCCACCGTGTATTCTTTAGGGATGCTGTCTAGGTGATATCTTTCTGGTCTCCGTGTTTTCCCTATTTTCTTTAGTCTAAGCCTGAATTTTGCGATCAGTAGGTTGTGATCTGAGCCACAGTCTGCTCCAGGTCTTGTTTTTGCTGACTGTATGGAGGTTCTCCATCTTTGGCTGCAGAGTATGTAGTCAATCTGGTTTCGGTGTTGGCCATCTGGTGATGTCCATGTGTAAAGTCGCCTCTTGTGTTGCTGGAAGAGAGTGTTTGCTATGACCAGTGCGTTCTCTTGGCAGAACTCTATCAATCTTTGCCCTGCTTCATTTTGTGTTCCAAGACCAAATTTGCCTGTTATTCCCTCCACTTTTTGATTTCCTACTTTGGCATTCCAGTCTCCTAATATAATTTGGACATCATTTCTTGGTGTCTGTTCTATGAGGTGTTGTAAGTCCTCATAGAACTGGTCCATTGTGGCTTCATCTGCACCAGTGGTTGGTGCGTATATTTGGATCACAGTGACATTGAAAGGTTTGCCTTGAAATCTGACTGACATCATTCTGTCATTTTTGAGATTGTATCCCATTACTGCTTTTCTCACTCTTTTATTGACAATTATGGCTACTCCATTTCTTCTAAGGTTTTCTTGCCCGCAGTAGTAGATATGATGGTTTCCAGAGCTGAATTCACCTATCCCTGTCCATTTGAGCTCACTGATGCCCAAGATGTCAATGCTTATTCTTTCCATCTCATTTTTTACCACTTCCAGTTTTCCTTGATTCATAGACTTCACATTCCATGTCCCTATGAAGTATTGTTCACTGCAACACTGTATTTCTCCTCCCCCTTTCGTATCCCTCCCCCTTTTCAGATCTGCTGTGCTGAGCATCCCCTTGTTTTGCCTTTTGTTTTGGTCCATAGGGTTCTCTTGGCAAACTTTGTGGCGTGCCTTGCCGGTCTCTACGCCAGTCTTTTCCCATCACACATGTTATCACAGTTTAAACAGTTTTAAAACAAAGTATTATCATGCACAATATCACATTTTATCACATAGTATCAAAGTAAAAGTTGAACTAATTAGTGAAAGGGAAAGAAAGAAAGAAAGAAAAAGTCCACTCCTGCCTCTATGTAGACCAATTAACATTTTTTAGAAAGAAATCATTAGTTCATGTTATGAAGTGAAAAATTATCACACTTTCAAATACTGTATATTTTCCTAGAAATGCAATGATAGCACTTGCAAACATTTACAAGTTATTCCCCAAGCCTACCATTCTCCAAATCCTGCTGTCTCACTATGAGAATTTTTTGATGTTTTCCTTTTTAATCAAACAAGAAAAAAATATCAGGATTTATATCTTTACCCTAAATAGAAGCACTTCTTTTCAGGACAGAGAATTTATTGCAACTTTTTGCTGCAGGGCTTGCTTGTTTTCTAATACCCACTATAAGCAAAAAATAAATAAATACCCTGTTTGAAACTGCTTATGATCAGCATGTGATACTTGAAGATGATGAAATGTTACAAGGTTGAAACCCGCCTCTTAAAAGGTGTAATTACTGCCCAAGCTGCAATTCTAAGACTTCTGTTAGAGTAAATAAATACTATATTGGTTTCAAAATCCCTTTTTCCCTGAGCTACCTAGAGGGAGATAAACATAAATTTATACTTTTTCTCTCCCATCTTATTCCCTGTGGCTTTTCACACTGCTTAAAATTCATCACTAATTGTTTTTCCTGGCTCGAATACAATCTATAAAACTTTAAGTGTTCAATAAATATTTTTCTTACAGAACTGAACTAAAGGACATGAAATATTCAAGTACCCTTCAGCTCTGTGTCTTTAACATCTCTAGTTTTTAAAAAAAAACCTATTTGCTTTCTTTCGAATAGTTTGACTATGACAAGCTTTCAAAAACTCCCTGCTGAATGATGCTTCTGAAATATTTCTGCTTTTAAGTAGGGTTTCTGTCCTCTTTCTTATGTCGTCCTGTTCAAATTTGTTAACCTTGAGAGTCTATTTTCATTTTCAGAAGGTAGTTGAAGACTTTGGGAGGGATTTTCCTCTCAATGAAAATGTATAATATTCCAACAAACTACTTGGGAAATGCACAGACACACAGAGGAGGGTAAGACATATTCCACCCAACTGCTGTTGCATTTTGCTGTAGCTGTAATTGTTTTCCATATGAAAGAATCCAAGAAGGAGAGAAAAATAAAATGAAACAACTTGGAGCATCAAAGTCAATTATAGGTTCTACCAATAAGGTTCTACCAATAAGATCTGCCAAGTCTCCTTCTACTGGAGCCAGTTTAAATGCCAGACTAGATATACATCATAATCATAATCACTATTCAAAGCACTTTCATTAAGGGGAAACAAAGGGAATCCGCCCCCGCAGATTATTGTATTTCTTTCCTGATGTGTAACTTTTTTGTATTGCATTTTTGTATTGTTATATTGTATTTAATATGTTGTTTATTGTATTTAATATGTTGCGATTGCCGCCATGAATCAGCCTTGCACTGAGTAGGGCTGGGTAAAAATCCAAAAATAAATAGATAAATAAATAAATAAATGTGATCCATGTTCAAATCATAAAAAATGAAGGAGCGAGGCCATACCTTTTATTGGATCACTAAAAAATTTTTTTGCAAGCTTTCGAGATCAAAAGGTCTCTGCATCAGGCAGACATAAAATTATTAATGAAAGTTCATGACATGGTGGTATTGTGCCAGGCACTCTTCATAGAAATGCATAATGGACAAACAGCAAAAACATTCATTAAGGGAGTTACCATCAACTCTATAGACAGACAGGAGACCTGGATGGAGATGGAGAGAAGGCCAGAGTTCCTCTAAACAGGTTGCTGGGAGTAACGGCTGAGGCCTGCCCCCAAACTCTTGGTTGGTTATAAAAGAGTGAAGCAATAAGAGGGGTAAACTTACTTCTGGATCCTGCAGCCAACTGCAAAACTGTTTGCGAAATTTCTGCCTTGGGAACAGAAGTTAGCTGTGGTGAGAAGAGTCACCATTAGGTGGAGACCATTAATATAAGTAGCAAAAGAAGGAGGAAAGGTGTGTGTGTGCGCACGTGTGCAATTTGATGGCGATATAAATATTCCATGAGATTATCCTGTAAAGAGTCACTTTACAGTGACTTTGAAAAGGACCTTTCAAAGCAACCCTTCCATCCACATGCAGTTCAGTCTGAATCATTCCTGCCCAGCTCCCCTAAAAAGAGCAGTCCTGCTGCTGGACCCCAAAAGGCAGGTTGGTTCATGATCTCCTGTATGTCATCTGGTCACCAGAAAATAAATTGAACCAGATGGTATCATAGGCACTGATTGCAGCCAGTGTTGAGGTTCACAGAATTTCAAAACTGTAGCATTGGAATGGATTGTAAGGATAATCTCATCTGTCTCCCTTGAGATTATAGAGGTTTAGCTCAGAAAAAATAGCCTTTGCAACCTTATTATTGCATCCTATGCTTAGAATTTTGAGCTAAGGGAAGACTATGTTTAGAATTGAGCTAAGGGTGAAAGTAGAGCTTCTATATCTCAAGCCCCACAAGGCTCAGATCAACAAGGTAAATATTGTGTTTTAGGGGAGGACGGGAACTAAAAGAAAATAAATGGGTTGGTTTCAGGGTATTTCCTCCCATTTGATGAGCTATGTTAGGTGCAGAGATGGAAAAAGTTACTTCTTTGGACAGCAGCTCCCATAATTCCATGCTAGCATACCTGCTGGTTGGATGATTCTAGGAAAAGTTCTCTGAAACTATACTTTTCTGCTGAGGAAAGGAATCTGCCCCTGACACATTATCAGCATCCTTCTTCTGCTCTCTGTTTTCGCCTCTGTGCTGTCAGACATTGACAGCAGAAGAGCAGCAGCAGCGGGCAGGATTGGTCTCAGAATGTCAGCTGAAATTTCATGGAACTACTGTGCTTTTCAAACAGACTGATCTCAGGGTGAGAAGGGCTGGAAGAAGAGGAAGTTCGGGTTTTCTTATGTGAGAGATGGCTTTCCAGTCTCTTGTTTCTCTCTTGCTGCTGCCAAGATTCAGTGGCTTGATACAGGTGTTTGTACACTTATTGTGGTTGCACCCCAAAAGCCTACAAAAGAGATGATGAGAGCATACATTTAAGTCCCTTGTGCCCTTTGGAGCAAAGCATGGCTGGGGATGCTAGAATTGTGATCCATGTGCTTTTATTCGCCCACAGGTCCTGCTCTGTGATATCACCAGAGTCCCTCCTTTGGTCTTGGCTTTTGGTGCTGAATCTTAAGGAGGATAGGTTGATTCTGACAGGCAGTCATGGTTGCTAGGCAAAGATAGACTTGGGTTCTAATTCAGTGGTAGTCCTTCCTTTATCCTTTCTTATAAATAAGATGGCTCCTACAATAAGATGGAGACCATTTGGTACCTTGGTTCATATCTCCACAGACTGAGAGCTGAAGACACAACTTCCTGGTTGTAGTTGACTTTGTTTTCTTCACAGACCTGATGGGCAAGAACTGGTGGCCTGTGAGTTTCGTTTTGTATTTTCTACTCTCACATAGATCACACCACCTGCAAAACACTGATTTCCCCTCAGACACAGCCATACAGACCCATAGCTTCCAGGATTAACTGCTTCCACAGTTGGACCGCAAGCCTATGGGTGGGGATCTTATTTATTATTTATTTATTACATTTTTATACCACCCATCTGGGATATTTCTCATTATGGGCAGTGTACAAACAATTAAAACAACAACTTAATACAACAAACATCAAAATAAACACCTGATGGCATCTGAGGGCAAGCAGGCTTAAATCCCACCTCGTATCTGGTATGCCATAGCAGCTCGTGAAAATAGAAATGGCTGCCTGATTTTTGACTGCCTGGTTGCATGTGAAGGATTTGTACAGACAAGGTTACACAAAATTGTGGGTTGATGTGGCATTCACTGCTTGTTAAGTGGTGTCTTCTGTCCCTGTGTCCATGGATAACATTAGTGTATAATGTCAATTTTCAAAAATGCCAGTGAAGATGCTGTCGTCATGGTCATCTTTCATCTGGGTCACTAAATTCCCTGATTATTCCTAATTGCATTTTGTGCTCTGCACTTTGATGGTGTGAGTGCACACCATCCCAATTAATTTTTATCAAATGTCAGCCCTGGCATAGTGACCCTCTGCTTGTAGAAGCAGCATAGGATTTCCCAGTCTTTATGTCTGGTTTGGCCCAGGACATGGAGGGTAGGACTAGACAGCCAAATTATCCTAGGTTGGGTCAAGCTAGATCATGCTAAGTGGGGTTGCTTAGAGGTGCTGTGTGTCATCTGGGGCAATCATTGCATTTACACGCAAGAATCGACCACACAGCACCTCAAGTGACCTTATTTTCCTTCACTGTCTACAAGCTATTGGTGCCTGCCTGAAGAAGTAAACTTGAATAATTAAAACTCACATAATATTTGGTGTGGTTTTTTTTAGTGATTCAATAAAGATATTGCTTCTCTCCTGCATTCCTATTTTCTCTTCTTCCCCTTTATAAAGGGAAAGAACAAAAAAGAAAGGTATCCCTCTTCTTGTCCCCTCCTCTTATAAGTTTGCTTAAACTGCTTTGTGATTTTGGGATATTTAAAGCTTCCTCTGTCTCCATGGTGGAGGGGAACAAAGAGAATGAAATTTCAGGGTTCCCTCCTCCTCCTAAATAGAGTAGTGGAACAGTGTTGTCTAATAAAGGCTTTTGCTTCCTCCCCCCCCCCCCATGGGGGTGTGCCAGGCAACTTTCAAATTCTGTGAAGTGGCTTAAGCAAAGGGATAGCTTTAACCTTCTGTGAGATCTCAGCGATCAGACATGCTGGAATGAACTAAAACAGGAACCCCTGACAGGGAGACAAAAAAGTGCAGGATCAGGGGCAGGCTATGATGTTGGAGGGGGAAAAGAAGGAGCTGTTCTACATCTGGCAGTACTTCCAACTTTTTTTTAAACAAAAAGTTCAATGGGAAGTGCAGAAAATGTTATTTGTATGTTTTCTTCCACTTACCAAAATCCTACTTCTATAAGAAGCCAAACTGAGATAAATCCCTGTCTATTTGTACCTTATGAAAGAGAAACTCTGGTAGATAAAGAGGGAACCTGTTCTGGGGATGTTATGGGCAAGTTAGAAATGATGTCCAAATTATATTAGGAGACTGGAATGCCAAAGTAGGAAATAAAAAAGTGGAGGGAATAACAGGCAAATTTGGTCTTGGAGTACAGAATGAAGCAGGGCAAAGATTGATAGAGTTCTGCCAAGAGAACGCACTGGTCATAGCAAACACTCTCTTCCAGCAACACAAGAGGCGACTTTACACATGGACATCACCAGATGGCCAACACCGAAACCAAATTGACTACATACTCTGCAGCCAAAGATGGAGAACCTCCATACTGTCAGCAAAAACAAGACCCGGAGCAGACTGTGGCTCAGATCACAACCTACTGATCGCAAAATTCAGGTTAAGACTAAAGAAAATAGGGAAAACAAGGAGACCAGACAGATATCACCTAGAAAGTATCCCTAAAGAATACACGGTGGAGGTGATGAACAGATATAATGGCCTAGACTCAACAGACAGAGTGCCAGAAGAATTATGGACAGAGATAAGGGACATCATGCAGGAAGCAGCAAAGAAAACCATACCAAAAGAAAAGAAGCATAAGAAAGCAAAATGGTTGTCTGATGAGGCTCTTAAAATAGCAGAGGAAAGAAGGAATGCAAAAGTCAAAGGAGAAAGGAAAAAATACAATCTTTTGAACACAGAATTTCAAAGAAAAGCAAGGAGAGATAAGGAAAACTACCTAAAAGAACAGTGCAAAAAAATGGAGGAAAACAACAAAAGAGGCAGGACTAGTGATCTCTTCAGAAAAATTGGGGAAATAAAGGGAACATTTAAAGCAAAAATGACCATGATAAGGGACAAAGACGGAAAAGAGCTAGCTGATGCAGAAGAGATTAAGAAAAGATGGAAAGAGTACACAGAGGAACTCTACAAAAAGGACCTCAACACTCCTGATAATCACAATGATGGAAAAATTGAACTTGAGCCAGACATTCTGGAGAGCGAAGTTATAAAGGCCCTAAAGAGCACTGCAAACAACAAAGCTAGTGGAGATGATGGTATCCCAGTTGAATTTTTCAAAGCTCTAAAAGATGATGGCGTCAAATTACTACATTCAATATGCCAGCAAATTTGGAAAACAAAACAGTGGCCACAGGATTGGAAAAGATCAGTATACGTCCCAATCCCAAAAAAGGGCAATGCCAAAGAATGCTCAAATTATCGAACAATTGCACTCATCCCACACGCCAGCAAGGTGATGCTCAAGATAATACAGGATAGACTTCAGCAACATGTGGAGAGAGAACTACCAGAGGTGCAGGCCGGTTTCAGAAGAGTCAGGGGGACTAGAGACCACATCGCCAACATACGCTGGATCATGGAGAAAACAAAGGAATACCAGAAACAAGTTTACTTTTATTTTATTGACTACACTAAGGCATTTGACTGTGTGGACCACAACAAGATGTGGCAAGTAATTAAAGAGATGGGAATACCAGAGCACCTCATATGTCTCCTGAGAAATCTGTACATGAACCAAGAAGCAACAGTTAGGACAGAACACGGAATGACAGAGTGGTTTGGAATAGGAAAAGGAGTAAGACAAGGCTGCATTTTATCACCCTGCTTATTCAATCTATACACAGAGCACATAATGCGCAATGCAGGGATGGAGGAATCACAATATGGGATTAGAATTGCTGGGAGAAACATCAACAATCTGAGATATGCAGACGATACCACCCTAATGGCAGAAAGTGAGGAAGATCTAAAGAACCTCTTGATTGGATTGAAGGAGGAGAGTGCAAAAGCTGGCCTGAGACTCAATATCAAGAAAACCAAGATAATGGCAACAGGCCCCATCAGTTCCTGGAAAATAGATGGGGAAGAAGTAGAAGCAGTGACAGATTTTACATTCTTAGGATCAAAGATCACTGCAGATGGAGATTGCAGCCATGAAATAAAAAGGCGAATGATTCTTGGGAGACAAGCCATGAGAAACCTGGGGAACATAGTGAAAAGCAGAGACATCATATTACAAAAAAAAATTAGCATAGTCAAAGCAATGGTATTCCCAGTGGTAATGTACGGATGCGAGAGCTGGACAATAAGGAAAGCTGAACGCAGAAGAATAGATGCCTTTGAAATGTGGTGTTGGAGGAGAGTTTTTAGAGTACCCTGGACAGTGAGGAGAACAAATAGGTCAATCTTAGAAGAAATCAACCCTGACTGCTCATTGGAAGGTCTAATAGTAAAGACGAAGCTAAAGTACTTTGGACATCAAATGAGAAGGGAGGATTCGCTTGAGAAGGCCTTGATGTTGGGAAAGGTGAAGGGCAAAAGAAGAAGGGGGAGGCCAAAGATGAGATGGCTAGATGGGATTGTAGACACAATGGGTACAGAACTGGGACTGCTGAGGGGGATGGTGGAGGACAGAGGCGCCTGGAGAACAATGGTCTATAGGGTCGCAACGGGTCGGAATCGACTGTGCGACTGAACAACAACAATAAGAAAACATACAAATAACATTTTTTTGCACTTCCCATTGAACTTTTCATTTTAAAAAAGTTGCAAGTACTGCTAGATGTAGAACAGCAATTTGTTATGAACTATGTTAACGGAGTAATTTTCCGTTGCCATACCCTACTGACTTTTCATGGTTGACTGTGGGTTTGAACCCAGACCACCTGAGCCTTTGTCTGACACACTACCCACTACAACACAAGAGCTTTCAGAGTTACATTTGGTATTATTTTGAAGCAGTTTTGTATGTGTAACAGCTTGATATCACATTTTCTTTCACTTGTATAGCTGTACAAATTGCACATTAACTTAATTCATGAACTGGACTTTTAAAAGGTGTAGTGAATTTATAAATGTTTGTTTTGAATGCCTTTTCGGTACATCCTCTTTCTTGTTGTTACACGTTGTTGCCTCCTATCTCTGGTGAGTATCCTATCTCCAACAGCAAAGCTCAGCTTTTGCAGACTCAAGCCTGTGTTCCTTGAAGAAGTCTATCCATCTCATATTGGGTCTTCATCTTTTCCTGCTACCTTGAGGCTTTCCCAGCTTCACTGTCATTTCCAGAGAATCCTCTTTACTGAATGAAATATTGTAGACAGTCATTATACAGTACAAACCATTAAGTAGGAAACTATATTATATTGTTAGAAACAAAACAGGTAAGAATATTTTTTGCTCTGAAGAATGGTTTAAAAATGAATACATATTTAATATTATGACCAATCAATGTAAATTATGGAACTGGATATATGATGTCCCGGCTTATCTATTTAAGGCAGGGGTTGGCAACCTACAGCCCATGGTGCCAAATAATCTGATCCCCACCCTTGCTCCAACCACCACTGCCGCTGTTGCCCCCATGGCCAAGAGCAGCCGTGGACATGTTAATGGCAGCTGTGGATGCGTTTATGGCAGTATTTACAGGGGGAGGACCACCAGTCCAGCCCCCTCAACTGTTTGAGGGAGTGTGACCTGGCCCCTGACTTAAAAAGGTTGCCGACCCCTTATTTAAGGGAAGCTATGAATGGAAAACTGTACGATGAGTCCCTGACGGCATTAAATTGTTGGTGACTATTGTGATGTGTCTACCTGTAACTACAAAATAAACTGATGATGGGGAGGCAAAGTTCAAAGATGAATTCTTAGTAGCTGTTCATCTAGCATCATCTTCCTTTGAATGTTTAACAAAACCTGAGTCTATCTTCTGAAAATAATTAGCATTTTGATTATATATTTCTGGAACTGTGCTCAGATTAATACACTGCTAGACTGAGGACTTCTACTATTCATATTTAAATTTGCATCTTCTTTTCATTTATGGGCTTCCATTCATAAGGGGGGAAAATGGAAGACACAATGGGAAAACATGGAAGGGCTGCATATGGCAAACTCCATAAACCTCCATGAATGAAGCAGTAAAAATGCAAAGTAAAAGCTTCACCTGCAAGCAACTATCTTCACCCAAAGGATTCTGAGAATTTTAGTTTTTTGAAGCTCAAAATACAGGATACTGACTGGATGTCATTAGAAGCAGTAATTCCTATGGTGATGAATGACATCTGACTGTCACAGTGGGAGCTAACTTGATCCCATATTTCTGGCAAATTGGTCTTCTTTGTTTTATAATAGGTCATTCAGAGTGATAAACAGAATACACAAAAACTCACATGTCTACTTTCCATTTAGCACTGTGGGCTAGGGCTGCCAGGTGCCATTTCAGTGGATAACATAAAATGTCTTTCAGAAAGGAATAACGTCAATTTCTAACCATCTACTTTCAAGCAAAGATGACATATCTCACATATCATGAAGACATCCTGTACTAAATCATAAAACTATGCATAAATTGGTATGAATTAATTTGTGTAGCTCAGTTATTCCTTGCAGTCTGGGTGGTCTGTGTGTTTTTATTACAGTTCCTGTGTTGATGGATATTGGAGCAATGGATGCAGCAGTTAAGCCTTCCCATCTGGAAGGGACCAGATTGGATAAAGCTGTTGAAATCTGTTCTGATAGTAATAATTTCATGTCAGAAATCAGAAAATTATTCTGGGTTGAAAGGATTTCTGCAGAAGAAATTCTGCTCAGGGAATGCCCAAATGAGGCTCCTTTTTTGTCCCCAAGAGCTGGAACAGAGATGTGCACTCAATCCATCATGCAGTAGCCGGGTCTCGAACTGCTGACTTGTCAGCCTTCCAGCTAACAAAGTGAACTTTTTAACCACTGAGCCACCTACCTGTTTTGATGAATGGTCTATAGGCCAAGGGAAGGCTTTCTTTTCCCCTTTGACACAGTATCAGAATGGATGGTCCCATTGCCTCTTCTGGAATGGCACAACCCACAAAAATCAAACAAAACAAAAACCTTTATAAGGTTTTAAGGATTTATACTGTCCAGGTATGAAGGAGGAACAGATTTGCCTCCAGTCGGGATGTATTTTACACCTTGGCAGAAAATCTGCTGTGCCCTCTCCAGCTGTTGTAGCTGAAGGAGATGAGGGAGAGAAATGCTTTGAATCCTGTCTAGGTAAAGGTCTTCCTTGCTTGAAATCCAGTTGTATCCGACTCTAGGATATGCCACTCATCTCCATTTGCAGCCACAGAGCCAGAGCTGCCTGCATCTGCAGACAATTTCCATGGTCATGTGGCAGGCATGACTAAACACCAGAGTGCATGGAACACTGTTATCTTTCCCACTAAAGTGGTACCTATTTATCTACTTGCAATTTTCTGCTTTCAAACTGCTAAGCTGGCAGGAACAGAGACAGAGACAGGAGCTCACTCTGTTGTGCAGCACTCGGGTATCGAACTGCTGACATGGCAACTTTCCAGTCATCAAGATAAGTGTCTTAACTACTAAGCCACAGTAGTCTTGTCTAACCAAACTCATTTTGATACATACTTGCCTGTTCCACCTGCAGAATGTCTTCTTTGGAGAAAAATCTCTGAGTGACACTGTGAAAGCGGTACAACATTTGAATGGGACAGGGAGCCTCACTCCCAAATGGTAGACCGTGAGCTAAATGAGCAGTAGTACCAGATTCAGGCTAGTGCAGATTTCTAAAAGCATATTCAAGGGATAGTCACTCTTTAAATAAAACTGATTTTATTTGAATGCTATTCATTTACGCTAGTCTATTCATTCATTGTCAATGGTGCCTTGAGCTAGCATAGAACTAAGGCTAGCTCTTTGCTAGCCATTGCTATTTAGAAGCCAAATTTTCCATTTTGTTGTTACTTATGTCTTGGATTTTGTGTGCATAATCACAAAAGGTGTCTAAAAGCAAACCAGATTAATTTGTAAGTGGTTTGTATACCTAAAATAATGACTGCAGTTTTCCATTTATGAGGAAACTCTGCTTTGCATTAGCTGTAGTTCGCAAGGGTAGAATGCATTTCCTGAAGTTTGGTTCCTGATCTAAAAAAAATCATAATTCTGAGGAAGATAATACAGTAAAACCCCAACTTACAAATGCCTTGAGTTACATAAAATTCAATTTACATAATGATTTTGTGCTAAAACCATGTCCTGATTTACACGATTTCCTATGGGTTTGCTTCAAGTTACATAAAAATTCATTTCCCTATGGGTTTGCTTTGATTTACATGAAAAAAATTCACTTTTCCCATGGGTTTGCTTTGAGTTACGTAAAAAACGATTTAAGCAAAAGCCTACGGAACATACTTTTTTTTCGTAAGTAGGGTTTTTACTGTATTATCATCTGCAATTGCCCTCCCCATTTTAACAGTATAGTATCTCATTTCTCCGTCATTACAATCTTGCAAACTCTTCTTTCACTTGATGACTTTGTGGGCAATCTTAAATATTGCTACTTGTCTTGAGTGTTTGGCTATACAGTACTGAGAGCAAAAAGCCTAAATAGTTGATGGATGAATGAATGAATGAATGAATATCAAATTTAAGCTGTCATATATTTCTGTGTGAACAAAGACAATATGCATTTGTACAAATGGGCACTTGCTTCTTTGTAAATTATGATTCAAGACGATGATTAAAAGTGCAATTCTGCTGAAGTGAAGTGCTTAGGCAAAGCTTTGTGCCTTTTGTAAATGCAGAGTGGATAATTACAGAAGAGGTGAAGCCCTGGAGAAAAATAAAACATCATGTTTATAAGGGTATCACATTGATGGACTAATTGGAAGGATACTGACTGGATTTTCAGTGAAAATAATCTACAGTACATGACTTTCACAGTCAACACTCTTCTTAGCCAGGACAAATATTTCTTTTAATGGCATATAAATCCATTTAAATTGAAACTGCCATCTGTCAAACTTCCTAATCTGACCAGAGGTTCAGAAACAACCAATCCCCACGAAGCAGATGATAAAATGGATGTCACTGCTGCTGAACAAATTTGTATTAAAGATAGATGAGGCTACAAGCCTCAAGCCTACTTCCACTTAAATCAGCAAGATGCTTCCTCCTTTGCTTTGATGGGAGCAGGGTGACACCCTTAATTTTTATCTGGTAGGAAATGCTTTTAAAATAAAATGGGAGGAGAAAAAGACAGCTTTTTCAACTTTGACCCCCCCCTCCCCGTTACATTCTGGAATAGTTTCCCTCTGTCTTGTCCTCCAGTGATATTTGCTGAATGATGCTATTATATTGTATTTCAGAGATACAAAAAAAAAAAGAAGAAGAAGAATTGGATTGTTGCTCTGCTGGAAACATCAGGCAGTTAGAAAAAATAAGATTATACAAGGAAGAGCTTCTGTTTTTACAGTTATCCTCAACACTAAGGAGAAAAGATAGTGAAATAGATGAAACCACACTATCTAGAAGAGAATAAAAAGGTGGGGGAAAGGAAGTATATGAGGAGAGGCGGCACTACATTGTGTGTGGGAGCAATCAGATTTCTGCATCACTTCCGTGGCATAATTCTTGGGGTCAGTGATGTACTGCAAAAAAATTCACTACCTACTCTGTGGGCACGGCCAAACATCCTGCTATGGGCTATGGAGGTGGGTGTGGCCTGGGGGAATTTCCGCTACCGGTTCTGCAGAACCTGACAGAACCTGCTTCAGTGCATCACTGCTTAGTGTAAGGGACCAAAGACAATGAAACAGCCGAAGAGTTGGCTTAACACAGGTTTATTGCATGATGATCCGGAGGAACATGTGGTAATGGCGGATGGGGAGCTCAATATATACAGCTGGCTATACATTTGAAAGTGGCTAGTCGACAGACTATTGGTTGCTGCCCGCGTGACGTCGTGGAGGTCACGCCCTTCTTGACCAGGAGAAGAGGTGGCGGGGAATCTTCCCGCGCTGCTGAACCAGGTGAATCTGAGCCATGAGAGCTGGACGCTCGCTACTGCCATCTGGTGGTCACTAGCTCGCGTCCCCTTATCAGGTTTACATTGATACAGCTGAAGGTTATAATGTTGCACACAGAAAGGATACATTGTTAACACATGGCAATGGTACATTGTTAAAGGCACAGCTTTACAGAACACAACATCCCTCCCCCCTAGGATGAGACGAAGTCTCTCAGCCAAGATGGCTTGTTGCATGTGCGTTTGGGCCGTGACGAGGGCTGCCCCCCCGGGGGCGTTATTGCTTCTTTGTTCCCTGGTCCCTTGTCCTGAAATGGGAGAGGGAGACTCGTTAGTGGCTTGCCGCTGTCGAGCGGCCTTAGGGGAAGGGAAAAACTCCATTGTGGGCAGACCGGGGGCAGTCGGGGCTAACGAAAAACCCCTCTTCTCGCTTGGACGGGTGGGGGACCACTCCGAAACCCCCCCCGGTTCTGAAAATCAAAATCTAACTTAGTAGGGGTATCCGCATTTGTGGGGACCTTCCGCGAGGTATGTATGGGGTCAGGTCCCTCCTCCTCGGAAAGATCCCCCAGGGTATCTACGAGGATATCCTCCTCCCCCCTTGGTGGGGGCCCGCGGTCCCCCTTCCCTCCCCCTTGGGCTGAACGGGTGGGGGAGAACCCTAACGCTGACTTATTCTCTGCTCGGTCTGTGCCCTGCTCATCGGAGACCCTGCGTCGGAGCTGGTCCGCGTGTCGCCTCCACAGGAGCCCTGTGCTGGTTTCCACGCGGTACGACACGGGGCCGGTTTGCTCCACAACTACGCCCGGTACCCAGGCTGGGCCCGTGCTGGCGTAATTCCTGCAATGCACGGGGGCGCCTACACTGAAACTCTTCGTGGCCTCTAGCCCGATGTTCCTTCCTTTGTCCTCTACCCTCGTGGGGTCTAGCCTAGTGAGGATGGTGGTCAGTTTCCTGCGCATTAAGAGCTCTGCGGGGGAGTATCCTGACGCCAACGGGGTTACCCTGTACCCTAGCAGAAACTGACACACTTGTAGGTTCAGATCCCCTGGGCCCATGCGCCGCAATGCGTCCTTCGTGGTGCGGACGAGGCGCTCTACTTGGCCATTGGTGGCCGGGTGAAACGGGGCGGAGGTGATGTGCCGAACGGCGTTAATCTCCATGAATGCCCTAAACTCGGAGGACGTAAAACAACTAGCGTTGTCGCTAATTAATGTGTCGGGTATGCCGAACGTGGAAAAGAGCCTCCGCAAATGCCTAATGGTCTGGGCCGAGGAGGTGCTCGTGACCGGGATAACCTCCAACCATTTGGAGAAGGCGTCCACTACAAGAAGGAACAGGGTGCCCCTGAACGGGCCCGCGAAATCACCGTGCACCCGGGACCACGGCCCCTTAGCCGCGTCCCATTCACTGTGGGGAAGGCGGGCCTCCTCTGGTCTGGAGCATTGGCAACTTTCACAAGTGCCGACCATGTGCTCGATGTCGGCGTCTAGCTGGGGCCACCAGAAGTAACTCCGGGCCAGCGCCTTGGATCGCACGATGCCGGGGTGGCTGACGTGCAGCAGTTTGAGCACCCGCGGCCGAAGGGAAGTGGGAATCACCACCCGCTGCCCCCACAAGAGGCACCCCCTCTCTAGGGACAGTTCTAGCTTTTTTCTGAAAAATGGAGCGAACTCCTCCGCTGGGAAGGACGCGGGCCACCCTTTCTGCACCCAGGAGCTAACTGCCGCTAACGTCTTGTCCTTCTCTGTCGCTTTGGCAATGTCGGCGGGCATTACGGGGGGCGAATCCAGCACCTCTATCATAAGGACCTGATGGTCCCGCTCCCCCTTGCTCACCTGGCTGGGCGTGAGGGGGAGGGGAGACCTTGATAGAGCGTCCGCATGGCTGATCTCTTTCCCGGGCCGGTAGACCAACGCGTGCTGATACGCGTTGAGAAAAATGGCCCACCTGAGCATCCTCGGGGACAGGATCTGTGGGATGGGCTTATCTGCGGTAAAGATGCCTAGCAGGGGCTTGTGGTCCGTCACAATGGTGAAGGGGCGGCCATACAGAAAATCGTGAAATTTTTTCGTCCCCGCGACTATTGCTAGTGCCTCCCTGTCTGTCTGTGCGTAGTTTCTCTCCGCTTGGGACAGGGACCTGGAGTAAAATGCTATCGGGGCCTCCCTTCCGTTTTCCAACACGTGGCACAGCACCGCCCCCACCCCCACTGGAGATGCATCACAGGTCAGGACTACTGGGCGTTTGGGGTTGAAGTGGGTCAGTATGGCGTCGGACGCTAGGAGGCTTTTTAGCTCACTAAATGCCCTTTCTTGGTCATCGCCCCACTTCCATGCCTGGTCTTTCTTTAGCAGTTTGTGTAGCGGTTCAGCCACCGCTGCCTTTCGGGGGAGGAAGGAGTGGTAAAAGTTGAGCAGCCCTAGGAACGACTGCAACTCGGGCTTGGAGGTGGGGCGGGGGGCTTTCTTAATGGCTGCCACCTTGGACTTGGATGGTTTTATTCCCTCAGGAGTCACACAAAACCCTAGGAACTCAACCTCGGTTGCGAAGAAGACGCATTTGTCCTTTCGCAGCCTCAGCCCCGCCTTTTCGAATATTGTCAGGACCTTCCCCAACCTCTTGGCCAATTCAGCCCGACTCGCCCCCGTTATTAACACGTCATCAAAATAAGGCAACACCCCCTCCAGTCCCTTCAGGAGGCGTTCCACAAGTGACTGGAAAATTCCTGGCGCCGAATTCACGCCGAATTGGAGGCGCGTCACCTGGAACGCCCCCTTATGGGTGACTATGGTCTGCGCAGCAGCTGCAGCAGGGGACACCGTAAGCTGCTGGTAGGCCTGTGCTAAGTCGAGCTTAGCGAAACACTTCCCCCCGTGTAAGCTGGCCAGCAGATGGCTGACTACCGGCACCGGATATGCATTTGGGCGGATCGCCTTGTTGATGGTGCACTTGTAGTCGGCGCATATGCGGACCTCCCCATTGGCTTTTAGTGCGGTTACAATTGGAGTTTCCCACTCCGCAGAATCAACAGGCACAAGGATTCCCTGGCCCACCAATTTGTCCAGTTCCGCCTCTATCTTGTCCTTGAGTGCGAACGGCACCCGGCGTGGTTTGAGGCGAATTGGGCGGACCTCCGGGTCCAGGTCGAAAGTCACTGGGGGCCCCTTGAATTTCCCCAGTCCCTTTTTGAAGACTTCGGGGTGCGCCTCGCACACCTCCTGGATCGGGTCAGACCCAACGGCGTGCACCCCCCCAATAAACAACCCCAGGGGCTGGAACCATTGAGTCCCGAGGAGGCTGCAATCTCCCCCTTTGAGCACGACTAGGGGCAGGGACGCGGCATGTTTCTTGAATTGGACCTGAAATTCTCCAACCCCCAACACTGGAATGCTGTTCCCTTGTACGTCCCGTAGTGTGGACCTCAACGCTTTGAGCTTGGGTCGCTTGTGGGGGGCAATTCCCAAAAACTCCCTCTGGGAAATGATAGAATATGAGGACCCCGAGTCAATTTCCATCCTAATGGGAACCCCTTGGACTAGTACCTCAACAAAGTAGCGGGGGTGTCCTGTAGATACGCTGAACACTGGGGCGTCGTCCTCGCTGCCATCGGAGATGCGGCCCACGCCGTCCAGTTTCCGCGTGGCCTGGGCGCCATCCTTGGGTCTCGTTGCGCGGTCTTGTCCCGCGGAGCGGTCTGCGGAGCTCCTCCGGGTCTCGCGCTTCTTCCTGCACACCTTGGCGATGTGCCCGCAGCGGCCGCAGTTGTGGCACTCGGCCTTCCGGAACGGGCACTTTACGTGGTCGTGGGCCGCTCCACAGCCGTCGCATCGCCAGCTCTCCTTCCGGACCCTCCGGACGTCCTCGTCGTCGCTGCTCTCTGTGGACGACCTCGAAGTTCGCCGGGCCGCCTGTACCGGAGCCTCTGCCTTGCTCGACTTTGGCCGCCAGTCCTGGAGTTCTTGGACCCCGGCCTTCGTAGCTTCTGCGGCCTGGGCCGCTCTGACGACCTCCTGCAACGTGGGAGGCGGCTCTTGGTTCATTAATGTGCGCTTGGTTTCGGCGTCGTTTAGGCCGCACAGCACACAGTCCCGGAGGGTGATTTCGGCATTCTCCCATTTGCACGGGCCGGCCGCCAGCCGCAGGGCCGCCACGAATGCGGCGACCGTCTCCCCGGGCGCTTGAACTCGCCTCCAGAACGCACTCCGAGCGGGAAACATAGCCGTGGCGGGCCGGACGTGCTCACGCAGCATCTGCATGAGTTCCTTGGCCTTGAATTCGCTCACCCTCCTCGGTGCAATCAGGTCCACCAAGGTCCTTTTGGTTCCTTGTCCGAGCATCCTGGTGAAGATGGCCCTTTTCTTCGCCTCTTCCGTGACTTCGGACTCGATCAGCGCGGCCTGGAAGTCCATCTCGAAGATCTCCCAGTCGCCCGGTTTCCTGATTTCGAAACCGGCGCATGTCTTGGTCCCGTGGGCTGCCATATCCCACCTTCGTCGCCAATTTAGTGTAAGGGACCAAAGACAATGAAACAGCCGAAGAGTTGGCTTAACACAGGTTTATTGCATGATGATCCGGAGGAACATGTGGTAATGGCGAATGGGGAGCTCAATATATACAGCTGGCTATACATTTGAAAGTGGCTCGTCGACAGACTATTGGTTGCTGCCCGCGTGACGTCGTGGAGGTCACGCCCTTCTTGACCAGGTGAAGAGGTGGCGGGGAATCTTCCCGCGCTGCTGAACCAGGTGAATCTGAGCCATGAGAGCTGGACGCTCGCTACTGCCATCTGGTGGTCACTAGCTCGCGTCCCCTTATCAGGTTTACATTGATACAGCTGAAGGTTATAATGTTGCACACAGAAAGGATACATTGTTAACACATGGCAATGGTACATTGTTAAAGGCACAGCTTTACAGAACACAACAGGTGCTAAATCATAATCTGAGGACTCTCTCCTTGTGTTGTCTTGAACTGAATGCATTGTCCGGCTCCAGTATTATGCTCTATTTTTGAAGTTTCTCCTTATCTAGTGGTTCTTTATCTCCCCAGACCTCTCATTTTCCTTGAAGCTTGAGATGGATTTTACAAGGGTTTGGAAAAAGAGGGGGGAGGGGGGGGAGAGACCACTAGAGCAGGGGTTCTCAACCTTTTCAAGCTGAGGGCTGGGTCACACTCCCTCAGACAGCTTTGGGGGCCAAACGGCCGTTTTGTTCTGCCTGCCACACATGGCACTTCCAGGTGTGGCAGAGGTGGTGGGGTACCACATAAAATGGTGTCACTGGGCACATCCGGACCCAGGGCCGTTGGTTGAGAACCCCTGCACTACAATTTTCAAAACTGCTTATGTTGCCTGGGGGAACGGGCAAAGAGAAAGTAGAGTTTCCAAGTCGGTAGTGTCTCGGTCCCTGAGATTTCAAAGTCCACTCTTAGGAATTTGGGATATGTCCTTGGGATGACATAGGGAGTGCGTTCTTGTTGTTGCTGGGGTGGAAGTGGGGGCAGCATGCAGCATCTTTTAGTGTTGTGGGGAGACTCTGCCAGTTCTTCTCAGTGTGTGAGTATGGCATAGCATGGTGGAGGCAATCACCTGGCCCCCTCACAATGTGGGGGAAGCAATGATTTCCTTTCTTCTTTGGGCAGCTAGATTCCTTGTGACACCCCTATAAATTGTTGACTGTAAAACCATTTGAGATGTAGCCCCTCCATAGTTGAGCAAGTTTGCATCCTGCTGCTTGACTGGAGAGATAAAAATTTGTTAAACCTGTTCTCACCATGCTTTCCATTTGTCCCTTTACTTTCAGAGGGAAATGGAGGGCCACTGACAAGTAGAACCATTTACAGGTATTTCCCTCTGTCTATAGTTGGTCTGAGGGCCGCCATGGCTTAGTGGTTAAGATCCTGAGTTTGAAGACCAGAAAGTTGGCAGGTCAGCAGTTTGAAACTCAAGTACTGCATGACAGAATGAGCTCATGTTATCTGTCACAGCTCTTGCCAACCTAGCAGTTTGAAAGCAAGAAATTACAAGTAGACAAATAGGTGCTGCTTTGGCAGTAAAGGTAACAGTGTTCCGTGCACTCCAGCATCTAGTCATGTCTGCCACATGACCACAGAAATGTCTGCAGATGCAGACAGCACTGGATCTTTGGTTATAAATGGAGATGAACACCACCTCCTAGATTCAGACATGACTGGCTTTCGAGGAAGGGAGACCTTTACCTTTATAGTTGGTCAGATGCCTAAGGGGGGAACATCTGAGCTCAAAGTTTTATCGGGGTGGGGGGTAGGCTTTGATTCCTCCTCTCCAATGTTGGATGGCTTTCCAGAGGTCTTCTGTCACTTATCAGCCACCATTTCTGATATGCAGGATGACACTATTGTGTTTTGCATAGTAATGTTGAACAATGAAGATTAGTTTGAAGGGTTGTATATAATTCCAGCTGTCTTTAGAAGACTGTATTTGCTATATGTAGGCTAAAAAAAGAAATTAACTTGATGAATTCCATAAGATGCAAGAATTGCTAGAAATCAAATAGGAATAGATAGATCAATTCTTTGGCATATTTTATGTCATGTACAAAATGTATGCTTTCCTCGGGCAGAATAAATCTACTGTGAAAGATTCTGCTGTGAAAGATTTGCATTGGTTTCACATAAATTGCTTTTTTCTGGGCTGACTGTATCTGAAAAGCTTGCACATTGCTAACATTAGCATGGTTTAGAAGTTCATTTTTTAAAAAAAAAAACTATTTCCCCTACTATTTAAAGCATAATATAACTTCCATGGTAGCAAAAGGGGATGCAGAGAGGAAAGCTGTAGGTAGCCTTCAACAAACCTTTAATTTTGTCATGGCATGGCTTTCCCTGTTCCCATTCAAGTAAATATTTCTGACTGTGTTGTTGTTGTTCAGTCGCACAGTCGATTCCGACCCTTTGCGACCCTATGGACCATCGTTCTCCAGGCGCCTCTGTCCTCCACCATCCCCCTCAGTCCTCCCAGTTCTGTGCCCATTGTGTCTACAATACCATCTATCCATCTCATCCTTGGCCTCCCCCTTCTTCTTTTGCCCTCCACCTTTCCCAACATCACAGCCTTCTCAAGGGAATCCTCCCTTCTCATTTGATGCCCAAAGTACTTTAGCCTCATCTTTACTATTTGACCTTCCAATGAGCAGTCAGTGTTGATTTGTTCTAAGATTGACCTATTTGTTCTCCTCGCTGTCCAGGGTACCCTCAAAACTCTCCTCCAACACCACACCTCAAAGGCATCTATTCTTCTGCGTTCAGCTTTCCTAATTGTCCAGCTCTCACATCCGTACATTACCACTGGGAATACCATTGCTTTGACTATTCTAATTTTTGTTTTCAAGGTGATGTCTCTGCTTTTCACTATGTTCCCCAGGTTTCTCATAGCTTGTCTCCCAAGAATCAGTCGCCTTTTTATTTCATGGCTGCAATCTCCATCTGCAGTGATCTTAGATCCTAAGAATGTAAAATCTGTCACTGCTTCTACTTCTTCCCCATCTATTTTCCAGGAACTGATCGGGCCTGTTGCCATTATCTTGGTTTTCTTGATATTGAGTCTCAAGCCAGCTTTTGCACTCTCTTCCTTCAAACCGATCAAGAGATTCTTTAGGTCTTCCTCACTTTCTACCATTAGGGTGGTGTCGTCTGCATATCTCAGATTGTTGATGTTTCTCCCAGCAATTTTGATCCCATATTGTGATTCCTCCATCCCTGCATTGCGCATTATGTGCTCTGTGTATAGATTGAATAAGCAGGGTGACAAAATGCAGCCTTGTCTTACTCCTTTTCCTATTCCAAACCACTCTGTCATTCCGTGTTCTGTCCTAACTGTTGCTTCTTGGTTCATGCACAGATTTCTCAGGAGGCATATGAGGTGCTCTGGTATTCCCATCTCTTTAATCACTTGCCACATCTTGTTGTGATCCACACAATCAAATGCCTTAGTGTAGTCAATAAAGCAAAAGTAAACTTGTTTCTGGTATTCCTTTGTTTTCTCCATGATCCAACGTATGTTGGCAATGTGGTCTCTAGTCCCCTGCCTCTTCTGAAACCAGCCTGCACCTCTGGTAATTCTCTTTCCACATGCTGCTGAAGTCTATCCTGTATTATCTTGAGCATCACCTTGCTGGCGTGTGGGATGAGCACAATTGTTCGATAATTTGAGCATTCTTTGGCATTGCCCTTTTTTGGGATTGGAACATATACTGATCTTTTCCAGTCCTGTGGCCACTGTTTTGTTTTCCAAATCTGCTGGCATATTGAATGCAGTAATTTGATGCCATCATCTTTTAGAGCTTTGAAAAATTCAACTGGGATACCATCATCTCCACTAGCTTTGTTGTTTGCAGTGCTCTTTAGGGCCTTTCTGACTTCACTCTCCAGGATGTCTGGCTCAGGTTCAATTTCTTCATCATTGTGACTATCAGGAGTGTTGAGTTCCTTTTTGTAGAGTTCCTCTGTGTACTCTTTCCATCTTTTCTTAATCTCTTCTGCATCAGCTAGCTCCTTTCCATCTTTGTCCCTTATCATGTTCATTTTTGCTTTAAATGTTCCCTTGATTTCCCGGATTTTTTTGAAAAGGTCTCTGGTTCTGCCTCTTTTGTTGTTTTCCTCCATTTCTTTGCACTGCTCTTTTAGGTAGTTTTCCTTATCTCTCCTTGCTTTTCTTTGAAATTCTGTGTTCAAATGATTGTATTTTTTCCTTTCTCCTTTGACTTTTGCGTTCCTTCTTTCCTCTGCTATTTTAAGAGCCTCATCAGACAACCACTTTGCTTTCTTACTCTTCTTTTCTTTTGGTATGGTTTTCTTTGCTGCTTCCTGCATGATGTCCCTCATCTCCGTCCATAATTCTTCTGGCACTCTATCAATTGAGTCTAAGCCATTGAATCCGTTCATCACCTCCACTGTGTATTCTTTAGGGATGCTGTCTAGGTGATATCTGTCTGGTCTTTTTGTTTTCCCTATTTTCTTTAGTCTAAGTCTGAATTTTGCAATCAGTAGGTTGTGATCTGAGCCACAGTCTGCTCCAGGTCTTGTTTTTGCTGACTGTATGGAGGTTCTCCATCTTTGACTGCAGAGTATGTAGTCAATCTGGTTTCGGTGTTGGCCATCTGGTGATGTCCATGTGTAAAGTCGCCTCTTGTGTTGCTGGAAGAGGGTGTTTGCTATGACCAGTGCGTTCTCTTGGCAGAACTCTATCAATCTTTGCCCTGCTTCATTCTGTGTTCCAAGACCGAACTTGCCTGTTATTCCCTCCACTTTTTGATTGCCTACTTTGGCATTCCAGTCTCCTAAAATGATTTGGACATCATTTCTTGGTGTTTGTTCTATGAGGTGTTGTAAGTCCTCATAGAACTTGTCCACTGTGGCTTCATCTGCACCCGTGGTTGGTGCGTATATTTGGATCACAGTAACATTGAAGGGTTTGCCCTGAATTCTTACTGACATCATTCTGTAATTTTTGAGGTTGTATCCCATTACTGCTCTTCTCACTCTTTTATTGACAATTATGGCTACTCCATGTCTTCTAAGGTTTTCTTGTCCACAGTAGTAGATGTGATGGTTTCCAGAGCTGAATTCGCCCATCCCTGTCCATTTTAGCATAATCACTGATTCCCAAAGATGTCAATGCTTATTCTTTCCATCTCATTTTTACCACTTCCAGTTTGCCTTGGTTCATTGATCTCACATTCCATGACTGTATCTGCTAGTAAATGCCCATTTATTGAGTATGTGTGAATGAGAGGATGAACATGCATGGTGGTAAATTCAATAATTGCAGGTTAGGGCTCAGTTAGGAATAAACAATGCAAGTTATGTTTTCTACATTATCCTTGGCAGCACATCATGCCACCTTCAGAACTTAAGGGTCAAATTCTGCTTGCATGACTCACACTGAAGATTGTGATGAAATGAAAGGGATTGTGGGAGTGAAACAGATAAGATCAAGACTATCAAGAAGTCTGGCTCTTTTAAATACCATTAAAATATGAACATCATCAGCTAGGCACTGGCACACAGAAGCAAACATTCTGATTGGACTGCCTGTATTGTTGACAGTTGTATTCTGCCGTATCTTCTTCTTCTGCCATATCTGAATCTGAATGTAGGCAATAATACTGGCGATCAGCCATGAAGACTGTCCTGAGAATATAATGCAGTGGCCTTTCATCTGCCTTCTGCATTGCAGTGTGACACTTGTACCACTGATCCAGTCTCACAAGTTCCTTTTGGCCCGCAAAGTCCTCCTCATGCCCCAAGGCAGTACAGATGAAGCTGCTGCCCTACATCAAGATAGATTCAAGTGGGATTTAATCTATTTGGGGACCATTACTCTTCCCTGTGGACTTCAGCACCCAAGGTTGTTAGTCTAGGGCCACAGCCAGGATTCTAAATGTGGGTGGGCAAATATTTTTTCAGGATGAGAAACAATGTCATATATATGTTATATATAAGCAGACAAGAGTTTGAGGGTGGGCATACTGCTAACTCAGGGTGGGCAACACCCACCCTGGCCATGGCCCTGCATTAGTCCTCAGAGTTATCAGGTTAGTTAACCACCACTTCACATTTGACGTTGAGTCACTGGCAGTATGGTCTACTCTACTGTCATAGCAGGATAACCTGGCCAGACTCTTCTTCTGTCATATAGTATAATAAATTGTCTTTGCCATATGTTAGAATGGGAAACTCAGGACAGCCTCTGAAAGTGAAGCCTCTGGGAATTCCCCATCAGGACACTATTTAAGCCCCACGGGTAAACAATGGTAGGGCCGGGCCGGATCTATACTTCCTACACCATACAGGTAGCCGGGTAGCGCTAAGCCTGGGTTCCTCCACTGTGCTACACTTCAATGGTAGCTCGTTTATTGCCCATTGCTGGGTAAGAGTCCGGAGGGACTGAATCCACTAGGATTGTATAGCCAACTCGGGATCCGGAACACCTTGTAAGCTCATCTGTAATTGACTGTTAAATAAAGCCTGTTGCTGTTCATCATTGTCCTGGACTGGTGCTTATAAGGGCCGGATCTAACAACAACTCAAGCACCAAATGGATTCCTTTTTATAACCTTCTGGTATTCAGTGAATCCAATCAGTAAAATTTTTCTTTCTTTCTTTCTTTTTCATAGATAGTGTTTGCTTTTGTCTCCCTTGCTCATAGTTGTCAGTTTTTAGAAAATGTTCCTGCCTTATAGAAAATGGTTTGGGGCTGATGAATATATATATATATATATATATATATATATATATATATATATATATATATATATATATATATATATATATATATATATATATATATATATATATATATATATATATATATATATATATATATATATATATATATATATATATATATATATATATATATATATATATATATATATATATATATATATATATATATATATATATATATATATATAGTGCACACACTTGTACGGTAAAGGTCACATTGCTCGAAAGTCAATCATATCTGACTCTAAGGTTCAGTGCTCATCCTCTCTTTGTAGCCAAAGAGCTAGCGCTGTCTGTGTCTGCAGATGTTTCCATGGACATGTGGCATGCATGACTAGACACCGAGTGCATGGGTAGCTGTTACCTTTCCCACTAAAGTGGTACCTACTTATCTATTTGCAATTTCTTGCTTTCGAACTGCTAGGTTGGCAGGAGTTGAGACAGAGATGGGAGCTCACTCCATCATGCAGCACTCAGGTCTTTAACTGCTGAGTTCAGCATCTTAACCACTAAGCCACAGCAGTCCCTGCACACACATGTAGACATATACATATATAAAAGCTACTTTTCTGTATAATCTCGTGAATGGCCAAAAAAAGTGGTTTACTCTGGAAAAAGTTTGGCCTCAATACAACCAGAATAGAACTCACTGCTTCAACAGTGTGAAGACAAAAGCTTAGCCATTGTGAATTGGCCCACAGATGTTTTGCATTAGTTAATTACTCTGCTTATTTCCAAAATGTCCCATGCTCTCCCCGGAGCCGCACCATCGCTCCGGGGATGGGAGCCACCTGCAAGCCGCCCCCCCTTCTGAGCCATGCCTGGCTGGAAGAGGTGAAAAAGCCACTGCTGCAGCCACCGCCTGTGGGATCCCATGCTCTCCCCAGAGCCGGACCATTGCTCCGGGGATGGGAGCCACCTGCGAGCCACTGCCACCCCCTTCTGAGCCATGCCTGGCTGGAAGGGGTGAAAAAACTGCCGCTGCAGCCGCCACCCGAGGGGTCCTGTGCTCTCCCCGGAGCCGCACCATCGCTCTGGGGATGGGAGCCACCTGCGAGCTGCCCCCACTGCTGCCCCCTTCCAAGCCGCCCTGAGTTGCCCTAGGGCAAGAGGGTGGGATATAAGTCCAAATAAATAAATAAATAATGATAAGCCACGCCTGGCTGGAAGGCGTGAAAAAGCCGTCGGAGCAGCCACCACCCGAGGGGTCCCGTGCTCTCCCCGGAACCGCACCATCGGTCCCAAGATGGGAGCCACCTGTGCCTGCCGCTATGTTAAAGGACTCCATCTCTCGGACTCTGTTTTTTCCCCGTAAGCATGGGTTTTACTTGCTTCACTGTGTATTTGGGCTTTTGATTATTGTATTTTGTACTGGATTATGCTATTTTATTGTATTATGTTTGATGTACCTGACTTTCTATACTTCTATTATTGTACCTTTTTTCACTATTCTGCACTTATGTAAACCGCTCTGAGTCGCCTTCGGGCAGAAAAGAGCGGTATACAAAAATAAAGTGGAATGGAATGGAATGAACAGAATGAGTGTTCAATTCTGTTGTCTTCTTTGGTATTCCATTCCATTTGGTACCAAACCCTACAACTGTATGTACTGTGTAGATAAACATGTCATCTCTATATGTCTGAAGAAGTGGATTGCAGTCCCCAAAATTGCAAACTGAAATTGAACTGTTAGCCTTAAAGTTTCAAAAAGCATTTATACTGGCAACAAAGCAAACCAAACACTATTCATATAAAACAGGGATGTAGAAAAAAAAATATTTTCAATTTTATCTTTTTAAAAGAACAATTGTGGAAGGCATTGTAATTACTACATAACTATTACTTTCTCAGAATGCCCCAAAGCTATGAAATGGCCACATTTGTAATGGTTATGTACAAATGGAAAAAAAATTGACAAGAAAAACTTGATTCACACATGGTAACAGTCTTGCTGATTTAGAAAAATGCCACTCGAAGACTCTGACATAGCTAAACCAAATAAGGGCAATACAGTATCTGAAATGTCATAGCTAATCAGGCTGGCTGGATGTTATAGACAATATCAAACAGCAACCATGAGTTTATAATATGAGAAGAAAAATGATAGTTTGTAATAACTAGGTATTGGTATCCTGCTCTTTTCAAGGCAGCTAATTTATTTATTTATTTAGCATATGGCAACAAGGCAGCTAAGAGCAGCTTGCACAGAACTTCCAAGAAGCTTCCAATCTAGACCCTGGAAAGCCTACACGCTGTCCAGAATCTTGTTGGTAGACTACTTAAATCACTGAGATTTATATGTTTGTTGACTTACCTTCCAACAATTGATTTAATGGATTTTTTTTTAGTTAGAACTACCAATAAGATTCTGGCTCACCTCTGGTGCCAGCATTGCATAGGATCCGTTCCAACACTCTACTCCATTTTGAAGATAACACCAGACATCACATAGTAGTGGTCCTCCCCTCCCACTTGAGCATCATTGCTCCTGGAGACGTGGCCAACATTCATATGAAAATAAGTTTCTGCAGAGACTGTTGCTATGTGGCCTCTGTTGATGTAAACAGTTAGCAGAGTGGTATGCAGTGGCCAGCAAGAGGTTCACATCTGGCAAGGTGGTCCCTTGTGAGAAAAACAGGCAGACAGATCTTGGTGTTGAAGAAAACTCAAAGTAGGTTTACTCAGGAAGTAAAAAGGTGCAAGTATATACAGTGCAACGACTGTAACACAAAACATATTCTCTTGTGCTGCTCAATTGACCTCACTGAGACAGTTGAGTTGTGTTATATACAAGTCCATACATTTCAGTAGCAGTCCAGTCCAGCAGGGTAAATGCAAGCTGTAATTACAAACAAAGCCAAAGAGTTCTACAGCTTCTGTCCTCCTGGTGGAGGCTTACCCCCAAGTAGTTCTTCTTTCTCCAGCAAGCACAGATGGCATATCAGGCAAAAGCCATCATCAGGATGAGTGCAAAGATTCAGTCCTCGTAGCAGGTCCTGGAAGATGCAGGAATCTTCATCCAGACTGTCAGCAGAGGAAGTTGAGCATTGTAGCTGGAAGTCTGCAATCCTGCTCTGACCTAAATACACTGGCCCATGGAGCACACCAGGGAAAAGTCCCAGCACCTATGTACCCCTGCAGTAGGGTCTTAAAGGCATCACAGGCACAATATGCCTTGCAACCAGTTAGGGTGTGAGGCGAAGACTTACATCCCCTAACAGCCTCTGGTATCACCTGACTAGAGCTAATATAAGGCATTCTGCTGCTCTAGCCTAGTGAGAAACTATACAGAATCATCTGTTCAACATATGTGTGTCAAAGTGTATACATGTGACAGAGTGGATTAAAGCTACAGTATTCGTGGATGGGAATTAAGATAGATTTATTGTACAGACCTGTTGCAAAAAAGCAGATGTCAACAATTTAACACCATGTTGTTACACTGAAAATAAGAAATAAATTCTCTTTGTGATTTGCAGGAAACAATGGTGCTTTCCTAACATGGATTTTAAATATATTGTTCGGGGGGGGGACCATATGAGAAATAAATTGAATGAGATAATGGGTAGCAGAGGAAGTATTGCAAGATTGTTTCAACTCTGGGAATATTCATATTACTGTGGGAAGCTGATGCAAGCAATCTGGACTTGTTCTGATCCATATATAGGAATGTTTTCTAAAAGTTGCTTTTAAAGTATTGTTCCTTGTTTTACCTAACAGAACCCTTTTACTGTATGTTCTACTTTCCCCCCTGAAGCAATCACTCTGAACTTCTAGCACGATAGGATGTAACTGAATGGAGCAGAACATATTTACATATAGTGTGGCTTCCAGAAATCAGTGATGCGCCACTGGCTCAAAACTACCATTATACAGACAGTGATCAAGGGAAAGAGAGGAAAACTCATAATTTTGCTTTAAGTTTAATAGCAGATTGATTAATAAACAAAAGTGCTTGTTCCAAAATAAAATGATTTTAAAATGGAAAAACAATATCAGAGACTTTGATATAAATTGTTATCTGAAGTACTCAGACTTAACATTTTGTGTGTTTCAGAATTACGCTAATGAAAAAAACATGCCCAAAGTAACTTGCTTAAACCTTAGTTGAACTTTATTCTTGGTTTCAATTTGCATTTTAAAATGGCCATTGCTCTTTACCAGCCCTCTCTCTGTGTTATCAGCCATGTGCACAAAACAGTGACATCAACAGTGGTGGCAGCAGGTGAGGCCCTTGAGGAGGGCAATGGGTGTGGCCTAAGTGTTCCCTTTGCACAATCCACATTTATGGCTGCTGATCCATGTTATTCTTACCTAAGCCAGCAAGACTGAATGCCAAATAAGCATTCACAAGAGTAAAGCTAGGGCATTAGTGACAGGACTGTTTGTACAATAGTAACTTCTTTGTTCAAATTTCCTCACACCCATGATGCCAGTACTATGTCTTGGTGTCCACGTGATGCAAAGCTGGGACTAGTGGTATCAAGACAGTTGAAGCAGGACAAAAATCCTTGCTTTCTGAACTTTTGTTATACCTCCACACACAATTTTTTTCTGGTTTACTCCAGGTTTTCTGATTTATTCCAGTAGGGACTGCAGTGGCTAAGTGGTTAAGACACTGAACTTGATGACTGGAAGGTTATCAGGTCAGCACTTCGAGCCCTAAGTGCTCCATGATGGAGTGAGCTCCCATCTCTGTCCCTGCTCCTGCCACCCTAGCAGCTCAAAAGCAAGAAATTGCAAGTAGATAAATAGGTACCACTTTGGTGGAAAGTTAAACAGCATTCCGTGTCTAGTCATTCCTGCAACATGTCCATGGAAACATCTGCAGATGCAGACAGCACTGGCTCTTTGGCTGTAAAATGAGATGAGCACCAAACCCTAGAGTTGTGTACAACTGGCTTTCAAGCAAGGGTGACCCCTTTACTCCAGTTTGCTCCTGTGCAGAATTTGCTTGTGTAGATCCTAGGATCACACTTATTTTTGCTGATCTGTGCATTTTGCAATTGTGTGTCATTTGATGACATTTCCTTATGGCATTTTCTGAATGCTAGTCTCCACCTCTCCATGGCTTACTATTGCACTTGTTAGTATTGTGGAAGGTATCAGCTGTTCTTATGCTGTGTGAATGTTTTTTTTAAATTAAAAAAATTATCACTTTTGCATCATTGCACAAAAGTTAAAAATAAAATTAAAAACCCATATTAAAATACCAAACCTTGAAGAGTAGAGAATGGTGAGCAAGTAAAAGCAAGGAGAGAAGGGAGAAGAGAACAAAGTAAGTGGGCAACGGATAGAGAAGATAAATAAAATTAGGTTGCAATCCATGTTGGGACCAAGATTTCAGCAATTCTGGATTCATGTGGACAGGTTTCATGAGGACAATTCTGTGCATTCTAATACCTCCGGTAACAAATATCCTTCTCATGAGTGGAAGCTAGTATCATAGTTATCTGTTCCGCTCTGCTGCAACAGCCGCCACCACCACAAAAAACAAAAAACAAAAAAACAACAAAAAAAACTAGAATGACCCAGAGTGACCAAGAACAACACAATGTAGGCAAGCTTAAATTGGCAAACACATACATATGCCACACATTCTAAGTAATTACCAAGCATGTCTGTTACACAAACACATCTTCTTTGTAAAAAAAAAAATAGGATATGGAATTTGCATTATTGCAGCAGCATAGACCTCAGCACTTTAAATAGGAGAAGTAATATGTGGCACAGAATAACTATGCTGGAATTCCATATTCACATATTTCCAGCAGCCTCGGATTCTGTGTGGGTGTTCATGATTTGCAGTTTCAGCCATGAAAAATAACACAGGAAAAGATATGCATCTATGGCACTGTCGTTTTCATACATTGATGTTTAAACTGATGAAGGCTATTACTGAAAACTTGAAGGGTAGACTGCTACTTATCGATCTATGCATTCCAATAAAGGTAGAAATAGAAATAAAAGTTACTTTGCTTCCCTAGAGAAATGAAAGAAAACAAAGTGGTGAGGAAGAAGAGGTGGGGGAATTGACTTTCTCCTCCCTGTCCCCATAACATGTCAGAGAAGAACAGAAAGAATGTGAAATATCTGGCCAGCTCTGGCATTTCTCCATTTAAAACAACCGTAATACCTCCATGCTGGGCAGCCCACTTTTGGCCAAACATTTCTGAGGTTCCTAGGCTTCCTTAAAAATGTTGTGATGTCATGGTGCTCAGCCAGCTTCAGCTGAAAACAGTGAGCATTGCTGATTGCAGTGGAAATTGCTTTTAATTTATTGGGCTTAGGATCACTGCCTAATAAAACATAGTTAACACAGTAAACCCTTTGAAGGAGAGGACTGCCCCTAAAATCTTTTACATCGCTGGAACATAAGACTATGCTTGGGGGTGGGGGTGGGTAGGGGGAGAAATACATTAAAACATCATTTATTTATTTTTGAGTTGACAGGACTCCAGTTCAAGAAAAACCTCAAGAGCCTCTGAGGAGACTCACAACAGCGGCAAGAGAGAAGAATTGTCTGTTTATCATATCAGGCAGCAAAGGATCTCCAATGGTTTCAGTCTTGTGCAAGTACTTGGGCATCCTCTCATGTCATTTTTGAGGTCTTTAAATTGGCCGTAAAAATTCTTCACCATGTATTTCAAGGGTGTCCTTATTGTTGTTTAGCATTAGGAGGGATCCAACTTACTGCCTCTTTAGGGATCCTGTTTTTCTCCATATTTTTAATTTTTTTTTATTTTTTTTTATTTTAAATTCAGATTTCTATGCCGCCCAATTAGGTAAACCCTACTCAGAGTGGCTCACAACAAGTTAAAACATACATAAAAACAATTAAACAATTAAAACACCAACATACCCACACACCTATCCCATTCATCTTTAAAAAAACTACCCACATTAAAACTGCCTGCATTGAACAATTAAAAGAAATGGGGGTTTATTTTTTAAGCCAACAGGTGGGGACCCTTCTTCCATCTGGGCCTCACACCTGCCCGGCCAACCAGGTTTTTAGGTCTTTTCTGAAAGGTAGCAACTCCGTCTGCTCCCGCAACTCTACAGGTAGGAGGTTCCACAAGGCCAGTGTGAACACGGAAAAGGCCCTCCTTCGTGTGCCAGAGAGACAAGCCCCTCTGGCAGATGGGACAATTAGGGAGCCCCTCCGGTCCGATTTGGTTGGACGGGCGGACACTCTTGGGATGATGATGCGGTCTCTAAGGTATCCTGGCCCACTGCCATGAAGGGCTTAAAAGGTCAAAACCAGCACCTTCAACTGCACCCGGAGACAAACTGGTAACCAGTGCAGCTCCCGAAGTTTTTGTGAGGCACGGGCATAAAGCCCGTGCCCCATCACCATCCGGGCTGCTGCATTCTGGACCAACTGCAGCCTCCAAATGGTTGTCAAGGGCAGCCCCATGTAGAGCGCATTGCAATAATCTAGCCTGGAAAATATGGCCTGCCATTTGAAGTCATCTTTGTACAACAATGTTATGTAATTTACATGAGCCACTCCTTCAAAGCACCTCCTCTTTGGTAATATGGTCAAAATATCAAATGGAACATCCAGAAACCAAGCATCCTCTTTGTCTAACAACTCTTGCTCTGAGGGTTGTTTTTCCACCAAGAGACTAGGAGAAGCATATAATAATTCAGTGAGACCTCATTTGGAGCTCTGAGGGTGATAAATTCAAGTATTACTGTCTGGTTTCTCCTTTTCACATTTGAATTCTTTTACCTAACACATATCAAGTTAGACTTGGCTTTGTGGTGAACCTAGGGTGGGACTTGACCCCACATATTCTGTTCTGTTCCTTTCCTTTAATTGCCTTTTACACTGAGCAAACTACCATTTCCAATATCTTGGTCCCACTTGCGGAGACTGTTGCAAAACTAATTTTGTAAAATGTTTTTAAAACTGTCTGCATGGACACAGTGCTCGAACCTCTTCCCATGGAATGCTTCCACGTTCTCTGTGCAAACCTATTTTTAGCATTAAGTGTAGTTAGGAAGCGTTGTGTTCCCCTTAAAATTGTCTGCTTGTGCATGGTGCCTATTTAAGTTTCTCAAAAGAAGACCGAAGACCATGCAGACATCTTCAGAGCCCTAGGGGCGCAGTGGTTAAGCTGCAGTCACAGTGTTGTATGCTCGATCCTGATGGAGTGCACTTGTGGAGTGCACTAAGCATTATGGGGTGGTATAGAAGTGTAAGTGTAATTGCTATTGCTGTTCATATGAAATGATGCAAACATAGCAATGAGTGCTATAATTTAAATACAAATTCATCTCACATAGCATAAAAGACTGCGGCCAGTTGACCAATGTGTCTATTGAGTCTACTATCCAAGTGGTTCTGATTGGCAAATGAGGTGCAATGTGGACTTAGCCTCTTTAATTGGTTTGGACCTGTTAGCTTTTCTGAGTACACCTTAAAACAGAGAACTACCCTCTACAAAAAAAACCACATGGCCAGTTGAAATGTCAGTGGATGGAGAGTCCACATGTACTGTTTCAAGAACAGCATGATATTGTCTGGCTGTTGCTGTGTAATGAATGTCACCTTCTGTGTATTGCTAATGGGTGCACATTCATGATATACATTGCCATAATTAATTGGTAATATCAGGATTACCAGATGCTGTGTAAGTGTTGCATTGGGTTCTGTGACTATGTGCTGTTAATTCTGCTGCTATTTAGACAAAAATCTATAGCATGTTCGTAATAGTTGCTATTGATAAAAATTGAAATGAAATTTGAAATTTCAGGTTTTTGTAACTGGAATGTGAGATGATTACTTGAATTATATCTAGATTGGCTTAACTTTTGTTTTAAAGGTAAGCATAAATAATGGGAAGGAGTTTGGCACAAAATTTGGACCTGAGCAGTTGGACCTGTTGCAAACTTTCCGCAAAAGCAGCTTTTCAGCCTCATCTGTGAACAATTCCCTTTGGTTTTCATCACCGCTCATGCAGGAATTTGAATCAAATGTAGATAAAGGGTAAAGGTTGCCTTTGCTCAAAAGCCAGTCATATCTGACTCTAGGGTTCAGTGCTCATCTCTGTTTATAGCCAAAGAGCCAGCACTGTCTGAATCTGCAGATGTTTCCGTGGACATGTGGCAGGCATGCCTCGACACTGGAGTGCACAGAACACTGTTTACCTTCCCACCAAAGTGTTACCTATTTATCTACTTGCAATTTCTTGCTTTTGAACTGCTAGTTTGGCAGGAACTGGGACAGAGACAGGAGCTCACTCCCTTGTGCAGCAATCCAGTCTCAAACTATTGACCTGCCAACCTTCCAGTCATCAAATTCAGCATCTTAACCACTAAGCCAGCACAGTCCTATATCCAGCTTACATTCAAGTATATATTGTGCATCTACACAAACATTCCAGCTATCTCATACATTTTAAACAATAGTTTTCAAGTGCTCAGATTTCATCAACAATGTGTATGACAAATAATGGCATTTTTGTCAAAAGCATCACTTGTTGCTCCTCCATATTGTTTGCAATCATTTTCTATAGTGTCAAAATATTTTTACCACGTCTGCCAAGGCATTTCACACCTTTCCCTTTAAAGAACAGAAATCAATTGTAGTCTTAAAATAACCAAGAATCTACTTTTTCTATTTACTACATTCTAGAGCAGTGATGGCAAACCTTTTAGAGACCGAGTGCCCAAACAGAGGGGCAGGGCAAACTCTGTGCTGGGTGGAGGGAGGAAATGCTTCAATTGGGCTGTTGGGCAGAGGGGTGGAGTGAACTCTGTGCTGGGGTGATGGCACACATGCCCACAGAGAGAGCTGTGAGTGTCCCCTCTGGCACGCATGCCATAGTTTCACCACCAATGTTCTAGAGCATCCTCAAGGTACTTGGAACTGCAATGTATTGGCATGGTCTGATTATTTTAGTAAAAAACAACAACACTTAAGCTAGAAGTAATCTCCTCCCCAGCCTCTCCATTCAGCACTGCCCACAAACAGATCAATATGTTTCAGGGAATAATATTGTGGGCATATTGGAAGAGGCCACCAAGCCATCTTTTTTGTTGTTGTTCAGTCGCACAGTTGATTCTGACCCTTTGCAACCCCATGGACCATTGCCCACCAGGCACCTCTGTCCTCCACCATCGTCCTCAACCCAACCAGCTCTGTGCTCATTGCATCTACAAATACCATCTAGCCATCTCATTTTTGGCAGTCCCCTTCTTCTTTTGCACTCCACCTTTCGCAGCATCAAGGTCTTATCAAGTGAATCCTCCCTTCTCATTTGATGTCCAAAGTACTTCATCTTCATCTTTGTTATTTGTCCTTCTAAGGAGCAGTCAGGGCTAATCTCGTCTAATATTGACCTATTTGTTCTCCTCGCTGTCCAGAGGACTCTCAAAACTCTCCTCCAACACCACATCTCAAAGGCATCTATTCTTCTGTGCTCAGCCTTTCTAATGGTCCAGCTCTCACTTTACAACCATCTTTACAGCTTGGTTTTTTGCTGGTCCCAAAGGAACTGGGGTGGCTTAGTGGTTAAGACACTGAGCTTGATAACTGGAAGATCAGCAGGTCAGCAGTTGGAGACCCGAGTACTGCATGATGGAGTGAGATCCCGTCTCTGTCCCACCTCCTGCCAAACTAGCAGTTCAAAAGCAAGAAATTGCAAGTAGATAAATAGGTAATACTTCAGTAGGAAGGTAAACAGTGTTCTGTGCACTCCAGTGTTGAGGGATGCCTGCCACATGTCCATGGAAACATCTGCAGATTCAGACAGCGCTGGCTCTTTGGCGATAAACAGAGATGAGCACTGAACCAGTCAGATATGACTGGCTTTTGAGCAACGGCAACCTTTACCTACTTTTCACAAGCCCATTTTGTATTCATGTGGTAAATCCAATCTTCTCCAACAGTTCCCAAGGCTCCTCACTGATCGATTCATCAACCAATAAAGATATGTTTACCAATTTATTCTTTGTTGTGAGACAAACCTCTACATAAACTTATATTGCACCTTGTCCAACTGTGTGTTTGTCTCCAAATACAGTAACAGCGTGTGTTCAAAAAATGAAGGGAAAAAGACATGACTACACTAAAATAGCAATAGTGTTTGGTAAACAGATGTGTCAAAGACAATGTTGCTGTAATCAAGGCTCTTTCTATCCCAAATTACAAAATTGTCAGTGTTCATGTTACTGTTGTATCTCTAGTAGAACTGGTGGTTGAAGGTAGGTATCATTCCATACATGGTAGATACATGTATGGTGAGGAAGGGAAACCTCTTTTAGTCAATTCCAATTTCAAACAATTTTTAAAGCCATGGTGGTAGACTCTTTTCTTTATTCGTGTCAGATGCACCACAAGCATATAATAACATACAAAGCTAAAATTAACACATCTAAAACAAAATAGAATTAAAAGGGCTAAATGACATCCACCCAATATCGGGCCACATCAACAGCATTTCCTCTTGCCAACATAAGGGGCATTGTGTGCATTGTATCATATGGGAGATAGTTTGTACTTCTCCGCATTCACACAGGCTGTCATCTACTGGGAAACCCCACTTTCTCAGATTAGCCCTTGATCTTCCAGCCCCTGCACACAGTCTGTTTAAAGCTTTCCACACAGGCCATGGTTGTTCTTGGCCAAGCAGTAGAGAGTCATGTGATTTTGCCCAGTTATCTGGTAACTTCTTGCTTGCCTTCCATAGATCTAAGGTGGTCTGTGGAGGCTGGTTGTTCAGAGGGACAGAGGTTGTAAGGAAGCTATGCCTTGATTTCAGTCTCTGCTTTGGTGGTTGGTGATCAAATAGCACATGTGTTTCCGAGGAACTTGCTTTGACCCACTCTTTCTGAGCAGCACTTTCTTGACGGAATTTTAATGCGGGAATGCCAGCTAAATAATGCACTTTTTGTATTGGGGTTGGTTTTACGTATCCTGTGACCAATCTCACTGTTTCATTTAGGGCCACATCCACCTGCCCTGCATGCTTTGATCTGCACCACACTGGACTAGCATACTCTCCTGCAGAGTAACACAAAGCTAGCACAGAGGTTTTTAATGTGTATGGTTGGGCACCTCATTTTGTGCCTGTTATTTTCCTCATAATATTGTTCCTGGCAAAAACCTTCTGTTTGGTATTAAGGCAGTTGGTCTTGAAAGTGAGAATTTGATCCAGGGTAACATTCAGGTATTTGGGGATGATGCAATGTTCGAGCCTGGTGCCATTCCAAGTCACCTGCAGGCTTCTTGGTGCCTCACAGTTTTTTAAAATGAAAAGCACAGAGTTTAGTTTTTAGGCAATTTGGCTTCAGTTGGTGTTGTGTACAAAGGTTTAATCAAGGTCTTTGTTAAAGACACCATTAAGTTTATCTGCAGAAGCGTGCCCCTTTCTGTAAGGCGCCAAAGTTGTATTGCAATAACACAGGTTTTCCCGTGTTCTCAAAGCCCAGTCAAATGTATCACTGTAACTGCCATTCTGTCTGTTTATAAGTTGCTGCCTCATCCTCTTGATTCCCAGTCCGAACAGAGCTGTTAATAAATCGCTGAGTTGCTTACCCCAACTAATGCTGTCACATCTGTTTTTGGGTTCGGACTCAACATTGGCGACGAGGCTGGGATGGCGTCTCCTACCTCCTTCATGGCTACCTTCTCAATCAACGAGCCAGATAAATGGGCTTTCTACAAACTGCAGTTCAAGCATTCCATAGCTGCAGAAAGAATTGAGGATGAGGAACAGAAAAAGTCCTGCTATATTGCTCGATGTGGGATGCCGACTTTGGAGTTGGTGGTGCACCTGCTATTGCCGAGGGACATCGACGCGGTGCCTCTGAGAGACATTCTGGCCACACTCCGTGCACACTTTCACCCCAAAGTGTCCATCTTTCTGGCCAGAATGGTGTTCAACAGGAGGAACCAGAAGACAGAAGAGTCCATAAAGGACTACGCCGCCACCCTCCGCTTGGCTGCAATGTCTTGCCAGTGGGAGAACCTTGAGGTGGCTCTCCGTGATCACCTAATTAAGGGTATGAGGGACAGGGAGGCCCAACAACACCTACTGCAAAGGGACATGCTAACGTACAATGCGGTCCTGAAAGAAGCTCTTGCCTCGGAAGCTGCTGCCTCTGGTGTCAAGATTTTTCAAAACACAGACGTGGGCAGCAAGGCTTCTGCTGTTCAGAAGAATGACTGTGCCAGCTCTTCTTTTTCACTGTCATCTTCGTCATCTTCAGATGACACCGAGTAGGGGACGACATCCAAAAGGTCCACTGAAAGCATCTCACAAAAAGGTCGGAAGAGGTCCAAGCTCCATGTAAGGGTTGCGGGGGCAACTACCATTGGGAGAAGTGCCTGTTCAGAGCTGTGACTGCCACGGATGCGGGGGAAAGGGGCACATTTCAAGAGTGTGCCACCAGCATTCCAAGGGGTTTTCCGGGGACCAAGATCGTCACAAGAAGGAACACATCATTTCCATGGTCAATGTCAGTTCCAGATTGCCGGGGGTCACAGGGAAGTTCATCGTTAACATCTCCCTTCATGGCCAGCTGTTCCACATGCAGGTCAACTCGGGAATGCCACACTCAATTATAACTCAGAGGGAGTCCTATCGCCTGCCTCCAGCTGACTGGCCCAAGTTGCAGGCTCTGCAGGTCACCTTGCGAGATGTACAGGGCCACCACATCCCTGTGCTTGACATCGGTACTTTTGCTGTGAAGTTCAAAGGCAGGTCTGTCAAACTCCCGCTGGTTGTGGTCAAAGCGGGTAAGCACAATCTGTTGGGTAAGCAGTGGTTTGGGCCCCTGGGTATTTGTCGTGTATTTAAGGAAACGTGTTTGCCATTTTGTCTTTGTTGTGATAGAGTTTAATATTTGCTTTACTATGGTCCAAAGTCTCGCGTCACTTCGGGAAGGTTATGAATGAGAAGTGCAAGAGACAGAGCTGTCAACAGTTCCAATGGTTTTTTTCCAACTGTCAGTTCTGATCAGAGATAAATAAGGAATGTGAGGTTGTGTTGTTAGCTCTGGTCATCTATTCTTATTCCGAATAAAGTTGTGTTTGGCCCATATTGCTGGCTGCTGCCTATTATTTCCAGAACACCAAATTGGCGATGAGGATGGGATGGCATCCCAACAGAATTCCATTGGCCCTTTCGATATCTCAGCGCCAGAGAAATTGGTTCTCTACGAAAAGCAGTTCAAGCATGCCATGGTGGCTGACAACATAGTAGAGGAGGACCAGAAGCGTTTGTGTTTCCTGGAGAGATGTGGCCTGCCTACACTCGAGCTGGCCATTCACTTGGTGCTGCCAAGGGATATCGACGATGTTCCTCTCACCGTTATACTGACGGCCCTGAGAAGCCATTTCCAGCCGAGGGTCTCCATATTTCCCACCCGGGTGGCATTTCACCACCGTGACCAACACCCCGGGGAGTCTGTGGCTGACTATGTAGCTGCCCTTTGACTCGCTGCTGCCCTGTGCCAGTCGCCGAACATTGAAGAAGCCCTCCGTGACCACCTACTAGCTGGACTTCAAGATGAAGAGGCCCAACGCAGGCTGATGACCTCGGACATGCTCACCTTCAAGTCTGTGCTGAAGGAAGCATTGGCATCTGAGGCGGCCACATCAGGGGTAAAGTCCTTCAAGCTATGGCCTGTCGCCTCCAGGGCACCGGAGTCCACTGTACAGGCCCACCACTGCTCCTCACCATCATGCTCATCTTCGACAGTGTCACCGGTATCATCGTCCACTTCTGGGTCCAGCGATGAGGATGGAGGGGTCAGGAAAGGTGTGAAGGAAAAAGGAGAAACATGCCCCAAAAGTCTTGAAAAGGTGCGACGGCTGTGGAAGCAAGCATGATTGTTGAACGTGCCCCTTTTGAAATGTGGATTGCCACGATTGCGGCAAGTGAGGGCACATTGCAAAGGTGTGCCGCCAGAGGAACGGGCAAACCCCAGCCTCAGACCAGCGCCCAAGGAAGCCAGAAGCGCATATCTCCAAGATCTCCACGTCGGAGACTTCATACAGCAACATGGTGAATGTGTCTGGCCGGTTCTTTGCTGACTTGCAATTGCAAGGCGTACCAATTTGCATGGAGGTGGACTTGGGTACATCTTATTTCATTCTGCCCCCAAAAGAATTCTTAAAAATCCCCCACGCCTTGCGCCCTAAGTTGCGGGAGTTGAAGACGTCCTTCCGAGATGTTCAAGGGTGCCACATACCAGTTCTGGGGGTGGGGGATTTCACTGTACGTTTCAAGAACATTTCCACCAAATTGTCTCTTGTGGTGGTGAAGCAAGGAACTAACTGTCTGCAGGGAGTTCAGTGGTTGGACCTTAGGAACCTTAGGGCAATGTTGGTTTTCATCCCCGTGTGTTTCTTGCACGCATAGTAGGTCACATTTATGTTTATTGCAGAGTTCCTGAAGCAGGCTTTATTTGACTGAGGGTATTCCTTCAATGTTGTCTGATATTACTATTGGTTTGGGCCATGAGAAGGGCCATTGGTTAAAATGTATTTTTGTAGTCACTTCTACTTCTGGTGTTTCTGGGTTGAAAGGATTAGCTGGTGAAAAATCTCGGTTGCTGTTGATAAATCTCTGTTGCCCAGGGGATGCCTGGTTGCTGAAGTAGCAATCTTCGTGGAGGCTTCTTTCATGTCCCCCATGATGGTAGACGGGACCAAAGGTAAAAAGGGTAGGAACCAAAGTTCCAGTATAGTTTAAATAAAGTTCTTACCTTAGATGAGGCAGTTCATTCTTCTCCAAAGAACAAAAGCCTAGAAACTACTAAACAAAAAAGGGGAGGAGACATGACCATCTGGGGAGACTGCTCTGTAACTCCATGGCCTGAGGCTCCCCATGAATATATACTTCCTGCCTGGAGTAATAATACCACTTTGGCTGCAACCTTCTGCCAAATGTGTTTCCATTTCCATCTTTTCAACACTTACTCAATAAACTAATGTTACTAGTCAAATCTGATTGCTCCCCTTGCTACCGGTTCTGGCGAACTGGGGTGAACCTGCTGAATCCCACCACTGTTTTCAGCTTTCCAGAGAAATTTTGTTGCACAGCTGCTAAGTCAGAGATTCTCAACCTGTGGCCTGTAGGCCAGATGTGGCCCACAGAGTCATTTCATGTGGCCACCCCACCTCCTCCACTACACCCAGTAGTGCCATGTGGTGGAGGAAGGGCATAATAGCCGTCCAGCCCCTGAAGCTGTCTGAGGGAGTTTGATGTAGGCAGATTGATTGCACACAGAGCCAGCAGGAGGGCCAAACACTTCTTTATTGCAACATAGTCAATCTGTACATGACGGAGACTCAGCTCCTTATATATGGTACAAGACATTTGAATTTCCCCCGAAGGGTGCCCATTGGTTGCGGTAGCAGTGACATCATTCGGACGTACTGCATACCTGACATAGCTCACCTGTGTTGGGAAGGTTTCCCGCGCTAGCTACTGATTGGGTGATTGAAGCCACGTGAGCTGAGCTCCTTCAGCTGCGCTATAGGTGGCAGTTGAACTGCGTGCAGTGGCAGATGCTGCATTATAGCTGGCAGCTGAGTTGCGTGCGGTGGCAGATGAATTACGTGCATACACAACATCCCTCCCCGTAGGATGGGATGAAGTCTCTCAACCATTGTGGGGGCCAGCGGTTACGCTGCGGTCGACCAGCTGGTTCAGCGGAGCTGCCCGGGTCGGCCGCTGCGCCTGAGGCTTCCCCCCGGAGAACTGCAGGTTCCCATCGAATCCTGGCAAGGGCAGGGATAGGGTATCTCTGAATTGGGGAGGATGGGGAGACCTTTGGGACAACTCAAACCCCCGCTGTTCACTGGGATGAGTGGGGGAGCACTCACAAAAACTCCCCCCTTCCTGCAACAAAAAATCGAACTGGGAGTCCTTCTCTTTGGGTTGGGAAGTCGACTTGTGAGGCTCTAGGCAGCCTGTCATGCTGACTCCTGTATTCCCCCTTGGGTTAAGCGGGTGGGGGGCAACCCTAACGCTGACTCCTCTAGATCACTTTCCCCCGTGGCCTCTGTGACTCTTCTCCTAAGCTGATCAGCGTGTCTCTGCCACAGTAGCCCCAACCCTGTTTTGACTCTGCCCCAAACACCTGTTTTATCATTTCCAGGGAATCCTAAGCAGGTGAAGGCATCTGCTTGGGAATACCCTGAAGGAAATGGTGAGCCACTGTGTGAGACAGAATGCTGGACTGGATGGGCTGTGGCCTGTTCCAGCAAGGCTGTTCTTATGTTCTTATGTTCTCTGTACGATCCTGGCCCAGTTTGTTCCACCACTTCCCCGGGTACCCATGCTGGCCCTGAACTCACATAGTTTCTGCAGTACACTGGGTTGCCTGCCCCAAACACCTTTCTCTGATCAACCACCACATTCATGCCTCTATCCTCCACCCTGGAAGGATCCAAGCAGTCAAACAATGTTGAGATTCTTCTCTGCATTAGGAGTTCCATGGGGGATTGCCCCAATGCCAGTGGAGTGACCCTATAGCACATGAGGAATTGGCAGAGCTGTAGCTCTAGGTCCCCCAGACCCATCCTCCTTAGTGCCTCCTTTTTGGTGCGGATCAGGCGCTCTACTTGGCCGTTCGTGGCAGGGTGAAAAGGGGCAGAAGTAATATGCCTGATCGCATTCCGCTCTAGGAATGCCTGGAATTCTTTGGACGTGAAAATGGATGCATTATCCGAAATTAACACGTCGGGCAGGCCAAAGCATACGAACACCTTCCCCAGGTGTTTGATTGTGGCTGCGGAGGAGGTGTTTCGCATTGGAATGACCTCAAGCCATTTCGAGAATGCGTCAACCACAAGTAGGAACATTGTCCCCCTGAAGGGCCCCGCGAAGTTCATGTGGATCCTTGACCATGGGCTGCGGGCTGTGTCCCACTCCCTGGGGGGTAGCCTATGCTCCTTGGGCCCTGAGTGCTGGCAACTCTCGCACTTGCCCACCAGCTGCTCTATGTCCTTATCTATGTTGGGCCACCAGAAGTAGCTTCTTGCCAGGGCTTTTGACTTCATGATTCCCGGGTGACTCATGTGGAGCAGACGGAGCACCTTGGCTCAAAGAGCCTTGGGAATTACTACTCTCTGGCCCCAGAGGAGGCATCCTCTCTCAAGTGAAAGCTTGAAACATTTCCTGAAGAATGGTGCGAGTTCTTCGGATGGGACATTAGGGGCCAGCCCTTCTGAACCCAAGACAGTGCTTAGGAAAGGACCCTGTCTTTGGTGGTTGCCTTGGCAATATCCGCAGGCACGATTGGGGGCGATTTGAGGGACTCAATGAGCAGCACCTGGTGCTTTTGCTCAACCTCACACTCTCGATCCCCCAACTCCGGTTGGGGAGACATGGAAAGCGCATCCGCGTGATCAATGTCTTTCCCTGGGCGATGCACCAGCGTGAACTGGTATGCGTTTAGGAAAATTGTCCACCGTATCATTCTAGGGGACAAGATCTGTGGGGTGAGCTTGGCTGTGACAAAGATTCCCAGGAGGGGCTTGTGGTCCATGACAATGGTGAACTCCCTCCCATACAAGAAGTCATGGAACTTCTTTGTCCCTGCGATGATCACGAGGGCCTCCCTGTCTGTCTGGGCATAGTTGTGCTCTGCTTTCGAGAGGGATCTCGAGTAGAACGCAATCGGTGCCTCCCTCCCATTCTCAAACATGTGGCAGAGGACAGCCCCAACCCCCACTGGTGAGGCATCACACACAAGCACTATGGGCTTCTTGGGGTTGAAGTGAGTCAATATCGCCTCGGAAAAGAGGAGCTGCTTTAACTCACTGAATGCTCAGTCTTGAGCCTCCCCCCACTGCCAGACTGCATCGTTTTTCAGTAGGTGGTGTAATGGTTCTGCCACAGATGCCTTCCGTGGGAGGAAGGAATGGTAGATGTTTAGGAGCCCCAAGAACGACTGCAACTCTGACTTGGTGGCTGGTGTGGGGGTGTCCTGGATGGCTGCAATCTTGGATTTTGAGGGCTTTACCCCATCGGGGGTGATCCGAAACCTCAGAAACTCTACCTCATTTGCGTAGAATACGCACTTGCCCCTTCTCAGGTGTAACCCAGCCCTCTCAAACACAGACAGCACCTGGTCTAACCTCTGGGCTAGCTCTGACTCATCCCCAGATGTTATCAATACATCGTCAAAGTATGGCAACACCCTGGGGAGACCCTTAAGTAGGCGTTCTACAAGCACCTGAAATATTCCAAGCCGAACTGGAGGCATGTCACCTTAAACACACCCTTGTGCATGACTATCATCTGGGCAGCTGCGGCCGTAGGTGTGACTGTTAACTGCTGGTAAGCCTGCGCTAGGTCCAGCTTTGCAAAGCATTTACCCCCATGTATCTTGGCCAGCAAGTGGCTAACCACTGGCACCGGGCAGGCATTGGGGCGAATTGCCTTGTTGATAGTACACTTGTAATCAGCACAAATCCTAACCTCCCCGTTAGATTTCATGGCAGTTACAATTGGTGTCTCCCAGTCCGCGGAGTCCACCGGAACCAAAATCCCCTGACCCACCAGTTTGTCCAACTCCACTTCTATTTTGCCCTTTAGTGCAAAAGGCACTCTTCTCAGCTTGAGATGAACGGGCCGAACGGAGGGGTCAATATCAAAATCCACAAGAGCCCCCCTGTACTCCCCAAGTCCTTTCTCGAAGACTGCTGGGTGTGCGTTGCACACGTCTTGAATAGGGTCACCTCGGACGGCATTGATGCCAGTCAATGCAATACCCAGAGGCTCGAACCACTGGGTCCCCAGGAGACAACTGGACCCCCCGTTAAGGACCACCAAGGGCAATTTCCTTGTGAAGTTTTTGAAATGGATGGTGAAGTCCCCCACTCCCAGGAGTGGGGTGTAATTTTCCTGAACATCCCACAAGTTCGTTCTGAGGATTCTCAGCTTGGGGCGGTCCTTAGAGGGAATTCGCAGAAACTCGGTCTGCGAGACTATGGAGTAGGCAATCCCTGAATCCACCTCCATCTTCACCTGGACCCCCTGCAACAGTACCTTCAGGAGATTCCTCGCCAGTTCCAGGGTTGGCAGTAGGCAGGCTCGTCTTTGCGTTTCGCCCTCAATGTTCTCCGCGTCCATCACATACAGAAACTGTTCCTCGTAGAGTTCCCATGACTCGGGCTTGGGGGTATCAAATGGAGTGAGGGTGACCCTGTGGGATGTCATTATCCCACCTTCGTCGCCAATTTGATGTAGGCAGATTGATTGCACACGGAACCAGCAGGAGGGCCAAACACTTCTTTATTGCAGCATGGTCAATCTGTACATGAAGTAATGGAGGAGACGCAGCTCCTTATATATGGTCCAACACATTTGAATTTCCCCCGAAGGGTGCCCATGGTTGCAGGGAGCATGACCTGGCCCCCAGCTTAAAAAGGTTGAGAACTCCTGTGCTAGGTGAATACATCTAATAGAACAAGATAGCTGACTGGATAGCTCAGTGAGTTGGAGCACCTGGTTGAAGAACCAAACGTTGGGAGTTTGATTCCTCACCTTGTCTTCTGAGAGAAGAGCTAAACTATGTAATCTTGGGCAAGCTGCACAATTCCACAATGTTACAAAAAGGAAATACTATTAAATTACTCCTGAGGTACTTTCTATTTTGGAAAGCCTGGCAAGGATTGCCATAAAGTCAGTATCAACTTGACAGCAGAGAAGAAGAAAACTATACACATACACCTCTCTCAACATGATGTCTATAAACTTTGAGGCTATAGATATTTAAAATGGTGTCTTGTTTGTATCATTTGTTGCAATAAATAAGGTAACTTTGGCCAGTTTAGTTATGCTACAGAGTCTAAGACAGAGCAATGATAATGTACAGTAGAAGAGACTAGTGGTAGACAGTTCACTTAAAAACTGTGCTGCACTATTGTAAATCCTGCATGTCTCATTTCATACGTGCCACAGGAGATGGCTCCGAGATCACAGTGAGTGGCTCACTTCATTGTAAATTGCAATCCATCTTAAATAAATTCAATCCAGTGGCATTTTTCTTGTCACAGGAAAAGATGTATACTCGGATACGAGTAGCAGCCGATTACTACTGTAACTTGTCATACATTTGTTTGGGCTATTTTTCGATATACTCATTTAAGAGCTATTTCTCCATATCCTTGTAAATTGTTTAAGCACTTCGTACATGCCCCAGAGCAAAACCTGACACATTTCCTTGTAAATTTTTCAGAAATTCTAAATCAAAAACAAATAATAACATTCGAGTTCAATTTTTAAAGTACTGGCTGCAAGCCATAGAGTGAATGTTTGGCAGTTTGACACAAGGAAGTGGTTTATGTGTTCCCAGAGGTACTGCACAAAGAAGTGGAGCTCTACTTTTCTGCTTTGAGTTAGATCAGTGGTAGCAAATCTATGGCATGCACACCAGAAGTGGCACACAGAGACCTTTGTTGGTATCATACCTATCAACCTTCCTGAATTGGCCGGGATTACCCCGTAAATTGACGTTGATTGATGTCATAACCAGGCCCCCGCTGGCAAAACCCCGTAATTTGGCAGCGGGGGAAACGCTTTCCGCGCATGCGTGGAAGGGTTTTACCTCTTCCGCGCATGCACGTAAGCGCTACGTCGCTTGCGTAAGGGCTATGCAAGCGGCGTAGTGCTTCCGCGCATGCGTGGAAGGGGTAAAACCTTTCCACGCATGCGTGGAATGCGACCTGCGCACAAGCGATGTGCGCAGGTCCCGTTTTTCCAGAGCCGCGGGTTGACAGGTATGGTTGGTATGCGTGCTGTTGAGGGGAAGCTGAAATCTTGCCTGGGAGGCAGAGGCTAAGTGGGGTGAGTTGGATGCACTCACGGGAGTTTGGAGCATCCACAGGGGGTGGGGCACACCCATGTAACTTCATTGGAGGTGTGCCAGCAACATCACATGGGTGAGTGGGCATGCATGGTGCCTGCCCATGTGCCTCCTCCTCCTAGGGCACTCGGTCTCTAAAAGGTTCACCATTACTGGGTTAGATGATGTTTGTGCAAAGGCAACATTTGGAAGCTGCTTTCACCAGCTTGTCAACAATCTTAAACACAAAGTACCTTTTGGACACTCCCTAGAACTGTTAGCATACCTGGAGGCACAGTTGTTATTTGGAGGAGGGTCAGTAATAGCTCACATTCAACAGAACTGGTGAATACTCATGAGATTACAAACAAAAAACTGCACCAGGAGTGGAAATTGGCAGCAAAGTCTAGGCAAGACAAAAGTGACTTCATGTTGTGGGTGTTGGTTGCCAAGACCTCTACTGGGGGTAGGATATCATTATGCACTCAGTTGTACACCTTTACTCTATCTATCTATCTATCTATCTATCTATCTATCTATCTATCTATCTATCTATCTATCTATCTATCTATCTATCTATCTATCTATCTATCTATCTATCTATCTATCTATCACCAATAAATGGGAAACCAATGCTACATAACTTACCATTCTGTCTGAATTTCTATGATGTGCAAACTGTTTTTCCTAATGACAATCTTTCCCTTTTTCCCCCTGTGCTGAAGTGTGCTTCAATATCAGTGCCACCAGGATGATGTTCGGCTATGAAGTATTTGAAAATACATGGCTTTTGTCTGAGCAAATATTGACTATTCTCCTAGAAAGATTAATGATGAGGAAACTAATAATGACCATCCTGTCATTCACATTAGTCAAAATCATTGAGAGACAGGATGTGAGGGAGTATACCATTCCATGATTAAGGGATGACAATGATCTTACACCACAAATCACTATTAAGAAAGAAGATGCATACTGTACAGATTCATGAATTCATCTATACAAAAGATCTAAATGGTAAAAAGTTTTATCCTGGTTTATTGTGAAATCTAAAAAAGATTTATATGTCTAGTAGATTTGTTGGTCTATTAGAACAAAAATATTCATAAAGGCCAGACAAAATCCATATTTTAGCAGGACCAATTAAAATTCCACAGGAATCCTCAAGCTTTTGCATTCTCCAGATCTTTTTAATCAAACTCAGAAATATTAAAAAAATGAAAGAGCAAGACAAAATTGTGGAAGTCTAGAAATTTGGCCAAGTATGGTAGCCAGAGGTTTGTAGTTGAATCGTAAACCCTAGAAGAAAATTGTAGTTGCAGTGGAGACTGGTGTCAGACATGCAGTTTACAGAAACCAAAACACAGAGAATCAGTGTAGTTTAGTGGACAGTGTTGGAATCTGATTTAGGAGAACTAGATTCAAATGTGGATCATTAAACTCACTTGGTGACCTTGGGCCACTGATAGGCTGAAATCCTGTTATGCAATTTCACATGTGCAACAGAATTGGTATCATCATCAGTGGCAAATTGCTGCTGATTAAAACCAATGTTGGACTGCAAATGACTTTACAGAATGTGACAAAGTTGCATGCATCCCTAATCTTCAAAGCAGGCCCTTAGTCATCAGCTATTTACTGCTTACTGTTTGTTTGTTTGTTTGTTTGTTTGTTGAATGCATTTCTATACCATTCGTCTGGGAGGTGTTTCCACTATGGGCAATGTCCAATAACACAGAAGCACAACAAACAGACAAATTAAATTTAAAATACAATATATAACAGAGAGCTGCACAATAAGATTTCAGGCATGGTATCTCAGCATGACCTACCTCATAGAGATGTTGCAAGAACAGAGTGGAAGAGAACCACACAGACCATCTTGAAATCATTGGCAGAAAGGCAGGATATATTTGTAACAAATAAATGCATGTATGCCTACTGGAATGGAGAATGGTAAATCACAATCTCAGAAAAAACTGGGTGAAATTCAGAAATTGTCAAGTACAAGGGATCAGTGGAAATTAGCTCCTGCCAACCTAGCAATTCGAAAGAAGAAATTGCAAGTATCTATACCTATAAAATGGTGCATTAACCGTTGGAATGTGACAAAGGATGTTTAGCCAGGCCCCACTAGCCCCATCCGAGCATCCGTGCACTGCCTGAATGGGGTTCGCAGGTAACTGTCGGGTTGAAATTTGCGCCAGTGGGGCAGGAGCCCCCGGTAGCAAACAAAAAGGGAACTTCAATTCCCAACGTTCCTTGCACCGTGCCACACCAGAGCCAATCAGGCTGAGCGGCACGGGCAAAAAGAACATTCGGAAACGCGCCGCAGCCAATCAAAAATAAGCTGCAGGAAACAAACCGCTCCACTAACTAAAATCGCGCACGCCAAACTACAAGCCCCAGCGTCCTGTGCGCCATGAAAAATAAAAGTAACCCCGCCCCCACTGCCCTTCCTTTCCACGGGCCAGCCATCGAGCCTGGCCCGCAAACCCCCCCCCCTCACCCCTGCCTTTCCTTTCCATGGGCCAGGCATCAATCCTGGCCCACGGAAAAGAAAGACCCCCCCACCCCTAAAAAAGTAAACACAGAAACACAAACCAAAAACAGTCAAAAACACTCAAAATCAAAAATCAAAAAGACAAAAAGGAAACACAAAAAGAGCCAAAAACAAACAAGAAAAAACACACAGACCCCCCCCCCAAACCCAAAACAACCCTCCCCCAAATAAAACCAGAGAGCTTACCATGAGACGTCTTCACTCCATGACAACCAGAACTAAAATGAGAAAATAAAGAGAATACTTACCGGAAGAAGAAGCGACACCCAGAGGACAGTAGAGGAAAATTGTAGAGTACACTAAAAGCTCACCAGCCTCACCCAGAGGCCACAAGAGTAAAAACATCCAAAAATATTCAAAATAATAAGATTAATTCCCAAATTACTGAAATAAGTTATCAAATCATTCAAAAATATTCACACTAATCACAAAAATTCAAAAAAATAAGTTTTCAGTCAAAAAACCAAAAAAACCCATCTAAACACAGTATAGAAACATTGATTAAAAAAACCATATTCTTACACATTTTAAAAATAATTATCCAAGGTACAACTATTTAAAAAACAACAACACATAGTAACACATTATTTGGTTAAATACAATAATTATAAAAAATTATATCATCCTTTCCTCTTTTTCAAAACCAAAACCAAAAAATAAAAAATCACAGTTTATAACAGCCTGTGCGTAAAAATAAAAATAAAAAAACCACAATTAAAAACTAACCTCATTTGCATTAAAAAAAACCTTCCAAAACCATTTTAAAGAGCCCGGCACTGAGGAAGCTGGCACGCAAAAAAATAAAAATAAACAACACACTGGGAGCCCAAGTCCGCCACAGGCGCACGCAGCGCTTCAAAGCCACAAATTCACAAAACCTTTCAACACCATTTAAAACAGCCCGGCACCATTTGTTCAACAAAAAAAAAACCCCAAACCCTTCACTATCCAACACAATTTTTAAAAGCCCGGCACTGCTGGGCAAAATATGCCAGTAATAGATAAATAGGGACCACTTTGGTGGGAAACGATCTTGGGGACAAGAAAGGAGTCTCATTCGGGCATCTCCTGAGTGGAGTTTCTCCAGCAAAAATCCTCTCAACCCAGAATAATTTCTGACATGAAAGTATTATTATAGTTCCCTGCCCCCTTCCTCCAATACAAGCAAAATTTTGCAGAAATATGGATGCAACTTGAAATGGCTAATCTTGCATAAAAGGTTTAAAAGCAGTGATCTACATAGAATTCTTTAGAAACGTCTATTCATCATGTTGTCTGTATGAGCCAATTAGTACCCTGGAATAAAGGATGTGGTAAGCAGTCCTTTCTAGTCTGTATCAGTTAAGACTGCAGCGTTCAGAACCTTGAATGGTTCATTGTGTCAGAGTGTGGGAGTCCAGAGAACAATTTTAATCTCATTGTAGTCTGCTGGGCTTCATTGTAGGTCTTCTCCTCATAATCACATTTTATGTTGTATCTTCTTGCCTTTTGCTTTCAAACTAATTGGCACTTCCCTTGTTTCCCTTTAGGCAACAGCTGGCACTGAAAAAAAGAATGTTGAAGGGGAAATCTGAACTTGAAGGAAAGAAGGGAAACATCCATCATTGCCCTGATCAGTCACAAAATAAAATACATTCACTGCTGCCTTGCAACCTTTTCTGATTGTTGTCCAAATGTTTTTTAAAAATGTACAAAACAACCCTTATTTTTTTTCTAGCTATGAATCTTACCAGGTTTTTCATGGCATGGAAAAGCACCACTCCCTTGCAGATCTTCATGGAGGTTAACATACTACAACACCTTTAATCAAGATACATAAACATCTACTGGTATGCCGTCTTTCTATATGCCAGTTAGAATGTGATAACTCCCTGCTTCTGGTTTCCTCAGAATTAATGCATGAAAAGTGAGGGATTAGTATAATATGTATGTCTGGCCAGGCATTCCGCTATGGTAATGGAGAGTAGACCATACAGCCAGCGACTCAATGCTGTGTTGGGCGGTGGTAAATAACCTGGCTCCCTAAAGGGGCCAACAGCTATGAGTGGATGAGCCCCTTTAGGTGGGGTGATGGTCCTCCTCAATAGAGGAAATGCCACTGGAAACAACCATATTGGGCCCAACAGCAAAATGAGCGGGGGAGGGACCACTTCACTATTCTGATTCCCAATGGAGGTGGAAGAGGCCATGTCAGATGGACTGGCTGTGAAGGCTTGTTAATATCCTCAAGGCTGTGGCAGTCCATTGCAGTCCTGGTGTTAAATCCTGCATGTCTCATTTATATGTGTCACAGGAGATGGCTCCATGATCACAGTGTGTGAGTCACTTCATGGCAAGCTGAGATCCACCTTAAACAAATTCACAACAGTGGCATTTTCCTGTTTGTTGTGAAAATGATTTCCAGGAAAAATGTATACTCGGATACGAGTAGCAGCCACCACCTCCATATTAGTACTGTATCATACATAGCCATTCTGGTAGGCAGCAAAGCAGAGGGAAAAGAGAGAAGTAGGTTTATTTGATGACTTTTTTTCAGATGCTAGTTGCCTTTATCCCATTCTCAACTGTCACTTAGTAGCAGCCATTTCTTCAGGCTATTGCAAACATTTATTGATTATATTGTCTATACACATTATAAATTTAAGAGCCTGAGCTTGCTTTTCAGTTCATCTTCCCTTTCCCATGTTGTCATATGCCATTAGACTTAGTTTTTAAGTCTAAAGCAGTGGGTCCCAACCTATTTTTGGTACTCTCTGATTGATGAGATTGGTCTGATCTTTCCAAATTTATGTATTGCTCTTTTCTATCTCATACCCTGCCAAGTCAAAGGAATAATTAAATTTATTGATAAGTAAATAACCAATAGAAACTAATTTTTAACAAGTTTCACAGTACAGTTTGAAAAAGCAGAAAAAAGTTTGGGACAAAAATTTTCAGTGTTCACTAAGTAGAATTCTATGAAAAATTTCAAATATTCTTGGGGAGGGAACAGTCTATTCAATACTAAGGATCTGGAAGTCTTAATATATTAAGTTACTAGCATATCTACCCGGCTTCGCCAGTCGGGTCACTTGGGCCCTGTGGAGAGGATAGGTGACTGCCAGCCCTTCAAAACAGCTGAAGGGGTAATGCAAAGATGGCACCCAGCGATCCATCAGGGGAGGCGCTCTCCCTGACAGATCGCTAGCTGCCGCCTTTGCATTTCCCCCTCAACTGTTTCGAAGGTTGACACGAAACAGCGGAGGGAAAAATTCACAGGCGGCAGCCAGCAATCCGCCAGGAAGTGCACCTCCCCTGATGGATCGCTGGCTGCTGTCTTTGCATTTCCCCCTCAGTTGTTTTGAGAGCTGACACGAAACAGTGGAGGGGGTAATACAAAGTTGGCAGCCAACGATCCGTTAGGAGAGGCGCTCTCCCTGATGGATCACTGGCTGCCGCTTTTGCATTTCCCCATCAACTGTTTCGAAGGCTGACATGAAACAACCTTTGAAACAGCAGTGGGGGTAATACAAAGGAGGCAGCCAGCGATCCAACAGGGAGAGTGCATCTCCTGATGGATGACTGGCTGCCACGTTTGCATTTCCCCCTCAACTGTTTCGAAGGTTGACACGAAACAACCTTCGAAACAGTTGAGGGGGAAATGCAAAGGTGGCAGCCAGCGATTCATCAGGGGAGGCACTGTCCCTGGCAGATTGCTGACTGCCTCCTTTGTATTACCCCCACTGCTGTTTCATGTTAGCTCTCGAAACAGTGGTAGGGGTAATACAAAGGAGGCAGCCAGCGATCAAGCAGGGAGAGCGCCTCTCCTGTCGGGTCACTGGCTGCCGCATTTGCATTTCCCCCTCAACTGTTTCAAAGGTTGACATGAAACAACCTTCAAAATAGTTGAGGGGGAAAATGCAAAGGCAGCAGCCAGTGATTCATCAGGTGAGGCGCTCTCTCTGGCGGATCGCTGACTGCCACCTTTGTATTACCCCCTCCGCTGTTTCGTGTTAGCTCTCGAAACAGTGGTGGGGGTAATACAAAGGCGGCAGCCAGCGATCTAGCAGGGAGAGCACCTCCCCTGATGGATCGCTGGCTGCCACCTTTGCATTTCCCCTTCAGGCGGCGCGGAAGGGGCGGCAGGCGGACCGTTCCCTCAGCCCGGGCTCTTTCTGCCTAGGTAAGGCAGGGCCATGGGCTGAGCTGTTTTGGGTGCGCATCGGCCATTTTTTTTACGCGGGTGCCAGCTGTCCCACCTCCTCTGCGCTCATGTTATCCTGCCTGATTGGCTAAGGGATGGCGTGGCACGCAGGACACTGGGAAGCGTAGGGGTTTTTTTGTTCGGGTTCGTGGGGTGTTGGCCCCACTCTCGGCTTCTGGACCCTTGCGGGGTTGATTTTTGGGACTTAAGGTAAGTGTGGCCGGCTCATTACCAGTTAGGCTGGACGTGTGCGGACACGCATTCCGGACATGCATGGCCCAACCCATTCTTATAGGTATTGATATACTCACTTTACCATGCATACCTATCTCTATCAATTTAGGAATGCGACTCCATTTATATAAAATATTTTTCTTTGATTGCCTGAAATCCAGTAATGAGTTGCAAGCAGAGTAGAGTTGCTGAATCAATGGATTTAGATAGGTGTTGATTTAACAAACCCCACTGATCCAATGAGCCTACTCTTGCAATTTACTACTGGATTTCACCTAATCTCTACAGGACTTCACTCTGTCTGCTATTGAGGTGGGCCTAAATCATATGTGACGTCTTGTGACTTGGAAGGAAGTGCCTCCCCTCCCCAGTCCTTGAGGTGATAAAACTTCTCAGACCATACCTGTCAACCGCAGCTCCAGAAAATACGGGACATGCGCAAACAGTTCTGCACAGGTCGCCTTCTATGCGACCTGCGTACAATGGTTCTGCGTAGAATGGTTCTACGCAAGTGTAAAAGCCTTCTATGCATGCGTAGAAGGCAATCTGCCAGAAGGGATGTGCAGTACCTCTTTTCCCCCACTGCCAATTCCGGGGTTTTGGCAGCTGCGGGTGGGAAATGGCGCAAATCGGCGCTGAAAATCAGGAAATGCCTGCCAATCCGGGAAGGTTGACAGGTATGTCTCTGACCTGGTCCACAATGCGGTCCCGATTCCTCCTGTAAAATACAGTCAACCCTCACATAACAACGCGTTTGGATAGCATCATTTTTGCTTAACAACACATTGTTATGCACCACGTGTTCCCCCGCATAACAACATTTTTAGTGTGGTTGTCCGGACAACAAAGCTAAAATAACCGTCATTATCCGGACAACGACGCTAAGAATATTGTTATGCGGGAAACTCCATAGAAACCTGCATAACAAAAATATCTTAGCAACACTACTTGGGGAACTAAGTAATGTTGTTATGCGAGGGTCTACTGTAGTTTTAATCAAGGAAAGCTTTTGAATATTTTAGAGCTATGAGTAAAAAAAATGATTCAATTCTCACAGACTCAGTTAATATTAGGTCCTAAAGCATGAATCGTCAATTGTGCAAGATTTCTCATGTGAGAGGAACAGATGACCTATGAGATCCATGGTAGTGAATCAGTTGTATTAAGAATTAAATTCTACACATGTTGCTGGATATTCAGAAAGGCCTTAAATGTACAGACATGTCTGGTTTGTTATTAGACTTTGCTCTTTCAATTTTTTATTATAGTGTGTGAATGCCATCAACATCTATTTGGTCTGAATTATTTGTCAGACAGATTGCAGCTGATTCACTTCAAGCTGATTTGTTGGCTGTCCAGTATGATTTGCTTCTAAATATTCTAAAGTTTATGTATACCGTTATCTCTCCCAATAGTTGCGGGGGAGGGGGAGGATTCTGACCTGGAATGGTGGAGGGGCCATTAACTACTCAGTGCCATTAACTACTGCTCAGTCTCTGGTATGCAGGCAATGCTTCTACACTTCTCTTTCTTTCCTCCACCTCCCTTGTCATGAGCTGTGAAATTTACTCCTTGTCTAGCTCTTGTCCTTCCTGAAATGTATTAGTGGGCTATTGTTGCCCAGCTCTCAGTCACCTCAGATACTCTGAAATGAATGCTGCTGTTCTGGATTTGTAAGCTTTGAAGTAGATGTCCCAAACCTGATGCATTAGAAGGTCCAAATTCAATTTGAATATGTTTGGGTTTCCTTGCTTTGCTTCAGATTGATTTGGAAATTGATAAATGCCCCTGTTTTGCTTTGTTCTCTGAGTAAATCCAGACTCTGAAGCACATCTCAATTTGGGGTGGCAGGGTACTAAGGTGAAAGCCCTGTGTTAGTCTAGAATTGAAGTGTTTAGCTTACACTATTGTGCAGACACTTTGTTGTTCAGTCACAGTCGATTCCGACCCTTTGCGACCCTATAGACCATCGTCCACCAAGCACCTCTGTCCTCCACCATCCTCCTCAGCCCGCCCAGCTCTGTGCCCACTGTGTCCACAATGCCATCTAGCCATCTCATCTTTGGTCGCCCTCTTTTTCTTTTGCCCTCTACCTTTCCCAGCATCAAGGCATTCTCAAGTGAATCCTCTCTTCTCATTTGATGTCCAAAGTACTTTAGCTTCATCTTTACTATTTGACCTTCTAAGGAGCAGTCAGGGTTGATTTCTTCTAAGATTGACCTATTTGTTCTCCTCGCTGTCCAGGGGACTCTCAAAACTCTCCTCCAACACCACATTTCAAAGGCATCTATTCTTCTGCGCTCAGCTTTCCTAATGGCCCAGCTCTCACACCCATACATTACCACCGGGAAAACCATTGCTTTGACTATGCGGATTTTTGTTTTCAAGGTGATGCCTCTACTTTTAACTATGTTCCCCAGGTTTCTCATAGCTTGTCTCCCCAGAATCAGTCGTCTTTTTATTTCATGGCTGCAGTCACCATCTGCAGTGATCTTAGATCCTAAGAAAGTAAAATCTATCACTGCTTCTACTTCTTCCCCATCTATTTTCCATGGACTGATAGGGCCTGTTGCCATTATCTTGGTTTTCTTGATGTTGAGTCTCAAGCCAGATTTTGCACTCTCCTCCTTCAGCTCAATCAAGAGATTCTTTAGGTCTTCCTCACTTTCTGCCATTAGGGTGGTATCATCTGCATATCTCAAATTGTTGATGTTTCTCCCAGCAATTTTGATCCCATATTGTGATTCCTCCATTCCTGCAATGTTACAATAGAAATCAACCAACAAACAACACCACCTCACACAGCAACTCATTCCTACTCCTAGCAGATACGAATATATCAACAAAAGTTCTACCTCCTCAACGGCCTTTTAAAGTCCTGGCCGGAGGCGGTGGTGGAAGCTGGGTTCCATAGCGCAGCAGCGGCGATGGTTGGCATCTTCGCTGTGGGCCTCCATACCCAACAAACAGCTGGGGCCTGTTGCCATAGCTGGGGCCTGTTGCCATGGAGATGAGCACTGCACCCTAGAGTTGGATATGACTGGCAGATTTTACTTGCTTAGGATCAAAGATCTCTGCAGATGGTGATTGCAGCCGTGAAATAAAAAGGTGACTGATGCTTGGTAAACAAGCTATGAGATACCTGGGAAACATAGTTAAAAGTAGAGGCATCACCTTGCAAACAAAAAAATTGCATAGTCAAAGCAATGGTATTCCTGGTGGTAATGCATGGGTGTGAGAGCTGGACCGTTAGGAAAGCTGAGCGCAGAAAAATAGATCCCTTTGAAATGTGGTGTTAGAAATAGGTCGATCCTAGAAGAAATCAACCACGACTGCTCATTAAAGGTCAAATAGTAAAAATGACGCTAAAGTACTTTGGACATCAAATGAGAAGAGAGGATTCACTTGAGAAGGCCTTGATGCTGGGAAAGGTGGAGGACAAAAGAAGGGGTGGCCAAAAATAAGATGGCTAGATGGTATTGTAGATGCAATGGGCACAAAGCTGTGTGGGCCAAAGAACCCTTTCCCCATCTTCTTGGGGGACTTTTGTTTTGTTTTCTTTCTTGTTTACTCAGTGGCTTAAGTGACTAAGATGCTGACTGGGAGGCAGAAGATCAGCAGTTCGATTCCCAAGTACTGTAGGATGGAATGAGCTCCCGTCTTTGTCCCTGCTCCTGCCATCCTAGCAGTTCAAAAGCAAGAAATTGCAAGTAGATAAATAGGGACCACTTTGCTGGGAAGGTAACAGTGTTCCGTGCACTCTGGTGTCTAGTCATGCCTGCCACATGACCACGGAAATGTCTGCAGACGCAGACAATGCTGGCTCTTCAGCTTTGAAACAGAGATGAGCACTGAACCCTAGAGTCGGATACGACTGGCTTTCGAGCAAGGGAAACCTTTACCTTTACCTTTACCTTACTCATTTTTAATTATTATTATTTTCCTGGGAAGCAAAGAAAGTGCAGAATAGTAAACCAGCCTCCTAGGGTTACCAACTGCTTGTAAGCAGCTTGGCTTTGATGAACTAGCCCTGCACATGGCTAGACACTTCACCCCTACCCCCCAATTAGGGTGGAGGAGCAAGGGATTAATTTCCCCAAATTAACCAATCTATTTGTTCCTCACTGCAATCAGTTGAAGCACCAACACCTGAGAATGTCGGATCCAGCTTAAGGAAGGGAATTAGTAAAGAAGAAAAAAAGCAACCTCTGTAGTTTCCAAGCCTCCCAGCAGCTGAGGAGTTAATCTTCCTCCAGATGGTTTGTTAGAAGGTGGGGTGCTCTTTCTCTCTCATATAGTGATCAAGCAACATCCCCCTCTCCCAACTTAACTCTAGAACAGAAACGGAAGCCTCAGCCAGGAGGCAGGGCAGAAACAGCTCAATAAACCATGAGAGTGAGAGAGAAGTCTCTCACTGATTTGCCCCTGCATATATGAAATATCGTTCACCTCTAGAGTAGACTCCCGTCCCATGGTGGTTCCGAACAGCAGCAGCAAAAACCTTGAAGCCTCCATGACCATGTGGCAGGGAAGGGAAATGAAAGAGAAATTACAGAACACCCCCACCACCTTCTCTCTCTCCCATTCCACAAGCGAAAAGCCACACAACGACCTCTGGTGGCCGGAAAAAACATACTGCAGCTTCGCCTGTGAGGGCTCCGGTCAGGATTTTTTTTAAAAAAATAAGGGATATTACAGGGAAATTAATAAAACAGGAGGGGGCGGGAAGAGGGGTAAAAATAAGGGGTTTTCCCGGGGAAAACAGGATACTTGACAGATATGCTTCTTGTTTCATGTACAGATTTCTCATGAGGCATATGAGGTGTTCTGGTATTTCCATATCTTTAATTACTTGCCACATTTTGTTGTGGTCCACACAGTCAAAAGCCTTGGTGTAGTCAATAAAACAAAAGTAGACTTGTTTCTGATATTCCTTTGTTTTCTCCATGATCCAGTGTATGTTGGCTATGTGGTCTAAGATTCGTAATAAGAACCTGTCCGCACCGTTAGTCAGCCACTTTATGGAAATAAATCATAATGACCAGGACTTTAAATTTGTAGTACTTGAATGTATCAAACAGCAACCATATCACCGTATTAATGTAGATATTGCTTTAAGACAGAGGGAGAGTTTCTTCATTCACCGGTTCAACACGTTGCACCCACTTGGGCTTAATCAAGAAATTGCAGCAGAATGGATTATAATCACTATATAGTACTGTAGTTGGATTCAATGGAATCTACTTCTTATTCAGTTGGTTCTGTAAGGATCAAAGTACCAGCACTTGACATTCCTGAGATTTATTTGGAGTGGTAGCCATGTTAGTCTGAGCAAAAATATCACAGAGTAAACAAAACACAGACAAAAACATTGTGGCACTTTAAAAACTAATTCTTGTATTTTAATTTTTGTGGATCAAGTCCACTTCGGCAGACTTTAAGAGTTAGACTTCATGGCACTCTCTCTCTCTTTCGTGTCCTGATCAGACCCTGAACTGCCAAAATGAAGCCACTTTCTTCGCTTTGTCATTGCCCAAACACAAGTCCTCATCAGTGCACGTCTCTGGCAGCAACCGGCAGACCAGCAAATGGGCTGGACTCTGTGTTTCTCCACATTCATACGATGTGTTGTTGTTCACCAGCAGTCCCCACTTGAGCATATTGGTCTTGCATTTAGGGACTCCAACCCTCAGCCTATTCAGGGTCCTCCAGGTGACATAGGAGATTGAGATCTTCAGCTATATCCTCCTTTAATGATGTTCCTTGCCCAGTGAGCTCCTCCCTTCATCTTCTAATTTGGTTTTGCTCTTGTGTGCCCTCAAGAATGTTTGTTCTTACCAGAAAGCTCTTTCTGGATCTGAGCTGGTGGACTTGAGGGTCACATCTGTTCAGAGGGTGTCGAGGGTCATTTTCTTGTTTAGTTCTCTCAACATCACGGCATTAATTTAAACTAGTGCTTCTCAACCTTTGGTTTTTGGACTTCAATTCCCAGAAGCCTAAATCAATTCCCCAAAACACTGATCAGCCTAAGTACTGGCTTAGGCTTCTGGGAATTGGAGTCCAAAAACCAAAGGTTGAGAAGCACTGATTTAAACATATTAATTTAAACATTAATTTAAACATATCAAGTACTGTACAGTACAGAAGTACACAATGGTTGGCTAGCATAACAAATCAGTGTGACTATTTACATCCAGTAATAACAAGATCCCTGATTGGGGTTTAGATTTATTATCATGAAGTTTGGTTTTGTTGAGTTGTAAATGGTTAGTAGATGGATGCAAAATAAACATTGTGGCACTAGCACTACACATCTGCTAATGAGTTAACTGAGGATGGTGTGAGTGACCCAGCCAATTACAGTACAGTACTTACTTTGTTCTGTGAAGTGGCCTGAGAATCACTGACCTGACCATCCTTCTGAAGTTTGTTCTGTAAAGGTGATACCTGTATCTAAGTCTCCTGAGAATTACTCCCCCTCACACATGCACACCAGCGATTCCCATCATCCAGAAGCTGGGTCTCAATGACAGTTTAATCATTTCCTCCTTCACACGCACCATGACCCATAAGACATTGTGAGAAGTGTAGCAGTGATCTAGTTCACACTGACAAGCCTCCCAGGGACTACGGACAAAGGAAGGAGGCCACCAATGGATTTTATCCAGAGCCCACCACCATCCCCAATCAGTAGGCAGCCCTTGTTAATCATAGGTGGAAAGAACTCTTGAAATAATCACCACCGCTATTACTCCTCCATTTACTCTGCAAAGCTACTCAAGATAGCCTTGGGCAAGTCATTCGTCTTTGCGTCTAGCTTACTCCCATACCTGTCAAGTTTCGGGAAATTTCTGTCAAACCCCTGCATTTTACACTCTTTCCCGCCATCATCCTGTATTAGTTAGACTGGAGGCCAGCACAGGATAAGCATAGCTGTCGAGTTTCCCATTTTGGATGGGAAATTTCCCTTATTTGACAGAAATTTCCTGAAACTCGACAGGTATGCAGGAGGCTGTTTGGATGGAAGGCAGGGCAGGGCATGTTTAAAAATGCTCAACACCTAAATATCGAGCAGTGGACGTTTGAGATGTTTTTCAGAACTATTTATTTATTCATTAGATTTCTCGACCGCCCCTCCGGGATATTTTCCCACTCTGGGCGGTGCACAGTAATGAAAAACCAATATCGCTTGGTTGTGCTCCCTTTCACACGTTCAGGTTCAGCCGGGGCGGGAAGCCGTGGACGTGATGTCATCATCAGGTTTCCAAGGAACGGTGACGGTGCGCAACCTGGGCGTCCCACACGACGTTTGCCTTGCGATTTCTAGTCGATACACACACATAAAATAAATCCCAGAGGCTACCAGCCGCCTCTTCTCCCTCCTCCTTTACTCAAGTCCCTTGCTTCCAAATTAAGGGGAGGAGCCAGGAGGAGGGAAAAAGGCTACGCATATACGCGGCGACATGCACGCGCGCGCGCGAGCCAGCGGCCCAGCGAGCACGCCTGCCGGAGAGGCGGTCTGGCTGGGTCACGCGCCCTGGCGGAGTGGGCGGGGCTTCCCGGCAACGTTCGGAGCGGCGGCGGCGGCGGCAGCGGACCCTGGTGGAAGAAAACGGAACGTGCATTCCGGGGTGTGTGTGTGTGTGTGTGTGTGTGTGTCCCTTTCACCGCGCACGCGCAGCCGAGTCCTAGGCCTCGGGGGCGCGCTCGCTGAGCCGCGGCGGCGGCGGCGGCCGACAAGGGGAGTGTGTGAAGGGGGGAGGGAGGGAAGGAAAGAAGGACGGACCGGGAAAGCCGCTGAGCTGAGGTAAAGTTGGAAGGTGGGGGGGCGGGGAACGGACCTCCGCCAGGCGGGTTGGCGGAGCAGGGAGCGTGTAAGGGGAGGGGGTCCCCAGCCCCAGCACAGTGTGTGTGTGTGCACGAGTGTGAGTGTGTGGGAAAGAGGCACAGCCCGGCCAAAGCGAGTGCCGGAGAAATTCGGCGGCCGCTCCTGCAGCCGCCGCCATTACGAAGCTGAGGACACCGGGAAGGGAGGGAGGGAGCGAGGGAAGGAAGGAAGGAAAGGGGGCCAGGCCAGGCCCAGAGCTCCGAAGGGGTTGGCTGGTGGCGGGCGGCGGAAAGCTGCGGCCCGAAGACCAACGGCCGCCCCCACAGAGTCTCGGGAATGCCGCTGCTCTTGCAGTGGAAACGCCGGAGAACGAGGTAGGGAGAAACGAAGCTCTCAATCCGCCTCAACACACACACACACACTCTCTCTCTCTCTCTTGTGTGCCCCCCCTTCCTCAGGGGTCAACGGTGGCCTCTCGCCCGCCCCCATTATAACTACACCCGAGCCCCATCAGCTGCAGCTCTATTGGGGCTCTCGGTGTGTGTGTGTGTGGGGGTGTTGCAGCAGCTCGAGTGTTTTTTAATACCCCTCATCCCCCCCCACACACAGTTTGGCGGTTTCCGGTTTTGCGGAGTGAGAGAGGAGATCGGAGCCGCCGCCACCTCCCCCCCTTTCCTTTTCTCCATATTTCCATACATCCCGGGAAGGCGGAGAGGGGAAGGGAAGGTAGGACGCCTGGTTTGCTCGGGTCCCACAGGCAGGTAATGATGAAGGCCTGAGGCGGCGTGTGTGTGTGTGTCAGAGCCTGCCCTCGGCTCCCCCAGTGCAAAGTAAAAGACGAAGAGTAAGAGACAGAGAAAGGTAGTCCACCTTCTCTACCTCGTTCATTTCTTCCCCTGTCCTTTCCACCCCTCCTCCTCCCATTTTCTTCCTGGCTGGCAATCTCAAGTCTTCCATTCTTTCCTCCCCCTCCTTCTTTTTCTCCATCCCCACCCCTCTCCCCTTTCTGTTCTCTTTGGATGCCTCCCCAGATCTCGCCGTAGCAAACTTTACTCTCAAGATGTGAGTGGCCTACTCTCCCCCCCCTTAAAACCCACCTCCCCTTCTTCTCCACCTCAGTCTAGGAAGAGTGTGATGTCTTTTGCAACACAAGGTTAGGCGGATGGCTTTGGTTATTATAGTTCTTCAAGGGGGTTTCCTTCACTTTGGTAGCCCCTAGTGTCCCCCCCCCCAAGGAAAAACACTAAATGGGAGTCTGAAACCATCACTTTGTCGTGGAGGGGGGAATGCATGGGCAGGGCAGGGGGATGGTAGGAAGCTGCCTGTCTTCTAATGGCTTAAATTTTTAATGGAGGCTACTATGGGTATAAAGAAAAGGGTGTGGAAACCTTCCCATATGTCTTTCTGTCTGTGAGGTTTTCGACACCTTCTGTATTAAGGATTGGCCTGAAAAGTAGGAGGATGTTCAAAATCTAGACTAAAATAGGCCAGTGGGTGGGCAAGTTGAGCTTTTTTTTAGATAATTAGTACATTTTCTTTCTACCTTAGATACCAGTGGTTGGCAGAGATTTTTTTTAGGCTGCATTGTAATAAGGCCCTTCAGTAAACCCAAGCAGTCTTGAATCAATTGCATATCAATTTCACCTGTATTTATATGATGGCACTGCATAATTGAAAAGAATGATATTCATATTAGTCCCTACTATTTCAGAAAAATGGACAAAGTTGAAGCTGTGAAGCAAGTTATATTGCTTTCTAATTGTTCTGTATTTATTTCATTTCCTTATAGATTTTAGTTATGTATGAGCATCCTGATTTTTTAAAGATTGGTAGTATTTGCTATTAGTAGTGACTAGAACATTAGCATAACTGCTGTAAGTTCACAATAACAGAACTTGGGATCTTTGTGTATACAATATTGCACTAATATTTTGTAATGGAAGCCATATCATACTATAATGGTACATCATTTACACCACAAGCCTAAGCATGATTGATCAGTATTCTCACTGAGTTAAATGGAACTAACCTAGTTGTAAATCACTGGGACTTCAGTCATCCATATATAGATGGATCCCACCAAGTTCAGTAGGGTTAAGTTCCAGGCAATTGTTAATAGTGTTATAGCTTTGAATTCTTTAAATTGTGAATTTGCTGTCTTACTAAGTTGCAAAGAAAAGTAATAACTTCTAATCTTAATGTCAAAATTTACTAGCTGTTTGTCATATAAATTAGCCAAATGAGTTATAAGAGGAAGAAATTCTAGCAAAATATTTCTGTCTCATTAGAAATGCCTGGTATTAAAGCCTAATCCAGTTACATAGATTTTGTTTATCCAGTTTTGCTCAAAAATCTTACAAGGTAATATTAGTGGATCTTTCCTTCTGTGAGTTTCTGTAGTGAAAATACAGTATATTTTGAAAACTTGTTCAAAGTCATAAACCACTTGTTTATATAACACACTTGGTTAAAGCATTAACAGTATTGCTTTCCAACACAGTCTTTAAATTGAAGTTAAGATTTTACTTTATCAGCATATGAATGTATCAGATTGATTCTTCAGATAGATCACTGATGTGATTAGTTGATAGTTCGGTTTCTGCTTTTCATAGAATATTGGCACAAATAAGGTTTATTGAGCTAGTGAAATAGGTGTTGGGATTCCGCTAGGTCCAGGTCTAAAGTTGACAGAGAAGGAACTTTCAGGTATAATAAAATGTATTTAAAGAATTTGTCCATGTTATTTGAGGCAGACAATGCTTGCAGTTTTATAAGAGTCCCTTTTTTAGTGTGTAAAACTTCAAACTAAAGTTTATCAATGGGAAATATTCTACTTGTCATCTTGTTATATTTGACAGCATGAAGTCCCCAACTCACTATGCACTATGATTCTTGTTGAAGCTCTGGCTTTTCGTTGTCTAAAATAATGCTGACAGGAAAAAGAATCATGCTAAAATAACTGAATTGACAATATGCGTAGGCTAGAAAATCAATAATAATTTTTTTTTGTGTGTGGGGGGGAGATAAATAAATCATTAAAAAGTGTAAATTGTGTATAACGAGGGTTTTTGTAAATACTTTCAATAACTCAATGTTTCTTAAAAAGCATATAGTACACATGCTTTTATTTGAAGAGGTGGTTCGTGCTTCATGTTTCAGACTTATGGAAAGTACTTGAGTTAAAATGGTAATGTTTGCACAGTACTGTTAATTGGGAATGAATATACAGCTAAGTGAGTGCATTTCTCTGCATCAAAAATAGAAGCAACTATTTGAAACTATTAAGCCATTTCTATTGCAGATTAATTCTAGAAATAATATGTATAAAGGAGCTGAACAATTCAATTTGTAACCACTTATGTTATGCAAGTCATTCAGTCTGAATGTGCATCCTTGTGAATGGCACACTTCTTGTCAGAACTCAGGAGAATAGTAGAGTTGGTGGCTCACTTTGCTGACTTTTGGTTAGAATGAAATCCTTGCAAGTTTTTCTTCTTCTCAACTTTCCCTAGTGACTTTTGTGATTTATGCTAATTTTCAAGACATGGTGGAGGAGGAAAAAGAAGGTTTAACCTTCTTTTAGTTTCCTATTTTTATATATGCAAGAAGGCATAGAATAGGTTAAGTCAGTCATTCATGCCTGGTTTAAAATAGGATTGTTTTCCATTCAGGTTATGATTAAAGAAGGAAAAATATGGGAAAGAAAAGAGGGTTTTTCTTTATGCTGAGCACTCCTCCCAAAATCCTGATTCAGAAGGTTTACTAGCCCTCCAAAGCAAGCTTAGGTTAGGGAAATCATAGTTTGTGGCAGAGGCATCAAGATCTAGACATTTTTCTCATTGTTTAATTGTGAAGGATGTGATGATTACATACTTCCACAAGCATTGTTAATTTCTCACCTTATAAATAGTGTTTCCTTAAAATCATTTACATACAAGTTTGATACTTGCTTCATAGTGCCTGAAATCCCATTGCTTTATTATGCAGGTGGAAGGCAAAAAATGTAGCATCTCAATTGCTTCTATCTAGCATCTTAATTCTGGACTCATTTATTGACAACTAGAAGCTAGTAAATGTAAGACCTTTTCCCTTTTACTTGTAAAATAAAGTAACTGGATTTCATCCACTGTTTTTATATCCACAGTTAAATACTTAAACATTTGAAAGTTTATGTGAGTTTGAGGAATAGCTGTCTGAATGGGGAAGTTACATTCACGTGTCTCTTTCCTTCTTGTGGACATGATTTTTGTATTCCAACATTTAATTATATCCAAAAGAGGCCTGCAACTCAAATTAGTTTCTAGTATATTTAATGTATAAGATAGAGAGTTTCTAATTAGAGTCTGAATAATTGAATCTGTGACAGTTAACTTTGTTAGACATCTACAAATCACCTCAAAAGAGAATTCGGTAATGTTCTGTCATGATGATTCAATCAATAATGGCTCATGAGGGAACGTGTCCTTGGAAGACCTTTGCATTGTAGCCTATGCGCAGAAGATTCTGGTATCCATCTAAGTAGTGCTTATTATACACTTAGGCAGACTTTGTACATAATGCTAAGAAGCGTGCTTTATTTTTGAGATGAGAAGGTTTTCAGGAATATAATATTAACCACTCAAATTGTATAAACTTCTTCATATTACAAGCTGAGGTGTTATTGATGTTAACATTGGTATTTGGATGAAACATGGGTTTGCCAGGAGGCAATGATGGAGTTTTGAAAGATGAATAAACTGAGGTGCAGTCCAGATGGGGAATTTATGGTAGGTGCTCCTTGGTATTTCTATTTTTGTTTGTTTGGATAAGGCCACTCTTTCTGTTAATTCATGAGATAAGGATGCTTCCTGTTCTGGCTTTACCCTAGGATTCAGTGACAGGAATGTTTTTTGCTACCTTCGTTGGCATGCCAGCTGCATCCTGTTCTCAGGAGTTATAATTCTGCCAATGTCACCTGTCTCTTGATAGCTTTCAAATCAGATGTTTACTGTGAACTCTACTTGGGACTGCAGTTGAAAATCTTAAAATATTTATTTGATCCAAAATATGGTTAGTGAGATTGTTTACTAGCACTTGTTGCTTTAATTATGCCACACCAATCTTTGAATTATGTCTTTCATTTGAATTCTGTGCACAGTTTAGACTGCTGATGTTGGCTTAACCCACACAGTCAGGTATTTTAGCTGGAACTTCTTCTGTGTGTCATGCGTCAGAGTGTAGGTGGAAAGCTACATGCTTGTCTGTAGGGACAGGACCTTTTAATCTGGTTACCAGATTGTGGAGTACTTCCAAAAGGTCTGACTATGCCTCCAAGTCAGAAGACTTAACATGTGTTTAGACCAGGGATTATCAACCTGTGGCCCGGATTGTGGCCCGTGGCTCCATTTCATGTGGCCTCCCACTGACTCTACCACACAAGGAAGTGCCGTGTGTTGGAGGAAGGGCAAAATGGCCATCCAGCCCCCGAAGCTGTCGGAGGGAGCGTGATGCGGCCCCTGGCTTTAAAAGGTTGAGAACTTCTGGTTTAGACTTAGTTAGATGGTTAACTATTTTACGTGTCTTGTGGAGAAGGGAATGAACTATGAGCACTTTAAATAAATAAACTTTTTTATTTAATTTTAAAATACAAAATAAAGAAAGACAACAAGAGATTAAAATAAACGATGACGACAACATCATCAACAACAATAATAACATTATACCATAATGCTATGTGTACCCTTCAGCCAGCAGGACAGTGTAAATGCTTCTTTACTTCAAATAAACTTTAATATTTGAGAGATTAGGATAATTTTGAGGATTGGAAACATTTTTATTCTCTTTCTGGCCAGTGTGACTTCCTGTATGCAGACATTTCTGATTAGATATCCTTGTTAGTCTGTTTGTAGCAAAAATAAGTCTTGCAACACTGTAAAAAGTGGAAAGTTCTCACTTGGCATATGTCTTTAGTGACTGTAGCTCACTTTACTAGGTATGTTTGGTGAAAAGTCCATAAAAGCTTATGCCATATTATTGTCTTTTCATTTTTGAGATGCCACAAGAGTACTGATATTGTCTACAAATAATTATGGCATGCTTTAGTACAGTGATGACTAACCTTTTAGAGACTGAGTGCCCAAACTGCCACCCAAAACCCATTTATTTATTGCAAAGCACCAACATGGCAACAGGAGAGGGAGAAAACTCCCATTGGGCTGCTGGGCAGAGGGGCGGTGCAATGTCTGTGCTGGGGTAACCGCATGGGTGCCACCAGAGAGGGCTCCGAGTGCCACCTGTGGCATGCGTGTCATAGGTACGCCACCAGTGCTTTAGTATGCTTGAAAAATGTCAGTGAAATGATTCTGATGGATTTAGATCAGTGTTTCACTGATTTAGATGAAGGTGACACACTTTAAGTAAAATGTTTCTTTACCAATTTTAAGTTACAGTACCTTCTGCTTATTCATGCTTTTAAAACTGCTTCATCTGATTGACTTTCTGATCTCAGGGGAAACCATTTGAACATCTCTTAAATGTGTTACACTGCTATCAAGAAAACCTCAGAAAGTATCTCAGTTCTCTGGCATGCTTTTACTAAGTAAAATAGTTTCTGTAAATTGTAGTTCAAAGCATCTAGTGGGTACAAGGTTACCTACTCCAAATGAGAATTTGAAACGGTTTTGGATCTTATTATAAGAAGGAATGGTAGACTACTTTGAGTACTCTAAATCTAAAAAATTCTGAAAAAGGTAACTCTAAATCATAATTGACATAATCTCGCACAATTATTAGTAGTGAATTCTTGCTAGCTATAAATTATATTATTTATATTGGTAGAGATCAGTGATGTACTGCAAATTTTTTTACTACCTACTCTGTGGGCTGGCCAAATCTGTGGGCGGGGCCAAACACCCTGCATTATGGGCTATGGAGGTGGGCGTGGCCTGGGGAATTTCCGCTACCGGTTCTGCAGAACCTGACAGAACCTGCTGCAGTGCATCACTGGTAGAGATATAATGGCTAATCAAACATAGAGAAAGGAAAGAAATGTATGTTTTAGGTTAACCAGATACTGGGATATTTTAAGGAGAATTACAGGTTTTTAGAAGCAACATACAGTATGTTCAAATGGGACATATGTGGTGACTGATAAAGACAGGTGGGAAATCTAAATATCGCTGGAAGTGAAGAGATAAGCTTCCACATTTTCAGTGGGACTTTCAAATTGCCTCCACTACTCTAGAAGAGCCTCCTTCACCTTATTATAAATTGTATACTAAGTACTGTATGTGTCAATTTAAAAAGTAGCTCATAGTATGAAACATAAAAAGTTGAATTAGGAAGCTGTACAGTGGGACCCTGGATAACGACAAACCTTGGTTCCCCATGTCATGTTATGCGGTTTTTGTTGTTATCCGGTTGGAATTTTTGTCACCCATTTTGGGGTCCCTGCCAGCCCTGGCACCTCTAGGAGGCTTGGGGGCCCCCGATCCGGGCTGTTTCCGACACCCCCCCTGACCTTTTTCGACGCTGCTGCAAGCCCAAACCTGCAGCTGACGGAGTTTTTCCCGGCTTTTTGGCTGCAAGCCGGGAAAACTTCCTTCGTCAGCTGCAGGTTTGGGCTTGCAGCAGCGTCGGAGGTGGGGGTGGGGTGAGGGTCGGAAACAGCCCGGATCAGGTGCCCCGAGCCTCCCGGAGGTGGCAGGGGTGGTGGAGACTCCAAAATGGGTGAAAAAATTCCATCACGATGGTATTTTTCACCCATTTTGGCTTCTCCGCCACCCCTGCCACCTCCAGGAGGCTCAGGGGAGCCAATCAATGCTTCTGTCCACCCCCACAGAAAGGACGACATGACCCCCTACCTTTTCATGCTGGTTGGGGAGGAAAGAAATCACTGTTGGGGGTCCCTGTTTCCGGATCTCTGCCACCCGCATCGTGTGAGAGGTTGGGAGAAGATATTCCATACTATTTTCGCCTTCCTAGCACCTCCCTGGGCTGCGCAACACGTGAAAATAGTTGCGGTCACCATCTTGGGAAAAAACACAAAAGAAAATTGTGGCCACAACTATTTTTACGTGTTGCATGGCCCAGGGAGGTGCTAGGAAGGTGAAAATAGTGTAGAATAGCTCCTCCTAGCCTCCCACATGTAGCTGGGGAGGCAGAGAGACAGAAACAGGGACCCCCCTCCCCGACGGTGATTTTTCCTCCCCAACCAGCTGGAAAGGTAAGAGATCAAACAGGAACCACATAACGACGCTATGACATTATCCGGGTCATGGCTTTTCTAAAAATATAGCGTCGCTATGCGGTTTCGTCTTTCTCTGAATGAGTCGTTATCTGGGGTTCCACTGTACTTGCTGTTGTAGATAACAAGAGAAAGTCAGATTTAGCATTTTAATTTTTACAGAGAAGGTCCACCAGGAAAGAGTTGTGTTAGAGAGTTTTAATGCTATGTATGGTGTGGAAAGAATAAATGTTAGAGATAGGGGAAAAGACTAGTACTATACAGTGGTACCTCATACAATGATTTTAATCTGTTCCACAGGGTTCGTTGTACGAAACAATTCCTATATGATGCATGCATTGTATAGCGATTTCCCCTGTGGGATGCATCATACAACAATTTTTTTCGCTAAGTGGTTTTTCCAATTGAAAAATTGTTGTATGGATTTTTTTCATAGAGAAAATTGTTATATGGGACGCCATTTCCCCCCCAAATCTAATTATTATGCAATTTCATTGCTATATGGGGCGATTGTTGTATGAGGTTCCACTGTATTGTGATTGAAAGAGATTGAATTCATTTGAATGTGGGAAGAGAATGATAAAGCAGGGTTGAAAACATTTCTTTAGTTAGTGTTCCTGCTGCATATGCAGTTATAGTACACAAAAAGGAGTATCAGAAAGCATTTAGGAGGTCTTTACCTGTATTATGCCTCTACCTAATTTAAATTGAAGATCAAGGAATAGCATGATCAGACACAAACCTGCTGCTAAAGTAGATTAGCATTATACAGTACTGTGCAAAAGTCTTAGGCCATCACCAGGTTTATATCTTTTTAAGGTTTCTTTTGCTCGAAAGCCAGTCGTATCTGACTCTAGGGTTCAGTGCTCATCTCTGTTTCAAAGCCGAAGAGCCAGCGTTGTCTGGCAGACGTTTCAGCAAAGTTTAAATGATCATCCATAATTACAGAAAATGCAGGAAATATGTACACAAAATTAAAGCAAACACAATTTTAGGGGGAAAAGCTTCAAGCAAAAGTCAGTATTTAGTGTGACCTCACTTGGCTCTAAGCACATCTTGAACTCTTTGGAAATTGTCCTGAAGTTAGTTGAAGTAATCATCTAGTATATTTATGCCGGGCATCCATCAGCACTTCCTAGAGTTCTTCTTTAGATTTAGGTTGTATTTTATTTATTTCTCTGTCCAGGTTATCCAGTACTGCCTCTATAGTATTCAGGTTTGGTCTCTGGAGGCCAGTCCATGACTGTTAATGTTTTATCAGCTGTTTTTCTCACTAAATATGATTTTGCTGCATTAGCATTGTGCTTGGGATCATTGTCATGCAATAAAATAAAGGTCAGCCCCAGTTAGGTGCTTTCCAGAAGGAATGGTACTGTATGTGAATTAAAACCTATATGTAGCTTTCAGTATTCATGATCCCATCAATATGAACAAATATCAACACCTTTGGCAGAAATGCAGCCCCAAACCTAGACAGACCCTCCACCATGTTTAACTGAAGGCTGCAAGCACTTCTTCTTTTTCCATGTCTAGTCCAGATGTGACACTGTCTAACTGAAGGCACACTTTGGTGAGTTCATTTTGCAGTTACTTTCGCCTGACCTAGTATGAGAAAGATTAGCTGGCAACACAAGGTTTATTTATCCATCTCCAACTCTTTTCCTCACATATTGTCAGTGATTGGATTGGATCAAAAATCATGCTTTTATTCATCTCTTTATAATACTGTACTCTTTTCACTGATCCTCATTCCAGTCTTTGTGTTTTGTTGTTCAGTCGCACAGTCGAATCCGAGCCTTTGTGACCCTATGGACCATTGTCCTTCAGGCACCTCCTTGTGAGCTTTAGCATATTTTACACTTTTCACCCTGTTCCCCTTCCATGAAAGTGTTATCTTGGATGGTACCCTTCCATAAAGACCATTCATGATCAAGCTTCTTCAGACTGTAGAAAGGTCAACTTGGCATCTTAGTAAAGCTGCCAGAGGCTAAACCAACTTCTGGGTAGACTTACTCCAGTCTCTCCAAGAAGAAACTGTGGAATTTCTCATCAAAATTTGAAAGTTTTCTTCGCCTTCCAGGTTTTTTTGTCCTTGAGCTCACCTGATTCTTTATATTTCTTTATAACTGCTTGTATACCACATATTGTGTATCCAGTTTGTTTGTTGATTTCCCTTTAAGAGTGGACTTGCTAATACAAAAGTGTGATTTTATGTCTGTCAAATTCTGTGATCCTTGGCCTTTTGGTTGGAATGATGTGACTGAAAGTTGATCTTATTAGCAAGCTTCTAATGAATTACTCTCATACAACATGGGTATGTACTGTATGAAATGGTCAAACATGTCTTGCACAAACCTCGTGTAAAAGACCTTTTCCACAGCAGTCATTTTGGCATGCAATAGGAGGACATATACAGGTGTTAGCAATGACATTGTTTGCTGTTGGTCAAGTGTAAGTGGAGGTCACATGAAATACTTGCCATTTTAGCTTATGGATGCTGGTTTTTGTTTTGTTTTTGGATGCTCATACAAATTTCCTGTATTTTCTGGTTGTATTCTAATGAAATGATTGAGAAATAGATATGGTCATTCTAGCATAGCTAAAACAACAAATCTAATGGTGGTCCAAGTCTTTTGCACAGTACTGTAAATACAAATGATGAGGTCATCCAAAAAGTTAGAAAGTTTAGAAGAGGAATATTGCAGGACCAGTGCTGGTAACCTGGAAACTCCATAGGGAATGGTAGAAAAAAAGATTATTTCCTCGTATGACCAGTTCTTTTACACACAGGGGCTTTCCCCTTTGAAACAATGGGAACAGGTCTTGATATTTTCCCACCCACCTCTGATCATGTCACAGTAATGGGTTAATAATTACTAGGTGATACTCTCACCATTTCCTGAATATAAAATTTTCTCTAGCCCAGCTCTGACATTTAGTTATGTGGAACCACTTCTCCAGCATGAAAAGAAAAACATTTGAGGCGAGTCCCACTTCTCCACCTGGATATTCAGGGAATAAAGTGATAGAGGGAATAGAATGGGGAAACCCTATTTGTCATCACCAGCTCTAATCCTTCTTGCTCTGATTGTTTTTCTGAGAAGAATCCCATGTTGTGAAGTATTGTACGTCAGGAGAAAAAGCTTTGCAAATACAAGTGGAAGATGGATTTTTTAAAATTGGTGGTGGCAGATTTGACTTACTGTATTTTCTGGCGTATAAGACTACTTTTTAACCCCGAAAAATCTGTGCCAAAGTCGGGGGTCGTCTTATAGGACAGGTACTTCACTGCAGCTTGTTTCCCCTTGCTTCATATGTCTGGCGCATATTGTGGGGGGTGCCGCGGCCGAGTCCCTGCTCTGTGCGGGGAGTATGAAGCAAGGGGAAGCAAGCTGCACACATCTTCCTGTACCTCGAGGAGGAGAACGTGAGCGTGGATTGGCTCTCCACCAGAACCTGCCCATTCGACTCGGGAGGGCTGCGCGTCTTCGGGTTGAGTGTGGGTTAATTTTTATTTGGTGTGCATTGGAAGAGAGGTAGTCTTATACGGCAAGTATATTCCAAACTCTATATTTTAACTGGAAAAGTTGGGGGTCGTCTTATACGCCCAGTTCTCTTATACGCCGGAAAATACGGTACTTAATTTTGCATAATAACTTCATACCATCTTGATATGCCAGTTGAATTCATGATCCTGAGCATTCTTCCCACTTGCAAGCTAATTCATTAGTAGAGATAAATGCTTGGCAGTGAATTCTGTTCTGTGTGACTACTTTTAATGAACATTTACACATTTTGTTACCAGTTCTAGGAATCCTGTTTGTATCATTAGAAGGAAAAAGCCTGCGTCTCCAGCATTCCTTAAATTTTCTTATAGGGGCAGGAGGGTAACTGTATATATATTATGCAATATTGTGCTGTGACACAAATGCTGCAAAACAATTTGAGCAGATTAACCAACATAATCCATATTGTGTACCACACAGGAGACCAGGAGTAGGCAAGCTTTGTGAGGAATATGTTTTAATAAAAACATTTCATGCTACATAGGAAGACAAAATAGCACTCCACGGTCACTAAGCCATCTGTCATGCAGGAAACTACATCTGTCCTTTTTGACTACAAATATGGCAATTAGTCTCTGAACCATGAAAACACAACTCGTCAACTATGTTTCCCTAGGAAAAATGGTCTTCCAAGTGTAAATTCTAGCCAGACAATAGCTGAACCATTACTTGTTTCAGAAGGAAAAAAATCATTTGCAAACCACAGTAGCCCATTGCTAAAGAATTGGTTTAAAAATAGTCACACATTGCATTAATACATTTAAAGTGATTCCAAAAGCAAATAATAGTGTTATTTGGGGCCTTTGCTTATTAGACTCATTAGTGTTAGACATGCATTGTTTATTATACTTAATAATAATAATTAATAATTGTGCCTTCAAGTCAATTCCAACTTATGGAGACCTTTTCCAAGGCTTTCTAAACAGTCAATACTCAAGAGGTTGCTTTTTCTGGAGAGTGCCCTATGACTGTGAAACTTGCTCATGGTTTCACAGGCTGGCTCTTTTCTCAGGAGGCATAGAGAGGAATTGAACTCCCAATTTTTGGTTTGTCAGCTAGGAACCTAAAAAACTGACCTATCCATCCAACCAGGCTTACCGTATTTTTCGCCTTATAAGACGCACTTTTTCTTCCCCAAAACTGGGGGGGAAAAGTTGGTGCGTCTTATAAGGCAAATATACGGCAGCCGCGCTCTCCGCGCCCCCACCATCGGCGGGGAGATAAAGGGAGCCGAGCCGAGCCAAGCCGCGCCGCGCGAAGCCGTCCCTCCCCGCCCCCTGCCACCGGGCGGGGAGGTTAAAAGGGCTCCAGGGAGCCCTTTTAACCTCCCCGCCCGGTGGCAGGGGGCGGGGAGGGACGGCTTCGCGCGGCGCGGCTCGGCTCCCTTTATCGGCGGGGAGATAAAGGGAGCCGCGCCGCGCCAAGCCATCCCTCCCCGCCCCCTGCCACCGGGCGGGGAGGTTAAAAGGGCTCCAGGGAGCCCTTTTAACCTCCCCGCCCGGTGGCAGGGGGCAGGGAGGGACGGCTTCGCGCGGCGCGGCGCGGCGCGGCGCGGCGTGGCTCCCTTTATCGGCGGGGAGATAAAGGGAGCCGCGCCGCGCCGCGCCAAGCCGCGCGAAGCCATCCCTCCCCGCCCCCTGCCACCGGGCGGGGAGGTTAAAAGGGCTCCAGGGAGCCCTTTTAACCTCCCCGCCCGGTGGCAGGGGGCAGGGAGGGACGGCTTCGCGCGGCGCGGCGCGGCGCGGCGCGGCGTGGCTCCCTTTATCGGCGGGGAGATAAAGGGAGCCGAGCCGCGCCGAGCCAAGCCGCGCGAAGCCATCCCTCCCCGCCCCCTGCCACCGGGCGGGGAGGTTAAAAGGGCTCCAGGGAGCCCTTTTAACCTCCCCGCCCGGTGGCAGGGGGCGGGGAGGGACGGCTTCGCGCGGCGCGGCTCGGCTCCCTTTATCGGCGGGGAGATAAAGGGAGCCGAGCCGCGCCGAGCCAAGCCGCGCCGCGCGAAGCCATCCCTCCCCGCCCCCTGCCACCGGGCAGGGAGGTTAAAAGGGCTCCCTCGGCCAGGGAGCCCTTTTAACCTCCCCGCCCGGTGGCAGGGGGCGGGGAGGGACGGCTTCGCGCGGCGCGGCTCGGCTCCCTTTATCGGCGGGGAGATAAAGGGAGCCGAGCCGCGCCGAGCCAAGCCGCGCCGCGCGAAGCCATCCCTCCCCGCCCCCTGCCACCGGGCAGGGAGGTTAAAAGGGCTCCCTCGGCCAGGGAGCCCTTTTAACCTCCCCGCCCGGTGGCAGGGGGCAGGGAGGGACGGCTTCGCGCGGCGCGGCGCGGCGCGGCGCGGCGCGGCTCCCTTTATCGGCGGGGAGATAAAGGGAGCCGAGCCGCGCCGAGCCAAGCCGCGCGAAGCCATCCCTCCCCGCCCCCTGCCACCGGGCGGGGAGGTTAAAAGGGCTCCAGGGAGCCCTTTTAAGCTCCCCGCCCGGTGGCAGGGGGCGGGGAGGGACGGCTTCGCGCGGCGCGGCTCGGCTCCCTTTATCGGCGGGGAGATAAAGGGAGCCGAGCCGCGCCGAGCCAAGCCGCGCCGCGCGAAGCCATCCCTCCCCGCCCCCTGCCACCGGGCAGGGAGGTTAAAAGGGCTCCCTCGGCCAGGGAGCCCTTTTAACCTCCCCGCCCGGTGGCAGGGGGCGGGGAGGGACGGCTTCGCGCGGCGCGGCTCGGCTCCCTTTATCGGCGGGGAGATAAAGGGAGCCGAGCCGCGCCGAGCCAAGCCGCGCCGCGCGAAGCCATCCCTCCCCGCCCCCTGCCACCGGGCAGGGAGGTTAAAAGGGCTCCCTCGGCCAGGGAGCCCTTTTAACCTCCCCGCCCGGTGGCAGGGGGCAGGGAGGGACGGCTTCGCGCGGCGCGGCGCGGCGCGGCGTGGCTCCCTTTATCGGTGGGGAGATAAAGGGAGCCGAGCCAAGCCGAGCCAAGCCGCGCCGCGCGAAGCCGTCCCTCCCCGCCCCCTGCCACCGGGCGGGGAGGTTAAAAGGGCTCCAGGGAGCCCTTTTAACCTCCCCGCCCGGTGGCAGGGGGCGGGGAGGGACGGCTTCGCGCGGCGCGGCTCGGCTCCCTTTATCGGCGGGGAGATAAAGGGAGCCGCGCCGCGCCGCGCCAAGCCGCGCCGCGCGAAGCCATCCCTCCCCGCCCCCTGCCACCGGGCGGGGAGGTTAAAAGGGCTCCAGGGAGCCCTTTTAACCTCCCCGCCCGGTGGCAGGGGGCAGGGAGGGACGGCTTCGCGCGGCGCGGCGCAGCGCGGCGCGGCGTGGCTCCCTTTATCGGCGGGGAGATAAAGGGAGCCGCGCCGCGCCAAGCCGCGCGAAGCCATCCCTCCCCGCCCCCTGCCACCGGGCGGGGAGGTTAAAAGGGCTCCAGGGAGCCCTTTTAACCTCCCCGCCCGGTGGCAGGGGGCAGGGAGGGACGGCTTCGCGCGGCGCGGCGCGGCGCGGCGCGGCGTGGCTCCCTTTATCGGCGGGGAGATAAAGGGAGCCGAGCCGCGCCGAGCCAAGCCGCGCGAAGCCATCCCTCCCCGCCCCCTGCCACCGGGCGGGGAGGTTAAAAGGGCTCCAGGGAGCCCTTTTAACCTCCCCGCCCGGTGGCAGGGGGCGGGGAGGGACGGCTTCGCGCGGCGCGGCTCGGCTCCCTTTATCGGCGGGGAGATAAAGGGAGCCGAGCCGCGCCGAGCCAAGCCGCGCCGCGCGAAGCCATCCCTCCCCGCCCCCTGCCACCGGGCAGGGAGGTTAAAAGGGCTCCCTCGGCCAGGGAGCCCTTTTAACCTCCCCGCCCGGTGGCAGGGGGCGGGGAGGGACGGCTTCGCGCGGCGCGGCTCGGCTCCCTTTATCGGCGGGGAGATAAAGGGAGCCGAGCCGCGCCGAGCCAAGCCGCGCCGCGCGAAGCCATCCCTCCCCGCCCCCTGCCACCGGGCAGGGAGGTTAAAAGGGCTCCCTCGGCCAGGGAGCCCTTTTAACCTCCCCGCCCGGTGGCAGGGGGCAGGGAGGGACGGCTTCGCGCGGCGCGGCGCGGCGCGGCGTGGCTCCCTTTATCGGCGGGGAGATAAAGGGAGCCGAGCCGCGCCGAGCCAAGCCGCGCGAAGCCATCCCTCCCCGCCCCCTGCCACCGGGCGGGGAGGTTAAAAGGGCTCCAGGGAGCCCTTTTAACCTCCCCGCCCGGTGGCAGGGGGCGGGGAGGGACGGCTTCGCGCGGCGCGGCTCGGCTCCCTTTATCGGCGGGGAGATAAAGGGAGCCGAGCCGCGCCGAGCCAAGCCGCGCCGCGCGAAGCCATCCCTCCCCGCCCCCTGCCACCGGGCAGGGAGGTTAAAAGGGCTCCCTCGGCCAGGGAGCCCTTTTAACCTCCCCGCCCGGTGGCAGGGGGCGGGGAGGGACGGCTTCGCGCGGCGCGGCTCGGCTCCCTTTATCGGCGGGGAGATAAAGGGAGCCGAGCCGCGCCGAGCCAAGCCGCGCCGCACGAAGCCATCCCTCCCCGCCCCCTGCCACCGGGCAGGGAGGTTAAAAGGGCTCCCTCGGCCAGGGAGCCCTTTTAACCTCCCCGCCCGGTGGCAGGGGGCAGGGAGGGACGGCTTCGCGCGGCGCGGCGCGGCGCGGCGTGGCTCCCTTTATCGGTGGGGAGATAAAGGGAGCCGAGCCAAGCCGAGCCAAGCCGCGCCGCGCGAAGCCGTCCCTCCCCGCCCCCTGCCACCGGCCGGGGAGGTTAAAAGGGCTCCCTGGCCGAGGGAGCCGAAGACGCCGCCGCTGCCGCGCTCTCCCCGCCCCCACCATCGGCGGGGAGATAAAGGGAGCCTTCCGTGGCCCGGGAGGCTCCGAAGACGCCGCCGCTGCCGCGCTCTCCCCGCCCCCACCATCGGCGGGGAGATAAAGGGAGCCTTCCGTGGCTCCGAAGACGCCGCTGCTGCGAAGCATCGTGCCCTCCCGGCCCTTTGTTCCTCTTGGAGGTTGACTAAGGCAGGTAGATTTTGACTTTGAGTATTTTTGTGGTGGCTTTATTGTACCTGGACATGTGGGGTTTCTGAAAAGATGTGTTTTTTTTCTTCCCTTTTAGTACAGTATTTGGTTCAGAATCTTTTTTTCTAGATTTCCCTCCTTTAAAATTGGGTGCGTCTTACATGCCGGAGCGTCTTATAGGGCGAAAAATACGGTAATAAGCTACTGTTAGACTCTGCATGCAGATTGCTGTTAAAGGTCACCAACATCTTTCCCATTTTGCAGCGATGCCGAAAACAAATAATGCCATCCCTTCTTTTCTTAACTGTAAAATAAGTGGTGTGCAATGTGACCATCTTGCAATAGCTTATAGCATGCTTAGAAGTTTTCTGGAAGCACTGTTGTCATGACAGGCAGGAGTGTGAGGCATGCATTTTGTTTACAAAGCTGTTAGCATTTCTAAAACACAGGCAGGTTGCATCACGCAGCATAATAAAATGCTACAATAGAATAATCAAATAAGAGAAGTGCTTTCCAGACCTCTTCACAGAGCCAGATCCTTGGGATGGTTCAGTAATTAACAACTTTTAATTAACAGTAGACTAGTTAATCCTCTGTAAATTCATGTTTGTTTGATTTTTAGCTGTTTTATGGAAAAGCAGTTATAGTTAAGTTATAGTTATAGTTCATCCATCCTAATATGGCAGTAGTTGCAATAATATAGGAATCTGCTGTTAATAACAATGTTGTGGCCGCTAAATTTTTCCATGGAGAATATCTTGCATTACTCTGTCGGCTCCCTTTTATTTTTGCTTCTTTTTTTCTTTTTGCCCATCATATTTGCTTTGAAGGTCTCTATAGCTGCAGCAAGGTGCAGGAGGAGCTGAACTTTAAACTGGTAGCTTTGAAGTAATTTGTTGATTGTAATCTTCTGTGTTCAGTGTGTAGAAAGTAGATAAGAACATTTTTTTTAAAAAATGCTACTCTCAACAGTATATAATCAATACTTTTAATGATTGTTTATAATAATCTGATTTGATTTCTGAGCCACATTGTTATCTGTATATTAACAGATGTCTGCTACATGGATTATTGATTAACTGAAGTGAGATCTTCATTTAACTTGCATATTTTCAGTTGGTATGAATGAGAGAGGTGCCAAATGTATTCACTCTATTTGCATAAATGTTCAGCAGAGGTCAAAATAAGTAAAAAATTAGACGGTATTGTGAAAGGATGTTTTGAACCATGAGCTTTATCAATATTATTTTATCTGCTAAACTAATCTCTTCTGATGAGTAAAAATCTGATACAGTAACTAGAGTTCAAAGAAACAATTCAAGCAAATCAGTAGAGTTCTATGGTTCACTGCAGAAGAGGAAGCATTATGAAATTAATGTATAAAGTTACATAGCTTACATTTATCGGCGGGGAGATAAAGGGAGCCGAGCCGCGCCGAGCCAAGCCGCGCCGCGCGAAGCCATCCCTCCCCGCCCCCTGCCACCGGGCAGGGAGGTTAAAAGGGCTCCCTCGGCCAGGGAGCCCTTTTAACCTCCCCGCCCGGTGGCAGGGGGCGGGGAGGGACGGCTTCGCGCGGCGCGGCTCGGCTCCCTTTATCGGCGGGGAGATAAAGGGAGCCGAGCCGCGCCGAGCCAAGCCGCGCCGCGCGAAGCCAACCCTCCCCGCCCCCTGCCACCGGGCAGGGAGGTTAAAAGGGCTCCCTCGGCCAGGGAGCCCTTTTAACCTCCCCGCCCGGTGGCAGGGGGCAGGGAGGGACGGCTTCGCGCGGCGCGGCGCGGCGCGGCGCGGCGTGGCTCCCTTTATCGGCGGGGAGATAAAGGGAGCCGAGCCGCGCCGAGCCAAGCCGCGCGAAGCCATCCCTCCCCGCCCCCTGCCACCGGCCGGGGAGGTTAAAAGGGCTCCCTGGCCGAGGGAGCCGAAGACGCCGCCGCTGCCGCGCTCTCCCCGCCCCCACCATCGGCGGGGAGATAAAGGGAGCCTTCCGTGGCCCGGGAGGCTCCGAAGACGCCGCCGCTGCCGCGCTCTCCCCGCCCCCACCATCGGCGGGGAGATAAAGGGAGCCTTCCGTGGCTCCGAAGACGCCGCTGCTGCGAAGCATCGTGCCCTCCCGGCCCTTTGTTCCTCTTGGAGGTTGACTAAGGCAGGTAGATTTTGACTTTGAGTATTTTTGTGGTGGCTTTATTGTACCTGGACATGTGGGGTTTCTGAAAAGATGTGTTTTTTTTCTTCCCTTTTAGTACAGTATTTGGTTCAGAATCTTTTTTTCTAGATTTCCCTCCTTTAAAATTGGGTGCGTCTTACATGCCGGAGCGTCTTATAGGGCGAAAAATACGGTAATAAGCTACTGTTAGACTCTGCATGCAGATTGCTGTTAAAGGTCACCAACATCTTTCCCATTTTGCAGCGATGCCGAAAACAAATAATGCCATCCCTTCTTTTCTTAACTGTAAAATAAGTGGTGTGCAATGTGACCATCTTGCAATAGCTTATAGCATGCTTAGAAGTTTTCTGGAAGCACTGTTGTCATGACAGGCAGGAGTGTGAGGCATGCATTTTGTTTACAAAGCTGTTAGCATTTCTAAAACACAGGCAGGTTGCATCACGCAGCATAATAAAATGCTACAATAGAATAATCAAATAAGAGAAGTGCTTTCCAGACCTCTTCACAGAGCCAGATCCTTGGGATGGTTCAGTAATTAACAACTTTTAATTAACAGTAGACTAGTTAATCCTCTGTAAATTCATGTTTGTTTGATTTTTAGCTGTTTTATGGAAAAGCAGTTATAGTTAAGTTATAGTTATAGTTCATCCATCCTAATATGGCAGTAGTTGCAATAATATAGGAATCTGCTGTTAATAACAATGTTGTGGCCGCTAAATTTTTCCATGGAGAATATCTTGCATTACTCTGTCGGCTCCCTTTTATTTTTGCTTCTTTTTTTCTTTTTGCCCATCATATTTGCTTTGAAGGTCTCTATAGCTGCAGCAAGGTGCAGGAGGAGCTGAACTTTAAACTGGTAGCTTTGAAGTAATTTGTTGATTGTAATCTTCTGTGTTCAGTGTGTAGAAAGTAGATAAGAACATTTTTTTTAAAAAATGCTACTCTCAACAGTATATAATCAATACTTTTAATGATTGTTTATAATAATCTGATTTGATTTCTGAGCCACATTGTTATCTGTATATTAACAGATGTCTGCTACATGGATTATTGATTAACTGAAGTGAGATCTTCATTTAACTTGCATATTTTCAGTTGGTATGAATGAGAGAGGTGCCAAATGTATTCACTCTATTTGCATAAATGTTCAGCAGAGGTCAAAATAAGTAAAAAATTAGACGGTATTGTGAAAGGATGTTTTGAACCATGAGCTTTATCAATATTATTTTATCTGCTAAACTAATCTCTTCTGATGAGTAAAAATCTGATACAGTAACTAGAGTTCAAAGAAACAATTCAAGCAAATCAGTAGAGTTCTATGGTTCACTGCAGAAGAGGAAGCATTATGAAATTAATGTATAAAGTTACATAGCTTACATTATTTTTATACAATTTTAGATGATAATGGTGTGGTCTCTGATCCTTAATACAGTTACAAAAAGAAATCTGAAATCTGTGGAACATATTATAGGCATGCATTGTGTACTCGTGTGGTCACATTTCATATTAGTTTTGTACTTCTTTGATTATGTATGCAAGGAAGTTTATTTTCTCATTCTGCTATAAAAAAACCTACAAGCATTCTTATTTATTTGAAATGCTATACAAAACTTGAGCTTTAATCAATCTGAAAAAGAGGTACATTTCATAAACTAATAAATATTATTTTGGGGGAAAATCTTAAGTGTACATATGTGCACGCGTGCCTGCCTGCCTGCCTCGGTTAGAACTCCAAGATGTCTGTAGATTTGTAAAAGCTAAAATAAAAAGCAAAATGCATGGTAACTTTGAAAATACTGCTGCTTTTGTAATAAGTATGTTTAGCCAACTGTGATTGATGTCACATTTTTTGGCATTAGAAATATAACATAGTAGAGTGACCCATCAGATTAAATCCTGTTGTGCAGCTAGTTGTTTGTGAACAATGGCAATAACATTAGCAGCAGCAAATTGCTTCTGATTAAGGGCTTTCTTTGATGATTTTGGGATGCATGCAACTTGTTACTTTGTGTACAAGATGTGAGTGAGGAAACTGAGAAATAGGAGAACATGGATGGTACTGTTCTAGGAAATTCAGGTTTTTCTGTCAGTGCCTGGGGACAGCTGGCTAGGACTGGAAAGGGAGTAACTTTGCCAATTAATCTTTTCCATATGAGAATTTCAAGGCCGAATTGGCTTGTTCTGTGGTAGTGTACTAATTGGAAAATGACTTTGGCTGTGTGAAGGGAAGGGGTGCATTAAGTGTTCTTATCTTTGTGAGCATTTGAGGAAACTCAAAGCCTGATTGGCAGACTATCTGGAAGCATCCAGAATCTGAAGCTTAATATATAAAAAGGGGTTCAGAAGTTACATTAATTAACTTTAAATTTGTAGCTTTAGAAATTATTAGACCAAGGCCACATGAAAAGGTAGACATAAATAAGAAACTTAGACAACGAGAGGCGTTTTACATTCATTTATTCGACACTATGTACCCCAAGGGGTTAAATCAAGAATTTGAATTGGTGTCTTTTTTGTGAGTGGATTTGGGCTGCAGCTGTTCCTAGTTCTGGCCACCAAGGTTGAGAGAGTCGGTGTTCACCGAATTTGATACACCTGTGTAGCCTTCTTAGCAGCATAAAGGAAGGCTTTTCATTCTGTTTGTTAATGTCCATACGCACCTAGAAAAAATACATGGAGGCAAGGACACGATAAAATAACCACTTCCTTATAATAACTAGGTAAGCTACTGTGTGGTTATTAAATGAGACTGTGGAGCATATTAGAAAATACTAGTATATAAGAGTCTCATTGTAATAGAACAAGTAATATATTAATTGCTAGTATTGTTAAATGTGTATTATGTTATTAGCTCCTATATGACATTTAATATGTATATTTTGTAACTTTCATGTAGATTTCCTGAAGAAGGAACAATAAATTCGGAAAAGTCGAATTAACTAGTATCGACTTAGAAAAGATATTTTTGTGTGGTTGTGCTTAAAGGATCCTCTCGCACCGGGCGTTTTGCCGGCGGCGTGGTCTTCTACCCAGTTATACTGGTTCATAAGTGGGAAAATGGCAATCCTGCAGAATAGCAGGTGTTTGGTAGCAGTTTATAATGGCGAAATAAAAGTCCCTTTTTATGCCACCTCCCACAAGACAACCACACAAGTGTTGCAGAGAAAGTTTGTCCCTTGGAGAGTTCCGTGGGGCTTGATAAGCTTTTACCTTCAAAGCGAAACTGTCTGGGCTGGTTACGCTCCCAGGCTGGGAAAGCGAATGTCACCAATCCTCCCCTTTCAAAGGCTCCCCAAGGCTGTGGCATGAGAGAATAGTCCTGTTGTTGATTATTCCTACATTATCTCTTTTCCTCTGCAAAATCCTCCCTTTCTGAGGAAAAACGCTACTTGCAGCTTGTCCTTTTAGCAGCTTTATTGTAGCGAGGCAATTATCCAATTATGCAGGGTTAATAAGCAAAGTGTTCATCTATGTTACTCTAAATTCCGAACTAATAAAATAACAAAGTGTATAGATAGCTAACTTACTTAAAAGATAGTTTCGGGTAGGCTTGATAGCCCTCATCCAGACTGTGGATTTGGGTTGATCATTATTTCAAATGAAAAGCGCTCCCGCAGGCATCGGGAAAGGCCCCCCTCGATCTCCGAAATATCAGGCCTTAAATACTGTTTTGGGGTGCTCACCCCCCTCTAGAATGTAAAACATGTTCTAGAACTTCTTTGTTTTGCTCATTAGTCTGTTTGTTAAAATTCCCCAGGTGTTCCTTATCAATATTGTCCATCTCTGAGATGCCCTTCTTTTGATTGGCATCCAAGAGACTGGCCTTGCTTATTTGGCAAGCCTGCTTATTGCTATTGACGTGTTAATGTGGAGTGTGTGTGTGCATTGGAATGCAAATGGAGTTACTGCCATCTCTAAGGCTACTCAAACTTAAGAGAATCTAAGAAAAACTACTGTGTGCTTTTAAATGAATATGAAGCAACTGTTAAAAATAGTAAAGACTCCTAAGGATTTTCACGAAAGCCACCACTGGTATAGGGCCTTATATGATAACACTAACATTTTGTATCTGACATGGTAGAGAACAGGCAACCAGTGCAGACCTGCCAAGGCTGGGGAAATATCAAATTTCTCTCTGTTTCTCCTAACTCCTTTAAGGTTCCAAGGCTCTCTAGGGATCCCTTTTGCACAAGAGAGTCTTGGAACAGAACGGGCTTTCATATAAAAAAATTGAGGCTGAAGCTTCAGAATCTGAAAGACCTAATTAAATTAGGTTAAATATTTCCATTGCCAGATGATGATCATCTGGGTTGTGCAGTGTAAATGTATGCCAGCAGGATTTCTGTGAATGTATATGCTACATAATATGGCTGCTGAAGGATTAATGTGTCAGTCCCTAGCTGTGAATGTGAGAACATATGTTTTTTGTTGTTGTTCAGTCACCCAGTCGATTACGACCCTTTGTGACCCTATGGAGCATCAACTTCTAGGCACCCCTGTCCTCCACCATCCTCCTCAGCCCGCCCAGCTCTGTGCCCATTGTGTCCACAATACCATCTAGCCATCTCATTCTTGGTCGCCCACCTTCTTCTTTTGCCCTCCACCTTTCCCAGCAGCAAGGCCTTCTCAAGTGAATCTTCCCTTCTCATTTGATGTCCAAAGTACTTAAGCTTCATCTTCACTATTTGACCATCCATTGAGTAGTCAGGATTGATTTAACCTAAAATTGACCTATCTGTTCTCTTTGCTGTCCATAGTATTCTCAGGACTCTTCAACACCACATCTCAAAAGCATCTATTCTTCTGCTCTCCGCTTTCCTAATGGTCCATTTTTCATACTAGTACATTACCACCGGGAATAACATTGCTTTGACTATGCGAATTTTTGTTTTCAAGGTGATGTCTCTACTTTTCACTTTTTTCCCCAGGTTTCTCATAGCTTGTCACCCCAGAATCGGTCGTCTTTTTATTTCGTGGCTGCAATCCCCATCTGCAGTGATCTTAGATCCTAAGAAAGTAAAGTCTGTCACTGCTTCTACTTCTTCCCCATCTATTTTCCAGGAACTGATAGCGCCTTTTGCCATTATTTTGGTTTTCTTGATATTCTCAAGCCAGATTTTGCACTCTCCTCCTTCAACCCAATCCAGAGATTCTTTAGGTCTTCCTCACTTTCTGCCATTAAAGTGGTATCGTCTGCATATCTCAAATTGTTGATGTTTCTCCCAGCAATTTTGATCCCATATTGTGATTCCTCCATCCCTGCATTGCACATTATGTGCTCTGTGTATAAGTTGAATAAGCATGGTGATAAAATGCAGCCTTGTCTTACTCCTTTTCCTAATCCAAACCACTCTGTCATTCCGTGTTCTGTCCTAACTGTTGCTTCTTGTACAGATTTCTCATGAGACATATGAAGTGTTCTGGTATTCCCATCTCTTTAATTACTTGCCACATTTTGTTGTGGTCCACACAGTCACATGTCTTGGTGTAGTCAATAAAACAAAAGTAGACTTGTTTCTGATATTCCTTTGTTTTCTCTATGATCCAACGTATGTTGGCAATTTGGTCTCTGGTCCCCCTGCCTCTTCTGAACCCAGCCTGCACCTCTGGTAATTCTCTCTCTACGTGCTGCTGAAGTCTATCCTGTATTATCTTGAGCATCGCCTTGCTAGCATGTGGGATGAGCGCGATTGTTTGATAATTTGAACATTCTTTGGCATTGCCCTTTTTTGGGATTGGAACGTATACTGAACTTTTCCAATCCTGTGGCCACTGTTTTGTTTTCCAAATCAGCTGGCATATTGAGTGCAGTAATTTGATTCATTTCCATTAGTTTTGTTGTATGCAGTGCTTTTTAGTGCTTTTCTGACTTCGCTCTCTAGAATGTCTGGCTCAAGTTCAATTTCCCTCTCATTGTTATTATCTGGGGTGTTGAGGTCCTTTTTGTAGAGTTCCTCTGTGTACTCTTTCCATCTTTTCTTAATCTGTTCTGCATCAGCTAACTCCTTTCCATCTTTGTCCCTTATCATGGTCATTTTTGCTTTAAATGTTCCCTTGATTTCCCTATTTTTTTTTTTGAAAAGCTCTCTAGTCCTGCCTCTTTTGTTATTTTCCTCCATTTCTTTGCACTGCTCGTCCAGGTAGTTTTACTTATCTCTCCTTGCTTTTCTTTGAAATTCTGTATTCATGTGATTGTATTTTTCCTTTCTCCTTTGCGTTCCTTCTTCTGCTATTCTAAGAGCCTCATCCGACAACCACTTTGCTTTCTTATACTTCTTTTCTTTTGGTATTGTTTTCCTTGCTGCCTCCTGCATGATGTCCTGCATTTCTGTCCATAATTCCTCTGGCACTCTGTCTATCCGGTCCAAGCCATTAAATCTGTTCCTCACCTCCACCGTGTATTCTTTAGGGATGTTGTCTAGGTCATATTTGTCTGGTCTAATTGTTTTCCCTATTTTCTTTAGTCTAAGCCTGAACTTTGCGATCAGTAGGTTGTGATCAGAGCCACAGTCTGCTCCAGGTCTTATTTTTGCTGACTGTATGGAGGTTCTCCATCTTTGGCTGCAGAGTATGTAATCAATCTGGTTTCTGTGTTGACCATCTGGTGATGTCCATGTGTAAAGTCACCTCTTGTGTTGCTGGAAGAGGGTGTTTGCTATGACTAGTTCATTTTCTTGGCAGAACTCTATCAATCTTTGCCCTGCTTCATTCTGTGTTCCAAGACCGAACTTGCCTGTTATTCCATTTATTTTTTGATTTCCTACTTTAGCATTCCAATCTCCTAAGATAATGTGAACATCATTTCTTGGTGTCTGTTCTATGAGGTGTTGTAGGTCCTCATAGAACTGGTCAACTGTGGCTTCATCTGCACCAGTGGTTGGTGCGTATATTTGAAACACGGTGATATTGAATGGTTTTCCTTGGATTCGAACTGACATCATTCTGTCATTTTTTAGATTGTATCCCATTACTGCTTTTCTTACTCTTTTATTAACTATTATTGCCACTCCATTTCTTCTAAGATTTTCATGCCCACAGTAGTAAATATGATGGTTTCCAGAGCTGAATTTGCCCATCCCTGTCCATTTTAACTCTCTGATTCCCAAGATGTCAATGCTTATTCTTTCCATCTCATTTTTAACCACTTCCAGTTTTCCTTGATTCATAGATCTCACATTCCATGTCCCTATGCAGTATTGTTCCTTGCAACACTGTATTTTTCCTCCCCCTTTCCTATGCTTCCTCCAATCTGTTGTGCTAAACATCCTGTATCCTCTAGCCTGCACCATTGTTTTGCCTTTTGTTTTGGTCAGTAGGGTTATCTTGGCAAGCTTTGTGGTGTGGTTTGCCGGTTTCTACGCCAGAATCCTCCCATCATACATATTATCACAGTTTAAAAAACACAGTTTAAAAAAAAAAAGTTTAGGGGGTTTGGCTAAGATGGCCGCTGTGTAACATCTAGTTTCGGACGCTCGCGCTCAACAAAGAGGTGAACGATGTGAAGGAGCGGAATAGAAAATTTTTCAAGTGGTAAAGCTTAAAGTTAAGATCCTTGCCTGTCTCCTTGGAAAGTTTGCTGAGCTTTTGAAGTTGGATGATCGAAGTTCGGGAGGTTTTTCTGGGCGGTGGAGCTGTGACGGTAGTCGCGGCTTTCCCGCTGGAGAGCCGAGGAACGGGATCAGCGAGAGGAGAAGGCTATGGAACTGGTTTTGGAAGTGGCAAAAAGCGGCTGGAGAGAAGGCAATTTGTGTGTAAGTGCCTGAAGGGAGCTACATTCTTAGCTATAAGCCATAAAATCGGCTGAGTTTTTTCAGAAGAAAAAGAAGGGGAGGAAGAGCTGGTGGTACTGTAATGGCGACGGCCAGGAAAAACGAAAGTGATCGTGTATAGACTGTGGTTTTTTTTTTTTCCTACATACCAGAGGATCGCGCCATATTCTGAAATCAATAAGGCGGATTAATTTTCCTTTCTCTTTTTTTTTTTCACCTCCTCTCTGGTCTGGAAAAGAGGAGAGCTGTGGGAGTTTGTTTTTTTTTCTTTTCTCTTCTGCCTAAACTGCCTGCTCATTTAGGGAAGAGGGGGAAGAGGGGGGGCCTCTTCTCACTACAAAGTTAAGGCACTCGTTGGAAAAGGGTGTTTTGATTATCCACTTCAAAGGAAGGATTATGTGGCTTTGATTGAAGGGTTCCATTACTGTGTGGATTACAAATAGCTTCTCAACTTCTCACCTTAACCCCTTGGTGGCTGGATTTCTCTTTCCTTCTGAGCTCCCCCCCCCCCCCCTCAGCAACCTGATTAACTGTTGTTCTGAAGCCTTTTTGCTGTGGTTGGAAGACGTCATTTGACTGCTGTGGGAAAGGATTATTTGTGGTTAACAAGTTTTACTTTTAAACTGCCTGTTTGGAGAGCTGTTTTCTTTTGTTTTCCTTTGTTCCATCGTTGTGGATTACAGTAAATTTTGGATCTTTTGCTGACATAAGAACTTGACGGTTGTATTGGTGGAACCTATGGCTGCAGTGTAGTAAGCCTTACTATATTGGAATTGTTACAGCGATCTGCAACATTGGGTTTGAAATATATTACATCACTATGGATAAAGGTATGAGAGCGAAAGCGAAAGATGAAGAACAGGTTGTAAAACCTAAGAAGATTGAAAAAGCACTAATGGATGAATCTGTTCAGCCAACAGCTCTGCCCACAGTGTCATTGGACCAGACTCAAATTATGGTGGAAATTGGCAAGTTGTCGCAAAAAATGGAGAAAAATGAGGCTTCAAGGGTGAAAGATAAAAATGAAATGTTTAAAAGGCAAGAAAAGATGATGTCAACACTGACAGATTATACCAAAAAGGTGGACTTAAGTTTGAATAAATTTGAGGGAATGCTGAAAGTGGTTCAAATCGAGGTGGATGCGGTAAAGAAGGAAGTAAAAGGGACTCAGGAGGTGGTGCGGGACAGTAAGTTAAAACTGCAGGAACAAGAAATGAGGATAGATGCTGTCGAAGACATGATGAGAAAGCAGAACATTTTGATCCGTCAGGTACCGGAACGCACTCCGGATCTGTTAAGAGAGAGGGTGGTTCAGTGGTTAAATGGTTTAAAAATGGGGAAGGAATTTGTTCAAGAGGATTTAGGAAGTGTATTCCGGGTGGGTCCAAGAAGAGGGAGAGTGGCTCAAAGAAATGTGTTGGTTAAATTTGCAAATTGGGCAGATAAATTAAAAGTAATGGCTCATCTGAAAAGTGTTGGTTCAGACGCGTTGAAATTTGATGGCTCAGATGTAGAAGTCTACAATGATATTTCACTAAAAGAAAGAACATGGAGATATAAGATGAGGCCTGTTACTAAATTATTGATGGGTAAAAATATAAGGTATAATTGGAGATTTCCACAACAATTGCGCTTTTTCTATGATAAAAGAATGCAAGTTATTGATGAAGGCATTAATCCATTGGAATACCTGAGTTTGTTGGGATTGGTACAAGTAGATTCAGAAGAATGGAAAAATCTTAAGAAGGAAATGATGGATTCTGGAGCTTTGGGGAGGGAATATGGGAGGGAGGAGTCCGGTGGGGCAACAGGTGGAACACCACAACGAGGGGAGGAGGAGGAGGAGCCGTCTTTGATTATGATGGAGGAGGAGATAGGTAAGGAAGGATGAGCATTAGATAGTAGTAATCTTAAGTAGCTAATAGAGGTAGAATGGGTAATGTAGCGCATAGCGCCGGCAGTAGGGCGCATCTTGCAGGTCCCCCCTCTCCCCTCTTTGGTTGACAGAGGCGACTTTTCGTTGGAAGGTGGGGAGAGTGAAAAATGTGTGTTTTATGTAGTGGGTATGGTGAAGGGTTTTTGGTGGCACGCCCGATGGAGAGTTTAAAGTTGGGAGAAGAATTTGGTTATGGATAGTATTAAAATAATATCGTGGAATGTGAAAGGTACAGGCTCTGTTCTTAAGAGACGGAGGTTGGAATCGGCGTTGAAAAAAGATAGACCAGATATTTTATTTTTACAGGAAACACATCAGAAATCAAAAGATACGAATAAACTTTATCTGAGTTGGATGCAACACTATGAGATGGCGTTTGGAACATCTAAAGCAAGAGGGGTGGCAACTATGATTTCTAGGAAGTTAGGATTTGAAATCACAAAAAAGATTGCTGATCAAGAGGGTAGGTATCTGTTGTTAAGAGGAAAATTGGAGGATGAGGAAATATTGCTGGTAAATATTTATGCTCCGAATGACCACCAAGTAGTGTTTCTTGAAAAAATTCGGAAAATAGTGGAGGGGGAAAATGTTGCAAAAATTATTGTGGCTGGTGATTTTAATTTGATCAGGTCAGGAATGGATTGCACGAACATAGCTAGAAGTGGAATGGGTGTGAAAGGGAAGGCGTTGGACAAATGGATGAAAGTTATGGGTTTGAAGGATTCGTGGAGAGAGTTTAAAGGCTTGGAAAGGGCATATTCCTTTTTTTTCGCATGTACATGGGACCTACTCGAGAATAGATTATGTTTTTCTGTCGGAAAATTTAATTGGGGATATAGAAAGTACGGAAATTGGGATTATTAAGGAATCGGATCATGCTAAAGTATATCTGGAATTGAAAGCACCAAAAAATATTCAAAGAGTTAGAAATTGGAGGTACGATCCTAATTTGTTCAAAGATCAGAAAAGCAAAGAGGCAATTATGGAAAGTTGGAAAGAAAGTTGGCAATGGAATGATAATAATGAGGTTGATTTTAATACTGTATGGGATACCATGAAGTCAGTTTTCAGGGGGGAAAGCATAAAAGTGGCAAGCCTTAAATATAAAAGGTATAAAGCAGAACACATAGAAAAAGAAAGGGAAATAAAACAATTACAGGAAGAACACGTAAAGAGTAAAGATAAAAAAATTCTCTTGAAACTACAAGGACTCAAGGCAGAAGTAATGGGTAAAGATATTGATAAAGTTAAACGAGATCTGATTTATTTAAATAGAGAATATTTTGAATTTAGTAATAAGAACTCAAAACTATTAGCAAGAGCAGCTAAGGTTAAAAGGGAAAAAAGAGAAATTGGGGTGTTAGTTGACAGGCAAGGTTCAAGGTGTAATAAGAATAGCGATAAATGTAAAATAGTTAGGGAATTTTACCAGGTGTTATATGCAGAAAAAGAAATAGATAGGGAAAAGCTTAAAAGGATATTGGAGAGGCAGTTAGGGAATGGGATAAAGCAAGAGCATAGGGAGAAAATGGAGGAAAAGATAACTGATAAAGAGGTTAAGGGGGTAATAAGCGGATTGAAGATAGGGAAAGCCCCGGGGGAGGATGGACTATCAACAGAGTTTTACAAAGAATTTAAAGAGGTGGTGGTCCCGAAATTGGTGAAGTTATATAATTATATATTAGATGGAGGATCAATCCCGACTTCATGGTA